>OX637336.1:7304468-8752377 GCA_951799405.1 Agapetus fuscipes
CCCGACCAGGGTGACTTACGACGCGACGGTCTCTGCTTTGTTTTCTATCAAAATTATGATTTTTATATGGCTTTCAGAAGCAACTTCGAGACAACTGAATAATTTTTTAATGTCGACTGGAGCTTTGAATGTCATGAAGCTTAGATTAAAATTGATGCGTTGTGGAAGCCGCATCTCATGCACCCTTTTTAATAGTGAAGGTACACATATGACCATATTTGTTGTGATCATTTAGCCATACAGCTTTCATATCCTGGCAGATGTCTTCCCGGAAGACCACTCAGAAAACAGAAATACAGCTGGGAGAAAACTTCGATAGGAGGCATTTCAGAACAAACATTCCAGCAGATCAAACCAAGAGGAAGCAAGGCAAGGAGATTTAATAATTCCACCAATCCAAAATTACCAATCACGTTTTTTTTGCAAACACGCTGTCGTAACTTCGGTGAAATTTTCATTCAACAGCGATCACTGAACCGATTTCAAGCATTGAACCGGTCGATAGCTCGGTTGGTAGAATGGTTGCATTCCATGCCGTGAGCTCGGGCTCGAATCCCACCGAGGGTGTCAGAAATGATTTCCCGTTTCGGTGTTTATTTCAAACCCCAAAATAAAATACCGGCAAGATTTACTCAGCCTTCACAAGAAATGAGTACCAGCCCTCTCGGGAGCTGGGATACCCCTGTAAAACCTGTAAAAATAAACAGGTTCAACTCGCCACATGTGATCCCTTCGGGAATAACGCGGCAAGAAGTTACACTATATTCGTAGCTTAGTTGCGTTGCGTTTGCGAACCATTTGTAGAACGCATACGTAACCGAAAGAATAATTTTTATTTGGCATTGAATCTCAAAGAAAAACATTTTTTTTTTACAAAAAATTGCAAATTTACAAAAAAGTATGGAGTGATCAGATTGAGGAGATTGTGAAAGAATGGAATATACAAAGTGAGCGTAAAAGAAGAAAATTAATGAAAAAGGTGATGGATATGAATGAATTGAAAGAGGTATGTAAGGATAGGAAAAAATGGAGGCAGCTCTGCAGAGGCTCTGGCCACCCCTAGCGGAATGGTGACAGAGTTACAGTTACAGTGAAAATAAAACCTACTCATCGCTGAAAAGGTCCAAAAAAGTACCTAAGTACTTAGTTTTAGTTTACAATCATAGAGTTATAAGGTATGTCAATGTTTACAATGTATAAAAAAAATATGGGAAATGCTGTTATTTCTTTTCCTGCACTCGGCCTATTGATATGCACTTGGCAGATCTTTTACATTCCTGTATGACTTTATAGTACCTATACCATGTAAAAAGAGCTCCAGTCAACTTTCCAATAGCACACCTTCATTCGGATCATATTCAATTTGTAATGAAAAAACTGGCATGGGGAAATGTATTAGCTATTGGTTATAGGTATTATTAGAATTACTAGCCCGGTAAAAAATGGTACGTCGAGTCCAAGCCAGGCCTGTCCAACGTACGGCTCGCGTCGACATCAATAGTTATTGCGCAATAAGTTCAATCATCTATCTAAGGCAGCGGTTTTCAAACTGGGGGGGCGGGATTTTTTTTTTGTCAATTTTAGAAAATTGTGTGCCTACCCCAACTAGGGTTGCCATACATCAGGATTTGTCCTGACATGTCAGGATTTTTAGGCTCTTGTCAGGATTGCGACCGGATTTCGGAAGTGTCAGGATTTTTCAATTTTTTAATAGCCAAAGCATAGAAAAATATTTGAAACACAAGTTAGTTTCAAATATTTGTTTATGCTTTAGCTTTGTACTTATTAAGTAAGTACCTACGCAGTGTTTAATTACGTTTGCAACAAAATGTCAGGACTTTCTATGGAAATTAGGCTTTTTGTCAGGACTTTTAAATTTTTCATCTGGTATCCCTAACCCCAACCCCACCCCTCCCCGTGGACGCTTTTTCTAGCCCGCCACGATTTTGAGTTGGACACCCCTGGTCTAAGCACTTTTTTATGATTCACTTTTTAGTCAGGAAATCACAATAAAAGTCGAAGTAAACAAGGTAGGTAGGTACATGTCGAAAAAATAATTAAGTGAGCATAAGTTTCATACTAGTAAATTTACGGTAAATTAGTGTATTTTCATCATATTGTTCGAAGCATCGGTGGTTCAGTGGTAGAATGCTCGCCTGCCACGCGGGCGGCCCGGGTTCGATTCCCGGCCGATGCATGCTTTTTGTAATTTTTATTTTCGAATTTGTAATTTTTTTTAATTTAAAAAGATAAAAATATTTTCAGGGATCTTCAAACCAAATTTTTAGGTGGATCTCATTTTTATCTAATCAACAAACTTACTTTCAATATCAGCCTGTAGGTGCTGCTTTATAAACACAAGACTGACAGACAGCTGATTTTACTTTACCGGTAACATACGGTAGGCATTCTCTCAGTTTTTCAAAAGTTTTCCTCGTTAAAGGATGTGCAATTTTTAATGTGACTGTAAGGATTTATCGTTTGACTCTTTATTTTCATTTGTATTCCAGTTCTATCAACATAAAACATCAAGAAAGGTATATATTTTGTATTTCCTCTGTAGATGTTATGTTCTCAATAAATTTATACAACGTCGATGAAATAATATTTCTGATGTGTGCATTATGAGTTATTTTTTGCTGTTCGTATTTTTAAATAACCTTGAATATTTGTTAATTGATGAAGCATTCATTCCAACTTGTTTTTTAGGCTGTCATCATGGCGAACAATATTATTCCGCCCAGCACTACGCTGTCAAACGCCGTCATAGCAGTTTCCTGCTTTATCGGCATTTTGCTCTCAGCTTACGCGTTTCACGTAGAGGTGGCAGCAGAACACGATGAAGATTATGAAGCTATGTGTGATATTTCTGAACATATGAGTTGCACCAAAGTTTTTATGTCTGAGTAAGGATAAAATAAAATGATGAATCCAGATAATGAAAAAGATATGAGTTGTGTAATCTTTATACTTACTTCTCTCTTATTTTGATTTCAGGTATGGAAAAGGATTTGGTATCGTTGGAAAAATACTTGGCAAGGACTCTCCACTCAATGTTCCAAATGGATCCATGGGAATTGTTTTCTACCTAATTATAGCTCTTTTGTGTGAGTATAATAATTAAATATAAATTATTATTAATTTCATAGCACATTTAGGTACTTAGTTTTAAGATAACTATTTTTGATACATACATAGGTATCTCTAGAAATCTACCTTTTTCCTAACTCACATTTCTTACACTTTTTTCTTCTTCTTCTCTTTTGTGAGGTTATTTGTTTATTCACAGAAATACTTCATTTTGTAGAAACCTTCATGTATACATTAATTTATATCACAGGTAGGGCTGACATCTCTAGAAACGGGATAAAATATATATTGTCTTAGTACCAGAGAATTTCAAATAACATAACATTCTGGGGCATCCACATGCTTGCGGCAAGCGCCTTGCGGCAAGTAGTCCAAGAGATAGACGTATGAAACCTTACCTCATCTACTACCAGGCAGAGACATGGTCAGGCTGGTAGTTTGCATCAAGTACATGATTTTTTCACAGATCCAAAACGCTCCAGGATAGAAAAAGGCAGATCTGTGAACAAATCATGTACTTGATGCAAACTACCAGCCTGACCATGTCTCTGCCTGGTAGTGGATGAGGTAAGGTTTCATACGTCTAGCTCTTAGACTACTTGCCGCAAGGCGCTTGCCGCAAGCGTGTGGATGCCCCATTAATAGGGAAAAGGTTTTTCAGTTTTTCGCCATCATTCCAAAACACTTCTGGTTCATCTTCTATTTTTGCTCTTCTGCAGATTGTCCCCCCAGTGCTTGTTTGGCTTATCTACCATTTGATTCAGAGATGACCTTTCAATGATATTATGAAGAATCACTTTCTACACAATCTGAGCTAAGAAAGAAACGTAAAACACAATAATGTGAGAGTGGTTTTAAATATTTTTAAATCATTTTCCAGTTTTCATAAGGCACATTGGTCCACTACACAAACATTGCTCATGTGAAATTACTTCTGATAGACATTTAGATAGAAAGACAAACAAGCACTAAGGGGACGAGATATGTCCTGCTCACTGCCATTTTAGTGGGGTTAATAAATGATTAATGTTGTAAAGTCTCCGTAGAAAAGAAATTGCAGGAATAAGGATCTGAAAGTGTGGAGGTACTCTTGTATTGTGTATTTTAATTTTCCAGGTTACTCCAGCAGCAGCCTGCTGATTGCCAGGATCCAGCTGATGTTCTCTCTCACCTCCATCCTGACCTCCGTGTACCTCGCCTACATCCTCTACTTCATCCTCTATGACTTCTGCGTGGTTTGCGTGTCTACGTATGTCGTGAACATCATCAACGGTCTCTTTTCTTACTGGAAAGTCAAGAGGATTCAAATGGAGTCCAAGCAAAAGAAAAAGAAGATGCGATAAATACTCGTTTTTAAATATTGTCCAAAACTGTCTAATTTAGACTTTATTTGATCAAACTCTACTTAATGAATTCCATTGAAATAAGATCCAAGAATATAAGGGGGGTAGGTATTGATTTAAGAATTACTTAATTTTAGTATTCATGCTCTTCGTAAAGTCTACACAAATGTCACAGATAAACAAATGCTGAATTTCTAGGATAATTGAAATTTGTTATCAATTGCTGAGGGCCCTGCTAGCCTAAACCTGTGATGTCACCTCGCCAAGAGAAATAAGAAATATTGATTTTGTGTCCCACTCCATTGTTCAAAAATATCTGAATTTTGTAAATTTACTATTAGATTTGGCTCCATCAATTTAATATGTTTGATGAAAGAGTAACTTGACTTTGTTACTTATTAAAAGCAACTTAACATTAACATGCATCTTTGTCTTTGTGCCAGAAAAATAAACATGGTAGTTTATGTGGCCTAAAGGTGTTCCCATTACTACTGCTTTCCAGTTCTCAGAAACATTTTTTTTTTCTTATTTTTAATGAAAAGATTGTGATGTCAAGTTTTGATTCTTTTTACATTCCAAATAATGTTTCAAAGTTTATGTATGAAAATATTTTTGTGTTCATTTAGGGATATCTAATGTACTTGAGATTTTGATATCCTCCGTCCTATGTAAAAAGGTATTTGTTTTGAGTATTTTGACATAATTTCCATTTCCACACAAACAATACAAAATATAATTTATTGTAATTATTTCAGTGGAAATATGTTTTTAGTAGCAGAAGTGCAATATGTAAATTAGAGACCTAATTCTTAGCTTCATTATTGTCGATATACATTTAGCCATACTGTCTCCTACCTCCGATCAAATAAACATTATTTATATTTTCTTGTGTAAGTAAGTAGGTAGGTATGTACTTACTTTTCCTATACATATTTGTTATGTACATGTAAATAAAATACTTAAATCATTGTGATTAAGTCAGCAGACATACAGGTAATGGTTACTTTATTAAATTGCAAGTGGATGGTGTTGCATCATATTATTTTTATTGCAGGTACATTATTTCTTTTCACTTTACCTCATTCTTTTAAACAGCTATATAATTAAATATGAGAAAAAATTGCACAGGTGAAATGTCAAAGTGAAAGCGAAGGTTTTTTGCACAAATATGCAATAAATATAACCCTGATTGTAATTTCTTCGACCGAGTATAATTCCAAGCATAATATTAAAGTGACGCTACTCCTACTTTGTGAGTTATACAGATGGTTGTGAAGAGAAGATTTTGAAGAAAAAAAATCTTTGTCTTAGCCTTACTATCTACTCATCAACATGCTCTGCTTTATATCATTTCAATTCTAAAGCCATAAGATAATATTAGCACAGGATAGAAGATATTACATTGATTAGTACCTACACATTTTTAAAAGCTGACTTGAAAATAATCATGGCATACAGTTGAGTTCCACTCCCAGACAAAGCTTGCGAGATAGAGTAAAATTGAAGAACAAAGATTTCTTTGGCATCATAGAATATCCTGGCTGGTCAGCATGTATCTATGGTGAAGCATCACCAGGGAGGAGCAGTTCACGGCAATCAGGGCAAGAGAACGATGATCGATAATCTTCGGTAGAAGAAGCATCAAGATAAAAGGGCTAAGTATTCAACCTAACTTGCCAGGTCGCTCGACGTTGACCATCACTTGAACATAGGTCTTTTGGTCCTGGGGTGGAAGTCTTGACGGACATCGGCAGATCTTACCGTATCTATTTGAAGATAGGACGGAATTAAACATGACGGTGCATCAACAGCTGATACATTTTATAAGGAGCAGCGATCAGTTGTTCACCCCCCACCATGTTTTATTTCGTCCTATCTTTAAATAGGTACAGTAAGATCTACCGACTTATGAGACGTCTGCTCTGAACAGCTTCTTAATAGTCATCAGTCTGATCGTGTCCCGCCCAGTCCCGGATGTTACAGAATGCTTGGTCTGTATATCGTGCACAATGGAGAGCTTTAGCACCTTGACTTGGAATGCCAAGTTGTAAAGTTGAATGCCACTTGCAACGCCTCCGTACTTACGGTGCTAAGCTAACCATATAGTGCAACTCTTTGCCGCGTTTTCCCCGAAGGGTTTGCATGTGGCGAGCGGAACATATTTATTTTTAGAGATAAGGGGGCCGGCCAACCACTTTCCTTGAAGAGGGGGTGTCACAATTCTCTAGGGGGCTGGTATTCATTTCTTGTGAAGACAGTGTAAATCTTGCCAGTATTTTATTTTGGGTTTTAAATAAACACAGGTACAGGAAATCATTTCTGACGCCCTCGGTGGGATTCAAACCCGAGCTCTCGGCATGGAATACAAGCACTCGATGTTCTGAGCTATCGGCCGGACTAACTTACCTGCAATCGACCTACTTCCACAAAATAGGGCGATAATTTTTTTTCCGAAAAATATAGCTTACTGTTACAGTGACGATTATAACAGCTGAAGTAGATTGAAATTGTTCGGTGCGGCCGAACCAGGGCCCCGTCCTAGGGTCCCCAAGACGTTGTATAAAAATATTCTTAAATACCTTTTACTTTTTTCTCTCGCTGTCTACACTCGTTTTAATGGTAGGCGAGGATGAAGGGGTGGTAGAAGGGGAGAAGGGAGTTAGGGTCCCTCATGACTTTACTGCACCAGGGCCCCCAGTGGTCTTAATCCGGGCCTGGCAGTACTTTTATCAAAGACCAGCCTTATAGCAAATGGGTCTTAATTGAGAAATATGCCTGCCTAGTGACGATCAAGCTTGTAGAGGGCTCTTGATTTTATCAATTCATCTTTTTACTGATTGTCCGGTCGACTGCGCAGTTGGTAGAGTGTTTGCATTCCATGCATAAGACCTCGTCCAAAGGTGTCTTTTTTCCCTTGTCGGTGTTTATTTCAAATCCAAAATAAAATATCTGCAAGGCTCACTTAGCTTTCACAAGAAATGATTGCCAGTCCCCCCGGGAGCTGAGAAACACCCACTTCAACTGACGTGGCTGCCGTAAGCTCAAATAATTTTGAGCTTAAAAAAATAATTTGTTCGACTCGCTACATGTGACCTCTTTAAGGAGAAGGCGGCAAGAAGTTACACTATATGTGTAGATTAAAAAACCTCGTGTCACCGTGATGATTTATACTTTGATTTCGGTGACAATGAAAATAAATCTGGTACTTTTGCCAAGCAACTGACTTTGGTTCTTTAGTGGGACGATATCAGCTGTTGATCTCTTAGATCAGCTTGAAGTAAGTAAACGATTCTTCTGTTTTGTAGGAATGACAAATTACAACTCTCCCACTATGTGAGATATCAACCCGCACTCGTTAGACACGCCCCCAACCAATCACAGTGAGAGAAAGTCGCTGAGCAAGAGAAAGTATTTAAATAAAATCTCGATCGCTTTATCGGCAGTCAATGTCAGCATTTAAAGCGAGTGCGTGGTGTTCTCTTGCTCGATTTCGTAAATTTAAAGTTTGCGGATAAATGTCATTTTTTTTCAACACGTTTTTTGAAATGTTAAAAAGTAAGATTATAAAATTAAAAAGTGTGCAATAAATCAAAATTAATAAAAAATAAATATACTGCTTTATTATTTAATAAAATAAATTTACTGAACGTAATCAGAACAAAATTTGAATGAGTTGTATGTCAACAAACCCAAAGCCATTTAGGTTTTCATTTTGAAAATCAAATAAAATATACAGAAATAAACACGTTTGTGTTTTTAAAATAAATGCTGCATAAAAAAAATCTGAGAAGTGTATCGTTTTCTTCTTCATTCAAGTGAGCACCATCATGAGAAAGTCTGCAAAAAATGCGATATTAATATTTTTTCTACTAAAATAACTCGTAGCGCTATAAAATATTTTATATCCTAAATCAAAGTAATGGGAATTAAGGGTGTTTAAAAATATTTTTAATGGATTACTTCTATTAAAATAAAGTGCCATGTGAAAGCCAAGATAGGAGCAGCATAATTATAAATTATATTTATTTATACTCGCGTAAAGTACATAGTGTGATCCAGGGGCGGTTTCAGAATAATGTAGGTAAGTCATTTTCAATTTATAAAGTGTTACAGTATGACATTAGATTTATTTGATTTCATTATGTCGCACGCTTAAATAATAAAGAGCAATAACTGAAAAATGCAAAAATCGAGATTTTGTAATAAAACGCAAGAAAAATGCGAGAAAAATAGGTAGAATGCTACAGCCATTCAATTTGGACGAATATGACCGAGATAAAAAACATCGATCGCCTTTTCCATTCCATACGGGTTGTACTGGTTGTCTGAACTTTAAACGTGATTTCCCAACATTCTTATTTTTTGAGTTATTGCTCTTTATTATTAAGCGTGCAATTTGTTGACATTTTTTTTGCATTATGAAGGTTTTGTTAAGGAATTGTGTGCGGGAGGCTCCCTGCTTCTAAAAAGGCTTGGGGATCTATGCCACTCTGGAAGGGTGCCGCAAAGGTGTTTCTTGACTTGGTGCTTCTGTCGTGGGGCGCTGCAAGGAAGTGGTGATTGATGTTGATTTTGAATAAAACAGGATTAAATTGAGAAGAGAACTCAGACACTGGTAGATTATTCCATAAACGGGCAGTTTGGCAAAGGAGTTATGAAAAGCCAAGTTGTCAAAGTTTTGAGATCTAATCTAATCTAATCTTAGTGCAAATATACGAGTATGTAACATTAAAGATTTACATTAAATGCATTTTCACAAACAGACACGTATAAGTTTGCGCTTACCATGCCGCATGTGGACCTGCAATAGAAAAACCCGAATCTCAAATTAACATACATACACCCTCCAACTCGTGCCGACCTTACCTGAAACAGGGGTGACATTGGCAAAGTGAACCATTTTCTACAGCATGAGTGGTCAGCCGCATACCAACCTATAAGTCAAGGAACATTCACAGCAAATTACACTTTGAAAATCAACAAATAATAATATGTATGGACATCAAAAAGTAAACAGGAAAAAAAATCTAATTTAAAAAACCCTAGCTGCCAACATTACAGATCAACCGCCATTTCTTTCTGTTCCTTACATACTTCTTTCATTTCCTCCAGAGTCATAACCTTCTTCATACAGGCTATCCTTTTATTATGACTCTGGATATTCCAAACATTCAAAATTTCGTAAATTTGGTCCATCCATGCATTGTGTCTGTGTTTAAAAAAAAATTGTAAAGAAGGCTTAATATAGACAGGCCCGGATTAAGGGCGGTTTGAGCTGTGTGACCGAATCAGGATCCCTGCGTTTTAGGGCCCCCTCGAGACGTTTTAGAAAAATATACTCTATGTAGGTACTATTTATTTTTTGGCATAAATTTGTTTGAGAACTCAGGTTTTTGAAACATTCACGATCACGCCCTCATAGACTTCTTGGAAATAAGTTATAAGGGATATTTACTTTTAATTTCTTTCGCCTGAGGGTTAGATTCTTATAACAATGTATAAAAAAAAAAAAAAATGTAAATAAATAATGTAATCTATTTTTAAATAATAAAAATAAATAAAAATAAAATTTGGGGTCCGAATCAAAAGCAGCCTTCGAGACCAAATACGACAATGGCGACTTATATGTAATTGTAGTGAAAAATATTTCAATACATTTTGTACAAAAAGGATAAGACGAAGCTCGCTCCAACAAGTGCCATAGACCTCCCAAAGAGGTTTCCCTCCCGAAGAGGTTTACCAAAAACAAACTCAAAGAGCCGTCGGTAATCGTCACGGTTCGCAATAAGTATACATTTTTTGTTTGGCGCGGGGAGGTGTTGGTGGGAGGGAGAAGAGGGTTGGGGGGCTGCCTGACTTTCCCCGCACCAGGGCCCCCAGTGGTCTTAATCCGCGTCTGCTTCTCCATCATACGTCGTTGACAAAGTAGGTTTTCCGGCTTTCAAGATTATTTTCGTCTCCAGGACAAGAGGGCGCAATATCCAACATTAAATATCAAATATCAGAAGTGAGCAGAGCTCCGAAGAAGTCACCCACAGAGGAGACGAAACGTCAGCTGAAGAAGTAGCAAGAAAGAAGAAAAAAGAAAAAAGAAGCAAAAAGATGGACCACGGCCAAAACCCGGAATTACAAAATCAAGTATCCAATATTTGTTTGGTGGGGTGGGATGAAAGTTGGTGGTCAGCTCATTCCTGCCAACGCTCGGTAAGAGACCTCAATGTTCTTTGCAACATACATGATACGAAGATAGGTACATTATTGGAAGACCTTCCGTTTGATAAGCAGGAATTCTAATCGTTAGCTATCGACCGGATAATGATTCTCTCACGCGCCTTTACGGATGACGTCTCACCATACTTCCAGTACCTTGAGAGGTTCAGTGGGAAAACAAGAACTGTGAAGATTTATTGTATTCTCTATCGCTGACATGATTTCTAACAGGTTATTTTCTTTACCCTATGTATAAACTTGTAGCAACTTTTACGACACAAGTGAGTAAGTGAAAATTCAAAGTTTTGTATGAAAAGTTGTGGTGGCGCTGTCTCATTTTAATACAAAAAATTATAACAAACACTTCGTAAGAGTTCTTTTAAGTTTATTCTGCAGATAGGTTATGGAGACAGTCACATCGACAGGTTATCGCAGATGAATGTGCACATCAGGAACGATAATTATAAGAACTAGCGTTCATATATAGTTATTTAGATTACAAGTGACTCATCTAGGGCAATTCCATAAATAAATAAGTAGCCATCAATATCTCTTCCATAAAAAACTCAATTTTAGTGATACATATTTAGATACATAACTTCTGGCTGCGTTGTCCCAGAAGGGGATCACATGTGATGATGTGGAGAGTGAACCTATTTATTTTTACAGGTAAGAGGGCTAGCCAAACGCCAATAACTTCCCTGATCCCGAGAGAGCAGGTTGTCATTTCTTGTGATGGCTTTTGAAACCTTGTCAGTACTATGGTTTGGGTGAGAAGAAATGGGATATCATTTATGACGTGTATTTATGCATTTGATATTAGCTTTGATTTTTTTTATATATCCTTACAGCTTAGATTATAGAAATAATATTTATTAATAATTAATAAATATAATTTAAATAATAAATACAATATCCAAAGTAAGTTTTTTTTCATGTTATAGTGTTTTTTACACGATTTGGCACAATTAATTAAAATGATTAATATTTTTAATTAAATAGTTACTTAACTTTATTAAATCTGAAACGAACGAGGAATATGGTGTACATGGAATAATTAGTTAGACGTCGACAACTTTACTATTTATAATATCAGCTAAGCACCTGGTCTTTTTTCTATTCTATAAAAAAAAATAAAAACATAAAATTTAATGTGTCGGACCACAGGATGCAGCAATTAAAGTGTGAAGTTTTTGTACATTTATTATTTGAACAGTAGTATTTACAAAACATTTGCTCCATAGATGCTACTTAAATCTTCGTTTTTTTTGTATGAGAATTCACTTCAGGCGACGAATGAGCTAAAGATTTGCCGTGTGTGAATAACACCGAAAATGACTAACATCAAAGGTCAATACTATGAGTAGCATTATAACATATAGTAAACATTCATGAATTTTCAATTACATGTGGTGTTGGAATTATAAACAATAATTTAGTGTGTTTGTTTACTGTTTCATTAAATATAGTGTTTTGTAGAACAAGGAAATGAACCGAAAATACCACTCAAATGTCACGCTGCGAGCAACTCCTTTACTTTATTAATTGTATAATTTTCTACACCTGATATTCTATTGAAATCAAATATAATATTTTTTTTTAAAGTATATCAACATCGAAGCCATAAATAAAATTAATTTAAATAAAAAATGTAGTAAATTGTTTGAGAATCAATTTCAGCTCCTACCGGTAGGAACTGAAATTTCATTTGTAAATTTGTAGTCCGGTCGATGGCTCAGTTGGTAGAGTGCTTGCATTTCATACCGTGAGCTCGGGTTCGTATCCCACTGAGGGTGTCACAAATGATTTCCCGTTTCGGTGTTTATTTCATACCCCAAAATAAAATACCGGCAAGGTTTACTCAGCCTTCACAAGAAAACAGTACCAGCACTCTCGGGAGCTGGGAACCCCCCACTTCAACTTGAGTGGTTGGCGTAAGGCCGGCCCCCTTACTTGTACTCGCCACATGCGAACCCTTCGGGGATAACGCGGCAAGAAGTTACACTATATGTGTAGCTTAGTTGCGTAAACATTGTTTTTCATACCAACAACATACAATACGTATTTTTTCCCCATTGAAACCATGCAGTCTACTTTATTATCATTTTTGCATCATTTTAAAAGTGAAACCGATGGGAATCGAGTTGTATGGCACCCTTCGCCACTGCTTGCTATATATTTTTATATGCATATTAATTTGCAAGTTGAAAGAGTTATCGCAAGGAATGATAAGTGGCATCCATGAAGAAAAGTGAACCGATCTACATAGAACATAATATGTTAGTACATAGATGTATGTATATAAACACAGTAACAATGAAAAATGCTTCAGGAAGATTTTTTACTAGGATGTATACTGTATAGGTAGTACAAAACATGTTATTGTTACAAAAAACAAACCGTAAACCATAAGCAAAATTTTTGATTAAAGCCCAAAAACTCAAGTTTGCAACATCCTTTGCCTTTGAATACTCGATAATGAAAATTTAAAAAGAGCCTTCGACGAACATTTATTGCAGTAGGTGATATGAAATACAAATATCGAGTACGTGATGGCAGGGGATGTTGAGTTATTACGTGTAAAGCTGAAATACAGAAAATGGATTATTTTTAGTACGCATCTGTGAACAGCATATCAGCTAATACCGTTCTCAGCTTACTTGTATGACTCACATGGCCTTGGGCTGCTCGTTGCTCAGCCAGCTTGGATTTCCGAATGATGCATTTTCATTTCATTGGAAACACTTATCACTCTCGTAGTCTGGTGGGCACAACACCCAGTCATGGCGGAAGCAGAGTCACAGGTTCGAGTCTGGCAACTTCCCACAAGTAAGCGTGAATAACCGTGGTGGATTTTTTTCACGTAACAATAAGATTCCTTTCATACAACACCAACAAGCTTTGACCAGATAAACATGAATACGTTATTGTGACCTGTACCCTTAGTAAGAGTTGCAAAACTTGAGAAAAGTAAAGTTTACGGAAAATATTAAAAAGAGTGATTTCTCCCAAAATCTGCCGTTTTTGTTTCTTACACTTTGTGGTCTTAGCAAAAGAGTTACAGTGATGAAGAAAATCAAGTTCAAACAAAAAAAACGGCAGATTTTGGGGGAAATCACTCTTTAATAATTGCCGTAAACTTTATTTTTCTCAAGTTTTGCCACTCGTACTAAGGGTACAGGTGAACGTGCATACGATAGATGAGTATAACAAAATGAATACTTAAATACTTCCAATTTTAAAACACCCATTAGATTTTTTTTGTAACTTTCTAGAACAACTTCACCATCAACCTTAAAATTAAAAATCCCCAATTGAAATTTAAAAAGCAACTCGAGTATTGGCGCTTTTTATAGCGACGATCAAGCTCGCATAAGGCTCTTGAGTTGTGATTCACACAAAAACAGAGCTCACCAAATAAATCATCCTAATTTATTATGATTGTACACTACAACATTTTTATACGAGCACATCAGCAAAGTTACTACCGAGTGTGTTACTAATTTGTGTCGCTATAAAAACGTGTATTTTCACGTTACTTGCACATGAATGAAGTGATCTGTAACCTACTTGCTTACTTACTTCGTTATGATTAATCTGTGATCTCATTTGGTGATATATGTAATCCCATTATGAGGTATCGTGACTGTGACTGACAGTGTCGTGCTATGAGCAAATCCTATGCGCCCATTTCATTTTTAACTGCACGCTATCAACACTGAGAATTTCATTTTTCATTCACGCAAAAAAAAAAAAAAACGCAACTAAGCTACACATATAGTGTAACTTCTTGCCGCGTTATCCCCGAAGGGGTCGCATGTGGCGAGTTGAACCTATTTATTTTTACAGGTAAGGGGGCCGGCCTTACGCTAACCACTTCAATTGAAGTGGTGTTTTCCCAGCTCCCGAGAGAGCTGGTACTCATTTCTTGTGAAGGCTGAGTAAACCTTGCCGGCATTATTATTTTGGGGTTTGAAATAAACACCGAAACGGGAAATCATTTCTGACACCCTCGCGCTCGGTGGGATTCGAACCCGAGCTCACGGCATGGAATGCAAGCACTCTACCAACTGAGCTATCGACCGGTCCCAATACAAAAAATAAATTAACCGGAATTATTCAAGTTTATTTACTTATATTTAAAAAGTTGTGACATTCATGATAAAACGTAGTGTGATACAGAAAAAAATCATATACATCATCTGCAAGTCTTTTTTCAGCGTGTTTCAGCGTTTCAGCGTTTCTGTAGGTGGATAGCAGTAACAAAACCTGTCTAAACACAAATAGTTTTTACCGCGATTTTACATCATCGGGTATAATTCATATCTGGTCTTTCACGAAATGGAAAAATCCATATGTTTTAGCTTCAATAGGTCTCCATTTTTTCTTTTTCTTTTGGTGCCACTTTTATCAAAGATCGGCGATCTTCATGGCTATTTGACCTTGCGGCTCAAAACAGGGACTTGGTGCTTGGTAAAGGTCTCCCTTTATTCCAAGTAAATCTACAATCCCGTTCTTAATAAATAACAACATAATACATTAGAATCATAATGAAGTATTATCTAACACTTCAAAGGACGCATTATTGCTATCTATCGGTCTAATTAAATACAGATGTATGCATTGAGTGTTGTTTGTGAGTCGGTACGCAGTTTAGTACTCCGAGTATAAAACAAAACGTAAAACTCAACCATAGCGTTTACCAAAATAGTATATAAGCTTAAACAGTGCCTCTAATAAGTATTTTAATTTTCATACATTTGATTGGTTAACGCTTTGGTTGATTTTAATCGTAGATGCTTATATTGCTTTGGGTCGGCGTGGGATGTAAGGCCGCTAAACAAAACTGGAGATAGGTACAGAGTATCACCACAAGCGGCACACATAATAACAGTGCGGCCCACGTCCAGGTAAATACGTCAACTTGACTCGGAGGCTGTGGAGAGACCCAAACAGCACTTTAAAACCCAATCATAGCCTTTTAAAAAATATATGAAAACTTAAGCGCTTGCTAGAGACGCTGTTTCAGTTTCATACATTTTTTTGGTAAAAAGACTGAGCTTAAACGACATGTTTTATGATAAAAGAAAAACAGTTTTGTTTTCGATTACGTGAGTATATTTTTATATACAACAACCGGTTTCGCAAACATCCGTTCGCATCATCAGGTGGATAAATTAATACTAAATGGTGTAGAAACGGAATCAATCTTAGAGGGTGTCATTGTGTGAGGGTATGGGCTAATACACTTATAAATAATATGTTAGTACCCAATCCATCCCCCCTGTTGACCATATTCCCAAGGAAGCTAAACGATCCAGATGACACAAGCCACATGGCCATCCTGCACCCCCCCCCCCCCTCCCTCCCTCATACCCTCACACAATGACACCCTCTAAGATTGATTCCGTTTCTACACCATTTAGTATTAATTTATCCACCTGATGATGCGAACGGATGTTTGCGAAACCGGTTGTGGTATATAAAAATATACTCACGTAATCGAAAACAAAACTGTTTTTCTTTTATCATTAATGATGAACGATTACAAAGTTAATGCCTCTACAATCAATAAAAAAGACATGTTTTATATTTGGGGTACAGGTAATCTCGCAGATCGGATGATCCTGCAAATTGGCATTGCTAATATTATGTTAGCATCAGCTTCGACAAATTAACTAGATAGAATATACAAGGATTTTTCGTTTTTATTTCCCTACATCCGTTTCATGGATGCGACATGTAAAACTGTAAAACAGTCAGTCCACCGCATTGACATGGTCAGTTAATTAGCATGGTCGAATAGAGTCGGCAAAAAGGTGTACAAAAATCCGAATTACAATCAACAAAATAACGATTTTCTGACAATGTTTTTTTGTTAATTATATGAATAGATGTATGAAAAAAGAATGGCAACAGAGATTGTGTAAATAAGTAGGTACACATAGAAATGAGAAAATCAAACGTAATACAAATATTTTTGAAATCCATATTTGTATTTATTGCAATATCAACATGTCACATCAGATAAGGTCTCTCTAGCATTGCGTTTCTCAGGAAAACTCCTCCACAAAAATAAATAACTACCTAATTCGACAGCATATATACTTCATTGGGTAAAGTTAAAACATTGCTACGAAATTCATTCACGCCTCTATAGACGCTTATAATGGATTCTGCAGACGAACGCTTAACATTCTTTCACGTTTACCCATGTACATACATAACATATAAGAGCTATCGTTTAGCACTGAAAGTGGAATGGCATGCAAAAATGTGAACTCAGAAAAATTAGCAGTAATCCCTGGTGGCTGATCCATTTATCTTAGGATTTCTGGCTTTTGTTTCTCAGACTGTCTCTATCCACTCCTGAAAGTAGACTTATTTGTTCCAATCCTATAGAAGCAGTCCGCTGAACTTCATATAGACCTTTCAGATGCTTGGAAATCGTATGTAGCTATTGGATGATCCTCTTTGACCGTTTTCAACGTTTTTAATGGCGTGAAAAGCGGTCGTCTGCCCAGCGTCATTTCAGGCTGACTCAATGTCGTACGACATTTGTTCTTCAAGCGCGCCTTTGATTCTCCTTGTCCTGTCTGATACTTGAGTGAAATACTTTCATCATAATTGACGCTACATCCCGATGTAGGTGTTGGTCTCCTCAAGGAGTTGCCTCCACTCTTCTCTCTCTATTACCTCTCGTCGTCAATTGGTCACCTCCAGATCTCGTCAGTTCCTTTCCACTCCATCGTTCCATCCAACTTTTGCCCCCCGACACTTCTTATGCCCCTGGGTTATTTCAGTTTTGTGGAGTATATGCTTTTAATTATAGACGTATCGTTCGTTCATCCAACGATTTTCAACCATCGGAGTCGGCAAAATGAAAGTTTTCGCACCTATTTAACGTGTATTAGGCGTGAAAGCTTTTTTTTGCCACACATAATTATGTATGGCAGGAAAAAATCTATCAATTAAAAATGTAAATAAAATGTAAAGGCCAGGTAAAATAGGTTGGTGGATTGCATTCCTTTCCACAAATCTATTTTAAAAAAAAAAAAAAAAAAAAATGTCATGAAGCATGTTGATTGTTAAGGTTAAGTCTGAACCAGTATTAGTAAAGACGATAGAAATCTTAGATAGTAATAGTGATGCTTTTTATCAATTCATGAAGATGGGTAAGTTCTCTTGGTCGGATCACGATTCATGATGAAGAGAAACTTGAGGATTCCCATCTTGGCATCTGGCTTCCTCTCAGATCGATGGCGGCTAAATGCAAATTAGCGGATCGTGTCGAAGGAAAACAGAAAACAAAAGTACCTACCCTGAGTACACAACTTTGCATTCAATCTCACCTACAGCGTTTATTAAAAACTCAACGAAAAGTAAAACAACGCCTCTAGGGAGTGTTTCACTTTTAATACGTTTTTAGTAAAACGCTTTGATCAATGTTTTATAACTGGGGTACTGAAAGCAAGCTGGGATCTGGATTAAGTGATTATTTTCTGCAAAGCGATTCGGAAAGGTATAATTTATTTTGATTCTGCAATTGCTTGCATTGAGAGTGTTTTATGTATATTGATTCTTATGACGAGTCAATGATTCAAATTATACTCACAGATTTGTTAATTTTCGAATTACTTGCCAATATATGATTTATTGATTAATAATGAACAAGGCAATAAATTATTTTACAATTTATAAGTTTGTTCAATTGAACAAGTTTACTGCCGTAAATTTAATTATTCACAGTTGTATCTTAATTAAATTTGAAGTATACTGTAATATTTGTAAGATATTAAAATTAAAAATCAAAAACAATTTGTTTATGGTGACGGGGTTTGATGTTTAATTTTAATATTTAAAAAATGAAAGGTTACAAAGTGAATGCCTCATGCCGAATAAACGTTTTTCCATGTTTATTTTTTAATAAAAGTATTTTATTTCTCATATGTATACAACTAAACTACAAACTGCCAGGCAGGGGGAAAATGCCTCTGGAAATTCATAAGTTGGAGTAATGACGCCTTGCAACTTTATATTTTGTATCTACTGAAAGCTCACCTCTGTTTTATTTTATATTCATGAGTGATGTTTTTATTTTACAGCCTCCAAAAGGTCTGCCGCCATAATGTTTCACCCCTACCAAGGTTAAATTTGTTTTAATTTAAACCTAAATATGAATTTGCCAGCATAGGTATGCAAGAATATTTTTATGACGTGACATAAACGCTTGGTCATCTTGAGCGCAAGAAGTCATTTGCATTTGCGGATTTAATTCGATAAAAATCTCCCGATCACAATGTAATCTTATCGATTTATTTTGTTTATTTGAGACCGCGACGATGCCCTTCCATCAGGGCTTATGAAACATTTACGTTTATTGGAATCCCGGAGTTCAACATTAATAAAAATAAAAAAAACACTTAATATTGAAAGTATGCACGTATACAATTTTTTGTTGTTGTTGTAACAATCTGTTTTTCTCCTTTAATGAGGAAAAGCGAAAAAGTAGGAGGATAAATGTAAAATTATGTCGGTTACATATCTTTTTGCCATATTATTATATGTATTTCTGGTGAAAACTCGATGACTGCTGTCGAGTGTTTGCAATTCTTCTTTTAGAGACGGTTTTTCTTAACTTGTTGGGGAATCTAGTTAATGGATCTTTTAAATAATATCGATTAGCACTTGCGTGCTGTTTTCCTGGATCTGTTGATTTGATTAATCAGACATCGTTGTTCTGTACGCTCCTTACATGTCTCTATGGGCTTCTTTCAGTTTCCAAGTTAAGTTATTATCACATCAGTGGAGAAAATAATGAAAAAGATGGACGAATCTTACGAAACTACCAGCTGTGATGAACCGCGCCAACATATCTCATCCAAAAGACATAAAATACAATCTTAAATTTTTTTCGGGTTGTGTAGCCGTGTTCTATACGGAAGTTTGTTTCACTTTTTGTTTCACTTTTCCGGACGTTTCGCCCATTATCTGCGATGGGCCTCCTCAGCGTGTTTTTCAGGCGTTCTGATTTCCTTAGCGCGGAACTGTCAACGGCCTGTGGGTTGGTTATTGTTGTGTTTATGTCATGGTTTTGGAAGAGGGGTCCACCATTGTATCCTAACAGCGCATGCGCGTCTTCAACGTCGTTATTGGACCGCGATGACGTCACCGCAACATGATTGGTGCTCGTCAGAATCACTTCGTCTTGATTGGGTATTGTGTCCGTTGGGCTCTCATTGGTTCTGTGCGCGCTGTTATTGTACGGGTTGCATTTAGGCGGCTTTTTTGAACAGCGGCGAAGTGCAGGGTACCATGTTTTATCCATCCTTGAGGTCTCTTCTTTCCTGTTGAAGTTGTTTTTGTGTTTAAAAATTTCAATAGCTTCATGATTTAGTCTGATAAAGATATTGCAGCCCCTGCTTGCGTTGGTGTACGATTACTCCACGTTCTGGCGCACTATCATTGCACTGGGAATATTTTATGTTTATAATAAGCAGATAGACGTCGCTGATAAATGACAAGCGAGATGCCACGCTAAGCGTAAGCTGCGCGCGCACACCTGCAGCCGGGATCACGAGGGCTTTATAAACATTCCCTTCTCTGCCTGTCGCATCCATCATCCCGGGGAACTTTTCTGCAGGAGGGGAATTTCAATGGACTGTAATCTGTTCTTGCTGAAAATGTTAAACAGGCTAGGGAAATCACATAAGTGAGAATATACATCATCATCACAAATAGTATAGTGGATTCGTAGGATAGTAAGTTTTATTTTGGGAGGAGCACAAAAAAATTAGACTGTGCGACTTCCAAACTCGTAGATGGTTTTAAAGTTGTGATTTATATTTTAATTAGGATACTATGATTAGGATACAAACAGTAATCTTACAAATATGATATTGATAAAATTTCAGTAAATATACACCTTCACATCCGTTAACATATTACAAGAATTAATTTTATAGTATACGGAAACAAAAACATATTTCTTAATTCAAAATATAAAAAGAGAGGAACAGATAATAAGAAGGCAATAATTAAAAATTGTTAGAAGTTTTAATTTCTAGAAGTATATTTCTATCTTTAACTAAACTATCCCAATATTCACCTACTATCGTCACTGGCACCAAAACCCAGGATGTGTCTTGGCCTTATAGTCACCCAGCGGTGTTTGTGCACGCCTTCCTCATCAAGTCTCACACTCCTACAGCACCACAGTCCACCACCACTGCGTCCAGCTATCTTGATTTGTGTTTTACCACCACCCTGCGCCTTTCTGGGTCCATCAACATACCATACCTATTGGTTCCAGGCTCAAAAGGTCCATTCGCTGAATGTGACTCAGCCAATGTAGTCTTCTGACTTCAGAGTCGACGTCTTGTTACATCTCATATAATTCAGAGATGTATACTCTTTGCTAAATATTACCGTCCAGTACCCTGAGTACGAGTTGCAAAACTTGAGTAAAGTAAAAGTAACGGAAAGTATTAAAGAGTGTTTTTCCCCAAAATCTGCCGTTTTTGTTTGTTTGAACTTGATTTTCTTCATTACTGTAACGCTTTTGTTAAGACCAAAAAGTGTAAGAAACAAGAACGGCAGATTTTGGGTAAAATCACTCTTCCTTTCCGTAAACTTTACTCAAGTTTTGCAACTCGTACCAAGGGTACAGGACCAAAAATACGGCGGCGAATTTTCTTCCAAAGGTTTTGAGAGAGCGTTGGTCATGCTTGACAGGAAGGTTCTAGGGAAATCTACATGTGAAAACATGGAATGATACAAGTATATCTTAATCATACAAATGTCAATATATCTTTGCATCTAAGATTGTAGATTAATAAGAGGACTATATTACTACAGATGTATGAGATGTTGATAAAGTTATGATATCACATTTCAATACACTGATAGAGTATGATGGGAATTGTGAAAACTGGAATTTATTCTGTAGCTTTGTCGGCTGTGGTATCATTATCAAAACAGTCTGATTTATTTTATTCGCACATAAAAAGAGAACGTCACCAAAGCCCTCTCTCAAAACGGATAAAATTTCTGTATAGGTGCGTCTTCAGCGCTATCCAAAACAAACCGACAGATAAGGATTATTTATTGTGAATGGCAGCTTGATCTATTCCATTGCTACCGTTCCCGCAAAACGCGGTCCCCAAAATTTGTGCGCGTCTGACGGTGTGAACCAGAATTTAAAAGGTCGGTGTCGACTCTGTAATAAGAGATAGAGACATAGACTTAGAGAAAGATTATGTGTTATTCTTCTTCTTCTTTTAGTGACGACTTTAACGACAATTGGCGATCATTATGGCTATTTTTATTTTGACTGCTGGAGCCATAAATAGGGATTAGGTGCTTTTGTTAAAACATTATCGCAGGTTCCTTAGACACGATTTCCTTCGGCGTCATTGAGTTCTTCTCCCCTTAATCTTTCCTTGTGCAATAAGATGGAGAATGTGGTATTTCTCATTCCTCATAAGGGGACCAAAGTACATCAGCTTTTTCTGTTTATCAGAAGTTCTTTATTGGTATTCAACCGTAGAAGAACTTCTTCTTAACTCGATCATCCTCTCTCTTCGTCTAGATCGAGATCTCCTCTTCGGTTGATATCTTCCACCTGAGTGAAAATCAGCTTAGACAGAGGCTTCCGTTTCTCCTAAGCTGATTTCGGTTACTTGCGATTTTTTGTGTTACTTGTATTTTTAATTATTGTATGCATTAGGTTTAAAACCTGTCATGTACTTTAATGTGAAAATAAATCTATCTATCTATCTATCTATCATGTCATGACATTATGTTTTGTTTCCTCCCAAATTTTTGTAAAAATGGTCTCAAACAGGTTTTCAAAATGCAATTTTCTTCTGAACAAACAATTTTAACTTACAAATCCTAACATTAATTGAAACAAAGTTATAAATGTATTTTAAACTTCAACAATAAATGTTTTACGGTCTCGCCTCCTCGTAGCATATTAAAAAACAAATCCTGTGTAGGTGGTTTCAAAATCCATCAATAATAATTAAAGTAAAACTCTTAAACACGAACAGGAAGCGATAATTTTTATGAGCTTGTACCCTGACTAAAACATCACAGAGATAATGAAATATATAAGTACTAAAGTGCTTATCTAGAAAACTTTGTGTTCTTAGAACCAAATATTGAATATTTCAATTTATAGTCTTAATAAAAAATTACGTATAAAAATGTTTTCATGTTCTAAGGTTGGATACTAAAGCTACTTTTATCCAAATAATCTATAAGTTGCAACGATATATTCATTTAAAGCTCTCAGATGTATGCCCACAAACCAACACGTGTAGTTCGCGCTTACAAATGCTGAATGTGTACTTACAAATAAAATCCAAACCTCAAATGAACATAAGCCCCACAACTTTTGCCGACCTTCCCTGACACAGGGATCCATGTGTTTTAATTAATTAATTTACAAATGCACTTGGGGATTCTTGCATCAAAAAAAGATTTTTTTTTAGTACAATGTGTTTCGTCGGCACTTGATCAAACGAAAAATTCGGATACTAGACAAAAAAATATCAATAAAAAAACGCTTCCTTTTTAAAACTTACCGAATTCCAAAAAAGGAGCGCTTTACTTTTTTAACATGGAAAACTATTTTTTTAGTATTATTTGTTTTCTCTTTAAATAAAAAACACATTTCTTTATCGTAGTCTCAATTGAAAGCTAGAAAGTTGTTTAGCTGTAAACGTTTGTTTTAGAAATATATATTTTTTTAAATGTAATTGTATTTTTATCTGTAACTTTAAAACTGGGCCATTGAGGTTAACTTTTTGTGTGTTTTATTACATTTCATAATAAAATTTACACATTCTCAAAACAAAATCATGGGTCCTATCTCTTTTTGTTAAAATAATAATAAATAATATTAGGATGATTTATTTGGTGAGCGCTGTTTTTGTGTGTATCCCACCTCAAGAGCCCTCTGTTGTCATGATATTCACCGAATTTCTTTCACCGAATGCTATTCCTTCAAGGACAAGGTAAGAAAAAGTTGTACACTGAAGCTGAGATGCGATAAGAATGAGATCAGTGGAAAGCTCATGCACTTAAAAATTAATTTGAGATTTGCATTCCTTGAGTATATTTCTGAAGTAAATACCAAGATTATTTAAACTAATAACCGTTATTTGCGATCAATACAAATGAAATGATTAAACAAATTATACAACAGATAAATATTTCCAATCATTACGAAACTTGGAAATTCCTTCACGCCATCTGAACCAAAATAATTACAAGTATCGAGCGAGTTATGGCTCTGATTGTTTAGTTTAATACGGTACAACGTTGAAGGGAAGTGAGTAAACACGCACGCTGATATACGTACGTACAACGTCAAGCCTTCCTATTACATGGAACGAATCACAAATTGGAACTAGAACCAAATGGAATTATTACTCGTTAATGTATAGAGCTACTTACTTGAGTCAAAGTTTCATAATTGTACCGTCTATGCGTGGTTGAAAATAATCAGAAGCTATTAAAGGCTACATTTCCTTAAAATTTTCACGTAATTTCATACAAACATATATGAATAAGGGGCAAAGTTATCTATAGGAAACTTTTATTTAGTAGGAATTCATTTAAAAAAATGCTCCCTTATTTTGTTTGTGTGTATTTTAAAGTATGAAACATAAGTTAATGTTACTCTAAATGCTTTTACTTACTTATGTTTTTTAGTGTTAATCTATTTACACAGTGAAAGCCCATTTTTAATTATTTAAAAATTCAAATGGATAGAAACAGAGTTTTAATTCACTTTTTTTTTTTTTTTACTTGCTTTTACTTACTTTTTACTCTCACTTAATTTGTACATTTATACTTACTTAGGCCCGGTATTTTCAACATTAGCATAGCAATTTTATACTGAATGAAAAGGACGGACTTATGTCAATCGTATGGGTAGTTTTCTTATCAGTTTAAAATCACATCTAAATCTAAATCTAATTAGCCTCATACCAACCTATAAGTCAAGGAAAAACATAAATGTTGAAAAACTCTTTATTATTACATTTTACTTATTAATTAACTTTCATGTGTCTGTTTTATATAATTTTGTTTAATTTTGTCATTTGAAACAATTTTTGTGTGAAGCATATAAAAGCAAAATATATAAATAATAAAAATAATCCAAAAATAATTTCACGAGTGTTTAAAAAATTAAATTAAAAAACTTTAACTAAGCATTTTAACCTCTCGTAATATTTTTGGCTTAATGAAAAAGCTCAAAAACGAATTAAAAAATGTAAGGTCTGTATCTGACCGTACCTTGTTCACACATCCTGTGACCATTACTTTCTAACACATACGGCAATTAAAATAGTTCATTGCTTATAAAAATGCATCACTCTAATTGCCGAGTACATAAATCTCTCTGAGCTAGATTACCTGCATGGGCCTCACACCTCCTGTCCCCCGTGGTCTTGGTTTCCCGCCAGGAGTGATCAGTGTGGAGACGCTCCCGCGGTTTGACGCATCTGCAATAGATTGTAGTTTATGGCTAGGCTCACCATAAACTTGAAGGTGTAAGCTGGGACAGGAGATGAATCTAGAGAGAAAAAGTAATTATTTCCAAAAATTTGTTCAAATGTTCAATACAATTTTGAAATATTTATTGTTTTAGTATTAATTGTGCCTTCCTTTTACAATCAAACTTTGTCATACAAGGTGCTTAAATTTTGAATTGTATCAGTTTTGTCCTACAGAAGAGTTCGCAAGGCAAACTATCGACAAGACGATAAGTCAGAAAAATGTTACCAAAAACCAACATCTACAAAAAAAGAAAAATGAGTATCTACATGTTACTGATTGTGGGCATGCTTTAAATATGAACCGTAAATGTCAATATCTTTTCTACTTACATTGCAGATTATACACGTAAGACCATGATCTAAAATTGGAACATTCCCGGTTCCAAGAGGACGTATGGTGAGCTTGCTGGTAGCGGCCGCTAGGCACCGCCTTATGAATGTCGTGTTTTGTTGTGGAAGCGTACGTGGGCCACTCTGACCGTATTTCAATCAAAACCAATCAGGACACCTTAATTTGGTCGCCTCGGATAAACTGGTAGTGCCAGAAACAATGTACCATGCCGTACAAGCTAAAGCCTCGAAATTTATTGATGACTTGAAAACCACATAAGTTATACTCTCTTATAATTCATAAGCTAACCAATTCATGACTAATTCATGGGATGCCGAAGGCCCAGGATAGGAATGCCAGGAGAGATATGGGGGAGGCTTATGTTGAGAATGGTTGACTATATAGGTATATCAGCTAACCTAGAAGCACATCAAATAAAAAAACGCAACTAAGCTTACATATAGTGTAACTTTTTGCCTGCGTTATCCCGGAAGGGGTCGGATGTGGCGATTCGGGACCTATTTATTTTTACGGGTAAGGGGGCCATCCTCACGCCAACCACTTCAGTTGTAGTGGGAGATTCCCAGCTTCCGAAGGGGTTGGTTCTCATTTCTTGTGAAGGATGAGTACACCTTGTCGGTATTTTATTTTGGGTTTGAACTTTGAAATAAACACCTAAATGAAAAATTCTTTCTAACACCCTCGGTGGGGATCGAACCCTTGCTCTCGGCATGTAATACAAGCATTCTACCAACTGAGCTATCGACCGGACTTTTTACGATCTTGGTCGTCGCTTCAAAGTGATAATTTATTATTCGATAAACCTTTTAGTGTTTAATAAATTTTACAAATCTAATCAGGTGCAATCTCAATAATCTAACCCACGGAATTTTGATATCACAAATGATATCTATCTAGAAGCAAAAGAAAGCACACACATTTTCCTTAGTTGAAAAATCACTGTGCTTTTACCAAAACCCTGTCTTGAGTTCTGTAACATATCGTACATAGATTTTAATAACATTATTGAAAAATACGTTTCTTTCAAGTAGAGTTAAATAAATGCGGCCGCCAATTAAAAGAAACGTTAAGATAATGTCCTTAATAAATCACACACAATCATAACATAATGTTTTAATTTCATGTAAGCACGTAGGCTTCTATAATTACAAATCCAGCTGTTGGTTTAGAACCCCAACATTACGTTTCAACTCAACCGTAGCGTCAATCAAAAAATGTATAAAAACTAATACTGCGCTTCCGTCGAGCATTTTCATCCCATACTTTTGTACTATGATGTTTTTACTTGGGGTACTGATAAATAAGACTCCATTCTTTACTAGTATAGGAGCTGTCTAGTATCTAAGTATAAGCCTTCACGTTTATACTCAAGCATCCCATTTTTCTGGGAGACTTTTTCATGGAAACTATAAACGTTTATATCTAGTACAAGCGCTGTTTTCATTTCTATACATTTTTTTGGTGAACTCCTTAGCTGAGTGTAAACGTAAAGTGGCGTACTTACTTGGCGTAGAGCTTATGAAATGCCTGCGTACAATTCTTATAATGTAAACTATTAAGTACACACGTACGTGGTAAGCCGCTGACATATAATTTCAATAAAACTCTACATTATAAAACGTTAAATACAGCTGCGCGATAATAAGCCCAAAGTGATAGAATAACCTTAAGCAACTTAACCCAATATGACTGAAAATGTTTGACGTTTTCCTGTTTAGGGAAATCTTACTTGTGTATGAGTATAGAGAGTGAAATTCTGATGCAACTTTATTTCTGTAACTTTGGCAACTACGAAAATATTGAAAATAAAGTATGAATATTCACTTGTGAATATTTATCCACATAGATTGACTATGCAGGGAATTCAAATCATTTTTGGGAAAAATATAAGTGTACGGAAATTTAATGTGTAGTATCACAATCGATGTTGTTTTCAAGTACGTTTCTACCCTGTCGACAACTAATTATTTTTTTGGGAGGCTGAAAATTAATTCTGTTATAGTTAGGGAACCTTAAAATGAAAGTAATTGGGAAGCACTACACTAACCTATGATTGTAAAACCAATTGAGAAATAAAACCTAGAAATAAACTGAAATCATTTTTATCTCGATCTATATTTACATAAAAAAATCTTACTTCTATTTATCTTCTAAAAAATTTAATTTTCGTGACCAACACAAAATCTAATGAAACCGAAGTGATTTAATATCCGTAAATGTCCCTAAAAACGTGGTAATGTTATTCCTATCCTAACATAATTATTTGTATCCAAATTTGAAAAAATCATATCCATTCCTTGACTTACAGGCTAGTATGAAGCTGACGACCTATACTGTAATAATGGTTCACTTTGCAATGACTCCACTGTTTCAGGAAAGGTCGACAAAACATGCTGGATGTATGTTCATTTGATATTTTAATTTGGAGTTTTGAGTATACATGTAGGTAAGTAGCATTTGTAAGCGTTAATTTTCACGTGTCTGGTTATGAACATGCGTTTAATATGAGTCTTAAATATGAATAAATATTTGCCACTTAGATTAGATAACATCCCTTGTAACTAGTACTAGGTATGTTTCCTATGGTTCCGCACAATGATGAAAATTACAAGCTCAATAGTGGTTTAAAGGTTTGGTTTAGTGAGACCACGGATTCTGAAGAATAATCCTGCAAAACAATGTTTATTGCACGTGACGTGGAAATCTACTTTATATTCAACAATTAAAAACTCAATAAGTGCAATGGACGGATATTTCCATTGCATGCATTCACCAGCTTTGTATGGGTTTGTCAGCAAGTCGGTGTCCTTGCAGGACCTTGTGGAATCAATATTCATACTAAACATAACCATATTATGATGTTTCTGCGAATATCGTAAACATAAAGAGATACGTTATTAATATTCCGCGGCGCGTACACACCACGCCTCGGAAACGCGAGCCACGAAACAAAACCTCAGCCATGTTAATGCGGGCAATTTATATATTTCTGTATGAATTGCGCTTCAAATATTTACATGCCTTTTAACTGCAGCTCTTAATGGGAGCTCGGGGAAATGGTTTTGTTTAACTCACGAGATGTTTTTTTTTTCAATTCAACTCTTTTACATTATTTGCTCATACATTTAAATAAAAACGCTACAAAGCTGCATATATAGCGTAACTTTTTGCTGCGTTTTTCGCCGAAGGGGTCGTATGTGGCGAGTGAACCTATTTATTTGTATAGGTAAGGGGACCAACCACTTCAGTTTATGCGGGGGTTTCTCAGCTCCCAAGAGGGCTGGTACTCATTTCTTGTGATGGCTAAGTAAACCTTGCTGGTATTTTCATTAGGGCTTGAAATAAACACCGAAACGGAAAATCATTTCTGACACCCCCGGTGGGATTCGAATCCGTGTTTTAGGCATCTAATGCAAGCACTCTACCAACTGAGCTATTGACTGGACATAATTATGTAGTAATTTGGGGAAAATGAGTTTAAAATATAAAAAGTTAAAAATCAAAAACAATTTGTATATGATTACGGGGCGAGTAAAATTTATTATACCTACATTAGTAATTTTTGTTCGCCTCGTAATCATATACAAATTGTTATGATTTTTAATTTTTAATGTGTTAAAAATGAAAGGTTACAAAGCATCAATTAATGAAAATGATTTTTTCTACTCCCATTTGGTAATTTACTAATTACAAAACGGCTAACGCAATCACAATGACATACATTTCTACATCCGTTGCGTAATGTAAAATTACGCAACGGGTAACCGTGTTGAAATGAAAATGTGCGCATGCGCATTGTCAGAATTGGAACCAATTTTTAATTTCAAATGTCAACCTTGTATGGGGGTATGAAGACCTGTCAATCCAAGATGGCCGCAAGCGATCAGCTGATTAGGCTTCATACAATATTACTGATATTCGGTAGGTAGGAATTACCGTGGTGATGAGACTTCCAGCCCTGTTCAAATGAAAATAAATATAGTTTATATGTAGAGTCAAATAAAAATTGTTAATAGTGCTAAAATTTATCGAATTTATTTATCGGAATGCTCCAAATAAAGCTTTCCTTTTTTCAAAGGAAAATAAAAGGCTTGAAAGGAAAACAATACAAAAATTTTCACCGCAAAAAATAAACAAACTCAAAAAGTTACTTGGTTAATAGGTGGGTATGAGGTTGATCACCTATGCTGTACAAACTTGGTTCACGTGCCAATACAACTGCAGGGCATATGTTTATTTGAGTTTTGGGTTTGAATGTTTAAGCTTATATGCAGGATGTAAAAGCTCGACCTTATATGTGTCGGCTTGTGGGCATGAATTCAAAATGAAACCTAAATATAATTTATCTTTACAACTTAGGTTAGATTCGATAATCGAAGGGAATGATAAATCACACGTTTTGACAAAGGTAAGGTTTTAATTACTTCAAATGGACGAGTACATTATAATGACTATTATTCACTATTTTGTTAATTCTTTCATGGTCGTAGAAAAAGTATTGTATGCCACTGCACGTAATTAGCCTTTGTAACACTCGTGCTTTCTATTGTGCCATTTGGCTGCGCCTCATGGCACAAACTAGCACTCGTGTTACATCTATCATTACTAGGCAGTGGCATAAATAACTATTAAACTAAAACTAAGCTACACATATAGTGTAACTTCTTGCCGCGTTATCCCCGAAGGGGTCGCATGTGGCGAGTTGAACCTATTTATTTTTACAGGTAAGGGGGCCGGCCTTACACCAACTACTTCAGATGAAGTGGGGGTTTCCCAGCTCCCGAGACAACTGGTACTCATTTCTTGTGAAGGCTGAGTAAACCTTGCCGGCATTTTTATTTTAGGGTTTGAAACAAACACCGAAATGGGAAATCATTTCTGACACCCTCGCCTCGGCGGGATTCGAACCCGAGCTCACGGCATGGAATGCAAGCACTCTACCAACTGAGCTATCGACCGGTATATTAGTTTAGTTACATACACTTATTACTTTAAGTGTATGTAACTGTATTCCTTAATTTATAGGTTGTTATGAGGCTGACCCCCCATCCTGTAAAAAAATAATTGTTCACTTTGCCAATGTCACCCCTGTTTTAGGAAAGGTCGGCAAGAGTTGCAGGGCTTATGTTCATTTGAGATTGGGTTGTTATATGTAAGGGCCACATGCGGCATGTGTTAGTGCGAGTTTATACATGTCTGCTTGTGGGAATGCGTTTAATATGAATCTTAAATGATATATATCTTTGCAGCTTAGATTTAGATTAGATTAAATTTAGACCTTTAGTGAAAAATACGATTTTACAGATTTCTATGTTCCAGGTATTTTAATTGGTGATAGGATTGTGTAGCGTGATTATTCATATACTTTGTAAAAAATGGACATGTGCAGTCAAAATTTTCCAAAAGAATATAAAAACCTTCCAGGATGATCAGTTTCGTCTAAGCTGGCGATCGAATCGGTTTAATATAAAGTGATGCAGCATGACCACACGTGCATTGCGATAGTCAAATATTCTCCGTACAAATTGTATCAGTCCTTCAGACAGCTGACAGAAAACGTACATAAAAAATGTGAAAAAAAACAGAAATAAAAAATACTAGGGGCGTTGCCCCTGGCTGCTACGCAGCCCAACCCCTTAACATTTAGGGAATGTGTATATTGCACATAGTTTCCTCGCGTTAAAATTCGGAAAACATGTAAAATAAAAACATGCAGTCTTTGTAAAACAAAATCGACCACCCATACTTTAAGAAATGGTTCACATTGCAGATTTCAGCTGTGTTTCAGGAAAGGTTGGCAAAAGTTGCAGGGCTTATGTTCATTTGGAATGGGTTTTTAAGTTGTAAGTACACATGCAGCATGTGTAAGCGCGAACTCATAAATGTCTGCTTGTAGAAATGCATGCAATATCTCAAATGTAATATACATACTTTGCAACTTAGATTATAGAAAAAATATATGTATATATATTTCCTTGACTTATAGGTTAGTATGTGGCTGACCACTCATACTGTAAGAAATGGTTCACCATGCAAATGTCATCTCTTTTTGCGGATAAGTCGGCAAGACTTGCAAGGTCATTATGTTCATTTGAGATAAGGTTTTTTTGTTGTTAGTCCACATGGGGTATTTGTAAGCCCGAACTTATACCTGTCTGCTTGTGGGAATGCATTTAATATGAATCTCAAATGGTATGTATCTTTGCAACTTAGATTATAGAACTAAACAAAATAAGTTCCTTGACTAAAAGGCGAGTATATGGCTGACCACCCATACTGTAAGCAATGGTTCACCATGCAAATTTTATCTCTGTTTGAGGAAAAGTCGGCAAGAGTTGCAGGGCTTATGTTCATTTGAGATTTTATGTTGTAAGTCAACATGCATTAAGTGTAAGCGCGAACTTACAAATGTCTGCTTGTGGGAATGCATGTAATATGAATCTCAAATGTAATATATCTTTGCAACTTAGATTACAGATTTAAATCCATTTTTATGTTGTTTGTTTTTTTTTTTTAATTTGCATGAAATAAAAGAAAATATAAGAAAAACTTTCCAATTTTGCCGCTAGATGTCAATTTATTTTCATACGTATTTCGATACAAACACAAAAAGGTCTATAATGGTTTATGAGTGTATTTTAGTAGGCGATCAAACACATACGCGAAAGCTCGCGGCATTGCAGCATATATACAAAAAAATATTCTTCGTACATTGGGAGTGTGTGTCATCTGCTATGGAGGCATTGATTTTGAAAATCGAATCTCCGAGCAATAGACGACCACGAAGGACAATATAATTAAGGATATATTTGAATCTCTTTTGAAACCAAATAAAAATATAATGGAAAGTATTAAACAACAGATAATCTAATGTTGCTAGTTTATAACATCATAAAACAGATATTTTCTTTGTAATCTCTTGGTACCGATTATTATTTATTAATTATTAGTATTCAGTACCTAGAATGATCGCTATTTACGCCCACTTCCATCACATCGCGGTCTAGTTTAGTACTCAAGTATAAAACATATCGTTTACATTCAATAAAATATGTATGGGAATAAAACAATGTCTCTCGTGAGCGTATTAGATTTCAATCATTTTTTGTGAAACGCTATACTTTGATTACAGCTTCTATTGCTTCTCAGCTCTTTGTTTTGATTTTGCACCCGCTGCGTTGCGCTCTGTGGAAGTGTCTAGAAAAGGCTCGAATTATCTTTTGTTCCACATTTAGTACCAGCTTATTAAGGCTGCATAGAAACCAAGTCAAAGCACTTATGTTTCACTAAGGAAAGTCTGATGTGTTTTTTGTAATCATAGTAATCAATGGTGTATATATATTGGAATTACATAAATTATTTGGAACTCAAATTTGTAAAATAATGAAAGACACTCAGATAATTATCTGTTAATATCGACAGATAACAATTATTTCGTTATCAGAAGTTAATGAGATGTTTTAACATAAATAACTTTTTCTGTGATATAAAATTCCTCTTCACAATGTAAAGAAGTACTTTAACAAGGGATATAAATAACATTTTATCCGACGTATTACATCATCACATATTCATGGCAAAGAAATGAGGTTCTTACAAAGCATTTTAAAACCCTGCTTTAAGAAATCATGGATGGCAATTTGTTCGAAGTAAAGAAGAATCTAAAAATCATCGAAAATATAGTATCGTTAAAGACAAAATTGCAAAGAGGCGTTTTTAAAAATAAAATAAATTAACATGTTATTATTGCTCAACCTTACGCAGAAAATGCTATAAAATCGGTTAATCACGACACAGCCTTCTGAACATCCTTACAAGGAAGACTCGCACAATTTTTGGAGATCGTATCTTCAAGGTGGCTGCTCCAACTGCCTGAAATGGGAATGGCATCCCAGATCATCTGCCATGTGATTTGGAAAAATGTTTAAGAAAGACCTTAACTCCCACTTCATCTGTCACAAAAGGCTCTAATTCAATGATTTTTTTATACGTTATATTTTGGTAAATCATTAGTTTTTTTCATAAAAAATAGGAAAAAATTAACTAATACGTCAAATAAAGATTCACTGATTACTTGAAGATGCCAATTTAACAAGCAGAAGACATTACAGATCTGCAAAACGAAATTCGTCTAAGAAATGTGTAAAAGACACATGACTAGGAACATAATAGGAAAAACATTAAAACATGCCAAAAATCTTTTGAACAGTGAAGAAATATCAAATAGGTAGAATATGCGTTGGAAGGCCTACCTATTGCAATATGAGTCTATTTAGGGAATCTGTCGAAGAACAAAAAAAAATCTATGAGAGGTGATATAAAAGGCACAAAAATGAAATAAAATCAGAAATAAAATCTCAGAATATGTTTTTTTTTCAAAAATCTGAAACCGTTTTCCTTGCATCGTTATTTTCCGCTGAGATCTAAGTCAACAAGGCTCAGCCTTCGTTTTCCTCTGTTGCGGCCCACAGAGATCTCAGTGCACGCCTAACCGCCGCTGGAGAGGCCGCTTGTACGCACGCGCGCACCTGTGCTCACACCTAACATACACGTAAATACACGTAACAATCTCATGCGCAGTTTGCATTTTGTTTTGAAAAAAATAACGTGAAAAATAATACTAAAATTTGAATAAATTTTTGAAACGTTTGTTTGTAAATATACAAATAATGCTTGCACTTTAATTTGCATAATTTGCACGTCTAATTCACCCGCCTTGTTTTTATTTACTTCTTTAGTTTCATAAATTTACATATTGCCTACAAAGCGTTCCTTTTTATTCATAAAGTTTTCCAAAAAACATGGTTCAATTAACTTATTGCCATCACATTTAATAATTTGTAAATCTGTTTTTGTTTAACAGTTTCAAGTTGTTTTTCCTGTAAACTTGTTAATAAATAGGGCTGTGAGTTGATGAAAAAAAAATCGTATTCTTCAAGAATTGCAAAATTGTTAAGTACTTAAATTTGGCTATTTAATACGGTGAGAATTTCCATTCACACTTATTCGCATGATTTCAATGCAAAGCCTGATTTGCAATATTTATATTACATTACACAGATTTCTTATTATTATAACAAAACAAATGATCAATAAAAATCGCATTAAATATTTGCCCAACGAAATTTCAAAACGACACAAAAGCAATTCATACGTTAAAAATAAATCAGCTGTTGCGTAAATAAACAAATGTGCAAGTGAAAAAATATTAACAATTGTGAATAATGAAATGAGGCGTTTAATAATTATCACATGGGAAAATAACTACTTTTGTTCTATTTCAGTGAATTTGTGATTATAAAGAATATCAAATAAATAGTGCCTTTGTGTATTGTAAAATAAGTCCATTGAGAACAAGATTATTTTTGTCATTCTGTTTCATGGGTAAGTGCTACGTATTTATTTATAATAATACACTTTTGGTTTTCTTAAAGAAAATTGTGTTTTATGTGATTAATATAACATGACATAGTTAAATTACTATCGTATTTCAGAGTCTTTGAAAATGAAGATAAGAAGTTCTTTTGAATAATTTATTCTTAATACCGTGTTCACCAAATAAATCCTTAATCCCTTACTTTGTTATTTACACACAGAAAATCCAGGGCTCGACCGCCACCAAACGTGAATTTTTCATACAAAAAAACTATGATCCATCGATCAGCTATGGATCAAATGTGTAAAAAATAGCCCTGTTAATAACCCCTTCCAGTCTTTTCACTCATAAACACTGACTTAATAAAAGTAATGTAGCTGTCCAAAAGTATTTACTTTAGGCAAATCCACATTTAATTTCATTTTTTATTTTCTATAATATTCTACGATCAAAGCAAAAACATATTTTTTTTGGCTTTTCAAGAATATTTTTTTTTACCCAAACTGTTTCCTATACTTAAAACTTGGTATGAGGCTGACAACTCATACTGTAAAAAATGGTTCACTTTACCAATGCCACCCGTGTTTCAAAGAAAGAAGGCAAGAGCTGCACGCCTTAGGTTTATTCAAGATTTGTGTTTTAATGTTGAAAGTACACATGCGGCATGTTTGTGAGCATACATTTCATATTCATCCTAAACGTTAATATATCTTTGATACACCAATTGATACGACAAATGTAGGTAGGAAAAGTACTAAGAACACATGCAATTTACACAGATTACTTTATGACTAACATCACTACACCTAGCCGCACCAAATCATCATTACAATATTGAAATGCAGTGACGTCATCTCGGAATAATTATCCGAGATGAGCAGAGATTCCGTAAAGCACGTGAGAACCGGTCGCGCAGTGTGGCGAGCTGGCCCACAGATTACTCGAGTACACACCAATACGTAATGACGTATGCAAAAATAGACTCGAGAGGAGCAATGTTGATATTGTATATCTAATATTCACACCTTTATGTTTAAGTGATTTAGAATTCTAAATTCTAACAAGTGTGTTTTAATTATATTTTTCACGTTTTGTTAATTCACCCTGCAATTTTCTTTCAATGAAATATAAAGAACAACAGTTTTTCTTTATTAATTTGGTATAAGGCTGTCCTCCCACACTATAAAATTCATTTGGCCTATGCCATCCCGGTTTCAGGGAAGGTCGGTAAAAATTGCAGGGTTTATGTTAGTTTGAGGCTTAGATTTTAATTTGTATGTACACATGCTGTCTTTGTACGCCCGTGTCTGATTGTGGGCATGCATTTAATATGAATTTTAAGTGATAATATATCTTTGCTAGATAATATATTATTAAAGATAACATAGTTTATTTTCAGTTTGAATGCAATTTCAAATTACTTAATGTTTTAATACTGTTATTTATAGTGCAGTGAAATGAAATTCATGGCAATTATTCAGAATACTAAATGTTGAGAACTGAATTTATCGATATAATGGCCGTAGGAGTCAAGTCACTGTTCTTGACTAGTGTATTTGGAACAGAATACGTTGGTTCGAATCACGTCTGGCGATTTGACCATAACTTCGAGCCTTGTTCAACAGATCCCATTGCATATACACAAGCTTCTGCTTTCGTATGAAGATAACTGGCCAAGCAAAATAGGTTGGTTAATTGCATTCCTCTTCACAAACCTATAAAAAAAAAACTGGCTGTTGTTAACACGAGAGAGTTGTTTTCTGGGATCTGTTGCCGAAATCCATTGGAGCTGGAGCTTCGGTTTCTAGAAGAAGTTTAAACATCACTCTGAAGGAGCCTATCGCAGATATGGGTTAAAGGTCTGGAAGTTCTTCGATAGACAACAAATAAAGATCACAGAAAACAGCCCTCCAGGGTAGAGAGAACCAAGATACGTGGAGAATAATGAACCCAACATATGTGAAAAATAAGTACATGTAATGGATGGTCATCATTTTCTAATATTTTAATTATTGTAAGTCATAAGAAATTTAAAGCCATTCCAAAAAGTTTTGAAAGAGATCGACGATGCGATGGAATATTTTTTAGATCGATAAATAATCCAGATTTGAGTTGGTACGAGATATGTATTTCCACTCGCAATGCATCATAGCTCAGGCCCATTTTTTCTCATTTTGGCATTATGAAGATGGATGAAGCAGATTACTTTTCTACAGGTGGCTAAAGGCGTCTATTAATACGCCACTCCGAGTACCTGTTTACATGGGAAGAGCGCAAAAGAGAAATCTCTGATGTACGTACGTGTCAGATGATAAAAAGGTGTTATTTAATGTGTTACGTAGTCGCGTCAATGTGTTGCATAAAATTGGCCAACAAACGATAATATGTTTATATTGGTTATCATGTAGAGACACATATGTACCTACGTTCATGTGTACAAATATTCCTACAATGTACAGTAGGCACGTTATGTGATGAAAGTAGAATTAATATGAAACAAAGTAATTCATAAAATACAAACATTCAATACAAAATTGCGTTTGTTTCAAATGCACATTAATAAAGAAAAAATGTGGTCTATTTCATAAATAAATGTAACATTTATATTGTATAATCCCTTATCCGGATCTTTCCAAATTTAATTAATTTATTGCGACTTACAAATTTTTCGTGGAACTGTCTACCTCAAGCGTAAAAGTTGAAGGGTTTCATTGTCAAAACTATCCATCAATTAAGAATGTTAAAAAAACCTACGTATCAGTATTTCAACAATATTTTCAAAATTCATCGTACGTACTGACCTACGGTTTTGGCTCAGGGTTTATCGTGCGTCCATGCATCGATGTCTATTGTCCAAAAAGACATTCTTTAAAAATTTGGTACCGCAAAAACATAAATTTACTGAATATAAAATGTACAATGAAGCTTAAATAACACTTTTGCATATTTTAAAGTGATACTAGCTTCATAAATTTTACAAAATAACATCAAGATTAATCTGCCCTATTCGTTGTATTTTTTTTTTCATAGTTTTTCATCCATTTTTCTAACCTTGCAAAAATAATAGTCGACATGAAAGATTCCTCGAACGTGTAGTTATTTTTTATAATTTATGAGAATCTTTTGAGTTTGTCACAAGCACAGCAATAACAATCTATTATTCATCTGTACATCTGTACACTAAACCATTGCGTTTCACCACAATGTAGAGAAACTGAAGCGCTAACTTCAGACGCTGTTTAAGTTGGAATACATTTTTTTGTGAACACCGTGGTTAAGTTTAAACGTAAAATAACTTACTTGGGGCACTGTTGACAAAAATCAGCAATTTCCAAAACCCGTTTTTGGTTTAGCTAAAAAGTAAAAACTGTTGTTAGCTTGGCATCGCGTGCGTCTGCTAGCATGTATGTAACTCGACCTTAGCTTAAACTTGCAGCCTTTGGACGCAGGTAGACAAAAAACGTCTCCTTGACCGCGTAGCCTAGCGAACAGGTAAAGATACCTCCATAAAGTTATTGCTTCAATGTGATATTTTTTTTTTGCATAGATAAAACGTACGTGTGATATTTAAATATGCGCCAATTTTTTACACTGACATTTTCAAATCACGACATATTTTTATAACCGAAAACTTTCCTGTCAAATTTTGTCATGAAGTTTAAATACTTAACATTAGTCGTAAGTCATTTGAAGATTTTGTTGTTTAAGTGTAAGTATAGTTTAATGAGTTATTACATAACAACAAAGAAATCTATCAAATGTGATATCTCAATGCAAAAATAATAATAATAAACCTTGCTTCACCTTTTTAAGACAATCAGGCCCTTACCTCCTACATACATTGTTTAAAGAAGGACATTGTAGAAAAAAATGGTTATTAAAGAAATATTATTGTGTATTGATTTATGTTAAATGTAATCTGATTTCCTTGTTCTTATTATACTCTTAATTTACTTAAGAAGACAAACGTTTTATAGTGGAGCAGTCAATTGTTATTTATTCTGCGTTAATGAATTATTTTGATAAAAATAATTTTCATGTTTTCAAATACAAAAATGCACGTGCTTCTTGAAAGAATGTGACCTTTATTTGATAATTGTATAAACAATTAAAGACATTTTATCTCAATTTTACGAATCTTAAAGTAGGTATCGTTTTAAAAACATCTTTTAAAATTATATTTTGTATATGCCATGCCTTTTTAAAATATTTTTAAACGAGGAATGTAGTTTATTCATTTATTTTTTACAAACAATAATAATTACATTCAAAATAAAATCTATCATTAATGAAGTAGCTAGTTCAGGAACTGGAATCAGAGATGTTTTGGCTATACATTCATTGTGTCACATTTATCACCACACTCGCTTCAAGCAGAATGAAGCCTTTTTTGCAACCTTCTTAAAGTTTGCGTGCAGATAATACCAAGATCCCCGAACTCGTATTAGCAAAACCCACACGTACTTATTTATGATTGACATCGCTGTTTTTGTTGATTTTTGCATGCGCTTGGAATTAAAATGATCCAATTTCGTCGTATTTTTTGTTTAAATAGTATAAATTTGTTTTGATGGTAATCAGTTGCATTCAATGTTACCGCTAATATATCCTAAACATGCACACACGAAATACTATAAAACTGTATACATTGTTTTTTTTTATTTTCTGATGTAATCATGTCAGGAATTTGATGCTAAAAATATTAAACCTGCTTATGCTCAATGCCTTCTTTAAACGTTTATTTTTTTGAAAAAAAAAGTAAATATGCATAGATAATCCTTGGTACCTTTCATCAAAGTTGCAAAGAGGTAATAACATTATATATTAGTATTTAATTGACGCCCACGAGCAGACACGTGGAAGTTTGCGCTTATCCAAGCTGCGTTTATACTTTTTAAATGAACGTTCAACTCTTGCCACCCTTCTTTAAAACAGGGATGATATTGGCAAAGTAATAATTTTTTACAGTATTGGTGGCCAGTCTAATCAGGGTCATCCAAAAAATTCTCTTCTAAAAATGGCAAATTTATTTTTAAAAATACAGTAAAGATTAAATAACTTACGTTTAGTTAAGATTATGATTGTATTTAATTTAAAAAAATATACAACAAGACGATGATGATGGGTTTATTTTAATTTAAAGTATTCTTAAAAAAAAGAATTGTTAAACTTGAATTCAATTTTACATTTTTAAGAGTCATAATGCTTGGTTGTTTCACATAACTGTCAGACAAAGTCATTTCAAATAAGGTACTGCATTTGTTGTTGCTTATTTAAACTATGAGGAGAAAAATGTCCCATGCAGAAAATTTGCGAATCGAAATTCCAAATTCCCATAAACATAGCACGACTGTGAATATAGTTCACTGAAAAATTCCAAGGTCTCTTGCTCTCAGCTACAAATCAAAACTATTTTTAATTGGCAAAATTTAAAGAAACATTCCATTCTAATTTTGGTCTGAATCTTATCAGATTAAATAGTTAACCGACTGTGGATAGAGCCATCAAATATTTCTCACGATATTCGTATCGAAACGCCAAAAAATACCGTTCTATGGGAAACATAGTTTCATACGAAAATACTTTGTATAAGTGATCCATCAATCGTAACGAGAATAAAGATGATTCATTCGAATTGTTTCCTTCGTTTGTTGCAACATTAAATACCTGGCTTATTGTTTTACATAAAAGTTTGATTTATTCTCCAGCCGAAACTGTAAAAACGATTTTAGTGCTGGTGTTGTCTCACACATAGGTACGAGTAAAAAAAATCTAAAACAATACTCTGAGTATACAACATTTATTAGATTTCTCCTTGATTGCGTTAATAGGAAAATGTATGAAGGCTGAATAACTCACTTAGGGTGCTGTTGTTTCTCTCATACATGTATCATTTATATAATTTATACATTTATATAATGGTAAACTGAAAATGAACTAATAATATTTTTTAGTGTTGATCTGTTAACACAGTGAAAGTCCATTTTTATAAATATTTAAAAATATAAATGGTAAAACATTGTTTTAATTCACTTTATTTTATTTGTTTATGCTCGAATATTTTCGCCTAATGAAGCATCTTCAAGAGCAGAATGGTTACAAATATAAAATAATTTTCAAAACAATTTTCAAAAATATTCGAGCATAAACAAATAAAATAAAGTGAATTAAAACAATGTTTTACCATTTATATTTTTAAATATTTATGAAAATGAACTATTTATTTTACAGATCTAAAGAAATAAAATTTTCTTTGTTAGGTAGAAGCTAGAGTTACGATAGTTTGACATTTTTGGCGCGTTTGACTGTGTAGTTATTATAAGTGTAAATACAATTTTGCTTTATTTGAAATACTGTTTTACTTATATTTCAAATAACAAACGTTTTTCATACATTTTACTATTGACGCGATTGAGGGGAATTGGCGCAATCTTCCAGAATTAATATTCATTCATCACCAAAAACGCACCTTTTCGTTGCCTTTTTGTTTTTTTTTTAAAGATTGTTGATTGATTGATTACTTATGAATTTGAAAATTACATAAGTGCATAATTTCCTTGTAAGTTCCTTGACTATTAAATAATAGGTTGGAATTAGGCTGACCCCCCCATGCCGTAAAAACTTCACTTCTGCCAATGCCACCCTGTTTCATGGAAATTCGGCAGGTGTTGCAAAGTTTATATTCATGCAAGGTTTGGTTTAATTTGTATGTACACATGTAGCATGTGTAAGCGCGAACTTGCACGTGCCTGTTTGTGGGCTTGTATTAAATATGAGCCTTCATCTTTGCAAAATAGATTATAGATTATATCCAATTGATTTTGTTTTCCTGAATTAGATGGTATGTTATTTGTTATTCAAACTGTTTCGATGTGTGTACTTTTTCTTAAACGATGTATGTACATACATATTATTTTAGTCTCTTAAGTTTAACGATACATAAGTAATAAACCTACTTAATACAATTTCAAATCGACTTATTTCTTCTTACCACCTTTATGCAGATGATCTCCAAATCTATTTTCAAGCTACGCCAGATAAGTTGGCAGAAGCTATCAAAGTCATCAATACTGATTTAGATGAAATACATAATTGGAGCAAGGCGTACGGACTTAAGGTCAATCCTCTGAAAACCCAGGTTATTGCTGTTGGCGGCCCTAGGATGATCTCGAAGATTGACTGGGCGCAGTTGCCCCCAATTCTTTTTGATGGCACAACCATTCCAATTGGTGATAAAGTAAAGAACCTGGGGATATATATTGATAAAACCTTGTCCTGGGTACCTCAAGTACAGGAAGTCAGTCGCAAAGTCTTTGCATCTGTGGGGTCTTTGAGACGATTACGCAATCTCCTGCCAATTTCCACTAAAACTGCTCTTGCACAATCTCTCCTTCTTCCGATTGTCGATTACGCCGATGCCAGCTATCTTGATCTCACCGAGGACCAACTTGATAAACTTGAACGACTTCAAAATCTTTGTATAAGATTTATATTTGGTCTACGCAAATATGATCATGTTTCAGAGTTTCGTACTAAGCTTAAATGGCTTCCTATACGTCTCCGTCGGAATACACATGTTCTTCACCTTCTATACAATATTCTGTACAATCCTTCTGTGCCTCGCTATCTTAAAGAACGTTTTGAGTTCCTCCATGACACACATTCAAGATCCCTACGGTCATCAGAAACTTTAACATTGAAAATACCAACGCATTCCACAAATTTCCTTGGAAAATCGTTTACAGTTCATGCCACTCGCTTATGGAATGCCTTGCCATTAACTATAAGATGTGCACAATCCCTGGCAATATTTAAGAAACTTTTAAAGGAACACTTACTATCAGTGTAATGGCTAAGTTATATGTATATATGTATGTATTTATGTGTGTGTGTATGTATTTATGTATTTATATTTATGTGTGTATCTATATGTATATGTTGATATATTATTAATATATATATATATATATATATATATATATATATATATATGTATTTATACAGTATTTTTTTACCATAATTATTGTAATACCACGGACTACCCATACCATTGTGCTTGCAGATCTTGTCCATCCTAAGGTTGTCTGTAAGATATCGCCATGTGCGATAAGACCGCCCATTGTACATATGTCTCTTTTGTTTATAATTTTAATGTAATTTATTTGTGGTGTACAATAAAGTTTATTATTATTATTATTATTATTAAACCTGTAATATTACGTATCTGGCGAATAGTTTATCACACCCACTTCTCGACATGCGTCTCTTGTAATCTTGCGACGCAAATATTTAAAATAATTTATGATTGCTCCACTTCTTATTGGGCAAGTTAATTTGCAAAATACAGCGTTATTAAATACACTTCATTTAAATACTTCATAGCTAGCAATCATTTACTAACATGCTTCCTAATTACTTGCCTTCTTATCGTTTTCCATACATGAACATCATTTTAGTTTTCTGTCTATTGAAATTGCCTTCCCACTGTTTCCTTAGCTACGTTACAAGCCTGTTAAATAAAGAAATTAAATAAGAAGTAAGAAAATGGCTTCTTACTCTAAGGATCTTAATAAACACATTTCAATTTCAGCGTTCAAAAGTATAATTCTAAGAATAATTCTACGTCTTTAAAACAAGTTCTTTAATATTCCCTAACATTACCCGCCATTTTATCGATTCAATATTGATACTACCAAGTTTTGCAGGATTTGTTCTAATATTTACTCTCGCACAAGTAATTTTCTTAGAAAAAAATGCTACCCTCGGAACATTACGAACCGGTTTCGGAACTAATAGGAACTCGGTTCTAAGATAATCGTTTCAATTATCAGCCGGTATCGATTTTTTGTTTCTGATTACGCGAATTAAATATTCAACCTAAAGGAAGCCTGCTGGGCTCTATGCGACCAAATCCCCAAGTATAATACAAAACGTATAGACTCAAACCATAGCGTCGACAGAAAGATGTATGGAAACTAACACAGCATTTCAAGTGAGAATTTCAATTGACAATCAATTTTGGTATAACGCTACGGTTGAGTTTAAGCGTTAGGTTGTTTTAACAACAAAATCATACGTATAAAAACATGTGATTTTATCGTAAGTTGAAAACCTAAAATTATAATCAGCCAGTTTAATCAAGCTGCAGAACGCTCGAGGTATTTTATATCTTAAAAAAAGTTGATGTATTGCCTGGTTTTGATATGTGAATTATTCCGAGAAAATATATGCACACCTCGGAGGCAATCCGCAGAAATTTAGGCGGCACATATTAATGTTTGCAAAACAAAATGATGAAGCGGTCTAGCTGAGATTCTTGTTAACACGAAAAGAAGCTCAGAGCTACAATACTCTAAAGAGCACATTGTAATTACAGTGATGCATCGAAGTCTCTGGAACTTCCTTGAAAATACGCATCATAATAAGAAGATCCTTTGACGATACTAAATCTATAATTTATAATCTAAGTTGCAAAGATACGTTAGATTTGAGATTCATATTCAATGCATTTCCATAAGCAGACACGTATAAGTTCGTGCTTACTCATGCCGCATGTGGACTTGAAATATAAAAACCCGAATCTTAAATGAACATCTTGCCGCATCTTGCAACTCTTGCCGACCTTCCCTGAAACAGGGATAACGTTAGCAAAGTGAACCATTTTTTACAGTATGGGTGGTTAGCCTCATACCAATCTTTAAGTCAAGGAAAACAAGAAAAACCGCCAACAGTCTATTATTTAGCACTACGTTTCGTTATCGGCAGGTAGTGGGTTCAATTCTACGCGGAACGCAATAACATCTTTCCCTTCAGTAGACTGAAAAAACGTCTGTTTTCAAACGTCTGGATTGGTCGAAAAAAGTTCATCGAACTTTACAGCCACTGAGTATGAATGTAAAATTGACAATGAGATGACAAACAAGCAATTAGAGGGCTCTTGAGATGTGATCCACACAAAACAGCGCTCAGCAAATAAAATATATTTAAATTTACCCATTTTAATTATTAAAATTTTGATAGCTTCTCGGAAAATTCCGAAACCAAAGGTGTTTTATTGATCAAGAGCAAACCACAAACGTAAGTGCAGCCGGTATAGTTAGCTTAGAATAAAATCAATGGAATTTTAATTTTAATCGATCATTATAATGGTAACTACTTTAATTTGAAGTACAAATATTTCATTTTCCGGATCACAATCGAGAGAATCGATCACTAGCTCCAACAAAATCAGTGTGCTATTTAAAACAGAAACAAAAACATGACTGTAATTGGCCAGTCTACTTTTAGGTGATTTTCAAAACAAAATTGGGCGTGAAATGAGGATATCCGCGAATTTAAAGAAAACCGCACTCAAAGCCAAGTGTCAGTGCTGGTCTTAGGAACAGGAATGTTTATTTTGCAATTTCTCTTTTGCCGGATGAAGATTGTTTGTTTTGTGTGTAAATATTAGTGCACAGAGGAAGCGAGGAGTTGGTGAATATTCATTATTGTATTGTGCCTTGTAAGTGTTGGGAGTCTATAAAGAGTTTGAGGTTCGGCATTCAGCTCTGTTAGCGGTGCTTGAAGTCATTGCCAGGAATAATGAACCGCTAAATTAATATCAACGCCAATGAATATAATAACGAATTAAATGCAGTTAACTTCAGAAAATTAAAATTTACACATGGTAAAATTCAAATTTACATATTTTTCTTTTTGTGACACTTCAATCGTAGATCAGCGATCATCATGGGTATTTTGACCTTAGATGCTGCGGCTCGAAATTGGGACTTGGTGCTTTGTCCATTTGAACCATTGTAGGTATTTCGACAGAAGGAAAAAAAAAACATAACAAACTTGTAGAGATGCAGGTTTATTGCATCTCTTAGTAAAGTAAAACATATGAATCATTTTATACAGCTCATATATCAATGATAGCACCTCACCATTCAATCAGCTGATAAAAAAATCTTCAACACAAAAAGCGGACGACAACATACTGCGTTTCGTGCTACTGTTTTGACATTCTCTCCATGACGCAACTCACATTTATCTTTCGTTTTATTCAGTTGCGCAAAAGTTGATTTATAAGCAATTGCTTATTCGAGTCTGATCGAATTTTGGTCAAATGGCCCATGCGACATGTTCCGCTGGACGGCGTGGGTTGGAGTCCACCATGTTTGGGCGCCTTATGGCCGGTGCAATGACAACACCACCACGCCGTGGAGAATTGGTGATGGACATTCTTCCAGCGCCGAGGAAATCATAAATATTCCTAGGAAAACAATGCTCTGTCATGCGAGAGTGTTGAAAAATCTGAAATTAATATTGTGTAGACATCGGATTATGTAAGTGTCGTAAATCTTTATTCAAGAAATAAATGCTACAGCATATAAAGATACACTGTGAAAGAGAATCTAAATAAGGTAATGTAATGTACTATGTAGTCATTCCTACATAAAAAGTGTTAGACGTAACTATGCTACACATATAGCATAATTACTTGCCGCGTTTTCCCCGAAGGGTTCGCATGTGGCGAGTGGAACATATTTATTTTCACAGGTAAAGCGACCTGTTTTATGTATTAGTTATGCATTTTGAACAAACACATTCTTTGCAAATGTGTAAACTTCCTTCATACACTGGAATTTTATGAAATTTCAATCATGGTGAATGGATGTTTTTGCATATTATCTTAGAATTCGTAAGAAATATCTTTCCTCTAAGTACATTCCTAACTCCTTCTGATTGTATTCTTTTTAAATATTGCAGCAATGAGTATAATTTTTTTTTACAAAATACATATCTGCAAATACATTGCTAAGAAAACAATGTTGCCAAAATACGCATTAAACTTGGCACTGATTGTATTCAATGCTAAACCATGAATGTGAAATAAACCTTACGGAACTTTTTCCAATAGCGTTATGTAGTTAGTTTTTATGTCCATGTATATATTGTGATTTATTGTTTTTAAAAAATGTAATTTGTCATGTATGTTCCTTGACTTATAGGTTGTTATGCGGCTGACCACCCATAATGTAAAAATTGGTTCACTTTGCCAATGTCACCTCTGTTTCAGGGAAGGACGGCAAGAGTTGCAAGGCTTATGTTCATTTGAGATTGGGTTTTTATATTGTAGGTCCACATGCGGCATGTGTTAGCGCGAAATTATACATATCTGCTTGTGGGAATACATTTAATATAAAACTTAAATGATATATATCTTTGCAGCTTAGATTAGATTAGATTAGTTATGTCATGAGTAGCAACAGAGATATTACAAATCTCTATAAATAAACAGCCCGTCCCATGTTGGAGTCATTGTCACTCAATATATTCAATAATCTCTTAAAGTTCATTGTGAAGTATCTCAGTGACTACGCGTCTGCTATACATTGTCATTATCCAACCAAAAATGTGGATACAAAACATATTACGTCTCAAGTTATTTAAACAACTTCAAGAGTGGGGCACCCATCTTTTGTAATACTGAGTTATTTCATTTGATTTTCATTACAACCGTAACGATAAGAATGACATGTGTATACGGTAAGAAAAATCATTTAAAGAATAAAGGAAATTCAAATTGTAAACTGTTATCCATAGAGAAAGGCCTTTAAAGGCCATAAGGATACTAATACGGAATACGCATGTAGACCAGTGGTAAAGGGTGATTTTTTACAGGTGGTGGTACAGTTGAAATAATTAATGAAATAAATATAAATTCTTACACGATTTTATTCATTTTTTTTTCCATTTTTTGTGATTCTACATTCCCGTATCCTCCCCGTTCTTCCAACCTCTCTCCATCCTAAAACCATAGTAGAAGAGCACCAATAAGCCGGTCGATCTCACAAAGAATTAAAATTAGTAATCACCAAATCGACTTGTTACTTTGAGTACCAAAATTAATGTGATTTCAATAGAAAATTGTCAGGTTTCTTTTGAAAAGGCTCAGTTATTTAAATACATTTTGCGACTTTTTACCAGTTTTGTCCAAGGGAATCCGATGGGAATCGTGTTGTTAAGACCCTACGCCACTGATGTTGGGTAATCTATTTATGATCTATTATCTAAGTTGCATAGATATCAACATTTGAGATTTACACTTATCAGACACATTACACTATTCAGATCCTTCTTTGTTGTTGTTTACTCGTGCCCGTTAATATAAAGGTTTCTTATGAAATTATTTTATTTTAATCTTTATCCAAAACATTCAAATACTAAGCTTCTTTCATTGTGTTGCGTAGGTTTGGTTGATCTACTTAAGGCGTTTTAAATTCACTACGTATTATCTTTATCTACGACGATCTGATCAGACATTTTCAAGTTCAAATAGTTGCTAGAGAATAAGTATGATGTCACCAAGGTTGTCGGTTATTGCGTCAACAGAGCTGCCAACTATTTTATTGAATAAATCACGTGGGCGAAAGTAAATACGTATTCCATCCAGCTTACATGCCTTGTCGATAAAGCAAATCATACATAGGTAGGAGAATACAGAGTACTTACACAACACATTTCATACACAGCTGATCTATGGATCGTCGTTTTTTGTATGAAAAAATCACATTACGTGGTGGTTGAGCCATGGATTTGCTGTGTTTGAATAACAGCGATTAAGTGTGTGCAAGTGTTAAAGACCTTCAAATTCTCTGAATTCAGAAGTTTTTCAACACGGCTACATTTTTATTTGACCTTTTACACCATCTTCAATACCAGTGGCGGCTCCAGCTAAGGTGCATCGGTGCATTGCACCTCCTGTAAGAATGCCACGACCCATCACTTACAATTTTGTTCCCCATAAAATATCCTCTGTGTCAAGTCCTATTTTACATTTATCATTATTTTACATATTATACAGCTCTACGAACATGTAAAGACTACGAGTTGCTAGGTATTTAAATGTATAATATTATCGCGTGCATATGTGGCAATGCCCCATACTTCCTTCTATGAAGTCCATACATTTATTGAAAAAACAGCTCAAACGGTGAAAACTGAGGTGCCTGTACATTTTTAGATAGCAGCTCCGGCACTGCACGCTTTTCCTAGGTAAGTGACATGACATGAACGGAGAAGAATTGTGACAAAACTTTTTTTTTTATTCTACCAAAGGAACTCTTATGTTCAGAGCATATCCAACTCTTTGTTTAAAAGACTTCAATATTCGTCATTTAAAACAAAACTATAAAGTATTTCCTGACACTTAACTATTGCGTTTACAAAAAAAATAATGAAAACTGAAACGCTCACAACAGATGCTGCTTTAGTATCAATAAAAATCTTCGCATAAAGTATGTTTGTGTTTTACCATAAAGCTCTATACTTAAAATATAATTCAAATACAATGCTTTATTGTTAACCAGGATACAAATTGTTTATTTTAAGATCAAGTTAAGCCCGACAAAAACTCATTACTTTTTAATTTATCGACGTTTTTATTATTTGCTTGAGGATTCCATTCCTAGTGAAAAATATTCAGTCGTGGTCAACAAGTGTTTTTTCGAGCATTTTAAGCAAAATAATACAAATGGATAAACTGTGTTTTAACTGATATGAAACCAACCATCTCTACGCTAGTGGCGGTCAGCGTCAGTCAGCGTCTTTACTCTGTTCTGTGATTGCATATTTATTTTTATATTCTCAGCATTCCCTACTTTCTTCGTGAGTTCTCTTATTTTTTTCAGTCTGCAGATTTCAATAATTTGAAATGTTGCTTATTTAATCAATTTATTAATTTGTCAGTCTTGCTCTTCCACGCTTTCCTTGGGGATCATCTTTGTGCACTATTTTTATCAGTCGTGAATCGTCCATTATTTGTAGATGCTCAACTAAACTCTTTGCCCAGCTATACGCCCAATTGTACTCTTTTGTACCATCACTCATATTCTCCACTATAACGTACTTTAAAATATCTCTTTAAACTAATCATCCATACTTTAAAGTATGGATGATTAGTTTTGTCAAAGGTTGCAAATCTCTGAACTTGCTAATCTTGCAGAACAATACATTCTTGTTATTTTTAAGAATGTAAGTACAAGATGATGTCACAGATCTTTCCTCCTCCTGCTCCATAATCTTAATTTAATTTAAATTCAGTTAAGTTGGATTTTTCTCCGGAGGCAGACCTTAGTCCCTTTAATATATTTTCGTATTTTAAGTGACAATATTGAATTTCTTATGTAAATTTATAATTAACACTCATTTGTGAGGTAGATAAAATAAACAAATATTCATGTAAAAGCTGTGAGGAAGATTAATTATTAAATGGTGTTGGTGTGAAGGAAAAGGTTTTATGTGAAGTGTTTTTAAGTGCTATGTTTTGCTGTGTTGTTATGAAGTGAATTAATTTGGATTTACCGACGGCGATCATCCCCGTTAAAGGAAGCTCTTTTACACAATGTAAGTCATCGATTATAATATTCGTGCTAACATTTCAGCGAACATTTTCAAGGCCGGTCAGCGTGAAGTGTATGGTACATTGGGGGGAGTGGGGGAAGAGGTGTAGGCCATAATTATATTGAAAATTTCTGCCACCCAATATTCTGACCCATCGGCCGTCACTGTCAGCCCCCACGGGAGCTGGGAAACCTCCACGTCAACCGAAGTGGTTGGCGTAAGGACTGCCCCCTTACCTGTAAAAATAAATAAGTTACACTCGTCACGGGAAAAATGCGGCAAGAAGTTACACTATATATGTGGCTTAGTAAAAAAAACTTGCTTCAAATACATTTAATTGTTGTAATTGTTTGTTATATGCAACAAAACGGGTGTAGGTACGTTCTCGTGTATACCTAAATAAAATATTTATAATATGTATGTATTTCTTGCAACTTTCATTCCAAGCAAAATGGAAAATAAAAGAAAAAATGTAAATGCAGAAATTATGAACTGCCAACATTTCTAATGACGAGCCGCCTCTGTTCAATACTAGGATAATTTATTTGGCGAGCGCTGTTTTTGTGTGAATCACACCTCAAGAGCCCTCTGCGAGCTTAGTCGTTACTATAGAAAGCGTCAACTTTCAAGCAAGACCCAGTTTCTGTAAGGCTGGATGGACCTTTATCCTTCCATACACTTCTTTCGTAAACATACTAACCTCTCATGGGAAAAATACTAACCATTAATGCGGGAATAGCGAAAAGAATAAGAAGAAACACAAATGAACGAAAACAAAGCGCGAAGAGTCCAAGATAAAGAAGTAATACAGGAAATGTTTCCCTGGAGAGAGACGCCTCATGTCTTTATAAATCTCATTGAATTACACGAAAACATGAAGCTGTGCGCCAAGTATAAAACACTCCGTGCACAACTTAACCGCAGCGTTTACAACGAATACACAGGAAATAAAACAGTGCCTCTAGTGAGCGTTTTAATTCTTACACATTTTTGTTACCGCGCTATGGTTGAATTTTAATATAAGGCTTAAAAGTTGGAGTACTGTTGAATGAATGGACGTGGTAACGTTGGACGAAAACCAGCGTCGTGACTGGAGATTTTATCAAAAAATTGTTGCGTTAACGGTTTTGTACGTCTCGTGTTTTATCACTTCCATGAGAATTTGCATTAGTTGACGCGAAATTCTCACGCAGTTTTTGTGCAGCATTGAAGTGACTAAAAAACGGCATTATCTAATGGCTGACCTTCGCCTTCGCGTGATGTTTGATTGATTTATAAGTAAATTTAATCGCACATAATTATGAGCCGAGTAAAATTATGTAGGCGAAATGAAATTGTGTACCCACGTTATTTTTAATACCCAAAAATCAAAGGAAATCGTTTTTTGCTGCTAAATATATTTACAATACTAATAAAAATCTTGTCGATTAACTATCATTTAGAATCCATGTTTCATTTTCTTACACGAGTTTCGTCTTCTTCCCTTTATTCTAGGTATGGCCTGTTTGGGAGGAAAAGTTGCTGTATATTATTTATCGTGTGTACGTACAAATGTAGGTATATTGTAAATATCTACCAAACTGTTATAGTGCTAATAAAAATGTTTTTTAATTAAGTTACATAGATGGCGAGAGGAATGTGCGGTTTGGGGACTGTCTCCTAATTGGGACATCACTCCGAAGATTCGTCTATGTAAATTTGTATGCAAATTGTCGAGCAAACGTCGGACGGCTCTAACAAACAATAATTAACCTTCATGCGATACCTTATCCTCCTACTCGCGACCATATTATAGACGAACCGAATCCATTAGCAGCTGCCAAATATAGAAGCGCTTCAAGGCCAGGAGTTCTGAGGCTCTGAGGGGACATGGAAGGAGCAGATCAACAGATTATCTTCAGCGTCCCCTGAAGTAGGGGACAACGGGGCTGAAAATCACATTTTTTCCATTTTCATTGCCTACGCAAACGCAACTAAGCTACGCATATAGTGTAACTTCTTGCCGAGTTATTCCCGAAGGGTTTCCGCATGTGGCGAGTGGAACCTATTTATTTTTACAGGTAAGGGGGCTGGCCTCACACCAATCACTTTCAATGAAAGTGGGGGTTTCCCAGCTCCCGGGGGGGGGAGGGAGCTGTAACTCATTTCTTGTGAAGGCTGAGTAAACCTTGCCGGTATTTTATTTTGGGGGTTGAAATAAACACCGAAACGGGAAATCATTTCTGACACCCTCGGTGGGATTTGAACCCGAGCTCACGGCATGGAATGCAAGCACTCTAGCAACTGAGCTATCGATCGGACTTTCGTTACTACCAGAAGTTATTTGACATGCTTATTCTTGTATTAGGATTAATAGTGTACCTATTTATTTTGGTTTCAAAAAAATCTACAGCGTGATCGGTTTTGGAAACAGTTGTAGTACCTAGTGAATAAAAAAATAAGACGACGAATGTTGGTCCTAGTGCCTGTATTAAGGTAGTAACAAAATAAAGCAGCATTTTTTTTACTTCTTTCTTAGCTCACAGATACAATGCTAGTGAAGTGAATCCTCATGCTAAATTTATCGAGTCAAACTGTGGGAGTAGTATGTTTAAAGCATATAAAAATTCAAATACTTCAATGATGGTAGTTCTGTGCGAACTAAAATAAAGTAAACAGAGAGATGTTGCTCTTCAGCTAATTCGTATGTTAAGTTTTCTGTGACAACCAGCCCGTGAGACAACCATACCCAGTCTCCCCTACTCCTCGATCATCCATCATCCTCTTTGTGAAGTAATCCATTCTTATTTGCCATTAATCAAACTGCTATAAAACACTGGTTAACTTAAAGATTAAAAGCGACTGGGACGTATCATTTTATATCATTGTGCCATACAGTTCCATTTAATAACTGACTGATATTTCGGTTTTGGTTTTGATTAAAGTCACTCTTGAAGAAAAGTTTGATAAGACTTTATTTTTTGACACTCTATGGTTGCTTTCTTGGAACTGTGGTCTATCGGAGCAGGAACTTCTAGACGTTTCGCCAATAACTGCGATGGGCTTCTTCAGCATCATGATTATGTGATGTGATTTATTATGAAACTGTTGCAAATACGTTGCTGAAACAAACTCAAGAAGCCCATTGCAGATATAATCGGAATAACTGGAAGCTCCAGCGCCGATAGACCACGGCAACAGATCCCGAAAAGCCACTCTCCAGTGTCAACCGCCAACCATGGTACAATTTTTTTTTTTGAATTGTACAAGCCTTTCAAAAATTTGAAGTGGTATCAAACGCAAAATTTACTGATATAACTTCAATAATATAAAGAAAACTATCAGTATGTTATATGGAAGTCTTATCCAGTTGAAATGTTTTTTCTCATTCATTCTATAAAAAAATTGTCTACATAGTTTTCTACCATTCATCTAAAATCTATAATCTAAGTTGCAAAGATATATTGTATTTAAGATTCATATTAAATGCAATACCACAAGCAGATACGTATAAGTTCTCGTTTACACATGCCGCATGTGGACTTTTACCATTAAACCCAAAATCAAATGAACAAAAGCCCAGCAAATCTTGCCGACCTTCCCTACAACAGGGGTGACATTAGCAATGAGAACCATTTTTATTTAGTACAATATTACGAACTTAAATAGAAAAGTATGTAAACAATTGGTATAAGCTTTTAATTTTATTTAAAAAAAATAGGTACACAATACTCATAATTGTCCTATTGAAAATCTTTATGCGGTTTCGGTTTTGATTCGGTTAGATATTTGATTTTGGTATGACCCTACTTCCTTTGAACTTGGTGTGATTATGAAATGACAGAGTTATTGAAATGAATCAAGTTCACATGATGAAATGGTTCTCTAAGGTGATGATAATAATGTGCTTGATTTCCGGATGTGCCGTGTCTGGCAACACTTAAAGACAAAATGCGAGCACCACTTATTCTTAATGTCATTATCATTACTAACCACTAAATGCATTTGAGCTTCTTTCAATAAAACCATTGTTCAAATGTTCTAATATTCTAATCATATTGATTCATTGTTGGCTTCTCTCTACTTCATTAATAACAATAATAAAACATTTCCAATTTTATACATCGTCGTTTAGTGGCACTAGCTTACCCCAAGGGCACTTAGTTTTGCCTCTGTTTAACATATACCACCTCTATCCTCCCCCAGTTGTTCAAGTCCTTGGCTTTTCTGTGCCATGTTCTCTCGGTAGCTTTCTGTATATAGTCCGCCAATCGAACACGGAGCGACGAACTTTATCAGTTTTGGATTAAGCTTTGAAAAAAATCTGGTCTTTCTTCTATCTTCTCTTCTGTGGATTTGTTATTAAGTCATCTAGATATCTCTATCCTGGGCACTATAATCAATAATCTAAGTTTTAAATATGTATAACATTAAGGATTAATATTAAATGATACCCCACAAGCAGACACGTATACATAAGTACACATACCAAATGTGAACTGATAACATAAAACCCAATCTCAAATGAGTCCTGCAACTCTTTCCGATGTTGGCAAATTGAACCTTTGTTAACAGTATGGGTGGTGAGCCAACTCAAAGAACCCACACTTCACCAATATTCTCCCTCCAACTTTTCCACATCATTTGACCAACTTACCTGAGGTCTTACACAACTTCTTCGTCCCTCAGAATCTTTTTCTTCCAGATGCTATCACAACAAGTGATGATATGCTTAGGGCAAGCCCAGTTCCATTTCAAAGCAGCCGACCTCACAATTCAATCAATGATGGGGTATTTTCCCTTTTTCTGGGCAATGTCAAATAAGCCAGTCAAAAAATAAAATGTCATCTTAGAATTTGATTGATGGTCAATAATTTGGGGAACATGTAGGTATAAGTAATCCTTGTTGATTTTTCAACAAACATGATCTGTAAAAGATCTGAATGATTCGATTCGCTACCTCGCACGCCTTTAAAAAAAATCCTTTTGGTCTTTTCAGCTCCTACCTACATACCTAAACTTCGTTCATACATTTAACATTAAGACCTTTATTGAACAAAAACCGTCTTATTCTTCTTAGACTTCTGCTGTCTAATTCTAGAAATAAATATTTATACTAATCCAGGTTTATCTGCCATTTTTCCAAATATAAAAAAATAAACGAAAAATGCGAGGCTGGAACCTGTTGCATGAAACCTGCGCCAAAATACAGACATTTTAAATTTAAAAATAAATAAAAGTGATGCTATCTAAAACTATCATACACACATAAGTTTAAAGTTGATTCCATTGTAATATGATTCCACGAATAAGTAGACACATTAATTTTAATTTTAGGATATTTCACGTCAGGTTGATTTATTTGTTATTTCATTTTATTGTTGTAACGACAATGCAAGGTTAATCCCATTATCTTTAAATAATTTAATATAATACACACACCGCATTGCAGACAAAATGGCCAACAACAAAAATAGTGATAATTCTTTTATTTATATTTTTTAAATTATGGTGTGGTATCTCCGTTTATCTAAATTTTTGTCCTTTATTACCTTCAGCTATTGTTTATTATTTCCTTTTTATTGTTTATTAACTCAAGTAAATGTCAGTGTCGTAATAAAAGAGCCGAAATTATATTACAAGGAAAACTACCGGAAGTTAAACTAAATGGCAGTTTGATATTTACAAAATACTAGCAGACCGACCGTGCTGCGCACGGTTGTCTGCTAGGCCCTTCGGGCAGTTTAAGTCTGGCTTCGCAATAATTTTTCCTCACACCTCCTTCATTGTAATTAAATGCTTTAAGAAGTAATTTGAAAAAAATGACGGTAAAAGGGTAATTTAGTTCTTTCATGTTCTGAGTATCTTGTGTGCATGTGCATGAGGTATGAGGCTGACCTCCTATACCGTAAAAAAATGTTCACTGAACGAATGTTTCTCTGTTTCTGAAAAGGTCGGCAAAAGTTGCAGGACTTCTGGTCATGAGAGGCTAAAATATTTATTTGTAATTACATATGTAGCATTTGTAAGTGTGAACTCACTCGTATTTCCATGGGGGCATGCATTGAATATGAATTATAAATGTTAATGGATCTATGCAACTTAGATTTATATTCTAATATAAAAACATCAAATGCCACAATTATACGTTAGCGTGAAATGACATTTGCCAGCTTGTTGGTATGCATTGCATTTGAATCAATAAAGATTTTTGTTGCAACTTTTGATAATACATTAAGATGAATGTTACTGAAGGATTTTTCAAACTCAAATTCCTTGACTTATAGATAAGTATGAGCCTGAACATTCATATCGTAAAAAATGGCTCACTTACAAATGTTCCCCCTGTTTCTGAAAAGGTTGCCAAAAGTTGCAGAGCTTATGCGCATTAGAAGCCTTAATTTTAATTTGTAAGTTCACATGCAGCATTTCTAAGCGGGAACTCACTCGTGTGTCCATGGGGGCATGCATTGAATATGAATTATAAAAGTTATTGTATCTGTGCAACTTAGATTATATATTCTAATATTAAAAACATCAAGTGCCACAATTATATGTTAGCGTGAAATGACATTTGCCAGCTTGTGGGTGTGCATTATATTTGAATCGTCAAAACTCTTTTGTGCAACTTTAGATTATAAATGAAGATAACCGTTGTTTAAGGATTTTTCAAACTCAAATTCCTTGACTTATAGGTTAGTATAAGCCTGAACACTCATATCGTAAAAAATAGCTCACTTACAAATGTTCCCCCTGTTTCTGTAAAGGTCGGCAAAAGTTGCAGGGCTTACGGTTATGAGAGGCTGAAATTTTTATTTGTTATTACACATGCAGCATTGATAAGCGCGAACTCACTCGTGTCTCCATGGGGGCGTGCATTGAATATGAATTATAAATGTTAATGCATCCATGCAACTTAGATGATATTTTGTAATATTAAAAAGATTCAATGCCGCAAAAAGTATGGTTCCATATAAAAAGTTGACCTAATCGATCGTAATTATTTCTAAAAAATATATGTATAATTTTGAAATAAATAAAGAATATAGGTAGGTACTCAACGGAATTCAACCGAAAAAGAATCGACTTGTATGGCAACTTTGAAGCCTATATTGAAGTGCTGGCAATTTATTTAAAATTCGAATGTCAAAATGAGTTTTGTTTCTCGCATAGGTTTTACATAGAAAGGTGTTGTGATCGATCATGTTTATTTATTTAAAAAACAACAATTAAAAATCTTTTAATGATGAGGATGCACATCCGAAGGTCTGAACAATATTTGTTGTGAATATGACGTGCATCTGTTCAGGAGTTCTTCAGTTTTTATGCCATTAACGCACATTTATTTTGTATGGGGAGGCCGTTGAATTTTATAATTATAAGGGATTACTATGATATACCTGCATAATGCTTTTTGAAGGATTTTACAAAGGTATCCAATATTTTATTAATCACAGAAATATCTGTTATTTTATGCGTCTTTTTATCTTCACAATATATCACCAAACATTTCTTTCATCACAATCACTGACACAATAACCCGGTTTGGGTTTTGGCGTTCATGATCAACCGCAGCCGCCCCTGTCTGTTTAACGTCTTTTCTCTACTGCATAACGTCACCACTATACTTATACAGGAAAATATAAATTTATTAAAGATGGTATGAAAGAGCACACCTGTATGTTTACGGATCTAGCATTGGCATGTATACTTGTTTTGTTTTGTACAGCCGCGGTTTCTAGGAATATTTTTAAAAAAGTAATACTAAAGCATAATTGGTTCCTTCCTCTCTCAGCTCACGAAGTGTTAGAGAAGTTATTTATGGGTGTAGGCATCTCCGTAAAGCAAAAGTATTTTTATATTGGTCGATTGGAGTTTCTCTAATGATTCATGAAGTAAGAACGACAAATGTTGACTCATGAGATTAAAAGGAAATTAACTACTTGAATGATAACGAAAAAAACAGCCTTTCTACGAAATGCATAATACATAGTTAGGTAATGTGTGAAATGTGATTTTTTTCCTTATACGCATTGCATAAAAACGAAAGGAATTTTAAGAATGAGAAAAAATATGTCCTAAACGTTTGTATTATTTTATGTTTTTTTTAACTGATAAAATTTTGGAAAAGATTTATTTTACTCTATTGCAATTTTATTATTTAGGTATCTATCAGTGCAATAAAATGTCAAGTGAAATGAAAATATAAACAGCCACATGACTCTTACATAACTTTTGGCCAATAGGACGCGTAGCGTTTCGTCTACTATCAAGCAGACTGTCATACAACTTAACCAAAAAATGTAGATAAACTAAAATAACGCTTGTATTGAGCGTTTTACAGTCCATTCTCTTTTGCTGAAGCGATTTGAGTTTACACGTTGAGTTATACACTGGAAGCATGAATAGGCAATTGCCTAATGAGCGAATGTTATTTTTTTGTCTTTGGCCGCACTCAAAAGTTCTACTTTCACACCGCGGGTAATTATTATCATTGAAAAGTGAAATGACATTTTACGAGCGGCCAATTATCGCATCTATGTCACCTGCCTCATGAATATGTATCCACTATCCAGTCACTGTCTACGGAATAAGTTATTAAGTTTTACGTGTCTTAAAGTCGTAAATGCGCTTTGCAAGAGGGCCATTGTGTTAACATTGATTTGAACTGAATTGTAAGCACTTTCACTGATTTGAAAAATCGTGGTAAAACATTTTAATGGGTGTAACTTCTCATAGTAAATGATCTGATTATGTGGAAGTGCTCATGAAAAAGTCCTAAACTACAGGATTTTCCCACATTTTTACTGTTTTCTCTCGTATAAAATAGGAAACAGGTGCATTTATCTGAGAAACCCATGTTAGCTTGATATGTTGCTTAGTCAGTTTTATTTTCAAGGTGTCTTAATGATTTTTTTCATTTCGTTGTTTCAGTTTCTTTGATCAGTTGTTTCAAGTGGTTGATATCCAAAGGAATGTTTATGGCATCTGGATTGTCAGCAGAATACAGAACTCATGTTTCCAAAAACCATAGCAACGTGTACTTTCAAAGATTATTGCAGTTTTTTAATCATTTTGCCGTTTTAAATAATATTCTCTAAAATCTAAAGAATAAAAAAAAGTGAAAAAAAAAATATGTTTCAGTAAAAAATACTTGTGGTTCTTTATAACAAAAATAAGATTAATAATTTTAAGTGATAATTAATAATGAACGATCACTGATCATCATTCAGAATGCCAGGTTTTATTATAAGCAGAATATTAAAAAGATGTGAATGAAATAAAGAGGGATGCTCAAAGCAAAAATGGATGGTAATGCAAAGAAACAAAAGAGTGGTAGACGTAGAAAGTAAAATTGGTTTGTTCGAAAAGACTAAACGTTTTATGTAAAAGTGGAAATAGAAGCCTTTTCTCAAAGGCAACGCGGAAGTATCTGTAAAAACAAATATTTTGAACTCAAGTAATTTGTATATTGAACCAGCGTTACTTACTGTTGGTGCATACTTCTCACTCGCTAAGTATTTCAATGTTGACTGAAATACTTACCCCCGTATTCACGATCAAAACTGGCACTTCCTTAAGGGCAAACCAGCGCTTAGATTGGGGAAATTCATTTCAAGAACAATACTTAAGGTAACATTAGCGCTCAAGCGCTCCAAAAACTAGCACTCAGGTAAGTAAGGTCAACACGTATATTAACCAACGCTTAAGCGCTGTCAAAATATTCCGTCATATTTCATTGTTATCACATTTTTTGTTTGATTGTGAATTTACATGAAAAAATGAATTCTTACTATAAACATGATTTTTACAAGTGTATTAACATTGTTTTGACGAGTTCATTTACATTGCTTGACCATCAGAATTGGGTTTGTTCTCCGGTATGGTCTAGGACCATACTGCAATGACAGATGAACTGTCAAAATATTCCGCCGCATTTCATCAGCACATTTTTTGTTTGGTTGTGAATTATTTACATAAAATAATGAATTCTTTCGATACAGTTGACTTCAACGAGAATAATAACATTGTTTTGTTCAAAAATAGTGTCCCAAGAAAATATATCAGAGACTGTAAAGACCCATTTACGTATTACGAAGAGGAAGAATTTAGAAGACGTTTTTGATTGAAAAAATGCGTCGTTCTGTATACAGTTTTGCCGTTGCTCATTGAGGGTTGCAAAGCCAACGATTTCTTCGATCTGTTATTTTATCTTCTATTACAGGTTTTTCTTTAATCAGAGCCACCAGCAGCTCCTTTTCCGCTGGAGAAAACAACATCTTTTTGGCGCTGAAATCGATCAAAACACTTTACATTGGATATTACATAAATGTATTTTTAAAAACTAATAGAAATTGTAAACAAACAAATTCGTACTTACGGTTTACTTAAGTAGTAATTGCGTTATACGTACTTATTTGTTGTCAAGTTTTATGCAAAGTTGATATGACATTGAAATTTGAAAGAGGCGGCAATGATAAGAGTGAAGTACGCCGAATATCGGTCGGAAGGTACTGACCAATTACAGAGCTGGGTTTTTTCGAGAGCCAATGACAAACCCGTACGTCTCCTGGGGGTTGGGCACTACGCTGATTACTGCTTGAGTGTTCTTTGTGAAACAAAACGCTCCAGAATGTCGACCCTTGAGTAAGTGTAGCGCTTGAGTAAGGCACTTAAATCAGTTTTGATCGTGAATACGGGGGTTAGCGTAGTACACTCGTATCTACAAATCCATTAGAGATTGCATCTGCTCACACTAGTAACTAGTTGATGCCCGATGCTCAAATTATCATCCAGTCTCCATTTGGCACGCGTCTGAGGCTAGCAGAGACTTCTCAGTAAACCACGATCCGGACAGACGGGTTTTATTAAAAATCGATAGGTACGTGTTTTTCTTCCGAGAAGCTGAAACCGAAAACTCGTCGCGATAAACTTGAGCTTCGGCAGGAGACGATCGGTGAGGTGAAGTGGAATTAATGAATTATAAAAAAGGTTAGAAAAACTATGAAATATTTAAGTTTTTTTTAATATGTGTTTTGTGTAAAAAACTGTTTTCAAGTTTTGAGTCTTCAAACAATATTGAAAATGACAACACTGTATCGTATTCTGTTGAGACTTGGAGAAAAAAGGGTAAGTAACAGGGACGTGTACAGCGTTTTAAGCTGTGGGTAGGTGACAATATAGAATATTCACGATTTTTGGAACAGTAGATTTATCGTTAAAAAGTGTATTAGATTATAATTATGTATGCTTGTAACTATAAAGAATTGCGCTTCAAGTCTTCTCAATTTTTAAAATGATTTTCAGATAAGTTAGAATATAGAAGATACTTTCTACTTAATTAAATAAGTCAACAACTATTTGCTTTTATTGAGGTTTTGCCACTGGTAAGTATGGGCTATTTTATATTTCAAAAGGGAAAAGGAAAAGTTGCATTTTTAACAAAATTGATAGCAAAGATTCCATATTTAAAATTAGAAAATAAATATGTTCCACTCACCAGGGCTACTCCTCTATGGATTGTGGATATTTGTATCAAAATTGAACACCATTTTATGTGAATCAAAATTCACACAAAGAGGTGTTGCTGAAATATAAACTTTAATTTTTGTATGATAACATCAGTCATGATAAAATTGCTCCCAAATGCTACCCTTATTTGAAAATAAATAACTGCAAAAAATATTTCTGTACAGACCTCTAACAAATGAGTAATGCACACATATTGTTACTGCTTTTCTAATTAATTGTGATACATTTTATTTAACAATTAAAATCATGTTAACAAGTTAAATACCGCCCGGTTAATTAATTACATTATAGCAGCCTCGTTATGCTGGCGTGTGATGGAGACAGATTAATCTCTACGAGTTGCGCAATAAAAAGAGACCGTGTGATTTACAAGATCTTTATAGAGCTGTTTTATTATTCACATTAAAATAATATTCCCAGAACGAATTTTATAACAATATTAAATTTTCTTAGAGTGTGAATGGGATATAAAATGGGTCCTTAAAGATGCTTTTTCTTTTGACGTTTTAAAAATATTTTATTTGTTATCATTCCAGTTGGTATAGGATAGAAAAACTTACACTAGAATTTTATCCAATATTTTGGTGACCTGCTCTTGCAGTTCCTCGCTACCTAAAAGGTTAAACTGAATTAGAGCTTTTTTGGTTTTCTCTCGTAGAAAATTGGAAAAATGAGGCATTTATCTGAGAAACCCATGTAAGCTTTATATGTCACTTATTCAGTTTTACCATTAAACTGTCGATGTAATAACGTCCCATTTAGCCTTACGCCAACTTTGTTTTTCTTGGGAATTGACGTTTTCTATGGTGAAAATCAAGCTCGCAAAAGGCTCTCCATGAGTGACTCACACAAACACAGGGCTCATCAAATAATTCATTCCTTCCAAGCTTAGCAAGCGATCTAACATGGCTGCGTGTGAAAATCTGATCGATCAGTTATTTAACTGATATCGCGCTTCATACTTTTTGTGTGTTTTTTCTTCTTAGATTTGATACTCCGATCAGCTGTTTACCGACGGACATGTTGGATTGCATAGAAATAAATTAATTTACTTCCTACTTCTACGTCTCATCATGCAGGGAAAATTAAGGGATGACGAGCTCCAGGTCAAAGGAATAACAACCTGAGACAGAGATTTAGCAAGAGTACGAAACTCATCTTTCGTGCAACAGTATAGAACATGCAAATTCCCATGTTGATCACCAAACTTCACTGACGAGGCACAAGACCGGTCTGAGTCTAATGATAAGCGCTTCGGACTTTAAATGGCATGTTGGGAGTTGGAATCAGTGGCGGCTCCAGCTAAGGTGCATCGGTGCATTGCACCTCCTGTAAGAATGCCACGACCCATCACTTACAATTTTGTTCCCCATAAAATATCCTCTGTGTCAAGTCCTATTTTACATTTATCATTATTTTACATATTATACAGCTCTACGAACATGTAAAGACTACGAGTTGCTAGGTATTTAAATGTATAATATTATCGCGTGCATATGTGGCAATGCCCCATACTTCCTTCTATGAAGTCCATACATTTATTGAAAAAACAGCTCAAACGGTGAAAACTGAGGTGCCTGTACATTTTTAGATAGCAGCTCCGGCACTGCACGCTTTTCCTAGGTAAGTGACATGACATGAACGGAGAAGAATTGTGACAAAACTTTTTTTTTTATTCTACCAAAGGAACTCTTATGTTCAGAGCATATCCAACTCTTTGTTTAAAAGACTTCAATATTCGTCATTTAAAACAAAACTATAAAGTATTTCCTGACACTTAACTATTGCGTTTACAAAAAAAATAATGAAAACTGAAACGCTCACAACAGATGCTGCTTTAGTATCAATAAAAATCTTCGCATAAAGTATGTTTGTGTTTTACCATAAAGCTCTATACTTAAAATATAATTCAAATACAATGCTTTATTGTTAACCAGGATACAAATTGTTTATTTTAAGATCAAGTTAAGCCCGACAAAAACTCATTACTTTTTAATTTATCGACGTTTTTATTATTTGCTTGAGGATTCCATTCCTAGTGAAAAATATTCAGTCGTGGTCAACAAGTGTTTTTTCGAGCATTTTAAGCAAAATAATACAAATGGATAAACTGTGTTTTAACTGATATGAAACCAACCATCTCTACGCTAGTGGCGGTCAGCGTCAGTCAGCGTCTTTACTCTGTTCTGTGATTGCATATTTATTTTTATATTCTCAGCATTCCCTACTTTCTTCGTGAGTTCTCTTATTTTTTTCAGTCTGCAGATTTCAATAATTTGAAATGTTGCTTATTTAATCAATTTATTAATTTGTCAGTCTTGCTCTTCCACGCTTTCCTTGGGGATCATCTTTGTGCACTATTTTTATCAGTCGTGAATCGTCCATTATTTGTAGATGCTCAACTAAACTCTTTGCCCAGCTATACGCCCAATTGTACTCTTTTGTACCATCACTCATATTCTCCACTATAACGTACTTTAAAATATCTCTTTAAACTAATCATCCATACTTTAAAGTATGGATGATTAGTTTTGTCAAAGGTTGCAAATCTCTGAACTTGCTAATCTTGCAGAACAATACATTCTTGTTATTTTTAAGAATGTAAGTACAAGATGATGTCACAGATCTTTCCTCCTCCTGCTCCATAATCTTAATTTAATTTAAATTCAGTTAAGTTGGATTTTTCTCCGGAGGCAGACCTTAGTCCCTTTAATATATTTTCGTATTTTAAGTGACAATATTGAATTTCTTATGTAAATTTATAATTAACACTCATTTGTGAGGTAGATAAAATAAACAAATATTCATGTAAAAGCTGTGAGGAAGATTAATTATTAAATGGTGTTGGTGTGAAGGAAAAGGTTTTATGTGAAGTGTTTTTAAGTGCTATGTTTTGCTGTGTTGTTATGAAGTGAATTAATTTGGATTTACCGACGGCGATCATCCCCGTTAAAGGAAGCTCTTTTACACAATGTAAGTCATCGATTATAATATTCGTGCTAACATTTCAGCGAACATTTTCAAGGCCGGTCAGCGTGAAGTGTATGGTACATTGGGGGGAGTGGGGGAAGAGGTGTAGGCCATAATTATATTGAAAATTTCTGCCACCCAATATTCTGACCCATCGGCCGTCACTGTCAGCCCCCACGGGAGCTGGGAAACCTCCACGTCAACCGAAGTGGTTGGCGTAAGGACTGCCCCCTTACCTGTAAAAATAAATAAGTTACACTCGTCACGGGAAAAATGCGGCAAGAAGTTACACTATATATGTGGCTTAGTAAAAAAAACTTGCTTCAAATACATTTAATTGTTGTAATTGTTTGTTATATGCAACAAAACGGGTGTAGGTACGTTCTCGTGTATACCTAAATAAAATATTTATAATATGTATGTATTTCTTGCAACTTTCATTCCAAGCAAAATGGAAAATAAAAGAAAAAATGTAAATGCAGAAATTATGAACTGCCAACATTTCTAATGACGAGCCGCCTCTGGTTGGAATCCCTGTGGAGCAAAAAAAAAAGACCATTTATATTTTTAAATATGCTCTTCGCTGGGTTAAAAAATTCATAAACCTTTACCAATGACCGGTCACCAAAGGCATATACAGCAACTAGGTCTTGCTTGAGAATTAGCGCTTTCTATGGTGATGACCAAGCTCGCAGAGGACTCTTGAGGTGTGATTCACACAAAAACAGCGCTCACCAAATAGATTACTCTAATAAACAAAAGATAGAGAATTTTGTAATGCCCAGAAAACAATCTAGTTCTTTGAAACAAAGTTACATAAGAGATTACAATGTTATTCACGTGGGAAATGTGCAGATTTGTGCGTAAAACAGTAGAAGCACAAATGAATAAAACGAGGAACACTGAGTGTGTTAACTTTAACAAGAATAAAGATAAACAATTGCTGATCTTACCAGGCTGCTTGTTGTATAAGCGAAATTTACAACTTTTGTATGCGCGTCTACACTTGCTTTTTGAAGACGAGTAGACGGTAATTTTCGTCCGAGCAATCGTAACGCAAGATTTGATTTTGATCAGCAAAACCAACCAAAACCCAGAAATTTTATTTAACACGAAAAATGAGAGTTTATTTTTACGAATCTTTGTGTAAAAGTCAGCACTGACTAGACCATAGATTTTATGATAAAAGTATTAACGTATATTTGACTATTTTCATCATTATTCACTTTGAAAATGTGACCCCTGTTTTAGATAAGTGCGGCGTGGAAGATTTGCAGGGTTTATGTTCATTCGAGATTGGGTTTTTATTTTGTGAGCAAACATGCAGCGTGTTGAATGCGAACTTGTACGCGTCTGCTTGTAGGAATAAATTTAATGTCAATCTTAGACTGAAAATCGCAACTAAGATAATTAATGATAGATTAATTTATATTTTAGCTGATCCTCTAGAACTTTTTTATGCTACATATAGCCTTTCGTACATGTGTGTAGGAAATCTCTGTACTCACACAATACAAAACATCTAAACGATTTTAATGTGTGCGATCTTCTTACTTCATGTAAGCGAGCTTACTGATATTTCCTTATTCTGCATCTTATGGCAATCCTTAACCTGGGAACACATTTTTCCACGTGTGACGTCATTTTATTGTGTAAAGTGTGACTTTTATTAGGCGATTAAAGTGGCTGAGTGATGTGTGAACAGAAGGTTGTGTTTGTTTTAAAGATATGTTATATTTATTGAAGTGAACTAAGGTACAACATTAAAAATATAATAGCCCGTTCTTAAAAAAAAACTCACGCGAAGGAGATAAATACAGGATTAACTGAAAAACTCGCTAAAAAGCACTTTTTTTCTTTATCTTACTACGCACCTGAAACACGAAATAAAGAAATGCTTAGTTTTTTTTACAGATAATTAGTATTCCCTTGATTGTGTTGTTGTAAAATGTATTGTTATTCTTGCAAATTATTCTAGAAACTGTAGTCTTTGATTCTCAAACTGATTGTCTTTACTTTTTATAAATCAAGTTTTTTTTTATTTAAAAAATTAGATTTGTGGAAAGGAATGCAATCCACCAACCTATTTTACCTGGCCAGTTGTCTTCATGCGAAAGCAGAAGCTTGTGTGCATGCAACGGCATCTGTTGAACCAGGGTCGAAGTTATCGTCGCGGGATTTGAACCAGCGTTATCCGGTTCCAAATAACCTGTCTTGATCCCCGCGGCTATAACACCGACAATAGCAATCTGTAAGTAAAAGTAAGTAAGTGTAAACACACATGTAAGATGTTTTGGTATTTTCAAATTTGCCTTTATTCATCTTCATTTTCTATCACAATCCTGAAATTCTTTGCTGTAACATCCTCATTCTTTTTGGAATTCATCCCTTACTTCTCCACTATGTAAAAAAATCAGAACTTGAATTATTGTAGAATTGAAAGTTTATTAACGATTAAGATCAAACGGCTTTTAGTGTTATTATTAATCCTAGCATATTAACATGCAACTAAACTAAACATATTGTGTAACTTTTTGCTTGCTTTAATCGCCACATGCGACCCCTTCGGGGGAAGGGGTCGCATGTGGCGATTCAATATTTTACACATTACACGGGATTGTAAAACATGATATTTCCAAGAAATTTAAAAACAAAACTTTTCCGGGATGGCACTATTTTATCTGTTCGTCTACATTTCGGATGATGTCATGTCTCACATTTCTGGTGAAGAGTTGGAGGTAAATGTTGACCTAGCAGGCGCCTCATGCCCACATCCGTCTAGGAATATTTACCAGTACCCCAAGTATAAACTTTACACCTTAAAAGGTATTAGAAATGTATGGAAATTTACTAACTCATTGGAGGTGCACTTTTAGTTTCAATAAACTTTTTGGTAAACGCAAGTGCTGAGTGTAAACGTACAACTTTATACTTCTAGGCGGGTCTCTGAGCATACAGTGACTGACAAAGATAATTTTATTCACCTACGGTATGTTACTTACTTGGTTATTGTAATGTCTACGAAATTACAATAATCGCATTGTTGTGATTGAATTGGATACTAATAATTTTAAATGTTTTTTTTTTGAAAAACTATTAAACTTTATTTATTTATGAATAACACCTATAGGTAAAGTGGAATAAGATTTTTGGTAATCCCTATCGCAGAAGGTGAGGGAAAATTCAACGAAAATCTGAAGAAAAATGTATAATTGTTGTAATATTACATTCATTGGCATATCATAAACAAGTCTTAAATAGAACAGTAAAATACATATAACACAAATACCGGTTCGTGGTCTAGTGGCAAACGCTTCGGACTCATAATCGGAAGATTGGTTCCGGTTCGATTCTCGACGGAGCACAAAAAAAACAATCATTTAATTTTCAAATTATACTCTTAGAGCGGCCACCAAAGCTACATTCAGCAACTGGGTCTTGCTTGAGAATTGACGCTTCACATCATATCTTCTCTCAAGGGGCTCTTGACGTGGGACTCCCCCAAAAAACAGCTCTCACCAAATAAATTATCCTAATATTTATTTTACAATACACATGATTAAATGTGCAACCATGTTGCATTTTTTTTATAAATTTGTACCAACAAGCGTTCAAAAACCATCTTATAAAAAATCAAAGTTCATGTTCGTTTTAGTGTTTAACTAGCTTCTGCAACGGTACATTTGTTGCACACTCGTATATACAACACATTCACCACACATTGCACCTACCTGTTCCTTATGACACACTCACGCTTATTGCTGATTCACTGTAATCATTGGGAAGTTACAGTTGTGGCTCTGACAATGTTTACTCTGCTCTACAACGCTACATACCATTGATTTATGATATCTGTGGACTAGAAATTCTTTCAACGAAAATAGACAATATTTGTGTTACAGTTTTAACCTACTTACGAAAATTGTCATTAGTAAGAAGGAGAACAAAGAACTTCACAGTTGCATTTCCATGTGTACAAAAATACTCGGGCGAATGTAAAAATGTTTGTAGAAAGGTAGCAGAATTGCCGCGTGCGTACTATGCCCGGAGCAGTCCGAACATAGACGCATGCGGTATAAATCTTGTGATAGATATAATTGACGAATTTTAAAGGAAAAATGAATTATTTTAAGACATTATGGCATGCATTGGGTGTCAAAACACAAATTTGAGAAAGAAAGAGAACACAAAATTTGTAAAAACGTAAAAACATGTTTTGTGTGACTACACAACTGCAACGTTTGACAGGACTGAGACAAAAGTGGTAGATAGTATGTATCAATGCAGTAAGTTAGTTTCTACTCCTCCATGTTATTACTCAATGTTACATACACATTCACCAACTAAGTTATCCACAGCACGATTATATACTCAACAGAAACGTTTACCAAAAAATATAGTCTCATACTAGTCAAAGATCTTGATGTAAATAAACGAATTTGAGAATCCCTGCTTTACATAATCATTATTTCACCGCATGTTTCCGATTGCATTACACAAACATCATAACTCAAAGAATAAACCGAAAACTCGTGTACATGATCGAACTTTCTAGTGCATTTCATGTTTGTACAAACACACCAACATATTTTCGGAGCTCGCTTTCTTATCTTCCCTAGTATCTCCTGCATAACGGCGATAGGCGAGTTACACAATAACTCCAGTACGTACCTACCCACCCAAGCATACAACTTTGCGTTCAAAATCAATCACAGCTTTTCAAAAAAATGTATAGAATCTAAAACAGCATTTCTAGAGAGCGTTTTAGTTTACTTTTGGTACACATTGTGTTGAATTTTAACGTTAAGTTTTGTACTTTATGAACTGCACAAATATTTGGAATAGATATGATTCGATCCGTGTTTACTTACACGTTCGAAAATAGCAAATACTCGCACTAGATAGGCTTTGATTTTATCGGGTTTGCTTTACTGAAAAGCCGACAGCTAAGTAAAGGTTTATAGCAGAAGATAACTGCTGGAAGTGGTTGGATTTGTTTTCATGTTTAACTTTGTATTTGAAAATACTAGTGAAGTATAAAAGCGGATACATACACGTACCAACGTTAATTTATTAACGAGCAATTGTATTTTGAAAATCTTTACACTATATATGTATACAACTTTCTAATCTAGACGCTAATTTAAGGCTATCCTTTGCAATCGCTTTTGGTAATATTTGAGGACCATAGAAAAAATGGCGAAAAATCTAGGATTAATTTTAAAAATGAGGTAAGTACTTGGAAATGTTACGAAAATATTTGTATGTGCTTCCATATGTTTATCTCCTTTCCGACAAAAATCCTGGATATCCACCTTTAGTTCTTTACGTCAACTTGAACAGAAAGTCTTCCACATAAAGTATATACGTATTTTAAACAGCTTCATTTAATCGTCTACTTTTTTTATTTTCTCGTTATTTGTGTTATCTGAACCGATTTTCATAGTTTGTATTAAAATATTCGCTACAGACTTTTTTGTTGTATGTAAATAATGGTTTGTGGAGAGGAACACAATTCACCAACCTATTATGCCTGGCCAGAAACAGGTATTAACCTTATGAATTAATAATTCTATAATCCCTTTATGCTAATAATATATTTTAATGAATTATTAATTAACAATTACCCAATGGCATCTGTTGAACCAGGATCAAAGTTATTGTTGATAGGACATGACGCAGGCGGGGTTCAAGCTTGCGATTGTCTTAATAACGCAAATTCGAGTGCTAACGCCTTCAGAGCGAGCATATTTTGTTCTATTCGGCGAACACTTCGCGTAGCTTGCCCCCAGCGCCGAGTTATTCCTTGAGTTTTCACGTTAAGTGCGCAGTAATTATACTTGTAATATGATATCGCCCAGTACTGGGAATACTTGTGCGATGTTTTTATTGGTATTGCAGCGCATAGTGTTACAAATGTGACATGATTCTCATGGAACCTTATAGTGCACTAAAGCTAGAGGCTGAAATTAATACCAACATTGGGCGTTATCTTGAAAACCCCACTACGATGGATACATGCCACATGGCCACCTTAAAGGAATAACTGAATAAGTGTTGATTCACTGATTTAAGAGATCGTGGAAGAAACATTGTATTGTGGGTTCTTCTTTTTTAGTAAGTGAACTAATTTTAAGGACAAACTTCTAAACTAACATACAGGATGTTCATACTTTAGTACAGTTTTTCTCGTAGAAAGTAGGGAAAAGGTGTATATATCTGTGAAGCGTTTGCTAGCTTAATATGTCACTTATTCAGTGTAACATTTAAGGTATGGATATGTATCTACTTGTTTGTGCGATTTGTAACATAAAATGTCGTTAAAATATGTATTCAAAGTATACATGAAATCGTCACGTATTAAGTATTTTTTAACAGGCACTCAGACTTGAGTTTTGGAATGTCTTAGGACAGGTATTTTCTCAAGAATATCCATAATATGGAAACCGTATTATTATACTTTTAGAATCTATACCCGTAGAAGGCTAATATTTTGCGTGGTATCTATTTATTTTCATAGGTACAGCTGTCAATTTTACGCTACTTAATTTCAAAGTGGAATTTTCATTTTATTTTACGTAGAAGGTATTTTTTTTTAAATAAATTCTTTGACTTGAAGTTTGCTTTGAAGCTGAACATCTATACTGTAAAATTTTAATCCATTTTGTCAAGGTCAACTGTGTTTCAGAAACGGGTGGCAAGAGTTGGAAGGTTTGTATGTATACATTTGAAGTATGGATTTGTATTTTGTAAGTACACATGCGTCATGTTTAACCGCGAACTTACGCGAGTCTTCGTGTGCACATGCATTAAATATGAATCATAAATGTAAATACATCCGTGAAACTCAAATTATTGATTGTTTTAGATCATAAAAGTAAAGATGATGAAAATTATACCAGCTGATATTCAAACCAATATGTTCAGCAGACGATGCCATCATTGTGCTATGAATCAACATTCTTACCCGTACTGTTTTTCATGTCAATAGATTTTATTTATAATTACATGCAAGAGATACCCGTGGACTTGTTTAATCAATTAAAGCAACGGACATATCTGCGACATGTCAGCCCAGAACAAATCTTTGTCGGCACGCAAGAAACCATGCTAATATTTCTTGTGGTGTAAAAAGCAACGTGTATGTAAAAACATGATCACATTGAAGATATTGATTTCTCGTACAGTCTGTATTTACTTACGGGGATATATAAAAAATACGGGGTAACAAAGTCATCTAGTATTCCAAATTTTGTTCGAATAGTTAAAGAGGCGCTGAGTGATTTTCATACAAAATTCTTCTTTGTTTAGTAAGAGTTGATACTCGGGGATTGGGCACCATCTCACGGCTCATTGAGTTGACTCTCTTATAGTAATTGAATCGTGATAGCTTGGACACGCGCTGTGGTAAAGTTTGTGCAGCACTGGAACGAGTTGTTCGATTAACACAAATTTGAGAAGCGCAGGTTTGTGTACATGTGTGCTTAACCTTTGGTTCTGATCATGTTTGTTTCTTTTCTGCCAGCCTACACCTTCCAATATATCCGAAAAAAAATGGGGTAACGAAATGTATGCATATTTTTAGGCTTACATGGCCGACTTCAGATGGTTGAAATTTTCTTGCCCGTTGACCGTTGTCAATTGCTTTTTACTTTCTCTTGCTTAGGTTTTGTTACCATACGTGAGTAACGTCGTTATTATTGTCTATTTATGGCTTTTTTAATGTTATGAAGTGGAGTCTTATTGCACAAAGTCAATAGACGAGAATTATTCAGATACAATCAGCAGGTAGTGTAAATAAAGTTATTATCTCCGATATTCTGTCTTTTTGTACAAAAAAAAACCTGAAAAAGAAAGCAATTCATCAATTTAATTTTCCTGGTCCGAAACAGGTATGAGCATTATCGTTGAAAAACTCGTTATCTAATCTAATCTAAGTTGCGAAGATTTGTTACATTGGAGATTCACATTACATGCATTCCCATTTTTTACAGCATGGGTGGTCAGCCGCATACCAACCTATAAGTCAAGGAACTGCAAACTTTATTTCAATGAGTTGTTATTAATAACCCAACGACATTTGTTGAACCAGGGTTAAATTAATCGTCAATAGGTCAATAAGACTGAGTTCAAAAACGCCAATGCGATCGCCACCACCTTGTCTGCTCGATTATAGCGTCCACAACAATCATGCCTAACGTTGATCTTCTTCTTCCTCAGCCTTTTGCAGTCCACTCTTGGACGTATGCTTCCTCCAATCCTCTTCATTCCTTCTATCGGCTGCTGTGTTCAGCCGTCCTCTGCCTGCAGTTCTCTTGATGTCGTCCAGCCCCCTCAGTTGGGGTCTTCCTGCTCCTCGCTTGGACATCTTGAGTCACCACTAGACAGCCTTTTTCGACCACCTGTCATGGTATTACCTTGCGACGTGACCAGCCCAGCGCCACTTTAAGAAGGCCACTCGCTGTATGACATCAGTGACACCAGTGCGTTTACAGATCTCCGGGTTTGAAACCCTATCTCTGAGGCTGATTCATTGATCAACTTCAAGAAATTGAACCGTATGTTGTTACTGGTTGGTGAGGCATGTTTCTGCGCGCGTTATATAGTGCCAAGGCCGTTTGACAGATGGCGTCGTAACCCAGTATCCACTCACGCCGATGCGCTTATAAGGAGTTACAAGGAGCTCAACCTCACAGGCACCGGTTCGTGGCCGGCGAGGCAGTTATAGGCACGCCCAGCGAGGGAGAAGCCAATACTCGTAAGTTGACGGGCTTAATGGCCCAGCAGAGATGGAGAATATCAGCGTCAACAAATTGCCTGTGATATCGTGGTGAAATAAACTGGAATCTGTGTGATACGAGAACTATTAGGATTGTATATTGATATTGGATCATGCTTTCATCAACATCTTTATCATCTTATGCATGAAATTCTAACTATATCAACGACAACCGGTGCGATCGGCAAATGTTTGGAAGGAGTGGTGACTGGTGTCTTCAACAAAACATCTTTCTTTACGGCTACCACTGGGTCTTAGGTTCTCGATTTTTTATGTTTCAAGTTCACAGACTTTAATAAAATATTTATGATTAGGTACTATGATACAAAAGGAAATTTCATATTTTTTTCCAATGATCTTCTGACTTAACTTTAAACTTTTCCTCATTATAATGAGGTGGCAACATTGAAGAAGGGCGCGAAAATAACGTCGTCTTCCGGCTGGGCTGTTAGGGAAAAGGCATACAAATATTTTATTACCGGTTGCTGAGGATGGCAGCCCCATACAAGACTGACGTTTGCTCGCCGAGAAAAAAGTTACAAATGAAAAATGCCCTGACTCCATTCAAAGATTTTCAATCATTTAATGGTTTTGAAAGAATTTCCACTGTCGTGTAATTAATCAAGGAACTTCATAACATAATTTTAAGTTCATTAAAAGTGATTAAACCAATTAACTTACATCCAAAAAAGGAGTTAACGAAAAGTTTTTTTAAACACGTAAGAAAATTTAACTTGTCTACATGAGACTTCAACGCATGCATTTTGCATGTACACGAAACCTGATTCTTTGTCAACTTTTGAATGAAGAGAAATGCGCCACAATTATTTGCTGTGCCCGTGATTCATCGACATTCATTACCAGAAACTTGACATTTTACATTTACCACTGCTCCAAGTACAATACTTTACCATTAACTCAACCACAGTTTTAATTAAAAAAGAATGAAAATCAAAAAGCATAACCTGTGAACGTTTCAGGTACCTTACATTTTTGGTGAAACTCTACTGTTGAGTGTATACTTGAAGTTCTTGCAGATACCTTATGGTTGTGATGTTGGGAATGATGGAAACCTTGACACGGATTCCATGTTTGGAGGAGCTCGTGATCTTGTATGAGCAGAATGTCGCGAATTCTTTCGCTCATCAATCTCCATGTTTTTTTGTATATTTTTATTTCTTCAAGTTATACATGTATCCAAGTCTATAAAATATACACTATCAGGGTTAATTATAACATATTTAATCCACAGCTGATCCATAGATCATCGTTTTTATGTATCTAAAAGTCCCGTTTGGGGGCGGTATGAATGTAACTTTCTAATCACAAATGTTTTTTAAAAGCTTAGGCTTACTTTATTTTTTTTTAAAACAATTTTGGTCAGCGTCGTTTTTTTTTAGAAAATCACACATCAAGAGCTTTATTTGGTTTGCTGGTTCTCATTCTGAAGTACCATTGTAATATCAATTTCTTATTTTTCGAAGGATTGCAATTCGCATTGATTTCAAAAATAATCTACAAAAACCGGGAAACTGCTATCCATTACACAAATGTAAATATTAAACATCTTTACTGATCATGTTTTATCTCATGGTATAAGATTGTCATAAATTATCACTTCACAAATAATACATTGCATTTTACCTTAATTTGATATAATAAGGATATCTAGTAAAGATACTTAACGTTGACTCCAATTATATAATTAAAAATGTTTTTTCCACAGACATTCATCCACGTTTTTCATTCTCAAATTATGTACACAAAACGATATTTCCAATTCAAATGTATATATGTTTCTATCGCAATAATCAGTTAGTTGCATTTGCTAACACTTTCACTTTCTCAGGTAGGATATCAGTCGTGAAGATTTTCCCTCTCATCGTGATACCATTTCCTTTTATCGTGATATGGTTCCCTAGAGATTAGCACCAGGCCGTGTTGCACCTTATCTGCAATCTTCTCTCACACACTAGTAAGTAAAGTAGGAAGAAATAAGTTCCAATCATACTTAATGCTCAGGTTTTGCGTAAGTGATGGGATTTTATTTAGCATTTGCTTTAATCTACAAAACAATAAAGATGGATAATAACCAAACTTGTAAGTTACGAGGCACGTCCAGAAAGTAAGTGTACTCAATTTATGTAGGGTTCAAAAAAAAATTAATTGAACAAAAACATACTTGGTTACACTTGTACATATGTAAGTTATTTTTCGACGTAGTCACCATCCCTCTCGATGCAAGTGGTGAACCGCGGGATCAATTTTTTGATGCCTGCCTCAAAGAAGTCTCCCGCCAGATCTTTCGCCCACTTCTCCACCTCCCCCTTCACCTCCTCGTCCGTTGAAAACTTGTTCTCACCCATGTGCACCTTAAGGGAAGTGAAAAGATGGAAATCTGAAGGGGCCAGCTCAGGGGAATACGGGGGGTGGTTCAAAACGTCCCATCCAACTCTTTGGAGCTCTGCACTCGATTCAATTTGTGCTGTTCTGTCAGCGGTTTTGGGACCCACCTCGCAGACAATTTCCAAAATCCGAGAGCTCGTAAAACAAGCCGAATATGATAAAAAAGTAATGAATTCTGACTCAAAAAGAAATGCCTCAAAGCTTGAAATTATTTTTCCGGGTTTTAACCGTGGTCCGTGGTTTCTTGTTTACGTTTTGTTGCTATGCTGCGGGTAAGTTCGTCATAGCTCTGCAAAAAGTAGCTCCCAGGAAAGCAGAAGAAAAGTCAATGGACAACGTTCAAGACCAGGAAAAAAAAATGAAACATCTGAATGAATTGAAAGAGGTATGCAAGGATAGGAAAAAAATGTCGACAAATCAAGTGTGTGGGTAGATAATACCGGGCATTAGCATTACAAAGCGGTAGTTAGTGAATGCTTATACTGTGAGCTGCGTAGACATTATCAGTGCATCGTGTGGAAGTCGGCCAGTCAGTAAGTCAGCCCCACATGGCGTAATAAGGCGCAGATGCTGGGAATGCGCGCACCACCAAATAAAGACATAATTGAATTTCACAGCGTCCTAGGAACTTTCCATTTCATCTCGACACTAACTGCATCATTCAGAGATATTTAATCCATGGATGGTCTACGGATCGCATTCCTTTTAAACGCAAAGTGGATGAATCATGCGCCAGATAAAGGCAATCAGGAGATGTTTACCATCAGGGGCGGTCAAAACCCTGGTTAACGCTTTTGTGATGTCTCGGGTTGACCATTGCTCAACGCTGTATATGGGTCAGCCGAAAAAACAGTTCAGCCGGCTTCAATCTGTGCTGAACTCTGCAGCAAGACTCATATTCGGGATGTCTAAATTTAACCATATTACTCCACTGTTGAAAAAACTGCATTCGCTTCGTTTTCCGGAGAGGGTGGTCTACCGTGTTTGTCTGATGGTTTACAAAGTTGTCAATGGTATGGCTCCTTCATTGTTGTTGTTGACATGTTTTCACGTGTTGAGATAGATTTGAGACGCCAAACTCTCAGATCTGCGGAGTGTGGGGTGGTTGACTTAGTCCAGCCGTCACGTCAGACACGCACTAATTTTGGGGACCGTGCTTTCCGGTTTGCGGGCCCAATGGAGTGGAACAGACTACCACCTAATGTGAGGAAGGCAGAAACTGTTGGTGTCTTTAAAGGAGCACCAAAGACGCATCTTTACAAAAAGTCTTATCCGTGATTTGAGAGGGCCCTTGAGGTGTGACACACACAAAAACGGCGCTCTTTTATTATGTGTACCTTATAAATAAATTATCCTTGTATATATATATATATATATATATATATATATCTTCTCTTTGTTGCCGTTTGCCATTGTAACAATGACACTAACGGCTCATCATCCACAGTCTATAATTTCAGTTGCTGCAATATATTGACATTTTAGACTATAATATATATATATATATATTTATTTATTTATTTATTACAGAAAACAACAGCACATACACATAAAACAAGTAAAGATTTATAATAAATACATATAAGGCCAATAATAGTTTTCTTAAATAAAAATAATTACAATAAAAGCTTGTCTACAGCAAATGTAACAGCAAACGAAAAGAACAAAAGAAAAAAAATAAGAATGCAGAGGTTTTTATCAGAGACGATTTGGGAAAATAGGATAGAAAGGACGATGGAAGGGGAAGAGGATGCCATTCAATCAGTTTAGCATTTTCTCAAGTAGTACATCCGCACCCCTTGAAGAAATACGTTCTTGGACAAACAAAAAATGTCCAGGTGATTAAAATTTGAGTTATAACAAAAAATAGCTTTTAATGCATGTCCACACGTAAGTTCACGCTTACACATGCTGCATGTGTAGATACAAAATAAAACAGACCTCATACAAACATAAATTTTTAATTATTTCATTAATTTAAAATCTTACTGTATGTGTTTTACCTACCTGACATCATTTGTGCCTATTGACAAAATTTCAAAAAATAAAATTAATTTCTGTAATCAAATCATACCTGATGATGACCTTCTAGGTCGAAAACGTTCGTAATTTTGTTTTAAAGATTTTAATCTTTTAAATAAAGTCTATAGTGAAAATAAACAGTGTTTTGCTTGAAAAATTTCATCCAAAAATTATAAATTGAAATAAATTTTGAAACTCTTGCCGCCTATTTCTGAAACTGGGGTGGCATTGGCAAAAGTGCAACAAGTTTTTACAGCATGGGAAGCCAGCCTCATATCAACTTTAAGAAAAATCATCATTACATAATACGAAGGCTTACATTAGACTGTAGATGATCCATGGATTAGATGTCTCTGAATAACAGTGAACTACGCAACTAAGCTACTAATTCACGAAAATGTTATTTTAAATTAGTGTTGTGTCACCGCTGAGAAATGCATTTAGCATTTTATTATGTCTTTAAAAAGCAGTTTCTCATACTTACTTAGTCGTATTGCAAAATGATAGAAAGAAAAAAATAATTATAGAGGAACATAGTTTTATGTTATTTAGGTCTCATGAAAGAAGTCTATTTAATATTATTACGTAAGAAAAATGTGGGAAAATAAACATAACTTAATAAAAGCGTTTTTGATGCACTCTTTTGCAATGCACCCTCGGATCCAATTGTACAAAAGTGGATAAATTTTTAGAGTTCCTTAAGTAATCAGTTTGGCTATAAGGCTGGAAAATAAGGGGACCCCTGATTTCTGGTAACAGATAAGAAATGTTAGAGGAAATTGATTATTCTTGACGTACGAATATTCCCTATTTCTGAGGTTTGTCGACCATCCAATTGCTCTTTTCATGTTCTGTCTTGACTGTGCTGCTCTCCAATCAATGCTAATAACAATATTAATATAATATTTGTATAGCACCTTTTATGACTATGTCATTACAAAAGCGCTTGCCAATAAGATAAGACGAAGAGGTGGGTTTTTAGCACTTTGCAAAAACTTGTCTCATAGTTCACTTAGTTTAGTTCCCTTAGTCACTGTGGAAGGTTGTTTCATATTTCTGGAGCTCGATCACCAAAAGCAGTTTGAGGTTCTTTGAGGGGTTATGTAAGAGGCTGAGTCTTAGTTTTGCTGACGTCAGAGTTGGCCTTCGTGTAGAGTGTGTGAGAGGTCGTGAGAGATGCCTTATGTATTCTGGGACAGTCCCATGACGAGCCTTGCAAGTGAAACAGAAAATATTGAACTGGATTATTTCTGAAATTTGGATGAGTCTTACCGCGGCAGTTTGTAGGGATTGCAACCTATTTAGTTTTTTCTAGGGCTGTCTGACATGTTGTTATCTTCACGTCTTGATCTGTCCGTTGTGTCAAAGATCTTCCTTTCTCCTTCTTCCCTTCCAGAAAATAGATCGCAATCAGTCAATCCAGGTTTGTTTTATTGTAAATCACCATGTGACCCCAAAAATGAATCCACCGTGTGATTGGATATTTGTTTTTTTGATCTAATCGAATGAATGGAATCAAATATTGTTTATTGCAGATACATATTTACAATCTACCAGTTTATTATTGACTTACTATTTACGGAAGCCAATGCTTTTTGCCAACAACCGCAATAATTTAACAAACATTTTTACCGGCACAATAAAATCAGATAATTCAATAAACTAGCCCACATACGTTTTTATATCAATCAATCATAATGAATTTGGAGAGACGAGATTTTTTTCTCTCTCCTTATAACTGTACATTTCATACACAAATAAAATATTCAGCAATGCGGACTTTGATCATTTTTATTTCTATCTATACACTTATGATTGAAGTTAAATGTCATAAAGTTGTTCTGTCATATCAGGGTTGTATATTTTCTATCCTAGATGGGTTTGAAAAATGAGTGCCCTGATTGAAAGATTAAAGCCAGATTGTATTGTTATATATATATATGAATGGTTGGAAAAGCTCAATTATTAGTTTGTAGGTATTAGTAATATCAGTAGATTGTAATTATAGCCGCCGGGATAGGTATGAGAGTGAGTTTTCTACCACATAATATGTGAGTTTCCTAGAGCACACATGTCTAAAGAATCTAGGCAGGCTACAATGAGCTCTAAGCTCATCTTCAGCGCTTGTTTAATTATAAGGCAAGTTTTGTGTAGAATTAGAAGGATTCAACGGTATTCAACAGTACTACCACCCACTGTAGTAATTTTTGGGACATTCCCAATGATGTGTTCTTTCCCAATTCGACATTTGCTTCAGGATGCCAGCATTTAATGAGTAAAGATACGCAGACAAACAAAAGTCTTTTGAAATTGTGCCTTATGTTATTCAGTTTTATGTACAATTTGTGTACAAATAAATATCAAAAATACTGTTGCATGTATATTGTTGCATGTGCTAAAATAATAATTTTGTAAGTGCTTACTTCAATATTCTAAGTAAAATGTTATGGCGAAAATATCGCATGCGCCAGTTTTAAATATTTCGAGAATAACCCTTATTTTCACCTTTAAATAGAGACCGAGATGCTCTGTTGCCAGACAAGTATCTAAACCGTCGAGCTATACACTTCAAAAGCAACTCTATGTACGAACCGAATGAGACCCATATCTGAAATAAATTGTGGAGTATAAATAACCGCATATTTTATTAAGTTGAACCCGGTAGAATTATAAGATTATTTGTTTATAGTTTTCTATGGTTTGTTGACGACAAAACCCTGAACCTCACCTGCAACATAACACGCTCATTACACGACGCACACTCTAATTTAATTTACTTTATCCTCCGCACCAACAAAGAGATCTCAATACAGCAAGTGGGCTACGGAGAGGCAGAGCCTGCTCTCTATGGCTGGCGGGACATCCTTGTAAGGCGGTGGACCGGGCATGTGGGTAGCTCCACTAACCCAAGCACAGAAAAAACCCTCTTCACTCAACCACAGCGTTACACCTAAAATGCAAGGATACTTTAACAGCGCCTCTAATGATGACTTTATCTTTAAAATATTTATGGCAAAACGCCACGGTTGAGTGTAAACGTTTGTTGGGGTACAGAGTGGGTGGATCGAGAAAGGCGGATCGCTGTGCCATCATATTGGGAACGGCGACCACAAAACTACTCTGTGCAAATTATTTTGCGAGATACTCTAGCATTGTTCAAGTTTGTCCGTACACATATTTGCATTGATTCCCACTTTCTTGTTTGAACCCAAGTACCGTTTCCATACAGAAATGCGTAGCAATTTAAACGATCACTAGATGCGCTGTTTCAGTTTCCATACATTTTGTGGTTGAGTTTGAATGTGATGTTATAGTTGGGGCGCAGGAAAGCTTGTGTTGGTGGAAAAGATAAAGAAGAAAACGGTTTCGCCAAACATGTTACGGTGTTCAACGCGTTACAAAATAAAATGTGTATTGCATAGGAAATAACCGTAAAATAACTGTAACAGGCATTTTCTTTATCAATTAATAACCCATGATTTTTATTTTCCCTTACAGAATTCTCAATTTTTAATTACTCAATGACATCTGTTGAAACAGGTTTAAAGTTGCAATCAAAGGGAAGGGAATCAAACCAGCATTTTTTTAGATTTCAGACACGGTAGTTGAAATATCAGTCTTGACCTGCTTGGCTGTACTGGCCTTGGAATTGTGTGAAAATCTCGTAGATGCAAGTTCTTGCAGCGCTGAAATAAAGAAGATAGAAAAAAAATATGACGTATTGTTATTTTAGGAGTAGACAACACAACAAGAAGTCTTACAAAGTAGAATTACAAACAGTAAACATTATACAAAAGGATTTAATTAGACCAAGTCTTCACTGCACCATTTCCTGATATGTATTGATAGATTTTCTATGCAAACAGCTGGTGCAGATTTGTCGATAACTTTATAAGGGACGCGTGTGCCGGCAGATTACAATTTATAATTAGTGCGGTGCATATGTATTATGGAACATTGTAATGAACATAAAGGCAAGCATGACCATTATTGTTCTGGAAATAAACACAAGTTCTCCCTACACAAGTTTTTTTCCAATGAAACATTACCATTCGCCCCTCAGTTATGGTCATTGAGTAATAATATTGATGGAGAAGAAACTAGCTTACGGCATTGACTCACCTGTCAACCACAGAACACTTAGGCTCAGTATTTTCAACGTTAGCATAGCGACGATACTGAATGAAACGGACGCACAAATGTCAATCGTGTTGGTAGTTTTTTTTAACAGCTCAAATCGCATATGCTGACGTTGAAAATACTGGGCCTTAATGTTAAATCCTATGTTTTCTTGCTGTCTGAAAGTGTAGCTTCTCGGGAGGGCCTTCTGCCACTCGCATGTCTCATAACTTTTGCATGCGAGTCCTGTGACACATCCCCGGATGGGATGGATATACAAGGCGTGGGTCAGTGGAGGGGAGACTGACCCTGAGAGAAGGTTGTTGTTCTCTCTGGTGTTTTTACACCCAATAATTACAAATGCCATAATGTTTCAAAATTAAGCATTTTTTCTGTAAAACTTAAAATGTTACCGGTCAAAACACATCAAAACATTAATAATGCTTGCGTACAGCGTTCGAGTGGGCATGAATTTCAATGCTGCCAACTTTCTGGAACGAATATGTAGTTTCATCGAAGTTATTTTTGTTAACAACGAAAATACACTGAAAATCTTTGTTATCTTTCTCTTACTATGGGCGATTAGCGTTTAAGTAAATTGAAACGGATATAGTGTCAGTTTTCGTTAAAATACTTTCAAGTCCATATATATTATATGGCAATCTTTTATGGTAGTATACAATGGTAATGGTGAAGACAAGGTTTTTATTGAATTAAAAAAATAATTTTATGGGTTTCGCTTATTTTGAATGCGTTTTCATGACATCAGTTATAACTGACTCCTATGGAATCAAAGGCGGCAACATAAGTTCTTTTTCGAAAATGGGATAAATGTAATACGAAGGGTTGATTCAAATAAGGCTCTAAACACCAATTTAATACGTATGCAGTGGGGCTCTACATGGCAAGGCAAAATACTGCGAGTTGCATTTTGAAATTAAAAAAAAAGGTAGTAAATACCACGTACGGTAAACGATAGTTTAAAACAAAATGTATGGCAGAAATGCGAGCGTCGTGTGAGCTGCATAAAAAATACTATGTTGATATTTGTACAAAAATCTGATGGACATTTCTAACTTTCTCTAATATGTTTTTCTTAGTTTGACCACTATGGTATCTAATTAGTGCTAATTTTTAATCACACATCCTTATATGCAATGGATAACAAAATGTCTTCCTATGAATCCATATTACAGATGTTTGTCCCTAGATTGCCGCCTTTGATACTCTACGACTCAAATATTAAATCCTTGCTAGTATGCTCGCTTATAGGCAATCTCAAAAGCATTTTAGGCAAAAAATCTTGTCTATAAGCAGATATCAAATTAATGATTAATATTGTATTTTACGACTCGCAAAGCCGCTTCAGTAACATCTTTAATTTATTATTGGAATGAATGTTGATGTCGTAAATGAGTTTGTATACCTGGGAAGTAAGTTTGAAAAAGATGGAAGAATGACCGGTGAATTTGAAAGAAGAGTAATGAAGGGCAGGTGTGTACTGGGTGCCACAGCTTGTATCGCCAAAAATCAAAACATATCTAAAAATGCTCGATTGGCGGTACGCAGTGGCATACTTTTACCCACCTTGATGTATGGAAGCGAGGCCTGGACGGTGAATGAAAGTGAAATTAGTAAAGTCCATACTGTTGAAATGGACTTTCTAAGAAGTATGATTGGGAAAAAACGGAGTGACAGGGTGAGGAATGATTTTGTAAGAGAAGAATGTGGTGCAAGAGAAAGTGTGAAAGTGAAGATTAAAAGAAGTTTGTTAAGATGGTTTGGGCATATGGAGAGAATGAATGAGGAAAGACTGACGAAGAAAGTATATGTTGGTAGAATAGATGGATGTCGTGGTAGAGGAAGACCGAGAAAGGTATGGATGGACCAAATATCCGAAATTGCGAATGAATGGAATATCCAGAGTCATAATAAAAGAAGAGCTTGTATGAAGAAGGTTATGACTCTGGAGGAAATGAAAGAAGTATGTAAGGATAGAAAGAAATGGCGGTTGATCTGTGATGTTGGCGGCTAGGGTTTGTTAAAGTAAAATTGGTTTTTATGATTTAGTTTTTTATGTCCATGTATATATTATAATTTATTGATTTTAAAAATGTAATTTGTCATGTATGTTCCTTGACTTATAGGTTGTTATGTGGCTGACCACCCATACTGTAAAAAATTGGTTCACTTTGCCAATGTCACCCCTGTTTCAGGGAAGGACGGCAAGAGTTGCAAGGCTTATGTTCATTTGAGATTGGGTTTTTATATTGTAGGTCCACATGCGGCATGTGTTAGCGCGAAATTATACATGTCTGCTTGTGGGAATGCATTTAATATAAATCTTAAATGATATATATCTTTGCAGCTTAGATTAGATTAGATTAGATTAGATTATCATCAAACAAGATTCAGACAAATAAAATACAATGTAATAAAGTTATTTGAATTCCTAAAACACAAGTCTGTACCTACCTCAAGTATGCGTGAAAACTAAACCACAGCGTTTTCATAAAAATGTACGTAAACAAAACACTTCATAGACGTGCCTCTTTGATGTCCTTGCATTATTTATTATCACTATGGTTAAGTTCAAACGCTAAGTTTTATACTTGACGATACTGTCTATAGAGAATCTGTCTCATTAGCGATACGTAGAATTTTAATTACTCAATCACGATTTTAAAACCGAAGCGCGTTGTTGAGATTTGCTTTAATATTCTTTAAAAGAGTGATAATTAATTTGAGAATTTAAAAGCAACGCTTTGAACCTCTTAGCTGTTTAACAAGTGTTCATAAAAACATTTTGATTGTGGTAGGTTGGCACCTATATTCACAAGAATGCTGTGAGAATACTTGATAGATGTAAGTGTTTATATCGCACGTTTAATAATAAAGAGAAATAACTCGAAAATTGGGAAAATCGAGATTTTGTAATAAAACGCAAGAACAATGCGAGAAGAATAGGTAGAATGCAACAGCCGTTCAATTTGGACGAATATGACCGAGATAAAACATCGGCCGCCTTTTTCATCCCATACAAGTTGTACTGGATGTCTGAACTTCAAACGTGATTTCCCAACATTCCCGTTTTTTGAGTTATTGCTCTTTATTATTAAACGTGCGATATGTTGATATTACAAAACGCATTATTAGCTTTCATGGCATTTTAAGGATTTATATAAAAAAAATCTCAAAAGAAAATATTGCTGAAAGAAATATAAGAGTCCTAATAAGTAACGTATAGAAAAAGGTACAAATTATTCTAAGGATAGTCGATAAAGACGCAGCAGCTCCTTCGTAAGCAACAACCGGTCCGTAGTCTATTGGTGCGGGCTCGTAAATCGAAGGTCGTAGGTTCGACTCCCAGTGGAGCCCAGAAAATATACCATATGATATTCTCTAATATGCTCTTCGCTGTTATGAAAAAATCATATACATTTACCAAAGACCGGTCACCAAAGGTTCATCCAGCCTTACAGCAACTCGGTCTTGCTTGAGAGTTCGCGCTTTCTATAACGACGGCCAAGCTTGCAGAGGGTTCTTGAGGTGTGATTCACAAAGAAACAGCGCTCACTAAATAAATCATCCGAATATTATTATTATCATCCTAAAATCTAGATGGAAGAATCTTGGAAAGATAAACTAAATTCTAGAAAATAAAATAAAAAATTCAGGATCTGAAATGTTCCCTTCTAATCACAGCTTAAAATGATGGCGAACCTTACAGAAAATTAGTTACCACAAATATGGATTGGCTTAAGAAGACGACGATGAAATGAAACATTATAAAAGTAAGAAATAACAACTATTTTGGATTATATATTTATTTGAATTAACAAATTGATTCCTTTTTATCATTCCGGAAATTCTTTGTCACAAGTTTTTACGCTAAAATAGATTTTAATAAATTCTAGTTTTCATGAATTCATTAACAATTTAAATACAAATGATTAATTATATATTTTTAATGGTATCTAACAACTATAAATCATTGATTCATACTGAAATAAATAAACTATATTAATGAATTGAATTGTAATTATTTTAATTAAAACACCTGATTGGTTTCTGTACTTGATACAAGATACATTATATGGATATACAGGATAACATTGATCTGACCTTAGTTTTAAATTACAAAACGCGTGTGTCATTAGATGCAAAATAAGTACATATTTAATGAAGCTTAGATTGGGAACAAATAATACAAGTGTATACTGTATACTTCCATTCTTATAGCATGCTTAAAATCTTCATTGTGTTCGGTGGTACAATTTTCAATTAAATATTTTTACTGATTAAGTGACTACATGTAGGTAATAAAAATGATTGGTTTATCACAAAATTTAAATTTGATTAACATTACCTAGGAATCAAACAGTTTTCCATCGAAAAAAAATCATCGCAATTCTGATTAAATAATACTTGCATTTAAGTATGCAACTTTTTGAACGTTTCATTCGTGAAGAAATTAAATTCATTTGTTTTTACATTGATGGGACTCTGCCTTACACAGTTGCTCCTGAAAAGATCTTCTTATTCTTTCGGAACCTTTCAGTCCACCGTCAGGCCGTAGACCTCCTCCAATCTTATCTACGTCTTTCAATCGGCTGCTGCGTTCAGTTTCTTTTAATAATCCGATATTTTTGGAAGTTTTTTTTATTCAGGTTCGTATGCACCTTAACTTTAAAAGTGTATTATACTATACTAATACTTGTTACTGCACTTTCTAGCCTTTGTAACACACACTATTCTGGCTTTGTATTCAACTCGCATACATTTGTATGCTCTGAATTCCATTAGCTTCTACTCAGAGAAAACTGTGTTCTCTTTTATCCATGGCGCGATAACCATTTCCCTTATACGTCAGCATTACATCACTTACGTACATGCCCGCCATAACAGAGTTAAGTCTATTAGGACACTAACACAAGTGTAGAACTTTACGTAGTGTTTTAACTAATTATATGAAAACTTAAACGCTCATTCAAAGCGCCGTTTGAGTTTTAATTCATTTATGATTAACGCTATGGTTTAGTTTTAACGTAACGTTTAAAACTTTGAGTTCATACATGGTCAATATGAAATGTTTATCTATGAAATGCCTACTCTATTACGTGGATATCGTTAAAATGCTTTCTGCAGATGTTTACTTGCAATTTATGTCAAAATATAGGTACATGGGTATTGCAAATACATCGTTTAATGTCCAGTAACCCGAGTAAAAAGCGCTGCGTAAATCTCACGTCGATTGCGTAAATCTAAAATGTATCGATCCTTGACTTATAGGTTGGTATGCGGCTGACCACCCATGCTGTAAAAATGGTTCACTTTGCCAATGTCACCCCTGTCTCAGGGAAGGACGGCAAGAGTTGCAAGGTGTATGCCCATTTGAGATTTGGTTTTTATGTTGTAGGTTCACATGAGGCATGTGCAAGCGCAAACTTGTACGTGTCTGGTTGTGAGAATGCATGTAATGTGAATCTCCAGTGTAACATATCTTTGCAAATTATATTAGACTAGATTAGATTAGATGGAGTGTACAATGGCACTCTTTGAGAGTAAATAGTTATCATACATTAGTTCGATTTACGAAATCGAGGTGAGTTTACACAGAGTTTTATTCTAGGGGTACTAGAGTAGGTAATAGTTAGTAATACTAGAGAGGTTGACACGATGCTTCTGTAAAATAATTGTGCTTCTATTAACGTATCTGTAGGGATTGCTTAGATCCTTATTTTTTTCATACCCGTCACATTTTTCGAGCATTTCCTTCCTCAATATCCAATGTGTACCTTTGTACATCTAATTTTTGTATTTCTTTTTTCCTCTCAGCTTGTCTCAGTCCACACCTGGATGTAGGTCTCCTGAAATCTTCTCCATGCTTTTTAGTAAGCTGCTGTGTTAAGCTTTTTTTTATTCAACATTTTGATATATTTTTTAATGTAGTTAGCAGTAAGTCTTCACATTTGCCAGACGAATTGGTAGCTATCTGTTCGTTCGCGGAGCCAATTTGATTTCATCCCTACCCTCCTATACAAGCCTTCCAAGCATTCCCCTATTCGCCATCTTGGGAACGCGCTGTTTTGAAGTAATAGGTTCCTCTGCATTTTTCTATTAAATATTGCCAATCTCAACTCTGTTTCATAAAACGGTGGCAAGAGTTGCAGAGTACACATTTATTTGTTATAAATAATTCACACGTAGCCGATACAAGTTGTCATAGCGTTGTTAGCAAACAATGAGAGGGTTTTGCTTGAAAAAGAAAAAATAATGAACAAATCCTATTTATTTAGGAGTACAACATGAAAAACAGATTTTTCCATAAATATTTGTATAAATTCATAAAACAAATAAGAATCTTAATTCCCTTCATTGTTTATTACCTCGTTTGATTGTCAAACAGGCATATAACAATAGAGCTCGCCATGCTGAATAGCTGATATGACATGTCGATATTGGTTGCCCAACCACGCAATGTGACAGGTGACACCTGCGCGTTCAGGTTCGCATACAGAATTGTGAGCGCTAGATGAACCATGCCGGATAGTGTACTCCGAGAGTCAGTCCGATCTCGACCCATTACACTGGAGTGTTTACATTCTATCTTTCTCAATGTCACTTCCCGAACAGGGCAGGGTGTAAACCTCACACAACGAACAACCTGCTTTACCAAAGTAACAAATAATGTATGGATAGGCAATTTTTAAAATTATGGTTGAATCATTTATTATCAATGAATTGCAAGATTTTAAGTAAATTGTAATATTTGATTGTCAGCGGTGTAAGTGTGATTGATGTGTGCATAAGTGTGTGTGATGGGGCAGGAGTGAAGTGACTCTCCGAATACACTGTTTGTACAGCCTTATTCTTGTAAATGGTATCTCATAATAAAAACAATGCCTGAGAAACGGAAATAAGAACAAATTTAACTAAGCGGTTCTCTCAAACAGCGCCTCAATAAATATGTGATTTAAGGTCTGTTTTTGCTTGTCGCATTGTTAAATAATACAGTGTAAAATTCGATCTAGATTACACGGTTTATTAAAACAATATAAATACAACAATTGCTTGTTAATATTCAAATAGCATAATTGTTACGTTGTACAGCGTGTTTTGTATTGTAACATGAATAGAGATGTAGGAAAATTAACAAGAAAAAAACAACTTTCGTTTTTTACGTGGAAGACAAATACATGCTGATTTACTTTATAATAAAAAATCGGACAGCTCAGTCCAAAAATCAAAAACGCCTAAAGGTTTGCCTAGCCCTCACAAGAAATGAGAACCAGTAAGAGCTAGAAAACCTGTACTTGAAGTGATGTGGCTTGATTTGGGCTAAAGCTTGTAATAAATAAATAGTTTCCACGCGTCACAATATGCGACCCCTACGGAGAAAATGCGGTAAAAAGTTGCTCTTTATGTGCATGTTAATAGCTAGCGTTTTTTTCTATATTCTTTTACATCTGAGGATAAGATATGTCTGCAACATGGATTATGTATTATTTTTCAGAAGAAAAAAAGTTGGGCTAGAATAAGCTTCGAAAATATTGAATAGCAAGTATGGACAACAAAGAAACACTCTTGGTGCAATATATTTCTAGAGCATAGATAGAAGTAGGTAGATAATCCTACGCCTTTTTCAATCAAACACCTTATTCATGCCAGAAAATGATTTTCCTCTCACGAACTCCCAGAACAACGTAATCTATAATAATCTATAATCTAAGTTGCAAGGATATATTCATTCAAAGCTCTCAGATGTATGCCCACAAACAAACACGTGTAGTTCGCGCTTACAAATGCTGATTGTGTACTTACAAATAAAATCCAAACCTCAAATGAACATAAGCCCTGCAACTCTTGCCGACATTCCCTGAAACAGGGGTGACATTGGCAAAGTGAACCATTTTTTACAGTATGGGTGGTCAGCCTCATACCAACCTATAAGTCAAGGAATACGAGTAAAAAATAACATTTAAGTATAAGAAAACAACAAAACCTTAAAAATAAATCTATACAAAAAAAGTAAAAAAAAAAGAAATGTCTTATGCAAAAAATGTAGCAAGCCAATAAACATTAAAAATCAGCATTGCAGATTAGCCGCCACTTCTTCCTGTCCTTGCATACTTCTTTCATTTCATCCAGAGTCATAACCTTTTTCATACAAGTCCTCCTTTTATTATGACTCTGGATTTCCCATTCATTCGCTATTTCAGAGATTTGATCCTTCCATACTTTTCTCGGTCTTCCTCTACCACGACATCCATCTATTCTAGCAACATATACTTTCTTCGTCAATCTTTCATCACTCATTCTCTCCAAATGCCCGAACCATCTTAACATACTTCTAATAATAAAATTTAATATTTGTCTCTGTATCTCAAAATGCCACGAACTTTAGCACAGATCGTGAATATCAAATTTTAAGATCTTGTTGTTATTTATCAAAACATATTTTGTTCATTTATCAAGAATTTAAACCAATTTGTCTTCAAATTTTATACAAGCCTTTGTGCATAAAGACAATAAAAAATGTCAAATGTTGGGTGATAGCTCAGTTGGATAGTACGTTTGCATTCAAAGCCAGAGGCCTAGGATTTAATCCCCACAAGGGTGTCAGAAATAACTTCCCGTTTCGGTGCTTAGTTCAAAGTTATTTCAAACTATACTAGCAAGTATGAATATGTAAAGTCAACTTTTGGGATCCTTTGGGAACAGCTTGAAGTTACACTATATGTGCAATTAAGTTGCATTACGTCAGTGAATGTTTGATAATATTGTAAAAGTATTCATCACAGCTTTTGAAAAATAGCATTTGTTAAATTGACTAAGCTTAAAGTTTCGGTCTATAGCTTAGTTAGAAGAGTGCTTGAATTGCATTCCGAGAGATCGGTTTCGAGTTCTACCGAGGGTGTCAAAAATGATTTCCCGTTTCAGTATTTATTTCAAACCCAAAATAAAATATCGGCATGGTGTGCTCAGCCTTCACAAGAATGAGTACCAGCTCGCTCGGGAGCTGGGTAGCCTCCGCTTCAACTAAAGTTGTTGGTTGGCGTGAGACCGGCCCCCTTATCTGTAAAATTAAATAAGTTTCACTCAACACATGCGACCTCTTCGAAAAAAATGCGGCAAGAAGTTACATTATGTGTGTAGCGTAGCATTTTGAGGTGTGCAAAGTGTGCGAAAATTTTATTGATTTACCTACCTACGAAAAACTTAAGTGACAGGAATGAGGTCTTACACTGTCATATATTTATTAGAAGAGTTATAGAAAAAGAGGAATAAATTTATAAAGTATTAAGAAAAAGGAATTGTACATGGTTATTTACCGTTATTTTTTTTAATGAAAAAAATAAATAAAGATCATTGTTACACTCACTACACGAAATAAACAATGACACAGCCAAACATTAAAACAATACCACAATAAATTAAACAAAATACAATTTAATCAAAACTTCATGACATTGTCGGATTCGATATGTCCTTGAAAAAGGTGCTTTTATTTCAACTCGAAAATCCAGATCATACCGACACCTGTTATTTACTCAAAGTATAAAATAGTACGTCTTAACTCAACCAAAACGTTATACTAAAATTGTATCGGAGCTATAACGTTCATTAGAGGCGCTTCTAAAGTTTTACTATATATTTTTTGGTGTATGCTATGGTTGAGTTTAAACGTAAAAAATGTGGTACTGACACATTGTTGTACTTCCGTGACCGTTATCAGAAGTAATTCGACCATGGCCCAGCAGTGCCGAACAATCGAGCGTTCTTCACAATCTAAGTCACGATAAGTTTCACTTTTTAGATCACCTGTAAACAATGGCGAGCCGTGAATGGAATAGTTTAAGGTCCATAATATTATGATGGCAACTTATATCTCGAGTAAGCGCCATACAAATATTTAAATTTTATTTTTCAGTGTCGAAGTTTTTTTTTTAAGTTAAGTGTGGGAGACTCCTAGATTCCAGGAAATCTAGAGGTCTATGACACTTGTTGGAGTTCCGCTACTTCAAAAATTCGTGACAAAAAAAAATGTAAATTTATATGCTACCGATTTGAATGGGGATTTGGTGATTTGAGAGTCTTATTATAGGTACTAAAAATATTGTATATTTTCCTGCTTGATACATTGGCAGATTTTTGCTGTTCTCTTTAGGAGGAGTTCATAAAGGATAGGGAGGAATGGTGAAAGAGCCAAAACTATCCTAGGATTAAGACAGAAGAAGTGTATTAAAATATTTGTCTTACAATCACTGGTTTCAACTCCCTCCTACAACAGGTCGACTTTACATTAAGGCCTGCTGCCTTGCCAACAATCTATACTTAATCTATAATCTTATTTAGTTAGAAAAATATACAAACATTTCTTTAAAGAAAATTCATCAAACACTTACATATTCATGTGTACACATACTGTGCGTGTCATTATCATCTTCTAAAGGCAGTGCCTTGTTGCATCAGCCATCTGTCTCTGTCTGCTGCCATCCTCTTCAGATGCGAATAGGAGGAGACATCCATGAGCCGCTTCAAATCCTTGAAGTATGAAGTTCTTGGGCGACTTCACTGTGCGTGTACGTACCAAATAAAACCTGAGCCTCAGATGAACATAAACTCTTGCCGCCTTTCATTTGTAAAATAATTTCAATTTTACGGTATGGGTGGTCAGTCTCATACCAATCTATTAGTCAGGAAAGCGAACAGTTGTATCTGTGCGATTTTCCTCCAAGGAGAACGTCAGGTGCCGAGACTCGCCCGTAGCGGCGTGACAAGGCGCGGTTAACCTTTCATCGTATGGATTGGACGTGTTAGCAATATTTGCGACTCAAATAAATCAGAATCCTTTATTCTGTACACCTTGTTACAATGATTCATACAATCTTACAAAATCCAATGGACTCGGCACAGATCTTTATTTGATCGTACCAGTTTCATTTGCATTCAACATTAAACAAATGAATGATTTATTTAGTGAGCGCTGTTTTTTTAGTTAAAAGCCCTTTGCCCCGTAAAAAACGCCAATTATACAAGCAAGATCCAGTATCTGTCAGGCTGGATTGACCTTTGGTGTTTGGTAAAGGCAGATGATATTTTTTTGTGCTTCACTGGAAACTGAGCTCACGACCTTTGGTTTACGAGCCCGTAGCATTAATAACTAGACTACGGATCGATCAAAAGTTGCACCAATTAAAAGTTGGCATGAAGCTTATTATCCTTATCGTAAAATAAAGATAATATCTCCAATGCCACCTCCTGTATATGGGCCATTGTCCTGTTTGTCTATTCAACATTTCATTTTTTTGAAATTCTTAATAGGGAAAAAATTGATTAATATATTTCTGTGCCTCCTGTGAAAAGTGATACAACTCGAGTTATACCCTTTTTGAGTTTTTTGCATAGAAATAATCAGAAAAAAATTAGCATTTTTTTGGTCTTACTCACAGTCTTCTATCTGCTATAGTTTAGGAGATAATTTGGTGAAAAGTGATATAACTGGCAGGATTTTGGCAAAAAAAAAGTGAAAATAGATATAAGTCAAGTTGTACCGCTTTAAGTAATTGCTCTACTCATCAGTTTTTACAAATTTATCGTGAATATTGATACATCTAGAGTTATATCACTTTACACCAATTTTTGACTGGAAATTTAGCAAAGTGATACGATTCAGGTAAATTATGAAAATATCACTATTATAAGTATAACAATTGAATCTTTGGGGTAGTACTTTTATAATTAGTTTGAGAAACATTCTGTTAGGAATATTGTCTTACGAGTTATTAGATTTTAAAACTTTTTGTGTATCACTTTACACAAAGATAACTTATTGGTGCAAAATAATATTACTCGACTTGTATCATTTATCACGTAATAAATGATACAAGTGCAGGCAAAAAAGGTACAACTGACAGAGTTTAATAAATTACTTTAAAACTATAACATTTACCATAAAAATTAAAATGCACAGTGAAAGTAAATGTTTTTATCTACAAAATAAGGTACTTATGTGGAACCTAGCCCACTTAGTTCATGAATTATAATTTTTTAAATCTTGTTTTTGCTTTCCTGTAAAATGATGATTTTTGAGTTGTATCACTTTTCACAGGAGGCACAGATTTGTATGTTGCAAAATAAAGCAGTAAGCCATTACAAACCGATCATAAAAATAAATATGCCTCACTCATTTGCTCTGTATTTTTATTTTATTGAAATTAACAATTGCATTCAAAAGAGTAATAGAAACGTACAGTATTTTTATTTTTTACTACCTAATTGCACTCATTGATCTAAATTACATACAGCATGATGTAAAAAAAAAGAGTTTGAATGCCAAAGTATCTTTGAACACGTGCTCGAGAAAATAATAAAAAATGAGTATCTACTGAAGAAACTGGAGCAGAAATGGTAATGACAATGCGCAATACTCATTTAGGAGGAAATTATCTCAAAAATAGTTGAAACAAAATTGAGTACGAATATTAATAGTAGTGATTCCATAGACAAACTATGAACGTCATGAAAAAGCTGAATGAACTCAACACAAATTTGAATTTGGAACTTTATTCTGTAAACGTTAATTTTGTACGGGACTGCCGTCCTTAACAGTCAATTACAAAGTTTGCCTTTTCTCTAACAACCCTAATGTAAGTAATCAAATATTAATTAGATTACATTCCATATGTTTTATTGTTTTGTTTTATATTGATGTATAATTGTATTTGCTTTGTTTGTCCTGCATTGTGATTGCATTTTATTTGATTTGATTTTTTGTTTAAATTTAACAATTGTTTATTATTATTAAATTTAACAATATTTATTATGTATTATTTTTATTGTTTTCTGAATAACTTGTAATTTTATATTTTCACGAAATTTTATATATTTTTTTGTAATTTCTACGAAAAAAAAAACAATTAACGATGTAAAGCGCACTTCAGGTGATTTTTTACAATACGGCGATGAAGAAAAACATGCCCAATAGATAAAATCCGGCCGGGGTACCTACGTCACAATATTCTCAAATCGTGGGCTGAGGTCATTAAAGGAGAGGTCAGATTTAGAAATGATAGAAATTGCTTGCGCAGTATTAGATAGAAGAAGCGGTATTTTTTATGACGATAACCTGAATCTGAAACATCAGCAAAGCATGGTCAAGTGGTACGCTTCTGCCCGGTCTTGAACCATGTACCCCGAAAATAAGCATTGTAAACCGTCTCGATCTATTTGAGATATGGTTGAATGTTGTGCATACCATTTACATATATAAATAAATAAATAATAATTTATTTATTTATCCAAAAACACCTCTTCACATTACATTTGTACACATAAGGACTTTAACTTAATAAGAAAAATACATGTGTATATGGTCAGTAACTCAAGATTGAAGATAGACCACCAAATTGTTCGATAACCGAAGCGTTCGCTTAACAAGGTAAAACAATAATTGCATCGTTCTAAATAACAAATTACACTCATACCTTTTGGTCATCTGACTTCTGAGTACTACTGTAAAATTAGTTGCAAAACTATTCGTGAAATTGTATACAGTGTGTGTGTTTATCTGTTTAAGAAATTCCAATACGTAAAATGCTTTTCCTCTAATAGGCCAGTGTTATTATCTAGCGCGGAGTGAATATAAATTTTATCCACTTTTGCACTTTGTGGCGCTCTAAATGCCAGTGAGTAACTGAAGGAAAGCGCCATTTGAACGCCCTTTTATCAACCAAAGCTAAATGTTGTTTGTGAGAGAATTTCTGGTCCAAAATAGTAATCCCATTCTTAAGTTATTTTAAGATAAAATTATTGTTTGCAAGTTGCAACGCAATTAAAACCCAACTAACTTGCACATATAAATATAGTGCAAAATATGAAATGCCGAGATCTCGCGTACGGCGCGTGGAATCTTTTAACGGGTGAGGCGCCGGCCTTACGCCAACCACTTCATTTGAAATGGGAGTGTTCCAGCTTCTGAGGTGGCTGATTATCATCCCTTGTAAAGACTGAATAAATTTTGCCGTTGCTTTTGTTTGGGTTTGCAATCAACACCGATACTGAATATCATTTCTCGCATCCTTGGTTGGGATCAAACCCTATCCTTTTGAAACTATTGAGCCTTAATTGGCTGTTCCAAAACGATCTAATAAAGAAAAGTACGTGGATCGTTCTTTTTTAATGGCAGGCTCTGTGCTGTGGAATGTCCTACCCCATGAGCTTAAAGCCATAGAGAGTGCAAATACGTTTACGGGTCCTTAATCTTTGACCGGTCCGTAGCTCAGTGGTAACACTGCGGACTCTGAATGGGAAGGTTGTGGGTTCGAATCCCGGCGGAGCACAAAAAATATACCATTTATATTTTCAAATTTGCTCTTCGCTGGGTTGAAAAATTCATAATCCTTTACCAATAACCGGTCACCAAAGGTCCATCCAGCCTTACAGCAACTGGGTCTTGCTTGAGTATTGGCGCTTTGTAGCGACGACCAAGCTCTACTACTACTAGCTACAACAAGTGTCATAGACCCCTAGACTCTCTAGAATCTAGGGAGTCTCCCGCACAGGATTTCTTAAAAAAAAAAGGTCTTGATTGGAGACATGTTTGTTTCGGAGATGCTACAGTTGAGTAGTGCCCTTGCAGTAATATATACAGTCTTTATTATAAATCTTGACTACTTCCTCCGACTCATATTATATTTTACATTCGCGAGATAAGTTATTATTCAAACATTAGTTAAGTGATAAGTCTAAGTGTGTTTTAACCTGCTCTCTAATTCTTGGTCATTGAGTTACGTTACACCTTTGTTTAAAGTAAACAATTCAGTGAAATTCCATCAGCCGAGAACAAAAGATTACAACATGCGCTTTCCATTAGCCTAAATAAAAGAAACACTGGACAATAATGCAAATTACGCACAGTTCAGCCTTATTTATTTTGCAAAAATTTGACAAATTGTGGTGTTAGTTTTAAAACGTAATAATAATTGATTAATTTTTTAATTGAAGTACTTGTATTTTTGTTTTTAGTTTAATTGTCCACCATTAAAAAAAACGTCAGTCTCCATATGTATGAAGCGGCGAATATCATTTATAATATTAATTATTAATTGAAAGTCATTAATTCCTTTGCCGGCTCTGTATATTCTTGTTTCTTTTGTACCCAAAACACGTCAAGGCGTAATGTTTTAAATGAATAACTGTTCTGTATATGAACCAAGAGGGTAGCTAAAATTTTTATACCAATGGAAGGGACGCGTAATCAAAACCATTGGAAATCACTAGCTTAGTTGGTAAAGCGTGCGAGTTTAAACGAGAAGACAAAAGATTTGAGTTTAGAGGCAACTTGATTTTCGTTTTTTTACGAATTGCAATCCAAACCTCAAGTGAAAATAGCCCTGCATATTTTATCGACCTTCCTGAAGCTGGGCTGACGCTGGCAAAGTAAACGATTTTTTACAGTATGGGTGGTTAGCCTCATATCAACTTATAAGTCAAGTAGTAGTGATAAGATTTTACCTAGTCAGATAAGGCCGCGTAGGACGGGGCTCTTGGATCAACATACTGTTTCATCACTGCCCAGTCGTGTGGGAGGCGAGTTGGACCATTTGTACATTAATCTACGGAGCCAAAAGTGAAAGGACCATGGTCGTAATGATCGGTACAGATCGCGGGTCCTTAATCTTTCCATGCTCCAGCTCCACTATGATAAATGATACATTATGTGCGCCGCTGTCTCAGTAATTTGATTGATTGATTGGTGCCTACAATAGTTTAATGTTTCAGTATTTCACGCAACGCATTAAAATAGTATATAGTATCTAGTATTTACATTTCGAAATTATTTTGTAAAATGTATTTTCGTTATGAACTAAAAATACCGCAATTTCCTTAGAAGAACATGATAACAGCATTATTTAATGTGAGCTCTTGTGGGACAGTGGTATTTTAAAAGTTGAAATATTTTCTAGCATTTACATATTTCTTCTTTGTGAATTATGCGTTCATAACTAAAATATAAACAAAATATTAAAATATAAAACTTTTTTGTTTTTCTCTATGGCTCCGCGACCGGTTTCGCAAACAATCCGTAATGCGGTAAGTAAATGAGTGAACTAAGAAAGGTTAAGGAAGAAAAAGAGAAAAAAACATAACGCTGAGTTTATCTGACTATGTTATATAGATAATAGTACCTACTTACGTTCTTGAATGGGACGTGAAACGAAACTAAGGGGTCGCATGTGGCGATTCGGGACCTTTTTACGGGTAAGGGGCCGGCCGGGCCACACCAACCACTTTCAGTTGAAGTGGGAGTTTTCCAGCTCCCGGAGGGGCTGGTTCACATTTTTTGTGAAGGCTGAGTACACCTTAAGATCGAACCCTTGCTCTCGGCATGGAATGCAAATAATCTACTGGACTTTTTCGAGCTTGGTCGTCGCTACAAGCGTCAATTCTCAAGTATGTAAGAACCAGTTGCTTTAAGGCTTCATGGACCTTTTGATGACCGATCTTTGGTAAAGGTGTATAAATTTTTCAACCCAGCGAAAAGCAAATTTGAAAATATAAATGGTATATTTTTTGTGCTCCGCCGGGATTCGAACCTAGAACCTTCCATTAATGAGTCCGAAGTGTTACCATTGGACTACGGACCGGTAATGGAAAACCTTAAAAAAAATTATAATAAAAGAAAAATAAACCTGCAAATAACGCCCTCTCTCAGCGGAATAGACGCACGACTACAGTGCGCGGTATGGCCACACCTGTCTAATGGTTTTGTAGTCTCTGTTTGGTAGATGGCGACACCTGTGCGGTAAATGTTCGCGTTGCCAACGTTTATTTTTTCAACTCCGAGCACTTGTGGTGTTGGCGTATAACAGTCAACACCGTCTTGATTAGGAAAGATCAACGACGCGTTAGGAGAAAAACTCGAAATGTTTCAAATAAAAAAAAAATCCTTTTTTTATTTTAAGTTTTTAAGTGTAAAGAAAAAGGGGTAATGTCTTTTTTCAACATATTCAATATGTACTTAATGAATTGAACTCGAAACGTTTTTTGCACGGATGCTCGAAATTTCAATTTTTCTTTTCTTCATGGAATAGTAGTCCTTCGTAACCAATAACATAATATTCCTTGACCTTCTTCATAAAAACGTGGGCGTGTGATCGTCATTTTTTTGTCATACTCAAATGTGCGAACCTCATTAAAGAAAAAAATATTCCGAGACAATCATAGAATTCAAAAAAAAATATTGTACAAATGACAGATTTTTCTTTGTGGTTTACTCATCGCTTTGTTGATTTTAATGAACTTTTAGGATCTTGAGGATAAAAAAATCATTTTTTTTAAAGTTATTTTAAGGAACGTAGATCGCCGCGGCGCTTTGATAACTCGCCTTGAGAATGCTTTCTGCTCGAGAAAGTGAAGCAGTCAGCAGATGAAAAAGCTGCAAATAAACAATTTCTAACCGGGAAGAAAATAAAAACAACTAAAAGATAATGTTTCTAAAAAAATATTTTTGGCATTGTAAAATTAATGGTACGTACCCATATTTCTGAGTACCAAAGTACCAAAAGGACGAAGAAGAATTTAATAAATTAAGTCAGTAAGAACGACAAAGGGAAATCAGTTGTTAAGGATCCTAGTAACATTGAAATGTGCCAATTTTTCCGTCGAAAAAAGAAATTGAGCATCTGTTCCGAATCCACTGATATGCATTTCCATAACCGTTAGAAATCATTTTAAGATAATGAACTCTGTTTTTATTTACGATTGATTACAATATTTTTTTGTAGAAAGCATGTGAGTTTGACGTCATTTCCGCCCTGTGGTATCCTGTACCCTTAAGAGGGCGCCTTCCAAATATGCCTTTGAGTTTTGACCTCTAATTGCTTCGGTTCCCGCGCGCTGCGGCGCGCGCATCGACTCAACCGCTCCGTGCACGCGCGATCACTCAAACTCAGATAAATCATAACATAAATGGAAGTGTTCATTTTTGATAATCATTATGGCTTATATTTTGCATTTTTATATACCTCATACATTTGAGGAATATGGATGTAGAATATAAGGTTAAAGGTGTACATACTGCGTGTGATGCCTGCATAATTTTTTTTACAGAGATAAATTTCATTTTTGTAAACTGTTACATACCTATTGTAAAAATTAAAGTTGGATTATACCGGTGGCATTTCAGTTCGGGCCATTGAGATGTGAATTACATGCAAACAGTAAACTCAACGTGATAAAATATATACTGTACGGCTGTATAACCAAATAATATTTCCATTTTTATTTATAATAAATTTACAGAATGATTTATTCGGTAAGCATTGTTTTTGTTTCTATCATAGCTCAAGTGTTCTATCAGTAGACAGGCCGTTCAATTTATTAGAATATAGGGCAATATCTAAATAAGAATCTAAGTTGCATAGATATAGTACATTTAGGAACTTATATAACATGCATTTGTACAAGTAGACACGTATAAGTTCGCGCTTACACATGCCGCAAATGGACCTACCTAGTAGTTAACAAAAGCACCAAATCCTTATTTAGACCTGTAGCATACATAGTAAAAATATCCATGATCATCGCCGATATTTGTTAAAAATGGTACCTACTGAAAGAAGAAGAAGAATTCCTTGTTACGTTTTGCAAAAGTTTTATTATCGAAACAACGATCGCATGCGAGAACGAATTTACTCTTATCTATTATATTTTTCTTCTCTTCAGAGAAGTACCTTTTAAGTAAAAAAAAACATACGTGTAAACTAAACAACAACGTTTAAAAAAACAAGGAAACTGGAACGCTAACTAGGAACGCTATTTAAGTTTTCATACATTTGCGGGTAAAGGTACGTCAAAAGTATATATTAAAAAAGTAAATACTTGGCGCAAGTGGCAAATCTATTCGAATCTAATATGTTTGTCTCTTTTCAACTCGAAGCGCTACCCGGCGCAAAATGTCAAGCGGTGCCGTGCGATATAAATGGCAAACATGTTTGCCTAACCAAATTATATTTTTCGGAAAGTAAAGGATCCAAATCAATGAAAATTTTAACACTATTATTCATACACATCAGACTTTTTTACTGCCATTATAATAAAGAGTTGCAATCGCTTGACAGCACGATTCTGAAAAGTTTGCTCGATAAAAAAAACACGAAAAACTCTAATTTTTCACTTTTTACTTGATTTTTTTCTTGTTTTCTGACATTTTAAAGCATAACATTACTTTTTTTCACGGGACACACGAAGAGCTAAATGCAATAGGTAAAATAAATGTGATAATAAAGACTTCGACAAAACTTAACATCTCAAGTTTGGAATAAAAAAGGGTGAATGCTTTAGTAATGTGGCATTCCACAATTTTTAAATAAAAAAACCTTGAATGTATTTTCAATTGTTTTGTCTTAATATCTGCACAAATGGTTTTTTATAATTGTTATTAGTACTATCTTTCAGACGGGCAAATACAATGTAAGGCATTAATCAAATTTCATCCAAATTTGAATCTTAGTTGCAAAGATATTTTACATTTGAAAACTCCTATAACATGCATTTCCACAAGCAGACATGTATAAGGACAACATAAAAACCCAATCTAAAAATAACATAAGCTCTGCAACTCTTGCCGACCTTCCCTAGAACAGGGGTGACATTCGTAAAGTGAACTATTATTTACAGTATGGGTGGTCAGCCTCATACCAACCTTTTATACAAATTAAAATATTTTTGAGAATAAAGCCTACCTTGCACGGTATGCTACGAGCCGTACCTGATTGTCATAATATTATACTCGTATCATTGAACTGACTGCTTGACATCAGCAATAATAATAATTCCGTTGTCCGTAGCGTAGGGCTTGCGTGAATTATAATATGTATCTCACTGGAGCAGCCTCGACCTCGAGTATATAATAATATAAACTCCCTTCGATTGCGTAAATCGAAAATGAATGAAATATACGACGGCACGTCTTGATTTTGTTTTTTTTTTTTTTTCGATTTAGACAATCGAGATAAGTTTACACAAGTTACACTCGGGGTACTGCTGCCATGATCTATGGTAACTGAAGCTTCAAGAGTTGGGAAGTTTTGACCGTGATCTGCGTGATACACATAAAAACAGCGCTCACCAAATAAATCATCCTATTATTATATCTGCTATGAGCATTTTCAGCGCCATTATGTAAATACATTTTTGTATTTTAAAAAAGTAATCACGTTCATTTATGCATCCGTGTATAGTTCAATAATGCAAAAAAAAAACATGGGAATGATCAAGCAACATTGGGCGCGGACAGTACTTGGATGGGTGACCGCTCACGTACACCGCGCGTCGTTGGCATCTTGGACCGGTCCGTAGTCCGTAGTGGAAACACTTCGAACTCGTAAATGGAAGGTTGTGGATTCGGATCTCGGCGGAGCACAAAAATATACCATTTATATTTCGAATGTGCTCTCGCTGAGTTGAAAAATTCATAAACCTTTACCAAAGACCGGTCACTGAAAGGTCCATCCAACCTTACAACAACTGGGTCTTGCTTGAGAATTGGCGCTTTCTAGAGCGACGACCAAGCTCGCAGAGGGCTCTTGAGGTGTGATACACACAAAAACAGCGCTCACCAAATAAATCATCCTAATATTATTATATTATATTATTATTATCATATGGAAGTAGAAAAATTTACCTTTTTTTTTCTAAACAATCTTCGATTACTTTTTTATTATAGTATTTTTGTTTTCGTACTCCCATATTTTCTAAAAAAAAAAACGAAAGACATTTTTGATTAATTGACACACATTTATTTACAAATAATATTTTACGTGAAGAAAATATTTTTATATACTAATCGGGTTTTTTTATTTGAAGCCTGTATTCTTTTTTCTGCGCGCTAGAATTCATGCGGAGCGAACAGACGTCCTCTCGCCTTCACAGTTTGCTCCAGACTGGCGGGAACCAGTGATGTTAATACTTTTATGAAATAATCCCTACAACCTTTTAAAAAAATCCCCACATTTCCCTACGCCAAGAAAAAAAATCCTTACATAATTCCCCACACGTTTTTGGCAGTTCAAGGTTTTTTTATATCCCAATAGATGGCAGTAGCATCTGAAATCAACCTATGGAAAAAATTTGGGCTGTTTACTTTTACTGACCATACATAAAACACAATGTAAATTTGTGACAACAATGTGTCTTTTTGTATTGCAACGCACTGTAACGTACTATTAGTTTTTAAAATATATTTGATTTATTCAAACTGTCAATATTGACAATTTTCAGACAAACTTCGCGATCCACTACAAAATCCAAATTACCCTAAAAACATTTCCGAGACAATCAACAATCCAAATTTCTCAAAGAATATTTATGAGAAATAATTTTCCAATTTAATCGACTTAGAATATAAATAAATATTGTTCAAACTATTTCTTCTGGTTTCTATAAATTTAATAAGTTTAATAATCGTATTCATTGAAAATCCTTACATTTGGCTTGAAAAACGAAATCTGTCTTTTTTTCCCTACAGCCGATTTTGAAGGCAAAAATTCCCTACATTCGGGATTTTTCCCTACTTTTGACATCACTGGCGGGAACGCCGAGCAAACCACTGCGTTTTTCTGTCAAATTGTTTCCCTACAAAATTAGTATGGGATTTTTGAAGCTGTTTTGTTTATTTTATTTTGTACAATTTACATGCATTATTACGAAAAAAAAATGCGATCAATTTTGAGTTTGATTAATAAACTTACCATTTATACATATTTTTTGTATCCTTCCATTCAAAAAATTCAAGTTATTCATTGAACCCAGATAGCATTATTTCGTAATATTTCATTAGTTTGTGTTCATTTTGACAGAATTCAAATAACTTCTATCATTTTTGGAAACGGTCAATCTGTAGTTTATACATTTCTTTATTGTATTCTGACAGTAAAAGATTTTAAAAAAAAAGTAAACATTATGGACATTTAAAACCCGGAACACCGTTTTGGACGTATTCGCTCTATGGGGTCTTAACATAAAATTAAGCGGTTAAATTCAATCGCATAAGAAATGAAAGGGAACTAAAACGTTCTATAGACGCCGTTATTTAGTTGCGTTACATTTTTCTGTAAACGCTGCGGTTGAGTACAACGTAAAGTTTTATACTCAGCGTACTGTACGAGTATTGTTTACAGTAGCATCCAAGGCGGAAGCGATGCCATTTTATACAAAAACTGAATGACAATTAATTCATTTGCATAATATTTTGAATCCTGTATGAAAGTGTTTATAAATTATTTATGCTGATAGGCCATCAATCTTTATGTTTTGTTTGTAATAAAGTTGATTGACAAAGTATGTATTTACTAAATTTATGTATGACAACTGATTTATTGATAGACGATATTTCATTAACCTGTCATCCAATGTTTTTATAATTACACATTCATGATTAACGAAAATAAAAACAAAATACTTTTTTTAAGACGAGTGGTGATCTTTTAGTTGATATGACGTTATATCGTAAATCGCAGAAAAAAAATTGAGTTCCAAGGACATACGATAAATAGACTCATAATTTTTACGATAAGTATTGCCTGCCTCATGGTTGTAAATGCCTGTATGGGATACTTGCCTGCGAGCTCTACTTCTAAAAACTATAATCTAAGTTGCAAAGATAAATGAAAAATTATGATTAATATTATAGAATGCGTGACTAAAGCAGACACGTGGTAGTTCGCGTTTACACATGCTGCATGTGAATAAAAAACCCAAATATTAAATAAACACACGCCATGTAACTCTCGCCACCCTTCCCTGAAACAAAGGTGACCTTAGTATTATGAACCAAATTTTTACAGTATACTTAATTTGAATACAAAATGTATGCATAAATTTCAGGGTAATTTTTGCCAAGGTCTGTAACTTCTTTGATTTATTCCAGTGCTTCCTAATCTGGAGACCATTCCATTGCTCTGAAACTATGCCTACTAAAAACTGTGCCTACCTTCCCTCTCCTCCCGTCGATGTTTTTAAAGATGAAACTGGACGTTGAGGTTGGAAGCCACTGATCTATATTATCATGTATATATGTATATATATATTTATTTCTCATAAAGTATTCAACTCCATAAAACCATAAATAAAATAAAGCATTTAAAAATATTCATGCGTAAATTATTGTTTTGATTCCATTGTAAGAGGATGAACCTACGTAAGAAATCGTGAGAGCGAATTTGATGGGTCGTGATTTAATTTGCCAAGTTTATTGATGGAACGTTGTTGTGTATTGATATCGCCTGCCATACAATTGTAATTACAGGACTTAAGACAATCCCAAGGGCCATCTAGTCACGCCCGTGTGAGAAGAAAACGTTGATTTATGTTGAAATTATACTAAACGTGAATCCCTTTGATGTAACTTAATGCCAGAAGAAATAAAACAAATAGATTTGTAAATCAAATAACATAGGTTTGTGATGTTAAAAAATTACCTAAAAATGCGCATGTAAACAAGAAAAAAAGTACCTACATGTGATATTGCAAAATAGATTGCAAGATTTTATTTTATAGTCATGTGTTTTGTTTGATCAATCTATCCTTTGCCATTGCAATTCAAAATGAACGCGACGTCACTAATCTAAGTTATCGAAAATAACTTTTCTTGCATGGATGATAGTCAAACTGGTCTATTTCCTATTTAAAAATTAAAATTCATAACATTTTTCGGATATTATATTATCCTCGACGATTCACAAGCGTCGTAGCCAATGTCTTCACGAGGCAATTTTTTTGTACGATGATTAGTTTTAATCTAAAATTGTATATTTTCTTGTTTCAGTGATGTCCTCAGTGAACTGAGCGCCACCCCCCGCGATGCCTGCCGCCCCGCGTCCCCCCAAGCCTCCGCCCCTGCCGCCCCCAGACTGTAAAGTCGTAGCAGTCAAGCACTATGAAGCTGGGCCTCCCATTGGACAAGAGCTGGTAAGGAGTTTAATTTATTTTTCAATATATAATATGACTTTAAAGGTTAAGTAATTCCAGCGCTACCTTTTTCCAGAACTCTCTTGAGCTGTCTCGATTTATGATGATGATATATCAGATGATTTTTTTTCTCTGGCACCGTTTTGCGACATTGTTATTCCAAGAGAATTTCAATTTATTTGGTGAATAGATCGGTCTTTAAAAACGTTCCTTGAAGGGACTTCTGTGGGAAATCTCTCGAACCACAGGTGGCAGTCGGTCCCATGTCTTTGGAGCCACCACTTCAAAAGCATGTTCACCAAACACTGGTACAGACTTTCGCAAAGGTTTGTTAACCAATGTTCAAGCATTTTAGAGTATATCCCAAGAGGAAGATTTACCCAGGTTTTCAACATCTCGTTTGATGTTGTCCCTCCAACCTTGCATATTTTTAAACGACTTAAGAACCTGATGTTTTATGTGGATTCAACCTTGACGATATACTTCTCAGACTTCAAACTGTTTAAAAAAATGAAAAATGGTTGAGAAGATGTTATATGATTGTGAAATGTTAAAACAGGTAGAAAAAGATAGTGAAAATTTATTAAAAAAATCAACGTAAAATCAATGGATATGACTAAATCCCTTGCAGCGTGTATGTATGGATAAATAGAAGTGGAGGTAATTTTTTGAGTCAACAATTCCAATGATTTGAAGTAGAAAGAGAGAGTTTTCTTTATACATTTAGACAGGGTGTGGCACGAGTATAACATACAATGCTGAGCCGCGATGAGTTCCCGAGCGTGAAAATCAAACGCATTTATTTTCCATATGCACGCCGATCATGTGTATCACTGCACGCTCTCTGTGCGATTTTTCGTAATAATTATTTAGTCACGCAGAGCAAAAGAAAGTGTACAGAACGTTGACATTGTTAACTAAAATAGTTATGAAAATGAGTGCCGAACCTACGAGACCGTACATTGTACGAGTGTGTATAATGAAAGTACTTTTCAACGCGATAGAAAACTTAAATGTTTTAAATTGTTTACTCCCGCTTGTTCAACTATTTCACCATCTTCGCAGTCACCCTGTGGATATCAATCCAGTCTCCTTGGTATCTTCCAATCGTCCACTCCTTCTCTAGGTGTTATTTTGTCTGGTTACTTGCTCCACAGCCACACTCCGAAGAATCCCCCTCTCCCATTTCCATAAAAGGGAGTTGCAGCACCCTAGGTCAGAGCGGATTCGAGTATAGAATAACTTGTTATTTCTTATTAGTGTAACTTCTTGCCGCGAAGAGTTCGTATGTAGCGATAGGAACCTATTTATTTTTACAGGTAAAGAGGCTGGCCTTATTCCAACCACTTCAGTTGATATGGGGTTTCCAGCTCCTGAGGGGGCTGGTACTCATTCATTGTGAAGGCTGAGTAAGCCTTGCATTTTTTATTATTTTTTCGGGATTGAAATGAACATCGTAACGGGAAACCATTTTTAAAACCCTCGCTGAGATTTGAACTCGAGCTCTCGTCATGGAATGCAAAGCACTCTACCAACTGAGCTATTGACCGGACTTAGTACATCTTTTTTAAATTAATTTCTCATTTCTGCAACTTTGTGACATCATTTTACTATCAACTCTATTATACATAGCTTCATGCACATCTCTGTTTACAACTGGCTATAATTTTCATAGCTCCCGTATGTTACCGAGCCCGCAGTAACACACATCATCTTGTACAAATGGGCACGTTATGTATGTATGTGCACATGTGTATGTGGCAGCACTACGACCTCGTGCCATCTTCATTAGTAATGCCGCAGTATGAGCATTGTGGCCAAACTGCATTTGTATACAAACGATATGACAATAAATTTATGACCTAGAATGGCAGTCCCTGTTACTACATACGCTCAACAACAGAGACTGATCTAGGGGGCTAGAGAGTAGGACAACTACCCACATGCTCGGAATAAATTACAACTGTCATTTTCATTACTTTACAATAAGTGAAAGTAGTAAAAATAAACTTGCTCGAAAAAAGGTATGAAACTGGTTGAAATGAAAGAAGTAGACAAAAAATGGCATTTTATCTGTTATGTTGGGGGGTAAGGCTTGTATAATTTTAAATCTTCTAATTAAAAATAAGATTTTTTTTTTTTACATCCTAGATTTTTGTTTAATTTTCCGTACGAATAACATGTACGGATATTTTTTTTGTTCCTTGACTTATGTATGAGTTGATATGATCTTAGATTAATAGGTTTAAGTTAATTTGAATACATCAGCAATAAAATGAGGGCGTTATGACTTATTGAATAAATAAAAAATAGTTTTGCTGATAGATGGCAAGTAAATAATTTACTAAAAACTCGACGTCACGAGCAGGCATACTCGTGACGTCGAATTTTTGTCATTGCTTTCACTAAACTTTTAACGAAAGACAATGTAATTTGTGTGCAGAGAAGTCTCATATGAAAATTCCAAACTCTTATTTGTGAAGTTTATGTGGAGAAGATTGGAGGAGGCATACGTCTAGGAAAGGAATGAGAGAGTTGAAGAAGAACATTAAAAATAACTAGGAAGCTCTAATATTTGACATGCTAAAGCAATTTAATGTGTGAATTCTTGTTCCTTGACTTATAGGTTGTTATGCGGCTGACCACCCATAATATAAAAATTGGTTCACTTTGCCAATGTCACCCCTGTTTCAGGGAAGGACGGCAAGAGTTGCAAGGCTTATGTTCATTTGAGATTGGGTTTTTATATTGTAGGTCCATATGCGGCATGTGTTAGCGCGAAATTATACATATCTGCTTGTGGGAATGCATTTAGTATAAATCTTAAATGATATATATCTTTGCAGCTTAGATTAGATTAGATTTGATTAGATTAGATTCTAAGTAAATTATAGAGCTTAAAATGCTTGATCTTAAATCTTAAATCTATGTTAATCTATAATCAAATATATATTAACATTTAAAAATCATATTAAATGCATGTCCACAAACAGACACGTGTAAGTTCTTGTTTACAAATGCTGCATGTGTACTACCTTAAATGAACACAAACCCTGCAACTTTTGCCGACCTTCCCTGAAACAGGGATGACATTGGTGAAGTTAAACATTTTTTACAGTATGGGTGGTCAGCCTCATACCAACCTAAACGACAAGGAATTACTATACATCACGGAATTGCTCGTGAATACGTGTGTAGCATTATATTATCACTTTTGCTCAAGGCGTCAAATATCCTAGATACTGGACTTCCTAGAACAACCAGCTAACAAGGCATCTTAAAGGCTAGCAAGTACTAGAAAATATGAGTCGCTTAGAACAAAACCGGCAATCTATGTCTTATTATACATTAAAACATATTAAATAAATGCAAACGATGAGATAGTAATTTTCAATGTTTCCATGGATTTGCCTTATGTTCGATAATAAATCCTAGATTGCTGACTTCGGTTCATGAGATTTGCATATTAAAGTCTATGATGTCGTAGTAAAGTAGAGGATGTTCCATTTCAGTGTTAACTTACATTCCTAAATAATTCATACTTCCTATTGATAGTAGAACCTTAAGGATTATATTTCAAGGTTTTATTTATTAGTTTCAAAAAATTAAATCGTAGCCGAAATATAAATTTTACGTGAAGCTCAACCTCCCCTTTTATCATCTAGCAAAGCACGCAAACGCAACTTAGCTACACATCTAGTGTAACTTCTTGCTGCGTTATCTCCGAAGAGTTTCGCATGTGGCGATTGGAACCTATTTATTTTTACAGGTAAGGGGGCCTGCATTACGCCAACCACTTCAGTTCAAGTGAGGGTTTCTGAGCTTCCGAGGAGACTGGTACTCATTTCTTGTGAAGGCTGAGTAATCATTGCAGGTATTTTTTTTTGGGGTTTGAAATAAAAAGGAAACGAAAAATCATTTCTGACACCCTCAGTGGGATTCGAACCCGAATTCATAGCATGGAATGCAAACACTCTGCCAACTGAGCTATCAACCGGACTTAATGCCAAATGGATTAGTGAGTTGCTTGAATTTTCAAAAATGTACTTCTATTTTATTTTTTCCCTCAAGCAATTTTCAAGCAGTTTTCAATGATTAAAACAAATCAATTTTCTGAACAATTATTTTATTTATCAAATCCAATGATCCTCAACGACCTTAAATCAATAAATCACCAAATTATTCAATTTCTAGTGAAATATTTTTTTATTGCTGAATAAAGTAATGTTTACTTAAAAAAAAACAGTCATATTTTTTTGCAAACTTGTTAATGAATGCAAATTGAAGCAAAAACAATGGAGCAGCGGTCACGCCGAATTCGTTTCGGTGTCGGAATACTGCAACGTTAAATTTCATTGTTAACTATACGCCAAGTATAAAACTTTTCGCTTAAATTCACAATCGTCTTTACCCAAAAAGAATATATAAACTTAAGCAGCGCCTCTAGCAAACGTATGAGTATCCATACATTTTTGTGGTAAAACAGACAAGAACATAGACCACCTTATTCATAAAAAAAAGTTTTATTTTTGAACCAGTTTTAAGTCAAATTTTACATACTAAAGAAGTGAGTTTAGCTCTGGTTTTAGGTGCAACTAATCTAATGAATAAGGCTGAAAGTGTAAGGATCGAGTTGGCTATTTTTATGCACTTTGCAGATTCTGATCTCGGAGATTGCATCCGCTTTCGGCAGAGAATAAACCACACCTTGCAATGCAAGCCAAGGTCGACGCTTGTAACGGGTCTTATTGTAATGGGAGACGAATAGCAAAGCTGGCATAATAATGCTTTGATTAAATTACAACTCCAGAATGTTATACGTAGGAAATTACGGTTTTTCTAAGTAAAGGTGATGATGATGATGTTGTTAGCCTGCGTTATCCCCGAAGGGGTCGCATATGGCGATTCAGGACTTATTTATTTTTACGGGTAAGGGGAGTAGCCTCATACCAACCCCTTCTTTTGAAGTGGGGCTTTATAGCTTTCAAGGAGGCTTAGGGCTTGTTGCACCAAACTCCAATCAGACAAAAATAAAAATTAAGTGTAATTTCTCCCAACAAATTAAAAATTTGGTTGCATATACGTAAAACAGCTGATGTTCATCATCTTTCATGTTCAAATTCTATCATATTATTACCCACTTCCGAGAAATATCTAACCTAGGTCATTCCCAGAACTAAGCAATCAATTTGATATGCCAATCAAAGATTGATTGGAGGTTATTGCAACAGTTCTCATTTCTTGTCAGGGCCAAGTAAACCTTTATAGGATTTGGATTATGGGTTGGAAATAGCACTGAAACGGAAAGTCATTTCTGACACCCTCGATAGGTCAAGCCCGAGCTTTCGGCATGGAATGCAAGTACTCTGCCAGCTGAGCCATCGACCCTCGTCTGGTGTAATTCAATTTAATAACATGTTTGTGGATACATAATGCCATAACGTATTAATCTCTATGAGAGCCGCTTATACAAGTGGTCAAAGCCCCATACAAAATCATTTCACAACTAGAATTTTCACATCACGATTCTGCTACCGATTTTTTTCAGCCGTCCACACTAATCATAGTGGCCTATTGGGAACGCTACACTATATCTAGGATAACTAATCTAGATAATTACAATTTATTAAAAAATACTTTATTTTTTGCATGTGAAATAAAATACGTTACTTATTTTAATTAAAGATAAGTACCCCTAGTATAAGCTATTGCGAAATTATTCAATCATCAAGCACACATAAAAATGAATGAAACCTATAACGCTCAGTAGTGTCGCTTTTGTAGCTAGCATACATTTTACGCGATGGTAAAGTATTAACGCAATGTTTCATACTTGGGGTATTGATTGGTATGCATGGAATTTTATTTTTTTAGAAATTGCGTAATTTTATTTTTCCAATGGTGTTTTTATATTTGTTATCAGGTATGTCTGGTCGATATTTCGTTTGGTAGAGTGCTTACATACCATGCAGATACCTCTGGTTCGAATCCCATCGAGAACGGCAGGAATGGTCTATTTCAGTTTTTATTTCAAATCTAAAAAACAAAATACCCGCAAGGTGTATTCAGTCTTCACGAGCAATGAGCACCAGCCCCCCGAAGGCTAGGAAACCCACACATCAACTGAAGTGGTAGACGTGAGGCGAACCCACTTGCCTGTGAAATAAATAGGTCCACTTGCCACATGCAATAGCTTTCTTTAAAGCGCCGTTTTCATTACAATATAATCACAAGGGCCCTTGTATTCCTGGGCATGACTTTTTAAACAGGTGTGTCTTCAGTTTCCTCCTGAAGTATCACTACATACGTAGCTTAGTTGCGGTGCGTAAATACAGCATAGTATTTGTACTGAGTACTGTCTCTGAATATCGTTTTAAGTCATTAGTTAGTTGGGCAAAGTGAAAATGAAGTGCAGCTCCATTCACACGGCTCAGTTCCTTAAACATTTACTTGCCGCTGATCAGTGTTGTTGATCTTTCGCGATAAGTCCATTTGTTGGCAGCGCGCTTAATGGCAAGCGATTGAGAAACTTCTGGACTTCACGCAAGAAGCCTTAAAAGGGTAATCGAAATCTGACTGTTCGCAATTTATTGTCTGGAAACAATTTCACACTTAGATTATACAATTATAGCTTACCTGTGTGGTTTATTCATCTGATACGAAAGATGTGACCACATTGAAATTTAATAATAGATACATTTGCATTTTTGTTTGTAAAGTGTTAACATACATGAATATTAATATTTAAAATTCATATGAGATTCATGCACACAAACAGACACGTGTGAGGTCACGCTTACAAATGCTGCATGTGTACTTAGAAATTGAAAACCAAACCTCAAATGAAACTGAAACTTTTTCCGACCTTCCCTGAAACAAGGGGGACATTGGTAAAGTGAAGTATCTTTTTATAGCATAGGTGGTCAGCATCATACCAAACATCAAGGGATAGATAAGAAGGGATTTAGTATATTGAAATTATGAAAAGCACCTTTTTTAGTGACTACAACAAAAAATATAATATGAAATAGAGTAAGGTAACTCGAGTATAAAACATTTACATGAAATCTCGTTGGCCGTGTGAATAGATACATGTAATTACGATACCTCTAGTGAGTGATTTACTTTCCATACATTTTTTTTTAATTTACTCGATCGGTTGAGTGAAAGTAACAAGACTGAAGAAACTTTTGTCAGCTAATCGTGCATACTTTATAAGAAAGCTTAAGTCACGACCGCAGTCAAGAAGTTGTAAAACTACCCTTAGACAAATGCTTATAAAACCTGTCCTCACATATGTCTCTGAGACCAGAAACTGACCAAGCATTACGTAAGTTCACTCAATGAAAGGAAGTCTTCCTTTCGTTTTAAGGCCCAATAAAGGACGAGAACATGAGGGGCAGTGTTACAAACGTATGAGTGTTGTGTTGACGTGAACCTAGGCACGCTGATTGGTGTATATGATGTCTCTAGTATAGTGTCGAACAATCTGCTATTGTGTCTAACAATCCTAGTGGAAGTATCTACCATGTTTGAGAACATACAAGAATCGTCTCTGCTGCAGATCTAAAAACGAGCAAAGATTCTGTGGGACGGATAAAGTCGCTTTGACCATTGTGACTCGAAGACCTGTAAGCAGAGAGTGAAGAGTGAACAGTATATTGTAACCTATATTGTGAATCAAAAAATCTTGTAAAATAAATTTTAATCGCAAATTCATTAAAAGAACCCCAAGCAAAAATCATAGTAATACATTATACAAACTGTACCACGACGCCGATGTCATCAGGTCGACAAACTCAGCAGCGTGCATTGGCTGGGTCATATCCAGCGAATAGACCATCAGAGCCTGGAAAAGATGGTTGTGATGATGGACCTAAAAGTGCGCAAGAAGGTGGGAAGACCCAAATTAAGATGACTAGACGGAGTGGTGGCAGACACACAAAAAAAAAATACACAAAATAAAAAAGAAACTCAATTTATTTTTGAAAATTGAAAGTTAATTACAATATAATCGAACGAAAAACTTAGGTCAAAACAATTTAATTTCTAATTGTGTTCATTGACACAGATTGCATATTTAAATTACATGGAACTTCATAGGGACAAATGGGGAAATCATTTTTTTAATTACTAATCAAGATAGCGAATAGGTAATTATTCCAATACTTAGAATTAATTTCTTGTATCGTATGTGCGACTATGTGCTAAGAAACGCACAACACTTATACTATTTTTTTTTATCGTAAAGAGTCTCATGAGCGTTTGTAAAATCTATATGTTTGTAGAGAAAACGATGATGATGGTAAAAACGAAAGTGACTATTTAATATGAGATCAGAAAAGTCTGAGTATTTATTTGATTGTTTACTTTATATCCAAAAATGTATGTTTTTACAAATGGTATTGGTAGATCAAAATTCCTAAATATATCTAGGCATTATACAAGTAAAATTTGCACCAAAAAGATGATACTCTGGATGAAATAAAAGAAGTATGTAATAGCCAAAAAAATGCGGTTTATCTGCAATGTTGCTATCTAAGATTGAGACTTTTAAATTTCAAATGTTATTTTGATTGATATATGGATTGTATTTCAAAGTGTTTTTTCATTTCAATACTTTAAAGGTAAAACTGAATAAGTTTGTCATGTAATTAGTTTACTTACTATGAGAAGTTACACCCAATCTAATCTAATCTAATCTAAGCTGCAAAGATATATATCATTTAAGATTTATATTAAATGCATTTCCACAAGCAGACATGTATAATTTCGCGCTAACACATGCCGCATGTGGACCTATAATATAAAAACCCAATCTCAAATGAACATAAGCCCTGCAACTCTTACCGTCCTTCCCTGAAACAGGGGTGACATTGGCAAAGCGAACGATTTTTTTTTTACAGTATGGGTGGTCAGCCGCATACCAACCTATAAGTCAAGGAACATATACCCAATAAAACCCAATAAAATGTTTAATCCATGATTTTTTAAATCAGAGAATCTGCACTTCTTCTGTTTTAATTTTGAGGTGGCGATTTATAGTGGGCTATATTTTTTTTCCTTAACTCTTAGATTGGTATGAGGCTGAATATACATACTGTTATGTAAATATAAATATTGAAATAAGTATGGGTAGTTATAGTTATAAGAGTCCTCATAGGTATAGGTAGGTAGGATCGATAATTGTGTATAAGTGTAGAATTCTCTAGGCTAAGTAGGTACTTGTTATAATTATAGGAATTCTGTATTACATTTGTAGGTAGGATTTTGGTTGTATCTCTAGGTAGTACGTGAAGCGTCGAGAAGTAATAATTACTCTGGAACCGTCTGGCGACTTTAGTTCTGGATCATACTGCTCTGAAGAGTATAAAGGTGCGAATGGCCTGCAGAGCGGGCCAGTATCATAGCGACTAACAAACACATCGAAGCCATCTGATCAGTGAACCGAAACCAATGGAATAATCGAGAAAGTAGTGTGAAAATAAATTTTGTAACTGTGTAAAATAAATAACTATTGAAGAAGACCTGTGTATTTTTAATTTGAAGACAATTGAACCCTAATTTCGTAACAATTGGCGTCAGGTGCGGAATTGTCAAGAAAAATTAAGATCTTCTGTCTAAAAATAAATAAAATAAATTAAATAGTGTTAAAATGAACTTTATTCAAATTGAACTTTGTGTGAACTGACTTTTGTGAAAACAAGTGTTTAAATAAATTTTTGTTAAAAGAAAAGACGCAAAAGCAAGTTGCTTATAAATTCTGGAACATCATATGGAACATAATTCTGGACATAATTCTGGACATAACATAATGACTATTTTACCGCATTGAGAAAGTCATCAAATTGGACCATAGTTTTTTATTATTGTGTGTGATTAAAAAATAAAATAAATAAATAAAAATCTTGAAAAATATTACAAAAGAACGTTCCAGATTCATCGAGAAAAAGTTTTTGAATAACTGCCCTTCGTTTACAAGTGTGTGAATGTACATTAAGTACCTACCTGTGTGTTTGAAAGACTTGAGACGAAATAAATAATTATGTACTATCAGACATTATTATGTAAAAAAATATTGGTGAATTAAAAATAAATATTAAAAGACAGTACCTACTCACAGTGTAATCAGATAAATTATTATTTTTGCTAAAGTACGTATTCAAAACAGCTATATATATAAAACTCAAAACTTGTATTAAATAAATTTGAAAATATTTTTGTTTTGACGTAAATTTTGAAAAAAAATGGCAACTAAAGTGAACGTCAAGGACCTCAAAGTCACTGAGCTTAAAAATGAGCTTCTGGAGAGGGACCTGGAGACCTCAGGAGGAAAGGCAGCCTTACAAGCACGCCTCATAGAGGCCTTGGAACAGTCAGGCGAAGACCCGGCATATTTTGTCATGGCGTCTGGAGGGGACCGCGCCTTGGACGAGCTAAATATCAGCATCAACAGTAACCTGACAGGACTGAAGACTGAGATGGCTGACAACGCCAAGACTCTGGAGGAGAAGATGGCTGACAACGCCAAGACCCTGGAGGAGAAGATGACCAGCAACCTGACCGGGCTAGAGGAAAAGATGACCAGCCTGAAGGTGGAGATGGCTGACAGCCTCACTACCCTGAAGGAGGACCTCAATAAGAATCTCACAACCCTGAAAGGAGAAATGGAGGAGAAGATGACAACCAACCTCTCGGCCCTGAAGGGGGAAATGGAGACTCGGATGTCAAACCTGGAAGACCGTCTGCGTGCCGAGCTGGCTGACAAGTGCCAGATGGAGTCCACCAGGATATCCCCCAAAGGCCTTCACGACGAGATCGAACAGGGATGCTCAACTCCAACCAGGGTCACTAGAGGGGATGACGACCCTTCGCTGGCGAAGCACAACCTTCCGACCTTCGACGGGAAGACGTCGTGGGAGGAGTATTTGACCCTCTTTGAGACGGCTGCCATGATGGGAGCCTGGAGCCAGCAGAAGAAGGCTTCGGTTCTCAGCCTGTCGCTCCGAGGAGACGCTCTCAGGGTTCTGCAGGCCATACCCCTGGACAACCGTGGTGACTTTGGGCAGCTGAAGCAGCGCTTGGATATGCGCTACGGCCACAAGTGCCTGGAGCAGCTGTACAAGTCGCAGCTGAACACAAGGGTGCAGAAGCCCAACGAGAGCCTCCAGGAGTTTGAAATGGACATCGCCCGCCTGGTACGAGACGCTTACCCGACAGCCTCCGACGACATCTGTGAGAGCTTGGCAGTGGACAAGTTCCTAAATGGATTGCGGGAATGGGAGACGCAACAAGCCGTAAAACTGGCCCATCCCAAGGCTTTGAACGAGGCGCTCAGCCAAGCTCTCGAGTTTGAGGCTGTCAAACAGTCCATCAGGGGCCACGCCAGGGTTCGTGCAGTCGAGGCAGAGGAGGTCAAGCTACCTACAACCGAGGAGCTAATTGAAAAAGTGCTGGAACGTCTGAGACCTCGAAGACGAGACCCACGCTGCTGGAACTGCGGACAGCTGGGCCACCTTAGCACCAAGTGTCCCAAGCCTCAGAAACCCAGAAAACAGGCTGCGGAAAACTAGAAAGGGTTAATGGGAAGGGGCAACCGTTGACCCGCGCTGGAGAGGCCCTGAAATCTGCTGCTACTGTCGCAACTGTGAGAGGAAAAGCCAGCAGCATTTTTATCAATGGCATAATAGATGGAGTAACCCGTGAACTACTGGTGGACACGGGAGCAACCAGGACAATTCTGAGACGCGACATAGTGGCACGAGGTAAGCAGATTGCACCAACAAAGTGGTCTCTGCACACCGCCACGGGAGAGTCAGCACAGGTGTATAGGGAGACGATTGCCACCTTCCAAATTGGCAGCACCACTTTTGATCATCGGACGTTGGTGGCCAACATTGAAGAAGACGTTATATTGGGAATGGACATACTGGACAGATTTGGGTGCAGCTTAAATTTAAAAAAAGGTGCCATTAAAATTGAAAATGAAGAAGTCATCCTGCAAAGACGGAAAGAACTGGCTGCACGTGTGATCCTAGCCAAGAATACCGAAGTGAAGGGGCGATCCGAGATGATAGTGAGTGCCCGCCTGGATTCCAGTAGTACAAATGACCAAATCTGTATGATAGAACCGGAGAACATGGACAATGTTAACAAAGGAGTCATGGTGGCAAGAACAGTGATTCGCGCGCAGGAGACCATTCCTGTCAAGATCATGAATGTGAACAGCTACCCAGTTAAAATGAATGAAGGTTTTGTTTTGGGCAGATGTGAGAGGATAACTTCCATTGTGCAACAGATGACAAACATGACATGCGAGGGAAGAAAATTATCGACACAATTGGAAACCCTGGTCCACGACGCTTCCCAAGGTCTAACCGAGGAAAACAGACTTAGAGTGAGGAGTTTGATCTGCCGCTACCAGAACATTTTCGAGGACTCTAATGGCCGTCTGGGAAGAACCAAGGTAGTGCGACATAGCATAGACACCGGAGAAGCAAGACCAATCAAACAGGCTCCAAGAAGACTACCCTTTGCAAAGCGGGAAGAAGCCGACAAGATCATCAAAGACATGAGCAAGGATGGCATCATAGAACCATCAAGTAGCCCTTGGACATCCCCGGTGGTACTGGTGAAAAAGAAGGATGGTACCACGAGATTTTGTGTGGACTACAGACTGCTCAACGATGTTACGAAAAAGGATAGTTACCCTCTGCCAAGGATTGACGACACCTTGGACACATTGGCAGGATGCACCATTTTTTCCACATTGGACCTGAAAAGTGGCTACTGGCAAGTTGAATTGGATGCCAAAGATAAGGAGAAAACGGCATTCTCGACTGGATCTGGACTTTGGCAGTTCACCGTGATGCCATTTGGCTTATGCAATGCCCCCGCCACGTTTGAAAGGCTGATGGAGAATGTGCTGCGAGGACTGTCATGGGAAACCTGCCTTGTATACTTGGATGACATAATCATCCTGGGAAAGGACTTCAACCATCAGTTGAGAAATCTGGAGCAAGTTTTCGGGCGACTACAAGACGCTGGACTGAAGCTCAACCCGAAAAAGTGTAACCTGTTCAAGAAACAAGTAAATTACCTGGGACACATAGTTTCTCAACGTGGAGTTGAAGTTGACCCTGCCAAAATCAAGGCAGTAAGAGACTGGCCCGTGCTGAAGGACAAACATGAAACTAGGAGCTTCCTGGGGCTGTGCACTTATTACAGGAGGTTTGTGCCAAGATTTGCGGACATTGCAAAACCGCTCACCAAGCTTACGGAAGAAAACACTCGCTTCCATTGGAGTGATTCCTGCGCACAAGCATTTGAAGAGCTTAAGGGAAGATTAACAAGTGCCCCCATCTTGAGCTACCCACGAAAAGATGGAAAGTTCATCCTGGATACCGACGCTAGTAATGTGGGGATAGGAGGTGTCCTTTCCCAAATACAGGATGGGCATGAGACTGTTCTGGGTTACTTCAGTAAAGTGCTTTCCAAGCCAGAACGAAATTATTGCGTGACCAGACGAGAGCTTCTTGCCGTGATAAAATCAGTGGAACACTTCCGCAAATACTTGTACGGGAAAAAATTCACACTACGGACTGATCATGCTGCACTGGTTTGGCTTCTGAAATTCAAAAACCCAGAAGGGCAAGTGGCTAGATGGATTGAAAGGCTCCAGGAGTATGATTATGACTCCGAACATAGACCTGGCACGCTTCATCGAAATGCGGATGCATTATCCAGACGACCATGCGCCAGTGACTGCAAACATTGCAGCAGGATGGAGGACAAGGTAGCAATTGTCCAAAGGACGACCACCGAAGATGAGGACTGGCAAGATGAAAAATTGGCGCAAGACCAACTGAATGATCCGGACTTGAAGTATGTGATGGAATGGGCGCGAGAAAGAGAAAGGCCAACCTGGGAAAAACTCGCCCCCTTATCACCAACTGTCAAGGCTTATTGGGCTCAATGGGGATCCATAGTGATAGAAGGAGGGCTTCTGAAACGAAAGATCGAGAAGGAAGACGGCACACTTAGAAGAAAGCAAACCCTCGTTCCGAGGAGCCGAGTACCGGAAATCCTTGGACTGCTGCATGGAGGAACTTCTGGAGGACATCTAGGCGTTAAGAAGACGCTGGAGAAAGTGAAAGAGCGATTTTACTGGATCAACTGCAGCGAAGACGTCAAAGATTGGTGTCGAAAATGTGTAACCTGTGCAACGGCCAATGGACCGCAAAGGAAAAGGCGAGCACCAATGCGTCAGTACAATGTTGGCAGCCCCTTTGAAAGAATTGCCATCGACATAGCCGGCCCATTTCCTACAACTGAGAAGGGTAACAAGTACATCATGGTGGTGATGGATTACTTCAGCAAGTGGGTGGAAGCTTACTCAATCCCTAACCAAGAGGCCGTAACCGTGACTGAAGTTCTAGTTACCGAATTTATCAGCAGGTTTGGCGTACCCCTGGAATTACATTCTGATCAGGGAAGGAACTTTGAAGCTGCTATCTTCCAGCAAATGTGTGAGCGGCTAGGGATCTACAAGACCAGGACCACTGCGCTACATCCACAGTCTGATGGAATGGTGGAAAGGATGAACCGTACCGTGGGGAGGTACTTAGCCAAAGTAGTGTCCAGCCATCAGCGGGACTGGGACCGACATCTGCCTTTGTTCTTATTGGCTTACCGGTCGGCTGTTCAGGAAACGACGAAGAAGACTCCCAGCAGCATACTGTTTGGGCGAGAAATGCGACTTCCTTGTGATCTCAAATTTGGCTGCAAACCAGGTGAAGACCTAGCCGGAGAAGACTATGTGACAGACCTTCGCAGGAGGCTGGATGACATCCATGATCAGGTCCGCATGAACATCGGGGAAGCCAGCGATCAAATGAAGGAGCGCTATGACACCAGAGCTGACAGCATGGGGTACAAAGCTGGTGACTGGGTGTGGCTTTTTGACCCCAAGAGGCGCCAAGGATACTGTCCGAAACTTCAGCGTTCCTGGGACGGGCCGTACGAGATCTTGGAGCGCATCAACGATGTGGTCTACCGCATAAAAAAGAGACCAAACGGAAAACCAAGGGTCGTGCACTACAATCGCCTCTCACCATACCTAGGCGATAATGATGACCAACCAGCCCAAAAAGTACGACAGTGCGTCGCATCCGAAAGATCACCAGCCTTTGAGACGTTTTGGGAGAACGCGAAGGCAGGGCAGAAGTTTCGCCATGGAGTGACCACAGAAGTCCACAAGGACTTATTTGAGGTCACTAGGGACCACACACTGGCATGCAGTGTACCGGAAGATCTAGATATGTCTAGAGGAATTGCACGGGTCTTCCGATACAAATTCGGAGAACCGCAACCCTCGAGCAGCCCGCAAGGAAGAGCTCTGAGACTACCGAAGGGGCGTCAACAAGCATACTGCCTGGTTGTCCCGGATTCCAGCAACCTGGAAGAGGACTACAAGGCATTGTGGGACGGCCTTGTTGAGCTGCGTGACTACATGTTGGAGGATCAGCAGGCGCGTCTGGCAATACCGAAGATGGGTGGCGGCCGCGCTAATCGAGACTGGCGGATAATCCGGAGTATGATTGAAGCAGTGTTCTCGGGAGTCGGCATCAGCGTCATGGTGTGCTGCGAGCAAGCGCAGCCGAGAGCCAGTGGGGAGAAATCCGTGGACTGCCACTTCTTCCTGACCACAGGGTGTCGACGTGGATCAGCATGCCCCTACCTACACAGAGTCAAGACTGTTCCGGGACGAAACAGTCTAGGTGGGGGGTAGTGTTATGTAAATATAAATATTGAAATAAGTATGGGTAGTTATAGTTATAAGAGTCCTCATAGGTATAGGTAGGTAGGATCGATAATTGTGTATAAGTGTAGAATTCTCTAGGCTAAGTAGGTACTTGTTATAATTATAGGAATTCTGTATTACATTTGTAGGTAGGATTTTGGTTGTATCTCTAGGTAGTACGTGAAGCGTCGAGAAGTAATAATTACTCTGGAACCGTCTGGCGACTTTAGTTCTGGATCATACTGCTCTGAAGAGTATAAAGGTGCGAATGGCCTGCAGAGCGGGCCAGTATCATAGCGACTAACAAACACATCGAAGCCATCTGATCAGTGAACCGAAACCAATGGAATAATCGAGAAAGTAGTGTGAAAATAAATTTTGTAACTGTGTAAAATAAATAACTATTGAAGAAGACCTGTGTATTTTTAATTTGAAGACAATTGAACCCTAATTTCGTAACAATACTTTAAAAATTGCTTAATTTTTCAAATGACACTTCTGTTTAAGGGAAGGAGTAAGAGTTGCAGGGCTCATGTTAATTTGAGATTTATGTTTTTATTTTGTAATTACACATGCAGAATGTGTAAACGCTTGTGGATAATCATTAAATATGAATCTTAAATGTTTAAATGTCTTTGCATCTTAGATTATAGATCTTACCGCTGTAACAGTAAAACTTCTACATAGCAGTCAGCCCCTTAAAGAAACCTTTATAAGTAAGATTACAAAAAAAAGTATTTGAAGAGATGGAGAAAACACGCATTCTTTATAAGAAAGTTAATTACACTCAGGTATAATTACACGTAACTTATTTCAATTGATCGGCTTACAAATACTTATATCAATCAGTACTTGTTACAAGTATCATTGCGAGCACGTGTGGGAAGGATAGTAACTAATACAAAGTAATCGTCCCCTTAGTGCTTGTTTGTCTTATGTTCATCAGAGGTAATTTCACATGAGCAATGTTTGTATGTGTACTGGACCCACGTGTTTTATGAAAACTGGAAACTGATTTACAAAATATAGTGAAATGAACTCTGACATTATCGTTTTTTACGTTTTTTTCTTAGCTCAGATAGTGTATAATGTGATTCTTAAGATATTTCAATGAAACGTTATGTTTGAATTAGATAGTAGATAAGCCAAACAAGCACTGGAAGGACGGTATGCTTTCATTACTTTTTATTCCATTTTAAATTAATTAAAATAAAATTAATTTAAATAAAAAAATAGTTATAAAGTTAGATTATAGATTAAAGACTTGGTAGGAAAGTACTTGAAAAAATGTATTTTGGAAATAGCAATCAATGAATATAGTAATGCTAAGGTTCTGGCTACCTTTAGTGGAACGGAGGGTTAATACAGGAACAGGGCGAAAAATGATTCTGTATAAGTATCTAATTTTGGTTTAATGTAGGTATTTGATTTGTTTTTTGTGTAAATTTTAAAAGTATTTAGGTAACTGCATAGATCGTTAATCATTCAAATGAATAATTACATTTATCCTAATCATATCATCAGCAAGGATAGAAAGAAATGGCGGTTGATCTGTGATGATGGCGGCTAGGGTTTGTTAAAGTGAATTTGGTTTTATGATTTAGTTTTTTATGTCCATGTATATATTGTTATTTTTATTCTTTGATTTTAAAAAATGTAATTTGTCATGTATGTTCCTTGACTTATAGGTTGTTATGCGGCTGACCACCCATAATATAAAAATTGGTTCACTTTGCCAATGTCACCCCTGTTTCAGGGAAGGACGGCAAGAGTTGCAAGGCTTATGTTCATTTGAGATTGGGTTTTTATATTGTAGGTCCACATGCGGCATATGTTAGCGCGAAATTATACATATCTGCTTGTGGGAATGCATTTAGTATAAATCTTAAATGATATATATCTTTGCAGCTTAGATTAGATTAGATTAGATTAAATTAAAGTCGTGCCATGATATTAATGAATATGCCAACACGTATGTACAGTTGTACACATCTGCCACGTTTCTAATTAACAGTTAAAAGTGCATCGACGACTTAGGCGCTCACCTACTAAAATGTTTCACACAAAATAATATACTAATTGTATCGAATTCAGTATATATAATGTGTAGTACAATAGACTCCAGGAGGTATAATATGATAATGTTTTGGGAGAACTCTCTTAGGGCTTTGCGTTTGGTAACATAGTTAATAGAAAGAAGTACAACACTCTTACAAATATTTTTGAACAACTGATAGGACAGTCAAAATAGCGCCATACAAATTGTGTGAAGCGTATTTGACCGTCATATCAGCTGTTCACGCACGCTCACGTTGGCTTGCTTGGTTATCAAATGATAGAATCTATCGATTTGCCGAGAATGCAGAGGCTGGGTATGCATTATGCAGTCCCGACACATCGATAGATCTTATTGGACGATATTGGACATACGATCCATCAGGACACGGGAAAATAACTGATGGGATGGTTAAATGTGATCTATTGAAATTGTATGAAGCGCATTCAACTACCTGATCAGCTGTTCAGCCATTTCCGTATTGGATCGCTTAGTAAAATCTACAGATTTGTCGAGACTGCGAGGGCTAAGTAGATTGGTAGATTTAATTAAACAATATAACAAGCGATTCAACATGACCGCATGTAAACAGCTGATTGGATAGTAAAATGTGCTTCATACATATCAGCTGTTCTCGCACCGCCATGTTGAATCGCTTAGTGATCTAAAATCTAATCTAAATCTAAGTTGCAAAGATATATATCATTTGAGATTCATATTAAATGCATGAACAAGCAGACACGTATAAGTTCGCGCTAACACATGCCGCATGTGGACCTACAATATAAAACCCAATCTCAAATGAAGATAAGCCCTGCAACTCTTACCGACCTTCCCTGAAACAGGGGGGAAATTGGCAAAGTGAACCATCTTTTTACAGTATGGGTGGTCAGCCTCATACCAACCTATAAGTCAAGGAAATATCAAATGATAAAATCTATCGATACGACGCGACGAGACGCCACAGTAATGAAATGTTTTGATTCTCATGAAGGATCCTTCTTCCATCCTATTACGAGTAGACCACCAGGCAGGCTGATGGCGCACTACTCCTTGTATGCATCATGTCGTTAGGAGTACGCTGAAGATGCGCTTTGTTGTTGCACAATGTAAGCGGATAATCTACTTATAATTTGAATAAGACCATGTGAACCATGCCGGGGCTTAACGAGCCGTACTCTTTTATTATTACTCTTGTTTGTTTAATGTAGTACTGAATTATTTTATTCATAATTATTGTGTTTTATACACGCAGGCTTTCACGACATAGAAAAGGCTTTCAGCCGTCGATTCACAATAAATAAAAATATAGAAAAACTAGGATAATTTCATTTTTATTTTAACTTTTATTTTTATGGTTGTACTTTATGCATCTAGAAAATGATTATTGTAACTAATTTAAGCGTATGTAAAAAATATTAAAAAGCTTAACAATATATGTACTTACATGAAAAACGTAAAAAAAATGTTATTATAAGTTTTAGCTGGTTGATAGCTCAGGGGGTAAGACCGTTTGGGTTCAAAAGAATTTCCCGTTTTGGTGATTATTTCAAACACAAAATCAAAATACTGGGAAGGTCTACTCAGCTTTCACAAAAAAAGTGAACCGGCCACCTCTTTCTTTTTATTAAATTATCCATTAATCAATCATGTAGACACAATTCTCGAAGTAGCCAACTTGGACGTCCTAGGATGCGGTGGGAAGACAACGTCGAAGCTGACGCCGAAGTTCTGGGAGGAAGGACACCATGGAAGGAAGCAGCACATGATAAAGAATCCTGGATGCTTGTGGTGCGGGAGGTCCCGAGCCTTTAAGGCTTTTTGACCGAAGAAAGAAAGTGACTCATGATTCAATAATTCTGTTGTTTAAAAGTATATTTAAAATCAAATTTGAATGTTTTGTGCATAGAAATTGAGAAGCTTCATTTAAAATTAATGAAATACAAATGAAAACAACATTTCACCACCCCTTTTAGTGTTACTCGGTACTCTTTCCTCACCACGTCATATAACTTTGCTCCCTAGAACTTTCTCCTGAATACACTTTTTGTTATTTTTAAATATTATATTATACTCTTTCCCTCACCCCATTATAGCTCTACACCCTAATTTATCCTTAGTACACTATTGTAGTTTTAAGATATTATGTTTTTTTATCAGTTGTTCTCTTAAAAATGCCGCGTAAACACTCTGAAAGCGCTCGACATACCAAAGTCAACTAATGAAGAAAAACTTTGATAGTATTTTTGCTTTATTAATATATTAACAATGCAACTAAATCTTGTGTAGAATGTAGCTCATGTATACAGATCAGTCGATTGTTCTAGCTCGTGGCGTGCAATATGACACCAGCCCGTTGGCGTTAGGTGGAACTCCATCCAGCGTATCCGAGCCGAATGCAAAAACACTTTGTGCCGCTTAAATGTTGTAAAAAACATCGCGGCGTTTCAGTACGAACCGCGGTGTCTGTTGGAGAGCCTCTGTACCGACGTGAATACAAACTTACGTGATTAAACGGCGACGTGAAGCACGTAGATGCAGACGAAACGTGAATTTCGATGTTTCAAATTTGTGTTTAAAATTAAAAAATTAAACTCGTATACTGCCATAATCCTATAGTCTTTCTTAGTAGTTGAATGAATTTGAATTCGTATTCCGCATTTTTTTTAAATACATGTTTTTTAGTGGTTAGTTTTAGCGTTTTTTTAGTGTTAATTTTATTACTAAGTGTTACTTGGCATACTGCCAAAGTTTGAGTATTCTGGTGGAAAAAAATCCTGAAAATCTCATGGATTTTGTGCATGAAGTTTGTGCAGGAAAATCATAGCTATCAGTTTTTCAAAAAGTGTAATTCGTACTACCAAGTCAGTTTTCGTTAGGATACATATTGTATTGCGGATAGCAAATGACCTGAATTGAAAATTCAATATCTTGTCACAGTTTTTTATAACTGTTAAAGTTTTTGATAGGGTTTTAATTTATACTGCACTGATTTTATGGGGAATGAAAATGTAATTAATAATTAATCATAGATTCATGTTAACGATGTTTATCATAAGTGCCATTGTTAGTTTAGTTTGCGTTATTAGTTCCATTAGTTCCTTGACTGGTTGGTATGAGCTTTGTCAATATAACTCCTGTTTCAGGGAAAATCGGCAATAGTTGCAGTGCTTATGTTCATTTGAGATTTAGGTTTTTAAATTGTAGGTCCACATGCGGCATGTGTAAGCGCGAACTTGCGTGTCTGCATATGGGAATGCATTTAAATGAATCTTTAATGATACATATCTTTGCAACTTAGATTATAGATTATAGCCATAGTTTTTCAGAACTGTCAATTTTTGATACAGTCTGAATTCATTCAGTACTACTTTTACTTTGGGGAACAAAAACTGTTTCCTTTGTAAAAATGTTTTTAAATAGGTTTTCTCAGCTGCCATAGTTTTTAATTTTAATACAATTATAATTCACATTACACAATTTTTTATTCCAGTGTATGAAACTGTGTTGATTTAGTGACAACGTGTTGGAAATAGTGAATGAGTAATGTAAATTAAAACAGTGTTTATTTTTCTTGTGTTTGAATTGGATAAATGTGCCTGAATATCCTAAAATATGGTGATTAATACATGCAAATGTTTTGTTTCAACACTCGCTTAATATTTTAGTCGTATTGAAAGACGGTAATCTAGTTTTATTTATTTTTTAATGATGTAAATACATGGAATACAGGAAAACAGGAAATAATTTCTATATATTTATCTCAATTTGAAAAAATATTTCTAGAATGCCACCTTTGATTATATACGGCTAAAATCAATGTAAAAGAATGAAGCTACAAATGCACATTACCAAAAAAATAAATACAAAAACAGTTATCTTCATAGTTGATGCAATTAGATTTAAAAAATACATCGTATTACGGTATATTTAGTTCTCGGTTGGATTGGTCCAGTACCATTTTCCGGAAGGCCGAAACAGTGTCTACCCCGAGTATACAACTTTATGTTTAAACTGAATCATAACGTTTACCAAAAAATAAGGTAAATAAAAACAGCGCCTGAAACGCACGTTTTTGTTTCTTTATATATATTTACTAACGTTATGGTTGAGTTTAAAACGTGAAGTGTTATACTGTTCAAACAATACTAGTTCATCACTTTTTGTTTCATTCAAAGTAGATACTCGCCAAACGTTGGTCGTTTTTTTTGTTTTCCGAAGGAAACAACCAAAAAAAGTGTAAATATTTGGCATATAAAAGATTGTGAAAAACTGTGATAATAGATAAATTATATCAAGTGAAAAAAAATGCATTGTTTGTTAAATTTCATAAAAGTAAAATGAAATTATTTTTAATTAGTCGAGACAGATTTAAGTGGGATATTCAGTGATTTAAATTGAATTTTAATTCCAACAGTTACACCTATTCATATAAACTAATTAATGTGTGTTTAAATTGTCTGTGAATAATGTGAGATGGTTTAGTTTTGTTTTTCATTTTAAACTGTCTTTCTGAATCATATTTGTTGTTGAATTTGGTATGTAATTATTACAGTACATCTGTTTCTGCATAACAACAGTATCCCAATTATAAAATTTACTAACTTGTACGATGCAAGAAAGTCATCGGGTTTTCAAAAACTTGTTCCCAATGGTATAGTGTCGCTATCCTTTTTCCATATAAAATTTGGAATACTCGATAACTTGCTTACGTACCTACTTTAAGTTTTTCCACGATGAACTTAGATTGCAAATTCTAGATACTTCTCGGATGCTCCTTGGGGCGTGCAACGCAAAGTAAAAAATACAAAAGTAGAAAGCCTTGTAGGTTTAATTTGTGTTTGTTAAAGTTAATATATGTAATTAGCTAACGGTATCTGCTTGAAAGAGGTTTTTATTCACCTTTAAAACTTTATACATTGTAATACCTTCATATTCGGAATTTCGTATTACGAACATTGATTATTTATTTCTCAAGCGTGGAATGTTGAAATGTTTACTTTCAGTATATGGATGAGACATTTTTTTTTTGTACATATACTAAGGAAATAAATGAAATCCGTATCTCATCATTTAAATGAACTTACTTTTCCAATTGAGCGAATCAGCAGTCAAGTTGTGACTTTTGATTACAATGAAATAATTCAGATTTAGATTTTGGATCAGATTTGTACACCAATAAGATAAAATCTTCGTTATGGAAGATATGCGAAGCTCTTTTATTTCGAATGCTAGGAAATGCAAATACATGCAAGGCTGCAATGGTTCAACACCTATGTATTTGTTGGTCATTTTTTGTCGATATTTTCAACTGTATTTCTGTGAAAAATATACACTCTTTACAATTGTAATAAATTCACAGTTAGGTAATCAAACTTTTCAGATATTAAACGAACAGCTATGGGAGCACTTACATAATTCTCGACGTAGCCAACATCTTTAGGAGGCATTCCCTATGCAAGATAAATAAGGATGAACTGAAATATATTCTCCTATAACGGTTCGTTTCCTATCCGAAAAGTTTAAATACCTAACTGTAAAATTATTATAATTGTATTTATGTCAAATCAGTTATTCCAGCTTATACCTAACAATATTCACTCTTTTCTTACGCAACGCAACTAAGCTACATAAATAGTGTAACTTCTTGCCGCGTTATCCCCAAAGGATTTCACATGTGGTGAGTGAAAACTATTTTTTTCACAAGTAAGGGGCCTTACGCCAACCCTTTCAGTTGAAGGGCCCCCCCCTTCAACAACCCCCTTCAACGGGGGGGTACACACAATGTTTTTTTTTCTTTTGCATTCTAACAGTTTTCTGAAACCACAGACCTTTAGTATAAATTCTGTCCTATATTGAGGTATCCTCCGTTGTATTCACTAACTTTTGCGATGAGCCGCACAGATAGCGTTCAGCCTTTCCTCTAGCACGGCTGTGAGATCCTCGGATAGTTATGTGATTAATCGATGAAACCTGCCACGCTTTGCTCTGGCGGGGAATTAAATACGCGTTGAAACAGTTTAATGGTATCCGAGCCGCGTTTTGATCGTTAACTCTGAGAAATCGAAAGTAAACATTGACTTAGTTGACCTATTTTATACAAATAACATTATCGTGTATACTAGTAGTGCTTTAAGGATATAATATTTAAAATACTTAAGGTATTTATGCATTTATTTTGTAATTATCGCAGAAAACCACTAAGTAAATCATTTTTATTTAATAATGGTATTGATGCTTTTGATGGACCTACAAAAAGCTGTATTTAACGTATTGCTTTTACTCTCTTCTTTTTTCCTGTGCATTTTTTTTTTGTTTTTTCTTTCATCCATTTTTCTTTCGTTGTATTTTTTTCTGTATTTAATTTTTTTCTGATTTGGCTGGTTTACGTATTGCACCCTCCACGTGAATGAACAAATTATTACTATTATTATTATCTTAACAAATTGCATACCTATAATAATAATCTATAATCTATAATCTAAGTTGCAAGGATATATTCATTTAAAGCTCTCAGATGTATGCCCACAAACCAACAAGTGTAGTTCGCGCTTACAAATGCTGAATGTGTACTTACAAATAAAATCCAAACCTCAAATGAACATAAGCCCCACAACTTTTGCCGACCTTCCCTGAAACAGGGGTGACATTGGCAAAGTGAACCATTTTTTACAGTATGGGTGGTCAGCCTCATACCAACCTATAAGTCAAGGAAATATAAATTAAAGTTTAAATATAAATTTGCTACTTACAGCCTTACTGAAATTAACCATTCAACAAAAACGATTTATGGATCTAATGCAAAGGCTTATAAAAAATATAAAGGACACCTACATAATATTTCTAAGCTAACAAAAAATCGAGAGTTGTTTACCGGGACCTATTGCCGTGGTCTCAAATCATTGAATCTACGATATTATGCTTCTTACCCTTTTTAACTTTTCCAACTCATATTTCAGTCGTTTAGAACTATTTTTTTCTTCTAAAATAAGAGAAATAAATGAAAACAAAGAAGATACATTTTTCATGATTTACATGCATTTATCTAATTCTGTCTATACGACTCATATCTATTAACCATAATCTAAGTTGCGAGGATATATTAACATTTAAAATTCATATTCATGCATGACCGAGAAAAGTATGGAAGGATCAAATCTCTGAAATAGCGAATGAATGGGATATCCAGAGTCATAATAAAAGGAGGACTTGTATGAAAAAGGTTATGACTCTTGATGAAATAAAAGAAGTATGCAAGGACAGGAAGAAGTGGCGGCTAATCTGCAATGTTGATTTCTAATGTTGGTGTATTCATTTGCTACATTTTTTGCATAGGAAATTTTTGACTTTTTTTGTATAGATTTCTTTGTAAGGTTTTGTTCTTTTTTATATTTAAATGTAATTTATTATTCATATTCCTTGACTTATAGGTTGGTATGAGGCTGACCACCCATACTGTACAAAATGGTTCACTTTGCCAATGTCACCCCTGTTTCAGGGAAGGTCGGCAAAAGTTGTGGGGCTTATGTTCATTTGAGGTTTGGATTTTATTTGTAAGTACACATTCAGCATTTGTAAGCGCGAACTACACTTGTTGGTTTGTGGGCATACATCTGAGAGCTTTAAATGAAAATATCCTTGCAACTTAGATTATAGATTATAGATTATAAATGCATGCTCACAAACAGACACGACTTAATTCGAATTTATAAATGCCGCATGTGTACTTACAAATTATAATCCAAACATCAAATGAATAAAACCCTGCAAATTTTACCGATCTGCTCTGAAACAGGGGTGACATTGGTAAAGTTAAACATATTTTGCAGTTTTAGGGGCCAACCTCATACCAACCTTTAAGTCAGAGGAAATCATAAGAAATATTTCGTAATAGTGTAAAATGTATTTAAATAAATTACACTGTTAGTTTTTTTCTGTTTATCCATTCCATCAATGCTTTCTAAAGCCGTGCATGTCTCACAGAGTTCAATAAATTACTATGCAACAAGAAACAATTTAAAACAAATGTATTTCATGATAGACATCGACATCTTACGCTAGTTGATTGGTCGGTTAAAAAAATAATTCATTACCCTCTATTTACTTTTTTTACCAAGCATTTTGCATAACAAACAATTTCATTTTATATCTCCATTTGTGTTTTGTATGAAGCATATTTATTTAACGAACATCCTTCATGAAACGTAATCACATAAAATGTACTACCATTCTCGTTAAGCCCCAGTAGTTAAACATATTTAAACATTATGATCTCTGAGTTATATATTTTAGCGCTCTGTACTTGCGAACGTTTTATTTAATGAACAATTTATTTAACGGACAATATCATAAGTGACGGATATGACAAAGGATAAAATTTATTTCTAAAACTCGTTCATAAGAATATCCGCCCTTCGAGTGAGATTGAGTTACGAAACGGCGCTGACAAAGAAATCATCATCATCATCATCCCCTATAGTAAGAAAAAATAAATATTAATTCACGGATACAAATTGTATTCAATTATATACGTATGATATTTTTCACTGTTTTTAAATGAGTAGGATCTCATTATTTGTGAAAACTAACGAATCTTTTCCGACTTCAATCATTACAATTAATTTTAATGTATGCCCAGTTTATTATTGATACTGTAACTCTGTAACTCTGTCGCCATTCCGCTAGGGGTGGCTAGAGCCTCTGCAGAGTTGCCTCCATTTTTTCCTATCCTGACATACCTCTTTCAATTCCTTCATATCCATCACCTTTTTCATGCATTTTCTTCTTTTACGCTCACTTTGTATATCCCATTCTTTCACAATCTCCTCAATCTGATCACTCCATACTTTTCTCGGTCGTCCCTTCCCTCTTTTTCCTTTCACACTTTCTTTGTATACATACTTTGTCAGTCTATCATCTTTCATTCTTTCCACATGCCCAAACAATCTCATCACATTCTTTTGTACTTTAACTTTCACATCCTCTTTCAAATTACATTCTTTTTTTACCCATTCATTCCTAACTCTATCCCTCAAAGTTTTTCCTGTCATACTTCTCAAATGCTTCATTTCCACCGTACATACTTTACTCATTTCGCTATCATTCACTGTCCATGCTTCACTTCCATACATCAAAGTCGGTAACAATATGCCATTGTGTACCGCCATTCTCAGATCCATCGTCAATCGCTTGTTCTTTGCTATTCTTCCTATTGCACCGACCACTTGCTTTCCCTTGCACACCCTATTCTCAAGTTCTCTTGTCATCTTTCCATTCTTTTCAAAGATACTTCCCAAGTATCTAAATTCATCCACAATTTCAACTTTCGTACCATTCAACATAAACGTGCATTCTTCAGTTTCATCCCTTCTGTCAAAAATCAGTACTTTCGTCTTACTTGCATTAATTTTCAACTTGCTTGCACACAGAACATGGTTCAAACTAGAGAGCATTGTCTGGAGTTCCGCTGCTGAATCAGCAATTAATACTGCGTCATCAGCATAAAGCAGAACTCCGACTTTTCTCTCTCCAATTTGTATGCCATGTCCTTCCAGATTCGCTTGTTTAACACAATGATCCATGATTATATTGAATAACCATGGGCTCATTATGCAACCCTGTCTCACACCCTTGTACACATTAAAATACTCGCTGTATTCTCCATCCACCCTGACACACGCCCTGCTATTTACATAGATGGCGCGTATCGCATTCAAAAGTGCTTTGTTTACACCATACTTCTCTAGCACACACCACATCATACTTCTATCCACCGAGTCGAAGGCTTTCTCAAGATCTACGAAAGCCGCGTAGACCTTTTTATTAACGGCCAGCTGTTTTTCGACTATCTGTCGAAGCGCGAATATCTGGTCTACGCAACCTCTTTCTGGCATAAAGCCAGATTGTATATCTGAGACCTTCTCCTGGGTGGATAATCTTACCCTATGGATAAGAATCTTGCATAGCACTTTACCTGGCACACTAAGAAGGCTGATCGGTCTGTAGTTACGGCAGTCTTTTTTGTCGCCTTTACCTTTGTAAATTGGCACAATGACCGCCTCTCTCCAGTCCGATGGAACCTATTGATGCATTTAATATAACAAACAATCCTTAAAAACTAAACATAATTTAAAAAAATATATCGATAGATAGATTTCCATCCATATTAGGTACAAGTTATTTCATAGAAAAATTGAAAATGAATTGGTCTTCAAAAAATTTCGATAGTCAGATCGTGTTTGCACAATACTCCACATGATTTGGAATTCTCACTCACCATTTGGTAAGGAAAAACTCGTACTAGAGGTACATTTTTTTACCAAAATATATTGACAGTACCTAATACGTTGCAAAACCATACATAATCCTTAATATTTATATATAATCCTTAATCTAAGTTGCAAAGATAATAAACATTTAAAATTCAAATGAAATGCATGCAGACACGTGTAAGATAGCACTTACAAATGCTGCATGTGTACTTATAATTTAAAATTAAATGTACACAAACCTTAAATATTTGCCGACCTTCCCTGAAACAGAGGTGACCTTGACAAAGTGGTTTAATTTTTACAGTATGGGTGGTCAGCCTCATACTAACCTATAAGTAGGGACTGGAAAATAGTGGTGTTATTTTTTGGGAAATTCGCGTTATTTTTTTGGGAAATTCGCGTTATTTTTGATCGAAAACAGGGAAATTCACGTTATTTTTCATGATAAGCAGGGAGATTCGGTGTAATTTTTAAGCATGATTTGATCAAAATTTAGGTTTATATAATTGCAAAACAAAAGATATTTACTAATATTTACAATTTATTATACAAACAACAATATGTACCTTCAAAAACAACAAATAAATAACATCTGAATCCATACGAGTACCAAACTTACAAAAAACTATTGATTGAAAAAAGTATTAATATTTCAATGACACTCCGAATACCCTGCAATATTCCTTTAAAATATTTAATTTTTGTGCATTTAGTCTCTAGATGTGGGTTATCTTATTTTTCAAGGGATGTTGGCTTTTATGAAAGCCTCAAGTTGTGCTCTTGGCTAATCCAGCAACAGCTTCACTCCTTGAAGTATTTTCCTTCATTGATGTCACGATTCAAATCTGCTTGGATGATCGACAGTAAAAAATATATAAAAAATTAGGCTGATTTATTTGTTGAGCGCTGTTTTTGTGTGTATCACATCTCAAGAACCCTCTGCGAGCTTGGTCATCGCTGTAGAAAGCGCCAATTCTCAAGCAAGATCGAGTTGTTGTAAGGCTGGATGGACCTTTTGATGGTCTTTGGTAAAGGTTTATGAATTTTTCAACCCAGCGAAGAGCAAATTTGAAAATATAAATGGTATATTTTTTGTGCTTCGCCGGGATTCGAACAAATTCTATTTTCCTGTGCTTTGCACCTGCAAAGGGGTTTCGCATGAATCTTTTCTTTCCCACAAAATCTTTGCGTTGTGTGACAAATGACAACTTTTTCGCACAATTTCTACCAAAAGTACGAAAATTCGCGATATTTGCGTAAAACCTCAAATTTCGCGTTATTCGCGTAAAAACACCAAAATTCGCGAATAAATTCGTTTTATCGCGATCGCGAAATTTTCCAGTCCCTACCTATAAGTCAAGGTGTAAAATATTAAATTTACTAAATACCTATGATTTGGTTAATTAATGAATACAGTTAATATGTTCGTTATATGAGGGTACTGTACATTTTCCAGTGTCTTAATTACCCACGCACCTTCATCATTTCCCTCATCTAACGTAAAGGTTTAATGAGCTACCTCGTTGTACGAATGTGTAATCATGGTTAATCATTGTTTTTAAGCATATTACGTCTCGGTTAACTATTAAGAAGCAACCGTAAATTATTAACGTAAACTTCGTGTTTTATTTGCTACAACATTATTATCTCTTAAGTAGATATTATTGTTTTTGTTGAGAATACTTTTTGTTGTAGGTACTAGGATCTCATTAAAAATTGATTTTAGATTTTTGTAAATTCAGGTTTTTACGATTTAATTTAAATTGTGTAACAAAAAGAACCCCGTGAAAATATGATTGATTTTGTAAACAAAGAATTGGATGATTTTTATTTTTAGATTAGCCATTCCTGACAATTTAAAATGTTTTTTTCCGTTTTATTTAATTTTATTTAATGTAATTTTATTTATTTATGAAAATAGGTAAATGCTGTATTTCTCTTATATGTACATGCTTTTGATAATGATTTCTTAGAATTTATTTCTTTGTTTTTTAACTGTGTTTTTTAAGTACGCTATTCGCAAAACCATTTGTGATGTATTTAATTTTTTATTTTAATTTCCATATACTCGTATTTGTAATTTATTTCAAAAACAATAAGTTTCCTGATTTTTATAAACTGTCAGCTTCATCGCAAAAAATAATGTCTATTCAATTAATAATCTTGATAAATCTTCATTTGTTTTATTTTATGTGTTCAGCTGATTTGTTACATTGATGTGTGTCTGTCAAGGACTTTTATTATCCTATTATGAGAACCGGAAACTGCACCTAAAAAGTGATTAAAATAATTGCACATGCAGATGTGTCATCAGCTAACAATTAAATTGTAAATCTGCAATAAGCAAAAATTATATTGTATAACATTATAGTTAAATATTTTTTATTGTCTCATATAGCCTTTGTAGTTTGAAGGAGTTTGTCTATTTTCCTGTTAGTTATTTATTTATTTTTGTTAGTAGTATCATTTATTATTGAATGCATTTAATAAAATCTTTTTGTACTATATCAGGGGTCTCTTCTTAATTGATGAAAGGCTAAATATATCTAGAAAAACCATCGAATCCCTTGACTTATAGTTTGATATGAGGCTGACAATCCATGCCGTAAAATATTGGTTCATTTTGCCAATGTTTCAGGCAAGGTCGGCAAAAGTTGGAGGGTTTATGTTCATTTGAGGTTTGGATTTTAATTCGTAAGTACACATGCAGTATTTGTAAGCGCGAACTTACACGTGTCTGTTTCATGGGCATACATATAATGTGAATTTTAAATGTTAATCTTAGTAATTCAGATTATACATTATAGATGTGAATGTGTATAGCTACATTACAATGGACCCAATTTTAATAGAGCTTCCTTTGTCTGCGGATCTTTACTCAATAAATGCTTGGATCCTCAAGTGAATGTCGATTTGGGAAAGTACAGCATTAGGAATGTTCCAAAAATTATTACAGCATGCGGTAGTAGCGTGACTACTGTTGAATCCTTCTTGCTCTACGCAAAGCTCGCCTTATATTCAAGAGCATATTTGAGTTTTTTTTTATTTGCGCTCCGAATAGAGCTCGTGACGTTCCGTTTGGGAGACCAATGCGTTGACCATTAGACTACGGAACGGTCTAATAAAGTACAGCTAGATGTCGAAACACAAATCCCAAAATGTTTCATTCAAATCTGACTGCATTTATGTACGAGAGACGAATTTAAATATTTCCCAGCATTATTGTGTATAATATATCTCATACAGCCCACTTTAATATTCAGAAATGTCGGACAGCGTTTGTCACAGGCTAATGAGAGTCTGCGTGAACCAGTGCAACGTATTAAAACCTTATTTTTAAACTCAAACATTGCGATACACTAAAAAATTTATGGAAACTAAAACGCTCAATACAGGCGCTATTTACTTACCATACATTTTTTGGTGACACTGCATACATAAATGTTGAATAATAATATTGTTGTGCTATCGGCAAACATCTGAAATTGCCCGAGAAATAGTATAAAACTGCGAGCGTCGAATGTTGGCACTGAGTTTTGTCGCTATTCCCTTTGTGACTCAATATTCATCCGATCCCGAATTGGACATGATTGTCAATCAAGTTTGGATAATATAAAATATTTCTTTTTATTGTTTTCAGTATTACTATCTAAGGGTGTATTGTTTCAACAGAAACGTAGTGACTTCGCACTGATTGATAAAAAAACGTACAAACATCGTAGAGGGAGCTTTTTTTGTTTGATGTAGTCACAAGGTGATGTTGAAATAACGCACCCTTGCTAGTAAAGATAGCAAAACGTAGAAATAAAGGTAGGATTTGGTGAGTACTTCTTTTTTAACCAGAATTATGTACTTTCTAAAGATTGCATTGAATAAGTTGTTAGATGCTTATAAAATTACAATTATTATTCGAAGCCCACATATGTAACATTATTACACACATTCAAGAAAATACGAGTATATGTTCAAATATTGCAGAGTATTTAAAATTATAAGTTAATTTTCCCAAAATGCAATCAGACTTCTAATCTAATCTAATCTAATCTAAGCTGCAAAGATATGTATCATTTAAGATTTATATTAAATGCATTCCCACAAGCAGATATGTATAATTTCGCGCTAACACATGCCGCATGTGGAACTACAATATAAAAACCCAATTTCAAATGAACATAAGCCTTGCAACTCTTGCCGTCCTTCCCTGAAACAGGGGTGACATTGGCAAAGTGAACCAATTTTTTACAGTATGGGTGGTCAGCCGCATAACAACCTATAAGTCAAGGAACTGAACAACAAAATTTGGTTCAACTAACTACTTTCAATTATAATGGATTATAATCAATGCTCTTGACGATCCCTTTTTAGGTGAAGAAGTACTAGCCAATAAATAAATATAAAAAAGTGAATTACATATTTTGTAACATTGTTTTTTATGAACTTATGGATTTTACGTACGCTCACTATTAATCGGTATTCGTAAAAATACTCCCTGTATTTGAACAGCGAATTGCATTTCAAGAAGACACGTTAAAATATCCGTGATTTTTTCGAGCATGTAATGAATGTTGCATAATATGTTGAGAATTAGGATGAATACCGAGGTCTCATTGCACATTTGTACGTAAGTTCTAAAACCGCGAGCTCTACAAAGCCGCTGGAAGTTTCCCACGACACGAATATCATGCACTGTCCGGATACTTGCGATATTAAATATTTTATAGTAATAATAACCCTAAACGATGCTTGTAGCTGAACAAAATGTTTTATTACCCCGAACATAATAGAGAATAAACTTACATTTCCAGCCGAGCATTTTCTAATTGTTTTGTCATTTGTGATAAAAACAAATTGATTTTGTTGATTGTACGAATACAAACACTTAAGTTTTTTCTACATACTGAAAACAATCTTCTACAACAATACTTTCCTTTCGGTCCTTCGAACCGGATATTTAATTTTTTTAAAGATAAAAAATTAAAACGGAAATGAAATTAGAAGGAAATGAGCATTCACTTTTGCTATTTTTAAACATTTAAAAGATGTTAAATTCTGATAAAACATTCATAATTCAATATTTAATTGCTTATTAAAAATTTAATTTAATTATTGATCTAATATTTATTATGTGACTTATGAACGTGACTAACGAATCATTAAAAAATAAGATAAGAATGGGATGTGTGTTGAATAAAAAGTGTTATTCTTTTTAATGCTATTCCTAATGTCGACATATCCCTTCACTTTATTCCTCGCAAAAAAATAGCATGTAGAGTCTATGAAGAAAAAAAAATGCGTTTTAATTTAGTTTAGTAAAAAATAGGAAATGATAATAGATATACAATCATTTCTTTTATTGAAAATCTTTGATTTTAAATTTGATAAGTGCATTCGTGCACAGAATAAAATCGCTCTCTATAGCAACGAACAAGCTCGCAAATGGCTCTTGAGTTATGATTCTCACAAAAACAGCGCCTACCAAATAATTCATTCTAAATATAGGTTTTAATGCACTTTTTGTATAGGAAGATAAATATTTAAAAAGCTTGATCTTAAGGTGTTATCTTAGCGTGGGTGAAAATCAATATTTTATTTTGAAATATTAATACACAAACAATACAAAATATAATTTTATTTTGATCATATGAGTAGGTGATGATTTAAGTTTCCAAAAAAGGAAAAAGGAGAAAATTTTAAGTGCACTTACGAAATCATTCATGTGAATCGATAAGTGATAATTTAGTGTAAACATTCATCTAAATTAATGGAACGAATTTTGGCCAGTTGCTGACCACACACTTTCGTTTCATCAAACATATGTTGGGAAGGGAACCCTCTTGTCCTGGAGACGTTAATAATCTTAAAAGGTGGACAAAAAATCTTGAAATAGGATGTGGAGAAGATCTGTAAACTACCACATAAAATCATGACGTATGCTAGACCGTGTCGGATCAATATCACATAATATATTTTTGAAAAGGTTTATTTAAAAGTATATGTAATATTAGTTGACTGTGTTACGTCCGAAGCTCGGCTCGGACCCGACACGGTCTAGCGTGTGTCATCCTTAAAGGTCCAACCGGCGCACTAAACGTTTCGCTTCGCAATCAAATTCATGAAATAAATTGCCTAAAAGCCAACGAGACGTCCAGACTCTGATTCCATTTTAAATTTAATTTGCTATTTAACTATTAATATATTGTAAAAATGTCAAGCAACCATAATTTCAAATTACAATCTGATAGTTTAGTTGCGATCTTAAATGTTAATGCATTTTTGTCAATCAAGATTATATCGAGAATGTTTTTGATATTTTTTCTAAGTCACAATCAATTAAACTTTTCTATGTGATGAAACATCAAAAAACAAAGCAGACTATAGAGCCATACTACACTTGGTCCATACTGCATAAAACTCAACGCTTCAACTCAATCATAGAGTTTACCTAAAAATCTATGTACATTAAAACAGCGCCAACAGTGGGCGTTTTCAGTTTCGATACATTTTGGAAAAACGCTATGTTTTATACTTGGGGTACTGTTCTCTGACGGTGTTATTCACATACAACAAATCCATGGCTCTAACGTGAATTTTTCGAACAAAAAGTCGATGATCTGTAGATCAGTTGTGGATCCAATGTTTTGTGAATAGCCCTGTTGGATTCCATCGCTGACCTATCGTGTTATTTCGTAACTCATATTGTGTAGACTGAGGCACAACAAGTGTTTGGTAACGCCATTACTTTATTCCGTACGGCACCTCGGGGCTTAGATAGTACATAGTTACGGATCGAAGCTAAAAGTCATAATGGGAGCAAAATAAGTCAACTTGGATTTAGTGCGCTTAGCCAGAGAAGGGTATAAGTCGATTTATTTAGTTGGAAAAATAATTAAAAATGCTTTTCAAGTACATATATGATTTTTTTGTAGAAGCTTCAGGATAAAATAAAGTATAAAATAATAAATCAGGATTTTTTTATTTTTTTTTTATTTAATTTCAGGAATTTTTAGGTTGTTATGCGGCTGACCACCCATACTGTAAAAAAATGGTTCACTTTGCCAATGTCACCCCTGTTTCAGGGAAGGACGGCAAGAGTTGCAAGGCTTATGTTCATTTGAGATTGGGTTTTTATATTGTAGGTCCACTTGCGGCATGTGTTAGCGCGAAATTATACATATCTGCTTGTGGGAATGCATTTAATATAAATCTTAAATGATATATATCTTTGCAGCTTAGATTAGATTAGATTAGAGGATGATTTATTTGGTGAGCGCTGTTTTAGTGTGCAACACACCTTAAGACCACTTTGCGAGATTGGGCTTCGCTATGGAAAGCGTCAATTCCCCAGCAAGAACTAAATGCGTAAGCCTGGATGGACCTTTGGTGATTGGTCTTTGCTCACGATATATGAATTTTTCAACCCAGCGGAAAGCATATTTGAAAATATGAATGGAATATCTTTTGTGCTCCGCCGGGATTCGAACCCGCGACCTTCCATTTACGAGTCCAAAGTAGGAGAACAAATATTTTTTTAAGGGCCTAGTAGGTAGTTTTCTTTATTCTCACTGAAAACATTAAACAATTCAGAATTTTTCACCAATTGTTTACGATAAAAGTACACTTGTATCAAAAGAAACATGACATTTCTAAAGGCAAAAATAATAAAAATCTGTGCATATTGTGCAATAGATTTCACATACATGCTTATGCAGTAAATAAAGAAAAGTAAATTTAACTTGTACAACATTCAAGTCTTTCTATTATACTACCTAAATTAACCTACATCTTTTATTTCCCATTTTTCAAACTGCAATGTAAAAAAAAATGTGTATATTCTCACAATACCGTTGTGAATTTTAATGTTTTATTATTGCGCAAACACACAGCCATAGAAACACCTAATTTCTAAACACTTGTGTTTGCGGGTAAACTGTTGAAACAGGTGTTAACGTGTTTGTAGGGAAAACGTCATAGAGATTTTCTCTTTTTTACGGTTTAAATTTATAAACGCTGCGGGCACCCGTATTGTAAAAATTAGAAAAGACTGTTTTGTTCTATTCAGAGTGAGTCGTTAATTAAATTTGCCTCAATACTCTATAAGTAAGTACAATGAGGTCGGAACATTGTAAAGAGCGCGAAAATAAACCTCGTCATTTTGCCGGATTGCTTCCAAATCTGACCGCGAGAGGCGCAAGTCTCTCATCTATACAAACCGTTTTTATCTGTCAAAAATCTTTTGGAGGTTAATTTCTACACACACTTTTTGCATGTTGAAAGTAGATCGTTGTATTGGAAAATAAAAAAATACACATACTGAATTGATTGAATCTGCGAAGTAATTCAAAGATTTAACTATTTTGTTTGGGTTAAGTAAAAAATGGCTGCGTTCAAAACCGTAGGACTAGATTGTAATCCTCAACTAGGATGTCAAAAATGATTACCCCTTTAGGTGTTTTTTTCAGGGTTTTCTTTTCCTTCTATAAGAGAAGTGGTTGGAGGTAGCCCAGCCGTGTTACTTGTGAAAATAAATAGGTTCCTATCACCATATGCGATAATGCAGTAAGGAACTGCTTTTGATTTGTGTAGCTTATTTGCATTTTATTGACTACCAAATAATAAGTCGTACTTTTTTTTTTATTTCCTTTGAAATTTTAAGTAAAACTTGATTACAAAAGTGATTGCTTAGTATGCGATTGACTCTGAATAACGCTAGTGGAATCGAAACGTTTTAGAAAATATGTGTATGAGAAAATGTCTCAATTTGAAAGGGAAATTAACGGATACTAAAGAATATATTAATTGATTTGGAAGTAGTTTAAATTTTAATACTACGCTAGATGAGAATATTTTAACATAATTTTGTAATATGTTAATTTTTTTTTTTACGTATTAGATACACGTGTATCCGTTTGACGTATTTTATGAAATATTCCTTTCATGAATTTTAGAAACACAAATAGATTAAATGGATGATGTTTATTTAAAAAAAACCTTACCTTTTTCTGGGTGAGATGGAATAAGCCACTTAAACATCTTTTTTAAGGAATATTCAATAGTTTCAATTTGTTCTGGTCTATTCCAAGTATGAATCAGATATTTTTACTTTGCAACGCTACATTCGACTGGTACTTACTGGCGATACACTTAGGTAAATAAGTAGTATTATAAATTAACTTTACTAATACATAGTGCTTTCCTTGTCTTAAAAACAAAAATATATTTTTTTAAAGTTTGTTTTGATATTGTAAAATGGTATTTCATTTTTGTAATAAATATTTTGATTATTAAATGAGGAAAAAAATGTTTCTTTTCCACTGACAATTTATATACAAATTGCATTGGTCAAATATTTTTTACAAAACATTTAATGAGATAAAGTTGTTTTTGAACTACATAAAAATCTACATGTCTGTACAATTTTTTTTTAATCAGAATTTTTTTTCGTTGCTACAATGTAGTCTTCTGCCAGTCGCAGATGTCGTGGTCATGGTCAATAGATTTCTTTGAAAAATTAAGATTTAAAAACACAATATTTAAAATAATTGCAACTCAATTTCACAGGGATGATTTCACAACGGCCATTTAAATTCAGGAATTATTAAATTATTTTTTCGGTTCAATGAACCAACAATAAGAGAATAAACTGCCAATGGTAGCAGTGACGAAGAGTGATTATTTTCTGGAGTGTAATGAAACAGTTTTTTTTTTAAATTAATGTAATTTGTGAAAAAAATTAAATCATGTTTTGTTGATCATTTAATTTCAAATAATTTACGTTTAATTTATTTCCAACAACATAGCGAATTTTCTGACAGAATAACTGTGAGGATACTGGCTAACTGCTGTACTTTTTACAAGCAAGGCACGCTTTCCTTCCTATCGCTTCGAACAATACTGCAATTACCACAAAAAAAGAAAAAAAAGTAATGAAGTGATCGGGAATCCGTTAGGAGCATTTTTATGGTATTTTTAATTGAATAGTTAAACTGATTTTTAATGGTAAAATGATGGAAATCGTGTTTTATAGACTCTTCGGTTTTATAGACCGGTCCGTAGTTCAGTGGTAACACTTCGGACTCTGAATGGGAAGGTTGTGGGTTCGATTCCCTGCGGAGCACAAAAAATATAACATTTATATTTTCAAATTTGCTCTTCACTGGGTTGAAAAATTCATAAAACCTTTACCAATGACCGGTCACCAAAGGTCCATCCAGCCCCACAGCAACTGAGTCTTGCTTGAGAATTGGCGCTTTGTAGCGACGACGATCAAGCTCGTAAAAAGGTCGATAACTCAATTGGTAGAATGCTTGCATTCCATGCCGAGAGCAAGGGTTCGATCTTAAAGGTTTACTTAGCCTTCACAAGAGATGAGAACGAGCCCCCCACTTCAACTGAAAGTGGTTGGTGTGAGGCCGGCCCCCTTACCTGTAAAAATAAATAGGTCCCTAAGCGCCACATGCGACCCCTTCGGGGAAACGCAGGCAAGAAGTTACACTATATGTGTAGCTTAGTTGCGTAGTTGCGTTTCAAAAATATTGAGCAGTGAAGTGAAATATTGGGCACGCGTTCCGAGATGCCATTTAGTCGTTCCCGTCACCCGCTACGACGCACAACGTTGAAAAAGTGGTCTCTACGCTATAAATGGGTTGGTGTTGTTGTTTTCTATGTAATTTATTCATTATTCACAAAGGCCGTTCTCGCAGAATCTGCAATGCAAATAATATGTCAAGTTGGCACACCCACGGATCATCCTAGATTATAGAATAACGATAATCATGGTGTGAGATTTATTGGCATGAAGTTAATCATTTTACTAAAGCGCTGAGTTTGTTTTATTTTTAATCTTCCAGTATTCAGCCCTTTGTCTAAGATCACTTATTCAGATCGCCAATACTTTTTTCGTCGTTCTGAAGCTAAGGGTAGAAATTCTCAAGGTTTTCCCATAAGGGTGATTTTGTTGGTAATATATGTTTTTGTAAATCCACTATAAGGATGTGGACATGTGGTATATAATTGTACTAATCCGTATACTTTTATTAAATTACAAAGACGTCATAAAAAATCACCAAGAAAAAAAAAGTTCAAAGATATCACCTCATTAAATAAGTAAGACCCGAGTATTCAATGAAATCTGAGGTGACGGAATCATTAATTTTTGTATGCAATGTTTGACGTGGAGCGCTTTGCTATAAAATTTAGTATAAAAAAATGTAAGAAAACAATTTTGCATTTCAAAATCATATAACCGTCATAAATAAGCCGTAAAAATACCATGAAAACTGATGATATCACACGTTTTAAAATTACATTGATACCATCAGCTGGTTAGTTTTCCAGGTCTGTCACTCCAACAATAGCCTCGCCTTCCATTGTCCCTTGACAAGGCCGTGCCATTTCCCGCATGCCGTTTGCCTCATGGCATGCCATCCCAGCCACACTAGGGTGGGCCTTGCAATACTCACAGCTGACGTTCGAGCATCACCCATCACTCATACGAGATAACAATACAATGCATAATCAGCTGATTTGCCACACAACAATGCACAATTATATATTGTGCCAATTTGTGCCGGTCCCATGTATTTATTTATTTACGAACCATTTACGTTAATGACTCATGATTTGTCGATAGTTGTATTTTTCGATTAAGGTTACCGGTGCCATTTTACAAACCATTTTTTTTTACGCTTAATATTACATTCAAATTTGGGGCCGTGGATCATTTGCTGAATCGTTTGGCGAAATTAAAAACAAAGATGATACCCCAGCTGTTTATTTAAATCGCCTGAATAGTCTTAAAAAGCAGACAAATCTAAAATATTGTTTAAAAAAAGTCTAGCAAAGCGATCTGGATTCTTAGTAGTCAAGAAAGCGTCTAGAGAAAAAAAACATGTAGGTAAAATTGATTCATTCTTCATAATTTGCGTAAAATACCTCTCGTTTACTTTCTTATAATCATGAAAACAGTAAAAAACAACTTACAAGTGTTTTAGTATCATAACTCATAAGGTAAATAATGCCTCTGCATTTATCATAATATTTAAACGCCAAACAAAATGCCAAATATGATGGATCCATTTCGTGGTTTTGACTGTCAAAGTGGCAGCAAAATTAGCTAGCGAAAATAATTGCTTCACGCAATTACTTTAATTATTCTCACCGTGCATAATTTGGGTAATATTTAATCAGAGCGTGCTTAATTAATCACTGATGTTTAACAGAGGACAGCGGGCATAATATTGTATCCATAAACAACGTACGAACTCAAGTCGGACAAATTATGACGATGAAAATGTACACCTTTCGTAGAGAATTGATTTTTCAAACATTAAATTTATTTTCATTTCTTTAAATGAAAACGAACCAGCTTAATCCTCGTAGATAATTGTTTTTTTAAACATTCAATTAATTTTCATTTCTTAAAATGAAAATGAACCAGCTTAATAAAGTACGGCCGTAAAAATTTAGAATTTCCAAGTGCAGATTTCCAACTAGGTACCAAAATATGCGTGTGTATCTAATCTTAAAAATCATACTTATTCAGAAATTTTCTTCCATCCAATGAAAATGTCAAGATGTTCCATACTTAGTAAACCATGTTAAATTGTACCGATATTTGAACAGAAAATCAACGTTTCAGGATAAATTACAAATAAATGACTAGAATTACAATTGGTCTTTACAAAACTCTATTTAACCAGCATTTACAATCCTACAGGCACGATTTGGGCGTAAATACTTCAAATGTCTCATATATTGTAATTATTTATTGCCTCAACACCCTTTCCTTGTTTAATTGACGTCCGTTTATAACTGTCATTTCCTTGTCAAAACTATGAATAGTTGATACTTGAACAATGTGATTGTTATATCGCTTGAAACATGTCATTGCGTAAACGTATTTACTACATTTATCATTTTGATTAATGTAAAGGTACTTCAAAACATTCACTTGCAAATATCAAAATATTGTAAGTAAAAATACATAGTCAATAATCCATTCAATTCGCAATGAAAAGATTCCTGTACAAAAGAAATTGAAGTGAAAAATTATATAATTAACATTATATTTCCTATGAAACCTTTTTTTTGTGTTCATAAGGAATAACGACCAAGCTAATTAATGAAGTCACTTTATAATTATGAAAATAATAAGTATTTAGTCAAAAAACCACTATAGCTGTGCCTTCGCGAGGTCAGAGGTCAATTCCTTCTTATCCTATCCCAGCACACCTTTTTAAATTCATTAATATCCATCACCTATATTATACGTTAATTATCATTTGAGATATGGTTTTTATGTTGTAGGTTCACATGAGGCATGTGCAAGCGCGAGCTTGTATGTATCTGGTTGTGAGAATGCATGTAATGTGAATCTCCAATGTAACATATCTTTGCAACTTAGATTAGATTGGATTATATCACATTCTTTCAAAAATTCACCAACCCGTAATGTTTACCATATCAACAAGAAATGTACATTAAATATTTTCGTAATTAATCAAAATAAAATAAATAAATATATTATTGACACACTTTTGATTCCAGAAAACTCTTATAAATCTATAAGTGTTTTTAGGCTTTCATGGCCGGCTTCAGATGATGATGATAAGGATGTTTCTAATGGATGGATTCGAATGAATGGATGGTGGATGTTTATAAATCTGTTTCACCAATCACCAATGTGAGTTATCATTACCCATGCATTTGGCTTTTTTGCATTATATAATACTTCCTTCTCATCACCTATTTGTTTTGTTTATAATTTTCCAAGGAATAATCTGTATGACTGTGTGATAAGTCTATGAATGACTTGATAGATTCTGCAACGTTTCATAGTTTGTCAAGCTGTCATATTGAACTTGGCGCTAAACAATGGCAGGTTTTAGTATTCACGAGGTGGCGCGGCATCCATAACTGCTCTCACAATCTGTTGATATTCATCGTCGATGGGCTTCACGCCGTGTATGCAAAAGGTTGTCGGTTCGACGACTGGGGAGGGACCATTGACTTATGATATCTGTGGAATAGAAATTCTAAGTTGAACTTCTAATTAAAATTCTAAGTAACCTACAATTAAGAAATGATTATGTTGGCTTAAATCGAGTTTATATCTGTTTCAACTTATGTAAGTACAAATGGTTCATAGTAAGAAGGAGAACCTTCACTGTGTCATTTAGTTGTGTACAAAAAAAAACTTGGATGAAACTAAGAAATATTTCCAGAATGTTGGCAGCGTTGATTAACATTCCTGCGCATGCATTATAAATCTTTTGAAAGGTAATTTTGTCAATTTTTAAACGGACAAGGCATTATTTTACAACATTATATTATATTCCTTGACTGATACGTTGTACGAGGCTGACCACCTATACTGTAAAAAAATATTCACTTTGCCAATGTCGCTCCTGTTTTTAAGGAAAGTCGGCGGAAGTTGTTATATTCACTTGAGATTGGGGTTTTATGTTGTACGAGTAAGTCAACATGCGGCATGAACTTATACGTGTCTGCTTTTGGGATTGCATTTAATAAGAACCCTAAATGTAATATATCTTTGTAACTTTGATTAGATTAGATAAGTTGGCATTTGTAATTATTGGTTGTCGAAAAACATAATGAAAAAAGCAAGAAAATGCAGGAATTCACATGAAAAACATGATTTTTAAATTGTTGTTTTGGACAGGACTGAAGACAACTGTGCTCCAAAGTATGTATCAATGCCGTAAGCTGGTGTCTACTCCTCTATATGATAGCTAGTGTCTACTCCTCTATATGATAGCTCAATGGGAGGGACGGATGAATATTGAATAATTCCGACGGCGTCTGTCATGATACGTGGACGTATTTGGGGGCGGAGAGTGACATCCTGGAGTTTGCCTTTCATAGACAAAGCTAGCAAAATAATCACATACCTTGAGTCATGATACTATAATCGATAATCTAAGTTGCAAAGATAAATTGGCATTTCAAGCTCATGTTGAATACATGCCCACAAGCAGGCACATGAAAGTTCGCGCTTATACATGCTGTATGTGTCTTTACAAAATAAACCAAACCTCACATGAACAGGAACTTTGCAACTCCTGCCGCCTTTCCCTGATACGGGGTGGCATTGGCAGAAGTGAACCAAGTTTGCACAGCATGAGAGTTAGCGTCATACCAACCTATTACTCAAGGACTCAACGTCAATATAAGAATTATCTTTAAAATCTCATTTTTTTTTTCAAAAAATATTATAATAATTTCAACATTTAGTTGGACAAGTTGGCGATAAGTCACCACGTTTGCCAGACTGGTTGGTATCACAAATTTTATTTTTGTGTATTAACAAACATGTATTATGTAGCTTTACATGGTAAAAGTAATTAATTTCTCTTCCTATGGGAGAAAAAAACTGAAAACAATACATATGTATGCAGGAAGTTATATAAAAATAATAATATGTAAGATTATAGTACAGAATTTCGATTTAAAATTATATAATTACCATTTACCTACTCCTAATTCCATAAACAAGTATACGCTTTTCAGGCGCGAATCTTACTTCTCGATTAGGTAGGTACTAAAAATGCCCGCCAAAATAAAAACATTGGATTGTCGTCATCAACTCTCCGATGAGAGTGTAACATCAGGTAGAAACAGAAATAAATTATTTTTCGTCTTCTGCAAATTTAATCTAAAATTTACGATTTCGATTGGATTTATCCATGATTAAAAACAACCAATCCCGATGCAAATGTTTATTTTTAATATGACAAATGAAGATGACAATAAAAAAGCTTACAATATTTATAATACTCGTACATAAATCGTCCTCTTAGTGCTTGTTTGCCTTGTGTCCATCAGAGGTAATTTCACATGAGTAATATTTGTATCTATGTGTACTGTGTAAATAAATTATTTATTAATTAAAAAAAATGTTTTTTATTTAAAAAACACATAGTTTTTATTTTCACATATGAGTTATAATGCCTAAGCGCTGTCGAACCTGCTCGGTTCATCATCAAATTAAAAATGAATTTTCACTCGGTGAATGTGCAAACATTAGAAAATTTAAAAAAAATGTACTACATCAACTGCACTATAATCTCAATATTTTTGAGGTCCATAAAATTATTCAAATAACGGATCACATCAAAGCGAATCAAATGGTGGATAAGGCAAACAAGCACTGGGAGGACCAAGTAATAGACGTAACTATTCACACTAGATTGTATGGGTTTTGTATCGAATGGTTTGACAGGTAGGCCTTCCTACGCTGTATGGGATAATATCATTTGATTGATGATAATTGCACGCGAGTTACAGTGACAATGGAGAATCCGATGTGTGGCGACCTTGTGAAAGGTCAATGGAAAATTATCTGCAGCCATTAGACGACCTAACCTATAAAGTCATTACAAAAAATACACCATTAACCTAAAAAAACTAATGCTCATTGCAAGGTATAGATTCGTTTTTAAAATCGATGACTTTACGTTAAATTCAGGAGGAAATTGAACTAAGTGAATGTACTGATATGTGCAAATACCTGAATGGTTTGGTATGTTTCGTAAGCTTGATCGGCAAGAGTTGCAGGGCTTATGTTCATTTGAGATTGGGTTTTTATATTATAGGTCCACATGCGACATTGTGTTTGCGCGAACTTATACGTGTCTGCTTGTGGGAATGCATTTAATATGAATCTCTAATGATATGTATATTTGCAACTTAGATTTAGATTTTAGATCTTCAAATATCAATCATTTTGACCCACATCAAATCGTCTTTCAACTGAATGAATAAGCTACACATAAAGAGATATAAAATTACAAAATCAAATTGCTGCTTAAACTGTTTCACTTTAATATTGAAGCTATTAAAGTTAATACCATTTATCGTGGCTTATTTAGCTTGGAGAATTTTGCCCATCCATTTAAGGATGTCACGTAACGCTCCTGCTTGTGATCGTGAATGGCGCAAGCGGACAAGCGCGCGCGGTGCGGCCGCAGCGGCAAAAAGCCACTGCGCTACCGCAGAAACCGTCTAGTGAATGAGCGGCCACTTTGTACGGGCGATTCATGAAATTACACACATATTTCACGGAGTTCTGCACTTAGAAATGAAATGCGCACAGTCACGTTTAGATAGTAAAAGTTTTGAAAAAATGCCATCGAGTGCTTTGGGTAAATAAATAAAGATTGTAAAAATATCTCTTAGGGTTGTAAATTTTATTGAATAAAATAATTTCGTTGCATATTTTTCTTTTTAAATTACCTTATAGTACATCCTATTATAATGTATTTTTCCTGCACCTTTTCATGAACGTCGGTCATCGCAAAGGCGCTGCTGATTGTGGAAAAAGATGTGTCTTTATGCACATTTTAATACGTCAAAAAAGTTGTGACTAACGGCCGAGTTGTTAAGACAATAGCTAATTATTTTATATTCGTTGTTAAGGACCCTAGTTACTATGAACATACATCAGCTTTTGAAGTTTGCCCGCAGAGAAAGATTCAAATTTCGAATATTCGGATCGTTTTGTTTTCGGAAGAAAATGATAAAAGTTGAAATATTTTTTTACAATTTATGATGTCACTTAATCGTTTATATCTATAGAATTATTGAAAGTGTTTTCTATTTCTAATGAAATTCTTCAACGAAAAGGTTATTTCCATTTTGGAGCGAAATATTGTGGTAAATAAGTATTGCAGAGGTTCTTTCTGTGACTTGATTAGAGTCAAACATCTTGATACATTTTTGAATAAAAAAATACACATGATATGAATGCATCGGATCAATTTCAAGATTAAAGAGCTACCGTGAAGCCATTTGTATTCATTTCCAATTCTAATGTAATAAATTTTCTGATTGCTTTATTATTTACATCCAAACATGGACGAGAAACCATTAAAAATAATCTCTATGATTAGAGTAAGCCTCTTCATTCCTGAATCATATTTTTCCAAATCTGACTCAAAATATACCGTCAAAGAGCGCTGCGTCCCTTTCAATTACATCTCTCAATAAATTACAATGCACAGACTTGAAGTCTCACGAAAAGCAATTTAGATTTTTTATAGGTTCATCCCATAATCCATTATGGAATGACATAATTTTATACTTTCTTTTCCGAGGAATTTTAATCGCTCGGATGAAAAATATGACTTGGTTCAGGGTTTTTAGTTACATGGTATTAGGTTAATAGCCTTGCGTGGTACGGGATGAAGTAATATTGATGTTTAGGCGCAATCAAAAACCGGTAGGGCCGTAGTATTATGTATGGAACATTAATGGAGATGAAACTAGCTTACGGCACAGATACACACTATATGACCCACCTGTCAACCGGACCTGTCAACTACAGAGCTCTCACCCCACAGAATACTTAATAATCATGTGAAAGCCTATGTTTTATTGCTTTCTCCACTTTGTTTTTCGCTGTACAATAATTACACTTGCCGTAATGTTTAACAATAATGCCTCTTTAAAAAAAACGACTTTACCGACCCACGTCAAAACATTGCGCAAAACAAACGCGTGCGCACAGCATTTGCACAGTCATAAATTTCAATGCAGCCAACTTTCTGTAAAGATTCGCAGTTTCATAGAACTTGTTTTGGTTGGTTACAATGAAATAACATTGTGAAGATCATTGTTCCCTTTTTTACTTACTTACTGTTCGTATGGCTGGTAAGGGCAAATAGTCTTTGGCCAATGGCCGCGTCAGAGGTGAAGATCCAAGCCTTTCAACCACTTCACTGCTCCTGGCGTGGCTTCATGGAGGTCTTTCAGGCCAGGAGGGTGCCTTCTGATGGGGCACTCCTTCACTATGTGCCGGACAGTTTTGTTCCCCTTCTGGTTCTCCTGGAGACGGAGATAATCCCCATTTATGGAGCAAGAAGTTGGATTTGTTTTCTTTTCAAATAAGGGCAATTTGCGGATGAAACGGATAGGTATATTGCATATTTTTGTTAAAACAGTTTCTAGTCCACAGACATTTTAAGTCAATGGTATGGACTATGTTGATGTCAATTAATCTTTCTAATCTCATGCCGGCAACAGCAATTAGCTTGTAATTCAGAGGGACTAGGAGCAGCCATTACGCATGCAAAGGCTATGGGAAAATAAGTGAGATATTTATTGACATGTTGCAACATTGTATCACCTTGAATAGAATCTCAGGAGTAAGATAATCCCACACCTACACCGATAGGGAACTGAAAATAAATGCCGTTGTGATAAACACTTTTTGATAAGGCGATGATTTTGTTTTACTGGCTTCAGAATACGCGACTAAGCTACACGTATAGTAAAACTTCTAGGCGCGTTTTCTCCGAAGGGATCGTTTGTGAAGAGTGAACCTATTTATTCTTCAGGTAAGAGGGCCAGACTCACGCCAATTACTTCAGTTGAAAAGAGGGCGGAGCTCCCGAGCTCTCGGTGGGATTCGAACCCGAGCTCTCGGCATGAAATGCAAGCACTCTACCAACTGAGCTATCTACCGGGCAATCTTCTTCTTCTTCCCGACCAGGGATCTTCTTGAATAATGCTAGTAAAAGCAAATGGATGGCATTTGGATGGCATTGGCAAGTGAACCTCTTTATTCTACAGGAAATAGGGCCAACCTCACGCCAATCACTTCAGTTGCAAAGAGGGTGGAGCTCCCGAGCTCTCGATGGGATTCGAACCCGAGCTCTCGGCATGGATGCAAGCACTTGCATGCCAAGGCTTGATTACAATGGCTCATTATTGCATTTGAAAGGCAGTTACATGAGAGGGCGTCGAAATTTCCAAACTTCAGAAGTATACCAACGCAATCTTTTGACTCGGATGTAGAAACAAAATACAGAATTAAGGCAGTAAGACTAAGAGATGCATTTAATACAATGAAATAACTTTTTTATTTATAAAAGTCTTGTAACTACAACGTATTCTAAAATATATCAGCCCATATAAAATTTCGTGCAATGTCTATATATTTTAATCCACGAATACAATATTTCTTGTAGTTTTACAAGCCAGTTTCTACGTATTGTTTCGAAATTAGGGTTCAATTGTCTTTAAATTAAAAATACACAGGTCTTCTTCAATAGTTATTTATTTTACACAGTTACAAAATTTATTTTTACACTACTTTCTCGATTATTCCATTGGTTTCGGTTCACTGATCAGATGGCTTCGATGTGTTTGTTAGTCGCTACGATACTGGCCCGCTCTGCAGGCCATTCGCACCTTTATACTCTTCAGAGCAGTATGATCCAGAACTAATGTCGCCAGACGGTTCCAGAGTAATTATTACTTCTCGATGTTTCACGTACTACCTAGACACAACCAAAATCCTACCTACCAATGCAATACAGTATTCCTATAATTATAACAAATACCTACTTAGCCTAGAGAATTCTACACTTATACATAATTATCGATCTTACCTACCAATACTTTTGAGGATTCTTATAACTATAACTACCCATACTTATTTCAATATTTATATTTACATAACACTACCCCCCACCTAGACTGTTTCGTCCCGGAACAGTCTTGACTCTGTGTAGGTAGGGGCATGCTGATCCACGTCGACACCCTGTGGTCAGGAAGAAGTGGCAGTCCACGGATTTCTCCCCACTGGCTCTCGGCTGCGCTTGCTCGCAGCACACCATGACGCTGATGCCGACTCCCGAGAACACTGCTTCAATCATACTCCGGATTATCCGCCAGTCTCGATTAGCGCGGCCGCCACCCATCTTCGGTATTGCCAGACGCGCCTGCTGATCCTCCAACATGTAGTCACGCAGCTCAACAAGGCCGTCCCACAATGCCTTATAGTCCTCTTCCAGGTTGCTGGAATCCGGGACAACCAGGCAGTATGCTTGTTGACGCCCCTTCGGTAGTCTCAGAGCTCTTCCTTGCGGGCTGCTCGAGGGTTGCGGTTCTCCGAATTTGTATCGGAAGACCCGTGCAATTCCTCTAGACATATCTAGATCTTCCGGTACACTGCATGCCAGTGTGTGGTCCCTAGTGACCTCAAATAAGTCCTTGTGGACTTCTGTGGTCACTCCATGGCGAAACTTCTGCCCTGCCTTCGCGTTCTCCCAAAACGTCTCAAAGGCTGGTGATCTTTCGGATGCGACGCACTGTCGTACTTTTTGGGCTGGTTGGTCATCATTATCGCCTAGGTATGGTGAGAGGCGATTGTAGTGCACGACCCTTGGTTTTCCGTTTGGTCTCTTTTTTATGCGGTAGACCACATCGTTGATGCGCTCCAAGATCTCGTACGGCCCGTCCCAGGAACGCTGAAGTTTCGGACAGTATCCTTGGCGCCTCTTGGGGTCAAAAAGCCACACCCAGTCACCAGCTTTGTACCCCATGCTGTCAGCTCTGGTGTCATAGCGCTCCTTCATTTGATCGCTGGCTTCCCCGATGTTCATGCGAACCTGATCATGGATGTCATCCAGCCTCCTGCGAAGGTCTGTCACATAGTCTTCTCCGGCTAGGTCTTCACCTGGTTTGCAGCCAAATTTGAGATCACAAGGAAGTCGCATTTCTCGCCCAAACAGTATGCTGCTGGGAGTCTTCTTCGTCGTTTCCTGAACAGCCGACCGGTAAGCCAATAAGAACAAAGGCAGATGTCGGTCCCAGTCCCGCTGATGGCTGGACACTACTTTGGCTAAGTACCTCCCCACGGTACGGTTCATCCTTTCCACCATTCCATCAGACTGTGGATGTAGCGCAGTGGTCCTGGTCTTGTAGATCCCTAGCCGCTCACACATTTGCTGGAAGATAGCAGCTTCAAAGTTCCTTCCCTGATCAGAATGTAATTCCAGGGGTACGCCAAACCTGCTGATAAATTCGGTAACTAGAACTTCAGTCACGGTTACGGCCTCTTGGTTAGGGATTGAGTAAGCTTCCACCCACTTGCTGAAGTAATCCATCACCACCATGATGTACTTGTTACCCTTCTCAGTTGTAGGAAATGGGCCAGCTATGTCGATGGCAATTCTTTCAAAGGGGCTGCCAACATTGTACTGACGCATTGGTGCTCGCCTTTTCCTTTGCGGTCCATTGGCCGTTGCACAGGTTACACATTTTCGACACCAATCTTTGACGTCTTCGCTGCAGTTGATCCAGTAAAATCGCTCTTTCACTTTCTCCAGCGTCTTCTTAACGCCTAGATGTCCTCCAGAAGTTCCTCCATGCAGCAGTCCAAGGATTTCCGGTACTCGGCTCCTCGGAACGAGGGTTTGCTTTCTTCTAAGTGTGCCGTCTTCCCTCTCGATCTTTCGTTTCAGGAACCCTCCTTCTATCACTATGGATCCCCATTGAGCCCAATAAGCCTTGACAGTTGGTGATAAGGGGGCGAGTTTTTCCCAGGTTGGCCTTTCTCCTTCTCGCGCCCATTCCATCACATACTTCAAGTCCGGATCATTCAGTTGGTCTTGCGCCAATTTTTCATCTTGCCAGTCCTCATCTTCGGTGGTCGTCCTTTGGACAATTGCTACCTTGTCCTTCATCTTGCTGCAATGTTTGCAGTCACTGGCGCATGGTCGTCTGGATAATGCATCCGCATTTCGATGAAGCGTGCCAGGTCTATGTTCGGAGTCATAATCATACTCCTGGAGCCTTTCAATCCATCTAGCCACTTGCCCTTCTGGGTTTTTGAATTTCAGAAGCCAAACCAGTGCAGCATGATCAGTCCGTAGTGTGAATTTTCTCCCGTACAAGTATTTGCGGAAGTGTTCCACTGATTTTATCACGGCAAGAAGCTCTCGTCTGGTCACGCAATAATTTCGTTCTGGCTTGGAAAGCACTTTACTGAAGTAACCCAGAACAGTCTCATGCCCATCCTGTATTTGGGAAAGGACGCCTCCTATCCCCACATTACTAGCGTCGGTATCCAGGATGAACTTTCCATCTTTTCGTGGGTAGCTCAAGATGGGGGCACTTGTTAATCTTCCCTTAAGCTCTTCAAATGCTTGTGCGCAGGAATCACTCCAATGGAAGCGAGTGTTTTCTTCCGTAAGCTTGGTGAGCGGTTTTGCAATGTCCGCAAATCTTGGCACAAACCTCCTGTAATAAGTGCACAGCCCCAGGAAACTCCTAGTTTCATGTTTGTCCTTCAGCACGGGCCAGTCTCTTACTGCCTTGATTTTGGCAGGGTCAACTTCAACTCCACGTTGAGAAACTATGTGTCCCAGGTAATTTACTTGTTTCTTGAACAGGTTACACTTTTTCGGGTTGAGCTTCAGTCCAGCGTCTTGTAGTCGCCCGAAAACTTGCTCCAGATTTCTCAACTGATGGTTGAAGTCCTTTCCCAGGATGATTATGTCATCCAAGTATACCAGGCAGGTTTCCCATGATAGTCCTCGCAGCACATTCTCCATCAGCCTTTCAAACGTGGCGGGGGCATTGCATAAGCCAAATGGCATCACGGTGAACTGCCAAAGTCCAGATCCAGTCGAGAATGCAGTTTTCTCCTTATCTTTGGCATCCAATTCAACTTGCCAGTAGCCACTTTTCAGGTCCAATGTGGAAAAAATGGTGCATCCTGCCAATGTGTCCAAGGTGTCGTCAATCCTTGGCAGAGGGTAACTATCCTTTTTCGTAACATCGTTGAGCAGTCTGTAGTCCACACAAAATCTCGTGGTACCATCCTTCTTTTTCACCAGTACCACCGGGGATGTCCAAGGGCTACTTGATGGTTCTATGATGCCATCCTTGCTCATGTCTTTGATGATCTTGTCAGCTTCTTCCCGCTTTGCAAAGGGTAGTCTTCTTGGAGCCTGTTTTATTGGTCTCGCTTCTCCGGTGTCTATGCTATGTCGCACTACCTTGGTTCTTCCCAGACGGCCATTAGAGTCCTCGAAAATGTTCTGGTAGCGGCAGATCAAACTCCTCACTCTCCGTTTGTTTTCCTCGGTTAGACCTTGGGAAGCGTCGTGGACCAGGGCTTCCAATTGTGTTGACAATTTGTTTCCTTCGCATGACATGTTTGTCATCTGTTGCACAATGGAAGTTATCCTCTCACATCTGCCCAAAACAAAACCTTCATTCATTTTAACTGGGTAGCTGTTCACATTCATGATCTTGACAGGAATGGTCTCCTTTGCGCGAATCACTGTTCTTGCCACCATGACTCCTTTGTTAACATTGTCCATGTTCTCCGGTTCTATCATACAGATTTGGTCATTTGTACTACTGGAATCCAGGCGGGCACTCACTATCATCTCGGATCGCCCCTTCACTTCGGTATTCTTGGCTAGGATAACACGTGCAGCCAGTTCTTTCCGTCTTTGCAGGATGATTTCTTCATTTCCAATTTTAATGGACCCTTTCTTTAAATTTAAACTGCACCCAAATCTGTCCAGTATGTCCATTCCCAATATAACGTCTTCTTCAATGTTGGCCACCAACGTCCGATGATCAAAAGTGGTGCTGCCAATTTGGAAGGTGGCAATCGTCTCCCCATACACCTGTGCTGACTCTCCCGTGGCGGTGTGCAGAGACCACTTTGTTGGTGCAATCTGCTTACCTCGTGCCACTATGTCGCGTCTCAGAATTGTCCTGGTTGCTCCCGTGTCCACCAGTAGTTCACGAGTTACTCCATCTATTATGCCATTGATAAAAATGCTGCTGGCTTTTCCTCTCACGGTTGCGACAGTAGCAGCAGATTTCAGGGCCTCTCCAGCGTGGGTCAACGGTTGCCCCTTCCCATTAACCCTTTCTAGTTTTCCGCAGCCTGTTTTCTGGGTTTCTGAGGCTTGGGACACTTGGTGCTAAGGTGGCCCAGCTGTCCGCAGTTCCAGCAGCGTGGGTCTCGTCTTCGAGGTCTCAGACGTTCCAGCACTTTTTCAATTAGCTCCACGGTTGTAGGTAGCTTGACCTCCTCTGCCTCAACTGCACGAACCCTGGCGTGGCCCCTGATGGACTGTTTGACAGCCTCAAACTCGAGAGCTTGGCTGAGCGCCTCGTTCAAAGCCTTGGGATGGGCCAGTTTTACGGCTTGTTGCGTCTCCCATTCCCGCAATCCATTTAGGAACTTGTCCACTGCCAAGCTCTCACAGATGTCGTCGGAGGCTGTCGGGTAAGCGTCTCGTACCAGGCGGGCGATGTCCATTTCAAACTCCTGGAGGCTCTCGTTGGGCTTCTGCACCCTTGTGTTCAGCTGCGACTTGTACAGCTGCTCCAGGCACTTGTGGCCATAGCGCATATCCAAGCGCTGCTTCAGCTGCCCAAAGTCACCACGGTTGTCCAGGGGTATGGCCTGCAGAACCCTGAGAGCGTCTCCTCGGAGCGACAGGCTGAGAACCGAAGCCTTCTTCTGCTGGCTCCAGGCTCCCATCATGGCAGCCGTCTCAAAGAGGGTCAAGTATTCCTCCCACGACGTCTTCCCGTCGAAGGTTGGGAGGTTGTGCTTGGCTAGGGAAGGGTCATCATCCCCTCTTGTGATCCTGGTTGGAGTTGAGCATCCCTGGTCGGTCTCGTCGTGAAGGCCGCCTTTGGGGGAGATTCTGGTGGACTCCATCTGGCACTTGTCAGCCAGCTCGGCACGCAGACGGTCTTCCAGGTTTGACATCCGAGTCTCCATTTCCCCCTTCAGGGCCGAGAGGTTGGTTGTCATCTTCTCCTCTATTTCTCCTTTCAGGGTTGTGAGACTATCCGCTATCTCCGCCTTCAGGGTCCTGGCGTTGTCAGCCATCTCCGCCTTCAGGTCTTCCCTCAGGGTCTTGGAATTGTCAGCCATTTTCTCCTCCAGGGTCCTGGCGTTGTCAGCCATCTTCTCCTCCAGCCCGGTCAGGTCCTCCTTCACGGTCTTGGCGTTGTCAGCCATCTTCTCCTCCAGGGTCTTGGCGTTGTCAGCCATCTTCTCCTCCAGGGTCTTGGCGTTGTCAGCCATCTCAGTCTTCAGTCCTGTCAGGTTACTGTTGATGCTGATATTTAGCTCGTCCAAGGCGCGGTCCCCTCCAGACGCCATGACAAAATATGCCGGGTCTTCGCCTGACTGTTCCAAGGCCTCTATGAGGCGTGCTTGTAAGGCTGCCTTTCCTCCTGAGGTCTCCAGGTCCCTCTCCAGAAGCTCATTTTTAAGCTCAGTGACTTTGAGGTCCTTGACGTTCACTTTAGTTGCCATTTTTTTTTTTCAAAATTTACGTCAAAACAAAAATATTTTCAAATTTATTTAATACAAGTTTTGAGTTTTATATATATAGCTGTTTTGAATACGTACTTTAGCAAAAATAATAATTTGTCTGATTACACTGATTGGTAGGTAGGTACTGTCTTTTAATATTTATTTTTAATTCACCAATATTTTTAACATAATAATGTCTGATAGTACATAATTATTTATTTCGTCTCAAGTCTTTCAAACACACAGGTAGGTACTTAATGTACATTCACACACTTGTAAACAAAGGATAGTTATTCAAAAACTTTTTCTCGATGAATCTGGAACGTTCTTTTGTAATATTTTTCAAGATTTTTATTTATTTATTTTATTTTTTTAATCACACACAATAATAAAAAAACTATGGTCCAATTTGATGACTTTCTCAATGCGGTAAAATAGTCATTATGTTATGTCCAGAATTATGTCCAGAATTATGTTCCATATGATGTTCCAGAATTTATAAGCAACTTGCTTTTGCGTCTTTTCTTTTAACAAAAATTTATTTAAACACTTGTTTTCACAAAAGTCAGTTCACACAAAGTTCAATTTGAATAAAGTTCATTTTAACACTATTTAATTTATTTTATTTATTTTTAGACAGAAGATCTTAATTTTTCTTGACAATTCCGCACCTGACGCCAATTGTTACGAAATTAGGGTTCAATTGTCTTTAAATTAAAAATACACAGGTCTTCTTCAATAGTTATTTATTTTACACAGTTACAAAATTTATTTTTACACTACTTTCTCGATTATTCCATTGGTTTCGGTTCACTGATCAGATGGCTTCGATGTGTTTGTTAGTCGCTACGATACTGGCCCGCTCTGCAGGCCATTCGCACCTTTATACTTTTCAGAGCAGTATGATCCAGAACTAAAGTCGCCAGACGGTTCCAGAGTAATTATTACTTCTCGATGTTTCACGTACTACCTAGACACAACCAAAATCCTACCTACCAATGCAATACAGTATTCCTATAATTATAACAAATACCTACTTAGCCTAGAGAATTCTACACTTATACATAATTATCGATCTTACCTACCAATACTTTTGAGGATTCTTATAACTATAACTACCCATACTTATTTCAATATTTATATTTACATAACAGTATTATAAAGAGATTGTAAACTTGGTAGGAAAGTATTAAATTATTCGATAAGTAGCTTATGAGATCAAAATAGGTAGATTGTATTTTGTATTGCAAACGATCACACGCGGCTTATGGTGAATTTGCATGTAGTTGATTGCATTTTCCAATCAGTACTCCTGATACTCAACCATCGCGTAAATAGAAAATTATACGAAAACTTAAATCACTCATTGGAGACGCTGTTTTATATTTGATATATTTTACTTTAACCGCAATGGTTGAGTATGCATACAATGCCTTGTACTTGGGGTGCAGTTGGCTGTCGGCCTAGCGGTCATTATGTCATATTATGGTCGTACTGCAATTCGATTAATGATTGCTTTAATCCGGCCGTGCGGTGTATGGAGCGGAATGTCGGAGCATAAGCCCTCTGGAGGTGAAATATGGACTTAACATCGGATTAGACTGGGCGTACTTTGTACAAAGAAAATATACGTTTACAAATGTACGACAGAAATAGGATTATCTTTTTTCATTTATTCTGTGGAAGGTCGGTATTTTAATGAAGAAAAATGAGATAAAAAAAACTGCAAGATTGAATACCTACCTACCTAGAAATGTTTTTTTATTATGGAAATTTAAGTGAAGGAAAAGTCTAAATTAATTAATTAAATAAGTGAAATGTATAGACAAGCCCATAGATAACGGAATTCTTATTTTTTTGATCTGTGGACAAGCCCCTTCGGTAGATATTATACCGACGCTATAAAAACAGTTGAAGTAGGCAAAATATCAAATAGTGAACTATGATTATTTTTTTTACTTTACTTACTTTCTTCGGCTCATAAGCCTTGAAGGCTCAGGGCCTCCCGCACCACAATCCTCCAGGACTCTCTGTCTTGTGCTGCTTAGGAATTGCTAAAAAAAAAAATAGGAAGTACCGTATAATTATTATTCTGTGAAGATAAATACAAACTGAATTAAATTACAGTACCAACTAGAACATTGCCTTCTCAGTAGGCACTTTAACGTTAAAAAAATTCTTTCATTGAACAAGAAACAACCATTATTAGGCGAAAACTTTTGAGCGAGAAAAAAATAAAATAAAAGTGAATTAAAACCTTGTTTTTCCATTTTAATTATAAATAAAATACTATGGGCTTTCACTGTGTGAATAGAGATATCCTTAAAAATATAAGAAACAACCAGTCTATAATGTAATCTACGTAAAACCATGTCAAAGTGAAACCATGCTTGGTGCGACCTGTGGTTTCGGTGTACCTGTATATATGTATGATTTATCTACCGTACAGAGATCGCATGGCTCGCAGCTGCATTCCTCGCAAGGCCGTCCACAGATTAGTTACTTGCCCCCATGCATAGATGGCGTTGGTGCCGGTTAGATGAATAATGGACGCGGCGAAGTGCATTTCAACGCCGCACGCTGCCTTCATTATGCACGTTGCATTGCCACATAATAATTGTGTGGGATGGCGCTGCAACTAATGATTAATAATGTAAAATAAACTTAGCATGCGTACAAGCGGTCTAACGATTTAATACAGCCTGGATTAATGAATGAAATTCCACTCTGTCTGTAATCATAAATTTAAAAATGTATCTACATATTACCTACATGCTTACATACTTCTACGTTTGAACTGATTTGAAATGACATAATATAGTTATTATTGCTTGTTTTACTTAGTAAATTTATTTACATAAAATATCTTGTAACGCATAGCTTGCCATGTTTTTTTACAAATCAATGCATTTTTTATTCCTACTTCAAAATATGATTTTAAAAGTATTTTAAGCGGTAGGTCTATTATTATCTATATTAATCTATAATCCAAGTTGCCAAGATATATTAACATTTAAAGCTCATATCAAATGCATGCCCACCAACAAACACGTGTAGTTCACTCTTACAAGTTACAAATGCTAAATGTGTACTTACAAATTAAAATCCAAACCTCAAACGGACATAAATCCTGCAACTCTTGCCGATCTTCCCTGTCACAGGGGTGACATTGGCAAAGTGAACTATTGTTTACAGTATGGGTGGTCAACCTCATACCAACCTATAAGTCAAGGAATCTATAAGTCAAGGGATTTTCATAAGTAAATAACTAACCAACTTTTTTTAAGGGCACTTTCAATCTTTTATTTGTTCTTTATGAAGTAAAGAGCTCCCCTTCTCCAACTGAAAAGCTGAAATTCTATTAGAAAAATACGTTGATGATAGGTACGCTTTACCATTTTTATGGTAAATGACAATACGTCACCTTAGTGCTTGTTTGTCTTATCTCCAATAGAGGTAATTTCACTAAAGTGTACTGAACTAATGTGTCTTATGAAAGCTGGAAATTGATTAAGAAAATATTAAAAACCAATCTCACATTATTATGTTTTACGTTTTTTTTCTTGGCTCAGATTCTGTTAAATGTTATTCTCAAGTCAAGGTCATCTTTAAATAAAATGGTGTATAAGCCAAAAAAGCACTGGGGGACGAAAAGATAATTTAGAAGTTGCATATTAATTTTTATTGGAACAGCTAGTATGTGAAAAGGGCTTAATATACTTTAGAAATTCATCCAAGGTCAAAAATAATAAATTTTAATCAAAAAATTTCAGTTTTACTATTTTTTCTAAAAAGTATGAAAAAGTTGCCAAACTACTTACTTGTTTTTTATGACAATTTAAATGCAAAGTGAAACAGTTGGATGATGAAGAAGAAACATAAAATGAAAAACCAAAGTTGACACAGTGCAAATAAACTAATCAAGTGATGACATTATTAACCAAAAAGTACACAATTTGTTTCAAATTAAAATTAATTGACCATTTTCATGGTCGTGGTGATTTTGTGTGGAGATGATAGCGCCATTAACCGGAGGCCGCGCGTACTATTGCGGTTCGTGTCTAGGGTGGCGATAGGAGAGGCCACCGCTAGCGATGAGGTTAGTATAAAAAGCTTTCGACGTTGTACAACAGATGTCTCTATCCACCAACGTAAAATAAATTTAATAATATTGTTTTTTCATTTCTAACATGAATTTTATTTCTCTTTTTACAGGTCGAGGCTGGTGAAACTATAGCAACAACCAAAGAAGGTAAACATCCTACTTTATTTATTTAAACTTACTTCCTGAAACCTTGCTTTTTAGACATAATTTCAAGTATTATTTATTTAAATGCCATAAATAATGATTCAACTGAGAAATTGAGATTGATTTATACACAAAACCACACACTTGGTAGTTTTCTTAGAGTTTTTATTAAAATAGGAATAAAAATAAACACATAAAAAGCTTGGTTACGACAACATTTTTTTTTTTTTGGATAATGCTACGACCAATGAGAGTTTTTTTGTACTTAGACCATTATTTTAATGAAAATTAAACTTCCATTACCGCTCAATAGATGTCAGCATCGTTTATGATATAAACTTCAAAAAGTGAAGTTATCGAGTACGTACTTATTTAACGAGGTACTTTTATTTATAGTTATAAAAATATGAAATATAGAGTCGGTTGTTATCTGGTTGCTTGAAAGGTCACGTTTGTGGCTTGAGTTGCCCTGCGGGGAAGAGCGCTACCATTGTTCTCCAGATCTTCAGCGGTCAATTGCCTTCAACACTGCATGCTAGAGCTAAGCATTGGCGGCCGGGAAAGTGCTGGAAAAAGAAATATGTTTTGTGAGCATATTTAAAGTTAAAATAAATTCTGATATTTAAATAGTGTTGCAGTATTCCTAACGAAATTAAGTACCTAAAAGATAATTGATCAAAAGCCGGACAGAGCAAGCGAGAGGAGCTCTCTTTTCGACGAAAATATTGACTGTTAAAATGAAATTGGAGTAACATATGTGCGTCTGTGAATAGTGAGATGCTACATCTTTCAAATTTTGATTAATGGCCATAATGATCCCCAATCTTCTCGAGGCACAAGAAGAAATAAAATAAAATGAAAAAGTCACAAAAGGATGACGTCAGATATGACTCCTATGGACCGTAGATCTGTGTATATCGTCTGCTAATACTGGTGTAGAAACGAGAGTTTCTTTCATAATTTTAAAAGAGATCCTTTCCTGACAGAGAGTTGATAGATAGTGAGATTTGAGAAATGACATCTATAACCGACCACTATTCCTACAATCGAAGAAATCAATCAGAAGACACCGTCCTACACCCAGCAATTGTCAATATTACAATCTAGATCCTTTATGACTTTACAGAAGAATGGGTGACGAAGAAGACGCGAGAGCTCACGACGACGCGGCAGATAGCCACGCGTGTGCAGAGGCAGCTGGTGCTGGAGGACGGCAAGGTGCTGCAGGACTCGGGGCCGCTGGTCTGCACCACCACCAGCGAGGACACGGAGACGCAGGAGCACGAGCACACAGAGGTTGGTTACGGGGCATATATTTTACTATCATCACCCCTACCCAAAATTCACAGGTACCTACTGCGAAAAAGTCGGGATGCTGTATTTGTATTCAGTTGTTGTCAAAGGTTCTTCAGGTACGATATACTTTTTTTTCTGAAGACAAATTTCGCCTGGCCAGAAACAGAAACATAATCAATTAATAATGAATTATTTTAGTATTTTACTGAAGTATTATTTCGTAATTAATCAATGTCATTTGTTGAAACAATGTCAAAGTTATCGTCAACGGTAGGCTAAAGTCAAACTTGCGCTGGTTTCAAAAACGCCAGTTCTACGAGCTACGATTTATGGTTAAGAGTAAAACTAACAGAAAGAAAATTATGTTCTTACCTTAAAATCTACTCATTTGAAAATTCTTATTTTTTATTTCCAGCACCGCAAGTTGGACGATCCTCCCGACTTAGACGGCGAAGGCTTAGACGGCGTGGACGGTCAGCACCAAATCGAGGGTAGCGGGGCTCCAGCAGGTGCTCTGGAAGCAGCTCTGACTCCTGGAGGAGGTGTGGTGGCCAAGGGATCCGCAGGAGGACCGGCAGTGAAGTGGGTGCCGGTGCCCAACGCTGAGGGAAAGGTGCGGGAGATCAAGGAGAAAAGAGTGCTCACTCATCAGGAGATAGACGAGAGGAAGGAGACGGAGGAGAGGCAGCATTATGGCGACATCACTGATGAGGTGAGTCAATCTGAAACAATAAATTGCATATGAAAGGTAGAAATTTAAATTCACAAGTTAAATTTGTTTCACGTTATTCTGCAGTGCTACCACGTTGTTTTTCAGGAGATGATGAAATTTCAAAATAAAAAACACAGCCGCTTTCAATTGTCGTACAGCTTTACAAATTTGCAAACAGGCTTCTTATATGATGTCTTTTTGTATGGATTAAAAAAGGAAGGAAAGAAAAAATGACGATTGATTCACTTTATTATCAGTAAAAACGCCTTTTTGAAAATCGAATATTAATAGTTAAGACATTAACACAATGGTTTATTTTAAGATTTTTGGGTGACTGGTAAAGCGAATTTCACAGGTAGTTTTTACAAAAAGAATACAATGTTGTAGCTTTTCGGCAGTGCGAGCAGGCAGTGACCAGCAGGTTTGCGAAACGACGCGCTCTGTCAGATGTGGTCAGATGGCTGGTTGTGGGAAGCCGTGCTGACTGATATCCTGCAGACACATGAACGTTTATTGGCACAGAAATTTACATTTTATTTCTTACAAAGTACAAACAAGCACCATGTTATCTGATTTCTGAGTATTTTTGTTGTTTTTTTAAGTCTTTTACACGTTGCAATTTCACGTCTTTCAGTACAATAAATCTCCTGGGATTTTTTTGCTCTATATTAAATGTGGTAACTCGTACTTAGATTCCCAAATAATCTTAAGAGAATTACGATAACAATATATTATATCCACACTGCCAAGGTTGGATAACAGTAGAACTCCAATTTGACTAACAAAGAAGGTGACGGAAATGATTGGCTTTCTGATCTTCATAATATTTAACAAGATCTTAAATGATCCTAACAGTGATTAACGGTCTTGACAATGAAGAAAATAGACAAATCTCTATTTCAATTATGTTGAATTCCTTGACTTATAGGTAGGTGTGAGGCTGATGACCCATACTGCAATAAAATGGGTTATTTTCAATGTCCCCGCTGCGCTGTTCCAGGGAAGGTCGGCAAGAGTTACAGGGCTTATGTAAATATGAGATTGGGGTTTTATGTTGTAAGTTCACATTCGGCATGAACTGATGGGAATGTATTTGATATGAATCTTAAATATAATTTATCTTTGCAACTTAGATTACAGATATAAGGCAGTATTTTAGTGGACCGATTTCAAAACATTTGTTACTTGATGTTGATAAATAAATAATTTTCAAATCTTATCATGAACTATACAAAACAAGAGGAATAAAGATGCGATTTCTAACTTCACGACCTGTCGCAATGTTCCGTGCATTCTTGACAGCTCTGCGTGGTTTGTATGCGCCGGCCTCCAGTCCGCACGACCTGCCCACAGTTTTCACTGGTTTACATTGCATTTGCAACCGCACAAGCATTCTCACAGCTGAGAACCTGAATTCCTTTTGAGTACGGTAGTTTTTTAGTGCGACAAGATTTGTCCAACCAAATCGCAACTTCATCATTTGACAAAAACATTTTTTTAATTACATTTGGTTGAGGGATGTTTTGTATGAATTTGTGTCAGAATAAGTAATTTAAGAAACAATAACATCACAAGATTTTGAGGAGGCTAGCTGCTAGCCCAGCTCCCGAGGGGTCTGGTTCTCATTTCTTGTGAAGGATGAGTATACCTTGTGTGTTTGTTTTTTTTAATTTGAGTTTGAAATAATCACCAAAATGAGAAATTATTTCTGATATCCTCGTTAGTGATCGTACCCAAGTCCTCTTTTATGGAAAACAAGCATTCTGTCAACTGGACTATCAACCAGAATGCGCATAATTCTAAAAATTATAAATACAATCAGAGATCTACAAAATATCTAAAGATACATTTTTTTTACTAAAAAAGCACACATTTGAGTTTATTTACTTTCTTTTTAAATTTGTACATGTTTATGCCTTACAATCTGTAAGGTTTACTGAGCCTTCACAAAAACAAAAAATATTTACACCTGTGAAAAATACTCAAGCCATATAAATGCGTGTATCCATCATAAAACTTTAACGATCAAATCGTTAATATGTTAAAATCATGCAGTTTTTATTTTGGACCATAAAAATAACGAATTGAGATTCCCTGTTTCGGTGCTAATAATAATGTGTTAGAAAGCGCTCAGGGCTTGCGAGCGTTGTGACCTCAGGGCTTTTGAAGCTCGGGCCGCATCCTCACACTGGATATTGTTGTTCTCTTCTCAGTATAAAATAAAGCTGCGCTTCCGCGTGTTTTGGCTCCAGCGAGAGCCTTCAAGGCAAGCGACTAACAGACTTTAAACAGGGTCGTTTTCAACAGATAATTTTACAAAGAGCTTAAATAGTTTATAACGCTCGACACGGAACGCTACTAAGCTATACATATAGTGTTACTTATAGTCGCGTTATCCCCGAAAGGGTTCCGCATGTGGAACCTATTTTTTTTAAAGGTAAGGGGGCCGGCCTTACGCAAACCACTTCAGTTGAAGTGGCCGAGGGTGTTGGTAGTCATTTCTTGTGAAGGGTGAGTAAATCTTGCCGGTGTTTTATTTTGGAGTTTGAAATTAGCACCGAAACGCAAAATAATTTCTGACACCCTTGGTCGAATTCGAACCCGAGCTCGCGCCATGGAATGCAAGCACTCTACCAACTGAGCTATCGGCCGGACCTGAGCTGAGAAACTGAACGTGATGAAAATCTGAACTAGCGTCGCCATCTTGTAAAACGTCTTTTCTGATGGTTCAATGTGGTGTCAGCTGAATTGTTAAAATTAAGGAAATATTTTATTGAAGAAAAACGGAATACAATAAATTTATTTTACTAGTTTCAAGGTCATAAAGTCATAACAGCGTCCTCATTTAGCTGCCATCTAAATTCAATTTAAAGTGTGTACATCTGTACATGTAGAAATAATGGATGATGAAATACTTGCACAATGCGCAATGAGGATACAGAAGAAATGTGAAAGGGAAAAAATCTGCATGGCTTTCCATCTATGACTGATAATGTATGTTTTATTCATATTCTTCTTAATCCAAACTTATGGTAATTTCACGTTATCCTTGTTTCAGAATATGTTTTCCGATTTAAAAAATTATACCTCCTAAAAATGGCAAGAGTTGCGGGTCTGCTCTCCGGTTATAAGTTACATCTAGCGATGCCCGGATTACGGGGCTCTTTATATTGCATTTTGTAACAGGACAGAACAGAACGGTGACGAAACAACACATGATATAAAGTCACATGACATTACATCGCGATGAAAACACATCACATGACAAAATATCGCTACGGCATAACATGACTGAAAAAAATATCACATAAAAAACATCTCATACCTTAAAAAGGACATATCACTACCTTAAAGGTAAAACTGAATAAGTGTTAATTCACTGATTTGAGAAATCGTGGCTACAACATTTGATTGTGTGTTACTTCTCGTAGTTAGTGAAATAATTATAATGAGGTACTCATGAAAAACTTCTAAGCTACAGATCTGCTGTAGAGCAGATCCTGTAAGGAGATCACAGCGACTGGCCAACCGCTGATAATGCCCATCGGAGCAATGGGCGAAACTGTCCAGAATAAATCAACCAGACCACGGCTACATAACCCGAATAAAGTGATTGTTGTGTCAATATGTAACTTATTTTACTTTTACCTTTAAGGTATCGATATCATAAAGCGCAAATGAAAACACAGCATGAGATATGCGATGATTTGTCATGTGATTTAATACCATGTGATATTTTTTCTTGTGATATTATGTCATGTGATGCTATGTCATATGATGTAACGTCATATGTTCATCATGTGCTGTAATATCATGTAATGCAATATCATGTAATGCAATATCATGTGAATATGTGATGTTTTGTCGTGTGATGTATTATCAATTCATGGGATGTTACGTCATGTGTTGTTTTGTCACTGTGCTGTTATGTCATGGAACCATTGCATTTACCGCTGCAAGCACAGAACCGACACGAAGCGAGTCTCACCGAGCTTTCAGGAAGTCCGCGCTCACGCTCGTCCCTGGTCCACTACCGCAGTCTGTGATAGCTGGGCGCACTTGCACTGCTAGCATTCCACACCGCTGTAGCCATCTTTATTATTATCGCCAACAAAGGCGCTGAAATCACTCTCATTACTCGGCAAGCTGTAAACAGATAATGCCCAGTTGATCGGTCGATAGCTCAGTTGATAGAGTGCTTACATTGCATGCCGAGAGCTCGGGTTCGAATACCACTGAGGGTGTCAGAAATGATTTCCCGTTTCGGTGTTTATTTCAAAACTCAAAATAAAATACCTGCAAGGTTTACTGAGCTTTCACAAGAAATGAGCATCAGCCCCTCGGGAGCTGGGAAACACCCACTTCAACTGAAGTGGTTGGCGTAGGGGTAGAGCCCTTGCCAGTAAAAATAAATAGGTTCATGTGAACCCTTCGGGGTGAACGTGGCAAGAAGTTGCACTATATGTTAAGCTTAGTTGCGTTTGCATTGCAAAGTGTATAAACTATAAAGCTACATGGTCGGCGCTTTGGCCAAGCAGGACTCTTAAATTTAATATATCTTTGCAACTTAGATTATACATTATGGATTATTATAGATACAAACAACGAAACAAAAGTAAAAAGTATAAAAATCAAATAAATATGCATCGATTTTGTACCGTAGTTAAAAGACATGTTAGGAATTAAAACACTCTAAAATCATTTAAGAAAGTTTTGTTTTATAGGTATTTTATGATACTAATCTAATCTAATCTAAGGTGCAAAGATATGTTACATTGGAGATTCACATTACATGCATTCTCACAACCAGACACGTACAAGATCGCGCATGCACATGCCTCATGTGAACCTACAACATAAAAACCAAATCTCAAATGGACATACACCCTGCAACTCTTGCCATCCTTCCCTGAGACAGGGGCGACATTGGCAAAGTGAACCATTTTTACAGCATGAGTGGTCAGCCGCATACCAACCTATAAGTCAAGGAACAAAAATTTATAGAAAAAATGTGTTTTTCTTCTTTAATTTTTCCACAGTTTTATCAATATCATCTTCAAGGATGCAGCTTGGCAAAAGGAAGCGCAAATCCCTCAAAGGAGGAGAAGAAATACAAGTGTATGTTAGTACTTAAACACGCTGCACGTGTACTTACAAAAAAGCAACTCCTGCCGCCTTTTCTTGAAACGGGGTGATATTGTTAAAAGTGAACCAAGGTTTAACAGCATGGTGGTCAGCCTCATACCAACCTATTAGTCAGGGAACGTTGGAATATAAACATGGTCGTCTATAAAATAAAATAAAATAAATCATCACGGTAATAAAACTTTTCCTTTAGACTTAATTCTGTTATAATAAACAACATTAATAAAAGGTGATTAATTAATATTAAATCTCAAACGCTGCCGTTAACTTTATCTTAATTATTATTATTTAAGCACTTATCTAATAATACAAAAAAATCCTATTGTAATTACAAGCGCCTCACAATCCATGAACGCTTTAATGAGTTATTTTATTATTTTATTATAAGCTATATACATTTTTATATTATAAAGAAACGACCTTTGTCTGTGAAAATATAATTAACGCGTTCGAATCACTTTTTCTTAAATATAAAAAAAACTAGATACCAACTATTGTTGAAATAGAAAATAAACATCGTAGTTAAAGAAAATAACATTTTTATTTACTTTTTATTGTTATTGTATACTTAAATACTTATTTATTTATGAGAAAGTATAAAAAATTACAAAACACAGAGTTTTTTTTCAGAAGTTGAGCACTCCTGTCTCAGGGAAGGTCGGAAAGAGTTGCAGGATGTATGTCCATTTGAGATTTGGGTTTTTATGTTGTAGATTCACATACGGCATGTACAAGCGCGAACTTATACGTGTCTACTTGTGAGAATGCATTTAATATGAATCTTAAATTAAATATATCTTTGCAACTTTATAGATCAAAGATACAAACAAAGAAATACCAAAAGAAAAATAGTATACAAATCAAATAAATATGCATAGATTTTGTACCGTAGTTAAAAGACATGTTAGGAATTAAAACACTATTAAATCATAAGAAAGTTATATGTATTAAATTTCGTCGAACGCATTAATAGCAAGCAATAAATCCCTCTAATCCAAAAACAATGCCACTGCACGTCCAATCGCACGCTGAAAAGAAAATTGGACAGGCACTCTAGTGATTTACGAACCACATACTTCTAGAACTTTCACGTTCACGTTAGTCAAGTCAAAGTCGGTGGTTCACCCATTACGCGAACCAACACGCTAAAGATACGAGCAAGGTCGCCTCTCTCACGCCATTGTCTTACAGCGTGTTTATGTTCGCTTCGTTGATGACACGAGCTCTGGGAAAGTGAGGAAACTAAATCTATATCTCATGGATAGTTCAAACTAGACGATAGCGTTTCCAAAAATGAATTGAAACTAAGACAACGCAAGTAGTGAACGTTTTAGTTTGCATAAAATATTAGCTCTACGCTATGGTTGATTTTAAATGTAATGTTTCATACTTGAGGTGTTGGTGAGGAGTTTTGTTTTCGATACCGCCCGAGCGTAACCGAGAACTTGATTTTTTACTTGTTATCTTAAATATTGTTGAGTCATGATTAACAGCGGATTCGTTGAATATTTGACTGTTTTTCTTCTTTATTATATAAAAAAAATGTAAGGTCTCGTATAATATACAATTCCCTGTCGGGACCACCAAGGATCCCCTCAGGTCCTCAGTCATCATGTCTCTGTCTTGTGCCGCTGGTAGCAGCTCCTTAAAACACTTTCGATGCCGGCCCTCTCCCTTATATTTCCCAGCCAGACATTTGTCTCTCACAAACTAGACCCTCAGCGTCCCTCAATTTTCCCTTTAGATACACCTGGAAAAGTTCGTATTTTCAGTATATCACTAAATTAATTTATATCTTGGGGATACACGTAAGTAAAAAAAACATATTTTTATTGACAAATCGGCATCTCAAAATATATTCCTTTACACTTTTCGAGAGTATTCTGGAAAACTTGACATAATCTCGAGTTTATGTATCTTCTTCTTAGAGCTTTTTTAGGAATTTAGGAATCGAGAAACTGGTCACATCATCGGGTTGATCATTTAATTATCTACGATCTAGAGATAGAAAGAGATCAATATAAAAGTATTTAATTCATACACAAACTCTAAAAAGTCTAAAAGTATTTATTTTTTCAGATTCCGCCTGAAATTTCTTTTTGTTTATTCAATCACTTGATGGAATTTATGTACTCAAAAATGTTAATAAAAAATCCTTAGAAATGTGAATTGTGGTAAACAAATCTTATTTATAGTGCGTGGCTTCTTTCAACAAAAAGTAAATATCAAGTACTAAAAAACACAATCGTTAAATCACTTTCACTACAAAAATGTCGAATTACCGAAAATGAAGTCATTGTATTTTATTTGGATTATTTTTTACGCTTTATATATATTTTACTCCGTTAGCTGCCTAACTACACACCGAAGATAAATATTAGAAATCGTGAATCGAAAGTGATAAACACGGTTTTTGGCTGCCGGCGATTTTTCTACGCCGCGTGAACTTGCCATTTTATTGTTACTTATTAGCAGGGCTGCGCTTTTTTTAAACTTATTCAGAAAAAAAGTCTTGTCATTTTGTTATGAAAGTTGTTTTGTAAAATGCTTTTATTTATTTTGTCAACCAAGCAATCATTCGTATGTATAATGTTAAGATCCAATGAAAATGAAAGAAAATTTGGAATTTCAAAAATACTGTTTTCTTTGAAATAAACTGTGGGAGCTTCGGTACTTTCAACATTGGACTAACGTTGTTATGCCCTTTTAAAATATCAGTAATAAGATTAAACTTTCATACAATCTCAGATTTTGAAAGAAGAAAGAGAGTTGTTCCTTTTCAAACATACCGTATCTGAAATTTTTGCGTTTTATAAAATTCTTTTTTGTCCATAAGTTAAAGCATATTTTTTCAGCATACCTGTAAAAAACTCGCACAAATAAAATATTTACTCAAATCATTTTCATTTTACAGCTCAAAATACTTGAAATATTTTATTTCAAAATAAGCTCCTGAGTGCATTTATCGCACCTGTTCTTCGTCTGCTTCTTTTTCAGTTGTTTTAAGTCTAATCTTGGAAGTCGGCTCCTCCCATTGTTCTCTGTGCATTTTAATCAGTTTTTTTTAAATATTTTTCAGGGTTTGGTGGTTTACACAGTGAAAGTTTATTGTATAATTAATTAAACAAATATACAGTAGTTTTTTTTTAACTCAACGTTTCGGCAGCTGACAATTCACCCCCTCATTTGCTGGAAGGGTTGGTGACTACTAATTGCTCCATGCTCCTATTTTATTTCCTTCCTACCCTCCAGGCAAGCTATGGGCTACAGGCTCCACTGACTTTTCGTCCCCTTAGTGCTCGTTTGTCTTATATCCATCAGAAGTAATTTCACATGAGCATTGTTTGTATGTGTACTAAACCTATGTGTCAAATGAAAACTGGGAATTGATTTTAAAGATATTTAAAATAGCTCTCACATTATCGTGTTTCACGTTTTTTTTCTGAGCTCAGATTGAGTAGAATGTGATTTTTAAGTCAATTTCATTGAAAGGTCATCTTTGAATCAAATGGTCAATAAGCCAAACAAGAACTGGACGAGCTGGCAATCAGTCGCCTTGTTTGCTAGACGGGTTGGTGACTACTTATTGTTCCGCGTTCCTAGTTTATTTCCTTCCTACCCTCCAGGCAAGCTACGCTCACAGTTTCCACAGACTTTTGTGCATAACTTTACCAACACAAAATCGTTTTCGAACCTTCATTGGCTCAACCCTGTCATTAGTTAGCAGGTACCACTAATTTCAGTAGAACTAATTAATCCAGCGTTTCGAGTGACTTTAGAACGTCGGATCAGAGTTCAATGAAATGAATGAAGAAAAAAATACAATCAAGGTGAAGCGTAATACTGTCTAAGAATTTCACGTAATTTTGTTCAACTCTAATTCTGTTTTGTAAATTGTTTGTTCGAGTGCTGTTTTAAAATAACGACTTGTGTTATTCAATGACTACAATGTTCATATCTAAAAACAAAATGAGAATCAACAAAGCTGGATGATTCTACTAGAACAATGCGGATTTTCTCTTGTTGTTTTTTCATTTTTCACAATGCCACTCCTGTTGCAGGTAATGACGGAAAGAGTTAAAAAGTTTATGTTCATTTTATACACATGCTGCTTTTGTAAGCGAAAACTTAAACGTGTTTTCTTGTGAGCGTGCATCAAGTGTGAATTTCGAATCAATGTAACTCAGATTATAAATGTTCCGAAGAAATTAAAGATAAGGGCTCAATTTCAACCCTTCATCACTTATATTCCTTGATTTATAGGTTGGTATGAGGTTGACCACCCATACTTTAACAAATGGTTCACTTTGCCAATGTCACCACTGTTTCAGGGAATGTCGGCAAGAGTTGCAGGGCTTATGTTCATTTGAGGTTTGGATTTTATTTGTAAGTACACAATCAGCATTTGTAAGCGCGAACTACACGTGTTTGTTTGTGGGCATACATCTGAGAGCTTTGAATGCATATATCCTTGCAACTTAGATTATAGATTTTAGATTATAGATCACGAAAAGGGCTCGTTTATTCTACTTCAACGTCGCTACAGCCAATCCGAGCATTGTCCTTCTTCAACTTCTGTCTACAACTCCACCTGCCCTCTGATGTCATTCTTCAGTGAGCAACTTATAGAAGCTGAGCTGTATTCCTCTCCATTCCATCCCTCCATCTCAGTCTGGAACTTTTTATTCACTTTGAATGGTAAGTTAATTGAGTTACAAGAGAACGTTCTTGTATACGGAATTCTGAAAAGATTAAATACTTTAACTTTTTTTTCTTTACGCATTATTTTAGACGCTCAAACTCTCATTTATGTATGTAGTTCATTTCAAGTGTTAGGCGTTGCATAGCAAGTTTATTTAACATGTAAAAAATACTTCAGAAACAAATTATTTTTTAACGCGCCCCCATTGGCCCGCGCATCACGGCAATCGCAGGGATATGTGACGTCACTACGCCGTGTGACGTGTTTAGTACTGTCAGGCGGCCATACGTCAGCGCGCAGCGTCCACCTCGGGGCGTGCAGGGCATTTCCTCACGCAGAATCACGAAGGAAACACGGTGCGAACTGCAATAATGGCGTACGTTTATTTCACGTACGGAAAGCAATAAAACCATGTTCTAGAATGGATTTGATTGAAAATTGTGTACAACAAAACAAATGTGCTGTCATGTTCACTAGAGTCTATCCTAGTTTAGACCTTTAAAGTGGCAAACTTTTTACCGCGTTGTCTTTGGAAGGGTCGCATGCATCGAGTAAAACATATTAATTTTCATAGGTAAGGGTACCGGCCTTACGCCAACCGTTTGACTTCAAGTGTTTCCTACAATGCAGGCTTTAATTTCTTCTGAAGAATGTGCAAGCCTTGCCGGTGTTTTTATTTTTGATTTCAAATAAACACCGCAGCAGGAAATCATTACTGACACCCTTAATGGAGTTGATCCGTAACCCTTTGACTTGGCATGCAAGCACACCACCAACTGAGCTATCGACCGGACAAGTAAGTATCTTCAAAATTGTTAATGTACACACTTATCACTTTTTATTTGTTTGGCACATTTAATTGTTTTACACATACCTTGCACATTCTTGCTTATTTATCACCAAACATTTTGCAACAACAGCAGGTTAGCTTCTATTTAGAAATAATTGTAGTAAAGACTTCCCCAGCTGGGTTGCTCAGCCTCATATAATTCCTGTACGACGGCTCGGACAGGTGAGATAATGGATCTACGAGAGGAAATGGAAGGGAAATGAAGTAGAAAGAGAGGGGGGGGCAAAGATAAATCCTACTTCTTCTTCGTTATCGCGTTATAATAAGACATTATTAGCAAGGTGGATGTATTGGGAGGAAAATTGATAGATGGATAAATAAAAAAGAAAACAAGAGCGTGGATTATAACTTTTACTTACACATTCATTCTCATCCACTGCTGCACATAGGCCTTCCCCATATCTCTCCAAGCATCTCTATCCTGAGCCTTCTGCATCTAGTCACCAGTAATCATTTCTAATTGACCACCGTGTAAGAGGCCTTCCTCTACTTATTTTGTCTCACACCATCTCATCCATTACTCTACTCCGTCCTTCCGTCATCACCCTTTCTCAGTCCACTCCAGGACGTAGGCCTCCTACAAACATCTCCACGTTTTAAAGAATGAAAAAAAACGGATTTTACTGACCGTGCAAAAGAGAAGAACGATTTTCTCTACGTTTCGTCGGAGTCATATCCGACGTCCTCAGGAGACGTGTGTCCTCTATAAGGAGGAACCACGTTCGTTCCTTATAGAGGACACACGTCTCTTGAGGACGTCGGATATGACTCCGACGAAACGTAGAGAAAATCGTTCTTCTCTTTTGCACGGTCAGTAAAATCCCTTTTTTTTATTCTTTAAAATGTCTAACGACCGTAATCATAATTTAAAATCTTTAATCTCCATGTTTGTCTATCGGCTGCTGTGCTCAGCCATCCTCTGCCTGCAGTTAGTTCCCTTGATGTCATTCAGCCACATCAGTTGAGGTCTGCCCACTTCCCGCTTGGACATCCTGTGTCGCAACTGGACGATCCTTTTCGGTCACCTGCCAGGTCACCTATTAAAGCACGTCACTCGCTGTATAAAATCATTGACACCAGTGCGTCTACGTTTCCTCTGGTTTTATAATCGAGGTCCTGCTGTGGAAACATTTTGACAGTTTATAATTTCTGCATTTGTTGCGAGTTTGATCTGTGATGCACAAAAAAAACATAATTTTCTTAATGCAAAAAAAAAACACGTTTTCTCAATTACATTACCTTTCCAGGATAAAGTGATCCAGCTTAATCGATTGTATTATAAATAACTACGAACAGGTGATTTGTCAATCTGTCCAATTCTATATTATTACTTATATATTTATGATAGTACCTACAGAAGTTTCCAGTCTTTAACAGAGCAATCACCCAGGCAATAAAGATGTACGGGCGCGATTAAAAGTTGGTAATGAAAGCGGTTTCCCCGTCATCTTCTTGGGAGATTTTTACAGAGGGCAGATGTAATCTCGGACCGGGTCACTAGTAGACATGTTACTGTGAACATTACATTCATTACAGGAAAATATTATTGTCTAGCAAAGGTGATCCCAAACATGCGGCTCGCGGACATCTTTGTAAAGCCATGCAATTAAAACGCAAATGACTAGAACCGGCAGAATGAGAAAAAGAAAAGAGCGTACATATGTCATGCAGATGAAAGAAATGTGCAGGGATAGAAAAAAAATGGAGACACATCTACAGAGTTACTGGTCACCTCAGCGGTCAGCGGTATTACGGTTGGATACATGTAACATTAAATTCGATCAGCGGGCAATGTCAACAATTTAACTGTTTTTTTTTATGGTGTGAGATGAGTATTATATTTTATAAGAATTGTATCATTCCGTTCAGTTTATATTTTTGCTGAACTATCAACATGCAATTTTTTCGTCGTGAAAGAGATTACACGCGAATTTTTCATGTGTAGGTATACATTAATTTTTTCAAATGTATACATTCATTTTCAAAAAAAAAAGTTCTGGAACAATTTTATTATAGGTATATTATAGCTAAGAAATAAAACTGTTGAGGACACCTGGTCTAGTGTACAAGACCACAATCATAGCACAGCGTTCAAACTCAAACTAGGCGTTTTACAAAAAATGTATGGAAATTAAAACAGAGCCATTAACTTTCTATACATGTTTATACAAAGTTACTGTTGAGTTTAAAATGTGTAAAGTTTGATAATTTTGAGATGCAGACAAGAGGAAAAGAAGAAACGTTATTACTAAAGAAGAGGAAGTAACGACATGCCATTTTCCATTCTGGCAACAATTAAAATGATGACTTTATTGTCATAGTTCCACACGGATTATTCTACTGAACGTAAGTAGGTGACAGTTGAGGTAGAGCGTTCTTCGAACACAAAATACTAACAGCAAAGCTTACTTCATGTTGAACTATCGAAAACGACTTGTACAAGATGGCAGCGGTAGTTGCAATTTTCTCCACGATCAATATGGTCCGTGTAGCACTATAGGTACAGATATATTTTATTGATGAAAAAAATGCTTTTAAGTGAAATGCATAAAAAAAAAAGTCAAATTGAATATGTTTTGGAAAAGCTCAGAAGCAATATACCAGTTCAGTTCAACATTCTGTTTTTTGTGAAAAAATAAAATGAAAATCTTTTTTAAAAGAATAATGTTAACAAATAATTTCATTATTTTGTTTTTACTGCAAAAGCGTTTTTGCACTTGCAAAAATTGTAAATATCTTCTCTTAGCAAATCGAATTAATTTCAAAGTAATGATGCTTTCATGGCATTTAAGGTTGTTGTGTATTTATTTTGCGTAGGTTTAAGCCTATAACATGTGAACGAAGGCCGCTAGAAACGAAAAGTAAAATTTAACTTTACTAAATGCAAGATGTATTTTTTTTTAATTTCGTTTATTTAAAAAAAATACGGACAAATAAAAATAGTAGGTATTCATTTTCGAAAACATTAATTTTAAATGCTACCCCTGTTTCAGGGAAGGGTTACAAGAATTACAATCTATCTATAATCTATAATCTATAATCTAAGCTGCAAGGATATGTAAGCATTTAAGGCTCATATGAAATGCATGCCTACAGACAGGCACATGTAGGTTCGCGCCTACACATTCTGCATGTGTGCATACAAATAAAGAAAACCTCACATGGACATAAACCTTGTAACTCCTGCCACCGTTCCCTGAACCGGGGTGGCATTGGCAAAAGTGAACCGATTTTTACAGCACGGGTGGTCAGCCTCGTACCAACCTATCAGTCAAGGAGCAAGATTACGTTAATTTGAGATTTGGGTTTTTATTTTGTAATTACGCATGCAGAATGTGTAAGTACAAAATTACACGTGTCTTATTGTGAGCTATCATCTTATAAATTTATGAATCTTAATTAATAGAAAAAAAAAATTGTGTCGTATTTTACATTTTAGATTGATTTCTTATTTTCTCAAAAATAGTTTGTGCATTGATTTGCTAATTGTTTCATTTTATGAAAAAAAACTTTTTCAAATGGCCTTCAGATGTTTCGCAGGTTTCTTAAAAATAAAACCCACATTGCAATTTCGTAGCCTTGACTTTTTTCATTATTTTACCTGCGCATCTATTACGTGAGATAATTTGATTCTAGAATGTTGAAAGAAATATTGAAAGAAATTATTATTCCTTTTTCTTATATGCACAATTATTCTAATCTAATTTGCAAAGATATATTACATTTAAAATTCATATTACATGCATTCCTACAAACAGATACGTATAAATTCGCGATTACAAATGCCGCATTTGAACTAACAACATAAAAACCCAAATCTTAAATGTACACAATCCTGGCAGCTCTTGTCAGCCTTCCCTGAAGTAGGGGTGACATTGGTAAAGTGAACTATTTTTTTCCGTATGGGTGGTTATTCACATACCAACCTATAAGAACATTCAATGTTTCGATAAAAAATAAATGTTTCAACCCAGCGAAGAGCATATTTGAAAATATATTTTTTATGCTCAGCCGGAAATAGAACCCACGACCCTCATAATCACGAGTCCAAAGCACTAACCAAGACACTATAGACCGGTCATTGAAAGCGATCGAACGAGAATCAAGACATGATTAGTTCAAAGGCTACGAATAAAATAATTCCAAATGAGAATTGTACTGAAATAAAAAAAAAACGAAATTACTCTTCATCACTACTTCAAGTGTGAAACTTTATGTTTAAACTCAACCATAGCGTTTACAAAAAAAAATACATTGAAACTTAAATAGCGCCTCTATTGAGCGGTGTAGCTTACATTCATTTTTTGTAAGTTTAACCGTAATGCCTTATACTTGAGTTACATTATTATATTTCGTACCCTTAGTGCTTGTTTGGCTTATCTACAATTTGATTCAAAGATGACCTCTTAAGGTTATACGAGAGTTTAAGAAGATTATTAATATCGGGACTAAAGAACCTCTTTAATTGTTTTATGAAACTAAAATCGTAATTTTATGTCAAATAACTTTGACTCATCATGATTAGATGGCGTTACTCCCCAGCGTTTTAGTTTTTATAAACTTTTGGATAAACGCTATGGTTGTGTAAACGCTTTTAGAATTCACCGGTAGGGCTTAGAAACTTTTCTTAGCCATTTTGTGTTTCTTTTTTATAATACATCAAAAAAATCCTGACTTTAATTAAAATCAATAAGTTGTACATTTTTAAAATAAAAGTATTTACTTTATTTCGAAATAAATTAATTTATTATTTGTTACACATTTCATTTTTCACAAAATTGTATAGAAAGTAACACAACGCTCCTTGAGAGCGTTTTACTTTTTATATAATTAATTGTGAATCTTCAGATAAAAGATTCAGCACACATAATAGTGTTGTATGAGTGTTGTACACAAACTTTAACAAAATATTGCATCTTGAATACAAACACGGATTTGTGTGCAGAGCATTATTTTTATTTACCAGTGCGACGTTCTGCTGTTCTGCCCTGCTTACCAAAAAGGAAGTATCTGCAAAATATTTGTTTTGAGATAATCTACTTCAAACTTGAGTTTGTTGGGCTAACTTATTTAAATTTAAAGATTTCAGTTTCAATTTTTTACCATGGTTTTTGTGAGTGACCTTTTACGTATAACTATTAAAAAATATGAAAATAAATTAAAAATTCATAAAATTATAACACTTACTGCTTTTTGGTTATAAGAAAAACTAAGCATAAAAGCAGTAAGTGACAGATACTACTTTTTTTCTTAGCAAATGTACAATTAAAGAGGCAGTAAGTGCTTTATTTCTGCTTAAAGTGATTTTTATAGCAATGAAACAAAGCTGGTTAACTTAAATAATTTACTTATCTAATCTAAGCTGCAGAGATTTATATCAATTCTAATCTAATCTAATGTAAGTTGCAAAGATATGTTACATTGGAGATTCACATTACATGCATTCTCACAACCAGACACGTACAAGTTTGCGCTTGCACATGCCTCATGTGAACCTACAAAAACCAAATCTCAAATGGACATAGGTACACCCTGCAACTCTTGCCGTCCTTCCCTGAGACAGGGGTGATATTGGCAAATTGAACTATTTTTACAGCATGGGTGGTCAGCCGCATACTAACCTATAAGTCAAGGAACATACACGACAATTTAAATCAATAAATAATCATTTCTATGGACATCAAAACTAAAACAAATTCCAATTTTATAAACCCAAGCCGCCAACATTAGAGATCAACCGCCATTTCTATCTTTCCTTACATACTTCTTTCATTTCCTCCAGTCTTTGGTAAAGGTTTATGAATTTTTCATCCAGCGAAGAGCAAATTTGAAAATATAAATGGTATATTTTTTGTGCTCCGCCGGGATTCGAACCCACGCCCTTCCATTCTTGCCACATATACTTTCTTCGTCAGTCTTTCCTCATTCATTCTCTCCATATGCTCAAACCATCGAGTATGTAGTAGTTATGTAATATTATATAGAAGAATATTTATTTTTTTGAGATACGAGGTTTTGAAAGTAAGGCGACGATATTCTGACACCGCGAAATAATTTATGTTTTGCCAATGAATCTTTCTAGTGGAATACCTGTATATACGTATTTTACTAAACCACAGCCACTCGTGCATTTCCGTCGATATACGAAGATATACGAGTATACCCGAAGTGTAAAATTCTCGTAACTATAGGAAATAGACCGCATGCGAAAAATGTATCGAATCTTAAACAGCATCTCGAGCTGGCGTTTTGGTTTTCATGCATTTTTGTACCTGTTTGGTCCAGTTTTAACGTAAACGCTTGAACTCCGTTACACCATTTTCGGACTCATAATCGGACTCATAATTTTTTGGTCAAAAACGGAGGAGATATTATATTTAAAGCCAGTTCACGAATCCGCCACAGTTTATCCGTGGCGCCAAAGACTGGATCATTTTTTGTATGAAAATCTTTCTTTTTCCATTATTAATTATAAATTAGAGGAGAAAAATTAAACAAGTAATGCATTGAAAACATAAAAAATATCACTTCAAATCCTAAAAGGAAAATAAACCATTAAAAGACGAATTTAGCTACAATATCGTATGCAAAATTTGGGTACTTTTTAAATAATCATAAAAAATCAATGAAAAGTAAAAAAAAACAACTAACAAGTAGAAAAAATAAAACTAATCAAAATTAATGTTTTGAAATAAAAAAAAGTTAGGATTTATTCATAAGAACAGTGGAAATCTCCATTTAAGGTATCTCCGTAAATAAAATTATTTTGAATTGGTTTTTTATGGAAAAAAATACCTAATTTTATGTGTTAATTTAATCTGGAAAAAAAATGCTACCTTAGCATTAAAAATATGGGCTATTTTGGTCATCAAAGTTGGGCGCGCTGACCTCTCAATCACCCTTAATGATATTCTCTTAAGAATCACATTCTACACTAATCTCTAATCTAATCTAAGTTGCAAAGATATGTTACATTGGAGATTCACATGACATGCATTCCCACAACCAGACACGTACAAGTTCGCGCTAGCACATGCCTCATGTGAACCTACAACATAAAAACCAAAAACACAATCTGAGCTAAGAAAAAAAAAGTAAAACACGATAATGTGATAGTCGTTTTAAATATTTTAAAAATCAATTTACAGTTTTCATAAGACGCATTGGTCCTGTATACGTACAAGCATTGTTCATGTGGAATTACCTGTGATGGACATAAGAGAAACAAGCACTACGGGGAAGATTTGTAGGGAATTGCGTAAGATAAATTTCCAGTCGGCGAGGCTTTGATTTGATGTTACGTGTGGTTTTTTTCACCTCACTTATTGAAACAGATTGGCTGTATACTGTACAGATCCCCAATTTACGACCCATAAAACTTATTGCGAGAATCACATATTACATTTGTTATGTTATTCCGAATAACAATTCTTGCGGTATCCGATGCAGATGTATTTCATTGCCTTTAAAATGAAGGATTTTAAAGAAAAATGCCGTGTTTTTCATGCTTAGTTATCTAAATTAATAATGTAAAAATAAAACACTAAGTTTTTAATATTAGTTAAAATAGCTTTTTTATACAACACAGTTTTATTTTCACATTTTTTAGTTAAATTGCCTAAGCGCTATCGGACTTTACCCGAAATTTAATTTTCAGTGTCAACCCTTAGGCCCGGTATTTTGAAGTATCGTAAAGTTAACTAAAATGCAATTTTAGTTAAATCATCATAATATTTCACTCACCGAATTTCGGCAGTAAATATTTAGTAACTTTAACTTTCGATTTTTCAAAATGGCGGCGCTTCACTGACAGCAGCTGTTCTTTTTTAATGTAAGAATACATCAAAATTGTTGCAAACTGAACATTTTTTGTCTCGTTTTCTAGCTTAATGAAGGTTAGGCATATGATTTTTATGAATAGTTGTTTGTTTTAAAGCTTTTGAATGGCATTTTAATTATTTCCAAGATTTGTGGGCGTGGCCTCATACTTCGGTAATGTTCGGTTTTAGTTAACTCGAGATTGAGTATTTTGAATGAAAGTTCAAGGAATAGTTAACTAAAATATTACTACAGTTCAATATACCGGGCCTTAAACTTTTACTAAGTAATATGTTTTTTTTGACCTTGGATACCATCAAGGTCAAAATAGCCATGGTGATCACCGATCTTATATATATTTTGAAATAAACACCGCAACGGAAAATCATTTCTGACACTCTCGGTGGAATTCGAACCCGAGTTCTTGGAATGGAATGCAAGCACTCTACCAACTGAGCTATCGACCGGACCGTAAATTGTATAAGGCGAATAAGTTTTTCAAGTGAAACTGCAAATAAGATAATTCCATCTTGTAGTTTGTTATTTGTGCAGGGTGTATAATAATATCGCAGTGCAGATTTGCCATCTAGTCATCGGTCAAAGCGAGTCGAACCGCTCCGTGGTTCATGCATACAAACCTTCCAATAACAATTCGCCATAATAAACATTCTACACAGACTTCCTTGTGTGTTTTCCACGTAGATATGACGAGGTTTCTTATGTGAATTGTAAATGCACCGTAACTTTGGATTCAGTCCGGCTGGAAGTCTCGACGACCGTCGATAGATCTAGAAGTCTCTATATGAAGATAGGGCGAAATAAAACATGGCAGTGCATCAACAGCTGGTCCATTTTTTATAATAATAATATTTTTTTCCTCTTATAAGGACGAGAAACTATATTTTGCTTGGGGTTTTGCAAAAAAAATTGAATGCGTTTCTCATACCTTACGGCTTACCCCACAGGGTATCCCATCCGGAGGCTTCTTTACAATCAATCTGTGAAAAAGGAGTATGTGATTTTCGCTGACCGACTGGCCATAAAAAATATATATATTTTTTTAGGAAGTTATTGGACTTTTAAATTCAAAGAGTAGCCCATAAGAACCTTTTTTGTTTAATGGTTAAAGTGATGATTGGCCCCATTTTTTTTTAAAATGGAGCACACAAAACTGTTTTCATATAATTATTTTTTTATATCATGCTATTGTTTTTCTTTTTCTATAACTGTTAAGATTATTGAACTTCCAACGATTGCTTATGTTTGTAAGATTAAAAAAAATATGTATTCGCCTGCCTCCTTGTGTTTCGCACAATTTCGGAATTATAAATCAAAAGTCCGGCTTCGAAAGTTCCGGATTTTTTATAAGATCCATGGGAACTGGAAAAAAACATTAAATTGAACAGCCTTATGCCAAAATCTGAGGTCTCATCTTGCGGCTTTTAATTATCCTGCAGGTACTAGTGACTTTATTCTGCTTGTGCTGCCCTCCGTTATTTCGATGGTACTGAAAGAGTTAAAGTGTACAAAATAATATGACGTAGAATGACAAAGTATCTACAGAGAGGAAGTGTGAAAGAAAAAAAGGCAAGGGATGACCGAGAGTAGTATGGAGTGATCTGATAAAGGAGATTGTGAAAATGTGATTAAGAAAGAATGGGGTATACAAAGTGAGTATAAAAGAAAAAAAATATGAAAAAGGTGATGGATATAAATGAATTGAAAGAGCTATGTAAGGATAGGAAAAAATGAAGGCAGCTCTGCAGAGGCTCTGGCCACTCCCAGCGGAATGACGACAGAGTTACAATTACAGTAGTGCCTTACGCCTGCTCGTATTAATGTATATTTAGGCCCGGTATTTTGAAGTATCGTAAAGTTAACTAAAATGCAATTTTAGTTAAATCATCATTATATTTCACTCACTGAATTTCGGCAGTAAATATTAAGTAACTTTAACTTTCGATTTTCAAGATGGCGGCGCTTCACTGACAGCAGCTGTTCTTTTTTAATATAAGGATACATCAAAATTGTTGCAAACTGAACATTTTTTGTCTCGGTTTCTAGCTTAATGAAGGCTAGGCATATGATTTTTATGAATAGTTGTTTGTTTTAAAGCTTTTGAATGGCATTTTAATTATTTCCAAGATTTGGGGGCGTGGCCTCATACTTCGGTAATTTTTGGTTTTAGTTAACTCGACATTGAGTATTTTGAATGAAAGTTGAAGTAATAGTTAACTAAAATATTACTACAGTTCAATATACCGGGTCTTAATGTATTAATAGGAATTGTATCTACATATGTCTGAACACTTAAGGCAACTTACTTTTTTATTTGTTTTTTATGTTGTAGGCTCACATGAGGGAGGCATTTGCAAGCGCAAACTTGTACATGTCTGGTTGTGAGAATGCATGTAATGTGAATCTCCAATGTAACAAATCTTTGCAACTTAGATAAGATTAGATTAGATTAGACAACTAACCACTTGTCACTTAAACTCAGCACTAACCACTTACAAATTGCATACTTTCCTCGGCAGGAACACTGAACGTTGATGGTATGCATGGCTGAATGGAGGTTTGTCGCTTGCGCGCGTTGAGCTCTCTTTGTGTCGTTCAGGCGGAAGCTGCTCGCGCCCGGGAGGTTCTAGTTCTCGGCAATAATTGCCGTTTCCCCGCGGGGCGCGCCCTCGTACTGGGAACACAGCCTTCCAGGGGCGGCAGCAACCATTTCATCACTGACTTTTTTTACATATTGTTCGGACATCTCGAGCACAATGAGATAGTTCGGACATCTTGAAAGAATGGATGATGAACGACAAACGAAGAAAGTGTGCAGAGGAAATGGCAGAGAAAAACGTGGAAGGGGAAGACCGAGGAAGGAATGGATAGACCAAATAGGTGAGGTGAAATCTGCAGAGTGAGAATAAGAGAGGAGTATGTATGAAAAAAGTGATGAATGCTGAAAAGATGAAAGAGATATGCAAGTACATAAAAAAAGTGGATACGCATCTGCGGAGGTACCGACCACGCCTAGTAGAACGGTGGCTAGATACAGTTACAGTTACTGCAGTATTGACGTAAAAGCGTTCACTAAAAATGCTTCAGATTGTAGAGTTATTTTTTCGGGTTGCTGGCTGAGGGCCATAATTTCCAAGTTAGACAAACATTCCACCGCTAAGTAAATAAATGATGAATTATTGGGAGAGCACCATTTTTGTGTGAATCATATCTCAAGAGCCCCCTGCAAGCTTGTTCGTTGCTATAAAAAGCCTCAATTAATCAAGTTGGTTGAACCTTTGGTGGCCAGTTTTTGATCAAAGCTCATAATTTTTTCAACATAGCGAAAAGTATCAATTAAGTATATGATAATATTTATTACGCTTTTCCGGGACTCGAACCCAGGATCTTCGTATTAGTATTAACTGCTAGACTGCATACTGCTCGATGTATGATTCATACAAAAACAGAGCTACTCAATTGAATCAACAAAATTCAAAGGTTTTTTCAAGTTGGAACAAACATAACATATTGTCGATTACAAATGTATCTAATTAGGTATTTTACTTACATAGTTTGTACATGAACTTGATTTTCTAGTTGCATTACTTAATCTTGTTATAGTTAACTTCATTATAACGCATAATACAGACGTGATGATGGGAGTTACATAATTAAGTTATTAGCTTGTATCTGTCACACATGAATGAGCGTTATTTTAATATAATGAAATGTATATTATGGAGCATAATGCTCTCTATTTAATTGCGCTCACTGCCTGGATAATTTAATGTTCGTTGACATGATCTTGGAACAGGTGTGCCACTTTATTTACAGATAAAGTCAAATAAACTTTAAGAAGATATTTAAAAACAAATACAACCTTTGATTTGAGCTTTTCATTTTTTTTTAATTCGTAAATTTATACTATTTATAGGCTGATATTAGGCTAACCACCAATACTGTAAAAAATGGTTCACTTTGCCAACGTCATCCCTGTTTCAGGGAAGGCCAGCAATAGTTTCAGTGCTTATGGTCATTTGAGATTTTGGTTTCATATTATTGTAGGTCCGCATACGGCATGTGTAATCGCGTACTTGTCTGCTATGGGAATCATTTAATATGAATCTCAAATGTAATATACCTTTGCAACTTAGATTACAGATTATAGAAACGCATTACAAGTGGATACGTTGGACTTTTTCTAAAGAAAAATAATGGAAGCTTGGAACTTCTTCAAAATAATGCCAACATCAGTTTCGTGTTGAAAAGAAAAATAAATTGCATTTACGAGTACATTCGTGTAAAAGACGGATTTATAGCAAATTATCAAAACTTTTTTTTTTTAATTTTGAAACGGTTCAGCATATTTGCACGAGCCCTCCATGCCCGCCAGTCACTCACAACTCTCTATAATATCGCTCGCAAAACCGGCCTTGGTTCAGTCCCTTCCCACCTTCCAGATCATTCCACTTGCCGGGCTGGTCCTCTCCGTCCGCGGGCCTCCCATTAGACCCACCGCTGCCAGAGCGCCGATATTTATAGTAGCAATTCAACGCCTTATCGTTTTTGTTTCGCATTATTTATATTCACAATGGACCGGTCGGGAAATGCAGATTTATTGATTCCAACGCGTTAAATTATCATACTTTTTTTATATATACGCGATAGGAATCGCGCGTAGGCTCATTCGCCAGTGACGCAATTTGCGAACGCGCAAGAATAACCGTTGTGCCCTTTGCCAATCAGGAGATTTACAGCCGAGGGAATGCACAACCATGCCTGGATTTATGGATGAGAATGTTTTTTTGTTTGTCTCTTATGTGCCTACATATTGTGTACTGGAAATATTGCATACTATTTCTTAACAATAAATGTGTATGAAAGAGCAAAAAAATGAGAATTCAATTGATAAATGAAAATATAATGCAAGGAAAATGAGGCAAATAAGTGACATCTAAAATTTTGCGAAAATGTTCAAAAAAAAAAAGACTAAAAAAATATTCCTTTTAATAAAAATCTTTCCGGTTTTCATTGATCCATCATCAGGTGACTGTAACTACGGTAGATTCAGTAGATACGGAAGATTCAATGTAAAAAATAATGGAAAATTAAATACATATTAATTAATGTAAAAAAATGGTCCAAGATACGCTTACAAAACATGTTGGATTTTCTTGAAAAAATGATGAGGACAAGTTGAAGTATTACATTATTTCTTTATTTACTTTCAGTGCAAATTGGGGTGTTTAAAAGTTTTTAATGGTGCAAAAATTACAGGCAAACATGCATCTGAGATACCGACTTATTCTAACTTTTTATTAATTTATGTACGTCATGTTTATGCCTTAATGCATCAGAACATTAAGGAAGAATAGAAGGTCTACTCGTTACTCAGTACTTCAAATATAAAACTCAACGATAGCGTTTTACCAAAAATATTTGAAAACTACTACACTCACTAGAGACGCTGTTTTAGTTTTGATGTAACCGCTAATGGTGTAGTTTGACATAATGTTTTATACTAGCTGTGGGTACAGGATGTTATCAACTTCTTCCCATGGTTCTTCCAGCTGGGATCAAAAGCTCCGAGCAGGCTTTTTCTCTTTGTGAGTAGATGCAGTAATCATATTATAATGCAGTATGGGCGGATGAGGAAATGGGAGGTGGTGAATAAACTGCATTATTCAAAGCATAACTGCAGATTCTCTCTACAAGAAATCAAGATCATTTTTAACTCATGTTTCAATGCATTCACAATGCAGAAAAAAAAACACGGAATTTCCAACTAAGATCCCTGAAACGGTGGTGGCACTGGCAAAGTTAACCATTTCTTACATTATGTATGGTCAGCCTCATACTAACCTATCTATCAATAATCTCTATTATTCAAGTTGAAAGGTATATTACATTTAAGATTTATATTAAAAGTATTCCCACGAGCAGACACGTATAAGTTCGCGCTTAAACATGCCGCATGTGAACCTACAATATAAAACCATGCAAGTCAAGGAATACAAACAATAAATAACTTTTAACTAAATAAAATCAACAAAACCCATAAAATAAATCTATATGTATAAAAAAAACAGTAGGTAGCTTCATCAATTACATAAAATGAAAAAAGAAGATAATAAAAGAAGTCCCTAACATTACAGATTAAATAAATACAAATAAAAAATCAATAATTTACACAAATCGTAAAAATAATTTTAAAGAAATTTTGATTAATTCAGTCCAAATAAAACAATTCAAATAAATATCCAAATGCGGAAATAGTTGTTTGAATAGACTGGTATGAATACATATCACATTTCTTGCATGTCGGCATCTAATAAGTCAAGTACTAATTCACTTAGTATCGGGTTACAATAAACACGACGTCTACTTTCTTTTGATTCGCCTGATTAGAGTTTGTATGAACGCCCCATTGTGTGTGCGGAGCATGCGGAAGATGTGAGAGAAAAACTCACATGGAAATTATGTATGCAAATGTTGGCATAATAAGTGATTATTTACTGATAAACTATACGCAATATGCTGGTTTTTCATTGAACAATCTATAACAACAACAAAAAACTAGAGCAAGCTTCAAGAAAACCTATTTATAATAATGAAAAAAAAATTAAACAAAAGAAATTGAAAAAATGTGATTTAATGAATGTTGTTTTTATGTGATACAGGAGTCCTTGTTTGATCAACGTCAGTCTCAACGCAACCCACATTAGTAAAAAAATTGTGATCAGCGTTTCCCATCCTTTTTTTTCTCATTGCCCCTTTAGGCGTAAATAGATTAGCCCATCGCCTCCTTATCCCTAAATGAAAATTGTGTTGACGGCTAGGAAGCGATAGAATCGCCTTTCTGAAAAACATTTTCTTTCAAAAAAAAATACCGTCAACGGGGGTAGAGAGGGGGAAAGGCACGCAGTTTCCGAGAAAATCATCGTCCAATTTAATTTAAAAAACACTGTCATTTGAGGGAGAGGGGTAGACACAAGTTTCAGAGTACTTTCGCCCGCCCTATCGCTCCATCGCCCTCCAATCACCCCTTTCGTAATTTTCGCCCCAGGTTACGAATCTTTGGCTTAGGTTAAGAAATTTGATTTTTGTTTATCCAGAATGGAGAAAGATTAACACAGTGAATCAAAAAAACTTATCTGAGATCGGAAATTCTCAAACTATTCAATGGGGTTTAAAACATACCTTATTTTTTTTTTCTTAGCTTTCTTTGTAAGAAAGAGGAAAGAAGAAAAGTGAAATAAGAATAAATCGGAACGAATGTTGAATTGAAAGATAAAAATCTCTTCGTGGGTTCTTTTATTATTTCTTTAAGTAATTTTAATTCCGTATTCGGTACGCGCTATAAAATTTGGCAGTGCTATAAATTTACGTAGAATTTATTAAGCTATTGTCTCCTCAGCCACTGACTGAAGTCGTGTTGCACCTCGAAAAGGTCAAATGTGTATTTTTTAAAACATGAAAAAGTAAAAAATAATGACCGTAATGTCTCTGCGATCTGCGGTCAAATTTAATTATTTTTATTTTATGATTTGAAATGATGTGACATTGCCACAAAGTTGATTCTTATGCAATAAAAAAATCAATTAAAAAAAAATGAAAATCAGGTTTTGATTTTTTTGTGTGAATTTTAAATTTTAAGTAAGCAATGACTATTTTTACATGGTATTTTCAACAATGTTTTTTTATACGAAATTATAAACACACACATAGGTATGTAGAGTATTCATAGTAAAATTGCTACTTATATGTGTCCCGAATAATAGGTTCCGATAATAGGTCCCGCATCGCCATATGCGATCCCTTCGGGGCTAACGCACGCAAGAAGTTAAACTATATGTGTAGCTGAGTTGCGTTTCGTTTTTTATGGGTGTAAAAGCAGTTCAATAGTTTAAAAAAATGATCCAAATTTATGCGGGAAGATATTATATTTATTTACTAATTCACTATCATCATGAGCTGTAAAAAACTTTTCAAAAAAATAAGGATAAAAGTTAATGTTAATAAACGTAAAAAATAAGGGTTAACAGGATACCACGTTTTATCCAAAATATAAAAAGGAGAACTTATTTTATTTCACAAAAAAAAAACATTTTTTACAAGTATGAAAGTGGCGCATCCAGTTTTACTCCGATGCACTGTCCTCCAAGTGTAAAACCTTACATTCAAACCCAATCATATTGTTTCATCAAGAAATGTATTGAAACCAAAACGCTCACTTGAGGACCTTTTTTTATTTTTGGTGTACTTTTATTTAGCGTCAAATCTTATACTGTACAAACAAGAACATAAAAAAGTAAAATTTATGCAGAGCAAAAGAACAACACTGAAACGAGCGAAAAAGACTTGAAGTGACTTCTTGTGCATCCACTGCTACCAGCTCTCACTCGTCCGTCCTTCAGACCAATATGGCTGCATCCACGATATCAAGTCTGTGAGAGAGGCAGTACAAAGCCAGCGGCGAATGCGGACGAAAGTGCCAGACGGTTTTTTGTTTCCACAGGGTCGATCTTGAGAAATATCTTTATTATCTGAAAGTAAATTAAATAAATTGAGGAAAGTGGCAAAAATAAATATTGAATTAATTGCATGTTTGTAAAGTGAAAAGAGATAAAATATCATGGACAAAATTTTATTTAAATAAAGGTGATTAAAATAAATATTTTGAACTATCGACATTTTTATTAAGTAAAGGTTGAAATAAGTGTTACAAAAGTATTTTATTAATTTTTGAGAATAGTTGTAAAATATATGTTTTAATTGGATTATATATAAATAAAACATTATTTTTGTCAGTGATTTGAATGTGTTTTTAGTTGTAAATTTTTGACTTGAAGTGAAAAATACATTTCGTGCTTTAGAACTTCAGGAATAAATATTTAAAAACGCATTTTACATTTCTTCAGAGGTATGTATTGACCATACATAAATTGTTTTATACTTTTTATATTTCTTCTGTGTATTTAATTTTATTTATTTTAAGGCTCTATCACATTGTGTGCAAGATATTATTGTTTGAACATTTCCTTGGATTATTTGTTGCCATGAGTCTGACAAACCATACTGTAAATAATGGTTCACTTTGCCAAGGTCATCCATAATTTAGGGAAGGGCAGCAAAAATTGTAGGGCTTATTAACATGAAATTTGTGTTTATAATATTTTTTTAAGTGCATTTGCGGCATGTGTAAGCGCGGACTTTTTCAGTTGCCTGCTTGTGGGCATGCATTTATTTTGAATCCTAAATGTTAAAATATATTTACCACTTATGTTTTATATTATTAACTATATATATTTATTGCTGCAATACGTATCTACAATAAAATATTTTTGTTTTATACAGCGAGCACGATTTTTTTGTTAATCATCTTAATCGGTATTGTTTTTAGGACAAATAACATACTCTCATATGCAGTATTTCAACTTGTTCTATCGATATAAAAACAAAAATCAGTCGTGACTTCCAAAGCATGCTCGGCCCGGCAGATGGCTCAAAAGAAACCACCAAGGCTCACACAGTCATCTCAGGTAATTACTTCATTTTGAGAGCAAAAATTAAAGAGCTTACCGGCATAGAAAAATATGATTCATCGTATGTGTACATGCTTAAACATTTCGAAACATAAAAATATTTCTTGAATCCGGTCAATGGCTCAATGGTAATACATACATTAAAAATTAAACTATTTTTTTGAAAATGCGACTCATTTTTGAGTTCAATCGAACTGATTGGTTTTCCGTACATTTTCTTTAATGTCTCTGGTGGTCCAAAAAACAAAGGTCCCTGATGATGGATTCTGCATGCTAATAGCTACAAAGCTTCACATTTAGTGCAACTTATTGCCACGTTTTCCCCGAAGGGATCGCACGTGTTGAATGGCGCCTATTAATTTTTACAGGTACGCTGACCACTTCAGTTTGAGTGGAAGTGTCTCAGCTCCCGAGGAGGCTGGTACTCATTTCTTGTGAAGGCTGAGCCTTGCCAGTATTTTATTTTTGGGTTTGAAATAAACACCGAAACGGGAAATCATTTTTGACACCCTCGGTGGGATTTGAACTCAAATTCTCGGCATGGAATGCAAGCACTCTACCAACTGAGCTATCGATCGGAATGCACAAAATTTGAAATTAGAATACATCGTTTTCCTGCAATCGTCGCAGGTTTATTTGATTTAAAACAAAAAGCTAAAAAACAACAAACTATTACTTGGACTTCTTTCTAGCAACCTGGCCGTGTGATATCACAATTTTGTCAAAGTCAATCAATGTGCGGATCTCATTCAAAATTGCAACGGGATCTCTCGATTTGGGTGGTAAAAATAATATAGAAATCTAGGGAGTCTCCCGCACAGGATTCCTCAAAAAAGGATAACATATAAATCTACCATACGTTATTATCGCGACATTGTTAAATTATGTAACAAAAAATTGCTTTGATATTGGTACATTTAATGTTGTAACGATAAACAAAATTCCTTTCGTTTTTTTGTTGCTTTTCAAATGTCAACTTAGTCTCAACTTAAGCCCACACTCAAATGAATCACAAAAATTCGCAGTTTTTTTAATGTCATTTTAATCCTGGTTTCTTACGTAATCAGCTCCATTTATTTTGGTTATACATATTATTTTGCACGCACAATTTCTCATTAAAAATATGTACCCGCGTTATGAATACAGGTTTACACCAGATTATGCTGTTGGATTCTTGTTTGAATACATAGTTTAATACCTATTTTTAGAAATGACTTGGCAGTTCATAGTACTCAAACCTTGCGAATCGAAAAATGAAAAAACTTTGCCAATGTCATCCGTGTTTCAAGAGTTCTAGGGCTTGTGTTCAGTTAAGATTGTTTTCTTTTTTGTTATGCATGTACACATGCAGCACGTGAACTTTCACATGTCTGCTTTTAAGATTACATTTAATATGAATCTGAAATGTTTATAGACGTTTGCAACTTGATTATAATAAATTATTATTTTACTAAATGATATTACTATTTGGAGTTTAATTGCATATTTATATTTGTTGTCAATACTCAATTTCAAAAGCTGATTGGATTTTCACTGCGGCTTTGAAAATACAGAATAATTTCATATTATACGTAATGTATACCCTGTTATTTATCACATGGACATTTAACCCTACAGTAAGGCTGTAAATGGTACAGCTCCTTCATATTTGGCTGACATGTTTACACCCGTTGAGAGGGATTTGAGGCGCCAAACGCTCAGATCTGCAGGGGATGGCGTGGTGGACTTGGTTCAGCCACACCGTCAGACACGCACTAATTTTGGGGACCGTGCTTTCCGGTTTGCGGGACCAATGGAGTGGAACAGACTGCCACCTAATGTGAGGAAGGCAAAGACTGTTGGTGTCTTTAAAGGAGCACTAAAGACACATCTTTACAAGAAATCTTATCCGTGATTTGAGAGGGCCCTTGAGGTGTGACACACACAAAAACGGCGCTCTTTAATTATGTGTACATTAAAATAAATTATCCTTATATATATATATATATACAGTGTTCAGGCGTTTTCACAATCATTAATATAGCAGCTTCTCTTCAGATTTTAATAAATTTTCAATGAATTATGAAAAGGAAACATTTTTTGTTTATAATGGAAGAATGCATCATTAAGAACTATATACGAGTAAATAAATATGATTCTATAATTTGTATTTTACATTTAGTGGTGGGAATATTGCCAATTTATTTTGTATTCATGAAAATTAATGTAAACAAAAAAAAAACAGTTAGATCCTACACACTCCTGAAAATCAACATGTAAAAAAGTGATCTTGAATGAGTTTCTCTTACTGAAGTGAAAATTTTCAAAGGGATAAAGGTTTCTGTAAAAAAAAAATACGACTATTGTCTTAATAAATATGAGACCTGTCAGACCATTTCATGATAATAGTACTGAGAGTTTTTATACGACCCGTTATATCGAGTTTTATAAAGATTCTTACATGAATAAAAAAAAAACAATCAAGTTTTGTTTTTAGGCTTTCATGGCTGGATTCAGATGCTTGGTATTGCTCTTCCAGGCTTAGACAGCGTTCCATAGTTTCTTTCTTCTTGTTTTTTTTTTTCCTCTTGCTTACGCTAAGGATAAGAGAAAAAAGTACCAAGAAAAACGAAACTATGAACCTCGGTTTAAGGCGGAAAGAGCAATATCAAGCAGTCTTATTGCGTTCGTCACTTTGGTTTTGAGAAAATCATTGCATGATTGCATTCGAAAACAAATGGAAAAACAGTTAAACCTACACATTTTCAGGTAGCGAAAATTGTGTGCAGAGCTTTTTGAACATTGCAGGGTTAAAACGATGAAAATATCAGGTTTATTAAGAATATATTCCCCCTTCAGGCATAAATAATATCAAATAAATTGCACTGAACATTACAACCCTTCAAGCATATTTATGAATCATCCCGGGAACAAAGCCACTTTAATCATCTATTCAATGGGAAATACTTCTCTATGAATAAATTAAAATCTATTCAACGCCAAAGATAAAGAAACAAAAAATATTTATTACTCAATCCTTGGTATTTCTTTTACAATTGATAATTAAAACTTGTAAATTGATCATTTTCTTGATTATTTCCTTGACTTACAAGTTGGTATGAGGCTGACAACCCAAGCTCTTAAAATTAGTTCACTTTTATCAACATCACCCCTGTTTCAGAGAAGGTCAACAAGCTGTAGAGTTTCCGCTTATTTAAGGTTTTGGTTTTCATTTTGTAAATGATCATGCGACATTTGTGCTGCGAACTTACAGGGTACACATTATGTATAAATCCAAAATGCTTATATTTCCTGGGAAATAGATTATAGAGTAGGTATAAAGTAACCCCAAAGGCACCCCCAGTCTTTGCAGAATTTAATATAAATAAAAATGAGAACTTAAAAACGTTAATTTCTTATTTATTGGCTTTTAATAGTGATGAATACCTACACAACGAGATTAATGAATATTCTTTTACGATGAGAAATAAAATAGATTGCAATTTTAAATTTTACGATAAGCTTTGTTACTCGAGAGGATATTCCTTCTCTGTTTTTTTTTTGTTCGTTTAAAAACTAATTTGTTTCTTTTCATCTCTAATTATAAAATGGCAATTATATTTGAGAATATTTCTGTATTGTGAGAATGCTATTTATTATTTCAACAATAAAAGTTTTGAATTAACAAAATCATTTTTATTATTCTTGTTGAAATAACAGTATTTTTATTTCAAAATATGTTGCTCGGCGGCCATTGAAGTGTTCACAAAATTTGAACAAATCCTATGACGTGTTGACATTGTTCAAGTATTTTTTCTTTCTTAATTCAGAAGTAACAATTTCAACAGTTTTTTTTGTGCTTCATGAATCGCAATAACGTGAATTATTTAAATAAATTATAATTAGATATTACACACTCCATTTGAAAACGGAAGAAAAAAAATCAATTAAAAGTACTTTGAAAATTATAATTCTAGCACCTTCCCAAGTATCATCTATAATATTTAATCTAAGTTGCAAAGATATATTTACATTTAAAGCTCATATAAAATACATGCCCACAAACAAACACGTGTAGTTCGCGCTTACAAATGCGGAATGTGCACTTACAAATAAAATCCAAACCTCAAATGAACATTAACCCTACAACTTTTGCCGACCTTCCCTGACTCAGGGATAACATTGACAAAGTGAACCATTTTTTACAGTATGGGTGGTCAGCCTCATACCAACCTATAAGTCAAGGAATATTTTTGACGTAAAATCTTGAGAGACGAACAAGAGGTCACAAAAGAACTTAGGTCCAGGATTTGAAAAGGCTAATGGATATCTCCTCCGATTTATAGCTCAAGAGTATGTCAAGAGGAAGACCAAAAACAGAGACAGATCGTCCACTTAGCGCTTGTTTGTCTTATGACCATCAGAGGTAATTTCACATGTACTGGATTAATGGATCCTATGAAAACTGAAAATATTTTTTTCTTCGAAAATTATTAAGATAACCTAACATTCGAATTTTTCAACTAATGCACGTTCAAAAGTAGCAATTTATATTTTACTTAGAAAATAAATATCATTCAAAAGCCTCCATCATCAATCAAAACGAAGGTCCAAAACAATTAGAAAAAAAATTCTAGTAGGTACATTATTTGCTGTGTTTTGTACAATTTAGAATTTTTAAATATGCAAAAATTCCATTGTTTCCGAAAAAAAACAATTTTCTATAAAACAATACAGAATCGAAATAATAGACACAAATTTATTTTCAAGGCGACAGTCGACGATTTTCTTCAACAAAGAGCGCGAAAATTTGGCGAGAAATTTTGCATTAAAATCAACGGCGAGAACTCGATATTCCAAGGCTAATGTCATGACTACAAATAAGATGCATTTTCAAATGGAAAATAAAAACAGAAATATAGCATTAACTTAAATATATTACATTTGAGATTCATATTATATGCATTTCCACAAGCAGATACGTATAAGTTCGCGTTTACACATGCCGCCGGACTTATGTATGTCCATATGAGATTTGGTTCATATAATGGTTTGGTTAATATTAAAACCCAATATCAAATGAGCGTAGGTTCTGAAAACTGTTGCTAACCTTCCCTGAAACAGAGGTGACATTGGCAAAGTGAACATTTTCTTACACTACGGGTAGTCAGCCTCATAACAAGCTTAAAGTGAAGGAATGGCAAACTTAAAAAGGCAACTTAGATCATAGATTATAGTTGAGGGAGCTTTTCATTCTTGACTTTAAAACTGGCGACGTGGCCAACGTCTTCAAATTTTTTAATAAAATAAATGACACAAATCCCGACGCATATAAATATTAGGATTTGGTATGTCACAATAATCAACACTTTTATTTTGTGTCGAGTCCATGTCGCTAGGAAACACTATGTTACCCATCATTGTCGAAACGCTGAGAATGAGTAAGTTCTCCCACAACGGTTCGTCTAATATCCGAAAACTTTAATTACCTAACTGTGTAGTTATTATAATTGTAATTATGTCAAAGTACGTCTTCCTTTCACATTACATTACATGCAATCTCACAAGCACACACGTACAAGTTCGCGCTTGCGCATACCGCATGTGAACCTACAATATAAGAACCAAATCTCAAATGGACATACACCCTGCAACGTTTGCCGACCTTCCCTGAAACAGGGGTGACATTGGCAAAGTAAACCATTTTCTACGCATGGGTAGTCAGCCGCATACCAACCTTACCACCAACGTAATTACAGCTTAAGCCTTACAATGTTTTCCCGTCCGCTTGGTAGCTCTGCCGGAAGGCTAAGGCGCGATCCCCACCAAGGGTGTCAGAAAAGATTTGACGTTGTTTCGGTGTTTCCCTATCACACTGCAAAACACCAAAAACATCTAAATATCAGCAATGGTTACTCAGCCTTTATTACAAAAGAGACGAGAACCTTTAACTTTACGAGAACCTACCACTTTGGAGCTGGGAAGCCGCCCTTTAAAGTGTTACGTCAAGCTTAAGTTAAGTTAGTATGTAAGTCAAGCGTTAAGTTAGCCTACTTACTTCTTAAATAAATAGGTTCCATTTGTCACAATTTCACAACCCTTACGAGGACAAGTTGTCAAGAAGTTGCACCATATAAACAGTTTAGTTGCGTTTTTAGCTATGATAGACACTATTTTATTTTTAATGCATTTTTTACTTTAAACGAATTAAATCTTTTGTTATATTAATCTAAATTATGAATTTTAAACTTATGCTCTGTACAAGTAAAATAGTTCAGACACATCTACAACATTTTTCTCGAGACAAATGTGTTTCATAGAACTTTTCACACGTATAAAATTCTTGCTTTTTTCCCTACCAATTATAATCACGTATCAGTCATTTCAACCATTAAACCAAGCATACAATTTTACGTTAAAAATCTGCCACAGCGTTGCACCAAAAAAATGTATGGAAACCAAAACGCTAATTAGAAGCGCTGTCTTGGTTTTGATACATTTTTCAAACGCAATGCTTGTTTTCTCTTAAATTTTGTACTTAAAATGCAACGGGTTATGCCAGGTGAAGTAACTATTTTTTTGGCTGTTTTAATTAGAAATTGGGTTTAACTGCATGAATTCTATCGGTGTTATTCACAAAGCATTTGATCCATGTATCATTGTTTTTTTTTTGTATGGAAAATTCACGTTTGGTGGCGGTTGAGCCACGGCTTTGCCATGTCTGAATCACACTGTATGATATAATAAGTGAACCGCTATATTTTATTGTTAACTGAAAGAATGAAATCATCTCATATTCTTTTGTGCTTTGATTAATCCGTAAAACTATTATTCATAAAAATGTACTACCATACATGATCCAACGATCATCTTTTTTCTTAGTACTGCGTGTTAACTTCACTCGGAGATGATCCATGGATTTGATATTTTTGAATAATGCCATATTTGGTATCAAGTTATTATTTTCGTGTATTCATTTATTTGTGCTATTCCCATATTAACAATTTTACAACCAAAGATGGAAGAATTTACTAAAAAATAAACTTTTATTTTGAATTATTAAACAGGGGCACGAGAATCGGAGTAATTCAAATAACAAATACATTTTGGAGGCAGTCATTTGGGCTGGTTTCTAGTTTAGTGGTTAACGCTACGGGCTAGTAAACGGAATGTCGTGAGTTCGATTCCCAGTGGAGTACACAAAAAAAAATTAAATGTACTCTTCTCTTTGAAAAATTAATATAAGTACATACCTTTATCGAAAATTGGTCAACAAAGGGAAATCCATCCTTACAGCAACTGTGTCTTGCTTGAGTAAATGGCGCTTTATATAGCGACGACCAAGCTCACAGAGAGCTTTTAAGGTGTGATTCACACAAAAACAGCGCTCACAATGTACCTACAGCAATTTTTTTTTCTTCGCATGTCAAGGTCTCTTTGCAAAATTTAGTCAATGCTAAAAATAAATACCGTATCAGATACAATTGTCTGTAAGGCTAGGTAAACCTTCAAGTCGGTCGTCAGCTACTAAGCTACACATATAGTGTAACTTCTTGCCGCGTCTCCCCGAAGCGGTCGCATGTGGCGAGTGAAAGCTATTTATTTTTACAGGTAAGGGGGCCGGCCTTACGCCAACCACTTTATTTGGAATGGGGGTTTCCCAGGTCCCGAGGGGGCTGATACTGATTTCTTGTGAATTTCAGAAAGTATGAAAACAAAAATTAACAACACACATTTTTTATGGTGAAATCGAACCACGTACTTTTTAAATCAGTAGTCAGCGGTATGAACTATTATACTACCACCGGTCAGCTTACATAATTTAAGCAACTCGAGTACGTTGAACTCAAGCATGTATTACTTTTCAATAAACTGAAATTACTTATTTCTTCATACTTGGTATTCAAAAACGTGAATCGAAATTCTAAGCACATCATTTTTGGGTCTGGCCGCATAATAAAACATTCAATTTAAACTAAACCTAAGAATATTTCGAAAGAATATACTGAAATTAAATCAGCGCCTCTAGTGAGAGTGTTACTTTCTATACATTGTTAGTACAAAGATATGGTTGAGTTGGAATGAAATGGGTTTTGTACTGGGGGTACTGGCGCATCTTAAAACGTTTCTTTACGAGTCACTTCTCAAGGTCATCAAGTTCACCTCACTGTATTTCACAATATACTGTTTAAAGAGCAATTTAGACCGGACGTTTCATAATATGAAATACATAACACTTTTATAATATAGGCTCTCTTTTACACAGATCAATAATCAATGTATACATTCTTATTCGTCTTCGTGTATTGGATCATTGATCTGTTGCATCGGAAGCTGTTAAATATATAAATATAGGGCCTGTTGCACCAACCTCCAATCTATATTTGCTTGACACATAAAATTTGATTGCTTAATTCTGGTAAGGACCTCTTTAAATATTTCTCGGAAGTGATTTACTGATTTACGTACATGCAACCAAATTTTTGATTTGATGGTAGAAATCACACATAATTTTGATTTTTGTCTGATTGGAGTTCGTGCAACAGGCCCGTAATATTGTAAAGAATAAGGACAAGTGACGAATTTTGAAAAAAAAAGAGCATGATTTAATAGGGCCCTTAGGATTTCTTTTTTTTCTTTCCAATTTAAACGATGTAGTTAGGAATGATGAGTTAGGAATGACTGGGTAAAAAAATAATGTAATTTGAAAGAGGATGTGAAAGTTAAGGTACCAAAGAATGTGATGAGATGGTTTGGGCATGTGAAAATAATGAATGATGATAGACTGACAAAGTTTATATACAAAGAAAGTGTGAAACGAAAAAGAGGGAAGGGATGACCGAGAAAAGTAGGGAGTGATCAGATTAAGGCGATTGTGAAAAATAGGATATACAAAGTGAGCGTAAAAGAAAAAAAAATACATGAAAAAGGTGATGGATATGAATGAATTGAAAGGGGTATGTCAGGATAGGAAAAAATGGAGGCAACTCTGCAGAGGCTCTGGCCACCCCTAGCGGAATGGCGACAGAGTTACAGTATAGTTACAGTAACAGTACCAGTTTTCATTTTTTTTTCGTCCGAATGGCATAGCGCCTACAACTTTTCGGTGTTTTTTAAACCCGTCAAAGACTTCTTTCTTCATTGCAATCTTTTTAACAAGAGAGTAGATCCCGCGGGGTAAAGGTTTAAATATCACTGATATTTGGATATAAAATAATTTTTGCTTGTCATGCACTTCCGAAGAACGAGTATAAGGTTCACTTAACAAAACTTGTCGGTCCATTTCGGGCCATGGGTTTACGTAATCTTTCGTTATTGGGAAATTTTTGTATGCAAGCTCTACACACCCATTTTATAATGAGTATCATAATTTTCTTTACATTATTTAATGCATGTATAATATATATTTGAATCAGTTTTGATTTATAGATCTGTAAAAGAAATATGATGGAGCATATTTTTTTTTTTTTTTTGATTTCGTAATAGGATGCTGTTTGTTTGAATTATGAACGTTGTAGCGGGTGTTATCCACACACAGCAAATCCATGGCTCAACCGCCACCTAACGTGAATTCTGCATACAAAAGGCAATGATCCATGAATCAGCTATGGATTTAATGTGTTGAAAATAACTCTGTTAGAGCAAATCCATGGCTTATCTTCCACCTATAGTAAATTCTCCACGCAAAAAAATATTATCAGAGTATTTTCTACGGATATTTTATGACAGTTCCTTAATAGGTTGGTATGAGGCTGACAACCCCTTCTGTAACAATTGGTTCACCTTAGCAATGACGCCCCTGATTTAAGAAAGAGTGGCAAAAGTTGCAGGGTTTATTTTGTTTTTGGGTTTTTTATTTTGTCAGTGGACCCACGCAGCATGTGTTAATGCGGTCTTACGAGTGTCTGTTTTTGGGGGAGCATTTAATATGAATCTAAATCTAACTCTAAGCTGCAAAGATATGTATCATTTGAGATTCATATTAATTGCATTCCCACAAGCAGACATGCATAATTTCGCGTTTACACATGCCGCATGTGGACCTACAATATAAAAAAAACCCAATCTCAAATGAACATAAGCCCTGCAACTCTTGCCGACCTTCTCTGAAGCAGGGGTGACATTGGCAAAGTGAACCATTTTTTACAGTATGGGTGGTCAGCCGCATACCAACCTATCAGTCAATCATAAATGTAAATAACTTCTTGCATATCAGGTTATAGATACTGATTCCTTGACTAATGGGTTGGTATGAGGCTGCCCTCCATGCTATAAAAAATGGTTCCCTTTTACCAATGTCACCCGTGTTTCATAGAAGGTTCACATGCAGCATAGGTCCACGTGTCTGCATGAGGGCGTGCATTGAGTATAAGTCCTAAATGTCTATACATCTTTGCCATTTATAGAGTCTAGATGCCAAAATTGCAGTTTCGTCGTTGTGTTTCTAAGCCCTCGACATATAAAAAAACAAGTTTACTCGAAGATGGTGTATTTTTTTCATGTTCACGTATGGAATCATCAAAGAAAACAAAACAAAAGGTGATATCAATTATTTTTAGTTGCCATAGGAGAAATTGGTTTGCTCGTACTCGGATCGCAGGAGAAGAAAATTGTTTTTATGTTTTTTTTTCATTTGAAATCTGATCGACATGAGGTTGCGTGCAGAACAAAGGGTTCCACTTTTTCCCTAACACAGTTTCAATACCACAAGTATACCACTTTCTGTACAAACTCAACCACAAAAATGTATGTAAACTAAAACAGCGTCTCTAGTGAGCATTTTAGTTTACACGTATTTAGAGTAAAACGCTATGACGGAGTGTAAGCCCAATGTTTTATAGTTGGTATCTTGGCAGGTAGAAAATCAGTGCGAAACTAGCGGCGTGAAGCTATACAGGATACCAATTGAAATGCTGTTAACGTTTAAAAACTTCCCTAAAAATAGGGAAAACAAGATAAAAAAAACTTTACATTCATGATAAAAAAAGACAAAAATTTTCATAATTAGAAAGGAATCCTAGAAATTGAACCTCCCTGTGGATACAGGAAACCCTACATTCAGTCCATTCATCCAAAACCTATCAACCTTTATCATGTCTTTTTTAACATTATATGCTGCAGCGTTAAAGAAGGATTTGATGTTTTTGTTAACCATTGCCTAATTAACTAACTCTTCCTTGACTAATAAGTTATGGTATGAATTTCTCGACTAACTGGTTGGCATGTATCATCAAAATGTATCATCAAAAGGTCCATCCAGCCTTACAACAACTGGGTCTTGCTTGAGAATTGGCGCTTTCTACAGCGACGACCAAGCTCGCAGAAGGCTCTTGAGGTGTGATACATACAAAAACAGCGCTCACCAAATAAATCAGCCTAATTAATTTTTAATTTAATTTATGCGTACAAACTTGGTTCACTTTTGCCAATGATCCCTGTTTTAGTGAAAGGCGGTAGAAGTTGCAAAGTTTGTTCTCATGTGAGGTTTGGTTTATTTTGTATGTACACATGCAGCATGTGTAAGCGTGAACTTACAAATGTCGTTTGTAGGCATGCATTGATGCATTAAATGTGAGCCCTAAATGTCTATTGTCAGGTTATCATAGGGTCCTTAGACGCAATTTCTTTATGAGTCGTTTTTTTGAAAAACAAGGTATCTACATCATCATGTGCTTGACGGTTCAGGATGGACCTTGGCTGAATCCAGGATTATCCTCAACTCTCGCCTGTCCATCGCTTTTGTTATCCAGCTACGTACTTCGTCTACATCTGCGTTGACACCATACATTTATTGCATTTTTGACCTTCGTGGTCTCCTTCGGTAATCTGGTGCTGTGAATGTAACATCACTTTGTCTAAAAAAATTTTTTTTTAATGTGGGGAAAATATTTCTTTTTTACTGTAAGCCTTTTGGTTAGCTTTACACAGGTTGCGAAATTGTTTTTTTTGCAATCGCAGTCTATATAAATTATTATTTTCTCGTGAGCCCATCTAACCGAAGCCTTATTAGGGAGTATTAAGCCTTCAGAAATGCTCTCTATATGAAAATTAAGGTAAAAAGAATCCCAGACAAAGCCTGAGGGGGTTTGTTTCAAACCAGACATTCGAGTAAATAAAAAGGTAAAATTTTAAAAGTCGCTAATAATTATGACGTTGTTTATTTTCTGCAACAAATAAAAGTATTTTTAATAGCTAGACTCCACATAAAAATGGCGCTGTATTTACTTTTTCATTTTCTTCTTTTTTCTTCAGATTTTCCCAGTCCACTTCCTCAATCCAATTTAGGCCTCTTCTAATTCATTATTTTAGAATCAGATACTCAAAAATTCGAAAAAAATAATTAAGCTAGTCCGGTCGATAGCTCAGTTGGTAAAGTGCTTGCATTCCATGCCGTGAGCTCGGGTTTGAATCCCGCCAAGGGTGACAGAAATGATTTCCAGTTGCAGTGTTCATTTCAAACCGCAAAACAAAATACCCCCAAGGTTTACTCAGCCTTCACAATAAATGAGATCCAGCCCTCTCGGAAGCTGGGAAAACCCTGCTTCAAATGAAGTGGTTGGCATAAGGCCGGCCCCCTTACCTGTAAAATAAATAGGTTGAAGGTTCCACTCGTCTCATGCGAAACCCTTTGGGAATAACGCGGCAAGAAATTACACTATATGTGTAGCTTAGTTGCGTTTTTTTTTATATAACCGCCTTTCTTTCTTCTATAAGACTTAAATGCAAGATGTGTCGGTAAAAGCGTTTGACAGGAGCAAAGAAGAAAGAGAGACAATCTTTTCTTGTTTGGCGTATCTACCATTTGATTCAAAGATGACGTTTCAATGAAATTGTTTTAATAATCACATTCTACACAATCTGAGCCGAGAAAAAAAAGTAAAACACGATAAGGTGAGAGTTCTTTTACACATATTTAAAATCAAATTCCAGTTTTCATATTAACACATTTGTCCGGTACCCGTAAAACATTGCTCATGTGAAATTACCTCTGTTGGACATAAGACAAACAAGCACTAATGGGACGAATCATTGATCAAGGAGGCCAAGACTTATTTCGGTTTGTCTTAAAAATTATGATGACGGTGATTGCTAAAATAAATATTTAAAGATTTTATCGTCTAGAATATAAATTAAACATTAGTACAAGATTTATGCGAAGATCTCATGAATTTTAGTTAATATTTGTTCTGTTATATCACATTGAAATAATAAAACCAGAATCTCACATTCAGAATCTAAGGAGCTTGTTTTATGGCTTTGAAGAGAAGCAATTTGCATCATAATAAAGTCGTGCGAAAGAGATTTCGTCTAATTTAATAGGAACAGTTCAACGGCATTAGCATGAGCGAAACTAAAACGTACCAGAGCGGAAGATGCTCCCAGGAATTACCATCAAAATGTCAGGTAAGATTCTGCTTAGACAAACTGATGCTGTGCCATCGCCTAGAAGAAATATTGGTCTAAAAATAAGTCGTATTTTCAAGCTTTCATTGCTTTAAGTATAACGACTACGTGTAGGTATACCTAGCCTCGATAAAATAGTGTATAAAAAAGGTTCACACTTTTAATTTATTTTAGGAATCCTGTATGGGAGGCTCCCCAATTCTTGAAAGTCTTGTGGGTCTATGTCACCCTGCAAGGGTGCCGCAGAGGTGTTGCTTGAATTGTTGCTTCTGTCGTGAGGCGCTGCAAGGTAGTGGCGATTGATGTTGGTTTTGAATACAGCCGGATTAATTTGGGAAGGGAACACAGATACTGGTAGATCGTTCTATAAACGGGCAGTTTGGCGAAGGAATGAGTTCTGAAAACGCCAAGTTCTCAAAGTTTTGAGATCGACTGAAAAGGGATGAATGAGAGTTGAACTATGAGTTTCCCTTTCTGAAATGCGAGGGGGAGGGATTAACTCACTACTATGTTAGATAAACTAATAAACGTAAGTGAAGAGGTAACAAATATTTATCATATCTCTGTACACAAATAAAAAAAATAACTTTATATACAGCTCACACGATGCTCTCATCAACGCCATACATATTGGTACAAACTTTTGTCTTGGTATGTATATGGCGTGATGTTTAGTGTCTTATTTAAATTTCATAAATACATATCGTTGTGTTTAAACCAGTTTTTAGACGCATTTGTATTTTATTCTCTTCATAGTACTATGTAAGAATACGAGGGTAAAAATACAACCATCATCAGTTTATGTGATTCATATAAAAAGTTAAACCTTTTTAATTTTCTTAGACGGTTATGTAATTTATACAAAAATACCAGTACTAAAACGTCATTTAAACCATTGATTCGGTTTCAATTAACTCTATTGATTATAATATTAGGCCGTAAGGGAGTCGTTTCCAATGCTATACTTTCATTTTACTAGTGATTTAGTTTAAAACCGGATGGTGAAGTAATCTAGACATGCTCAGAACATAAATATAAACAGGTTATTCAAATAGGTACGGTCATCAAATAATTACTTACGTTTGAAATAAACTGTAATTATTCTTATAAGTGCACCATGTTCCTATAAAATCATTTTTAAGAAAATGAGGTCACATTTATGAATTGAGAACTTATTTCTAGGTGAGCAAACGTCAATCTTGTATGTACCGTCCTTAGCAACCAATAAAAAATATTTGTAATATAAGCAACCCGGCTGGGTGACGGAACAATATTGTCTATGCCAGTTTACGAGTGAACCTCATTTATTTTTAATTGTACATTGAAGCTTTCACGGCCGGTACTTGTTGGCACAACAATCACTTTTTTCGGGCTATGTAGCTGTGGTCTGGTTGATTCATTCCGGACAGTTTCGCCCATTGCTCCGATGGGCATTATCAGCGGTTGGCTAGTCGCTGTTATCATCTTACAGGAACTGGTGTTCTGGACACCAACCTGTAAGAAGTAAGAAGAACACCAGTTCCTGTAAGAAGATCACAGCGACTAGCCAACCGCTGATAATGCCCATCGGAGCAATAGGCGAAACTGTCCGGAATGAATCAACCAGACCACAGACAGCTACATAGCCCGAAAAAAGTGATTGTTGTGCCAACTCATTTATTTTGATTAATTAAATTTAGTCCGGTCAATAGTTGTATTGCTCAGTTGGTAGAGTGCTTGCATTTCATGCCGAAAGCTCGGGTTCGAATTGCCCCATGGGTGTCAGAAATGATTTCCCTTTTTTTATACACCCAAAATAAAAATATCGGAAAGGTATTCACAAGAAATTAGTACCGGCCCCTTTGGGAGCTGTGAAAAACCCCCACTTCAACTGAAATGGTTGGCGTTAGACCAGCCCCCTTACCTTTAACAATAAATAAGTTCCCCTCGCCACATGCGACCTCTCTAGAAATAAACACGGCAAGAAATTGCACTACATGTTTAGATTAGTAGCTTGGTAGCGTAGTGAGTCTTTATAGCATTAGTGAATTTAGCAATATAGTCATTAACTTTTCTTCAGTTTTCTTAATATGTAAGTACTTAGGTACCTTTTATAAGCTATCATAATTTTGCCTTTTTTCTTAAAATTTCCCTTTTTTGTTTCAGGTAAGTCTTCACTTTGAATTGAATTAAATTGAATTGAATTAATTAAATTAATTTGAATTAAAGAGATATGCAAGGGTACAAAAAAAGGCAAATCTGCAGAGGCTGTTGCTATCTTTAGAAAAAATAGTGACAGAGTAACAGTTATATTTAATAACAGCTTCTGCATGAAAAAAATGAAATATACGAGTAAGCATTTCATTTATTTGTTATGCATCCTTTTCCCGTCTTTTTTTCAAGAAAACATTACATAGTATCGGATGTGGTTTCTACATTTAATAGTTTTGAACGTTAACCAATAAAATGTTATTATTATAATTTGAACACTTTTGCTCTCTTGCCATTGTTGATTTCATCACGTCCTTTGACCGCATCCATTCGATACTCGGGAAATGCCATTTGTTCATACTTTTACTCGATCGCTGATTGGTTACCCGGTTTCACCACACCTTGCTGAAAGTATTATGATAAAAACGAAACTTGCAAATCATTGGGTTTATATTTCTTAAGCAAAAAACCTCGAAAGGAAATGTCTGTAAAGAAGAATAAAAAAAACAGCTTTCTGAAGAATAAAATGGATTCGGAACGTTTTTTGCACTGTACTGTATCCTGCTGCCGCGTTTCACTAAGGGTAGCCAGTACCTCCGTAGATGCGTCTCCATTTTTTCTGTCCTTGCATATCTCTTTCATCTCTTCAACATTCATCACATTCCTCATACATACTCTTCTCTTATTCTCACTCTGAAGGTTTCATTCTTTTGCAATCTCACCTATTTGGTCTATCCATTCCTTCCTCGGTCTTCCCCTTCCACGTTTTACTCTGACATTTCCTCTGTACACTTTCTTCGTCAGTCATTCATCATTCATGCATTCGAGATGTCCATACCATCTCTAATCTAATCTAATCTAAGTTGCAAAATATATGTAACATTAAAGAATCACATTATATGCACTTTCACAAACAGAAATGCACAAGTTCGCGCTTAAACATGCCGCATGTGGTCCTACAATATAAAAACCCGAATCTCACATGGACATATACCCTGCAACTCTTGCCGACCTTCCCTGAAAACAGGGGTGACATTGGCAAAGTGAACTATTTATTACAGCATGGGTGGTCAGCCGCATACCAACCTATAAGTCAAGGAACATACACAACAAATAACATTTAAAAAAAAAATAAAAATCTCATTGTGCTTTTTTGCACTTACATTCTCGTATTCACTTTTTCAAAATACCACACTCATTTATTCACTGATCTTCAAATTTGATTTTTTATCAGCGTGCAATCGTCACACGCATTTGAAACTTCTTAGTAACCAAAAAAATAAAGCCAAATTACAGTCCTCTGCCGGGTTATGAGGTGTATTTTTGCACCCTTTTCATTGTTCCGACCTCATTGTACAAATATTTTTTGAAGTTATACACAATTTAACAGATATTTTGACAAACAAGCAATGATTAAAGCACGCAAGGTTTTCCCACAAAATCGAAGGTCGAACAAACAAACTTTTTTTAACCGGAATACTTCAAAATTAAAGTTTTACAAAAAAATAGATTTTATTACAGCAGTATTATTGTACTTCTGGGTAAATTTAATTAATGCCAGTATAAGACAAGGCAGCGAGCGATCAAGCGTGCTATTTCTCACAAAAGTGATTCGTGAACACAAAAAATATATCCGGCAAAGGTTTACCCACCACTGGACAGAAGCTCTTTACATTATTTTAATCAAATTATATGGATCAAATGTTTTTATCCTTTGATTTATATTTAATTTAAAAACAACGATTTATTTAAAGGGTTTTTATGAAAAAATCTTCAAAAATGAAGTGCGTTTAAAATGATGAGAATCTGATAAAAGAAGATGATAAAAATCTGAATATATAAAATTGCTGACGTATTAAAAATCGTAAATAGGCACTACGCTCCCCCAGTTCTTGTTTACCGTATACGCCAATCTTGTCAAATATGACTTTTTCATGCAGTTGTCTTATGAATCAAATTCTACACAATCTGAGCTAAGAAAAACCGTAAAACTCGATAATGTGAGAGTTCTTTTAAATATTTTTTAAATAAATTTCTTGTTTTTATAAGACACATTGGTCCAGTACACATGCAAACATTGCTCATGTAAAATTTTCTCAATGGCGTATACAGTAAACAAGAACTAAGGCAGCGAGTAGTTAGTCAAAAAAAGAAAATTAATTGATGAGTCATTTACTTCATAACCTTTCATTTTACTTGCCTAGTTACCACTTACAATTAATTCTGAATTTTTAATCATTAAAAAAAATATATAGGAAAGAGCTTAGAATGTAACCAAAACAAATTAACCAGCTTTAGTTCAAAGGTTAAATCGAAACAGAATATTAAGCTCAATGATGAGTTTTAAAAATAATCATTTTAAATCTCTTAAGCCTCGTTAGATATTCCAGATAGGAAATGACTGTATAATTTTAAGTCGTTATCAAGCACCTGCCTTGAGGTAGAAGATTTGGGGAGAAACAAATCTAACAAATTATTCAATGTCAGAAGGTGAGTCTGTAGGCATTTCTGGACCATTAAAAAGAAAGTGGAGTTGATGTTTTTAAATGGTTGTAGCTATTTGTAACAAGATTCAAATTGTATTTATACTGAGATGGTATTTACGATAGCATTTTTGAAACTTTATATGAATTTTTATATTTTTCACTTCAGGTTTTAAGTGGTTCTATATAATCTATCATCTAAGTTGCAAGGATATATTCATTCAAAGCTCTCAGATGTATGCCCACAAACAAACACGTGTAGTTCACGCTTACAAATGCTGATTGTGTACTTACAAATAAAATCCAAACCTCAAATGAACATACGCCCTGCAACTCTTGCCGACATTCGCTGAAACAGGGGTGACATTGGCAAAGTGAACCATTTTTTACAGTATGGGTGGTCAGCCTCATACCAACCTATAAGTCAAGGAATAAGTTCTGGTTTCATAATATTCATTAGGTATATTTTGGATGATAAACAGCTGTCGGAGGAACCTGTAACCGCTAGACAGCGCGTCCCCAAGGTGGGAATACATATGGGATATGAGAATGCTCGACAGGCTTGCCTGGAGGGTAATTATGAAATGAAATAATCCCTGCGGATCAACAGGTAGTCACCAACCCGTATGGTAAACGTGGTGACTTATCGCAAAAGTCAGACAATTGCAAAGAAAGGTGAAGATTAGATGAGTCTTACGTCACGGAGCGGATTGAGAAGGGCTTAGGAAGTAGAGAGGTAGGCTTAGGTAAGCGAGTAGCACTTAGGTAGGCGAGAAGAAGAACTTGGGATGAAAGAAGGCCTAGATTTAAGAATACATCCAGAATATTCCATATTCTTGCGTGCACCGAAAAAAAGACTGATTTGAAGAAGTGTAACACGTAAAATAAGTTTTTAAAAAAAACTAGGTACTTGAAATCGATATTATGTTACAAAGACAAATAATGCAGCAAAGTATAAAATTTCAATCAAGGTTATCGCAAGACGTAAAAAATCAGCGGCTATTATTTTTTTCGTGGTGTCTTGAACTCGTTTCCAAATCATTTTGTTTAATGACTGCAAATCCATATTATGTTATGTAATCCTTTTTTGCAATCTAATTTGATATTAGTTGTTCTAATCCAACCAGTTTTCGATTTTTGATAATTAGTTCGCAATTTATCTGTAACCTAGATAAATTCAAAATATGCATAATATTATCATAGTTGTATTTATGATAATGGTGAGATAACACCTTAAGCGCTCGAGTTAATAAAACATCTCGTGAAGAAAAACTTTTTTATTATTATGTGTACATCATTAAAAAAATGTATGGTATTATTGATATTTCTATATCTATCTATCTATAATCTAAGCTGCAAGGATATGTTATCATTTAAGGCTCATATGAAATGCATGCCTACAGACAGGCACATGTAGGTTCGCGCCTACACATTCTGCATGTGTGCATACAAATAAAGAAAACCTTACATGGACATAAACCTTGCAACTCCTACCGCCGTTCCCTGAACGGGGTGGCATTGGCAAAAGTGAACCGATTTTTACAGCGCGGGTGGTCAGCCTCGTACCAACCTATCAGTCAAGTCTTTTTATAAAATAAACTTCTATTCAAACACAATCAATAAATTATATTTGTTTATGGTTTGTGTATTAAAACTGTAAAAAATCATTGTTGATTATTTCTATATAATACTTTAAAAAAAGAAAGTAATGTTTTTTTATTTAAAACTCTGTTTTTTACCTGATAATGTTCAATGTATGACCGAAAACGTTACTAAATAAAAAAAAAACAGTGTTTCAAATAAAATAAAAACATTACTTTTTTTTTAAAGTAATACATCGAAAGAATTAACAATGTTAATTTAATTTTAATTTTCATTCATACACATCTTCGTAGATACCGGTTGACCTTTGAAACAATTACTCGACGGTTCTTATAATTAAGTCAGTCTTAACTAGCCCTAAGATATTAATCAGAAAAGTTTGTATACGGAGTAAGTCATTATTAACAATTAGTGGAAAAAAGTTGATTAGAGCAATTTAACAATAAATTTCTAGCCTCTGGGTGTCGTTGTTAAATTAAAAAAAAAACCGTAATGATAAAATTATACTAATACATTAAACTTTAATGGTAGTTGTACACGGTATTTCGTTGTTATTGATAATATAAATGAATTATTATTTAAGATTGCTTAAAGCATTATTAGAGTGTTGGGTATAAAATGGATAATAAACGTCAAATGGAGACAAAAAAATGTTGCAGAGCATTGAAGTTATTGGAAGATCCATTTCATGAATGACAACCTTTTGGAATTGCGTATAGTTAATTTTTAAATACAACTCCGCAGATGCGTCGTCAATAAATTCTGCCCTTGCACATTTCTATAATTTCCCCGACATTCGTCGTTGCATTAATGAATTCTCTTTTCTTGTTATCACTGTTAAAATTCCAGTATTTTTTTGTTAATCCTTTATTTTGTCAGTCACCGCTTTCCACGATTTTCTTTGACCTTTGTGTACTTTTTTTTTGGCAGTTGTCAATTGTTCCTACTTTTAAGATGCACAGTCATCTCATTGCAATATTTTGTTTCTCATATTTTCGTTTATACCGCACTTATTTATTCCGCTGCTAATAAAAATTAGAAAAGTTTTTTTTTTCACACACTCGTATTGGTAAGTTCTGATATTGAAAAAGTGTTTATGCTTATTCCAGCCCAAAAAAAAGTCAGGTAGTATTTTCCTTCTTCCATAAAAGAAATCATAAAAATTTACAATAAATATAGCAAAGAGAAATAATGAATTCTGCCTATAGAATTCCTTTTATGGTGTAAAAACAAATAACGTTTTACGTTTCTTAATTAAAAATGAAAATTTAACTAGTGAAGAAAAAGTTTGTTTTTATTTTTGCATTATTAATTTAAAATGAATCATCACAATGTCAATTCATGAACCTTTAAACTTTAATTAATTAACGTTTTGTAAAAGTAATGTATTCACACGAGATGTCTTCTCCCAGAAGTGGTTCGGTATGTGGAGAATTCATTTCGCCTAAGGGGCTGGTTTGTGCTCAGTCCCCAAAATATTCACAACGTTTAAGCTCAATCAAAGCGCTACCAAAAATGTATGAAAACCAAAACAGAGCCTCTACTGAGCGCTTTAGTTCCAACACATTTTTGAGAACACGCTATGGTTGAGTTAAAACGTAAGAGCATAGTAAAAAAATGACTTGTGGTAGACCCGCACCTCATCATCTTTCATAAAAATCAACTTTCATCTCGCTGTCCCAAATGTTTGGATTTTTTCTTCGTTAAAGCATTTTTTTTGCCACCTGCTAAACACACCTTAAACATTCAAGTGTTAGGCATTCACTCGCCCGCATGTTTCTTGGTATTTTGATCTTATCGTTTATCTGAATAATTGATGACATGATAAGTATCTGGATAGATATAACGGCTTTGGTGATGATGATGAATTGATGACATCTACAAAATGCCGTTTCGATTTGCTTTCACTTTAAGGGCGCTCTTGCGAATGATGACAGAAATATGCTTGCTTTCAATCCCTTTGTATATTATTGTGGCATTCCATCCTTCCTTCTTCAGCCTATCTCAATCCACTCTTGAACAAAGGCCTCCTCCAATCGTCTTCAGTCCTGTCTATCGGATGCTGTGTTCCGCCATCCTATGCATGCAGTTCTCTTGATGTCGTCCAGCCACCTCAGTTGGGGTCTCCCCGCTCCCCGCTAGGACATCTTGGGTCACCACTGGACGATCCTTTTCGGCCATCTTTCATGGTCCTGCCTTGCGACGTGACCAGCCCAGCGCCACTTGTTGAAAACAGGCCATTTGCTGTATGCCATAAGTGACACCAGTGGGTCTGCGAATCTCTTGGTTTGGAACCCTGTCTCGGAGACTGATTCCCAACATCCTCCTTTCAATAGCACTTTGGCACGTCCTCGGTTGTGGCATTATTGATTCAATTTTTTTTTTTAAATCGTTAAAAAATCTGAAATCGTCCGGTCAATAGTTCAATTGGTAGAGTGCTTAAAGTTCATGCCGAGAGCGCTGTTTCAAATCTTTTCCCTTTTCCGTGTTTTTCAATTCTCTCTCACATATCAAAAATTCATTTCCTTTGATGCGCATATGTAGGTGCTACCTACTTTCTTTACCAAACAGGCAGGAAATTCCCTGGCAGCAATTGATCACATGTCTCCATAAATTTATGTATTGAACACAATGCAATTCGACGACAACACGATTATTTTGCTCTCGCGATTCTGGGAAATTGAGAAGAGCCCATTTAATTGCAATATGCACATACATATATGTATGTACGCCATATCGAAAATATTACTCTGACAAACTTTGCATACCTATCTACAGGGCTGGAAGTCTCATCACCACGGTAATTCTAACTTACCGAATAACGGTAATATTTGTATGAAGACTAATCAGTTGTTTACTTGCGGCCATCTTGGATTGATAGGTTTTTATACAAATATTACCAATATTCGGTAGGTAAGAATTACCGTGGTGACGAGACTTCCAGCTGGGCTTTTAGACTCTTGTTCTCAAAAACAAAAGTTTTTAAAAATAAATAGTGGAGGGAGAAGAGTAGATACATGAATTCATCAAACCATTTTTGCATAGCCAGAAACATTATCTTTAATCTATAAAGTTGCAAATGTATATCAATGTAAGATTCATATAACATGCGTTTTCATAAGCAGACCCGTGCAAGTTTGCGATTACACATGCCGCATGTGGACACAAAAACCCAATCTCAGATGAGCATAACCCCTGCAACTATTGTCGACCTTTCCTCGTGTTAGCGGGTGTATGAGGCTGACCAACCATACTGTAAAAAATGGTTCATTTTGCTAATGTCACCCCTTTTTCGGCGAAGGTCAGCAAGAGTTTCAGGGCCTATGTTCATTAAAGATTGGGTTTTATATCGAAATCTGTGCAACTTAGATTATAGATTATAGACGTCTTCATTTAATAAGATCCGGATTCTGGTTGCTACTTACTTCAATGGATCGGAAACACATTCTCAAAGTATTATAATTATATATTATGCGATGCGTGCATCATGTATTTTATATGGGAAAGGATGTCATGTAGGTACGCGCATAAACATGCTTTGTACTGAGCAAATAATCATGCATACATTAGTAAAAGTTATGTGGCTTCAATACATTCTAGTATGTGAGGAATGCATTGTTCCACTTATAATTTTAAAATTTGTACTGATTTTCTTTTTGTCTATGATCTAAGTTGCAAAGATACATTGGCATTTAAGACTTATATTTTATGCATGCCCACACGCTGCCATATTTAAGTTCTCTTACATGTACCGACTTTAAGTAGTGATGATCAAGTATGTAGCTACTATGCTCGCGGTAATACATACTTGTGAAAATCATCTCGTTCACTATGAGGTCGGAATATTTTTGAATTCTAAATCTATCAGATATTTTCATACAACACTAGAGGGGTATTCATAACAAATACCGTTACTATGGTGATTTCGTAGGTTTCTATGGTGATAGTAACATAAATTGAAGATCGAGTAAAGATACGTTGCTTACATAGAAAATGACAAAAACATTTCATGTGTCGTGAGTGAGACAATATCAAAAATGTATGGCATCAAAGACTGGTGCATCACGTCGTTTGGAACTAAATCACATTCATAGCCACTCCCAAGAATTACTACCTGCATGTGTAAACTACCCTTAGCGCCGACTAGTCCCCAAATCGTGCGTAGCAACGTTGGTCTGCTAGAAAGATTAGGAACGTAAATAAAGAAAAAGTTTATGTAATCAAATGTATCGTGATCATTCCTATAATATGTTATTCAGAGACAAAAAACAAAGCGTGATTAGTAACGATCAACTAATTACGTTCACTCTCGTATACAGTCCAACAAGCCGTGACATGCTTTGTTTTAGTCTCGAGCAGTTAGTCGCGATGATTGTGCATATAACTGCCGCATTCTCTAAACGTTCCAAATTGAGTTGTTTAAAAAGAATCGGTGTTATTCACAAAAAAATGATCCATGGATCATAGTTGTTTTGTATGGAAAATTCGCGTTAGTTGGCGGTTGAGCTATGGATTTCCTGTGTATGAATAGTACCGAATGAAAACACGTTTATGAGATATCATATTCTTTGCTATCCATGAAAAATATCTACAAAGCACAATGTTCTATTCAAAATATGATATTATATAACACTCTTTACTATATTTAAATGTTTGTATTTTTCGCTTAACTCTCAATAAAACATAATTACTCATTAAAGATATTAATTTGCAATTGACCCGAACATAATATATTAAAAAACCCGTTAGCATTCACCAATCATAACTATTCAATATTGAAAAATTATTGTACGGAATTAGTAACCTTTAAAAAGAGAGTATTCATAACATAATTACCAATCAATAGATACAAAAATATGTACGAACAGCACAATGTTTTCATTAATAACAGCTGGTGAACGTAGGCAGTGAATTGCATTACTGTAATCCAAGTTTTTTACATTGCGTTGCAACCTTATCATGGCGAATAACCAAAAATGTTAAAGTTCCTTGATTTATAGTTTGTTATGAGACTGATTTCCAATGCTGCAAAAACTTGGTTCACTTTTGCCAATGTCACCCTGGTTTCAGGAAAAGGCGGTAGGAGTTGAAGTTTATGTTTATGTAAGGTTTGGGTTATTTTGTATGTACACATTTGTACATAGGTCGCTATGAGGCTGACCACCCATACTGTAAATAAATGTTCACTTTGCAAATGTCACCCCTGTTTCAGGGAAGGTTGGAAAAGTTTCATAGTGCATGTTCATTAGAGTGTAGGATTTTTTTTATAAGTACACATACAGCATTTGTAAGCGTGAACTTACATTAAATATGAGTCCTTAATATTAATTTATCTTTGCAACTTATATTATAGATTATAGATACTCACATTAGAGGTGCTGTTTAAGTTTCTATATATTTTTTGTATTAAAAACTATTGTAAGGCTATACTTGGGGTACTGTTTGTTGAATATTAGAGTCTCAGATATTTTCTAGAGATTGGCGTTTACTCTTGAGATGACCTTGGTTGGAACGATTGACCTCTGTCACAGAAAAGACAGGTTAACTACTGCTGCATGGCTGAGAAATAATCACTAAGAATGGGGTTACGCTAGTGCAGCTAAGCAAATGTCTGTGTCGGTATGAAATTGTGATAACATGACTGATATCACGTTCTCAAATTGTGGACACAGTGGTCAATATAACATTGCATTTGAAAGGTTGATTAAAAAGATACTCTAGATACCTACCATAGTGGTCAAATAGATAAAAAAGAAAACGTATTTGAGGAGGTTAGAATTTTTCGTAAAACAAAACATCTGTCTGGTCTGAAGTCTAGTGATTAGCGCTTCAGACTTGTAAATGACACGCAGTGGGTTCAAATCTCTGCGGAGCACTACAAATATAACATTTATATTTTCAAATATGCTTTTCGTGGGGTTGAAAAATTCATATACCTTAACCAAAGACCGGACACCAAAGATCCATCCAGCCTTACAGCGACTGGGTCTTGCTTGAGAATTGGCATTTTCTATAGTGATGATCAAGGCTATTGAGGTGTGATTCACCCATAAACAGCGCTCTCAAATAAATCACCCAAATATTATTATTATCTGAGTAGCTTTTAACAGCTCATCTCCGCCATACGTATTGTTGCAAAGTGTCATTTACCGTGCGTGGTATTAAGCGAGTTGAGCTGTAGACCATTAAAGACAACTGCTATAAAGGTAATATAACTAAACAGTACGGTTTTTTAGCATCCAGTTTTATTGAAAGTGAGCCTGTAATCTCACTTGTGATTAATCTTAGAGTCCCATTTTAGACTAAACGTAAAGATTGCGAAATGGACAAAATCTCTTTTCTCCATATACGAACGACCTTGTCACTAGAACTTTCCACAGCACCATACTTAGACAGACATAATCATCAAACGCATATTGTTCAAAACATGCACTTTCAAGCAAACAAATCCATCTCAGATCAACACAAAGCCATGTGAAACTTAGTCAGCGGGCGAGGTTTTGTTTTCCAAGTTGCCCATATAGAGGGGCCGCTGCTTTCGCGAGCTTCCTCGCTTTTTGCGCAGTTGGCGTAGCGCTGTTTTCTCTCCATGACAGACAGACGGCATGTAGGTCGCTGGGACCGGTTCACGAGATCTCTCGCCGGTTCTTATCAGAGGCCTTTGGGCACCTGCAGGAATTTTAACTGGCCGCAAGGGCTGGAGACTTTTCGTGGCGCTATTAGATTATTCTTGATTTTTTTTTTTGGTGCACAAAATCCATAACCTAAGTTGAAAAGATATATTGACAATACATGCCCATAAAATGTGAGCCATAAATGTTGTTATATCAAAATGTATCTTAATTTCAAAGTACACACTTTGCATTTGTAAGCGCGAACTTACACGTGTTTGTTTATGGGCATGCATTTGATACGAGCTTTGAATGTTAATATATCCTTGCAACTAAGGTTAGAGATTATAGATAGATGTCAATATGAATCAATAAGTCTACCTGAATGTTTAATTCGTAAATTTAATTAACCGTTTTGTGAGGTAAATGCGTGGCAAAAATGCATCTGATCTGCACATAAGTGCAAATTTGTAGCGTATGGAACCATTTAATTTTAACAGGTAAGAAGGCCTGCCTTACACCTACCACTTCAGTTGAAGTATATTATGTTTCCCAGATTCCGAGTGGGCTGGTTCTCGTTTATCGTGAAGGATGAGTACAACATGAAGGTATTTAATTTGAGGTGAAATAATCGCCGAAACGGGAAATCTGTTTTAACATCCTTGATAGGGATTGAAACCCCTTGTTCGCTGGTATGGAATACAAGCATTTTATCAACTCGACCGGACGTAAAATTTTAATAGCGTATTGGGTCACAGTTTTTCATTACGTTTAAAAAGTTCTCTTTTTTGTTGTTTTTGTTTTACAATCCATTCGTCAGGCAGCCCTGAAGGTCCGATCTCAAAAATATTTCTCTGATTCCAATTCCAAAACGGGTTATGACACAATGGTAGACAAATAAATCCGTTACCAAAATAATGACCAGTCAGTTTATCATAGCAGGAGACAGCTGCGCCCTAAGTATTCAACATTCGCTTAAACTCAACGATAAATATTGCCTAAAAATATAAGTAAAATTTAACAGTGCCTCTACTTGACGTTTTAGTTTCTATATATTCTTAGTGAAACGTAAGTTTTTTACTTGGGGTACTGTTAATTGCTAAAAAAATACTGATAATTCATTCATGACCGGTTGTCTACGAAAAAAAAAACGGATTTAAAACAAGCCCCTTGTAATGAGAAATTTAAAGTTTTTTGTGCTCCATTTCGAATTAACATAGCTCTATTAAAATAAAAAAAATAAGTACCTACTCCAGATTTTAGATTTTACGTATGGATTTTGACAGCATCTGTTATTTGGTAGCAAAAGCTCACTTTCGATAGATTTAAAAAAAAGATTTGTGAAGAGGAATGCAATTCACCAAACTGTTCTGCCTGGCCAGAAACAGGTATCTATTAATATATATAATCTATCTATCTTTAATCTAAGTTGCAAGGATATATTCATTCAAAGCTCTCAGATGTATGCCCACAAACAAACACGTGTAGTTCGCGCTTACAAATGCTGATTGTGTACTTACAAATAAAATCCAAACCTCAAATGAACATAAGCCCTGCAACTCTTGCCGACATTCCCTGAAACAGGGGTGACATTGGCAAAGTGAACCATTTTTTACAGTATGGGTGGTCAGCCTCATACCAATATCATCAATTAATAATTCATTATTGTTTATTTTAATGAATTATTAATTGATAATTATATACTTACATCTGTTGAACCAGGGTCAAAGTTATAGTCAAATAACTCAAGCGGGGATCGAACCAACGTTATTCCATTCCAAACACGCTAGAAAGATCAGCCCACTTAGCCCCCCTGGCCATAGCACCGACTTCTTTTTTTTTTTTTTGCGAGAAATGTTACATCACAGAAAAATTAAGAAATATTTTTGTTACACAAGTTAAACAAAAAGTTGTTATCACAATTATTTAGATTCCCACTTGCATTCTTAATGAAGTTGGAACAAAAAAACGGCTGGAATATTACGACGTCATCCCTCAGGGTTGGTTACCAAAAATATTTTGTTTGTTGTTGCTAAGGATCCACAAAACTTTTACTTGTGAGGTCAGCCTGCCGAGGGAAAATTGTAAAGCTCCGACTCGATTATGGGTCATTTTTAAATTTTGTGTTTGGAGATTTTTTGTTGCAACGGATTTTAATTGCGTTTATAATAATTTAATTAATTTAATACCCTGTAGTAATGATGTACTTACTAGTGAACTATTTTATCACGAATCATGAATCCAGACTTTTTGCATGAGGTGGATAATCAGTATAATATAGCTCAATACGAGTGTCACACGGCATTGGAGTGTAATGATGTTATAAATTCTAAATGTGAAGATGATGCTCTATTTATATTACAACAAAATATTAGGAGTATACGAAAGAATCTGGATTGTTTTCTAGTAAATTTGAGTTGTCTTAATAGATTGCCTGATTTGATTGTACTCTGTGAAGCGCATCTAAATGAGTGGAGTGAACCGTTTGATATTCCAAATTACTCATATTTCCGTAGTAATTATTATATAAATAAAAATAGTGGAATTGTTGTGTTTGTGCGCGGTAATAATGATAATATAAGAGTTAAAGAGATTATCATGAATAATGTTAATTGTCTACAGATTGATTATTATAAGAATAACGTTTTGTATCGCATAATCTCTGTATATAGAACACACCAATCAAATGTTAATGAATTTATTAACGAACTTAGGATGCTACTAAATGAATGTCGAAGTATGAATGTGATTATTGTGGGCGATTTTAATGTAAATGTGGCAAAAACTTGCATAAGTACTGTAAAGAATGAATATATGAACGCACTAGCAGAACTAAATTTTAAATTGTGTACAAATTTATATAGCAGAGAGGTGGATGGGCAAACTCCGTCCTGTCTGGACCATTTCTGGTCCAATACGCCACTGAGCAAACTGGAGGACATATGTACTGTTGTTTGGAAGAGTGACATTACGGATCATCACACGTCTTTGTTCATACAGAGATTGATGAATAGTAATAATGCATTAAATGATACTGTACGACATGATGAACCAATAAAAAAGATTAATTTGGAGGATTTGAAAATGAGACTGATGAATGAAAGTTGGAAGTCTGTTTATGATTCTTTTGATGCAAATATATGTGCTAAGAATTTTCACGATATTGTTGAAGATTATTTGGCGAGTGTTGAGCAAATATCTGTGCGGAGACAAAGCAACAAATCCTCCAAATATAATAGACTGAAGCCATGGATCACACATGGTTTGGTGGTTTCAATACGAAACAAAGAAAAGCTGTATAAGATTATGCGGAGACATCCTGGCGACACTAATGTCAGTGACAGGTACAAAAGGTATCGAAACATGCTGACACTGTTAATAAGAAGGGTCAAGATTGATTACTTCTCTAGGAAGGTTGAACAAGCTGGCAGTAATATAAAACATGTATGGCAATCCATAAATGAGATTATTAATAAGAAAAAGAAGAAATCACAGATAAAAAGGATAATTGTTGATGGTAAAACAATGGAACTCACACAACATCCAATTGAAATGGCTAATAGCTTTAATGAGTTTTTTGCAGATGTAGGTGAAAATCTGGCTCGACAGATAGATCCAAATTTCACTTACGGGGAAATAGAACCCGATTCTCTCATCGATCCAGGGTTCAACATATTTCAGCCAATAAATTCCGAGACGGTATTAAATATTATAAAGGATATGAAAGGAGGATCCTCTCCTGGCTATGATAGAATATCTGTGGATATTTTGAAGCAGAATTCAACATCTCTGTCGGGGCCCATCACGCACATAGTAAATGTCAGCCTGAATAATGGTGTATTTCCTGAGGTGTACAAAGTTGGTGTGGTGACACCAATTTTCAAGTCGGGGGATGCATGTAATATATCGAATTATAGACCTATAACTCTCACGTCCAATATCTCGAAAATCTTCGAAAAAATAGTGAAAAAACAGCTCATAGATTTTATTAATAGAGAGGGTTTACTTAATAAAAATCAGTTCGGTTTTAGAACGGGTGTTGGCACGGACGACGCCATATCAAGGTTGACTTCCATAGTGTACGGGGCACTAGATGCCGGAGAGAAATGTCTGGGTGTATTTATCGACCTAAGGAAGGCATTTGATAGCGTTAGCCATACTGGCCTATTGAACAAATTAAACAGGATTGGAATATGTGGCAGTGTGAGGAAATGGATTTGCAGTTTCATGCAGTATAGAACTCAGCAGGTACGCATTAATAAGATAGTAAGCTCTAGAAAAATAACGCGATTCGGAATTCCGCAAGGCACCGTCCTTGGACCAATATTGTTCATTATTTATGTCAATGAGATATTCTCTCTGCCGATCACATCCTCAATCCTGTCCTTTGCTGATGATACGGCTATGATTGTGAGGGGAGGGTCATGGGTAGAGGTGGTTCGCAGAACGAACGTGGAATTAACCATACTTAAAAATTGGTTCGACAAAAATTTCCTGTCTCTGAATACCGAAAAAACAAATTTTATTCCATTCTCTCTCTACAATAGGGGTCTTCCTTTTTCACTTAGTATAGCAATACATAGCTGTACTAACTTCTTGGTCAGTGGAACTGCGTGCTCCTGCTCATGCCCCCTAATTTCTCAAGCGGAAAGTGTTAAATATCTAGGTATTAAAATAGATTCCAGAATTAGATGGAAGGAGCATGTAGAAACAACTATTGAAAGACTAAGGAAAATTTACTATGTATTCCGCAAAATTAGAGATATTCTAGAGGTAAAAACTTTGAAGTCTACCTATTTTGCGCTTGGACAGTCATTGATGCAGTATGGAATGGTCGGATGGGGCGGCACATTTAAAACAACACTCGAGCCTCTTAGGGTGGTGCAGAGAATGGTTATCAAAATAATGTTAAAGAAGCCTTTCGACTATTCCACATTGCAATTATATCATGACTTTCCGGTGCTAACAATTGACCAATTGTATAAGAGAGCGGCTCTCTACCAAGTTCATAAGGATTACTTTATCCACGGATATAATCCGGGGGATATTGTAATCCCGAGTGGTAGATCGCGTAGAGAGTCGCTTCTAATCAAAGTTCCTAGAAAGAATACAGCAACCGGCCAACATCACTACGATTATTTGGGTGTAAGGTGGTACAATGCACTTTTTTCCAGGTATAAGCATGATAAGCACGCAGATCCTAGGGCCATTAAGTACATGATCAGCAAATATTTGAAAGAGGTGTAAATAGTTGAGTGTTTATATTTGATTGGTTTTTTGTATATTATTCTTATCATTATTATTTTTGTTATTTTTTTCATATATCTACATGTGTGTATATATGTATAATTCCTATTTCTGTATTTTCTATTTAAACATGTTACCTCTTTATGTTATTTTACTTTCTTTTTTGTCTTTCTGTTTTTGCTGAGTAAATGACTAAATGGTGTATATATTATTTTTGTTTTTTATGATTTTTATCTATTAAGTGATTAATTTTAAGTTAAGATAAGTTGGAATCCTCCCCAAAACACAAGCTATGCTTACTTTGGGGAGTATTTATTGTAATTAGATTTTTAAAATTTATTTTTATTGTAATACTTTGTACATATTGATAAAAAACAATAAAGACCTTATGATTATGATTATGATAATTGTGTTTTGAGGCTGACACGTTCTGCACACACTTTCAAATTGCCTGCAATCATCGTATGACATCACCTCTGTGTTGTTTGGCGTTTGTGTTTTGTGTTCGATGCTGAAGTAGGTTTGTGTGACTCTGTAACAATGCCGCGCCTACTTTATGGCTTAAGTGAAAATTATACATCATATATCATGTTTATCAATAGATTACGACTCGGGATGAAATGAAATAAATATGATAGGACAGAAAAAACTGGCGGATGATCTGCAGTCTTGGTTGCTCAGATATCGTAATTTTGAACTGTTATTTTGCATTTTTTATTTTTTTTTCCATTTTTTACAATTATTGCAAAAATTACAAATTAAAAACGTTTTCAGTCGTCAGACCATCATCAGGTATACGAAACTTGAAAACAAAACAAATATATATTCAGAACTTTTAAAAATATGTTCTCTTCAAAATATTTGTCGATACTGACTAAATCAATACTTTTTTGTGGGTTATCTATAATCTAATTTGCAAAGATTAAATAACATTAAAATTCAAATGAGATGCACGCACACTAACAGAGACGGGTAAGTTCGCGCTTACAAATGCTCCCTGCAAGTTTTCCTGGACTTCCCTGAAACAGGGGTGACATAGAGGGCTCTTGAGGTGTGATACACACAAAAACAGCGCTCACCAAATAAATCATCGTAATATTATTATAATATTATTATTATAGGCAAAGTGAGCCATTTCCTTACAGTACGGGTGGTCAGTCTCATACCAAAAGTCAAGAAATTATCGTAATCAAAATTAAGCTTAGTCTTTTATAATGTACAACTAGTAACTTAAGTACACGATAAATATCACCGATCAATACTAGATAGAGAAAGTATCAGTAACCTTTCTGAATAGCCATTAAATCAGTAAAACACCAACAGATAAAACCAGTAAATGACCGATCGAGAAATCTTCAATTATCGTTGATATTTAGTAGATGTTTATATAAACGTGTTTCGATTTCAACTGTCGAAAGTAAAGCCCATATTTATCGATAATGATCTTGTTGTAATTTCAAAAACAAGCAAAAAACTTTCATGCTTTGATATCGATTTAAAAAGTTAAACTGTGAAAGTGTTATCAGATGTATGATTATCTTTTTTAATGTGGTGAGAAGAATGCGGTTTACAATTCTATTTGTTTATCATTAGGAATAAGGTTGTATTCAGAGCAAAGTTGAATTTATAACTTTTTTCTCGGCGGGTAAACGTCACACTTGAAACAACAATCTGAAACAACCTATGTCAAATCATGTGCTGAGCTGTACGCAGTAGTTAATGGATGCAAAAATATTCCAGAATACTTTATTTGGTAAGATTTATCAATCTGGAGAGAACGCCCTCAGAAAAAGATTTAATACCCACCTGTTCGCGCGCTCTAATGAGCAAGCGACTTTGAGATGAACAAGAGCCATGTAAAAGGCGTAATAAAAATACTGTATATATATATATATATATATATATATATATATATATATATATATATATAACCTTGAACCGTATGCGAACCTAAAATAAAATAACTTAAAAAGAAAACAACTTGAAAGAAAGATGCGATAAAAATCCTGTATATTTGACCTTGAGACCTACCTATGTGAACCTGAAACATCAATGAGTGAAAAAATAATTAAAAACCACAATCAAACTTTCATTCGACTGAAATGAAATCAAAATGAAAACATTGTTATGAATTAATCACACAATATTATTATGTTCCGTTTGAGGTCTCTGACTTTCTTTTTACGGCTTTCCCAGAGCCTCAAGGCTGGTCAAGGACTTATGGAGTGCTAGAAATCAAGTACCTCAACAGTCGACATGATTTACCGACAGCACGTCAATCGACACCCCGCACCGCACCCAAGTAGTAGGTAAAGAAGAACCTCAATATTCACCATTAATTTAGATGATAATTATAATAATAATATTAGGATGATTTATTTGGTGAGCGCTGTTTTTGTGTGTATCACACCTCAAGAGCCCTCTGCGAGCTTGGTCATCGCTGTAGAAAGCGCCAATTCTCAAGCAAGACCCAGTTGTTATTAGGTTGGATGGACCTTTCAGTGACCGGTCTTTGGTAAAGGTTTATGAATTTTTCAACCCAGCGAAGAGCACATTTGGAAATATAAATGGTATATTTTTGTGCTTCGCCGGGATTCGAACCCACAACCTTCCATTTACGAGTCCGAAGTGTTGCCACTGGACTACGGACCGGTCCAAGAATGTATTTTTAATCAAATTTTCAAAGATATATTGACATTTAAAATTCATATCTACTAAATTTTATAGAACCAAAACAATTCTAAGTACTAAAATCTAGATCAAATATGAATTTTCACAGTTTTGATATACAAACAAAATGTATTTAGAATTCATATTAAATGCATGACCACAAACAGACAAGTGTAAATTTACGCTTACAAATGCTGCATGTGTAACAAATTAAAATCCAAACCTCAAATGAGCATAAACCCTGCAACTTTTCCGACCTTCCCTGAAACAGGGTGACATTGTCAAAGTGAACCATTTTTTACAGTATGGGTAGTCAGCCTCATACCAATCTTTTAATCAAGGAATCGCAATCGGTAGATACTTGTATTATAGAAACATGTATTAAATATTCCGAAAACAACTTTCATAAGAGCTTTTACATGAGAACCATATCAGTATGAACAAAATTCAATATCCATTGAATTTATATTGTTGTCTTGGAGCACGGTGGCATTTTTAATACGAAAACCGAAACAGTCGAACATTGAGGTCTGATTGTAGTTAATAACAAATGCCGCACGCTTTTTGTTCGACTTTCTATCGGTCAAAGACTCAGCGTACACATTTTCGTTCCCATAGTCGAATTATTTCCGCTCATTGCAGCCTATAAATTGATAAATGAGTCGTATGGAATCAAAAGCAGCAATCTAGAATTAAAAAAAAAAGATTTAAATATGTTAATACAGAATTTTTCTCTCTCATAATTTCTATAGGTATATTTATTTCATATTCCTTAAAATCACCTAGATTGCCGTGTTTGATTCAATACGATTTGAATTATTACTATTAGACAATGCAGAAGCAAAGAAAGTTCTATTGGACAAACCATTATCTGTACCACAAGTAAAAAAGTTAACGTTTAAGCTCACTTCAAAATGTATAGAAAATGAAACAGCGCCTCAAACGACCGCTAATTTTCTGGTACACTTTATAGTAGAGTTTGAATGTAGCGTTTTATACTTGGAGTAGTGTTCATTTGTGATCATACATCATGATCATAGCTCAACGCCCTTTCCTAGAAAGTTTTCTATGAGAATTAAACAATAAAACGATTGCCGTTTCGATAGGTTAGTTTTTTTTTGCAAGCGGTGAAATATTTTCGCACGTTTAGTGTTTTATATTTTATTGTTATCAAATAGCTGCAATTTACTGAGTGTATGTACTATTAGAAAGTGTTATTATGAAATTGTATGGATTTAATGATAGAAATTGGAGGAGTATGATATGATTCTAATCTCTAAAGATCCAGTATAAATATTTTTGATGAAACAATGATGTTGTTTCGAGTCGCAGTATCCATCTGCAAAATAGCCATGATGATCTTCAAAAGAAGTGGCACTAAAAGAAGAAAAAAAATAACACTCTTGATAGTGGTGCTATAACATATAAAGCGCTCGAGGATATAAATCAACTCGTGAAGAAAAACTTTTTAATTATAAATTTGTGCTTTAATTATAAATTATTATTATTTATTTAAAATCAAGTTTTTTTTATTAAACGTTATTATTTATTTAATTATTTTGACTAATCTTTTTTTCAATAATACCTTCGGTGTATTATTCTTGCTTTTTTGTTAAGAGTGTATTCACATCGTTTTTCGCTCTTTTTCTAACTAAAGACGATTTCGTGTAAGATGAAACAGATATAGCATCTGTATACGTTGAAAAATTACCATTTTATGCATATTTAGAGCTCTTTGACTAATAAGTTGGCATGAGGCTGACCCACCATGCTGTGAAAACTTGCAAGGCTTATTTTCATGTGAAGTTTGGTTTAATTTGTAAGTTCACGTGTAGCATGTGTAAGCACAAACTGACATGTGTCTGCTTGTGCGTACGCATAAAATATGAGGCTCAAATGTCAATATACCTTGGCAACTTAGATTATAGATAATTATGTCAACACAAACAACTTTCAATTTGGTGTAATTATTTTGAAGTTACCTCACTTTACCGGTTCAGTTTTGTTACTTAGAAATAACATACCTTAAATGCCCGTTCGATCAGCTGAGATTATATTGAAAAAAAATCATTTAAGTCGAGTAACTTTTACCTGGTAATTGTACGCCACTTTTAAAATACCAAGTCTATACGAATGGAAAAGGTTGGGCTATAATCATTGACTTATCATATCTGTGAAGTAGAAATGATTTCAACAACAAAAAGCACTATATCCGTTATAACTTAATAAACCGCAAATCGTTCTTAGATAGAAAGAGAACAAAGATTTTCAGTGTCATTTCGTTGTAAATAACAAAACTTGGTAGCTTTGAAACTCACACCTCCGCGAATATTCTGCGCACGCGTTACAAATCTTTTGATTGATAATTATGTCAATTTTTATGCAATATTTTAAGACAATATGGCATGTGTACTTATTGGGTGTTGAAACACAAAATGAAAAGAGTAAGAAAACATAGGATCTCACATGTTTTGTATGACAACACCACTGCAGTTTTTGACAGGACTGGGGACAACTGTGCCTCATAAAATGCATCAATTACGTTAGTTAGTTTCTACTCCTTTATGCTATAACTCAATGGTTATACATAGCTGTTGTTCTAATTATACTATGAAGTTTTTCTTAAGTAATTATAGTTCATTAGTGTAGCTTTAAATTAAGCTTGTACTTAGTATGACCGGCAGTTTACAAAGCTACCAGCTAATCGATCATGCGTTTAGTTAAAAAAAAAGTGCGTGAGGGAATTCAAAACAAAATAATTATCTTCAAAACAAAAATGTAAGGAATTATTTTTTAACTCATATTTGGTTTGTATTAAAAAGTATTATAATTATGTGTGCACTTACAAAACAAAGGGTGAATGTTAAATACATACAAACCCAGAAACTTTTGCTTCTTTTGCTGAAATAGGGGTAAAATTTGAACCAATTTTTACAGTATAGGTTGTCAACGTCAAACCAACGAATTTAAATATTGAGACAATATACGTTGAGAAGAACTTTTTACGTGTAGTGTTAGTGTATCCATTTGTATTAATCCTATTTCAACAAATCATTTATTGAATTTATGTTTATATTTTTCATTAGCCCCTCAATATCTTATATCGATCTGCAATAAAAAAAAACAAATGCCAAAAGGTCAGAATACAAACGTGATGGCAGCTTTTTTATGTTGGCATAAATTTATGTACTATATCTACTACCAAAATTATTACATAAAAAAGCAAATATGATTTTTATCGGTAGGTATATATCTAGAACCTCTCGTTTATAATAGTAATAGTCTAGTGTTAAGCGCCTCGGACTCGTAAATGGTAGATCGTGGGTTCGGATCCCGGCGGAGCACAAAAAATAAATAATTTCTATTTTCAAATATCCTCTTTGCTGGGTTGAAAAAATCATGTTCCTTTACCAAAGACCGGTCACCAAAAGGCCCATCCAGATTTACAGCAACTGGGTCTTACGTGAGAATTGGCGCTTTATATGGCGACGAACAAGCTCGCAGAAGGCTCTTGAGCTGTGATTCACACAAAAACAGCGCTCACCAAATAAATCATCCTATTATTATTATTGAAGAAAAAATACCTTAAAAATTGTCACAGTCACGTTTTTAGTGACAGTTGTAATTATAAAAATAAATTTCTGCCATTGTATTGTTGTATTTCAACAATAAATCATGATTATAAATTCTTAAACTTTGCCTTTGGGCATTTTATGCATTTGAAAGTAAATATTTCACCCACTTGTCATTTTTTGAGATAATATTTTTAAAGTGGTCTTCAGAGAGAAAGTCAAAACTAAATAATGAAACGTCGTAAGTGATACTCCAACATATTTCTTGTTATTAATAATTTTTTATGATAATCATCTGCCTCTTTGAGATTTATTGCCATTAAAAAAACGTTTATTATTCAATGAATGTCAATCCGTCATATCTATTCAAATTTTTAATACAACTATTTTTTTTTTTAAGCATAAACAACAAACATACACGACTCATATTTTTTTACACTATTATTATTTTTGTATAAAACTGACAACGAACGCTGCAAAAAATGGATAACAATTGTTAATGGACGCAAAAACGCAACTAAGCTACACATACAGTGTAACTTCTTGCGGCGTTATCCCCGAAGGGGTCGCATGTGGCTAATTGAACCTATTTATTTTTACAGGTAAGGGGACCGGCTTTACGCCAACCACTTCAGTTGAAGCAGTGGTTTCCCAGCTCTCGACAGGGCTGGTATTCATTTCTTGTGAAGGCTGAGTATACCTTGCCGGTATTTTATTTTAGGGTTTGAAATAAACACCGAAACGGGAAATCATTTCTGACACCCTCGGTGTGCTTCGAGCCCGAGCTCACGGCATGGAATGCAAGCACTCTACTCACTGCTATCGACCGGACTTTGACTAATGGCATTCCTGTTTCGGGGTCAAAAGCAAGAGTTGCAGTTATTTTGAGGCTTGAGTTTTTTTTAAAGGCACCACTGCAACTGAAGTGGTTGGCGTAAGGTCGCCCCCTTATCTATAAAAATAAATAGATTCCCACGCCATACGTAAGCCCTTCGATGAAAACGCAGCAAGTAGTTACGCTATATACTAATTATAGACCTGTGTCAAATCTGCCATTCTTGTCGAAGGTGCTGGAGCGGATTGTCTCGCGGCGTTTGGTATCCTATCTGGATGCAAGCGGCTTAATGCCTAAGAGGCAGTCTGCATACCGGAAAGATCACTCAACAGAAACCGGTATGCTCATGCTTGTATCGGATATGATATCAGCTGTGGAGTGTGGTAATCTAGCCTTACTGGCGCTTCTTGATATGAGTGCGGCCTTTGACACAGTAAGTCACCCAATTCTTATTGAGAGATTGGAGGTGTCATTTGGTTTGACCGGAGGGGCTTTGGCGTGGTTTTCTTCCTATCTGGTGGAGCGCAGACAGGCGGTGCGTATTTGTGATAGTGTTTCACCTACCTACTCGCTGTCTTCCGGGGTCCCACAGGGCTCTGTGCTGGGTCCGATCCTTTTCATATTGTATACTGCTGAGATTGAGAGTATTGTTGAAAAATGGGGCCTCATCGCACACTCATATGCAGATGACTGGCAAATATACTCTCATTCTCGGCCAGACATGGCTGAGGACCTCAGTTGCAGGGTCTCTGGGTGTATCGCGGAGGTCGGTGGGTGGATGAGGAACAATGGCCTAATCTTAAAAAAGACGGAGATACTCTGGGCAGCCACATCGAGGCGTGACCACCTTCTGGTGAATAGAGTACCACTCTCCATAGGAGGTAAGCTAATCCAGCCTTCTGATTCGGTAAGACTTCTAGGAGTCTTACTGGATCGTAACCTGACACTGGATAGGCAAATAGATGCCACAATAGCTTCTTCTTTTTTTTCGCTTCGCCAAATAAAGGCAATAAGAAAATGTCTGCCGTCAGATGCGGTTAAGACCCTGGTGAGTGCGTTTGTGATGTCTCGGATTGACTATTGCTCGACGCTTTATAGTGGTCAGCCGAAGAAACAGTTTAATCGCTTTCAATCTGTGTTGAATTCGGCAGCAAGACTCATATTCGGGATTCCCAAATTCGCTCACATCACCCCGCTGTTAAAAAAACTTCATTGGCTTCGTTTCCCGGAGAGGGTGGTCTTCCGTGTTTGTTTAATGGTACATAAAGCCATCAATGGCTTGGCCCCACCTTATCTGGCTGATATGATTTCACCTGTTGAAATGGGTGTTAGGAGGCAGACACTCAGATCTGCGGGTGATGGAGTAGTCAATTTGGTTCAGCCGCGCCGTCAGATTCGTACAAACTTCGGAGACCGCGCTTTCCGTGTTGCGGGGCCGGTGGAGTGGAACAGACTGCCACCCGGAGTGAAGAACTCCAAATCTGTGGGTGTATTTCGAGGAGCACTCAAGGCACACTTGTTTAGAAAGTCTTATCCATGATCGGAGAGGGCCCTTGAGGTGTGACACACACAAAAACGGCGCTCTCTTATCATGTGTAATTTAAAATAAATCAGCCTGTTATTATTATTATTATTATTATATGTGTATTGAGTAGCTTAGGGCCTGTTGCACCAAACTCCAATCAGACGAAAATCAAAATTAAGTGTGATTTCTCCCTTTCAAATCAAACAATTGATTGCATATACGTAAGTCAGCTGATGTGAATCATATTTCCTGTTCAAATTCCATCACATTTTTACCAACTTTCAAGAAATATTTAACCGAGGTCCTTACCAGAACTAAGCAATCAAATTTGATGTTTCAATCAAATATTGATTGGAGGTTGGTGCAACAGGCCCTTTAAGTAGCGTTAGCTTACAATATTCAAACAAAATGTTGTACCTATATGAAACGCAAATTTTCAACGCTTCGATATGGCTCAAACCTTTCTCGGGCTTATTGCGAACAATTAAATGCCAACCAAGTTGAAACCGGCCGACATATTATAAGTAGTTAAAAGTGACCTGTTTCCCGAGTATAAAACATTGCGTTTAAACTCAACGATAGCGTTTATTTCCAAAAAAGTAAGCACGCTAAAACGATCACTAGAGGTGTCTATTTTAGTTCAGTAGTAAACGTAAGGTCATACGGTGTTATTCACACACAGAAAATCCATGGTTCAACCGCCACCTAACGTGAATTTTACACACGATGATCCCTGGATCAAACGTGTTGGGAATAACCATGTTATGATTTGAGAACTATGCACAAGATATATGAAGAACTATAGTGACTGCTAACAGGTCTAATAAATAAAATTACTAGTTATGTAAAATTTGTACAGAAATGAGATTTAGTTAATTTATGTTGATTTTAATGTGAGAGAGAATTATTGTACCAATTAGGATCTCTTCTTATTGTATACAATCTGTTGGAAAGGTATTTTTAATGAAAGAATATATTTTTAAGTGTTAACTATGCATCTTCCAAAATCTCTTCCCCCCCTCCTTTCAGTTTTAGCCTCACCCCTTCCCCCATTTTAATTGTAAGTCATGTATTTGTTTAGTATCTAAGAAACTGAAAATTTTTACTGGAGAGGTATCTTTGAAAACGTTTATTCGTAAATAAATACTCATTAAAATCAGTGGAATATCTTAAAACAAAGTTTTTTATTCAACGTTTGTAAATATATTTTTTAAATAAAATATCAAACGATTTTGTTGTTTAAAAGTATTTAGGAAATGAAGTCCCTATCGATATTCGTTCAATTTCACTGCTTCTCTTATAGAACAGGTTTGCGGCAGCCTTCGACAAGGCTCTCGGATACTCTGTCCATACAATGTAGGTATCTCTTACGGCACATCGTGTCCCAGCTGTGCGCCGACATGCACTTATATCTGCTCGCAGAGACCAATCCCACGGTCTCTGGAAGTCCCCGTGGGCAGAACCTTAAGCTGGTGGACTTGCGATCAGAGACAGATTCAGTAACTCAAGACTGTGTTAAAAAGCACTTTACAATTTTGTATCATAAAGTTGTGTAGATTCAAATTGGTCTGTTTTTTTTCTATTCGGCTGGAAGTCTCATCCCCACGGTAATTCTAACCTACCGAATATCGATAATATTTGTATGAATACCGAATATCGATAACATAAATCAATACCTTAATAATAAAACTGTATAAGTAACATATTATATTAAGCTAATATGGGTTTCTCAGATAAATGCACCTTTCTCCCCTATTTTCTACGAGAGAATACTCTACAAAAATATGAAAACCCTGTAGTTTAGAAGTTTTCCGTGAGCACTTCCTTATAATTATTTCACTTACTATGATAAGTTACACCCGATAAAATGTTCAACCCACGATTTCTCAAATAAGTGAATCAGGACTTATTCGATAGTTATATTAAATTAAAACTATATACCGCTATTAATATTAAAAATATATACCGCTACAAGAGAATCTTTTGTAAAGGGTGGATTCGGCACAAAACTCGAAAGTATAACTCTTTCTCAGCAGGCAAACGTCACAGTCCTGTGTAACTACGATTCTTGCCAAAAAGGAACAAAATATTCAACCCGGCCGTGTGACGTAGCAATTATGCTGTAAATAGAATTCGTGTGAGGTCAATATTAATGTCGCAGGTGTCATTTTTTTCAAGATTTTAATATTACAACAGCTTGTGTTCTGATTAAATATCCTCACTTATTCCTCCTTCTCTCGTCACAACAAAGACAACTCGTAGAACGGCTCATATCCATCCCTTTGTACTTCTTAGTATACATCAAAAGTAGGAAACTTGGTATTTTCACGACTCATTCTTTGCTCAAACTTCCTATACGAAACAAGTTACCGGTATCTGTGTAAAAAATATTATTTAATGATTTAATATTCCAAACCAATATCGCCACTGACATTCAGTGTCTCAAAATAATCTGAACCTTGATCTTGAAGACCTGGTTGAAGTGTGAAACGCATAATATTGGTAAATCCCTCTCTGCTTTCAACATCATATGGAAGCATTGGAAAACTAAACGCGCAGTAGAGATCATGTTTGCTGGAAAGTGAAATCTCTCTGAATGATGAAAATAAATTTCAAGGGTTTTTCCGATTTTCACGCTCCTGTAAGTTTGCTCGTGTTCATCTTATTTTTTTACTTACATGTTCAATTTGTAGAGTCGTATCAGGTTCCAGATTGGCTTTAAGCCTAACAGTTATTTCTGGTGCATCACCATAAGAAAATTAACTTATATTATGAGCTAAATAAAGAAAAGGGGCCAAGGAAAAGTACCTACCATTTTTTTTATCAAAATATAATATATGTGTTGCGGTAGTAAACGAGATCTTACTTAAATGAAATTTTCAGGGGCATACAGTTGGAACGGATTTTACCTAATAGATTTTTTCACGGCGGGTAAATATCGCAGGTTTATGTGAAAAGGGTCCAAAACAATGATTAAGTAGCCTTTTCCCTGGCAACCTGGCTTTATGACGTCTAATTTTTAGTATGTGTCCTTTTGCAGACTTCATTTTTGTTGTAAGGATAAAATTGGCTTTCAATTGCCAACAAACTTCCGCACAAAGGCGCAGACTACATTTTCACTTTTATGGAAATCCATAATCACTTGATCCACTTGACTTTTATTTTGTAATATTTTTTGAAATTTGCAGTTTTTTCCTTGTATATATTTTTTTATCCTACCCTTAATTTTTGTAAGATAGAAAGAGATTTCTAATTAATAATTCATAATCGACAACGTATCCAATAAATAAATAAATGAGATAAGGCAATGACGATATTTAGAGAAAAAAACTAGTCAGGAATGCAAAATATTATTATTTAAAATAGCCTCCATGTCAAATCTGACTATCTAAAAGTAACGGCATTTACCACAAATATCTAATATTTTGGCACGCAAATTGTTGGCAAAAAATTAAAGATTTATTTGATAGTTTCTCAGTTTACATAAAAAAAAAACTTTCCAGTTTTTTTTATTTACCTATTGACCTAGGTATTAGTTTCATAAAATAAAATTAAAATAAACAAGCATTAAAAAAAGTAAACTTCGTTTTGTTGGATCAATGTATTCTTTGGATATTTTTTTAAATGATTGTTGTACATAAAAAAAACTGAAGAAAAAGCAAAGCCAGTTACAGTCTGTATGAACATAATTCAGTACCAAAATTTCATCAAGAACTTCTACAAAATATGCATTACATAAAAAAAAATAGTACTTGAATACAGATGCATAACAAAAAACTATACAATAAATTCCCATTTTTTAAATATTTTTTCACAGTTTATCATTAAATCAAAATATCTATATTTATTTTTTCACTTTCAAAGCACTTACTCGTATGATGAACGTGTGAGAAAAAATACGATGTTCTACAGAACTTTTGAGAGCTTTCAAAGCAACAACAAAGCACATACATCATTACAGTAATTTGGCGCCATTATTTTTGGTAATATCACATCATTTAAAAGTACAGATGTTACGAAATCTCCACCAACCCCCGAAGCTAAAACATCTTTGCTTTGAAAATTGCAGGCACAGTAATTTTTATGTATTAGAACTATGCATTAAAAATTTCGCACCAGCGAAGCTGTGAGAAAATGATTTAATATTGGCAAATGTATACCAGATATTTTGTAATGTAAAGGCAAAGTATGATTAGACTTGTTTCTATGGCTCAGCTTTAGAAGTATTAAAGTTTCTCAGAGGTATGAGAAAAAGATCTCGGACTAGGGTTTGTAATACCGGACAAATGTATCAATACTGGTATTTAAGAGACAGTTAGTTGTGTTTTGTGTTTGTCTGTGTGAGTTAATAATAAAGTCTGTGAAGTCTCTCTACAAATAAATACATGTTAAGTATTTATATAATTTGTATTTGATATTGATTTGTATTGTTCGAGATTACTTAAGTGTTTGGTCGTATGTTCTAGTAAAGTCTCGCATGTAACGATTCTCAATGTTTCGAGAATGATCTTTATTTTTAATATAAAATAAGGATCAAAGCTCTCTGTTGCTTTAGAAATCAGCCGATCGCTGGATTGTGCATGAGTAAAGTGACTCTGTATCCGAACCGAATCTGAAAAAGATTATGTAAAATAAATCATCACAGTTTTAATTAACTAGAACCCGCGTAAACACATAACAACACTTTCACATAAACAATACAATTACTGGAACGCATTATTACATCATCAATTTGCACAACAACCCGGTGTGGGTCTTGACCTCATCGAGGAGCTGCCTCCATTTTCTTTCTCGATCTGAGATCGACTAATTGTCGACTCCTATTCAACCCCAGATTTTGCTTTCCAGTATGATTGCGTTTTATACTTTATTTTAACCAAAATGGTGGCGTTTTAGGATTCGGCATTATTTATATTCATAGTTAAGACTGTCAATATTACGCCAACCACTTTACTAGAACTTTTAGATTCCTTTACCTCGGAAAAAAAGTCTTCACCACGTGTGAAGGCCAAATAAACCTTACCGGTACTTTTGTAAAAAGAAAACAGCGCTCCAGGAAATGATTTATGATACCGTGTAAGGCGGCTCTAACCCATCTTTGATGTAAGTTGCAAAGATATAATTACATTAAGAATTCATATCTAATGCACATTGCACACACACAGTCATGTTTAAGCTTGCGCTAACATATGATGTACGTGTTCTAACAAAAGAAAACCTTAAAGTAAAATAAACGTAGAAGACCTTGCAACTCCTGCTGTCTCTCCCTCAAGTTAGGGATACATTGGCAGAACAAAACCATTTTTTACAGTATGGGATACCAACCTCCTATCACTTACAACTCCTGCGGCATTTCCCTGAAGCTAGAGTGACATTGGCTGAATATTTTTTTTTACAGTATGGGAGATCAGCTTCACATCAACTTATGAATAAGTCAAGAAATCCATTACTGAATAGAATCATTTGGTAATACCGGTGCAGAGATTCGACAGCCCTAAATCCAGCCCGATCGACGGTTCGCACGTATTTGAACTTTAATTAATGTTATCATCAAAAGTGATTTACAGGAATTTCGTCCGTATCGTCCACCGCCATGTACCCACTCTATGAAATGCTCTCTGGAATGTTTACAAGCAGAGCCACTAAGGCCTTTAATGCCTTGCACCGGCCGGGCTTTAAAAATAATGAACATGTTTTCGATGCTATCATTCTTCTTTATCGTAATTGCCCGCAATAGATATCTGGGAGTTAGAAGAAGAAAAAGGCATTTTACTGGAAACATGTTTGTATGTACATAGGAAGCTCGTGCTGTGGAAATGATTCTCACATTCTTTTTTTTATCCACGCTCATATCATTCTTCCCAGTTCTTCGTCGTCAAGTTTTTTTAAACTCCTGTGGAAAAACTGTGACGTCATTAAGAAGGAGACAAGACAGACAGACAAACTTCAATATGTAAGATTATCTAAGTATTTGAAAATTAAAATGAATCAATGTATTATCTGTAATCTAAGTTGCCAAGATATATAATCATTGATTATTCATATGAAATGCATGCCCACAAACAGACACGTGTAAGTTCACGATAAAAAATGCTTCATGCGTACTTATAATTCAAAAACCAAACCTGATACACCCTACAACTTTTGCCGACCTTCCCTGAAACAGTGGTAACATTGGTACCGTGAACCATTTTTTTACAGCATGGCGGGTCTGCCTCATACTAATCAATTAGAAAAGGAACACAAATGTTGTAAGATATGTTTAATTTTATAAACTAAAACTCAATGCAAATTCTAAAAAAAAAAACTTTAAATGAAGCGGCAAGCTTTATGATTTTTTCAACCGAATTTCGAATGGAACAGACATTTTTAAAAATCATGATCTCCCCAAGGCACGTTCTATGTTTTTATTACTACAACGTATTTTAAATCACACTACGAAAAACATTAATCATTTTATCTCAAATGTTGCGTAAGACGTTTTTCTATTTTAGTAATGTATGAAAAAATAATTCTTACTTGAGATGAAGTATCGTTCAATATGGACAATTTGTTAGTACCATTTATTGTTATATCTGTAGTACCTACAAGTAAAAAAAATTATGCATGAACTCAAACATAGCGTTTGCCAAAAAATATATGCAAAGTAGGATTGCACTTCGAGAGAGCGTTGCAGCTTTAATACATTTTTTTGGTCAACGCTACGGTTGAGTCACATTCTTGGAGTAGTGTTGGTCGTTGGATAACATTGTTTTCCTTATAGCGATAACTTACACAAGTGAAAGTTACTCAGAGATAAGTACCTATTTGTATACATGTTGCACTAATATATAATTATGAATATAGATTGCTCTATCAGGACTTAAATCTTGATTTTAATAATTCTGTAAACCAGGAGTGCTCAAACGGTCGATCGCAACAGAGGGCTCTTTAGGTGAGGATGCACACAAAAACAGCGCTCACCAAATAAATCATCCTAATACTATTATTATCGCTTTGCTACTGTCACTTTGCCAATGTCACCCCTGTGTCAGGGAAGGTCGGCAAAAGTTGTAGGGCTTATACTCATTTGAGGTTTGGATTCTATTTGTAAGCACACATTTAGCATTTGTAAGCGCGAACTACACGTGTTTGTTTGTGGGCATGCATTTGAAAGCTTTGAATGTTAATATATCTTTGCAACTTAGATTATAGATTATTATTATAGGTCGCGGTGATTTTTGAGTACATCGCGAGAAAATTATACCGATGTAGAACTATTTACAATTTTCTTTTAGGAGGTAGGTCACTAAAACAAAATGAAATGAACAAACTACAAAAATTTATTCGATCCACAATTAGGCCAGAAAAAAACCCTCATCACTTTCATTTATCGCAATAACCCCGTGCTAGCTAATTACAATATGCATACTTTACTACTAATATCTATGCCACAATTCACCCTACCTAGACGAAAATCCTGCATCAAAAATATTTGCAGCCTAACGGAGTCGATCGATCGTAGTCTAACAAATATTGAGGTAGATCGCTAAGTACCCTTAGTACGAGTTGCAAAACTTGAGTAAAGTAAAGTTTACGGAAAGTATTAAAGAGTGATTTTCCCCAAAATCTGCCGTTTTTGTTTGTTTGTACTTGATTTTCTTCATCACTGTATTTTTTTTGCTAAGACCATAAAGTGTAAGAAACAAAAAACGGCAGATTTTGGGAAAAATCACTCTTTAATACTTTCCGTAAACTTTACTTTACTCAAGTTTTGCAACTCGTACTAAGGGTACTGTCAAGTTTGAGCACCCCTGCTTTAAGCATTTGTTTATGGCTTACAGTTTTATTATGATAAGTTTAATCCATAGATCGTACATTGATTAAAACTGAATTTTGGATACTAGAAAGGAGATCATCTATGGTTTAAAGATAACTGAATAATGCTAATTAGTGTTTCATAATTCATACACAATCGATACTGAGATTAGTATCAGTGATATTTTTTACTGTATGAAATAATCTAAGAAATAAGACTGTTGGTTACTAGTGAAACAAAATTAAAATAGAGCGTCGATTATCCGAAATCGATCCACCGATCCATCGATTAAGCGGACAGCTGTTCTTGCTCCGCCGACGCAGTACTCTCATATATGCCATGTCAAGATGTTTGTGAAATTAACTTTAAAATTTAACTTGCGAATAAAAATGATTATTTTATAATTATTTAATTGCAGAAAAAATAAATCTTTTGTTTGTAATCCGATCGACATCAAACTTCACATGAACTATCCTGCGAATATTTTACATGTTTCCTGAACTTCATTATAATTTATCATTTCCTTGACAAATAGGTTTGTATGAGGCTGATCACCCATATTGTAAAAAATCGTTCACTTTGCCAATTTCACCCCTGTTTCAGAGAAAGTCGGAAAGAGTTGCAGGACTTATGTTCATGCGAGATTGGGTTTCTAGGTTCACATGCGGCATGTATAAGCGCGAAGTAATACAATATGTCCGTTTCTTGGAATGCATATAAGATGAATCTTTAATTTATGATATCTGTGCAAATGATCAGTTACAATGCACGCAAGATGAATCTCAAATTTAAGATATCTGTACAAATGAACAGTTGAGCGGTTTCGGAAGCTATAGAGAACATACATTATACATTCATAGATTCCATTATATAATATTACTAGATGCAATCCGTCAATGATGGAGTTATTTTTTACTTGAATAAATAACACATACCCTCCATCAACCAGGAGCGTTTCTTGTGTGTAGGCAATCCTCACTTTGCTTTACTCTTGATTGACGCCTTTGTGTTTTGTTGGAGCTAACGACCCGCGGAAGCCGGTGGCCACCGCTGATTGCGTGTCGCAAGACAGCAACGGCGGTCACTCCGTAGGTACACTGATTCATTAACCTCCCGCACTCGAGGAAAATAAAATAAAATTGCGTGTAGAAAAACAGCGACAGAAAACATTGACAATTGAGCAATAGAAAAAAATAAACCACTTTTTCTCGTTCATTCACTTGTCTCTATTTATTATCTGTACCCCACGTGTTTCGGTTTTGTATTTGGGAATCTGATATTATTTTATTCTACAAGTTAGAGAAGCTGCCCAATTTTCAAGCAAGATACTATTATTCCTTTATATTTCTTGACTTATAGGTTGGCATGAGGCTGACCACTATAATCTATAACCACCCATACTGTAAAAATATGGTTCACTTTGCCAATGTCCCCCCTGTTTCAGGGAAGGTTGGAAAGAGTTGCTGGGCTTATATTCATTTGAGATTGGGTTTTTATATTGTAGGTCCACATGCGACATGTGTTAGCGCGAACTTATACGTGTCTGCTTGTGGGAATGCATTTAATATGAATAAAAAATGATAGATATCTCTGCAACTTAGATTTGGATTTAGGTACAGTTGGTGCAAGGCTGGATGGACCTATAATGACAGGTCCATGTGGTAAAGGTAGATTGATTTTCTTTTTCCGCCAGGATTCGAACCCACTATCTTCCAATAAGGAGTCCGAAGCTCTAACTAACCTTCTTAGTATCATGTTAAGAATATGTAATTGTGTGTATTTGCTTGTCCTTGATAAAGTCTGTGAAGTCTCTAGATGTTAGGAACTTTTTATATTTGTATTGGTCGAGTGTTCTAGTAAGGTCTCGCATGTGCCAAATCTCAGTGATTCGAGATTATCCTCAGTCTTACTTAAAATAAGGGCCAAAACTGCCTGTAGCGGAGAATAGTCAAGCGACCGTTATATTGTGTAGGTGCAAAGTTGACTCTGAATGTGAACCGAATCTAAAATAAATTGGGTGAAAATAAATAACCGCAATTATTATTAAATTGAACCCGGTAAAATCGTGACAATATTTTTTAACCGTCTATTTTTTGTATGAATTCACTCTGAAGTTTCATTCAAAAGTAGAAAAAATAAATCTCTGTTGATTGCGAGTACTCAATATAAATTCTCAGAACAACAGTATAAAAATTGCTTTGCCGCATCGTCTTTTTAGTGCTTGTTTCTCTTATGTCCATCAGAGGTTATTTCACAAGAGCAATGTTTGTAGGGGTACTGGACCTGAAAACTGGATATTGATTTAAAAAATATTGTAAACAACTCTTACATTATCGTGTCTTACATTGTTTTCTTAGCTCAGATTGTGTAGAATGTGATTCTTAAGACAATTTCATTTAAAGGTCATCTTTGAATCAAATGGCAGATAAGCCAAACAGGCACTGGGACGACGACATTGTAAGGCTTACTCGAGAGCTCCGTCTACCGTGTAAAGGGACAGCTTATTTATAAGAAGGCTGGGTTCACGTAATGCATCATTTCCGGATCTCAAGTAGCGGGTTCCTTGACCACTTGAAATTTCATTGCAAGTTTATTTTTCTCCTCCTTCTTGCTTAATGAGCTCGATTCCCTAGATAAAAATATTGTGACGGATTGCTAGGGAAAAGTGAAACAAAAAAATTGTTTCCTGAAGAAATATTATTCATTGACTTAAAGGTTGGTATGAGGCTGACCACCCATACTGTAAAAAATAGTTCACTTTGCCTGATGTCACCTCTGTTTCAGGGAAGCAAGTTTTCAGGAAGTTTAAGGGAAGGCCGGCAAAAGTTGCAAGGTTTATGCTCATTTGAGTTTTGTATTTTAATTTGTAAGTAAACACGTAGCATTTGAAAGCACGAACTTACACGTGCCTGTTTGTGGGATGTTTTTTAAATGGCTGGTACTCAAGTAAGTAGGTACGAGAGAGACACATATCAAAACGAGAAGCGTTCACGAAAGGTTTTTGCATACGTGCGTACACAATTTGTAGAAAATAAATACAATGGAGTGACACATTATCTTGTCTGCGTGGATACTATAATAGGTATGTATTTGTTTAAATTATATTTTCATTGACCAAAGTGAATCAGGTTGTTACAGCATGGGTGGTCAGCCTCATACCAACCAATTAATCTAGCAATTCACAATATGTTTTATATTGATGTATGTCTTATGTGCCCGTGTGTGTATAGAATCTTTTTAAATTCCAAAAATATGTCTAAGCTACTTATATTTGAGCGCTACTATTTTAAACTTGGTTCAAGTATGGAACCAATCTAATTTTCATAATATCGTGTCCAAAGAGTTTTACTGTACTTTAATTTGCTTAAATATTGTGGTTACGGCAGCTGTCGGAAAAGGTAAATTTTTGAAGTAACTACATAAATGCTAACTGTAAAAATTATACCATTTTTTGGTGCACTCAATAATCATTATTTAGGTACTTTTTGTGATCGAATATTTTGTGTATTCCGTTACTTTAAGTTCCTATTATTCTGCTGTCATGAATTTAGATTTATGTTTTGTTTTAAGAAAATGGACAATTTAGTTGTCAAATAAACATCTTGTTTTGCCAATTTTTTGATAGATTCTGATTTTCAAAAGTAATCTGTAACAATAATGTAAAAAAAGCGAAATAAGATTTATATAGAAGAAGATTTACATCCTTATTACGAAATGTTGTTGCATAATTGTTAACTAGCTGGTTACAAATAAAAAAAAACATCATTCATTTTTCTGTGGGGATCACACCCAAAGAGCCTCCTGCGAGCTTGGTTGTTGCTATTGTAACTGCCGGTTCTCCAGTAAGACCCAGTGAGAGAAATTACAGATGGTGTTTGGTGGCGAATCTTTCTTATGGGACTATGATTTTCTTAATCTATCGAATATCATATTTGAAAATAGAGTGACCATTTTATTTACCGTCGCCTGGAATCCATCCCTCGACTTTTTGATTAGTTCCTTAAATCTTATTTACAAAAAAATCCACGATTGCAAATTTTGATTTTATAAGAATCGATGTGACACTTTGGTTAAAGTCAATAAACCTTGCCAGTCTGCAAGCATAACCAGACATTCTGTCTTATAATATCTGTCTGGGATTTACCATTATTGCGCAACGCAGAATTATGTTATTTTTGCACCTGGCCAGTGACAATATTATACACCATTACAGTAACAATATCAATCTATTGCTCTTTGCGCTGTACCTCTGGGACATGTATAATTCAAACCTCAGCAATCGAATGCTTTGAGTTCCAAATGCTTGATCCATCGTTTTTCATAATTTTCGACATCTTAGTGTTCGGCAGTTCGGCATCGTAGTGAATTAAAGCGTTCGAGATGTGTGTCTACCGAAAAATGCTTTGGATTTCTTGGCGTGATCGGGTCACCAATGAAGAAGTTCCCCCACGTATGCGTAAATAAACTTCTCCCAACCATTAAGCAAAGAAAGCTGATGCACTTCGGTCACATTTGAGGAATGAAAAAAACCGTCTTCTTTATCTTATCATACAGGATAAGATCTCAGGGACGCCGAAGGACATAGTGACTGAAAAACCTGCGACATTGGTTCAACAAAAGCACCAAGTCCCCGTTTTGAGCCGCAGTCTCTAAGGTCAAAATAGCAGTGATGATCACCGATCTTCGATAGAAGTGGCACTAAAAGAAAAATAAGGGGTTGCTTCTTCTTCTTAAGATATTTCGATCTGTGATTCACAAAAAAACTTTATATCGGCCCATAGATCCTGGGATCAGGATGCCCAGCCACCTTTTTTGTTATTACCTCCGACTCATGTATTTCAGCTGTACGTTACTAATTGTCATCTCATCAGCTACGATGTGTGTCAGTTTTTTGACTCATTTTGGAGACGTGATTTATCCAAAAACGCCTCCTGGATCTGCTCCATCTCACTATGCCCTCGATATCAAAGGCTTTTTTATGTGGTCACTGCGGATGCGATCTGGTAATGTTTTGGCTCTAATCATTATAAACTTTCATTTCGGGTGCTGTGAGTAGTTTCTGGTTGTTGAGTATGTTGTAGCTTCTAATCAGTAAGTTATAGTATCAGTGTAAAAAACCTTAATGCGTTGGGCTATCAACCTCAAGGTTGGTGTAGTATTTTTACTTAACACTTTTTTTATAGAAATTAGGATTGCTTCCATTAACAGTACTTGGATCGTGCTATAAGGCAAATTACTAGGATCGTGTCTTTTGCATGGCCGGCCCTGTGCTGTGGAATGCTTACTCCATGAGCTTAAAGCTGTAGAGTGCAAGCGCGTTTAGGTCGGGATTGAAGACATGTTTGTTTCGGAGATGTAACAGTTGAATAGTGACCTTTCAGTGATTTTTCAGAAAACTGCACGATACATATTGTCTTTTATATTTTATGTTTGGAAAAATAAGGTTATCTTTCTCGTTTTCGAATGTTTTATTCGAAAAGCTCAAAGCTGAACACCGAGGTTTACATTTATACTCCCATGCGGTTACTTATTCGACCTCAGACCAGGGCACTTTCGTAATGCCTTACCAGAATATGAATCTGTTAGGCAATGATCTCTTGTAATGTACCCCAAGTCGAAAACATTACGTTTATACTCAACCACAGTGTTGTACAAAAAACTGCATCAAAACTATAACGCTTTCTAGAGGCACTGCTTTACAGTGCATAGATATTTTGACAATACATAGCGGTTGAGTTTTAATGGAATGCTCTATACTTGCTTCTTGTAACAGGTTCAGAGGAGAATGGGTCGGCCCACAATGGATGCCTCATTTCCATGCATCGACGGATTGGAAGACCTTCGCATCATCATAATGGCAAATGGTATCACCATTGTGGTGTGTGTAAACAAAAAAGTTGTGCTATTTTTAGACCAATTTTCTTGCAAATATTGTGCGCTACAATGTGGGTATGAGATGAATGTGCAGTTTTCATGTTTGTAAACATACAATGTATATCGATACATTTTGCTACAAAATCACCTTACTTTTGATGTCATCCAGCTAGAATCTAAAGCCGCTAGATGGACCTTTCGTGACTGGTCTTTAGTAAAGGCATATAAATTTTTCAACGCAGCAAAGAGCATATTTGAACTTAAATAATACAATTTTTACTCTACCGGAATTGGAACCCACGAACTTCCATTTACAAATCCGAAGCGTTATCACTAGACTGCGGAGCGGTCCTTTTTATGAACTAAGGGGAACGTGATTGAGTCCAGTCTAAAGCATTTCAAGAGTTCGCCGACGTAGATCAATTTACCAGTAAAGTGTTTTATTGACAGGCACATTACGGCTCACAACAGTATGGGCGTTTCGTCTTATCCCCTTGAAACGGTGAGATCACTCCGAGAATTAGATTCGGCATAGTGATTTTTTGGTCCGGTTTGCCGACGTCAAAGTTCACGGTCGAGCAATTTTTTTTTTCGCAATATATTGATAGTTATATTTAGTGTTATTATTTGTGCAACAAAGGAAATGTTTGATAGATTTAAAATGTTATTGATTTGATAAAGTGTGAAAATTGGATGAAGCCTTTTTTTTAAAACGAAAAAATCGAACTTTTTTAATCCTATTGAAATCAGTGTTATTTACAGCATACGTTTCATAAAACTATTTTTTTTTCTTAAAGAAACATTAAAAACGCATTATTTATTCACGGCTGGAATTTCCTACAGCTTTCTTTAAAAAAAAATATTGTATGATAGAAAATAAAAGCTTGCATCTAATCTAATCTAAGATGCAAAGATATGTTACATTGGAGATTCACATTACATGCATTTTTCCAGTCAGACATGTACAAGTTCGCGCTTGCACATGCCGCATGTGAACCTCAAATATAAAAACCCAATCTCAAATGAACATAAGCCCTGCAACTCTTGCCGTCCTTCCCTGAAACAGGGGTGACATTGGCAAAGTGAACCATTTTTTACAGTATGGGTGATCAGCCGCATACCAACCTATAAGTCAAGGAACAAACATCACAAATTACATTTTTTAAATCAATAAACAATAATATAAACATGGACATTAAAAAAAACTAAATCGTAAAACCAATTTCACTTTAATAAACCCTAGCCGCCAACATTACAGATCAACCGCCATAATGCTTAAATAACTGATTCCAAATTTCTCCTTCCTGTTGTTTTAGAGAAGGGATAAGGAGTTAATCTATTTATTCCCAGTAACTGATACCGGTTGGTGAATCAGCCTGAGAAGCGTAGGTGTGATCCCAAAAAGGAGTCCTAGATTTGTTATTCTTCCCATATGGACAGTGCAGGAGATATCTGAATATTCTGTCTGGATGAAATGTGCATGTAGGATGAGAAAATCGAATGGATTTCAGAAAGGCTTTAAAATATTAAATTAGAACTCTTTGAAATACAAAAATACACTTCCCCCTACTAACTTTTAAAGTATGTGTGGTCAGCCTCATACTAATCTATCAGTCAAGGAACAAAACTACTTGAATTTGGACAGTAAGGTATTAATTGTGAATTTAAAATTAGGAGTCATATAAACATGACGTATATTTTTATAAGTTGTATTGTACTTCTTTTATAAAGAACAACAAGTATATTTAAACACTGTTTTTATTTTTATTTTCACTCCAAAGGAAATAATTAGAGTGGTTCCCTTTGCCAATGTCACCCCTGTTACAAAAAAGTTCGGCAAGATTTGCAGTGCTTATGTTCATTTGACATTTGGATTTTTACACTATAGGCGGTACACAATGGCATATTGTTACCGACTTTGATGTATGGAAGTGAAGCATGAACAGTGAACGATAGCGAAATGAGTAAAGTATGTACGTTGGAAATTAAGCATTTGAGAAGCATGACAAGAAAAACTCTGAGGGATAGAGTTAGGAATGAATGGGTAAAAAAAGAATGTAATTTGAAAGAGGGTGTGAAAGTTAAGGTACAAAATAATGTGATGAGATGGTTTGGGCATGTGGAAAGAATGAATGATGATAGACTGACAAAGGATGTATACAAAGAAAGTGTGAAAGGAAAAAGAGGGAAAGAAGAAAATGCATGAAAAAGGTGATGGATATGAATGAATTGAAAGAGGTATGAAAGGATAGGAAAAAATGGAGGCAGCTCTGTAGAGGCTCTGGCCACCCCTAGCGGAATGGCGACAGAGTTACAGTTACAGGTCCACATGCGGCATATTAAGCGCGAAATTATACGTGTCTGCTTATGACCGGTCCGTAGTCCAGGTGGTAACACTTCGGACTCGTAACTGGAAGGTCATGGGTTCGAATTCCGGCTGAGCACAAAAAATATACCATTTATATTTTCAAATTTGCTCTTCGCCGGGTTGAAAAACTCATAAACCTTTACCAAAGACCGGCCATCAAAAGGTCCATCCAGCCTTACAACAACTGGTTCTTGCTTGAGAATTGCCGCTTTCTACAGCGACGACCAAGCTCGCAGAGGGCTCTTGAGGTGTGATACACACAAAAACATCGCTCACCAAATAAATCAGCCTAATTTAATTAATTTATGGTAATGCATGTAATATGAATCTTAAATGTAATGTATTTTTGCAAATTATAGATAGATTATATATTATAAAGTTCACTTTTTACTTTATAGCAGTCCGAAGGACTGTTATAAAGTATTGTATTCGTCCAAAAAAAAAAAAATGAGGTTTCAACGGAAATGAGTTGTCCTGCACCAGGACATGCAAAAAAACCTAATTTGTCGAACCTGTCCGTCCGTCCGTCCGTCCGTCCGTCCGTCCGTCCGTCCGTCCGTCCGTCCGTCCGTATGGATGTATGGATGTATGTATGTCCCAGCCGGAACTACTGATCGTAGAGACACCAATTTTTGGATTTAGAGAATTGACCACCACAGATTTTGATGAGCCGACTGGCATGGCACCAACCTGAAAATTCAAGATGGCTGCCATACAAAAAAAACATAAAATTGCACTTTTCTCAAAAACGGCTCTAACGATTTTCTTTATAATTTCAGTGTGGTCGTTGCTTAAATTGCCACTAAGAAAATTAGTTATGGCAATACTCTTGTTAATCTGCGTCTATGGGTTGCCATATGAAAGAAAAAAACGATTGTGATTTTCTCGAAAATGGCTGAGTTGACATAAAAATTATGTTCTACAATATTACGCGCAATATAAATTTCTACAAATATTTAAAAAACACTTTAAAAACAAAATTACTTAAAGTACCGTTTACACGATCTCAAATTTTTTATCGTAAATATTAAAAAGACCCATAAAAACGCAATTTTTTACAACTTGTAAGTTCACAAGAAAGAAAAAATTATAAACTTATTTGCAAATTTTTTTTTTTTCACTATTTGGAGAATTTAAGATGGCTTCCGAAGAGCTGAATATTTCAAATGCGATTTTCCCAAAAACGGCTCCGACGATTTTTCTTAAATTTTCAGTAAAGTAATTGCTTGACACATACTTACCAAATTTAGTTATGGCAACATTCTTGCTAATCTGCGTCTATGAGCTGCCATATGAAAAAAATAAACAATTGTGATTTTCTCAGAAGTGAAAGCGTTGAAAAAAGAATAATGTTCTACAATATTATACATCACTTACAATTGTATAAAAAAATTAAATAAAAATTTTGAAAAAAATAATATACAAGGCTACAAAAACTCATCAGAACGCAAAAAACTTTTATGTTTCTAAACTTTATCAGAAAAAAATTTTTTATCACTATAATTCATAGTGAAACATTTTTCAAATTTTAGAAAATTCAAGATGGCTTCCGAACAGCTGAAAATTTCAAATGAGATTTTCTCAAAAACGGCTCCTACGATTTTCTTTATTTTTTTTGCATAATCGTCATTATAATACTGCTATGTAACAACAATAACCATTGCCTCATAATTTACTTTGTTTTGGGGGTTGCGATACAAGAGAAAAATATAATTGAAAATTTCTCGGCAGAGAAAGGGTTAACTAAAAAATAATATTCTACAATTGAAAAGCTTTTATATATACCTACATACATAAATCATTACTGTTTTCAAAAAAATATTATAAAGTATAGCCACCATACAAAGTGACAAATTTTCATACAAAAAATTATTGTAATATTTTTGGTAGCAAAACGTCTAATACCCATAAATAAACCTACACAACAATTCGCTCAATCAATTGCTATATAACAACAATAAGCATTGCCTCTTAATACTCTTTGTTTTGGGGGTTGCCATACAAGAGAAAACAATATTTTAAATTTTACCGGCAGAGAACGGGTTAACTAAAAAATAATGTTCTACAATTGAAAAGCTCTTATATATACCTACATACATTTATCATTACTTTTTTCAAATAAATATTATAAGGTGTAGCCACCATACAAAGTGACAAATTTTAATACAAAAATAATTGTAATATTCTTGGTACTAAAACGCCTAATATAAAATACTAGGCTACGAGTCTTAAAAAAGTAAGTTGTACTCATATGATAATCAATCATAACTTTCCAAAATATCAATGAAAAGTATAGGCACCCACCAAACAAAGTTTTAGTTTTGATACAAACGGGATCAATGATAATACTGCAAAAAGACGATTGCTTAAAAAGATTAGCTTCATTACTTACACACAACTAAATGTTTTGTTATGAAAATTCGCTATGACCTAAACATGACCGTATTTTGTGCTATAAAGTCCTGTGCAGTCCACTGTACAATTTATTTTTTGTTCCATCATGCCATACAAGTCGTCGATAGCGATATCCAGTCTCTTTGTCTCGAGTGAAATGTCAAGTAACCATTTTAATAGTAGGCATGCATTGTTTTGACTTTTTGACTTGTCTCTAACATCAGCTTTCTACTCGTGATTGGCTCTGTACCCAATCGCTCACAGCGCAGCATCTTCCTTTACATAATAGCGCGGCTATTATATCCGAGGGCCGCTTGTGTACAGGAAATGCCATTACATTTTCTGATGGAATATGAATGATTGACTTGTGATGGACGAACCTCTGCAATCTATAATCTAACTTGCAAAGATGTATTAACACTTAAGGCTCATATTGAATGCATGCCCATAAGTTGGCACGTATAAGTTTACGCTTACACACGCTGCATGTATACATACAAAATAAACAAAACCTAACATGAACATACACTTTGAAACTCCTGACGCGTTTCTCTGAAACCTGGGTGGCATTGACAAAATCGAATTAAGTTTGCCTCATAATACCAACCATAACCTCAGTGTGAAAAAAATATTTATGCCCAATATATGTTTTTAAAAAAATAAAATATTGAAAATGAACTTTCAAGTTTCATACAATAATTTTCGTAGGTACTACTTTATTTGTAGATCCTTTATTGCATTTGAATGAGTTTTTTCGTGACCCAACACAATGAAACTAAGCTGCACACATCGTGCAACTTATAACCGCGTTTTCCTCGAAGTGATCGCATGTGGGATTTGACACCAGCATTACGCCAATCACTTGAGGTTTCCAGCTTCCGAGGGGGCTGGTTCTCATTTTTTGTGAAGGTTGAGTAAACCTAGCCGATACTATTATTTCAAGTTTTAAATAAACACCAAAATGAGAAATCATTTTTGACTCTCTTGATGGGGGATCAAAGCCTAGCCCTTTGGTATGAAATGTAAGCATTCTACCGACTGAGCTATCGACCGGACTAAAGCATTATTTGTCTGACAGAAAAAAATGGATGGATGCTAAAACGCCTAATAGAGTCGCTGTTTATATTTTTTTTATATCTTTTTGTTGTTAGCACTATTGTCGTTTTTAGACTTTTATTTTATACCCTGCGTACCGATCGTGTTTTTATCTCGCGCAAGTATCTGTTATTTCGTAATAAAATTGTTATTTTTATTGTACACACTTTTCTTAAAACGCTAAATTTCAGTTTATGGTCTGCTGTTATTGTTTTTGCGTAAAAATCAATTTATCTCTGTCAGAGTTTGTTCCCACAATTTAATAAACGAATGTTTCTCTATCACGTAAAGATCGCAGTAATGTATCACGCCGCTTACGTCATGTACACCCTGTAATGGACTTTAAAGAATTATTAGCGTTTCACTACGGATTATTATTAAAGAACATGTGTGCAAAAATTTAAAGTTTTTGCAGAATTCACATGGTCAAAATTTGTATGCGAATTCTACTTTAAAAAGCACAAAAAAATCTCACTACCTTCCTCAACCAAATATTATATATAAGCTGGGATGTTTCAAACTTAGTTCATGTGATTTTAAAATTAAAATAAGTCTAGCTGGGGTTCTATTTTACTGTTTTGATATCATGTGGAAATGAGACGGATGCATTGAAAGTCAACAAGTGCGAGAGAGACAGATAACAATGCGACAAACATTCATGGCAGGTTTATTGCTTGCGTGCGCACACAGTTTGTAGAATTGTAGAACAATAAAATGACACAGTGTCTCTACTGTGCATTTCAAGAAAATGTGTTTTATGTGTAAAAAATATATTTTTTTACAAGCTTGTAAATCCCCTCGAGGAATGTTTTTGAAGTACCTAGTTAAGTTAAACCTTTTTTGTCACAAATTGAACAAATAGTTAGAACTTCAGTTTAAGCAATAATGAAGATGTTTTTATTATGGAATTTTTATTGTATGAGTATATACAAAAGTCGCACCACACAAAAGCAAGTTTGGCAAATTTCAAAACACTAGATTTGTCAAGACTAAAAGGGCATGACTCAAAATATTATTGTGTATGAAATATGAATGAATAGATGGAATTTTCATTATGGTCAGATAAAAGTATACTTTAAATATTGTATGCATCTGCTCCCCAAGTATACAACTCAACATTTAAACTCAACCATAGCATTTTATGAAAAATGTGTAGAAAATAAAACGCTCACGAAGGGCGCTGTTGTATTTTCCATTCATTTTTGGTAAAACGCCGTGGTCGAGTTTAAGCGTGATGTTTTTACTTGGGGTACTGTTTACAAAATCTAAACAATTATGGCATCTTCTCGAAAATTGTAGGAAAAAATAATAAAAAGAATGGTCGCATTAGATGATCATTGACCTTTTTGTTAACCGACCAAGCGGGTCGTTTTTGCTATTCAGCCAGAGCTTCTACAATTTAAAGAAAAGGTTATTTTGGACTACAAATACTGCTTGAATATTACAAATGTACCTACATTTAGTATTTACAGTTACCTACATCAAATACGGAATACGAATTTCAATTATTTTACTGTGAAATTTGTATACTCAAGTTGTATACCCATATTGTATACTCACGTTTGTTAATGTCACCCCTGTAACAGGGAAGGCCCGTTCATTTGAGGTTTGGATTTTTATTTTGTAAGTCGCTAAACTCTCGCCAGGAGTGCTATTGAAATAGGCAAGTACAACGGTAAGAGTTGTAGAGTAGGTATATGTTTATCTTAGATCTGGATTTCTATTTTGCAAGTGCACATAATATCTCAATGCAAACTTTGTAAAACTTAAATTATCTCCCGCTTACAAATCCTCACTAGGAGTGTTATAGCAATAGTACCCGTATGCACTGGAAACCACTTTGTGTCCGTTTGTGTATGTAAAATTAACTTCAAATGAAAATAGATATTTGCAGCTGAGATTGGACATTCCTGTTCAGTGAAGCTGCTTTATTGAGACAAATCCACCTCCAGCATTTTACGTTTCATTTCTTCTTTTCGTTTTTGTTCTAACGTAACATGTCATTAGTATCCAGACGATGATCACGTTGGTATGAACCAAGGTTACAGCGCTACGAGTAAAAAACGTTTCCATAAAAATGCATGAAAAATAAAACTCTCCATAGAAACGCTGTTCAAGTTTTCAAATATATTTTAGATACATGGTATATTTGAGTTTCTACGTAGTGTTTTTACTCGGTATACAGCTTCATACTCCATTTTTTGTTCCGACAAACTCACTTGAGAAGCTAATTGGCACCGAGCCATTTTCAGAGGTATTCAGAGACAACTCTAGACTCATTTTTAATATATTCAATTGCAATTTTCCTCTAAAATTAATTGTATAGGAAAAAATGAAAAATAAAATTAGTATCATGATAAACAGGCGCTTCATATACAAATATTTTTTTTTTAATTTTCTCATTAAATTCAGAGTTAAGCTTGATTAAAGATGCGATATTTTAATCTTAGATAAGCTCTCTGAATAAAACTTTAAGATTATAACATTATGGAAACAGACGTGCCTATTGAAGGCTTTTTTTCTGGTCGGCAAGGAGATGCCAAAAAAGTTGTTAGTTTTTGTTCAGGGAATTGTCATTTTTTATTAATCAATTTTAACAATATTTTACCTTGCAAGGTGAACTTACAAAAAGTCCCCGAAAAACTAAAGCGTGCACTTATTTTTGATGAGAAGAAAACTGGAAATAATAAACTTGATGACTTGAATGGAAATCAATATTTTTAAATAAATGGTCATGATAATGTTACTGTTTGAAAGTTATAGTTACCTATAGTCATTGTAAGTATCTATTGTGTGTCTAGAATCCTCGAGAGAATGCTGGTTTATCGCCATCTCAGAGGTAAAACTGAATAAGTGCTGATTCATTGATTTGAGAGATAATGGATAAAACGTTTGGAAGCAACTTCTCATAGTAAATAAACTAATTACCAGACAGTGCTCATGAAAAACTTCTGACCTACAGGATTTTCATCCTTTTTCAGTGTTATTTTTCATTGAAAATATTAGATTCAAGTATTTATTGAGTGTTTTCACTCATACAAAGAAAGTTCTCTATTAATTGTTCTCAATGTAATTGCTGCGTTTTTTGGGTATAGAAGAGACTTGTCTCCTGATTTCCAAAAGAGAAATCTGTTTTCCTCCACCCCACGGCTCGTGAATCACTTTTTGAAATTCTACACAATATTTCTAGAAACAGTTATTTACATTTTACGATCTTATATTTCCATTTCCGTAAACTAATGTTTTTCATTTTATTTTATATTTAGTGGCACGCCAAATTTCTGTTCTCCAAAATTACAAACAAAAACCTAATAGGGTTCCTACGGAAAATTGATATCATTGTGTGTGTTTGCTGTGGGTGTATTTTGTAAACGTGTTTGAGGTACGAGTATGAAATTGCTCAAATGTTGTGTTATTGCCCGCAGTTTTAGATTGGCGTAGGATTGATCGCTGTAAGCTTAAAAAAATGTGTTTAGCAGAACGCATTTGTATGAATGAAACCTTGACACGCTAAGGCGATGATGAGTCTATGGAATCGGGGTTACAAGCTATGTTTTAATAAATAATCGTTGTAATGGAAATTATACAGTGCTAGATTATTTAAATTTGGCCTTTTGGACATAATTGTGTGCATTATTAATGTTTTTAATTTCCATTCAAGTTGTCACTGTTGTGTTTTTCTGATTGCTCCTATGCTATAGTGCAGTCGGTATCTCAATTATTGGTAGTACGCTGTTTAAAGTTCAATCCCCGCCAAGGGTGTCAGAAAATATTTTCCATTTCGGTGTTTATTTCAAATCCGAAATCATAATACCGGCAAGGATTACTCAGCGTTCACAAGAAATGAGAACACAAGAAAAGAGGAGAGGGAAATAAACACACCACACACAAACATGAATTGGTTGGCGTTAGGTAGGCATCTTCTCATGTGAAAATAAATAGACAAAACTCGTCACATGTAGTTCTTTACGGACTTTTCACACTAAACGCATTTTTCCCGAATTTTTGGAGTACATCGCGCCAAAAAGTAGCGCTTTATGTGCAGCTGAGATTAGCAGTTTAAAAAATAAATATTTTCGGAAAGTGAAGCTGGCTTAGAAATTGTATACTATACATCCTATCCTGTATACACAGGCGGCCGAGATCCACCTCGGGATGCATTCATCAATGATGATGATGAAGAGGAATATGATTTTGATGATGATGATTATAGCAATGGTGATTATTTTTTAGCAAAGCCACCAAGAGCTCAAATAGATGATTTTAAATAATCATTACACATGATGACATCCCGCCGCGGAGATGTTGCCATGACATGGCATGATTAATGGTCGCCATGATGGATTCCGTGAGCTGTGTGATGAGTTTATAATCCAGGCCTGTGACCCTTCACACTTGCCTAGCGGGATCCGAGCCCAGAACCCTCGCGTTCACAGATTTACAGCACACATACCAAACAGCAACCGCAAAACCAGATTTACATTTGTGAAAAACATATTCAGATAATATGTGTTTACTTTGATCGTATCGTCAGATTATTTAGAAAAAAAATTATGCATTTATTTTACCATCGTTTTTTTCGCTTCGAAAAAAAACCTCTTATTAACATAAGCTTTGCAACTCCTATCTGAACGGGGTAACATTGCCAAATGTGGCCCAAATTTTTACAGCATCAGTCTCATACCAAGATATCAGTTAAAAAATCACTGTCGTTTTGTTTATCTATATATATTTATTTTAACTGTAGATTAAAGTCATTGCACTCCCGACCGGGCTTTTTCGATTTTACATTAACAATCAAAACACCACCTTTTTAGTATTCACCACGAGCGCCTTATTCAAATATTTCTGGATTCCTTAACAAATCTGTACACAGAAGAATGCCTTTTTTCAGTGGCAGAGAGACACATCTAGAATACATTTGCAAACTTGACAACTCCAATACACTTATTTGTATGGGCGTGTTGCAACTCTTCGAAGTAAGAATTCAGAGATACAAATAAATTTGCAATCCTGGTCGTGATGGACTATTTCAGCGTGGAATTTCGCAATATTTTCAATAATCAGGCCCGGATTAAGGGCAGTACGAGCGGTGCGATTAAATCAGGGCACCCACGCCCAGGAAGCCCCAAAAGGGTAAAAAAAACTCATAAATTCTTTTTCAGGTCTTTGGGGGCATTGGCAACCAAGGGGCCCCCGATTAAAAACTTAATAGAAATGAGCTGAAAATGCATTACAACAAAAAATGACTAAAATAATATAAGGTTTATTGGCTCCTCAATGCTATTTTGTCCTATGTTCATCAGAGGTAATTTGACAAGAGTAATGTTTATATGTTTACTCGACCAATGTGTCTGAAAACTAGAAATACATTTAAAATATGTTTAAAACAACTCTCACATTATCGTGTTGTACGTTTTTTACTTAGCTCAGATTGTGAAGAATGTGATTTTTAAGACAATATCATTGAAAATTCATTTTTGAATCAAATGGTTGCTAAGTCAAAAAACAAGCACTGGGAGGACGATATGTAACCAAAGGGCCTTTCAGAGGCTAAAAAATATTGTACGGTTAACATTAGAAAATACTTTTTTTCGGAAAAGATATGATTTTTTTACGTTGTGAAAAAATAGGGCGAAGGGAGAGGTAAATTTTCAGGGAGGGGGACATATTATATGGTGCCCCGAGCTTTTATTCGCACCAGGGCTCCAGATGGGTTAATCCGGGCCTGCTTTTCATGCCACGAACCGTTGGTTATGCGACGTGTTGGCTGAGATTGTCTCATTCAGATGGCAATGATGGCATTATTAGAGCAAGTCGAATCACAAAACATTCACATTTTAGCATTAAAATGTTTAGTTACAGTACCCCATATTTCCATTAGAAACAAGCTGCAAATTATTGCTTGTAAAAGTCTTTTGAGTTGCCTACGATTTTTTTTTAAGATCTTTAATTTTGTGGTTAAAGTTTGAAGGTTTTGGTTTCGATTTTTGGTGGACAAAAAAGAATAATGTTAATATCCTCTTTGCTGGGTTGAAAAACCCATGTGTCCTTACTAATAATAAGTTACTAAAGGTCCATCCAGCCTTGCAGCAACTGGGTCTTTCTTTGAAATTGGCGCTTACTTTATCGACGGCCAAGCTCACGTAAAGCAATCTAAAAAATGACATGCATCTATAATCTATTTTATTTAAGTTGCAAAGATATATTAACATTTAAAATAAACATTAAATGCATGCCCATAAACAGACACATGTTACAATTGTTAAAAATGAAAAACTTTGTTATAATTCACTGTGTGAGCTTTATTTTTAAAACACTACTAGTTTCGGTGGGTCAATATCCACCATCGACGGGTGTCAACTTAAAACTAACATAGAAATACAAAAAATACAGTCAGAATTTAAGACACATGTTAGTTCCCGCTTACAAGTGCCGTATGTATACTTACAAAATAAAATCCAAAACTCAAATGAACATAACCCTGCCACTTTGAAACCGGGTAGACATTGTCAAAGTGAACAATTTTTACAGTATGAGATGTGCATACTGCACAAAGTATAGGAAAGACAGTTAAATGTTTTTATTGTACTTTTTTGTTATTTTTATCCGTAACGCAACTGCATCGTTCATAAAAGCAGTGTTTTCTACAAAACATGTTTTGTCTTTTATCAATTGTGCCATTGAAATAATTTTAAATTATATAATGGTTTCATTACAATAGTAAAAAATGCATTATTCGTCATAAAAGGTTTATCTTTTCATACTCATTTTGTAATAAGATAAGGCTAAGAAGTGAAAGTTGTTTAGATTATTACCAAATCGTCATAACAATTGTAATAAAAGACTCAATCATCTGTTGAAAATCTTTGTTAGTCCGAAAATTAATTAATTTTCAAATCTTTTCATACAAAAATAATCTAAAGAAAAACGATTCGGTTAATTGTTCTCCATGAAGAGAAAGTCGTTAAACAATAATAAATCATTTTCTACCGAAGATTTTAAAATCGAATCGCTTTTTATGCTGTTATGATATCTTTATAACAAAATTATATTTTTTGTCAATTCATCCAAAATAATTGCGTTTATTAATCTAGATCCATTTCTTTCGATTTTTTTCGGTGTAGAAAAAATGTTTCAATTATGATTTGAAATCTTAATTAACATCTTGTATTAATTCTTGATCAATCATTAAGAAGAAAAATTAAGTATATTATATGTTAGTGTAACAACTTCTACAATTTGGACATAATTTTTTCTTTTTTTTCTTTTCTACTTCTCTAATAACTTCTCCAACGATAGCGAAAAATCTGTCCCATGATTACAAAAATTAGGATCTTTTCCGAAAAAAAATTACGCACTTCAGATTAGTGAGCTTACAAAAAAACGTATACAAGATTTTTATTTATTTTTACAGAGATTTGTTCGCTTGCTTATAGATACCAGTGAATGCTTTATCGCTCTAAGCGAAACCCACTTCATATACTAACGCTGATGGAATGTTGAGTGCTTACTATAGCGTGTCTGGATTCTTTTCCATACACCAAATTTGGGTATATGCAATATTTTTCAAACTTATCTCATTTGTTCATGTAACAATATTTCATACAGCTGATGGATGTCGCTTCAAGAAAAAGATTTAACGGGATGGTAACCAGTAGACACCAATTGCCAGCACAATGTCTTCTGATGATATAATAGTTGTACTCTTTTATTCCAGGCGTACCTGAAAGCTGTATCCACGGGGCAAGAGGACATCCGAGAGGCTTTGAGGACCTGCACCGAGGAGGAGCTCTCCAAGGCTCTGGTTGCAAGTGGACCGAAACTGGTGCATGAGTCCACTAAGACAAGGAAAACCATCGATACTGAAGAAAAGGTATAAATAAGCTTATAAGTAATTTTAAAAGAAGGTTGATTTCTGATTGTTATGTCTTGATGCAAAAGATAGGATAAGGAGGTACCTATTATGTACTTTTCTAATCCCACCGGCTATTTCCAACTCCAAGATCATCATATCACATTGGCGTGAATCTTTTTCCTTTGAATTTGATTTTTACTACTCTGGGGGATTATAAACCAAGGGGGAGATTGAGAATTAATTTAAACAATTAAAATAAAAAAACATGCCCAATTAAATAATCGACTCATTTAAAACAACCATCGTTGGGTTGGGTTGCCATTTTTTTTTTCAAAAAATCTAGACCAACACTATTATGGAATTTCTTATCCCGACACCCAATTTGTCCCAATTAAAAAAGAAAAAAATTGATACGTATAAAGTAAAATAGAATTCCAAGTCTTCGAATTGATTGGAAACTGACCCCAATCACATAATTGGATTGGATACGACTTCCGTTGAGAGCTACCCGACAGTCAATAATAAAAACGGTGGTTGAACATGCCAATAATGTTCCTGCTGCACCTACACTAGCATCGCTCAGGGAAGAACAGAAGTACGAGTGCCAAATCAATTTTCTTTACTATTTCCTTGAAATTATAAATGTTCAATTTGTAATCTGAATTTTCCAGGAGGAGTCCCGAGCAATCCAGCCAGATGGCAACATCCTCACCGAATCGAAAGTAACGACCGAACACGAAGTCGTAAACGACGAGGATCTACCCGACGACGAAGTGAGTACTGGACTTAACCCTCCTACCTTTAGGTTAATTTCCTAGAAATAGACAAAAAATAATCAGGAATTGAACCCACAATGTACGCACCCCTGACTGACTGATGTATGAAAAAATATGAAATGTCAATCAAACAACCAAACGCTTATCCTTCCCTTAAGGAACTAACTTGTCTAGACTTGTAATGACGTGACTTTAGAACTCAGGCGGACGCCAGGTGGTTTGTAGTTTTCAAATATATTATTTTTTCTCAAGCGTATCGTGTACGTTGATATGCATATGGCGGTTAAACTATATACAGAAACTAAGACAGCGCATCTAGCGAGTGATTTAGTATGCACACGTTTCTTGTAAACGCTACGGTTGAGTTTGGACGTAAAGTTGTGCACTTTAAGGTAGGATGGTGATAGACAAAGACGCTGGCAAAGATCGAATCGTGAACAGATGGAATTAGCTAGCCAGTAATAATGTTACTTTGTTGTGTTGAAAATGGCTTGGGATGATAAAGTCAATCTGTGCTATTTACAAAACATTTAGTCTATAGCCGATCTACGGAGTATCGCTATTTACAAAACATTTGGTCTATAGCTGATCTAAGGAGTATCGATTTTTTGTATGGAAAATTAAATGTAAGCTGCGCATGAGCCATGGCTTTGCTGTTTGAGAATAACACCGATTGAAAGTAAGCGCAGATCATCTTTGTCAAATACAGCACACAATACGCAACTAAAAAGTACCAAGAATACAACACGTTGCGAAGGGAACGCAACTTAGCTACACATATAGTGTAACTTCTTGCCGCGTTATCCCCGAAGGGGTCGTTTGTGGGGAGTTAAACCTAATTATTTTTACAGGGGAGCCGGCCTTTCTCGTTGAAGTTGGGGGTTTCCCATTCCCAAAAGGGCTGGTACTCATTTCTTGTGAAGGTTGAGTAAACCTTGTCAGTATTTTATTTTGGGGGTTGAAATAAACACAGCAACGGGAAATCATTTCGACGCCCTCGACGGGGATCGAACCCTTGCTCTCGGCATGAAATGCAAGTATTCTACCAACTGAGCTATCGACCGGACTTTTTACGAACTTGGTTTTTGCTACAAAGCGTCAATTCTCAAGCAAGATCCAGTTGCTGTATGGCTGGATGCACATTTTGATGACCGGTCTTAGGTAAAGGTTTCATGATCTTTTCAACCCTGCGAAGAGCATTTTTGAAAATATAAATTCTGGGATTCGAACCCACAACCTTCCATTTACGAGACCGAAGCGTTATCACTAGACTATGGACCGGTCTAAAATCCGGTCGTAGTAAGGAAAACAGCTCGGATGTAATAAAATATTTTTAATGAATCTTTAGTGATCTCAGCAACTTTATCGATGGAGATCTCACATCCATATAATCATTATATTACTTGCATTTTCATTGAGAAGATTTTTGATATAATAATATGCAACAAAATTTCCCCAAAGTGCTGTCATATGCACGTAACTTCTTATCTAGCGGAATCTCGGTACGGGAGAAAATTTCTCCCAAGAACAAATGTGGGAATTTCATTAGCAACAAAAAACGCGATTCATTCTCCAATTTACGAGTGAGAGAATCTGTCCAAATTCTCTGTAGGCGAACTCGTACATGACACGGTGTACTTTTATGTAATTAAACTCTAAAATATTAATTGCATGAACTTTGATTTCGTGTGATATGTATCTTTTTGACTTTAGTGTTGAGAGTGAAAGATTTTTGCTGTTGTTATAGTAGGGGTGGCCAGCCTCATACTAAACTATAAGTCAAGGAATACATACTTCTTGATGCTATTATTAAAATATGTAAATTTGTGTTTTTTATGATGCCTTTGTCTCGAACAGAAAATGACGTCTAGCTAGAATGTCGCACAGAGAAAGATGAAAGGAGATTTGCGCATTGAGTGCTATGACACACATTACGAAACTTAATGCTAGTAATATTGGCTAGTAAAACAAGCTAACGGAGAGCCGAGATAATCGTCGGTAATCACGCAAGTGTAAGGGCTGTCATCTGTACTCCATACAATTGACTGCGCTTTATTTTCAGCTCTGTTTTCTGCCGATTTATCGCAGCTGTTAACCTATTCTGATCAACATGATTAACAGTACCACGTTTATTATATAAAAAAATGAATATAAATATTTGTATGCTTGATTTTCTGGTTCCGGGTTTTGACCGTGGTCCATGTTTTTGCTTGTCTTCTTCTTTTTTCTTTTTATTCTTTCTTGAAGACTTTCTTGAAGACTTTCTTGAAGACTTTCAGCTTACGTTTCGTCTCCTCTGTGGGCGACTTCTTCGGAGTTCTGCTCGCTACTGCTAATAAATATTTTTAGTTTGTAAAAATGTATAATTTACATAGTCATAAATCAAGGCACATTTCTTTGAAATCTAAAATAGATTTTAGAGTAGTCACACTACAACATATTCAGGTTTGAAAATCTTTTTGTAGAAAAGAATACAATGAGGTCCGCACGTGAATTGGCACAGACAATTTTGTGTCGTCACCCAGCCGGGTTGCTAGGGAAAAGGAATTAAACTATTTTAATATTGGTTGCTTAGGACGGCAGTCCCATGCTCGCTGAGAAAAATGTTCCAAATATAAAAATGTTCCGACCTCATTCAAAGTGTTTGACAAAATATGCTCAAATATATTATGAATGATTTTATAGAAAAAGCATATTATATTAGGTGTTATGAAAAAGAGAAAGGGAAAATAGTGAACAAATAGGTATTAACATAATCAATCAATTTTATATATAAATATTCTTTTAATTACATTTTCATTAATAAAATTAATCCATAATTACCCAATGACATTACGTTAAACCAGGGGCAAACTTGTGGTCGAGCAGCCTAACGAAAATTGAACCAGCACTATTTTATTTCAAACACGCTCAGTCGAAATTACCGCCTTGACTAACTTGGCCATGGCGCCGACTCAATTCTAATAATATTTTCACTCGTCAGGAAGGCTATCGAAATAGTAGCCATGTGCCAATCGATGACATGTATAGGTTTTTTTTTATCCCTCGTTTAGTCCTCAATGTGTGAATAAATCAATAAATGTTGAAGGATTTCAGATATAAAAAAAAATTTACAGAGTTCACAACAAGGCATCATTTTCAGATTGCCGGCTTTAATTTATCGTCTTACAAATTACTCGTATTCGCTTCTCGCGATCTAATTACACAGAGCAGTGCGGAACAAGCTCGGGCATTAAGTTTTACTGGCCGTTATCGCCTCTGGGCCGGCACTCTCCCTCCGACTCGCTAGCTTTGCAACTTACTCGCTCACTAGCTTCGCGACTTGCCCACTCACTTGCTTTCCAACTTGCGCAGTCGTTTGCTTTTTAGTTCACTTACTTGCTTTCGGACTGGTTCAGTCTCTTGCTCGTCCACTAGCTCACTCACTCTTTTACACAGTACTTACTGCTTTCAGAGATTTATCCATCGACTGGCTAATAATCATTGCAGGGTTGTATCGGAGAAAATTTTACTAACCAAAACAAAAAGACGTAGGGAACAAACTTTAATTTCAAACTAGTTTTTTTTTCAGGGGCACGAAATCGGAAGGTTGTGTGTTCGATTCCCGATGCATTAAAAAAAGCATAGAAAGTATTCTTCGCTGGGTTAAAAAAAAATATCTACCTTTCTCAAAGACTCGTCATTAAAGCTCCATCCAGCCTTACAACAACTGGGTCTTACTTGAGAATTGGCACTTAGCACTCAAAATGTGATACACACAAAGAAACGTTTCACAGTTTGATGACATTTAATTATTTTCCCCTTTACCCCTTCGATTAAAGCTTGGTAAGATGTAGCACTATACGTGCAGCTTACTTGAGCTTAATTCGCTTATTGATTTAGAACGGAAAATTGATTTTCTGGCTTACATCTTGAACTCTTAAAATAAGAAACTAAGAAAACTAAGGGCAAGGTCTACAAGACGGCAGTAAGGCCCGCCATGCTATATGGAGCAGAATGCTGGACTTGCAAAAACGTCCATGAACGAAAAGTCCATGCTGCCGAGATGAGAATGCTGAGGTGGGCTGGAGGCGTCACTAGGCTAGATCACATAAGGAACGAATACGTGAGGGGTAGCTTTAAGGTTGCCGCAATAACAGGCAGGATTAGAGAATCCCAATTCCGGTGGTTCAGCCATGTGATGCGAAGAGAAAATGAACATATTGTCCAAAAAGCCCTCAGCATTCCCACAGGACCAAGAGGCAGAGGCCGCCCAATGGCAACATGGCGGGCCAATATTGAAAAAGAAATGCAAAAGGGAAACCTGACAGAGGAGATGAGCCAGGACAGAAAAGTGTGACGTCTTCGAACAAGGAGGGCCGACCCCACATGATGGGATAAGGCAAAGGGAAAGAAGAGAAGAGCTTACATCTTGAACTCTTAAATAGCTCAATTACAAAATAGAAAACAATAAATTCCTTCTAATTCCTCTCGTGTATTTAGTTCCTCGGCGGTCTCAGCTAGTTCGCCGTGGGAGTGTATGGAATCAGAGTCCCTCGGGGTTAAAAGCAGGGAGGCGCACCTTCACTATCTGAACCACATCAGTAACCCAAGTATGCATCCTCACATTTAAACTCTATTACAGGGCTTAAACAAAATTGTATGGAAACTTAAACAGCGCTTCCAGTGAGCGTTTTATTTTCCATACATATTTTTGTAATAAGTTTGAGTTTACATGTAAGGTTTTGTAGTTAAGGTACTGGACAAGTTTCATAACAGGCTTGCGTAACGCATCGCGCCAATGCTACGAGCTTGATAAAAAATGGTGTATTAGAATGTAGGAATATATCACAAAATTCACACAACTCCAGTTTGTTGAATTCCGCTTGCAAACCTCCATCGCAAGATAGTTCTATCAGAGATTCCTTTTCACTTACATTTTTTTCACAATTTAAATTTTCACGAACATTATCCAGATCCGAAACGAATGGGTTCCTTATCCAATTGACCTCTGAATAATCTTCTTTAGAATATTCTTCAAATGTTTTAAAGATCATTTGGCTGTGATTTTTGATGTCATTGATTACATTTTCACTCACTGTAAGTTCATTATCAGTTTAAAAAAAATCCAAATAAGGAAAAGATGCCAAATGCTTTTATTTTGTCATTTACATTGAGGCGATTTGTAATTTTTCGGCACGTACGTTGCGGGCCGCACCAAGACGCCTCAAGGGCCGCATGCGGCCCGCGGGCCGCAGGTTGCCGACACATGCTCTACAGGATCTTGACTGTGGCTCATATTTTTTTTTTGGCTGATGTCTCTTTCCTTTTTAATCTTGCCGCCCTTCTCTGTAACAGGGGTGACATTGGCAAAGTGTACCGATTTTTAAAGTAAGGTTTGTTAGCCGCATACCAAACTATAAACCAAGAAACATTTCTCATTTTATTTCTGTATCGAAAAATGTCTAATTTTATATTTTCACCTTCAAGAATGAGGCCGGAGCATATACGAATTTGATTTTTTTTCTCGGCGAGCAAAAGTCAGTCTTGTATGGGACTGCCATCCTGAGCATTCAATAACAAAATATCTGTATGCCTTTTTCCTAGCAACCCGGCCGAGTGACGACGCAATTTTGTCTTTGTGAATTCACGTGCGGACCTCAATATTGCCGTGTACGTATAGACTTAATATAAATAACAAAGTTTCATAAAAACATAGTAAATAAACACAAATTGATGAATAAAAGTTGGATTCACATATTTGCACAGCTACATTGGCTACAAACCTGTACCCATCTTACATATGTACTTAATGTCCGCCATGTTTTTGATGGCCGATAAGCTGTACGCCAAGTTTAAACTTCACTATTTCGTTGACCAAAAAATGTACGAAAAACCTTATCAAAGTCTCTTGCGAGCGTTTTACTTTTGGATATATATTTTTTTGTGAAACGCTACGACAAAGTTGAGTTCCTGTTAAAAATGCACTTGTCCCGTGGCTCAAGGTCATCCAGACAAGGTGCATCTTTCTGCAGAACACTGTCCCCTTCAGAAAGTATATGGCAGAGGTGAAGGCTGGAAGTAAATTTAAGAATACAGGTATAACATCGCATAGTAACGATGGAATTTAAATGATATTTGCTGTTATTCAGTTGGATTTTTTGCTTCACTCGATCAACGCAATACAAACACAATTAAGCTGCCCACAAATGCAACTTTTATAAATTTTTACAAGTAAAGAGGCTGGTTTAAGCCAAAAAAACACTTAAAGGGAGGGTTTCTTACATAGCTTCCGAGGGTTTGGTACTCATTTCTTGTGAAGACTGAGTAAACATTGCACGTATTTTAGGTTTGAAATTAGCACTGAAACGGAGAATCATTTCTAAAACCCTTGGTGGGGATTGAACCTTAACTCTCTGACATGAAACGCAAACATTCCAAATTAAGCTATCGACAGGACTTTATAATTTTATAAATATTTAAAAATATAAATGGTAAAACATTGTTTTAATTCACTTTATTCTTTTTTTTTTTGCTCGAATATTTTCGCCTAATGAGGCATCTTCAAGAGCAGAATGGTTACAAATATATTTTTATAAAATAATTTTCAAAACAATTTTTTTTTCTCCAAAACAAAAGCAAAATTCATAGATAATTTTTTTTTAAACACAACTGTAAGATTCAAAAATGCATTATTGTTAGTTGAATTACCATTTATATTTTTAAATATTTATAAAAATGGACTTTCACTGTGTTAACAGAACAACACTAAAAATAAAAACTTTATAATTTTGATGGCTTCTTATCCAAATTAAAGGTGCATTTTGAATGAGCTTCGATCAAGGTTTTGTCGACAGGTCACTTGGTAGAATGGTGGCGTTGCATGCCAATGGGCTAGAGTTCGATAGCGACCAAAGTTGGCAGAAATGATTTTCCTTTTCGGTGTTTCTTTCAAACCCGAAATAAAAATGCTAGAAGACCCAACTCAGCATTCATAAGAAATGAGAACCAACCCCTCGGCAGATGGCAGACCGCCACTTTAACTGAATCATTTGACGTTTTACTTTTACCATTTACTTTATAAAATGACGAAGTTGATTTTTCCAACCCTGTTTTATTTTAACTGAATGTTTCAATCGAATATTTAACATGCATTTGAGTTTGGCGCTTCCCCAGCCGCTCAGGTCTAAAATGGTCAGCGTAGTTCTTACAGTAAAATATTTCTCCCATTTCTTTGAGCTAAATTTCAATAAATTTTCTATTCATCATTTCAATGAAGTTCCTTGACTAATAGGTATGAGGCTGACCCCCTATGGTATTGGTTCACTATTGCCAATATCACCCCGGTTTCAGGGAAAGGCAGTAAGAGTTGCAAAGTGTATGCCAATATGAGGTCTGGCTTATTTTGTGTGTACAAATGCAGTTGTAATTGCGAACTTACATGTGCCTGCTTGTCGTTATGCATTAAATATGAGCCTTAAATGTCAACACATCTTTGCAACTTAAATTATAGATTTATAAGTATTCCAGTTTCCTTTTTTTTACATTTAATTTTCTCTCTATCGATACGTCATTTAAACCACTTCTAAGCCAGTTTTTTTTTGCACATAGCTTTAAAGTTTTTACCATCTCGATAAAAGTGTTTTTCAATTATTGCACTGCCCGCTCGTCTAATTGAAATGAAAGTGTTGTTTGAACCATTATTCCAAATATAAAGCGTTCAAACCAAACCAAAAAGTTTTGGCAAAAATGTATTGTAACTCAAACGGCACCACTAGCGAGCATTTTACTTTACATTTATTAGTTGAACTTAACGTTTTATACTTTGTGGTACAGTTTTAAATAAATGGGGAGAGTTATTTGTAAGAACTAGTTTTTTTAAACTGAAGTCTAAACATGATGAGTCAAAAAAACTGTAACAATTTAACAGAGAGCAATCACGATTGTTTTTAAAGTCTCAAAGTGTAATTCACAAACGATGCTATGAGATCTCATAATACTTAGAGTCAGGAGCGAGTATCCCATAAAAGCAAATGTATCTCTGATTCTCTGCAGTTGGCTTGTTAAATAAAAAAATAGATTTGACCTTGAAAAAAAAAATTAAGGATTGATTATGTAATTGAAGTCATTGCAAGAACTTAAATTATTTTCTAATGTAGAAAAGATCTGATTGGTTTTAACCTCTACTTAGTGCACGCACATGCAAGGAGAGAATTGTAAAAATAAGCCATCTCTTCTTTCGAAATGAAGGTCGGTAGGAAATGCAAGAATATAACGTACTATGGTAGCTATAATTATATAATCTAAGGTACAAAGAGACATATTCACTTTTCAAATGCCCAAACGTATAAGTTCGCGCTTACAAAAGCAGCATGTGTACATACACATGAAAATCCATATACATAACATAACATAAGCCCAGCAACTTTTGCCGAGTTTTTTTTACTTTCCATGAAACAGGGGTGACATTGGCAAAATGAATATTTTTTTACAGTATGAGTGGTCAGAAGAAATGATGAAGAAGATAGTTGCTTTTTATCGTGCAATTTTATATGCTTAGCACTATGAGTTCTCACAGCGTTTTTTGTGAATATGCTTGTAAGTTATGTGGTTTAAATTGTAATTCACTTTCTACTAATAATGGTTAAATAAACTTCTAAATGATATGAAATCAATGCAATTACCATATTAAAGTATTGCCATACCTCCTCATGATCGTGAAAAATATTTCTCACGTTTTTGTACAAACAGACATACATGTACAAATTAAGAACATTATAGTTGATTTATAATAATTTAGAATATAATGATACTATCATTTTTTTGCTATACAAGCAGCAAGTAGATAATTATACATACAATAAATTTTTGAACTGCATTCCCGTTCAACTCAGTTCAATTTTATATTATTTATTCTGAAAATAGACGCGTCACGAATAGGTAATCTAAGATTGCATCCATTTCATTGTAGTACAGTTATCCGAACAATGCAATTCATTTATTGTATTACGTACGATACCCAGATAGTATAAATGAGACTCCGCACTTCCACTGGGTAATCTAACTTTGAACCGTATATTACCATTGGTAAACTGGTAATATACGCTGTCATTATTATGTATAATCTAAGTTGCAAAAATATGTAGACATTTCTATAATCTATAATCTAAGTTGCAAGGATATATTCATTTAGAGCTCTAAAATGCATGCCCACAAACAAACACGTTTAGTTCGCGCTTACAAATGGTGAATGTGTACTTACAAATAAAATCCAAACCTCAAATGAACACAAGCCCTACAAATTTTGCCGACCTTTCCTGACACAGAGGTGACATTGGCAAAGTGAACCATTTTTTACAGTATGGGTGGTCAGCCTCATACCAACCTTTAAGTCAATGAATATGATAAGAAAAACTATTTTCTGTTTCTTTTATTATGAATCCCACTGATTGATTACATCAACCGCAAAGTTCAGTACTTCAAATACCAAAAAATATAAGAAAAGTAAAACAGCGCTCATAGTGAGTGTTTTAGTATTCAAAGATTTTTTTTGCGAGACGTTTACTTTGAGTTTAAACGCTGAATGTTACGGTAGAAGTAAAGATATGGTGCAAGATCATATCTGGGCGGTATGATCAGTGATCACTATTGCCATTATATTGAATTTCAATTTGTTAAACTACCAGTTACCGTGCCCGGCAACGAATGCGCGCCATCAAAATATTTCTATAATGGAAATTACGGGCACAATGATTATTAGATTGTTCGGTTACTGCGTAGTAATTGATATCGTAGATGAAAAGTAAATACTTGATGATATGCCATGAAATCAACGGATCAAGAGACGGTTTGTAATTTAGTGAGCTCGTTCTACAATGGACTAAAAAAATTGTGACGTCATACAGCCGAGTAATTAGGGAAAAGGTAAGCTAATATTTTGTTATCGTTTGCTAAAGACCCTATTCACATTGTCTTGTAGCAAAGAATTTTTTTTTTGACCAATCCATTCAGTTGCTTTGCATTGCTCTTCCGAGCTTAGTTAGACCGGGGTACATAGTTTCTTTCTTCTTGCTTCTTTTCTCTCCTCTTTTTTCTTTACACTAAATCGAACCGTGTAGTACAACTTAATCAAGAAGAAAGAAGAGTAAAAAAACAGAAAAAATTAATAAAAGCAGCGAGAATTTTGGAAACTATGGACCACGGTCAAGGCCTGCAAGAGCAATACCAAACATCTTAATTCGGCCGTGAAAGCTATAAAATATTATTAACACCTATTTTTCCGTCTTTCATCTGTCCCCAGGGTAAGTCTCTGATCATTGGCAGTCTTTCTTTTTGTCTCCTAGGAAAATTGTAACTTTCTTTTAACCACATATTCATCCGTCTCTCATCTTCTTGTCTCCAGGGTAAGTCTCTCAGCAGCGGCAGTGTTGAGCGCGTGCGCACGGCTGGGCAACGCTGGCGACGCCTCAGGGACCAGGAGTACGTGGACCACGTTACTGGAGGGACAACGCTGGCCAGGGAGATGCGCTACAACGCTGACACAGAGGAAGGTAACAAAACACCAGAATTTCCTTATTTTCTTCCATTGCCTCCTGAGTAAGTCTGTGAGCAACGACACAAGGAAACTAGCTTGGGAATGCCGTACAAAGCTGACATTGAATGATGATGATGATGATTAAAAGAAAAAAATAGGCTGATTTATTTGGTAAGCGCTGTTTTTGTGTGTATCACACCTCAAGAGCCCTCTGCGAGTTTGATCGTCGCTGTAGAAAGCGCCAATTCTCAAGCAAGACCCAGTTGCTGTAAGGCTGGATGGGCCTTTTGATGACCGGTCTTTGGTAAAGGTTTATGAATTTTTCAACTCAGCGAAGAGCAAACTTGAAAATATAAATGGTATATTTTATGTGCTCCGCCGGGATTCGAACCCAAAACCTTTCATTTTCGAGTCCGAAGTGCTACCACTGGACTACGGACCGGTTATGATGATTAATGTCTGATTTTTATTTTATTTATAATTTCACGACACATTGTGCCTTTTACAAAACATATTAAAAATAGTGTTATAAATACAAGAGCAAGTAAAAAGTATAAAATGAAACAACAAATATATCAGAACTTGATGATGATTTATAGAGCGCCGTTTTATGACTACTGTCACTACAAGGACGATAATAGAAAAGATAAGAAACCACCAGAAACTGCTTCACTTTGTTTCCTTTGCCTCCTGAAAAAGTTCTTAAAGTGACTCCACACTAACCAGAAGCGTTATTCTGCTGTCTTATGACCTTAAGGCGACAAGATAGCGATTCGTGTTCTAAAATAAAGTGTACTGTGAGTTTTAATCTTCGTTCTTGCGCAAGCGATGGAAAGCTCCGACTCCGATTGATATCCAAAGTGTGAGGAATTTAGCAGAATAGTGATTCAGAAGTACGTTGACCACGTCAGGAACAAGACAAGAACCACTGGAGGGAAAATACTAGCCAAAAAGACGATACGATACAATGCTGAAACAGAAAAAGCTAAAAAAAAACAATCACTATTATTCTTTGTCTCTCCTATCCTTTACAGTTTAGACTTTACACGATGTGATGTGATTCCAGACAAAAAAACCAAAAAGTGCTGATTTGCTAAATTGTCCTGATTCTTTTTTGATATATTTTTGTTATTTCATTACAAAAATCAGTGCCATCAATTTTTCTGTTTGGATTATTTAGTAAACCATCTGATAGTTAAAATACAGAAGGTACATATTATTTTAATGCGCCAACATTCTGCTAACGTATTTATCGACCACATTAAATTGTATTTATTCTTTTTTTTAAAGGGGAGAAGTACGGAGACGCTGGCATGGAGGACCCTCACGATTGGGACAGCCTGTCAGCGCGTGTGAGAAGACAGAGACGACAAGGTCAGCAAAGGACTCTCATGCAGAAACAAAGAGGTACTTATCACATACATTTTTGAGAAAAAGATCGGAGAGTTTTAGACCCTTCTGGATTCTCCCTCTCTTAGTAGGCGTATTCTGTAGACCTGGGACTATTTTCAAATGCTCTATCAGAGGAAATGTGAAAGAAAAAAAGACGAACGAAAGTATGAATTGAGCAGATTGAGGATATTGTGAAAGAAAGGGGTGTACAAAGTGAGTGTAAAAGCAAAAAATGTATGGGTAATGGATAGGAATGAATTGATAGAGGTAATAAAAGGTAAAAGTAAAGATAGGAAAAAATGGAGGCAGCTATGCAGAGGCTCTAACGTAATGGCGACACAGTTACAGTTACGGGTACTATCGTCCATATGTAAACCAAATGTGCACTGTTTTGAGAATGTAACAATATCAGGGACAAGCATCCCGAACAGGCAAAGGTAAGCAATACAATAAGGGTAAAAAATGTATTCAAGATTTAAAATTAAATAAAAGTGAAGGTATGTTTCAATTTTAATCGTTGTAAGAGCTTAAATCAATAAATTTTGTGTAATTTTCAGGCGACGGAGTATTTTTTATTTCTTCTGAAAAAAAATCTTCTATTCAATGCACGCGTCCGAACAATGTCTTTCAAAAATCCGGACAGAATTTTTTTATGATGGTAAATAAAAAACATCGCAGAGTAGTGTTCTAATACTAAACGAGTGTACTGCCATCTATTGGAATTTTCCGACAATATTTTGTAGGCTTTGATATAAAGCGTTTCTAAGCAAGCTTGTCCATTCATACGCTTAGATTGTTACATACAACGAGTATTTTTATTTTCATGGTTGTGCATTATCTTATTTCAATTCTGAGCTCAGTCAGGATTACATAACGGGTGGACAAAGCCTTTGCATGACTACCTCCACTTCTTTTTATCTTTCCTCATATTTTTTCAAAACATTTCCCTTTCTCTCCATACATCTCAGTCCTGTTACAAAATAATTAATTAAAAAAAACCACATTTCACGGAAAAAATGCAACTCGACTTATGAAGCGTGTGAAGTATTCGCAACGCAACTAAGCTATACATATAGTGTAACTTCTTGCCGCGTCTTCCCTAAAGGGATCGCATGTGGCGAGTCAAGCTATTTATTTTTACAGGTAAGGGGGCCGTCACTTCAGTTGAAGTGGGGGTGTCCCAGCTCCCGAGGGCGCTGGTAGGTACTCATTTCTTTTGAGGTCTTAGTACACCTGGCTGGTATTTTATTTTCCAGTTAGAAATAAACACCGAAACGGGAAACCATTTCTGACACCCTCGATGGGATTCGAACCCGAGCTCTCGGCATGGAATGCAAGCACTCTACCCAGTATATTATTATTTGTATTTTATTTCAATTACTTTTCTTGACTCTTTAAAAATACCTGCATTTTTTTTGCTTGCATACATGATTACTCAAAAAAATGTAAAATAAAACATGAATTTAATTGACTCGTTTAATCTGACAGCTCCATACTTGTCTCTTTGCATTGTCACCTGCAATTTTAATTTAATACATTAAAATTCGCGTGGCATGTTCACCCACACCTGAAGTCTACTCGTATACTGTTACCAAGTCGTCTAACCAGCTGATGAAATAAATATAAGTAGGGAGGTAGCATAGAAGGCTCTTGAGGTGTGATTCACACATAAACAGCGCTCACCAAATTAATCATCCTTATATTATTATTATTATAGCACAAAAACATACAACACTTGAGCACTAAAAGTATTATATTAATAAGTTTGATAAAGATACTTTTCTTTTGCCAATCTGCATCCGCAGCGGATTCGCAGTAATCCTGTACTTTTTCTTTATTGTTTATTTTTCATTAATCACACTTTCCTTCCTTCCTTGACTTATAGGTTGGTATAAGTGACTATACCAATGTCACCACTGTTACACGGAAGGTCGACAAAAGTTGCAGGGTTAATGCTCATTCGAGGTTTGGATTTTAATTTGTAAGTAACTAAACATGCAGCATTTGTAAGCGCGGAATTTTTAATGTTAACATGTCTTTCCAACTTAGATTAAAAATAAATTATAGATTACATATCGCACGTTTAATAATAAAGAGCAATAACTCAAAAAATTAGAATGTTGGGAAATCACGTTTGAAGTTCAGACAACCTGGGTACAACTTGTATGGGATGAAAAAGGCGGCCGATGTTTTATCTCGGTCATATTCGTCCAAATTGAACGGCTGTCGCATTCTACCTATTCTTCTCGCATTGTTCTTGCGTTTTATACAAAATCTCGATTTTCTCAATTTTTGAGTTATTTCTCTTTTTTATTAAACGTGCGATATGTAAGAGAAGTCCTAACAGTTAGAAGCTTGTAAGAGGTTAGAACAGTTGAAGGCTGTTTTCTTGATAATAGTGTGAAAATACTTACGTTCTCGAGGAAATAAATCAACTAGTGAAGAAAACTTGTTTTTTTTTTACATTATTAAATCAAAATGCATCTTAATAATATCAATACATAAACCAATACACTTTCAGTAAGACGCTCATATCAACCAGTTTTATTGAAATATTTCCACGTTTTTTTTTTTTTTTAATAATCTTTAATTCTATACCACCTCACTACAACAAGAAACTTAGCAAAATCGAGGGCGTATGATAATAACAGATGATAAACAAAACCAGGTGACAATTTAAAATGTATCATTTATGTAGGAATTATTAATGTTGAGACAAAAGTTGTAACGCCTTTTTCCTTTTATGGAAGATGTGGCCTAGCCCGGAGTAGTGTTATTGTTTTAATTTGAATTTGTTACGACATGTTCTTTTTTTAATGTTTGCGGAAGGAGTTGTGTCATTAATAATTATTTTAGTTTTTCATTATGAGTGCGTTGTTTCTGTTTTTGTTGGAATTGTATGATGTTTTGTAGATGCGCTTAAAATGATAAACTTTGATGATAATTTTATTCATTTTTCTCAAAATAATAATACCTACTTGGGAAAATCTTGATTATTTTGATGAACGAGTAGGTACCCGTCTACTGTTTTTCTATAATCTGTAATCTAAGTTACAAAGATATATTATCACATAAAGTTCATATAAATGCATGTCCATAAGCAGACACATGTATGTTCCCGTATACAAATGCTGAATGTGTACTTGCGAATTAAAATTCAAACCTCAAATCAACATACCCTGCATTTTTTGCCGACCTTCACTGAAACAGGGGTGACATTGGTAAAGTGAACCATTTTTTACACAATGGGGGGTCAGCCTCCTACCAACCTATAAATCAAGGATGAATCCATGTAGGATATTTTTTTGCATCAGACGGTATACCCATATTCTCTGTTGTTTTTGTTGTAGTTTATTCAAGCTCAAATCATAAAGTAAACGGGCAACACAGCAAGAAGTTGCATATTATGTGCAGATGCGTTTTTAAATTAAATTCACTTAACCTAGATATTTCGCAAAACAATACGCTGCAGATTTTTCCAATCCTACATGCGTCTTGTTAGAAGACTCGTATGGGACACTCCATTTACCGAGATCAAGGCAAACGGCGTGTCAGTGGCGTAGACGGAGTAATTGCGTCAGGAAATTAAATTATTCCGAGTCAATTTTATTGTTTGACCAATGCAATTATTGTAAACGATTACCTTGATAGACTTATGAATGTGGTGTTTTGAATAAATGTGACAAAACAAAAGATTCCATTAGTCAGTATGTGGATGGGAAATTAATTCAATTGTGAATGTTTTCTACCATTTTCCAATGAAAAGGGTCTGTTCGTGAAGTGTTGAATATCTGAACAAAAAGTAATATATCTCCATATGTAGGTAGTATTTGTAAAAATGGAATAAGCTCGGAATATTTTTGAATTTGTAACTATTTTCTCGGCGAGCAAACGTCAGTCTTATATGGGACTGCCGTACTTACCAACCAAAAACAAAATATTTTGATGCCTTTTTCCTACCAGCTTAGCCGGGTGACGATAAAATATTGTCTTTGCCAATTCACGGGCAGACCTCATTGTAACTTATGAATATTGTTTGGAACAGAATAGGAAGAAGGAAAACATAATGGTTGAGTAAGAATACAATCAGAGAACTTATTTATGAAGAAAAAAACTGACAGCATAAACTGTCATAATCTTTAATCAAATTTTAAAAGTGATAAACATGCAAAAATCAAATTAAACGCATATTCACAAGCAGTTCGCGCTTTTACAATTTACATGCCACATGTGTAGGTACTTACAAAATACGAAAAACTAAATCTCAAATGAACATAAGCCATTTAACTCTCGTTTCGCTTGAATGAAGCAGAGATGACATTGGCAAAGTGAGCCTTATTTAAGTATTTTACCGTCAGTCTCATACCAACCCGTTAGTTATTTTTCTTTCTGTCTATATCAGCACCTTAAAGGTAAAACTGAATAAGTGCTAATTTTCTGATTTGAAAAATCGTGGGTTAAACATTTTATTGGGTGTAATTTCTCATAGTAAAAGAACTAATTATAATGAGGTACCTATAAAAAAACTTTTGAACTACAGGATTTTCACATTTGTTTTGTATTTCTCTCATAGAAAATAGGGAAAAAGTGCATTTATCTGAGAAACCCATGTTAGTTTATTATCGTACCCTTAGTGCTTGTTTGTCTTAGCGACAACAGAGGTTATTTCTCATGAGCAATGTTTGTATGTGTACTGTACCAATGTGTCTTATGAATACTTGAAAATTATTGAAAAAGTGTTTAAAACAACTCTCAAGTAAACGTGTCTTACGTTTTTTTTCTTAGCTCAGATTATGTAGAATATGATTCTTTAGACAATTCCATTTAAAGGTCATCTTTGAAAAAAATGGAAGATAAGTTTTTGATATCCTATAATATGTTGCTCATTCGTATTATATTTCCCCACGCCCCTGGTTCATTTTGCACTTTTGCACCGATCTTTGAACAGGTGTTCCGTAGCCAATGCGACGCGTTCCAACTATTTGCTCACCTACAAACCAGCGCATAATATTCTCAATAAATACACACCTGTATGTCTACATAAATAAAGTATAGGTTGTCCTCCGCATGCGAGACCAAATGACGAATTAACGGAAAATTGATTATTCCATACAACTGTGTGAGAACTATAAGACGGAGGTCATTAAAAAACATTCAATTAACCAAGTTTGTTTTTTCATATTTTTTTGTAAATTTAGCTTGTCGATATTTATGGTAAAAAACGTAAGCTAACTGAATCTTTTGATGGGTACTTTATCTAATAGATTGAATACATGTATGATTTGAAATGCCTGATTTTATTAGCCGTCAAGTTGCCAGTGAAAATCAGATATATTTCTTTATTTCAGAAAAATTAAAAGAGTGGAAAACGATTTTATCTATACGATTGTTTACTGTGGTGATAATATTTTTACTTAAGTTTAAAAAAAAAAAGATAAATTTCCTTGTGTCGCTATTATTTTCTAAAGTACCTACTTATTAGTACTGTTTTATTTTTGATAAATTCAACGCTTGTTTTAAGTCATACTAAATTTTGTTGAAAGACTTGGAACACTATTTAAAATTCTATAATTTAATGTGTATAAAAAACACTATTCAGTAATAAAATTAACGTATAGGTTTAATCTAAACTAACATGGTTAGCTAAAATATATATGATGAAAAATAAATTTGAATTCATATTAAGCGGTCAATTCCAAAAGGAAAATATTATAAGAGCTAATTTCCATTTAAAAATAAAGATTTTCTTATATTGCACAATATTTTTCATGCGGAAATCATTTTTCTAAGTTGTGTTCACATTTATTAACAAATAAGCGATAAACTGTACAATTTAATGAGGCGCCATTAAATTTGTCATTGGCTGTTTCATATTTGGCGAGGAATCCATTAAACAAGATTAATCTCATAGAAGCGCCCATATCCTGTCACAAAAAATAAATAAATACAATATCGCACACACACCAACACCAAAACATAAAACGATTTGTTTTTTGTAATGAATTCAAGTGAACAATCGACGCCAGACCTAAACTGTGTTTATTTGGCTTCGCATACTAAGATATACCTACCTACGTCTCGGCAAACAGTTTGTGGAACAGACTTTGAAGGAAAAATATCAGCAGTCATAAAGATCGGCGGAAGCAAGGAGGTTGCCTTTGCGTTTGTGCGATGCTCATCTCGATTGATGTTCGTCCGGTTTAAAAATAAAGTGACTTTGTATCTGTGCAGTGTTGTGTCGTTTCTAGTTTACCCGCTCGCATTCGACCGCAAAGGTAATACAATCGAAAGTAATCGATAGCGAGTTAGCAATCAATAACGCTATACATAGGCACTTTTAAACATTTTTACTCAGTTTATTTTTACATACAGCTGTGTTTATTTTTCAAGATTTTTTGAATGGTTGCAGCGTTTGTAATAAAGTAATTTAATAATGAATCATTTAAAAATAATAGATCATTAAAAAAATAACAAACTTTGAACATAACTATTTAAATGAAAAAAAAAGATTTTTGGATTCTAGCTGTAGCTTAGATTTGTTTGTACAGTATACATAAAATTTTACATACCTGTAAGGAAATATTCAATTTTTTTGAAAACCTATTAAATAAAAAAAGTCAGTAAGTAAATAATAGATAAACATTTTTGTTTTATGTGTTTTACTTTATTCTAAAAAAAAAATAAAGGTATTTTTTATTAGGTAAAGAGAAAAAACCGCTTCAAAGGAATACATGAGCGTTTCTGCTAATTTGCTTCACATGAACGAGACATAATATAATAATAGATTTATCTCGTATCAGATGTCCAGTATTCTAACCTTCTCATTGTTTGTTGCAGATGCCGAGACGTTGCACGACAGAAAGGATGCGCTGACGAAAAAGCCGCTCGACTTTGATTTGGAAGAAGAAACAAGGAAAAAAGAAACCTCCAAGTGGCTTGAGCATCATTTCGGAAGTGACTCAAGATCCTCGCGGGACTCCATCGCGGATGAGATAGACGAAGGACCGAGCACGAGTTACTTCAACGTGACGATTAAATCCCAGCCGGGAGTAAACGAAGGAAGGCCAAGGGAGCCACAAAGAGCTGAGAGTCCTCCAAGACGCAGTAGAGCACCTGCTCCAGTTGCGGCATCTCCCAGGGTATATGTGCCATCTCCAGAACCTGAAGTCATCACGACTCCAGCCAGGACTAAAGGGTATTTCCAAGGTGTCAGTGAATGGTCACAGAGGAGAGCGGAAGAAGCAAGGATCAGGTCTGATATGTCACCAAGACCTACAGCAGATTCGCCACCGTCTCCTCCTGAGTTGACAAGAAATTTGAGGTCTCCTGCTTTGCAGAGAGACGACTCAGCATATGTTTCATCGTCTACGGTGAACGCTCCGTATCGCAGATCGAGCCCTGAAAGAGCTTCACCGTTTCAAAGCTTAGAAACAAGAGACAGTCCTGATCGAGCTTATTCACCTTACAGAATGCAGCAAAAACCAACTGTGCAATCTCAGCAGTACAACAAGCCCCCGGTTGATGAAGATAATGGAAGATATGATCAAAGAGGACCAGCTCCACCAGAGAGAAAAAGAGCAACAGAGAAGAAACAACAAAGAAGCTCTGAAGAAAGCAACAGATACGACAGCGGCTACAGAAGCCATTCGAGGAATGAGACATCTTACAGAGATGATTCAGTGAGGGAACCTCGGCCAGATTATTCACCAGGAAGGGATGAGTCCACTCCGCCACCTAGCAGATCGTCTCGTAAGCCACCGCAGAGAACTCGTTTCGAGGAGCCGAGGAAGTCGGAGGAGAAGCGGTCAGTGGGCGCGGCTATCGGACAGTCGATAAGAAAGTTAGTAGGAAAGATTCGTTCGGCGAGCCAAGAGCGGCGCGGCAAGAATCAAGCCAAGAGAAGTTCCAGGTCCCCCTCCCCGCGGCGCGACCACCGTCTTAGCTCTACGTACCGCCCGTACGGCAGTGTTGACAGCGATCCGCCGGCCGCCAGAAGCCGCACGGGCCCAAATCGAAACAACCAACCTGCCATGGAGAGACGCGCCTCAGCTGAGCCCATACAGAGGTACTACCTTGGGGAGGATCCCTTTGGTGGGAGCATCTACGGCAGGGAAAACAAATATGATGGAGCGAGGCCGCAGAAAAATGGCACGAGGAAGTACAACGGACACAATGGGACTACTGTCACCAATGGAAATGAGCACAGGTGAGAATAAAAATATTGACGTATTCTAATTAAAAAAAACTTTTAAGTCATACTAACGAGAAAGTTGATGATTTTTTTCGTAGAGTTGACAAAATACATTTGAAATAGAAGTTTGTTGACATTTTAGCATTTCTAATAACAAGTTTCTCGTTATCAAGACTATGCAATTGAATTTTCCAAAAATGTATACTTAAGGAGTAATTATTTAAATTAACATTTAGATTTTTTTTTTTAATACAGTGTATACTTTGAATTATTTTAAAATAGAAGTGTTAGCCAGTGCCCAGTTGTTCATTCAAGTGATACTAGAAAACAATTTCATCGACCACGGAAGGGGTTCTTAACAAAAAATTGTCTTTTTTGTACTCAAATTGATTCAATAATTAAGTACACGTCGTATGTATTAAGCTCTCTTGTCTGTAATTGTTCTTAAAAAACGCTCTAATTGTCATTCAAATTCTACAAAGGGATATTTAAATTTAAAGATTTGGTAAAATCGGGCAAAAAGTGATACAAATCGGTCGTAAAAGAAAAAGTGTACGTCGACAAAAATACCAACGCTAAGGTATTAGTGAAACCCGTTAAATAGGCAAGCAATAATCGTTAAGTTAGCACAGGTTTTATAGCGTTTAACAATAATATGTACACGTTAGTGCATGGGTTCTTTTATTGTTGGCATGCATGGAAAATTAGTCACACTTGTCAGTAAAGAGCTTTTAATCATTTCCAAGGAAAAATCAGCAACGGTAGGTACGGCAATAATACTGTGTGTAGACGATGATGACGCACATTTCCATTTTAAAAATATCCGTAATATCATGTGAATAACATAATCTCCATCTTTGGTCAAATGTGACATTCGATACGAAAAAATGTGCGTTTTTTTAAACGTGACTAAGCTACACATATAGCGTAACTTCTTGCCACGTTCTCCCCGAAGGGGTCCATGTGACGAGTGGAATCTATTTATTTTTACAGGTAATTTAATTTGTAAGGGCCTTACACCAGCCACTTCAGTTGAAGCGGGGGTTTCCCCCCTCCCGAGGGGCTGGTACTTATTTCTTGTGAAGGTTGAGTAAACCTTACCGCTATTTTATTTTGGGTTTAAAATAATGTTGGTATTTGAACCCGAGCTCTCTACATAGATTGCAAGCACTCTACCAACTGGGCTAGCGACCGGATTTTTACGTATCTAAGTTGGGTGCTTAGCATAACAATTTTCAGGTCTTTGAGGCAGAGTACATTGATGATTGGATTGTTATTATTTGCGCTGGATATAGCGCTACCATTATGGTTATAGTTTTCCATATTCTCATCTCTTGTGAAGGATGTCTAAAAAATTTAAATTGTTTTCAACAACGACTATTAGATAACCTTAGTTAACTGCTCTAAAAGCATACACTCAACCGATTAAACTATCGATATGACTATTTATTTTTCGGTCTAAAAGTTCATATGAACGAATTGTTTTCCATTATTATTCATTCGAGTTTATTTTCGTAAAGTAGTGTTGTTGAATTCGAAAAAACTTCGAAATTCGAAAGTAGACTCTTTTTGTTGAATGTGAAAGTTGATATTGTCATCCACACTTATTTACATAAACTCTAAGCAATTCCGTTGAAAATCACAATTTCTTAATGAATATTTGTTTATCTTTCGGCTAGCCATTTTTAGAGATATAGTTCAGTTTATTTTGGGATACTGACCACCACGCCTTTGAGCGATCACCAAGTCCGTAGATGTCGTGACACAGCCCGAATGCGATAAAACCAAAGAGCTGTAATCGATAATGTATTCCGGGCATGATCACCCACTCGAAATCAACAGTTTTGCATGTAGTTTTTTTGCGTTGTTTTTTTTTTTATTCGGCAACAGTAGAAGAAGAAGGCTGAAAAGAAACAGCGATGGAGAAACAACACTCCCACACGCTTAAACAGAGCGAATTCAGTACGACGTACTTGCAACGATGTATTTAGATTTTCAATTGCGTATCAGTATTGAAAATTTAAAATATGACATGGTCAAATATTTAGGGGTTTTTATTTACATTACTTACATTCCTTGACTTATAGGTTGGTATGAGGCTGACCACCCATACTGTAAAAAATGGTTCGCTTTGCCAATGTCACCCCTGTGTCAGGGAAGGTCGGCAAAAGTTGTAGGGCTTATGTTAATTTGAGGTTTGGGTTTTATTTCTAAGTACACATTCAGCATTTGTAAGCGCGAAATATACGTGTTTGTTTGTGGGCATGCATTTGCAAGCCTTAAATGTTAATATATTTCTGCAACTTAGATTATATATTATAGATATAGACTTATGTATTTTTCATCGTCCTTGGGCTTACAAGCTTTAATTTTACTCCTGTGTACCTTGTTTTTGTCCAATTTATATGGGTAAGTGCTTCCTAGCCTTCCTTGACTAATACAATAGGTTGCTACAAAGCTGACCACCGATTCTGTAAAAAATGGTTTACTTTTGCCAATGCTCCCTCGGTTTAAAGGAAAGTTGAAATGAGTTCATGTGAGTGTTTAGTTTATCGTGTTTTATTTTGGTTTATTTTGTATATACACATGCAGTATGTGTAAGTGCGAACTTACATGTGCCTGCTTGTGGGCATGCATTAAATATGAACCCTAAATACCAATATATATTTGTAATTTAGATTTCAGATATTGAAGTGCACTTAAAAATTTTAATATAGGATACCATTCAAAAGTCGTTTTTTCTAATATTTGCTTTACTATACATACATACGAGTATATCTCACTTATCAATATGATAATTATAGGTTTTTTTAGTAATTTAACTCACATTACAGTCTCATAACCACAACAAAAATATTATTGTGGTTAATGTAATGTCGTTTGTATTGTGCATAATATATTGTGATTTAGGTGTATACATAGGTATGGAAGAACCTTAAGTTCTGCAATTTCAATACTTCTTAATACAAATTTGAGAACAATTAGTAGCTCAGTACAATATTGGCGGAAATCTTGAATGGAAAAGAATACTAAATCTATATTTCTCTTTGTTATTCCACACAAATGCACATATTTATAAGGCAAAGATGATTTATTTTTAAATATATTACTTCATTAAAAACTTCACACCCTTATTGAATTGAAAACATTGTGGTCAAATATCCAGTCAAGTTTTCGAATATGGATTTTTCGAAAAATTACGCGAAAGACGACTTTTTCAAATGATTTTGTACTTTTTTTTAACTTAATAAGTTAATTTTTCAAAATTTAGAAAGCTAACTTTCAAAAGAGTATCAAAAAAATTATTTAGGTGTTAAAATTATGATGTGTTTTTAAGTCTATAATTACTAGAATGATGTATACTTGTAGCCGTTTAATTTTAAATTTTGGCTTCACGATTAACAACTTTTTTGCTTGGAATAAATTTAATATTCAAAAGCTGCCGTTTATTAAGCAATTAGATTTTCACCGAGTGAGCTTTGATCTAATGCAGCAAGAATTTAGCCTACGCCAAATCCTGATTTAGCTCGCTGAGCTATTGGTCGTTACGAGCATGAAATGTAAAACAGTGAAAGCAAATGGATTAAATTAATCCACCTCGTCTTTTTGCACCGATATAATTGCAATGATAGTTGTAAACAAAGAAAAAATGTAGGTAATCCATCAAGTAATATTAGTAGCTATAGTTCCTAATAAAGTACAAAGAAATATAAGCCCTCCATTTACACAAGTAAATGTAAACGAATATTCGAATTCGGATATCTACTATATATTTTTTTCTTTCTTCTCTTTACGGCTTAGTACAAACTTAGGCCCGGTATTTTGAAGTATCGTAAAGTTAACTAAAATGCAATTTTAGTTAAATCATCATAATATTTCACTCACCGAATTTCGGCAGTAAATATTTAGTAACTTTAACATTCGATTTTCAAGATGGCGGCGCTTCACTGACAGCAGCTGTTCTTTTTTAATGTAAGGATACATCAAAACTGTTGCAAACTGAACATTTTTTGTCTCGTTTTCTAGCTTAATGAAGGTTAGGGATATGATTTTTATGAATAGTTGTTTGTTTTAAAGCTTTTGAATGCCATTTTAATTATTTCCAAGATTTGGGGGCGGGGCTTCATACTTCGGCAATGTTCGGTTTTAGTTAACTCGAGATTGTGTATTTTGAATAAAAGTTCAAGTAATAGTTAACTAAAATATTACTACAGTTCAATATACCGGGCCTAATTCAAGTTTGTTGTAATATTTTGAGCAATTTTCACAAATTTTTGGGGTGTCTCACAGTTTTATTATGTCAATCTATGATCTCGAATTAAAAATTCCTTTTTCCCATTTGCCATATCTTTTGCCACATGGCTATCCCTTTTTATCATATTCCAAAAATCTAAGAATATTTACTTGTTATATTTTTTTAACAAAAAAACTCGTTTTTTTAGAGGCACCATGCTATACAACTATTAGAATTTATTTTCGAATTACCTTACAATTCCTTATTTTACATCCCTAATTCAATATCAAATACCAGAGTTGGCTTATGGGTAACGCCGTTTAAATTTGTACCATAACTGTCGACCGGCAAGATTCAAGAAAACGAAAACATCGTGAGTTAAATTAAGGTCTATTCAAAATGACGGACAGGTTCGAAAAATTAGGTTTTTTTACATTTCGACATCTCATTTCTTTTTTCGACGACGAATACAAGATTTTATAGCAGTTCGTAAACACTGTTCAGTAAAAAATGTAAGAGCACCATTTTGAATGTCTATAAATATGAATGTTGTTTGTCTATGAATGTTTAATAAAAATATGAATACGCACATTTAATAACTACCTAAAATCGTTCGTTTATTGTATTTCGATAAGCTTCCTTGACTTATAGGTTAGTATGAAGCTGACCACTCATACTGTAAAAAATGGTTCACTTTACCAATGTTACCATTGTGTCAGGTAAGGTCGGCAAGAGTTGCAGGGTTTTTTTCATTTGAGATTGGGTTTTATATTGTAGGTTCACATGCAGCATGTTTAAGTACGAACTTAAAGTCTTAAATGCAATATATTTTTGTAACTTAGATTATAGATTATCATAGATTTAGATAGATAGGCAATGTTTTTTTTTGCGTACATTTTTCACAGTATCCAGCACCGATATAAAAATTAGGTGCATCTGTGGTCCAAATTTCATTTAATCGTTTAGCCCACAGATCACGGAATAAACCTTTTTGCTATTTTGAATAACAAACATCAAATGGTGCATTTAAAATATTAATAGCATGTAGTAAGGTTGATTAGATAGTTTTATGTTTCAATTAGGTACGTAAATGTTATTTGTTAGTCAACCATAAATTAACGGTAAGTAGGTGTATTTTTTTAAACCTACGTGAATACACCTTAATACTGGTAACATACGGTAAAGATTGTAAATAAAAAACCGCCCGACATTACCTTAAACTTGTGCCATTTGAAAAATAATACTGTCAGCAATGATAAAAACATACAATCATTAGAAGAATTAATGGATCTAAGTAAAAAATATACAACTGACAACATATTCGAATACATACCTTAATAATGCCAAGCTAACTTCCACTCAAAACATACACGACAAATTCCCGAGTCTGATGTAAACGTTCTCAAAAGAAAATGAAGGTATCGAATGAGTTTTTTTGTGTTGTCCACACTACATCAAAGAGTTACCATACGTGAACAAATACTTAAGATTGCAAGATTTTTGTCAGTTCCAATGGAATTGGTAACATACTAAAAGAAAAATTTCGGAGCCAAAAATGGAGACAACCCTTAGCAATCAATATTTCGTGTTTAAATAAGTAAATATTATTGTGGCTAGTACAGAAAATGAAAGATACGTTACTAAGGTATATGCAAAAATACTCAACTTTAAAAACGTTTGACTATTTTGATCGTATCATGCCATCAAAGGATCAAAAACGGGTTGCGGACATGTAAAATTTGTATGGGAATGGAAAAAAGGCGTTTTTGTTTTATTTTTTAATTACATCGCCACTTAATGCTTTTTGCAGTTTTTTTTTGTATTTCGATACGCTTTTTATATACTTTACTTTGATAATTTTAGAATTCAGTAGAGATCACCAGTTTTTATGAAAAAGCTGAAAATCATTAGGGGACACACGCACAAGACAAAAGGTACAAATTTCGACGGCGATACCCTTATACTTACAAATATATTTTGTCAATGTTTATTTTACAAGACGTTCTCACATAATTACTGCATTTAGAAGTTTTATTAATATTTTTTAATCAACTTAGCACATCTCAATGTTTGAAAACACAACATTAAAACATAACAGATTTTCAAGATCCGCGCACAGTGTTTGATTTCAAACTAAAACAATAAAAACGAACATCGTCCAAACAAAACGTGTTTATCTTGTGCTCAGATCGTTGGGTAAGGCTTTTAGGAATTTCATGTTGACGGTGACGTTTCTATGCAAATTTACTTAAAATTGCGAAATCTGGATATTGCTTTTTTAGCCACTTTGATGTGAAGAATATAATACGTTATTTGCATGCCATATTAATATTTTAATTTACCATCTTGAAGTCCTTGCAGTAGATAACAACATTTTTTTTGTATTTACTTATTTTTGAATTACTGAATATATTATTTAACTACTGAGTTAAAGGTTGGTATGCGGCTGACCACCCATGCTGTACAAAATAGTTCACTTTACCAATGTCACCCCTGTTTCAGGGAAGGTTGGCAAGAGTTGTATGTCCATTTGAGGTTTGGTTTTTATATTGTAGGTTTACATGCGGCATGCGCAAGCGCGATCTTGTACGTGTCTGCTTGTGAGAATGCATGTAATGTGAATCTTTAATGTTACATATCTTTGCAACTTAAATTAGGTTAGATTAGGTAATTAAATACAGTAACCTATTAACAGGTTTCTTGATACCTAAAAAAATGCTGCTAATCTACGCATATATTTGTATTGTTATATAACATTATATTGTTTTTTCCTGTCTTATTGTAAGTTGTGTATATTTTTGCCGCGTTCTGCCCGAAGGGGTCACATGAGGCGAGTCGAACTAATTTATTTTTATAGGTAAGGGGGCCGGCCTTACTCAAACCACTTCACCTGAAGTGGGAAATTCCGAGATCCCGAGGGGACTGGTACTCATTTTTTCGTGAAGGCCGAGTAAACTATACCGGCATTTTATTTTGGGTTAGAAAAGAATCGCGCAACGGCTAGAAACAAACGCCGAAAATCATTTCTGACACCTTGTGTAGGATTCGAACCCTAACTGTCTGCATAGAGTGCAAGCACTCTACCAACTGAGCTACCCACCGAACCTTGTTCTTTCAAATAAAAATGTACCTATTTGAAATTCCTTTCAAATATGTACAAATATCTTATTCGTTATGAAGAGGGCTCTTGAGGTGTGATAGACACAAAAACGGCGCTCTTGCGTCTAAAACTAAATTATCTTTGTACATACATATTATGTTACATTATAAAATTTCAGACTACAGATGTTTTTGCAAAAACTTTACCATTATTGACATTTACTATTTTTTTGCATAAATTATGATTCGCATGTTGGAAATAACATCAATGTGACAAAGAAAACTGTAAAACTTGTTTTTGCAGTTTTTTTTGCTCAAAAAAAAACATCAATTGCTACTCATTTGGTATTCCTTGTCATAAAATTTCACTTTTAAATGACGACAAAAATAGCCATTTCCTAGATGTTTTTTTTTATATGTGGAATAAAGTAGTTCACCTTGCTTGAATAATTATTTAATGATTTGTATGTTAAACAAATACTGGATTGTTGATAATTTAAAGCAGATCAAAGCGCCTACGCTGATTACAATATCACATACTTGTACAATGTACATACATAAGCGTAACTATGGAATTTAAGAATAATATGTACATATTATCTTAAAAAACTACTATTGTTATCTGCAATGTAATTTTTAAAGATGAAGATCTTCTTAAGATTGTTTTTTGACAGTTGCATTATATTTATGTTATCATTAGAAAAAAAAATGTTAACATATCCTGTTATTGATTATAAATTGAACGACTAGAATCTGTACTCATAATTCTAAATACTAAGCGTAGATTCAAAAAGCTGAATTCCGAATTATTTAATCCAAAGATGATCACCTTTTTTGGTACATGCAAAATTACTTTAGACGCTGGATGATCCATGAATGTCATTGTGTGATGTTGTTGTATTAAAATGTAATGGGTAGATATTTCTGATGAAACAAAATTGTGAATCCCTCACTTTTCCCTCCCACAGGGAAAGTAAGATTGCTACTCTCATTCACCCCTTCCCACCCGATGTCAAGACTGGAAAAACTTGGCGTTTTCACGACTCGTTACTTTGTTATTTGCCCTTTTGTGCAATGATTTATCTATATTTGTGTTCCCATCCTAATGAAATCATCGATCGTCACTTCCGCTCAGTAACTCAAAATAAAGTTACCACAACACTATAGAGCTAAAACCCTGCTATGAAGAATTAGATTATCAACTGTCACCAATAACAACACCTACTTCTGCTGCATTCGAAAAAAAGTGTTACAGACCTCCAAGTTCTCTGAAATCTAGGGAGTCTCCAGAAAATGATTCCTTGAAAAATACAAATGCCACCCATAGCTTCCTCCGTTATCATAGCGTTGTCTGTGAATATGGATGCTAGTTTCGTCCCACTTGCAAAATTTTGTTGTGGGAAGTCGCATAACTGCGTCGTGTTGCCATACCCATTATACTAAGTATTTTATTGCGATATTCATAAACATTACTTGTGTCTTTTCCACCTTCACCTTCGAGGACCAAATATGGCCGTCTCAATGGCAAGACGGGGGTTTTACAGAAAAAAAATACTAGCATCCCGATGTCGCTCTTAGAAAATCCTTATGCCCAAAGCATCGTATACCTTCTATTGATGACCATTTTTGTGTGTCACTTTTGCATGCATTTTGTCAATTAATAGTTACAACTTTTTTATAGGTCCCAATTTGCCACATGCTACCCCTATAGGGATAACGCAGGCAAGAAATAATACTTTATGTGTAGCTTGGTTGCGTTTGCGTTGCGTAGATATGGGAGATGATTCATTTAGTACCTAAGTACATGAATTCTGCAAGTTTATTTGTTGAAGAAATTTTATATGATAGTTAAAAATTATTTTTCGACAAAATAACACTCAGCTAGACTTCTTAATAAGAAATAATGTATTTAGTTTAGTTTGGAAAACAATCGCTCTTACAGAAAGGTGCATTTACAGTTTTTTTTCGAGTACGATGAAACTTGCATTAATCAATTAAATTTTAAGTCGTATGGAACCAAAGACAAAAAAAATTTTTTTTTTAGAAAATTAACAAATATATAAAAACACAGATTACTTCATTTTCTATGTTCACATATATTTTTAAAATTTTCGAAAAAAACTTGATTGCCGCATTTTGTAATATTTCCCTACTTCTTAATCTTGTTCCTCATTGCTGATGGTTGTGACCCGTGTGGAAGCAACCACTGTTCTCCAGGTCTCCCTTGACTGCGCTGCCCGTAGCGCTCCAACCACCGAGGTGCCTGCTGCTGTCTTCACTTGATACGTCATGTCCGACATCTTAATTCTTGCATCACAAAATATAAAAACCAAAAACAATTTATCTATTGGCGATAGTGCAAACGCACACTCGCCACGGTTACTTACAAGCAAAAATGGCATTCAAAATAATCGTCTGCAGCGCATATAAGCATCGTTAAATCGCAAACATTTATTTGAGTTTTTTTAATCTCCACGGCAGCAGGTTTTGGAGTCGGCACATAAATTAAAAGCACATTTTAATTGATTAGGATTTTATGCATATTTACTTAGGTTATCGTGTCCGCCGGCTTTGAGCGTTATCTTCAGTGTGCTGGCCATGCTGGTAAAAAAACCTGAGCTGTGTTTGATTTAGTCTTCTATGCAAATTTGTGTACCGGGTTTGTATGTAATTCAATAATGCCTTACAATGCTATTCAAAAAAAAATTGATCCATAGCTGATCCACGGGTCATAGATTTTTTCGTATTGAAAATTCTCTGAAACCTGTGGATTAGCCATGGCTTTGCTGTTTTTAAAATAGCACCGTTAGATATCATTCATCTTCTAAATATATAGTTTACATCCGACATGAAATGTAAAATAGATATTGGTTCATTAGAGTTGTAAAAAAAACAAATAATTAAGAGTAGTGTTAGAAGAGAAGCTATAAAGTTGTGTTCAGCATTTGCCAATCTTCGCTCATATTTATCTAAAATCTAAGTTAACAAAATTTCATTACAAAGTTCGTGCTGGGAATTGAGCCCACCACCTTTCGATTAATAGTCTTATTATGACCGATTCAAACACGTATTTACAGATGACAAACTAAACCTAAAAACAAAACATTACTTTTGAACTCTTCAACAGTAACAGTAAACCATTTTTTACAAAAATCTTCAAATCAATGTAATTGTCAAGAAACATGCAGTTTTTTTTTTCTTGTGTTTGTATTTTTTCTAATAAAACTTAAAACTTCTGATTCTTTGTTATTGATGGAAGAATTATTAATAATTTATTTATAAGAAACCCACGCTCGTTATGTGAATACAGATCTTCCGTACCGACGTAACACAACCTTCGTTGACCTAGACCTTCGTTATAAACAATATACGTACGTACAGATGATATAAAATATGGCTCAGTGAGAAATATACGGAGATTCATAATAGACGGTTTCAAGAGATAATAATTTAAAAAATAATTGCAAAGTTACTATTATTAACTTCGTGGATTTTCCGAGACGAATTAAGGTACTTAAAAAACTTAATATTATCATATTATTTCAATAAATCATCACAAAAAAAAACATTGGTATACGTTGATTGTTTTAAATATTTAACATAAAAAAAAAAAAAACATTAAAACAAGGTAGCGTTTTAAACGAATAAATTGATGCTAAGTGCATCCTTTTAAAAGCTCAAATACTAAAAAAAGAATAAAACAATTTTGAAGGTAAAACAGTAACTTAAATTCAAGATTTTTTTAGCTGAATGCAATTTGAATACGAAACGTGTTCTTAAAATATTCGACATACAAAATGTGGTTTTATTTTTGACCTATGACTTGAAGAGATATTTTTTTACGCGACTACATTTTCAGATAATATTTTATCTTCCTATCTAAAATACTCGACAACGTTCATGTTATTTTTTTATTATACGAAAGAGATGTTTTCGACCCAACCAACATACTCGTAATATGTCCTACATACGAAGGAATTTACTCTCTCTTTGCTTCTTGTTGTAGGCTTCAAAGGTATGAGACGTGTAAAAATTCCCCCCCGGCTATTTTTTTTATTATTAAAATTAGCGAGGAGTGTACGAGTGCGAGATTTATTATTTTCAAAATTCTCTCTGTGAAGCTTTGCTTTATGAAAGTCTTCTCGCCTACTTTTAAAGAACATGGTGTGGCACCGAAGCGCTCAAGGTATTAACTCAACTTGTGAAGTAAAACCCTGTTTTTTTTTATTTTTGTTTGATTAATTTGAAATGAATCTTTACAACGTCAATAAACAAACAATAAAACTTTTAAAGTATCCTTAATATGATGAGTGTTAGTCTGTTTTCATTGCGTACATTTCTTATCCATCCATTCTTTAGTTCTCATTGTGTGAGTCAATGAAGATGGTTTTTAAAAATCTAGTTTGGTATGGGGCTGACCACCCCTAATGGCGGTTGATGTGTATTGTTGGCGCCTTAAAGGCTTAATATGTATTTTTTTTTAATTGTCTGTTCTTATAAACTTGAATAGAACGCCACTAAGCTACACATTTAGTGTAACTTCTTGCCGCGTTTTCCCCGAAGGGGATGTGGCGAGTGGAACCTATTTATTTTTATGGTTTTTTTTACAGGCCTTACACTTTACAACCACTTCATTTGAAGTGGTAGGGAATGTATATCGTAATTGAAAATCATCTACTAATTGGTTGGTTTGAAGCTGACCACCCTTACTGTAAAAATTGCTTCGCTTTTTCAATGTCATTCTTGTTTCAGGAAAAGCGGGAAGAGATTGTAAATAATAATTACGGATTTATTTTAGTGCTCGTGCAGCATGTGTACTTAAGCACAAACATACACGTATCTACTCTAGGCATACATTTGATATGTATCTTACATGTTGATTTACCTTGGCAACTTAAGATTATAGATGTCTTTTAAGGCTATATGATGAACCACTGAGAGAATGTTCAATTAATATTAATAAAATAGGATATAATATATAACGAGAGAATGCCACTTTAGGTCACACCTTTTACTACGTTACGTTAACCACTTTCATAAATCAAAAATCCCGCCCAGTAAATTAATTTTACTTTTATATTTTTTTAATCAAACAAATTTCTCTCTTCGTAAAATAATACTGCCAAGACCGGTTATTATTATATTTATATGCAAGGAAATTACCATCTTATGTACTGTAACGCTTAAGGTCAAAATTGCATCTCAGAAAAACTATGTAGGAATGCGATGCCCTCTTCAGATTGGACCGCGAATTAATCAAGATTTTAAATTGATTAAAGAAAAGCAATAAAATTAATAATTTCTTGATTAATTGAGATTTGTTTCTTTAATTCTCATTTTAAGATAGTGCTAAAGAACAAATTGAATAAAATGGTTTTTATTTGTAAAACAAATAATATTAACCTTAGGTACGTACGATTTTTAAGCAGAAAGAGATGGTTCAATATGACCATCGAAAATAGTTTTCTTCTCGGCGGGCAAATATGACTAATTTATGTGATCAGGATCATTGGCAACCAATTGAAAAATAATAGTCCACCTTTGCCATATCAACCCGACTCTGTCACGTTACATTTTTTTGTCTATTGAATTTGTGCCGAGTACATTATCTTATCGTTCATTCTCCGGGACTTTCATCAGTTTCATCTGTTCAGGTGTTTCCCATAAACTTCTTTCGGTTCGGAATAGCTAGCTTTTATAAAATTTTTTCCTCGAAAATCAATTAATCTATAAATTAATATTAAAAGTGGTTCCGGAAATCGTCACTTTCTGTCTGTTAGAAAATATATAAGTAACTTAAGTTATTAGTATACCATTTTTTCACAGAAGTATATAAAATAATCCAAAGGTTGGTCTTCACTAGAAAGTACTTTTGTACATTGTTTTCCCACTGCAAAAATCAAATCCATCTATAATCTAAGTTGCAAAGATAAATTGGCATTTAAGGCTCGTATTACTTCATTCCCACAAGCAGGCACATGTAAGTTCGCGCTTACACATGCCGCATGTGTAGGTACATACAAATGAACCACATCTCACTTGAACATAAATTTTGCAACTCCTGTCGTCCTTCCTGAAACCGGAGTGGCATTGGCAAAAGTGAAATAAGTTTTTTCAGCATGGAGTGTGTTCAAAATTGTTTTATTGGGTGTAGCTTCTCATTATAAGTGGACTTATTATAGGAAATTCTCGTGAAAAACTTCTTAACTACAGGATTTTCACATTATTATTTAGTTTTATGTTAGATTAGTGTTTTTTCTCGAAGAAAATAGGAAAAAAGGTGCATTTATCAGAGTAACCCATAATATATCTTAATATGTCACTTATTCCGTTTATATATATAATTATTTACCATACAGTCCCCTTATGCTTGTTTCTCTTATGTCCATCAGAGGTAATTTCACATGAGCAATGTTTGTTTGTATGGGTACTGGACCAATGTGTCTTATGAAAACTGGAAATTGATTTAAAAAAGTTTTAAAGCAACTCTCCCATTATCGTGTTTAATGTTTTTCTTAGATCAGATTGTGCAGAAATATCATCTTTGAATCAAATGGTAGATAAGCTAAACAAGCACTGGGGGGACGATACATCAAGTATAGTTTGATTAGCTGTCTAGTGTCCTAGAAAAAAGCATTGCTGTGCCTAAGTTTATAATATACATATTGATAGGTTGGTATGCGGCTGACCACCCATGCTGTAAAAATGGTTCACTTTGCCAGTGTCACCCCTGTCTCAGGGAAGGACGGCAAGAGTTGCAGGGTGTATGTCCATTTGAGATTTGGTTTTTATGTTGTAGGTTCACATGAGGCATGTGCAAGCGCGAACTTGTACGTGTCTGGTTGTGAGAATGCATGTAATGTGAATCTCCAATGTAACATATCCTTGCACCTTAGATTAGATTAGATTAGATATATATATGGTATCTACTATCTATGTATATAAGGTATTCAATTAACTAGTCTATGACTCATTGAATTAAATATGGATGACATAAATAGTTGTGCCTACACGTTATGTGCCTATAAATGTGCATATTAACTATTCACCAAGGATTTTCAATTTACAATATTAAATGTGTGTGTGAGTCTGTCAAGTCTTTAGATGTAGATACTTAAATAATTGTATAAGTATTGGTTCGAGATTGTGAGAGTGTTTATTCGAATGTTCTAAGTAGAATGTTTTTGCGAAATCTGGCATGTGCCAGTTCTCAATATTTCGAGAATAAACTTTAATAATAATAAAAATATCAGGCTAATTTATTTTAAATTACAAATATTCTCATATTCTCCATATTCTCATGCATACGCTTAACTAAATGACTGTAATCTTCAAACATTCAACAATCTATACAACTGACAGAGTGTCACATTTTTTATGGAAAATCAGCGAAATCTAAACAATACGTTTTCACATCTTTCAGAGTCCGGTCGATAGCTCAGTTGGTAGAGTGCTTGCATTCCATGCCGTGAGCTCGGTTCGAATCCCACCGAGGGTGTCAGAAATGATTTCCCGTTTCGGTGTTTATTTCAAACCCCGAAATAAAATACCGGCAAGGTTTACTCAGCCTTCACAAGAAATGAGTACCAGCCCTCTCGGGAGCTGGGAAACCTCCATTTAAACTGAAGTGGTTGGCGTAAGGCCGACCCCCTTACCTCTAAAAATAAAAAGGTTCAACTCGCCACATGCGACCCCTTCGGGATAACGCGGCAAGAAGTTACACTATATGTGTAGCTTAGTTGTTTGTTGTTATAAGAGAGCGCCGTTTTTGTGTGTGTCACACCTCAAGGGCCCTCTCCGATCATGGATAAGACTTTCTAAAAAGGTGCGTCTTGAGTGCTCTGCGAAATACATCCATAGATTTGGAGTTCTTCACTCCGGGTGAAGTTTATTCTCACCTATAAATATAGACCGAGATATTTCTGAATAATAGTATCAGAGTAAATTTGCATTGTTACTTGGAGGAGGGAATATTGTCTTGAAGAAACTAGAGTATATTTGCAGCTGTTTATTTATTTTTGGGAATCAATGGCTGATCGGATAACTTTTAAATTTTGTTCTACCTCTCCCATAAATGCTAAAAAATATTTGAAATATTTACGATTGTTGTAATTATCTACATAGGTGTTCAAATAACAAGTAAAACACTTTGAAATAATGTAGGTAGGTACATATAATATATAAAAAATACTTCTGTAGGTACAAGCACAAACATAACTCCATTTTTGAATAAAATTAGGTAGGCAGTTAAAATTTTGCTCTACGAAGGTAGGTAGGTACTTATAATTTGAAAATCTAGCGCGTCATGATTGAAAATCTGCTAAATTGTTTTTAAAGCACAGAAAGCGAATGGCGTTAAATAATGATAATCATTGTAGCAGCCAACTTATAATTACTTTTCATTTACAATGAAAGTTCATTTGCGAACACGTACATAGTGAGCGGTCTTTCTTTTGTTGCTGGAATCGAAATAATCAGTTAACCCACTTTCAAATCAAGATTAATTGTAATTAGAGCAAAGAATTTGAATCAGTACCATCGCGTATTTTTTTAATTTTTGATCTACAAAATATGCAACAGAAGTCAAAAAGAGAGTAAGTAGGTTGTTTGTCACTTAAAAATTAAGTTCATTTATGTGCAATGCAATTTTGAAAATGGAACATGAATTCTGTTTACAAATTTAAATGTCGACCATAGACAAAAAAGACTCATTATACAGTAGGAAATGCTTTTTTTACCTACCTACGCATTAAATTGAGGAAGAAAAATAAATATGTTTGTCCCATGGGAAATAATAATTAATTACTAAGGTGAGAAAAAATTACAAACTACTTCTATAAATTTGATTAAAATAAAGATCTTACAAAATATCGCACGTTTAATAATAAAGAGCAATAACTTAAAAATTGGGAAAATCGAGATTTTGTAATAAATCGCAAGAACAATGCGAGAAGAATAGGTAAAATGCGACAGCCATTCAATTTGGACGAATATGACCGAGATAAAACATCGGTCGCCTTTTTCATCTCATACAAGTTATACTGGTTGTCTGAACTTCAAACGTGATTTCCCAACATTCTTATTTTTTTAGTTATTTCTTTTTATGATTAAGCTTGCGATATATTGATTGACAAAATGTATGAGCTGTTTAATTTAAAGTGAAAAAAAAAATATATCAATATGCACCGTTGATAAAATTAACTTACATGGCCGTGATACTAGCTTTTCAAAAAAGTCAAAATGGACCAGCTTGTCAATGAAAGTTTTTAAATTCTGATTAGCTTAGCTTTTTGTTATTAATCCGTGCACTGCCATAAAAAAACACATCGACAACCTATAAAAAAAAACAATTTTTTGCACTATAATATGTGTACACAATATCTCAAAGATAAAAAAAAATTCGTACGCTTACTAGAGGGGATGTTTCTGTATATTTTTAGAGTTTTACTCGTACCTACATTCTAGTTTAACCATAAAGGTTGAATACACGTACAATAACACAGAATGATGAAATGAGCAAAGGGCCGGCTCATACAACTTGATAATAATGCATTACGCACGTTTAATAATAAAGAGCAATAACTCAAAAAACAAGAATGTTGGGAAATCACGTTTGAAGTTCAGACAACCAGCACAACTTGTATGGGATGAAAAAGGCGGCCGATGTTTTATCTAATCTAAGCTGCAAGGATATATATCATTTAAGATTTATATTAAATGCATTCCCACAAGCAGACATGTATAATTTCACGCTAACACATACCGCATGTGGACCTACATTATAAAAACCCAATCTCAAATGAACATAAGCCCTGCAACTCTTGCCGTCCTTCCCTGAAACAGGGGTGACATTGGCAAAGTGAACCATTTTTTACAGTATGGGTGGTCAGCCGCATACCAACCTATAAGTCAAGGATGTTTTATCTCGGGCATATTCGTCCAAATTGAACGGCTGTCGCATTCTACCTATTCTTCTCGCATTGTTATTGCGTTTTATTACAAAATCTCGATTTTCCCAATTTTCGAGTTATTTCTCTTTATTATTAAGCGTGCGATTAGTACCTAGCTAAAGGTGTGTGATCTACGCACGCTCCCGCCTCAAAAACACTAATCTAGGCGAGTCGTCTGCAGTAGCCATATAAGTATTTGTTCTTTTAATTATTATTTTTATTTACCCTGACATAATGCAATTTTTTCACCTCCCCATAGGAAACTAGGCGCGAAAGAAACGCAAGAGCACGATTAAAAGTCAACCTCGATTATCCCGTACGGTAAATAATTTTTTGAAAAATATAAACTAAAGCACCATAACAATGCGCACTCACACCTGTGCAACGCTAAGCTTTTCCTTACATCGTTATTATGTTTTTTTGTCACTTCGCACAATATTCAAAATGCAAAACAAAAATTGGGGAATGAAAAAAAAAATGCTTGTCTAACAAACAAAAAATCAGGTGAAAGGATGCAGCATGAAAAAAATAAGCGCACAGATTTGGTTCTCGGTCCATTATTTTTCTTTCAATGAGGTCGGAATTTTTTTTTAATTTTGAACTTTTTCTCGAAAAGCAGACGTCCGTCTTGTATGGGACTGCCGACCTTAGCAACCAATTTCAAAACATTTGTATGCCTTTTCCCTAGCAACCCGAGCAGGTGACGTAACAATATTCGACAATATAGAAGTTGCAGTAATGTTCCTTTTTTCAAATTTCACTCTGACACATTGCTCTGACATCAATTAATGTTTGTTGACTTCCTTAGTAAACAAAAAAGGAAGCTTTTTTTGCAACAACCCAACTAGGAGAAAACTTAATTTTGTGCTGGTTCTATAATTTGAAAATGTGATAAGAAGTAGATAGGTACTGAAAAAAATAGTGTTAGACATGTTTTTTTTTACAGATTCAATTAGATATAATGTTCGAGCGCCTTTAAAATTATCCAGAAATCTTTCCAATTGCTTTGCCTTTTTTAAAAGTATTATTTCAGTTAGGTACTAAATACTTATCTTACAGGTGTTACAAAAAAAATTGTGGCGTCTAATTTAGTTTTTCTTTTCTTTTTAAAATTAGGAATGTGAAACCACCTACATTAAATGGAAACAAATATGTATGACGTAGGTAGGTACACGTAGACTACAAAACTTCAAACTTACAATGTAGTTTAGTACATTCTGGTATTAAAGTATTATAGAAAGACTGCCTTTAAATAATTATGTTTAATAAGTAGGTACATAAACGTGGATTGTTCAAGACGAAGTGGGAGGACCACGAGATGATCAAAGACTTGTTATTGAGCGAGACAAAAGTAGATGATTAAGTGCTCATTGATGTTTTGCATAATTTGTGATTTTATCTGCAAATAAACTGGATAGAAATATTGTTTATAATGCATGAGATGAAATAAGAATAGGTAGGCTGAATATAATATGTGTTTGAAATATGTAGGTACCTACGTACATTTTTTCACATGGCAACTTTTTTGTCTATGATCAAAGATCAGGCATACCAACCTCAACTTATTTGTTTTTTATACCTACCTGAAATATGGCCGGGTTGCTAGGTAAAATGCAAACAAATATTTTTTAAATTATTGCTAAGGGACGCTGTCCAATAAAAGTAGGGTATAACGTTACCCACCAAGCAAAAAAAAAACATTTTTTTTTCTGAGCAGATTCTTTTAGATCTATGTGGCTAGGGTCCTTAGTAAAAAAAAAGTAGATTTTAAAGGTCAGCAAGAGCACATGCGGCATGTGTAAGTGTGAACTTATACGAGTCTGCTCATGGGAATGCATGCAATATGAATCTTAAATGTAATATATCTTTGCAGCTTTCATTATAGACCATATTAAAGTCTATTTTAATTAAAAATTGGTCCAGGTGAGATAAGTTACTTACAAGATGCTGATTTTTTTTCTTTTTTACAGGTCCAACTTTACAACGACTTTGGGCAGGTTCAGCAAATCCACCAGCCGTCTGACCAATGGCCACTCCAATGACGAATACTCTCGCAACTCTCAAACATTGCCAAGAAAGTTGCACGACGAGCAATTGCAGAAGAAGTCTGCTTACCAGCAAGTGTCTGCTGCCCCACCGGCTCGCCACTGGGACAACGATAGACTCACAAACAACAAGCGATCTGCCAGCACCATTAATGTTTCAATAGTGAATGTGACACCACCATCATCAGCTTTAGGGGTCAGCAACAGACCTCTCCCCAACGGAACTCCAATCCAAGGACCAGTCAAGCCAGCCAGAACCTACAAAGCCTTAAACAGAAGCAAGAGTTTTAACGTTAACGCCATGGAACCGTTGAGAGATACACCAAAAACAAGCTACTTTGCAAACTCAAGCAGGCTGAACAGTTCAAGCATCTACAAGTCCAATCCACATCTCAGTCGCCTAGATGAAACCCCTGAACAACTCAAGAGCCCTGGTATAGTTTCCATCATCAGTAGGAGTCAAAGGGATCTGTCTAATGCACTGCAAGACGAGGAAAAGAAAGAAAACCTATACAGCAATCGATTCACAAAGAAAACGTACACTAATGGCTATGCTAAGCCCCCACAAGAAAACGGATTTATCAACGACAAGAAAAAGGTATTCATGAAAGGTCTGCTTGAAAGAGCTCCGGAATTATATCACACTATCCATGGCAATGATGACGTTGATGGAATAAACGGAAGAAGCAAATCTCCTACACCAATATACAGCAGCACACCATTGAAAAGCGGAATCAAGAAACAGACACATTATATTGATGAGTCTTCGTACAAATCTGATCCATACAGAAGAGACACAAGTTCTCCTTACAGACCCTTAAATGGTGCTGATCGGTTCAAAAGTTCTGAAGGTTACGGACCAGGAGCTGGATACAACATGGTGAGAAGAGGAAGCAGCAACAGTGATAACTTTTCTGAAACTTATCGTACCACCTCAAGATCAGATGACCCAAGACGACCTAGCGTGACAAACGTGGTTCAGACCGTCTCAAAGAAAACTATTCCCTCCAAAGATGGAAGAACCAAGGAAACCATTGAATCAACGGAAACCACAACGGTAACTAAAAGCCGATATGTTGGAGATCCAATGTCAAATTTGAAATATGTGGAGAATGGAGGAAGATTGAATGGTTTGGACTACAGAAGAGGCAGTGGCCAATCTGTGAATGAGAGAAGGGGAAGCAATGGAGTTGTAATTGAAGTAAGAGATTATAGAAAGTAATTTGGACTCTTGGTTTGACAACGTCTATGCACTGCTGAAGTTATGAAGTGATAAGAACAAATAAGATTTCAGTGTCCCAAGGTTTTACGTGTCATTTTAATAAAATTAATGATTTTATATTTGTTTTAATATTGCTGTAGGATAAAAATAAATTAACAGTTTTAATTAATAAAATAATAACAGTTTGATATTAAACAACACATACCTGCTGGAGTAGAACCCCTGACAATTTCTTTTAAATGATAAAAATTTGATGAGTCATAACAAATATATTCAAGAAAAAAATGTGAGAAAATTATATATTTTTTATCATGTATTTTTAACTAAGACCTAATCTTAACTTTTTATAATGGCCATAATACAAAAATTAATGTATAAAATATAAATTAACTTAAATAATTTTATTTTTACTATTTAAATAATGTAATCAGTGAATTAATTTGAAGAATGTATCTAATACTAATTCACACCATAAAGATATACCTACTAAATACATACTTTTCTATATATTTACACTTCTTACAGTGTGTATTAAGAAACACTTTAAAACTTGGTCCATTGAACCTGTGATTTTATACATTTTTCTGGTTTAGAAAATCTTCACAATAATGGCAGCTTATTCAATGAATAAAATAGGAAAAACTGAATATCTAAATCAAAGTTCCACATTTACAGCCAAAATTTTAAAATAGAGCAGTTGTATTATTTTTTGAATTGTATGTGTGTGCCAAATTCAATTAAATCTATGAAAATATATTTTATTGAGTAAATAAAGTTGGTAAATATCCTCAAATTTGTTTTTTTTTTCAATAATGAGGTCTGCACGTGAATTGACATAGATAAGAATATTAAATAATAATAATATTAGGATGATTTATTTGGTGAACGCTGTTTTTGTGTGAATCACACCTCAAGAGCCCTCTGCGAGCTTGGTCGTCGCTGTAGAAAGCGCCAATTCTCAAGCAAGACCCAGTCGTTGTAAGGTTGGATGGACCTTTCAGTGACCGGTCTTTGGTAAAGGTTTATGAATTTTTCAACCCAGCGAAGAGCACATTTGGAAATATAAATGGTATATATTTTTGTGCTCTGCCGGGATTCGAAACCACAACCTTCCATTTACGAGTCCGAAGTGTTGCCACTGGACTAAGGCAAATAGGTATTTTGTATTTTTTTTTTTAAGGAATCCTGTGCGGGAGGCTCCCCAATTCTTGAAAGTCTTGGGGGTCTATGTCGCCCTGAAAGGGTGCCTAATCTAATCTAAGTTGCAAAGATATGTTACATTGGAGATTCACATTACATGCATTCTCACAACCAGACACGTACAAGTTTGCGCTTGCACATGCCTCATGTGAACCTACAACATAAAAACCAAATCTCAAATGGACATACACCCTGCAACTCTTGCCGTCCTTCCCTGAGACAGGGGTGACATTGGCAAAGTGAACCATTTTTACAGCATGGGTGGTCAGCCGCATACCAACCTATAAGTCAAGGAACAATTTATTTTATGACAATTTCATAAATTAATTTTAAAATAAAAAATAGCAAAACTTTGTTTCTTCCATTTCATTATTATTTTTGAGTAGTTATAAACGTTTTCGGAGAACCTCTATCTTCGGATTACAAGTAATAATTTGTTCCACCCTCGGTGGGATTCGAACCCGAGCTCTCGTCATGTAATGCAAGCACTCTACCAACTCAGCTCTCCACCAGACTAAATATAGAATAAACAGTTTTCCTGAAAGTAAAAATAGGTCTCACTGTATTTTTTAATTCAAATTTCAAAGGAGTGGAAGAAAAGTACGTAGGTATATTTGCTTCAGCATTTATAGGTAATTATTTTATCCCTGAAAATATAAAATCCTTGTAGATAGAAATGTTCAATGAAGTACAAAATGGAATGACACAGATAAAATTGTGATTTCATATGGCCAGGTTGCTAGGGAAAAGGAGATATTTTGATATTCGTTGCAAAGCACCACAGTCCAAGGCAAGCCTGTTGTATCTCAGCTTCAAACCCAAATGGTATACATACTGCATGAGAAATAAATAAAAAAATTATCACACAGATGGCAATACTTCAATACAAAAACTAGACAAAATGAAGGTTGAATATGGAAAATAAAACAATGGTTCAGTGTAGTCTCTAAATAAATTAGAGCATACTTTATTCCATACTTACATTATTACATTTTATAAAAATAATATTATCCTAAGTTTAAAAGTAATGGACAACTTCCAACTACATAATTTTTGTTCAAGCGTCACAAATCTCCAGTTGACCACACAAAATGGCAGCCATGATGTTTCGATGATTGCAAATTTGTGAAATCACTAAACCAAGCTGTCCTTTAAATTTAAATTTGTTTACAATAATATTAAGACAGAATATTCGCAAGTTATTTCAAACTTTAATTTTATACACCATTTTACATTCAATAATATTGTAGTTTTCCAAAAGGAGACATTTACATATTCTATACTGTTTATTTTAAGGAAAAAATCGTATTTTTACTTTAAATCTATCAACCAATAATGTCTTACTTATATGAAGAACATCTATTTCAAGCTGTCTTATTCATTGGAAAGGTTTAAACTCATCTTTGAGACAGATATAATCAAAGGCAGCAAACAAAAATGACATAAATAGATAAAACACACAAATAGAAATTTGCATCTGTTCCAGTTTTTTCATTTTGAAAAAATCTAAGTTACCATCTTTGATTGTATACGACTCACTTCACTATGGGAAAATTGAATTTAAACCGGTCTATTTATGAGACCTTTCGTATGGATAAGCAGTCAGAACTTAAATAAATTACGTCACATCTTCAAATCTTCATCTTACATACAAAATAAATAAATACGTAACCGAAAATGGTAAAGCGTGAAGAGTCGTTATTCATATTATTTAAAATTAGAAAAAACAGGAATCCATGTAGAAATTATTTGAATGTAAATGAAAAAAATAAACAATACAAATGAAAATAAATTTATCATTTAACCTCCAGGGTGCCGGAACGTGGATACACACTCATAGCACCGATTGTGATGTTTCCCCCCGCTTTTCTTTAGTTTTTCCATAGCAATAAGATCGAAAATCCTTTAACATACTCATATTGGGTGAAACTAGGAACCAATAAAGTCCAAGCATTTATTACTATTTGTGAAATTTAAAATAAAAATTAATTTGAGGGAGTAAAAAGATGAAATTCTATTTGTTTTTCTCAGCAAAGTCATAACAAAAAAAGGTTTGTTTCCATTACAAAGCTTTTGTATCATGTCTATTTTTAGAACACAATCGGCCCTATTCATTAGATTCCTTGAACCTAAAACCAGGGTTGTACCCAATTTTTAGTACCACAGAGATGACTTGAAGGTGGTTTTGAATTTTCAATATTTCTATAAATAATGGGGAATGTTTTATAGATCGTTTATTAAACTAAGCATTAAAAAAACTTTATTTCTCTGCCTTTTGGGATAAAAACAAAATGAATAGGAGATATGTTTTGCATCTTTGGAGACATTCAATATCAAAAGCATGATATTAAATTTGGGCAGCTGGATGACGGCTGATCGTTGGCACACTAGAGGTTAAAGCTGACATCAATGTTGATTTAGATTGGAAAGCGCATTAGGCATTGCAGTAACTGGGAGAGAAAAAATGTCTGTAGGATAAAAAATCATAACTAGGAAACAAAGCGAATATTGAGCTCTGCCTGCAGAGGGGAGGAGAGCATATAGATTGATGGAATCATAATGATAGACCTCAGAGAATGTTGTGATGTAGTTGAATGCTTCTTATTCTGTGGCCGCCATTGCTCTGGCTTGGGCCCGCACTCGCTTGTCGTACTCCAGTCTGTTTTGGCTGAAATGAGAGAGAGAGAACACAATTGAATGAATGGATGAATCATACAAGCTGAAGTGGGGGTTCCTCTGCTCCTGAGGGAGTGGGTTCTAAATCCTTCTGAAGGCTGAATAAGCTTTGCCTGTACTACGATTTTGGGTGAAAAGGAAGCAATGAATTGGGAAATCACGTTTGCCAACCTCGGTGTAACCAATCACATTACCCTCTCAAGCCTGAATGTGCCACCCTAAAGAGTTTCAGTAAGTATTTTTCATTATATTATGGCTTATTTGGGTAAATAAGTAATGAGCGTATGAATAAGTGCCTTTTGTTGCAGTTTTTTTAGATTTTCTTTTACCAATGATTTTCAGCAGTAGGGAAGGTTATAATCCAATTATGTTATGCTGATGAAGCAAAATACTTGAATCGTGCCTTTTGCATAGCCGGCCCTGTGCTGTGGAATGTCCTACCCCAGGAGCTTAGAGCCGTAGAGAGTGTAAGTGCATTTAGGTCGGGATTGAAGACTTGTTTGTTTCAGAGATGTTACAGTTGAACAGTGCCCTTGCAGTGATTTATCACAAAACAACACTATAAATATTGTCTTATTATTATTGTTACTTTAATTTTTTTTTAGCACCTGGTGATGATAGTAGGCACAAAATTGTATACCAAGACAGATTTTTTATGATAAATTACTATGTTCTCTTCCGAGAACCTGAAAAATCTTATATTATTTGCCTACCCTGCCCTTTTTGTGACAGCACATAAAAATGGCCAAAATAAAGATCAAGAATTGGAAACTTTGCATTACCAGTAAATGGTGTAGGCCTCAGCCTGAGCGGGATCTTTGACATTAGGTTCGTTGAGCAGATCTTGGATTCCGAGGAGGATTTGTTTGATGGTGATGGCGGGACGCCAGTCCTTCTCCTCGTCCAGCAGGGAGAGGCACACGGTGCCCGACGGGTAGACATTCGGATGGAAGAGCGGCGGTTCGAATTTGCATTTGGGGGGACTTGAGGGATAGTCATCTTTGAAAATCATCCTCAGTTTGTATGAACCTCCTTCCCATGCGGTCTGAAACACAACAAACAACTGTTAGTTCTTTGAATACATAAAAATAAGGTTAAATATTAGGATTATAATAATAATAATATTAGGATGATTTATTTGGTGAGAGCTATTTTTGTATGTACCTATCACACCTCAAGAGACCTCTGCGAGCTTGTTCGTCGCTGTAGAAAGTGCCAATTCTCAAGCAAGATCAGTTGCTGTAAAGCTGGATGGACTTTTAGTGGCCGGTCTTTGGAAAAGGTATATGAATTTTTCACCCAGCGAAGAGTACATTTGAAAATCTAAGTAGTATATTTTTGTGATCTGCCAGGATTCCAACCCACAACCTTCCATTTACGAGTCAGAAGTGTTAACCACTAGACCAGCGTTTCCTAACCTGTGGTCCGCGAATGTATGTGTGGGGGTCCGCGGTCTCATCTCTGGACCATTATTAATAAAATATATGGCACCAAAAGTCTCGTAATCGCTACGCTTACTCATCACGACGAACGTGCGACAGCGGGCGGAGTACTTGACTTACCGAAGTGAGTGAAAGAAGTGCGTGCGGGCAGTGCGGGACGTGACTCTTCTCTTCTCCCTAGGCACCGCCCTCGCCCCGCGCCCTACACTTGCATCCGGCGCTCGCCCGCGACTTGTTAGTGCGTGTTTTGTTTTGTGTTGCGTTGGACGTTGAAGATAAGTGCAACGAAATTACGTTTTTCGAGTGATTGTTACAATGAAACGCTGGTTAAAACCAAATGACTTCGCTTCAGACGAAGCAAATGAAAGACCGTCGACTTCGAAGATCAAACGTCGTAAGTTTTGTGACGAATACTTAAGTTTCGGTTTCACAAGTACCAATTTAAACGGTGAAGAAAGACCTCAGTGCGTGATATGTTACGAAGTTTTGTCGAATGAGTCGATGAAACCGGCCAAACTCCGACGTCATTTAGAGACAAAACACCAAGAGCTTCGTGAGAAATCTAAAACTTTTTTTAAAACTAAAGCTTCGGAATTAGAACAAAGCAAAAAAACAATGATTAAGACGGCTACTGGGACCAATAACGAATGTGCTGTATCAGCGTCCTACCAAGTGTCTTTGTTAGTTGCAAAAAGTGGTAAGCCCCACACTATTGCTGAAGAATTGATATTACCGTGCGCTAAAATTATGGTTTCGGCTATGTTGGGAGACAAAGCTTCAAAAGAATTGGACGTTATTTCGTTATCCCCAGTGAAGAAGAGAATTGATGAAATGTCAGGAAATGTTAAAGAGCAGCTGATTTTGAACATTAAACTGAGCACATTTTATGCTATGCAATTAGATGAGAGCACAGATATTAGCAATAACGCGAACTTGCTTGCATATGTTCGTTACGAACACAACGACAGCATAAGTGAGGATTTTTTATTCTGTATGCCTCTGCCTTCGCACACTACAGGTGAAGCGATATTTGAAGTGTTGAACAACTTTATGTCCACTCATGAAATAACGTGGGATAAATGTGTGGCAGTTAGCACCGACGGAGCTCGGGCTATGACCGGTACACGAATAGGACTTCAGGCGCTCGTAAAGAAGATGAATCCATCTATTATCTGGCATCATTGCTGCATTCATAGGGAGGCGTTAGCTGCTAAAAATATGCCAGAAAAATTGAAAACAGTGTTAGACGACATAGTGCAGGTGGTGAATTTTATTAAAGCTAGGCCTCTAAATTCCCGTATTTTCAGTATCATTTGTGAAGAAATGGGAAGCATTCACAAGCAGTTGTTATTGCATGCTGAAGTGCGTTGGTTGTCTCGTGGCAAAGTAGTGTCGCGTGTTTTTTAATTGAGAGATGAGATAAGAATGTTCTTTTTGAAGAATTCTGCAGGCAGCGTCAATAAACATGCTGATCACTTCAATGACTTTGAATGGCTCACAATGGCAGCATATTTAGCTGATATTTTTAGTGCTCTGAACGAGTTGAACTTAGGTCTACAAGGGAGGGATAATAACATCTTCCAAGCTGAAGACAAAATTGAAACGATGGTAAAAAAGCTTGACCTTTGGACAAATCGTACAATAAAAAAAATATATAATCACTTTCCTACACTGTCAGCGTTTTTAGAATCCTCTGGTGGAGCGATGTTACCAACTCAAGTACAAGACGAAATGATCAAACACCTCCGCGCTTTAAGGTCTTCGTTTCGGGATTATTTTCCAGTACCCGACATAAATAAACATTGGATATTAGACCCTTTCAACACAGATGTCACTGATATTACTAGCTTGACAACGACACAAGAAAACCAACTAATAGAACTATCTTGTGATTCAGCTTTGAAACGTAATTTCAAAGAATCCTCTTTATCAAGTTTTTGGGTGAATGTAAAGAAAGATTATAAGGAAATATCAGAAGAAGCACTGAAACATTTGCTGCTTTTCTCAACCACATATCTCTGTGAAAAGGCATTCTCTGCTCTTGTATATACTAAAAACAAATACAGAAACAGATTACAAGTGGAATCCGATTTGAGATTACAACTTAGTACTAACATCAATCCGAATATTACTAATTTAGTTGCAAAAAAACAACACCAACCTTCACATTAATCAACGTGAATCTTGATGTTGATGTTGTATTTTTGTATTTGTAATATTAAAATAAATGGTCCGAAATTTATTTCTGTTTTTTTATTAAGGGGGTCCGTGAAAAGTCTGCTTGATTTCCTAGGGGTCCGTGGCTGAAAAAGGTTAGGAAACGCTGCACTAGACTATGAACCGGTCAAATGTATCTGTTGTATCCGTTAATACAACATATCTGTTGTATCCGTTGATACAACATATACATTTGTTCTGTATATTATATATCTGTTGAGCATTGTTTTTGAGTGAATCACACCATAAGAGCTATCTGCAAGCTTGGTCACTATAGAGGGCCAATTTTAAAGCAAGACCAAGTTTCTGTAAGGGCCCAATTTGTGTGAAAGCTATTAACTTCCGACCTGGGGCTAGAAAGAAAAAAAATTTAGGCAAACAGGGCAGAATGCATCTAGTGTGAAATGGCTGCGAGGCTGGATGTACCTTTGATAAAGGCAAATGAATTTTGCAACCCAGTTAAAAGCAAAATTTGAAAATGAAATGATAAGATAATTTTTATTGTACTCCGCCGGAAATAGAACTTGCAACTTTCCAATTGGGGGTCTATAGCGTAAAACACTAGACTACGGACCTATCAAAATGTTAATATATGGAATCAAAGGATGATATATGGAATCAAAGTCCGCAGGATTGTCCAAATTTCTTAAAACTTTTGATCAAACACAATAAAACTGGGACGAGAACACAGCTACTGGCAAATTATTCTATGAACAGGCAGGACGGCAATGATATGATTAGTGAAAGCACTAAGCTTGCAAAAAAACGTAACTAAGCTACACATACAGTGTAACCCACACGAGATTGTCAACAAAAAATTCTCAAACGAGATCCAGTTGCAGCAAGGTTGAAAAAGCCCTTATGATTTGAGGTACCTATATGAATTTTTCAATGCATATGGGAGATATTGAGCGGAAATCATGCTTACTGCCTTCCATTTTGGAGTAAGCAGTATTGAACACTAGATAACGTGGATAGACGTCAGTGGCGAAGGGTACTAATAACACGATTCCCATCGGCTTCCCTTTTGAAATGAGTTAACAAAGTAATTACAAAATAAATCCACAAAGTCAAAAAAATATTCAAAATAAAAAAGTCTTCAGCTTAGTCAGTCTTACAGCAGTCTTCGCTTAGTAGGTAGAGAGAAAAAATCTGCGTGGGAGCGCTCTGTACTATACATACCCTATACAGGCAACACAGCACGGTTTCTGAAGGTAGATACATTTTCCTCGTCGCAAGCCGAGTTGTTCGGCGTTGCGTATGTGTAGTGGTTCGTAGCATGGCGCTGCCATATAGACTAGAGACGTAGGCATGCTAGTGTGCGTGAGCCCCGCGTAGTATTTACGTGGTGTTCACGCACACAAGCATGCCTTACAAGCCGATAGAAATCGTGTTACATCTGATAATATTACTATTGCAGATGCTGGTCGCCGCGGTAAGTGATATTATTTATTGGTTTTTGTTCTGCGCGTCATTGTTTTGAATAAACCAACATTAAAATCTTAAATTTAAGCATTTGCTCAATGTGATCATATTTTAACTCCTATAAATTGACTTGCAATGAGGTCAGAACATTTTTTTCTTGGTCGGGATCTGGCTTTTATGGAACCGCCGTCCGTAATTTCTTGTATTTCAATTCACATGCAGACCTCATCTATGATATTTTTGAGCTTAAGACTGCCTACTTTCGAGCTCCATAAAACAATTAATAGAGTATTTTCTGTAAGGCCCTAATAATTCATACATATTTATACTATTTTAAAATACGTCACATTTTCATTTTTTTTGAAGGAAATTTCACTTTCTACATTAATGTTACTACTTACTTGTATTTTAATTTTGATACTCTTCAACAGTTTTTTTTGGTTACGAGTAAAATGACTGTGGAGCATAGGTATAACTGTCACTGCATCTATCAGTTATTCCACTCGGGGTGGCCAGTATCTCCTCAAATGTATCTAGGACATTTTTCATGCCGTGGTATACTTATAAAGGGCGTTTTTTTTCAACCGGGTTACCTTTTGGAAAATTTCACCCTTCGCCACTGATAGACGTAGATGTAAAAACTTGACCACAGAGCAACGATAATTGTTGGTTTGCTGCGTGTGCCACAATCATAGTTGTGTTATCTGCCGCAGTACACAGGAGCCGAAACAACTATTATTCCGGCGTGGATCAGTGGGCAAATGGAAGTTTTTTGCAGCTTGGACTAAACTTGCTCCCTTTGGACTAAACTTGCTCCTTCTAGGAGAGGAACATGCGAACAATCAACCAAAATTGTCAGTTTTCATATCGACTATTATATCCATCTTGCCACTGAACTAGAATCTATAAAACAAAAAAATAATCAAGACTTACAGATTTTTTCCCTGGTATGGCGCATTCCCATGTCATTAAATTTAGTGTACCGTCAACATTTTTCATTGGTCGTGCCACGAAACCCTGAAAAATAGACAATCTAATGTTATTTTACAGTTAATTTCACATTGACACTATTTTGTATAGCACAACTATGAATCATCTTTGTTCTACCCAAACGTCAATGTTTTACATGAATACAGTACAGAAAATGTTATTCTTGTTTAAGTAGTAATATTAATTTTATAATGTTGGTTTAAATTAAGATTTAAATGAAAGAATAACAGTAAATAATTGAATGAACATACGAAAGGGTGGTCTTTTCTCCAGGCCTTTCTTTCTTCAGCTAGACGTGCACTCGCTATGCCAGACATTCTGCAATAAATACGGAAAATTCATTTAAAATAGGAGAGTATTTTAATATCACATGATTACAGCTGGTGGAACCAAATACACTCACATTAATTGAGTAAGAATAAACACATAAAAATTGGAATATTCTCGCGCGTCTCAACCTTCAGTCAGCGACACGACTATTTTTTTGATACAAACTTGACATCCGGTTAAAGATGGCGGCATTCACCTTTTAAAAATTGCGGGAGATATTAAATAAGCAGATTGCTAAAAAGTATAATTTTGCATCTATTGGAATAAATGACTAAAAACACCGATTGCAAAAAACACGTAAGCAACTTGTAAATATTACACAGGATCACATTATTTTTCGTATCAAAGACGCCGGCCGGATATGAATATGACATTTATTGCAACAGATGTTATCGAAAAATAAAAACTTCACGTTGGTCAAACTGATTTTATTGCAAATTGAAGTATATGGTAGGTAAATAATAATCACATAATATTGAAGTCCCTTTGGAATTTTTTAATAAATTAATTATTTCAAGTGATTTTGTATTTTTTCTGACCAAATAAACATGACATGTAAAACCACATATTTAAATGAACAAAAAATAGTTGACGGTTCAAAAAAGCTTTGACCAATTAAACACAGATGGCGCTATTGAATAGGACATCTAGCGGGGAAAAAACGAAGTATATTTGTACCGCCGAGAAATGAAATAGGAAAGAACTGTCAATTTTTTATGGGGCTGTAAGTTGTCTTGAAAGGATAAAACCATGGATTAATAAGGATTTAATAGAACTCCATGGATAAAACAAGAATTGAAAAGTGTTTTTTTTTACTAATTTCGCTATTTATATCTTTATCCCTTGTAGATATCAAGATGGAGCCCTTTTACATTGCTTGTCTGGTGCAATAATAATATTTATCTTTATAGGTACAAAGGTAAAGTGCTTACTTACCTAAAGTATTCACTAGTTTAGATACCATTTTCTTTGCTACCCAGTGTTTTGTTCTGCCAGTCACCAGCTAATGACAGTTGGTAAACAAAAAAGGCGATTCCAGTCCGTCGAATGTGTGTGGAATGCTTGGCGATAAAGCAAGCCTTTATCGTGCACCATTAAAACTTTGTTCAACCACCTTTGTGTTATTATTATTACCCTCTCAGCCTAGAATGTGCCACCGTAAAGGGCTTCGGTAAGTATTTTATGTACGAGCTTACGTCTTCTTACCTTTGAAGTTTCATTACAATATTTTGAGGCCTAGGGTATGGAAGGGAGTCGTGGACGGTGAATAAAAGAGAAGTAAATAAGGTAGGTACCTATGCAACGTAGAAATGGCTCATTTGAGAAGTATGACAGGAAAAACACTGAAAGATAGAGTGAGAAACGAATGGGTTCTGAATGAATGCGGAGTAAAAGAAAGCGTGAAAGTGAAAGTTCAAAGAAGTGTGATGCAATCTATCTATAATAATCTAAGCTGCAAGGATATGTTAACATTTAAGGCTCATATGAAATGCCTACCTACAGACAGGCACATGTAGGTTCGCGCCTACACATTCTGCATGTGTGCTTACAAATAAAGAAAACCTCACATGGACATAAACCTTGCAACTCCTGCCGCCGTTCCCTGAACCGGGGTGGCATTGGCAAAAGTGAACCGATTTTTACAGCACGGGTGGTCAGCCTTTACCAACCTATCAGTCAAGGAGCAATGGTTTGGACATATTGAAAGGATGAATGAAGACCGACTGACAAAAAAGTGTAAAAAGGGAATGTAATAGGTAAGCGTGGAAGGGAAAAATTTAGGAAAGAATGGATTGATCAGATATGTGAGATTGCGAATGAATGGAATTTACAGAGTGGAAACAAAGGAAGAGCGTGCATGAAAAGAGTGATGACACTAGATGAGATGAAAGAAGTAGGTATGCAAGGACAGAGTCATGTGGAGGCACTTGTGTGGAGGTACTGGCCACTCCTAGAAGAATGTCAGCAGGATACAAGACAAGATAAGACAAGGGTAAATTAGTCGTAGTAAAAATTTGTTCGTTTCCTTGCGCTTTTATGGTTTGTTTTTAACAATCATTGACAACAGCTGTAAGTATGGGAAAATTATGTACCTAAGCCATTCAGACGGGGACATTATTTTGATAAGTTGGTGCCTAGTTATTTAGTTGATTTATTTTTAAAGGTAGTAGGTACCTACTTACCTAATTCATATTCATAAGGTCTTTATTGTTTTTATCAATATGTACAAAACATTACAATAAAAATAAATTTAAAAAATCTAATTACAATAAAATATACTCCCCAAAGTAAGCATAGCTTGTGATTTGGGGAGGAAAACCTAATCGAATTAAATAAAATATTATTAGATCGACGGCATTAGGACGACGAATGACGATGGCTCAATATGGATTCGGAACGTGTTCTTTGCACGAATGTTCGAAAAAAAAAATCTCAGCGGTCAAACTTCACTCGTCTACGTAACCAGGGTCCTTAGCAACCAAGAAAAAAAATAGTTAGCCTTTGTTCGGCCATGTGACGTCACAATTGTTTTGACGTTTTAAAATATTCCGACCCCATCGATTCAATGCATTTTTTCTTATATCGGTAGGTACCTACATATCGCACGTTTAATAATAAAGAGCAATAACTCAAAAATTGGGAAAATCGAGATATTGTAATAAAACGCAAGAAAAATGCGAGAAGAATAGGTAGAATGCGAGAGCCGTTCAATTTGGACGAATATGACCGAGATAAAACATCGGATAGATATAAAAGATAGAGATAAAACAGAAAATGAAGATCTTTGGGTCAAACTCATCGATAGTCTCTGTGTTACCATATTTTGTTGTGTCTATTTTCCTCCTGCTAGTAAAATTGATATCGACGGTAAAAAGCCTATTTGACTTAAGCGACATCATGGGCGATATTGAGTTATATACATCGTTTTTCTCGGTTTTTCAAGCTGCGTCGAATGGTCTAACTTTTGGCGCGATCAGATAACTTTTTTGTCGCTTAAGTCATAAAGCACCTTGTATGGCGTTTATAAATTTCATGGACTGATGTCCCACGATTTATGACACTTTTTAACGAAATGTCGTTAAAGTATACTATTACAAGTTGTTGGTGGTGCATATCCTAAATGTACTTGACGACTTGAGAGTGGACGAGGTAGTTAAGTTAGATAGGCATGCTGTGTCTTCAATATTCAAAGTCGCATAAGTAATTTCACTTTACCATAAAAAATATGACTTTGTCGTATAAATTAATAAGACTCATAGTGGATCTATCACAAATGGTGCTTAAATCATATATCCTCCTTTTATTTACTAAATGACTGTCGGTTCAGCATTAAGCGTTCTTGCAATACATCACTGGTGATGTCGCTTGAGCAAAGTGTCCTTCCAAATTTTTATAATAGAACTGGCGCATAAGCTATTTATCTTCAAGATCAATGTAATGATTATTGGCATTTGAATCTATTCAAACAAATGATTTTGGAATGGTCGTTGGCGTTTAAGCTGCACCAAATAAACATGGGTTGTCGTTTAATGTAGTCTTGTGTGAATAGAAGTGCATTGAAGATGTCGCTTCAGTAGTATGTTGAGCGTGCTATCGGTTGGTTGATGCTCTGCAACGCCAGGATCTCAGTCAACACTCGGAATCGATGTATCTACGGGAAGTTATTGTTTGTTGTCAATGAAAAATATTTCCATATTTTATTACTGTTGACAAGTGGATGTTCACAAAATGAGTAGGTATCTATGTTTACATAATTATATTATATATAATTATAAACGATACTAAACGCAACGCAACTAAGCTACACATATAGTGCCACTTCTTGCCGCGTTATCCCCGAAGGGGTCGCATGTGGCGAGTTGAACCTATTTATTTTTACAGGTAAGGGGGCCGGCCTTACGCCAACCACTTCAGTAGAAGTGGAGGTTTCCCAGCTCCCGAGGGTGCTGGTACTCATTTCTTGTGAAGGCTGAGTAAACCTTGCCGGTATTTTATTTTAGGGTTTGAAATAAACACCGAAACGGGAAATCATTTCTGACACCCTCGGTGGGATTCGAACCCGAGCTTTCGGCATGGAATGCAAGCACTCTACCACCTGAGCTATTGACCGGTCAGTCTGCTGCAATACTGCTTACTTAAATTTGAATTAAATTTTATTAAGCAGTATCCAGTGAAATATTCCAGTGAAAAAAAAACACATTGATAGAAAAGGAGTAGTTGTTCCCAAAAACAAAGATGCGAACCCCCTGCTATACTGGTAATGATGCGAGTACAAAGACGTGCACCAATAAATGTGGAGAAATTACAGAAGACGATTTATTTCCACATTATTGGAAGATTGAAAATTAAGCCACGAAAGAGTGGCTAGTGGCAATGACAAAAAGGGAAAAAATAAGCGAAAAAGATCGAAAGACTCCGACAAACATCATTATACATTTTTATATTTCATAAATGAAGGTGAAAAGAGAAAACAGGTGTGCCAAATTTTTTTGTTAAACACCCTTAACACATCACAAAAAAATCTTCACTACAGTATTTATTGCCATTCAAGGCTTCGCCAAAGAAGATTCCAGATGGAAAATCATACGACCGAATAAAACCAAAGAGGTAATTATGCAAGTACTACAATCCTGTATTAAGAATTTACCAGCAGTTCCCTACATTACTGTAGGCGCGACTCCAGTAAGCTTTACCTTCAGCAATCCTTGAAAAAAATTGAGCTATTTGTACACCCTCTATAAACTGGATTTAACCACTAAAGGGATGGATGTGGTAGGGGAACAGGTATTCAAAAATACGTTCAAAAACGATTTCAATATAGGTTTCCACATTCCTAAGAAAGATAAATGTGCGAAATGCCTGCGTTTTGAGAACAATACAAGCGCCGAACTAGCTGAAATGAAAATTGGGGAAGGGAAACATTCAGACCAGAGATTCAAACTTCACAAGCAGATCCATTCTTTAAGCAATAATGTATTGAGCACATCATTTGACCTTTAAAAGGTCTTAAATACACCATACGGGGAAAGCATGCTGTTGTACTATTCCAGGAAATACGGGATGTAGGTATAATTTAACGTTTTACGAATCTGGAACAAGAGGATTTTGTTTTTGCTGGGGTGAAGCAGATGGGTAAAGAGGAGCCACAGAGGTGTCAACTATATTAAACAAATATATCCAAAATGTTGACCAGAGGGGCACAGTTAAAACTTTATTACTATACAGTAATTCTTGCCCGGGGCAGAATAAGAACCGCACTGTTTTTGCCACAATCCACTATACATTGCATAATGTATGTAAAAACATCAGCACCATTCAACTCAACTACCTTCTTCCGGGTCACACATACATGCCTGTTGATTCTATGCACTCCGTGATAGAAGGCAGTGTGTCAAAAAATATTATTTGGGCTCCATCACCATGGAGCACAGTATTTGAGCTAGCTAGGAAATCACCCAAGCCTTATCATGTCGAAACTCTGCCATACCTACTGATTTTGTTGGGTGAAGTGGAATTTCCGATAAATATTTCAAAGGAAATTTACAAAGCAAAATAAACCGAATCAGAATAGCTACATTTAAAAAGCAGATGCCCAACAAAATCGTGGTAAAATACACGATGGATGCCACAAGCGAGGACATCCTAGTGTGTGGCACGAAAGGAAAACCTGCAGAAAATATTTATAAAAGACGTCTGGCTTTACCACAGAAGAAGTATGATGATTTGGTAAAATTGTGTAAAACATTCGTCATACCACAAAGGTATTGCGCAGAGTGTACAGCTGATATTCCTCACGGTAATGAAACAGTTGAGGTGCTCTTGGACTCTGATGTTGAGGATATCGAAATACCTACTTAAAATACGTCCTTATTTATAATACCTATTCATGTGGAACCTGTGCTATTACATTTAATTGCATGATATTTTTCTTAATTTAATTTTACTTCCGTACTTTGAATTTTGTGTTTTCATAGTTATTTTAATTTGCCACTCTCTGTGTGGAGTCATTACTTATTATTTTATTTTCTTGTAAGTATATTTTTCAAAAATACCAAAACATCAAAAGTATTAAATTCATGTTACATGTTTTTTATAAACTTAACCATTTATATAAGAGTTTTAGGCTTACACGGCCGGCTGATGATGCTGGAGTGAAGTTTTCCGGGATCTGTTGCCGTGGTCTGTGGGAGCTGGAGCTTCCGGACCTTTCACAGTTCTCATCAAGATCTTCATCATCATCATACTTCACGCTGAAGAAGCCCATCGTAGAAATGGGCGAAACGTCCGGAAGCTCCAGCTCCCACAGACCACGGCAACAGATCCCGGAAAACTTCACTCCAGCATTAACCATTTATTGTATAGAAATAAACAAAAATTGTGTTCGTAGTTTTTTCACTCAGGTACAATACAATTGTACAATAAATAATTTGATTAAAAGCTATTGCAATGTGTACTTTTATGTAATGTTTCAATTATTCTTTATTGCTATTATTTTGCTTGTTCTTAATTATGTGTTATCATTAATATTATTTTATTAATTTGATTGAAGATTTAAATCAAAACACTGTTTTGTATTTTCACGATTAAAATTAATTTATTATTTAATTTACAAACGTTTTCGATAAAATATCATCGATTTAAATTTTTGTATACCTGACGATGATATTTTATCGAAAACGTTTGTAAATTAAATAATAAATTGATTTTAATCGTGAAAATACAAAACAGTGTTTTGATTTAAATCTTCAATCAAATTAATAAAATAATATTGAATATGAATTTTCACAGTGTTAATACACAAACAATTCAAAATATAATGTTATCATTAATTTGTGGTCTCAAATTACCTTTTTTAATTTATAATTTTTTTGAATGAATTCAAAACAAAACACTGTTTATTTGCACAATAAAATTTATTTAAAAAGATTAAAACCTTTAAAACAAATTACAAACGTTTTCGACCTAGTAGGTCATCATCAGGTTACCTTTTTTAGTTTACTGCTATTTTTTGCATTTATTTACTAATTAATATTTCATATTTTGGCTCAATTAAAAAGATTTTTAGGAAAGTATACTTCTATTATTTATTCCTACCACAGTTCTTTCGTATCGAAAAATAAAACAGCCTTGTCTTTAAGTCAGATATACCCTTTACGAATAGGCATTGTTTTTACGGATAAGTCATTTTACTTCTCAAGGTATAAACTTTATGTGGCGTATGCATTGTATAGCCCTATTTAAACAAAAGGAAAATATGGATTTAAGTCATTTTACCTCGAAATAAAAAATGTTGAGTCGGTACTTAAGGCATTTTCATACATTTATGACAGAAAGTAAAATGGCGCATCAGTCATTTATCCTCAAATAATTATGAATGCCAAATTGCTTAAACGACAGTATCTCAATAATGTATATGTTTATCTAAAATCTACTTATGTTAAAAAAAAGCAAATAAAAAAATAAGCTTTGCCTCATTACATTATTTTTTATTTAATCCACTAACAAAAATGTTATGGCAGATAATAAAAAAAAAAAACAGTTTTTTGGCTCTCCTGTAAAATTGACTTTTTGTCGCTTAAGTCAAATAGGCTTTTTACCGTCGATATGTATTTGCTTATTTTTAATAATATAGAAAAAAATTTGGACCTAATTGGTGATGCAAGTGTCACTATAATAGGAGATTTTAACCTGCCTTCTGCCTCAAATACCGAGCTTGTAAAAATGGAACTTACATATACGATGGAGCTACTTGGTTTGAGTCAGTGTAATGATATTTGCAACTCCCATGGGAACATTTTAGATCTCGTAATATGCAATGATTCTGTACACAGTCTGGCTCACAGTGCTGCTCCCCTGGTGTCCGAGGACTTGTACCATCCAGCACTTGAATTATCTTTATTAACTCGCGGTACTCGGAAAAAGCAAGCTGAAGTTCCTGCCTTAGGTTCTACCCAATGGCAGGGATGGAATTTCAGCAAAAGTGATTTTACGCTTTTGTATCATCTTATGAGTGAAGTTGACTGGTGTGAGCTCTACCAGTTTTCAGATGTGGACCAGGCGGTGGAACATTTTTATAATATTGTGTATAAAATATTTGATTATGTATTCCTAGGAAACTACCTCCTCAAGGTGGTAGACGTTACCCGACCTGGTTTTTTCGCGATATTATCAGGGATATACAGACAAAACATTCCCATCATAAGAAGTGGAAGGCCACTGGTTGTTTTCATGAATATGAAATATTTTCTCTGTATCGTTCCAGAGTGAGAAAGGCTACTGGAGAAGCTTATAATTTATATATAAATAACATGCAAAATAAGATTGGGCAAAATCCAAATCTATTTTGGGATCATATCAAATTACTACGAAAAGAGGTTGGAATTATTGACCTAATGAAATGGAAAGGACAAGAAATTAAGGATGAACGTGTAGTGCAAGCTTTTGCTGATCATTTTAAATCCGTCTTTAGCAATGATTCACCTCTCCTTGATGTGGAAGCTGCCTCTAGACTGGAGTCAAAAGCTGCGCAGTTTGTTGACATTGAAAATTTCAGTGTGAATGACGTATCAATGGCTGTTAACAAGCTTAAACACACGCATTCCCTAGGACCTCACTTCATTGCAACAGCTTTTCTAAGAGGATGTCTTGATTTCATCAAGCTTCCGCTTACGTTCATTTTTAATCTTTCATTGGCATCAAATAGCTTTCCTGAAGGGTGGAAAATGTCTAAAGTTACTCCCATACACAAAAGTGGTCCAAAATCATTGGTCGAGAACTATAGGCCAATAGCCATTCTTTCCTCTCCTGCGAAACTTTTTGAAATCCTTATTTTTAATGCGATATCAAAAAATATAAACCCATTTTTGATTGATGAACAGCACGGATTCAGAAAAGGTCTTTCGACAGAAATAAACCTGATGGCATTTTGCAACTATGTATCACATTCACTAGATGATGGTCATCAAGTTGATTGATGATCATATAATGATTTTTCAAAAGCATTTGATAGAGTAGATCACAACATCTTACTGAATAAACTCGGGCAATTCGGATTTTCATACTCGTTGTTATAGCTGTTTTCTAGCTATTTTCAAAAAAGAGTTCAATACGTGTCACATGGTATATTTCAATCTCAACCATTTGAAACCCAGTCAAGAGTGCATCAGGGATCTGTTTTGGGGCCATTGTTGCTCTCTATGTTTATTAATGATATATCTGATTCTATTTTTCATGCAAAATTCCTACTTTTTGCTGATGACCTGAAACTTTTTCTTCAAATTAAATCTTTAGATGATTGTTACTTGCTCCAAACTGATATTGATAATATTTTTAAATGGGGTAGGCGAAACAAATTGCATTTTAACATATCACTATTAGTCCGGTCGATAGCTCAGGTGGTAGAGTGCTTGCATTCCATGCCGAAAGCTCGGGTTCGAATCCCTCCGAGGGTGTCAGAAATGATTTCCTGTTTCGGTGTTTATTTCAAACCCCAAAATAAAATACCGGTAAGGTTTACTCAGCCTTCACAAGAAATGAGTACCAGCACTCTCGGGAGCTGGGAAACCTCCACTTCAACTGAAGTGGTTGGCGTAAGGCCGGCCCCCTTACCTGTAAAAAAAATAGGTTCAACTCGCCACATGCGACCCCTTCGGGGATAACGCGGCAAGAAGTTACACTATATGTGTAGCTTAGTTGCGTTTTTTTGCGTTTTAAAGTGCAATGTTATGACTTATACAAGAGCTACTAGATTAATATTTCTTAGATACACCATGAGCGGTGCAAGTTTAACACGTATGTCATAAGTAAAAGATCTTGGCGTTACGTTTGATAGCAAACTGAACTTCAGTTCCCATATTGAGATAACTTGTGGCAAAGCACTGAAAATGTTGGGATTTGTCATTCGAAATAGTAGGATGTTCACATCTACTCACGTTTTAGCCCTGCTGTACAGTGCACTGGTGCGGAGCAGGCTTGAGTATGGCTCGCTTGTTTGGGCTCCAAATAGTGCCAAATATGTTCTCATGCTGGAGAGGGTTCAGAAAAAATTCTTGAGATTTCTCTACATGAGGACGTATGGGTATTATCCTTGGCTATATCCGAGTGCGTTTGTACTCAGCATGCTTGGTTTCAGTAGCCTGGAGGCAAGAAGGAATGAATTTTTGATAGTTCATTTTATCCGCTTGATTCGTGGTGAGATTTGTAATCCCGCTCTTCTGGGACAAATTGATCTGTATGTTCCCGACAATTATTGTAGGCAACGTGAGCATAGACTATTGCTACTCCCAAGATGCAGGACTAACCTACCTAGGGTTATGACTGTGGGGAGGGCAATGGCTATGCTCAATGAGATCTCCTCTTCGGTTGATATCTTCCACCTGAGTGAAAATCAGCTTAAACAGAGGCTTCCGTTTCTCCTAATCTGATTTCGGTTACTTGTGAATGTTTTTGTTTATTATTGTATGCATTAGGTTTAAAACCTGTCATGTACTTTAATGTGAAAAATAAATCTATCTATCTATCTATATCTATCTATCCCATACAAGTTGTACTGGTTGTCTGAACTTCAAACGTGATTTCCCAACATTCTTATTTTTTGAGTTATTGCTCTTTATTATTAAGCGTGCGATATGTACTTACGGTGTTATTCACACACAGCAAATCCTAGGCTTAACCGCCACCTAACGTGAATTTTCCATACTAAAAAAACGCTGATCCATGGATCAACTTCGAATCAAATGTGTAGTGAATAACCCTGTTAGAAATCAGGTCTTCCTACTCGGGTCAGGTTTTAGTACTGGCAAGGTTTACTTGGACTTCCCAAAAATGAAGATCTCTTTCTCTAAACATAGTATAAAATAGTATAAAATATATTTTTTTCTCAAACATAAAAATGTTCACGAAGGGATTTTTTATTAATTTACTATAACTACAGCTGGTGAAACAACGACGTGCTTTTTTTCGGAAAGGTATTCCATTTTTAGAATAATGTTACGTTTTTCCTGGGTTCTTTAATTAAAACACAAGTTTAACACAAGTTAGCCATACAGTTTATTTACACAGACTTTCTTACAATAGATTTATTTTAACAGACTTATTCTAACAGATTTATTTTAACACACTTATTTATTTCGTACAGATTACATTTATTTTACACCATATTGGTCGCCCTAGTAACTAGATACTCCTCTGTGTGAGTGCTTCGAAGACTGACTCGCTTCAGCCCATTGTCGCCCTTCTTATAGCGGAACCTAGGGGCCATTCCAGCCTGCCCTAGAAACTTCCACTACCACAGTTGTATAGACGATTCTGGACATATTTATTTCATGAAGAATCCATTTCCTACCTACATACACACCTTACAATTACAATCGTCTGGGCCAGAACATTCTCTCAAAACACACGTACACCAATAAACATCTACCAGTGTATTTCGTTACATTATCCCCCCCTTAGACTGTTCCGCCCCGGAACAGTCTTTTCTTTAAGAAGGTACGGGCAGTTTGACCCACAGTTGCATCCAGTGGTCAGGAAAAATGACGTTCCACGGAATTTTCCCCTTAGGGTTTTGCCCGTCATTGCTGGCTGGTGTGGGGGGGGGTGCTTTCCTCTTGGCGGCCGGCATGGGCGCCTTTCCTTGGCTGGGGGCACCGCTTTGCGTCCCCGGGCGGCCACCGCTCCTAGGCCCCGCTTGCTCGCCGGCGTCAAAGGATCAGAATCCTTGGTCGTCGGAGCCGCTCTCCTGCTCGGAAGCGAAGTTCTCACTCTCGCTCTCGTCCTCTGACTCGCTGAGTGGCTTCCTGCCGCGCCATGCTTGGGTCGTCCCTTCTGCTTGCTCTGCTTGGCTGAGCCCCTGCGGGCGGGGGCGCGGCGCCTGCGGGAGGGGTGCTTTCCTCTTGGCGGCCGGCATTGGCGCCTTTCCTTGGTTGGGGGCGCCGCCTTGCGTCCCCGGTCAGCCACCGCTCCTCGGCTCCGCTTGCTCGCCGGCTCCTGCGTCAAAGGATCAGAATCCTTGGTTGTCGGAGCCGCTCTCCTGCTCGGAAGCGGAGTTTTCACTCTTGCTCTCGTCCTCTGACTCGCTGAGTGGCTTCCTGCCGCGCCATGCTTGGGTCGTCCCTTCTGCTTGCTCTGCTTGGCTGAGCCCCTGCGGGCGGGGGCGCGGCGCCTGCGGGAGGGAGCGCCCCCCTCCCCCACTGACGGGTCAAAGTCAGAGTCCGCCTCCTGTCCGGAGCCACTCGGGTTGTACGAGCCATCTGAATCCCCTAATTCATCCCTGCTGACTTTGGGTCCCCGCACTTTGGTTTCCGGATCTGTTTCATACTCCTCGTTAGAGTAACCTCTCTTGACAATAGCAGCAGCGGACCTTCTGGGCCTGCCTCCCGTGGCCTCGCCGCGGTCAGTCACCGGCCTCTCCTTCATCAGCCCCCTGGCGTGCGAGGAGACCTGCTTTGGCAGCAGCAGGAAGCCCACCACCCTGCTGGCCAGCTCCGTGGGCGCGCCCCTCTTGTCCAAGCCCAGCTTCTCGCACAGCGTCCGCAGCTGCTTGGGCTCCAGCTTCTGCACCTCCTCCAGCTTGGCCTTGTGCTCAGGCGTGTCCTTCTCAAACTCGTAGCCCTTGAACTTCTTTTTGTTGCGCTTGATGAGGTTCGTGCGGCACAATTGATTGTACCGGAACTTGAGGTCCTCCATCTTGAACCTGGAGATGGCCACCTCCACGTCGGGGATGTGGTCGATGGGGATGCCCCGGCCCGCGGGCACGGGCACCGGCGGCTCCACGGCCTTCTTCTTCTTGGCAGCCTCCTCCACGGCCTCCTCCGCCTTCTTCTTGGGCGCGGGCTTCTTCTTCACACTGTTGGCCTTCTTGGCCTTGCCCTTCTTGTCCTTGGCGTCCTCATCCTCCTCCTTGGCGTCCGTCTCCTCCTTCGCATCCTTGTCAGCCTTCACCTCGGCCGAGTCACTCTTGCCGTTTTCAGCCGACTTGACATCATCTTTGTCATCTTTGCTGTCAGCTGCGTCCTCAGCCTTGAGCTGGCCGTTGTTTTTGGCCTTCAGGTCTCCCTTCCCCAACTTCTGAGATGACTCATCCTCAGTTGACATATCGGCCTTTTTGTCATCCTGATTTTCACTTAATTTTACACTATCAGTGTCCACCGACATTTTTAAGGCTAGGTTTTTAGCCCTCTCCTCCTTCCAACCAGCTAGGTCTTCCCTCAAGCTCTTGAAGTTGGCAGCCATCTTTGTTTTAAACTCTTCCACGGCTCGCTCGCGGTCCCCTCCAGACGCCATGACAAAATATGCCGGGTCTTCGCCTGACTGTTCCAAGGCCTCCATGAGGCGTGCCTGTAAGGCCGCCTTCCCTCCTGAGGTCTCCAGGTCCCTCTCCAGAAGCTCATTCTTAAGCTCATAGACTTTGAGGTCCTTGATGTTCACCTTAGCCATTTTTTATTTTAACAAACTTTAAAACAAAAATATTTGCAAATTTATTTAATACGGGTTATGAGTTTTATATATAAAGTTATTTTAAATACGTACTTTAGCAAAATAATAATTTATCTAATTATACTGACGGTAGGTAGGTACCGCCTTTTAATATTTATTTTTAAATTTCAAATAATGATATTAGATAATGATTATTTACTTTGCTTCGTCATCGGCTAATGAGTATTTACAAACACTAACGCAATATTATTAACACGTTATCTATCCACACTTCAATCAAATTTTTAGCGGGTAACCACACGATCGTTTTTAATTCAAGTTTAATCAGTTTTATTTAAAACTTTTTTTTTTATTCATCAGTTTTTATTATGTTGTCCACATATATTTTTCAAAAGTCTCAAGCACAGTTTTTACTTGGTACTTGGTTTTAAACTTCACACCGACACCATTGTTACGTTTTTCCTGGGTTCTTTAATTAAAACACAAGTTTAACACAAGTTAGCCATACAGTTTATTTACACAGACTTTCTTACAATAGATTTATTTTAACAGACTTATTCTAACAGATTTATTTTAACACACTTATTTATTTCGTACAGATTACATTTATTTTACACCATATTGGTCGCCCTAGTAACTAGATACTCCTCTGTGTGAGTGCTTCGAAGACTGACTCGCTTCAGCCCATTGTCGCCCTTCTTATAGCGGAACCTAGGGGCCATTCCAGCCTGCCCTAGAAACTTCCACTACCACAGTTGTATAGACGATTCTGGACATATTTATTTCATGAAGAATCCATTTCCTACCTACATACACACCTTACAATTACAATCGTCTGGGCCAGAACATTCTCTCAAAACACACGTACACCAATAAACATCTACCAGTGTATTTCGTTACAATAACTAAACAAGTAAAAGTTTGATTTCTATTTTTTATACTTACATAACGAGGGGGTTTGTTTTAGTCCCAGTAGTCCAAATATTTATCCATACCAAACGTGTAAACATAAACGTTGGGGGTAGCTTATTTTAACCCTGATTTCATCACACTGTACATGGACGGTTCACAAAATAATTGATTTGAGCTTTGTTTTCTGTTTGATTTTTTGTTCCTTATATTATAGTCCTTGGTAGGTACAGGTAAAGTTTTATTCAAATATCCATTATAGGGTCACTAAAAAATAATTTAAAAAAAAAATTGCTTGCTATCAACAATTTCAATTATAGACCATGTGGTCAATAAAACTAAAACTTCTTCTTTTCTTGCATCACTTCAGTGAAGATTGGCGATTATCATAGCAATTTTCACATTCGATACTGCTGCACGAAAGAAGGATCTTGTAACTCTGCCAAACCACTGTTTCTGGTTGTTCAACCAAGATGTTCTCTTTCGACTTGGAGCACGTCGTCCCTCAAATTTTCCTTGTTTGGTGAGATGTACATAGGTAAGAGGCAGGGCAATATTGAAAATAGAAGATCTCAAGGACGCCGAAGGACTTTGTGGCTGAAAAACCTGCGAAAATGGTTCGGCTGAAGCACCAAGTCCCTGTTTCGAGCCGCAGCATCCAAAATAAAAATAGCCATGATGATCGCCGATCTTCGATAAAAATGGCACGAAAAGAAGAAGAAGAAGGTAAGAGACTATATTTCTCATTTTGTGGCCTCTATTGCCTTTTGACAAACATCTGGGGTAGAATCTCGATGGCCGTTGGTAGTTCTTATCGTACCTATTTAAAGATAGGACGGAATAAACATGGCGGTGCCTGAACAGCTGATCGTTGTTCTATACGTATATGAAATGCCATTTTTTATTCTGTCCTATCTTCAAATAGATACAATAAGATCTATAGACGGCCGTCGAGACTTCCACCCCAGGAGATCATATGGTGTTCATGCGGGAAGGAACTTCCGCATTTGTGACTTGATCCATCCAAGATAATATATTTCTAGCATCCGACGGTACACCCATATGAAACAAATAAAGGTTCCTAGACTTTATGTTTCTATTACTTAAAGAATATCTACTTAGGATAAAAATGGTCGTAAGTGTATATTGCTATGGTTGCTGAAAATGAAGAAGAACTGCAGGAGGCCCTAACAACTATGGAAAGCATTCTCCAAAATAACTACAATATGAAGATAAATAAAGACAAAACAAAGCTGCTAACTGTGGGTCGAGTGCAACATCGGATGGGAGTAGTTATGTCAGGAGTGCCATTGGGAAACACGAGGGAGTTTGTCTAGTTGGCAGTAAAATAACGTGGGACGGACGGTCAAAGAGCGACATCGACAGCCGTATACACCAGGCTAGACTTATTTAATAAAAAAGCAAAAATAATAGAATCAAGCAACATAGATCTGAAACTGAGACTACTCCTCATCAAAACATATGTATGGAGTATTTTGATGTACGGCTGCGAGACATGGTGCCTATCCAAAAAAGATAAACGAAGATTAGAGGCTTTCGAGATGTGGTCATATGGAAGGCTTCTAGGAATTTCCTGGAGAGACCACACCACAAATGAGCAGGTTCTCCAAAGAATCGAAGGAGGAAGGCACCTGCTCAGGACTTTATCCGAAAAGCGTGCAACATGGATCGGCCATGTAATACGACAAGAAGATCTCTTGCATGCCATAATGGAGGGGATGACCGAGGGGACCAACTCTAGGGGATGCCCACGCCAGGAGTACCTGGAGGACCTGTTGGTGGACGTGCGCTGCTCAACATATGCAGACCTAAAAAGAGCCTCCCAAGACAGGGAATAATGGAGAAGAAAAGTAAAAGATATTGCTGCAAACCAATCCTACGATTGAAACTGGAGAAGAAGAAGTGTGTTTAGCTTGTGTGATATAAAATCAATAAAAAGGATACATAGGGTCAAAATATAAAAGACGAAAATATTGAGGTTGTCCAATTTTTGGTGTACCTACTTACCTACTGTTTTAAGTCTTTGATTAGATATGAGAACGCTTAGAAAAGCCAATATTTAAGAACCTAAATTCTAGTTCCTGGTTTGCCATAACATAATATAGTGTGTAAATAAATGGTTTGGAATGCCCAAGTCTAGTGACAAAAGCAATATTATTTACTTACCCAATTAACTTTGATCAAAAGTCCTTCATGTATGTAAATACTTCTACAATTTTTTTTTAAATTATGTAATGTGCAATTTTACGTAAGCCTAAATGATTAATTATTTGATGTAAATACAATTGTTTGATTTCTGATTTGCTTATGTTCCTATCAGTTTTGTTCTATTTTTTTATGCGCATTGGTTGAAGTGTTTTTTTATGAGCACAGTATTTTTTTTCGATCAATAATTCACTGAAACAATCATTCTTCCATTTCCTTTATTACTTGCAACTAGTTAACACATTTTGTCTTTCAACTCATATTCAATTAAAAATAAAAATAACAGTGGAAAATTTTGAGTTTTTAAATAAAGCGCTGGTAGGTATATCGTTAAAATGTAAAAGTGCGTCTTGAGATCTGAAAATTAAGGGAGAAAAGAGATGCTCGTAATTGCTCAAACAAATGTGATAGTAACAATTTTATTTGTTTTATTGTGTAATCAGAATCAAGCAAAAGAAATGAATATAATGTTGGATGAAAATACAAGACATGAAAGTACTGATTTTTACATTTACAAAATCATAAAGCATTTATCGTTAAAACATGATATAATTTTTCATTATGCTCAAACGACAAAAAACGATATTGATATACTTTTAGATGACCCTTCAAAATACGATGCTTCCAATTTTTCTAAATTTGAGATGGATTCAGAGAGAATAAGTGTACTTGTAAACTACGATAAAGTCAATTGGACCGAAATTGTAAAAATGATAAAAATAACTAGAAACACTTACCATGTGGTTTTGATGGAAGATCCGACATTGTTTTGTGAGCATAGAGCTGAGTTGATAAACCACCATGATTACATTTTATTTATTTGTAGTCTTAAAAGCTGTATTAATGTAAAATTTGATGAGACAAATAAAAGTGCATCAGTTTTCCTGTGTGGTGATTATTTATCAAGGATACATTCTGTTTTCATTATGAAATTCAGTGAAAACTCTGTGAAATTGTATGAGATTTGTCATTATTGTGGAGCACGAGGAAATGAGATGATTTTTAGATTAAATTCTTCGTTTGTAGAAGGATATGAACATAGAGTCATCAATAAAATGAATGAATTAATCAAAAGGCAGTTCTTCAATTTCAACAATCATGAATTCAGAGTGGTATTTGCAACAGAAGGTTTTGATTTTGGATGCTTCAATCGGAGCGATGATCAAAACGATACCATCATTGTGACAACCTGCGAAAAACTAGCTGGATTGGAAGGTCATATTTTAGCAGAACTAATGAAGAAGTTAAATTTTCGAAGTGCATTTTTAACTTTACCCCACAATGATACCTTCCATTACAAAAATATGGTTCTTGATGTACATCACAAGCAAGCAGATTGGGCGATGGGAGGTCTTACCATCACTGAAACTAGAATGAAAATTGTTACCTTTTGTCATTCATTTAATAGCGATCCGCTAAGAGTGGTGTATTCTAGCAAACAGAACTTCATTTCAAGAGGTGTGCCCACTTTCAGATACTTACGATGGAATACATTTGTGGTCATGAATTATTATTTTTTGTATTCTTTTAGGAAACGCAATACTTAATTCTTTTTCTGGATTGGTTTGGTTGATGCTATTTTTGACTCTCCTGATTTTAGCGATCATTTTGAAATATATATACCTCTTATTTTCTGAAAATAAGGACTTGTCTTTCACCAAAGGATTCTCGGTAATAATTTCAAGATATTTTTCCATTTTCACTTTTGCTTGATAATTTTTTTACAAAAAAGTCATTCCTTATTTTATTCAGGTGGTCACTTGCATCTTAATAGAGCAAACTGTTCACAAATTGGATTGTGTCCTTGGCCGCCGTTTGTTGATTTTTTGGTTGCTATGCTGCCTTATAATAAGTACTGCATACAAAGGAAAACTGGCTTCATTTCTGATAAACGAATCATCCAGAAAGATTAAAACCCTCAGCGATTTGGTAGATGAAGGACACATACCTTACTTGAATCACGTATGAAGTTTCAATAAATCCATTAATAGTTGACAGATTTTGATCATTGCTTCTGTTTTGATATTTTGAAATTCCTTTTCAGTTTGATATGACAAATACAATAACACTAATGAGGACATCATCTGATCCAAACTACAATAAAATGGCTGCAATTGCTAGAAATGACTTGGATGTTTGCGATGCAGCGAAAGCAACGATACAAAACAATTCAATGCTTATAGAAGAACAATTCACCATCATGTACAACCTTAAGACAAAATGTGCAACAAAAATGACGCAAGAAGAAATACTAAAGTAAATACAATAACTGCCATTTCATAAGTTTTTTTTAACAAAAGCGTTGCCGACTAAATTTGTTTGCAATCTTTTAGGCTTCAGATGGCATACGACGTGTTTTACCCTTCAAGACATGGATGGCCGTTTCAAAAGACTGCCCCATACCTACCAATCTTTGACCACTACATCAAAAGACTTTGTGAAGCGGGACTATGCGTCAAGTGGAATATGGATGCAGTGTCTCTGGGTGGTCAACCTATTTCGTTTCAAGGCCAGCCGGGAAAAGGTGGTGATAAGCCTTTCACATTGGAAACTGTCTATGGGCTGATTGTTCTTTGGATGGTTGGAGTGTTGCTATCAGTTATATGCTTTGTATTTGAACTTGTGATTGGAAATTATCGGCATAATACATAGTTCTAGGACTTTTCCTTTAGAGCTCCTGAATTGTCCTACAATATAGATTTAGTTTATTTTCTCCCTGTCATACTCCGTATCAAATTCAGCTTTGCTTCCGATCCTTTGAATGTTTGGACTTTGGTGCATGGATCAACTGCCTTTACTTAAATGTATAAAGCTTAATAATCTTGTGAGTGGCTTACAAATGAAATGATGTTGAGCTTTTATTTACATTGTACCTATAGTTTTTTGTAAAAGAATAATAAACAGGTATGAGTGTATAACTAACATTTATAATTTTATTCTGAACAAAAAAGCAGCATACAATAATGAAGTCCGCACATATTCCATGGACGAAAAATTGTGACGGCATATGGCGTCATATACGAGTCGAGTCAATTATTACTTTGCATACATTTTAATTATCCAAAAAAACAAGCTGCATTGAAATTTGGTGTAGTTTTATGACATCAAGTTGGAAAATTCCACGCAATTATGGTAAAATAAATGACAGCATTTTTTTTTTACTAAGTAACTAAAACACTCTTCATCACATTTTTACTACCCATAAAAATTTCGATCAAGAAACAGACCGTCGACAACAGTACTCCTAAAGCCCAAATCAAGAGTGATCCATAAAGTGTCTTCAGCGTCAAAGCTCTCCATTCATTATCTGATTTCCTGATACTCTGAAACGTCGGTGCGCCTGATATTCGAATGTCATCATTGAGCCATTTGGCGCATATTCCACCTTCGTACAATCTCAAGATGTAAACATTCATAGCGTTCAAGTACGGCGTTTCTTTTCTGAAGGGCCAGCCGTGACGAGAAGGGAAAAAATCTTTTTTGACAACTTGGACCCTGGAACAAAACAACTTGTTAAATAACACGACAGCAAATCTTGCACAGGAAATTGTTCAGTTAACCTTTTAATGCCACATAAGTACATTTAGGGTTTTGGCTTGTGTGATTTGCCCTTTTCAATTGAGCTTGCCCTTGGTCGCAACGTTCCAACTTGACACATTGAAAAGCTGGAATAAATGCTGTTTGATCTCATCTTCCATTGCAACTTACCTTTCTACCCTTCTCTACCCTCCTGATGTCTATCTAGGATCCTGTCTGTATCCTGCTACCGTTTCATTAGGGGTGACCGGTACCTTCGCAGATGTGTCTACACTTTTTTCTGTCCTTGCATATCGCTTTAATCTCGTCAACATTCATCAATTTCCTCATACAAATCTTTAATAATTGCGAGCTCTATCATTCAGTGTTTTTCTAGTCCTTGCTCTCAGGTAAGCCATTTCAACCCTACATACTTTCCTCTTTTCCTCTTATTATAATTTTTCTAACGGTTTACTTACTTGTTCAAGATTTCGTTTGTGATGGTGTCACGACAATTGGTATTTATATTTTCTAGAATCGTAATTTGCTCCTCGATCAGAATTGCTTTTTGCTCAAAAATGGTTTTTATTACATCGCACACATCCAGATCGTTTCGAGCTTTTGCGGCCATTATTTTATAAGTAGGATCCGAAGATGAGTTGAACAATTGCAGAACAAATGTTTTGTCGTACTGCAAAATAAAGCATCCAAGCAATTAACAAAGGTTGGTAAAAAAGGGGATTTGCAAATACTAGATGCGATAAGAAATCATTGCCTCACATAATTAACATACGGGATGTATCCATCTTCAATTAGCTGATCCACAGTTTTTAAATCTTCGATTGGTTCATTGATTAGAAAAGATGCTAGCTTTCCCTTGTATGCATTGCTTATGATGATACAACAAAGCAACCAAGGAATTAGGAAACGACGACTCAATCTAGTATTTAATTTAGGAATCGATTGTTCTACCAAAATTCCACTAATGACCTAGAATATAAAGAGATTTAATCACATTTGTTGCAGTGAAGAAAAAAGATTCAGTTGATGTTTTTATTTTACTTACAATAAAACTGCTGCTCAAGTTTAGACTATAAGCTTTGTTTGTACATAAATGATTCGTTTGGTATATCAATACTGCAAGCCAAATAAGTGTTCCACAAAGAATGCCCCATATGCTGATCACGAATGACGAGAAAACCTTTCTACCTAGATTATGAAGGAAAATATGAAAAGGTTATACAAAAACATGGGTAAAGGTAAATTTGATAAGAACAATTATAGATAAACTAGGAACTTACATTGCAGAATTAAGCTATCTTGATTTGCATATAAAACTTTCATTGAATCCGTATTGAACGATGCACTGAATTTAAGGATCTTCATTCTTGTCTCAGATATGGTAATGCTGCCCATCGCCCAATCAGCTTTTTTGTTGTAAACATCTTCAATCGTGTTGCTCCACGGCAAATCATGCTCGTGAGATAAACTAAGCAACTGATAATTGAAATTCATCTGTTCACTTAATTCGTTCAGCAAATTACCTTCAATGCCAAAGGTTTTTTTGCATTGAATAATTCTCGCAGTTTCGTTTGAAGGAGATTTGTTTCGTTTACATTTGAAAGCAAAATTGTCAGCTGAGGTGGTAAACACCAGTTTAAAAATATGTTCGTTGAAATTTTTGAATTGATTACGAATTTTGCGTCGCACAGTTTTGACGATTTGAGCTTGAAAACCGGTTGAAGTGTTAGTTTGATCTCGAAGAAGTAATTTTTTTGCAGCATCTCCACAGAAATGACAAATTTCAAATAATTGGACGTGTGAGTTAGCAATCGATAGGACAAAGATTGCGGTAACTCTTGCTTGATAGTTGGAACACAAAAAAACATCAGCACTATCGTTATCATTCAAGGTTTTGTTACTACAGGTATCGTCAGTGCAGATGAATACGATGAAGTCATGATGACTTACAACTCCAGTTGTGACTTGACAAAACCTTTTGAGAGATTTTATGAAGACAAAATGAAATATATTACTGGTGACTTTGGCACTAGTAAATTTAGTATTATTACTGATGTCATCATAGTTGATCAGCAATCTTATGTTATTTGAATGCCCATGGTCCAGATACACATCTAAATTGCTTCTGGTTGAATTATCATAGTGAAAAGTGGCGTCATTAAAGGATGCCAGCTCTTTGACAATGAACGCTGCTTGTTTATCAGATTTTGATGTGATGCTTTGTCCTAGTTGATTTAAATTATTATTATTAAACTGGCGTGGGCTCAGTACGGATCCCTGTGGCACGCTCGCACTGAGAGCGAACGCTTTTGTGCATAGCAGCATCCATGCGGTAATGATTGCTCCATTTGAAGACAGCTTTTCCCTCATTACTGATAATGATCGTTATCACTTTAATGACGAGCAGATTAATAATTCGTAATTTGACGGCTTGTTTTCTTTTAATATTTTTTCAACAACGTCTAATTAATGAACATGTTATTTTAACTCCTCTGTGAAATATTTAACATTATATTGTGTTTATTTATTTTGGATTGCCTGATTAAAAGTTTGTTTCGCCACAATCAAAGTAAGAATTGAAGCAGTCTACTGGATTCCTTGAATGTTGAACGTGGACTTCGTCAAAACGATTTGAAGTCTAACCGGATGTTTACCAGTAAGTTAAGTTTTTTTCATAACATTCAAAGAGAACCAATGTAAATAAAACTATTGTATCATATCAATAGGTATATTTGCTCTGTGAAAGAGGTTTACTCTTGAAATACATGTTTCACTTAATATTAATGTTTATTTTTCCATTACAGTTATTAGAAAATATAATTTCAGCTTAAACACATTTCTGGTCGCAGGGATGATAAAATATTCGTACGTGTATAAATGTAAAAAAAAATAACACTCGTTAGAATTTTTTAACAAATTATAAAAATGAAAGGCTCCACAAATTTCTTTATTTTTAATGACCAAAAGCATATTTTTGAATAATTTTAGGAATGATTTCTGCACAAATGTGTATCCTCAGATTCCTTGACTTATGGGTTGATATGCGGCTGACCACCTATGCTGTAAAAATTGTTTACTTTGTCACTGTCACCCCTGTTTCAGGGAAGGACGGCAAGAGTTGCAGGGTGTATGCCCATTTGAGATTTGGGTTTTTATGTAGTAGGTTCACATGCGGCATGTGCAAGCGCGAACTTGTAGGTACGTGTCTGCTTATGAGAATGCAAAATTAAGTGCTAAAATATATTGTTCGACGGAACATATTGTTATGTAAATATGAAATATAAATATTGAAATAAGTATGGGTAGTTATAGTTATAAGAATCCTCATAAGTATTGGTGGGTAGGATCGATAATTGTGTATAAGTGGAGAATTCTCTAGGCTAAGTAGGTATTTGTTATAATTATAGGAATTCTGTATTGTATTGGTGGGTGGGATTGATGGTTGTGTGTACATGGAGAAGTCTCTAGGTATTTCGAGAAGCATCAAGCAAAAAATATATCCGGAGTATTCGATTCCCTTAGTATATAAGACTCTTATTGCTTGCACTGAGTTCAGTTATTATTTCAAGCTCTCACCACTACAGTCTCCTGCCAGCTTTACAATACAATTCGATCAGTGAACAGAAACCAAGTGGAATAGTCGAGAAAACTTTGTGAAAATAAATTATTTAAAAGTGTAAAATAAACAACTGTATAAGAAGACCTGTGTATTTTAATTTGAAAGACTTTTGAACCATAATTTCGTAACAATATTTAAACAGCTAAGATGAGTGTCAAATTTCAAAGAAAAACAACTTGAAGCTTGGAGTTCTTCATGAAAATTGTCATGTGGTGAAAACTAAAGCAATATTGTTTTTTAATGTGAATTGAAGACTTATAAGTATTTACTATTTCATCTGCTTCCGAGTATCAAGGTAAAATAAGATTTATTGAAAAGTTTGAGATCAAGTGGTTTGCGTAAGGTTGGTCCCCCTTATCTGTGAAAATAAATTGATTCTACTCTGTGAAAACGTGGCAGAAGTTACACAACTTCGTTCCAAAAAAGCCAAAGTTACAAAAATCTACTTAACGTATTTAGTTAGGTTTAAGTTAGAATTACGGTCGTTCGACATTTTGACAATTATATTAATTTTCGGATATTTAACGAACCGTTCGGTGAGAACTTACATTATTCTCTACGTTTCGTCAGCGACGTAGCCGACGTCTTCAGGAGAACATCCTATCTGTACGGCGACTGAGGATGAACTGATTGTACACATCCTTTCCGTAAAGGTTTGTAATAGTTAGGTTTAAGTTAGAATTACGGTCGTTTGACATTTTGACAATTATATTAATTTTCGGATATTTAACGAACCGAAAGGATGAACTGAGTTCATCCTCAGTCGCTGTACAGATAGGATGTTCTCCTGAAGACGTCGGCTACGTCGCTGACGAAACGTAGAGAATAATGTAAGTTCTCACCGAACGGTTCGTTAAATATCCGAAAATTAATATAATTGTCTTAACGTATTTAGTTTAGTACGTAATTTGTCAGCCCTTAAATTTTTATAAAAAAACATACCTAAATATACATATACTTACTTATAATTCAATTTAAACATTTAACAAAAAGTAATAAAACACTTTCTCTTTGACATTTATAATATTTCATTTTATTTTCACACACATAGGGTACATACCTAGATCCATAAATGCAATATCAAACTGAACAAACACGACGAGTGACTAAATTCAACTACTTTTAAATTGCATTTTATTCATATATTTTTTTCAGATAACAAACAGTATTCAATGCGTTTTGCAGTACTTTCCATACAATACTTCTAAAATGAAACAAATTGTTGAAATTGAAATTCCCAAAATCCATAGAAGCATAGGTCCATAAAGGGTCTTAAGATCAAATGGTTTGTCTATGTCTTTATTTGTGTTGCCATGAAGATATACAGGCTGACCGCCCAAGGTCACCGCATCCATATTCCATTTTTCACAGAACCCAGCTTCGCAGAGCCACCTTATGTATCGGTCGAAGATTGGTAGGTAAGGTGTGGTTTTCTGGAATGGCCAAGCATGCCTTGATGCGAAGAACAGGTCCTTTGTCACTTGAAGCCTTGAAAACATATCAAGGCAAATTTCAATTAGGATAAGATTTTGTAAAATTTGAAAGCCATTTACTGTTTCTGTATCCTGGCCGGTATCTCCGCAGAAGCATCTCCACTTTTTTCTCAAAACCTCCTCAACATTCATCACTTTCCTTATACAAACTCTTCTGTTATTTTCACTCTGTAGGGTCCACACTTTCGTAACCTATTAAGTCAACCCATTCCTTCCTCGGTCTTTCCCTTCCACGCTTTCCTCTGACATTTCCTCTGTACACTTTCGTCGTTAGTCGTTCATAATATATACTCTCAAGATGCAAGATTATCGTACTTTTTGGTACTCTCATTCTCACATTCTCTTTAAACCACACTCGTTCATCACCCAATCATTGTGAACTCTATCATTCAGTGTCTTTGTTGTCATTATACAACTACGCAACTAAGTCTGTCATTGCTCTCTGGTAAGCCATTTCTACCGTACATACTTCATTTAGGTCACATTCATTAACTGTCCACGTCTCTTTTCCTTACATCAATGTCGGTACCAATGTGCGATTATGTACAGCCAATCTCATATTCTTCGTGAGTTTCCTGTTTTTCACAATCCTTTCAATCGTTCCCATCACACTTCTTATTCTATTAGCGCGTTTTTTCAATTATTTTGTCAGATTCCCATTTGATTCAAATTCTTTCACACCTTATCGGTAATTTATGAGAGAGCTAAAATGATTTTACGTAATGTAAAGAGTAAACAAAGTGTGGAAAGAGGTCTCTTTCAAATGTTGCACAGTCCCTAGACTTCCGATAAAAATAAAGAGGGATATGAAAAATAAACAACAAAATGATGCAATAAAGTCTTATTTCTTAGAGTCCTTTTACAATGATGCTGTACCAGTGTGATGATTTTGTTTTATTTTGGGTATGAGACGCTAATTCTCTTCTGTCTTTGTTTGCTTCAGTAATTGTTATTTTATTAATATATTTTTAATTATATTGTTTGGCTAGTTTTAAGTATTGTGTACGAGTATAAGTACCAAGTCCCAAATGAGTTTATGTAACTCCTGGGAAATGTAACTTGTTATATTATTTCAATAAAGAAAAGAAAAACAAAAGAAAAAAAAAAAAAAAAAATTGTGGTGACACTATTTTGGGTTTACTAACGTTCAGAGCTTTCCAATATGTTTATCAGTGGTCGGAGACATTAAATGTTTTTTTTTTTTTAATTAGTGCTAGGTTTTTAGTGCGTATTTGATTACAAGCAAGATAAATTTTTAGAGAAAATTATATATGCTCCGTTACATATGTAGCTGTTTGACCGGTCCTTAGTCTTGTAGTCAACGCTTCGGACTCGTGATCGGAAGGTAGTGGGTTCGAATCCCGGTGGAGCATAAAAAATATTACATTTTTCAAATATGCTCTTCGCGGAGTTGAAAAATTGATCTACCTTATCAAAGATCGGTCACCATCGGTCCATCCAGCCTTTCAGCAACTGGGTCTTGTTTTTTAATTTCTGCTTTTTACAGCGACGACCATGCTTGTACAGGGCTCTTGAGGTGTTGTAATTCACACAAAACAGCGCTCACCAAATAAATCATCCTAATATTATTATTATTATAGCTCACTTAAATCAATGGTATAAATTTCATACTTCAACAAAAATAACAGAATAAAGTAAAACCAAACATATTCAACAGGTGTTATGTTATTTTAAATAACATATAAAAAAACAATCCCGAAGTGTACAGTGTGTGTTTGTGGGCCGAACGGAGCCGAACGGTCACGGAAGCGGCCGAACTGCACCGTGTGAACTAATCAGGCCGTCGTTCGTTAGTTCCCGGCAAGATGCCAACCGATTAAGACGTCAGCGACCAAGCACCAAGCGGTGCAAGAGGGGGCACTACAATGGAGCTCCCTCCTCTCCATCTACTTGGATTTCCTGCCAACAAGGCACCCGCCTTGTGGACCAGAGACATAGTGCATAGGAGCGCACACTCAGGGGCTCCCACGCTCGGAGGCGTCCGCCTCGTGAACCGCCGCTAGCCTGAGGCACTGCCCCAGGCCTTCCGTTTAGAACTCTAGCCAACGAAATAGGGAGTGTTCTAGTGACAACCTGTAGGTCTGGCCATTCCCTAAATTCCCCTTTTTCCCCATATTAGTAAAGTAAATAAACCCTTCTTTGTTCATGTTAAACTCATCTTTTACTATACAACCTTCCCAAGATATAAGTAAGCAATACCGAAGGAAAGAACCCCACGCCCTGAGAGTGATGCTGATGAGAGCTAGCCGGATGTAAGTATCCTGAAGATACCTTTCCATCTAAACATAACACAGGGTCATTCACAGCACATATAATCCACAGCTGATCCATGTATCATAGTTTTTATATGTAAGCAAATTACGTTAGGTGGCGGTTAAGCCATGGATTTGTGCGTGAATAACACTGTAAATGTTTGAGCCTGCCCCTAAGCTCATTTGTAATATTGCGTAAAATTTTGAGGTAATTACAACACTGGATAACTTACTTCTCTATCTCTTCGGGAGTTAATACCTTTGCACATTTAGTTTTCATGCTGTACATGATGGTGAACTGTTCTTCAATTATGATGGATCTGTTTTCAATAGTCGCCTTAGCCGCTTGACATATATCCAAATCATTGCGAGCTATGCTGGCCATATGAATATACGTGGGATCCAACGATGAGTTCATCAAATAGAGAGGCACATTCATGTCAACCTGGAAAAATAAATGATTGCAACTGCAACTAAGCTACACATAAAGTGTAACTTCTTGCCTGCGTTATCCCCGAAGGGGTCACATGTGGCGCTTGGTATAGTATATCATCATGAGAGTTAAGTTAGAGCCTTTATTAACGGGTTTCTTGTTCAGGAAAACAAATATTTTGAAATGTGATATCCGATCAATAGCTCAGTTGGTAGAGTCCTTGCATCCCATGCCAACAGCTCGGGTTGTAATCGCAATCGAGGGTGCCAGAAATGATTTCCCGATTCAGTGTTTATTTCAAAGTATTTATATTTATCCTATATAATGAAAACCCATACGTAGTTGCTTGTGGCAGTTCAAGATTAAATCAATGTTTGTTCTACATCACAAAAATTCAATGCGGAAATGCATCTGCTCCATAAAACACTGTGGTATAAGTAATGCCCGAAGGTGACAGGTGATATGAAGCAATGTGGTGAAAAGGGATTTGCGAGATCTGAGGGTGAACAATCTCTCCATATCCAAAGAAAAGTGATGGAGAGAGAAAGGTGGAGGCAACTCCTCGGGGAAACCAAAACCCACACCGGGTTGTAATGACAATTACGATGAGAATGGAAAATCAAAATTAACATATTCAAAATCCTTTAAATGCTTTTGTAATAGTTAAAAGGTTTGTGTATTGACACAGTGAAGATTAATTTGAAAATAATAATAATAAAAACAACAACAGAGTTTTTCTTCGCGAGTTGATTTATTTCCTCGAGCGCTTTCGGTGCCAAGTTATGACAAGGTACTTTTGTGACGGTCGTAATTTTATCACCAAGGCCTTACACTATTCAGGTATGGAATATGCCCTTCGTGCATCAAGTCCACCAGCGTCTTTATCTCTCTGGGTGGTCCGTTGATCAGCATGGATGCGAGCTTCCCTTTGTAAGCTGAACTGATGATGATGCAGCACAGCAGCCAGGGGATGAGCAAGCAGCGACCAATAACAGAGTCCAGCTTGTAAACTGTTTGCTCGATGAGGACACAGCTCACAACCTAAGAAAATACAGCATGTTGCAAAGGGTTACACAATAGGTCTAATAAACATGGAATTTTATTCTCTCTTCACCATTCAAGTCTTGTTCTAAGTGACTGTGTCAGCTCTCAGCAATGTTAAACAATGTACTTATATGATTTCGTGTTTAAAATTAACATACCTAGACTAATGTCTAATAGGTTGGTATGTGTCTGACCCCCCATACTGTTAAAATTGTTCACTTTGCCAATGTCTACGAGCAGACAATGTAAGTTTACGCTTACGGGTTTTTATGTTGCAAGTCAACATGTCTGCTTATGGGAATGCATGTAATATGAATCTTAAATGTAATAATTTACTACTTAAATTATAAATGATACATACGAAAACCGTTATCCATTAAATATTTATCATGTTTTTGTGATGTTTTAGTTTGCTGCGTTAGAAAGCGCTGCAACATTTTTAAAGAAATTGAATGAAAATTTTGCGTTTTAGTTAAAGCTATTTCATCCAATTGAGTGTTGGTATATTATTATGGATGTATTATCGTTAATAAAATTGTGTTAATACAAAAACAATGTGGTAATAATTATATTCTCTTACCAAAAGTTTTCCACTAAAACTCTTCGGATTGTTTTCACCTTTGTTGAATACATAAACTTTCTGTAGTAAAATTGTTAGAACCACAATTGTTACGATCAGTACAATCCACACTAATCCGACGAAGGAATGCAGGACAGCGTTGCCTATGAAGAAAAAAAACATAAATTGTTATTCGAAAGCGCTCCTGGAAATAAATCAACTCGTGAAGAAAAGCTTTGTGTTTTTTTTACATAATTTATTTAATATGAATCTACAAGATGTCAAAACACAAGCCCTTGCACTTTTATTATTGTTATTCTGTACTATGAACAAATTTAAGTAAATTTAATTTAATTTGGTTGTACGAACCTCTGGAAAAAACATTTTCCTTGCTAGAATACACAACTCTGAGCGGGTCTCTGTTAAATGCAATACAAAAATTAATAATTTGTAATCTTGCATGCGTTATTGAGAAACCCCCCATTGCCCAATCAGCTTTTTTATTATAAACATCCTTTACCATATTTTTGAAAATCTGTGTGTCGTTTTGAGGATAAGTCAAGAGCAAATATTTGAAATTCAATTTTTTCATCAATTCCGTCAACAACAAGCCTTCCAGACCTCCTAAGCTCTTACACGTGGTAACAGTTTGAGCATCACTTTTATATTCCTTGGAATCGAAGCAATGAAAATCGAAACCGTCAGTCGTGAAAACAATTTTAAAAACGTGTTGATTGAAATTTAAGAATTTTTTTTCAATCGCGTCATTCATTTCGTTGACAATTTTATTTTCGGAACCGTCAATCAGTGGCGTCTGTATTTTTAAAAGTAATTTTTCAGATTCGTTTCCACAGAAATAACAAATTTCAAACAGGTTTATTTTTTGTTTTTCTAATGAAATAACAAACACCGTGTTTATTCTTTGTAGATAGTCTCCACATCGAAATATCGATGAGTCATTTGTTGTAAAATTTTTGCAGGACTTGAAAACACATATAAATAAAATGTAATCAAATTGATCAATCAAATCAGGTTTATGGTTACAGAATAGTTGAGGATTTTGCATGAGTATTATATGGAAAGTGTGCCTTGTAACCTTGACTATTTTTTCACTCATTGCCCAATTAAAATGATCATAATTAATCAAAACATTCGCATATTCATTTTCACTGTTTTTTTTCGAATTCAATTCTAAATTTAAATAATGATCAAATAAATCACGATTTGAATCATCGTAATGAAAAATGACATCATTTTCCATAGAAAGTTTTTTGATTATCGGTAAAATTTTCAAATAATTTATTTCTGAATAGAGTGTCACTTCATTTACAATTTCCTTAGCAAAATTTTTAATTTTTTTTTCTGCCATAGTTTTTGGTAAAAAATAATAACTAAACGTTAAAAATACGGTAATTTTACAAACTGTCATTTTCAAAAATTTTGAGGGCCAAAAAATTTTGTACTTTTCTCTGACTCAACGAAAAGCCAAATGATAAAGATTGTTTATTTTTTCCTTTTGTTGCATGATAACTTGTTATAAAAATTGTCATTTTTTATGTAATGTAAAAAAAACCTCCAAGAGCATTATAAAAATTGCTTATTTCCTGCAATTAGTAGAGTTTTGTGAATAATTGATTTGGAATGGGGCATGCAATAATAGAAATGGTTACAATTTAATTTTTTACAATATTACAAAAACTTGCCAATGGGGGTGGTGATTGGTCCGTGGTCTAATAAAAGCATATGAAACTTATGTTGTGAAATCATAAGGTTCCATTCTCGATAGGGCTAAAAAAATTTTGATGTACGAAAAAAATATAGTTGCGTTGTAAAGAACTGTTATGCGATTATGAATAAAATAAATAAAATAATTTAGTACAGTTTTTGCCTGCTCAGTGCTCAGTCGCGGAAGCCGAAGGATTCGGGACACAACCGAGTTCTCCCGAAGCTGAACGCAGCTTCAACTTTCACTCCACACTCTCGGGGAGTAATAGCAAACTAAGAAATAACACTTATAGTGACCTACGTAGAAATAGTACTACGTAAGTGTAGCAGCTAGAGCGGACACGATAGATATCAAAACATTACTCAGTACCTCAACGACGATACTATGCTGAAAGCACCGGTTCTCATCAGATCACCGAATTTAAGCAACATTGGGCGCGGATGCTACTTGGATGGGTGACCGTTAGGTACACCGCGTGTTGTTCGCATTTCTTGGACCGGTCCGTAGTCCAGTGGCAACACTTCGGACTCGTAAATGGAAGGTTGTGGATTCGAATTCCGGCGGAGCACAAAAATATACCATTTATACTTCCAAAGGTTGAAACATTCATAAACCTTTACCAAAGACCGGTCACTGAAAGGTGCAACCTATGCAACCCATCCAACCTTACAACAATTGGGTCTTGCTTGAGTATTGGCGCGTTCTACAGCGACGACCAAGCTCGCAGAGGGCTCTTGAGGTGTGATACACACAAAAACAGCGCTCACCAAATAAATCATCCAATATTATTATTGGTAAATCGATTGCGTAAATAAAAAATGTATCGAATATAATACATCACTCCTAGAGAGCGATTTGGTTTTCATACATTTTTTCGAGTCAACGCAATGTTTTATACTGGCACAATTTACAATGGCACAGTACAGAAAAGTTCTTAGAATTATCATAGTTAAACATTGCAAGGTCGCATCTGCATAGAAGGTACTGGGATAGATCAGATCCAGGAGGCGATCTTGGAGGGATCGTGTTCCAGAAAGAGTCATAGAAGACTCGCATACATCGTAGCTACTAGCTAATGTGATGCCAATAGTTCAGTCTTGCTAGAAAACCTAAAAAAAAGTGTAAGAAAAATAGCTGGACATCTTCATCTATGGATCCATGAGCCGATATGAAGATTTTTCGTGAATACTTTCGTGAATAGAACACTTTGTATGAACACTAAATTCGGTATATATACATATTTCATTTGCACTCCATAAACCATTTTATTACATGTTGTATGATTGTATTTTTTTTTATTGTAAATTAGTTTTTTTTGTACAAGTTTTTTACAACCTACGCCACTGTCTAGAATGTTATAAATAATTAAAACGTAAATTTAAATGATTAGAAAAATTGATTCGCTAAATATTCATTGTGCAAACCATTGCATTACGCTCAGTATAAATATTATTGTAGATTTTAGTCATAGTTTTTCTGCTTCACGTATCTAAGTTGCAAAAAAATGCAAATGATTCCTTAATTTAATTTTGAAAAAATCTTAGTATTAAATAAAACACAACTTCACAATCAACGTACCCACTATTTAAAGCTTTTGACGGCTTTTTATATCATAAAGTACTTACTACTTTTTGGTAACAAATATTGAACATTTATGAAAAAGCAATATTATTTAACTAATAAGAATTTTCTAGTGAAATCTGCAATAATAATAAAAATATTAGGATGATTTGATTTTTTTATTTTTTAGAAACAAAAATTCTAATGAAACACTGTTTCTTTTCACAAATATCAATTTATTTTAATCAATAATAACGAACGTTATCGAAGAAACAGTGTTTCATGAGAATTTTGTTTCTAAAAAATATAAAAATCAATCGATATGAATTTTCACAGCTGTTGTAATACACACACCATGAAAAATATATTAGGATGATTTATTTGGTGAGCGCTGTTTTTGTGCGAATCACACTTCTAGAGCCCTGTGTGAGTTTGGTCGTCACTGTAGAAAGCGCCAATTCTCGTGCAAGACCCAGTTGCTGTAAGGCTGGATGGTCCGATGGTGACCGATCTTTGGTAAAGGTATATGAATTTTTTAACCTAGCGAAGAGAATATTTGTTAATATAAATGGAATATTTTTTGCGCTCCGCCGGGATTTAAAAACTCCCATTTATGAGTCCGAAGCGTTAACCGCTAGACTATGTAACGGTCATAATATTAATGTTAAGCTTTCTTCCATTTCCCAATGAATTTTCGCCCTGTTTCCGTGAGAGCAGTTTTTTTTTTTTCAATGCTGAAAATTTGATTAATTGAAAAAAAATACGTATAATATATACCTATCTCAAAGCCTCAGACACAGTGATAAATATGAACTTTTTGTTTGCTAAGCGGATATTTTAGTCACTAAGCCAGTGTACGTGGAATTGAAATAATAGAGGTATTTCTAAATTTAAAACTAAAGTAACATAAAACAACTGAATTTTTAACACTTTTCAAACAAGCTGCTAGTGTGTAGTTTTTTTTACCAAAGCTTTATCATTCTTCTGTAAACGTTAAAAGAAAATACTGCCGATTGAAAAGTACATACTTACTGTCACTTTTTGTTGATACTAATCATTAAAAAAACAAAATCACAATTTTAATTTGTTTTCTTTGTAAACACCTCATTCAAAATCAAAACAAATCAAAAATCAATTAAACCACATTTTGAGTAGCTTTTAAGTAGTTAATTTTCACTTTTACAAGGCGTGGGTGTATCTGAAATTGGTTTTGATTTAGTGATTTTGATTGTTTAAATTTTGGTCAATTTTGCATAAAAATGAAAAAGATTTATTTTGGTACAATATTTACCGTTTTATTTTTATTGTACAGCCAATACAAAGCAAACGAAACAGACAACGAGAAATCTCTGAAAAAAGAAATTGAAAACATCGAAAAAATGCTTACAGATAGTGTTTTTGTAAACCTCTTTGGGATTATAAAGCAATTGGGATTTAAAAACGATGTGATTTTTCACTACGATAATCTGACAAGAAATGACCTTGACGTCTTTTTGGATGAAAGTAAAGACACGAAAAAAGTAAATTTACTCAACGAAAATAGATCATCTCAAAGAATAAGCGTTCTTTTGAATTATGACAGTGTCAATTGGACTGAAAGCTTAAAAATCATCAAAGTAACGAGGCACATTTATCATATTGTATTAATGAAAGACCAAAAACTATTCTGTGAACATAAACCTGCTTTATTAGACCATTACGATTATGTTTTGTTCATCTGTTCATACAAAAACTGCAACAATATTTCGTTTGATGATGCCATGAACAACACAAAATCTGATTTCATCTGTAACGACTATTTGAAAAGAATCAACACTGTGTTCATTATTAATTTAACAGACGAAAAGATGCAATTGTATGAAGTTTGCCATTACTGTGGAGACAAATCGGAAAGGAATGTCTTGAAGTATGAAACACCATTAGTTGAAGGATTTGAAAAAAATGTTATCTTTGAAATGAACTTCATCACTGAGATGCAGTTTTTCGATTTCAATTCACATTCCTTTAGAGTTGCGTATTTATCAAATGGTTTTAGCTTTGACTGCATCAATCCTCGAATGCAACAAGTTGAGGAATACAACCTAACACAGTGTGACAGAATGGAAGGCCTCGAAGGGAATATTCTGAAAGAAATGATGGTGCAATTGAATTTCAAGGCAATTTTAGTTGTTTTACCGCACGAAGATAAAAATCTTGTGTTCAAAAATATGATTGATGATGTGTATTTGAAGAAAGCAGACTGGGCAATGGGGAGTCTGACGATGAGTGAAGCAAGAATGAAAATCTTAAATTTTTGCCACCCTTTCATTGACGATCCTCTAAGGGTTGTTTATTCTAGCAAAGAAAGTCTTTTATCGAGAGGTAAGCAAAATTATGCTCAATTGTAATGAATTTTTATTGTACCGTCTCTGATATCTAGCGCCAGATGGTTGAACCTTTTGGTATCAAGAAATATGTAGTCAATTAATGGAATGAATGTTGATGTTGTAAATGAGTTTGTATATTTGGGAAGTAAGTTTGAAAAAGATGGAAGAATGGCCGGTGAATTTGAAAGAAGAATAATGAAAGGCAGGTGTGTACTGGGTGCGACCGCTTGCATCGCCAGGAACCAAAATCTCTCAAAAAATGTTAGATTGGCGGTGCACGGTGGTATACTAGTGCCAACCTTGATGTATGGAAGTGAAGCCTGGACGGTAAGTGAAAGGGAAATTAGTAAAGTCCATACAGTAGAAATGGACTATCTAAGAAGTATGATTGGGAAAAAACGAAGTGACAGGGTGAGGAATGATTTTGTAAGAGAAGAATGTGGTGTAAGGGAAAGTGTGAAAGTGAAGATTAAAAGAAGTATGTTAAGATGGTTCGGGCACTTGGAGAGAATGAGTGATGAAAGATTGACGAAGAAAGTATATGTTGCTAGAATAGATGGATGTCGTGGTAGAGGAAGACCGAGAAAAGTATGGAAGGATCAAATCTCTGAAATAGCGAATGAATGGGATATCCAGAGTCATAATAAAAGGAGGACTTGTATGAAAAAGGTTATGACTCTGGATGAAATGAAAGAAGTATGCAAGGACAGGAAGAAGTGGCGGCTAATCTGCAATGTTGATTTCTAATGTTGGTGTATTCATTTGCTACATTTTTTGCATAGGAAATTTTTGACTTTTTTTGTATAGATTTCTTTGTAAGGTTTTGTTCTTTTTTATATTTAAATGTAATTTATTATTCATATTCCTTGACTTATAGGTTGGTATGAGGCTGACCACCCATACTGTAAAAAATGGTTCACTTTGCCAATGTCACCCCTGTTTCAGGGAAGGTCGGCAAAAGTTGTGGGGCTTATGTTCATTTGAGGTTTGGATTTTATTTGTAAGTACACATTCAGCATTTGTAAGCGCGAACTACACTTGTTGGTTTGTGGGCATACATCTGAGAGCTTTAAATGAATATATCCTTGCAACTTAGATTATAGATTATAGATGCCAAAAAGCTTTTTACGTACGAAACATGGATGTTTATGAATGATAGGTTGAAAAAACTATTACTGCTTATGCAGGCGCCAAAGGGAGTTGAGTGTGCAAAATAAGAGGACCGCATTCTGTGAACAGTTTTGAACTCAGAAAAGCTTGCAGATTATGGTTCTGAATGTTGTCAGGACGTTTTCTGGTCCAATTTTTTTTTATACCCCATCCCCTTGGGTATCAAGGCAATGTACTGTGCCAATTTCTTACAACAATGTTAATCTTTGTTTTATTGAAAACATACAATTGTTTCTTACGATTAATGGTACAATTAGCTTCTCAATAGACCTAAAAATAAAAAACCAAAAAAAAATCAAGAATTAAAAAAAAAAAAACATGTTATTGTAGCGTAGCATATCTATAATTCAATCGCCTGTATGGTATGGAGGGATGGACTCTCACGCAGGCACTGGAGTGACGAATTGAAGCATCCGAGATGTCGCTGCCTTAGTTCTTGTTTGTCGTATACGCCATTGAGAACACACAACTACAGACGAATACGTCCACTGACTGAGCTTTTATAAAATTTGGGCAGCTGATCTCCCCCTGGAGGGTAAAACCTAATCTACCCTTGGCCCTCCAGGATCCTTACTCCATCCCTTAACAGAGACGGGGATGAAGTTGGTTTCAAAATATGTTCCAAATCTTTCTTTTTACATGCAATAATAATGCGAATACAACCAATCCAGTAACTCTTAAAACTATAGATATGCTACGCTACAATATGTCAAAATCTGCTCTATTTTTTTTAATTTCAATTTATAATTTTTGGATGAAATTTTTTCAAGCAAAACACTGTTTATTTTCACTATAGACTTTATTTAAAAGATTAAAATCTTTAAAACAATTTTTTTTTTTTTTAATTCTTGATTATTTTTTTGGTTTTTGTTTTTTATGTCTGTTGAGAAGCTATATGTACATTTAATCATAACAAACTGTTTTTTTTGTTTTTTAAATAGATTTGTGGAAAGGAATGCAATCCACCAACCTATTTTACCTGGCCAGTTGTCTTCATGCGAAAGCAGAAGCTTGTGTGCATCATCAGAGGCGATTCCTTAAAGAGTTTATCCGTGCAAGGCACTGCCTACATTTTGCAACAATTTAAACATAAAAATGTGAATTTATTTTAAAGAAAAATGTTAATGAACAATTTGAATAATTGGTATTTAATAATCAAAGATCGATGTATGTCGCGACATCTGTTGAGAGCATGTGGACCATCTGTGAGTAACAAAATTGTAAACAAAATAATGAATGAATGCCTACTGCCCGGCACCGCGTGCAGATCGATGATCTGCTCATTGATATTATGAAATCCACGTACAAATTAACATTTTTATTCCAAACGGTGGAATGAGACAAGTCAATCTAATAGCGTTTCACATGTGTTCGAAAGAGATCGCAATAGTCGTCCTCCGGCAATGCACAGACATACGCAGAAGCAGGGAATAATATTGTTACGAATTTAGGGTTCAACAGTCTTTCAATTAAAAATACTGGTCTTCTTATACAGTTGTTTATTTTACACTTTTAATAATTTATTTGCACAAAGATATTCTCGACTATTGATTGATTTTTGTTCACTGGTTTTCGTTCAATGTATAAAGTTGTAAAACTTGTAGAATACTGGCTCTGCAAGCAACTCAAACTTTTCTTATACTCTTCAAAACAGTACAATCTAGACCCATATTCGCTGGACAGTTCCAGAAAGGCGTAGTAATCATTATTTCTCGATGCTTCTATTATTCAATGAAGTATTTTTATTCAATGATTCCTACCCACACAATACAATACAGAATTCTTATAACTATAACTAATACCTACTTATTTTAAATATTTATATTTCATACTTACATAACACTACCCCCCACCTAGACTGTTTCGTCCCGGAACAGTCTTGACTCTGTGTTGGTATGGGCATGCTGATCCACGTCGACACCCTGTGGTCAGGAAGAAGTGGCAGTCCACGGATTTCTCCCCACTGGCTCTCGGCTGCGCTTGCTCGCAGCACACCATGACACTGATGCCGGCTCCCGAGAACACTGTTCAATCATACTCCGGATTATCCGCCAGTCTCGATTAGCGCGGCCGCCACCCATCTTCGGTATTGCCAGACGCGCCTGCTGATCCTCCAGCATGTAGTCACGTAGCTCAACAAGGCCGCCCCACAAAGCCTTGTAGTCATCTTCCAGGTTGCTGGAATCCGGGACAACCAGGCAGTATGCTTGTTGACGCCCCTTCGGTAGTCTCAGAGCTCTTCCTTGCTGGCTGCTCGAGGGTTGCGGTTCTCCGAACTTGTATCGGAAGACCCGTGCAATTCTTCTAGACATATCCAGATCTTCTGGTACACTGCATGCCAGCGTGTGGTCCCGAGTGACCTCAAATAAGTCCTTCTGGACTTCTGTGGTCACTCCATGGCGAAACTTCTGTCCCGCCTTCGCGTTCTCCCAAAACGTCTCAAAGGCTGGTGATCTTTCGGAGGCGACGCATTGTCGTACTTTTTGGGCTGGTTGGTCATCATTATCGCCTAGGTATGGTGAGAGGTGATTTTAGTGCACGATCCTTGGTTTTCAGTTTGGTCTCTTCTTTATGCGGTAGACCACATTGTTGATGCGCTCCAAGATCTCGTACGGCCCGTCCCAGGAACGGACAGTATCCTTGGCGCCTCTTGGGGTCAAAAAGCCACACCCAGTCACCAGCTTTGTACCCCATGTTGTCAGCTCTGGTGTCATAGCGCTCCTTCATTTGATCGCTGGCTTCCCCGATGTTCATGCGGACCTGATCATGGATGTCATCCAGCGTCCTGCGAAGGTCTGTCACATAGTCTTCTCCGGCTAGGTCTTCGCCTGGTTTGCAGCCAAATTTGAGATCACAAGGAAGTCGCATTTCTCGCCCAAACAGTATGCTGCTGGGAGTTTTCTTCGTCGTTTCCTGAACAGCCGACCGGTAAGCCAATAAGAACAAAGGAAGATGTCGGTCCCAGTCCCGCTGATGGCTAGACACTACTTTGGCTAAGTACCTCCCCACGGTACGGTTCATCCTTTCCACCATTCCATCAGACTGCGGATGAAGCGCAGTGGTCCTGGTCTTAGATCCCTAGCCGCTCACACATTTTCTGGAAGATAGCAGCTTCAAAGTTCCTTCCCTGATCAGAATGTAATTCCAGGGGTACGCCAAACCTGCTGATAAATTCGGTAACTAGAACTTCAGTCACGGTTACGGCCTCTTGGTTAGGGATTGCGTAAGCTTCCACCCACTTGCTGAAGTAATCCATCACCACCATGATGTACTTGTTACCCTACTCAGTTGTAGGGAATGGGCCAGCTATGTCAATGGCAATTCTTTCAAAGGGGCTGCCAACATTGTACTGACGCATCGGTGCTCACCTTTTCCTTTGCAGTCCATTGGCCGTTGGACAGGTTACGATTTTCGACACCAATCTTTGACGTCTTCGCTGCAGTTGATCCAGTATAATCACTCTTTCACTTTCTCCAGCGTCTTCTTAACGCCTAGATGTCCTCCAGAAGTTCCTCCATGAAGCAGTCCAAGGATTTCCGGTACTCGGCTCCTCGGAACGAGGGTTTGCTTCCTTCTAAGTGTGCCATCTTCCTTCTCGATCTTTCGTTTCAGAAGCCCTCCTTCTATCACTATGGATCCCCATTGAGCCCAATAAGCCTTGACAGTTGGTGATAAGGGGGCGAGTTTTTCCCAGGTTGGCCTTTCTCCTTCTCGCACCCATTCCATCACATACTTCAAGTCCGGATCATTCAGTTGGTCTTGCGCCAATTTCTCATCTTGCCAGTCCTCATCTTCAGTGGTCGTCCTTTGGACAATTTCTACCTTGTCCTCCATCCTGCTGCAATGTTTGCAGTCACTGGCGCATGGTCGTCTAGATAATGCATCCGTATTTCGATGAAGCGTGCCAGGTCTATGTTCGGAGTCATAATCATACTCCTGGAGCCTTTCAATCCATCTAGCCACTTGCCCTTCTGGATTTTTGAATTTCAGAAGCCAAACCAGTGCAGCATGATCAGTCCGTAGTGTGAATTTTCTCCCGTACAAGTATTTGCGGAAGTGTTCCACTGATTTAATCACGGCAAGAAGTTCTCGTCTGGTCACGTAATAATTTCGTTCTGGCTTGGAAAGCACTTTACTGAAGTAACCCAGAACAGTTTCATACCCATCCTGTATTTGGGAAAGGACACCTCCTATCCCCACATTACTAGCGTCGGTATCCAGGATGAACTTTCCATCTTTTCGTGGGTAGCTCAAGATTGGGGCACTTGTTAATCTTCCCTTAAGCTTTTCAAATGCTTGTGCACAGGAATCACTCCAGTGGAAGCGAGTGTTTTCTTTCGTAAGCTTGGTGAGCGGTTTTGCAATGTCCGCAAATCTTGGCACAAACCTCCTGTAATAAGTGCACAGCCCCAGGAAACTCCTAGTTTCATGTTTGTCCTTCAGCACGGGCCAGTCTCTTACTGCCTTGATTTTGGCAGGGTCAACCTCTACTCCACGTTGAGAAACTATGTGTCCCAGGTAATTTACTTGTTTCTTGAACAGGTTATACTTCTTGGGTTGAGCTTCAGTCCAGCGTCTTGTAGTCGCCCGAAAACTTGCTCCAGATTTCTCAACTGTTGGTTGAAGTCCTTTCCCAAGATGATTATGTCATCCAAGTATACAAGGCAGGTTTCCCACGACAGTCCTCGCAGCACATTCTCCATCAGCCTTTCAAACGTGGCGGGGGCGTTGCATAAGCCAAATGGCATCACGGTGAATTGCCAAAGTCCAGATCCAGTCGAGAATGCAGTTTTCTCCTTATCTTTGGCATCTTATTCAACTTGCCAGTAGCCACTTTTCAGGTCCAATGTGGAAAAAATGGTGCATCCTGCCAATGTGTCCAAGGTGTCGTCAATTCTTGGCAGAGGGTAACTATCCTTTTTCGTAACATCGTTGAGCAGTCTGTAGTCCACACAAAATCTCGTGGTACCATCCTTCTTTTTCACCAGTACCACCGGGGATGTCCAAGGGCTACTTGATGGTTATATGATGCCATCCTTGCTCATGTCTTTAATGATCTTGTCAGCTTCTTCCCGCTTTGCAAAGGGTAGTCTTCTTGGGGCCTGTTTTACTGGTCTCGCTTTTCCGGTGTCTATGCTATGTTGCACTACCTTGGTTCTTCCCAGACGGCCATTAGAGTCCTCAAAGATGTTCTGATAGCGGCAGATCAAACTCCTCACTCGACGTTTGTTTTCCTCGGTTAGACCTTGGGAAGCATCGTGGACCAGGGTTTCCAGTTGTATCGATAATTTTCTTCCCTCGCATGTCATGTTTGTCATCTGTTGCACAATGGAAGTTATCCTCTCACATCTGCCCAAAACAAAACCTTCATTCATTTTAACTGGGTAGCTGTTCACATTCATGATCTTGACAGGAATGGTCTCCTGCGCGCGAATCACTGTTCTTGCCACCATGACTCCTTTGTTAACATTGTCCATGTTCTCCGGTTCTATCATACAGATTTGGTCATTTGTACTACTGGAATCCATCATCTCAGATCGCCCCTTCACTTCGGTATTCTTTGCTAGGATAACACGTGCAGCCAGTTCTTTCCGTCTTTGCAGGATGACTTCTTAATTTTCAATTTTAATAACACCTTTTTTTAGATTCAGGCTGCACCCAAATCTGTCCAGTATGTCCATTCCCAATATAACGTCTTCTTCAATGTTGGCCACCAATGTCCGATGATCAAAAGTGGTGCTGCCAATTTGGAAGGTGGCAATCGTCTCCCCATACACCTGTGCTGACTCTCCCGTGGCGGTGTGCAGAGACCACTTTGTTGGTGCAATCTGTTTGCCTCGTGCCACTATGTCGTGTCTCAGAATTGTCCTGGTTGCTCCCGTGTCCACCAGTAGTTCACGAGCTACTCCATCTATTATGCCATTGATAAAAATGCTGCTGGCTTTTCCTCTCACGGTCGCGACAGTAGCAGCAGATTTCAGGGCCTCTTCAGCGCGGGTCAACGGTTGCCCCTTCCCATTAACCCTTTCTAGTTTTCCGCAGATTGTTTTCTGGGTTTCTGAGGCTTTGGACACTTGGTGCTAAAGTGGCCCAGCTGTCCGCAGTTCCAGCAGCGTGGGTCTCGTCTTCGAGGTCTCAGACGTTCTAGCACCTTTTCAATTATTTCCTCGGTTGTGGGTAGCTTGACCTCCTCTGCCTCGACTGCGCGAACCCTGGCATGGCCCCTGATGGACTGTTTGACAGCCTCAAACTGGAGGGCTTGCCTCGTTCAATGCTTTGAGATGGGCCAGCTTTACGGCTTGCTGCGTCTCCCACTCCCGCAATCCATTTAGGAACTTGTCCACTGCCAAGCTCTCACAGATGTCGTCGGAGGCTGTCGGGTAAGCGTCTCGTACCAGGCGGGCGATGTCCATCTCAAACTCCTGGAGGCTCTCGTTGGGCTTCTGCACCCTTGTGTTCAGCTGTGACTTGTACAGCTGCTCCAGGCACTTGTGGCCATAGCGCATATCCAAGCGCTGCTTCAGCTGCCCAAAGTCGCCACGGTTGTCCAGGGGTATAGCCTGCAGAACCCTGAAAGCGTCTCCTCGGAGCGACAGGCTGAGAACCGAAGCCTTCTTCTGCTGGCTCCAGGCTCCCATCATGGCAGCCGTCTCAAAGAGGGTCAAATACTCCTCCCACGACGTCTTCCCGTCGAAGGTCGGGAGGTTGTGCTTCGCCAGCGAAGGGCCATCATGCCCTCTAGTGACCCTGGTTGGAGTTGAGCATCCCTGGTCGGTCTCGTCGTGAAGGCCGCCTTTGGGGGATATTCTGGTGGACTCCATCTGGCACTTGTCAGCCAGCTCGGCACGCAGACGGTCCTCCAGGCTTGTCACACGGGCCTCAATCTCCGACATTGCTCGCGAGCTTTCTGCCACTTTCTTCTCCAGCCCGGTCAGGTTGCTGGTCATTTTCTCCTCCAGCCCAGTCATCTTCTCCTCCAGCCCGGTCAGGTTACTGGTCATCTTCTCCTTCATGGTTGCCAGGTCCTCCTTCATGGTCTTGGCGTTGTCGGCCATCTTCTCCTCCAGGGTCTTGGCGTTGTCAGCCATCTCAGTCTTCAGTCCTGTCATCTTTTCCTCCATAGAACTGAAGTTTCCAGTGATGCTGACGTTTAGCTCTTCAAGGGCCCGGTCTTCCCCAGATGCCAGGACAAAGTATGCCGGGTCTTCGCCTGACTGTTCCAAGGCCTCCATGAGGCGTGCTTGTAAGGCCGCCTTCCCTCCTGAGGTCTCCAGGTCCCTCTCCAGAAGCTCATTTTTCAGTTCGGTAACTTTGAGGTCCTTGATGTTCACTTTGGTTGCCATTTTTTCAAAATTTACTTCAAAACAAAAATATTTTAAAAATTATTTAACACGAGTTTTGAGTTTTATATATATAGCGGTTTTAAATACGTACTTAAGCAAAATAATTATCTCTCTAATTACACTGAATGGTAGGTACCGCCTTTTAATATTTATTTTAAATCGCAAGTATTTTAAACATAATAATGTCTGATAATAATTATTTCGTCTCTCCAACACTCACTATTATGTACTTTTTACAGTCTCTCAAGTCTCTCAAACAATCCAGTAGGTACACAGATGAGAAGGTAGTTTTAATTTACACGCACACACTTGAAATAAAAATACAGTAGTCCAGAATCTTTTTCTAGATTAACCTGGAAGGTTCTTTCGCAGTATTTGAAATATTTTTCGACTTTTTTTTTTTTTTTTTTTAATCACACACAATAAAAATATGGTCCAGTTTGATGACTTTCTCAAGACGATAAAATAATAATTTTGTTCTAGGATGTTCCAGAATTTTCCAAATTGCTTTTGCGTTTTTTCTTTTAACTATATTTAATTTAAACACTTATTTTAACAGTTCACAAAGATTTTACTTTGGGTATAACACTTTTTTATTTTATTTTATTTATTTTTAGAGGAAAGAAGATCATAATTTTTTTTTTTGAAAATTCCACACCTGACGCCAATTGTTACGAATTTAGGGTTCAACAGTCTTTCAATTAAAAATACTGGTCTTCTTATACAGTTGTTTATTTTACACTTTTAATAATTTATTTGCACAAAGATATTCTCGACTATTCCATTACACCTGATTTTTGTTCACTGGTTTTCGTTCAATGTATAAAGTTGTAAAACTTGTAGAATACTGGCTCTGCAAGCAACTTACACTTTTATTATACTCTTCAAAACAGTACAAACTAGACCCATATTCGCTGGACAGTTCCAGAAAGGCGTAGTTATCATTATTTCTCGATGCTTCTATTATTCAATGAAGTATTTTTATTCAATGATTCCTACCCACACAATACAATACAGAATTCTTATAACTATAACTAATACCTACTTATTGTAAATATTTATATTTCATATTTACATAACAATATTATACTTACCTAATTCGTCATTGATCATGTGTCAAAATCTTCAAAACCGGTTACTTTATTTACAAATATTCTATTTTTTCGTGAATATTTCTGAAACTATTTTAAAATATGTGGAGGCCTAATCATTATTTAATATTGTGAAAATGAATTCTACCCATAATTCTAATAATAAAGTAAATGTGGACTTAATTAAGGAAAGCCGTACTGCTTTTGAAAAAAACAATGGTTATAGAAAGTTGTGGGCTTCTCAGACTGGAATTAAAAGCATTCAAAATTGTAAATTTATGTCAATAACAGTCAATTGGATATTGAAAAAAAATGCTATAATTGTAAAATTATTTTTTCTGTTTTCCTTGTCATATTTTTATTGGTGATAAATCGTAGAGTGAAGATGCCTAGTGATAGAAGCTTTCTCTCAGACGAAGGAGCCAGGGATGAAATTCCCCTTTTTAACTGTAGGTACGTGTTTATTATACATTTATTTGTTAGATAACAAAACGAGTGTGGGTATGTACCTTCATAATGTAAGCATTTCTTGGGATTACCTTTCTAAATAAAATGGAAAATATAAGCAAAATCGAATTTGAAAAAAATATGAACTACCAACATTTTCACTCAGGAGCCGCCTCTGGTGTGCATGCAACGGCATCTGTTGAACCAGGGTCGAAGTTATCGTCGCGGGATTCGAACTAGCGTTATCCGGTTCCAAATAACCTGTCTCGATCCCCGCGGCTATAACACCGACAACAATTGTATATTTTCAATAAAACAAAAAGTTTTTTTTTTTTAAGAAATCCTGTGCGGGAGACTCCCTAGATTCTAAAGACTCTAGAGGTCTATGACACTTGTTGTAGTGCCGCAGAGGTGTACGGGCTTGGTCGTCGCTACAAAGCGCCAATCCTCAAGCAAGACCCAGTTGCTGTAAGGCTGGATGGACCTTTGGTGACCGGTCATTGGTAAAGGTTTATGAATTTTTCAACCCAGCGAAGAGCACATTCGAAATATAAATGGTATATTTTTGTGCTCCGCCGGGATCCGAATCTACAACCTTCCATTTACGAGTCCGAAGTGTTGCCACTACGGACTACGGACCGGTCCAAGATGCCAACGACACGCGGTGTACCTGAGCGGTTACCCATCCAAGCACTGACCACGCCCAATGTTGCTTAACTTCGGTGATCTATGGGAACCGGTGCTTTCTACATGGCTAACGTCGTTGAAAGATTAACATTGTTGTAAGGAATTGGCTCAGTACATTTCTTTGATATCCAAGGGGATGGGGTATAAAAAAAAATTGGACCAGAAAACGTCCTGGCATCATTCAGAACCATAATCTGCAAGCTTTTCTGAGCTCAAAACTGTTCACAGAATGCGGTCCTCATATTTTGCACACTCAACTCCCTTTGGCGCCCGCTCTATATGGTTAATCAAAAAACAAAAAAAACAATTGATGTTCTTTAGTTACTCAATCTTCTTGCTCTAGCCTTTAACGTGGTGCCACGATATTTGTTTTATTAATTTTTTAAAAAATATTTGTGAAAAGAAATGCAATTCACCTATCTATTTTGCCTTGCCAGAAACAGGTATTGACATTGTCGACTGATAATTCATGATGTTAATATTTTAATGAATTATAAATTTAAAAATATCCAAGGGCATCTGTTGAACAAGGGTCAAAATTTTTGTCTACAGGACATGGCGCAGGCGGGGTTCGAACTTGCGCTTGATTCAATAACGCAAATTACCGTCTAATCCCTAATAATGAATGGAATATCCAGAGTCATAATAAAAGAAGAGCTTGTATGAAGAAGGTTATGACTCTGGAGGAAATGAAAGAAGTATGTAAGGATAGAAAGAAATGGCGGTTGATCTGTGATGTTGGCGGCTAGGGTTTGTTAAAGTAAAATTGGTTTTTATGATTTAGTTTTTTATGTCCATGTATATATTGTTATTTATTGATTTTAAAAATGTAATTTGTCATGTATGTTCCTTGACTTATAGGTTGTTATGTGGCTGACCACCCATACTGTAAAAAATTGGTTCACTTTGCCAATGTCACCCCAGTTTCAGGGAAGGACGGCAAGAGTTGCAAGGCTTATGTTCATTTGAGATTGGGTTTTTATATTGTAGGTCCACATGCGGCATGTGTTAGCGCGAAATTATACATGTCTGCTTGTGGGAATGCATTTAATATAAATCTTAAATGATATATATCTTTGCAGCTTAGATTAGATTAGATTAGATCCCCTCGACCGTCCTAGCGACAGGTCATGTACAATCATTACCAATACATAAACTGAGCAAGACGCGAAAACTAAGTTTTCACAAGCCACACTTGTGATGTCGACATCCTTCTTTATTATTTACCCATCCAGTAATTTTCTTTCTAATAATCATGAAGTACCTACCAATTTTTACAATCGAATATTTATGTTTTATTTTTGCTTTCAGGAAATGCAATCCTCCATTCTTTTCGAGCTGTCGTTTGGTTCACTTTGTTTGGATTGATTTTAACTCTTGCAATACTAATGAAGCCAGATTACATATTGTATTCAAATAAGATGCCTCCACATTTCGTCAATCGATTTTTGGTAAAAAAAATCTACTTGCATATTTTTCCTGCAATCAATCTTCACTTCAAACACATTTATGTTTAAAGTTGTAATCTTTCACTTTCATTTTCAAGGTCGATGTTATATTACAAATTGTTTTGTCTTGTTAACAAATACGTTATTAAAAAAATACATTTTTTAAAGCAGGAAAACATTTCGACGGTTAAAAGGTAATAAGTGACAAAAACTAAATTGTTCAAGAGAGCAGTTTAAAGTTTACGATTGCAGAAAAATGGCGTAACTTTTTTATTTTTAACTAGCAGTACCCGGCGTGTTTCACTACGCCATTTGGGCATGTGGTATCAATTTTTTTCTACAGATAAAAGAGGAAACAACAGGATCAAAAAAAAAAGTGTGCTAATCGGAATCAAGCTTCACACAATTTATCTCTAGGTTAATCTTCACGTTTTCTAAAAAAAAAGGTCTAGGTACAACTGTTAAGCAGCAGAGCCAAGCATAGGGAAAATCGATTGCGGTGCTCCATTTATATTTAAGATAAAAAAATCGGCTATGTAACGTCACTCATCTAATCTATTCTAAGTTGCATGGATATAATTGTTACATTTGGAATTCACATTAAGTGCATGCCCACAAGCAGACACGTATAAGTTCACACTTGCACATTCTGCGTGTGAACCTACAACATAAAAACCCAAATCTCAAATGAACATACACCCTGCAACTCTTTGCTGACCTTCCCTGAAACAGGGGTGACATTGGCAGAGTGAACCATTTTCTATTTATAGTTGGTCAGATGCATATTGACCTATACTAATCTAATCTAATCTAATCTAAGCTGCAAAGATATATATCATTTAAGATTTATACTAAATGCATTCCCACAAGCAGATATGTATAATTTCGCGCTAACACATGCCGCATGTGGACCTACAATATAAAAACCCAATCTCAAATGAACATAAGCCTTGCAACTCTTGCCGTCCTTCCCTGAAACAGGGGTGACATTGGCAAAGTGAACCAATTTTTATATTATGGGTGGTCAGCCGCATAACAACCTATAAGTCAAGGAACGAGAAAAGAATATAAAGAAAAGAATATAAACAATACATTAAATTTTATAATCATACAATTAAAGAACTAATCTATAAAATTCACTATACTCTTTGAGCAAAGTGAAGAAATAAATGTATTCCAAACAATCAGGAATATTTTTCAATGTAACCGCACTGTGAAACGTATGCAGTTGGGGAAAATGCTTCATACAATATGATGCACTTAAGTGTTTTTTCAACTATCTCCATGAAAGTGTTTAATTTATGTTGAATTTTTGACTCCCTGTCCTGTCTTTATCCCGGCCAAGTGAATTCACATTTTTTCCCCACATTTAAAATGTGCTCTATCCATTATTTCAATAAGTGAAAGTTTTAGGTAGTGCACACGGAACATTTTCTATTGACAACAAAATTGTAAGTCGCACGGCCGGGTTAGGTAAAAGGCAAACATTTTGTTTATCTTGGTTGCTTTGGACCATTGTCACATAGAAGAAAGACGTTCAACCGCCGAGAAAAAAACGATCTTTAAATTTGTGGTGAGTATATAATTTTACAGAAATGCGTTTTTTGAAAAAACAACTATATTATGTATATTTTAATTAAAAGTATGTTTCAATAAAAGGTTTTCATAATAATAATATATTTCAATATGGTCTTCTAGTTGTGACCTACGAACTTTTGTTTATCGTATTTTTTATAAGTGCGGGATATAAAAGCTTTCTTACATTTCTAAAATTCAACTTGGAATACTTGAATAACATTTTGTTAATTTGGAACTTTTGTCTAGGCCAGGGGTCGGCAACCTTTTGAGTCGGAAGAGCCAAAAATTACAATTTACAAATTTCAAAGTTTTTCCTTGACTTATAGGTTGGTATGAGGCTGACCACCCATACTGTAAAAAATGGTTCACTTTGCCAATGTCACCCCTGTTTCAGGGAAGGTCGGCAAGAGTTGCAGGGCTTATGTTCATTGAAGATTGGGTTTTTATATTGTAGTTGGGGGGAGGGTGGGGGGTGAAAAGCGAGTACAAGTAGCGGAGAGATCGTTAATCGATTCAGAACGATTTAGTTTTTTTCGATCAGAAGTATAATTCTGTGTTTTTTTTATATTTGCGTATGAAGCTAAAGAGCCGTAACTTCACACCCAAAGAGCCGCATGTGGCTGGTGAGCCGCAGGTTGCTTACCCCTAACCAAACCGATATCGATCCACCATATTTGTAAAAAGTCCGGTCTATAGCTTAGTTGGTAGAGTAACTGCATTCCATGCCGAGATCTCGAGTTAGAATCCCACTGAAGTTGTCAGAAATTATTTCTCGTTTCAGTGTTTATTTCTAACCCAAAATAAAATACCGGCAAGGCTTACTCAGCCTTCATAAGAAATGAGTGTCAAGCCACTCAGGAGCTGAATAACATCCATTTCAAGTTGGCGTAAAGTAAAAGTTACTGGGTTGTTCATTTTAGATTTGGATATTAAATTATGAGTAGGTACACATGCAGCATTTGTAAGCGTGAACTTACATGTGTCTACTTGTGAGCATGCATTTTATATGAATCTTTAATGTAAATGTATATTTGCAACTGAGATTATGTATTGTAGTTGAATATAATGGTCTTATTCTATTGGGTGGTTTCAAAATTTACCGACCTCGTTGCTGAAATATTGAGAATTGAGAACCATTGTTTATTTGATCACCATCAAACTTCACCCGATTCATTCTAAAAATATGTTACATGTTTCCTGAAAATTTCGTCAAAATCGGATGAGCGGTTTATGAGTATAGGGAACATACATACATACATACATACATACATACATACATACATACATACATACATACATACATACATACATACATACATACATACATACATACATACATACATACATACATACATACATACATACATACATACATACATACATACATACATACATACATACATACATACATACATACATACATACATACATACATACATACATACATACATACATACATACATACATACATACATACATACATACATACATACATACATACATACATACATACATACATACATACATACATACATACATACATACATACATACATACATACATACATACATACATACATACATACACACATCCTTCTTTATAGATTGCATTCCATGCCGAGATCTCGAGTTAGAATCCCACCGAAGTTGTCAGAAATTATTTCCCGTTTCAGTGTTTATTTTAAACCCAAAATAAAATACCGGCAAGGCTTACTCAGCCTTCATAAGAAATGAGTGTCAAGCCACTCAGGAGCTGAATAACATCCATTTCAAGTTAAGTAAAGTGGGTAAAGTTAAGTAAAATTTTCCCAACTTTTTTTTTTTCCCCATTTTTAGGTTAGGTTAGGTTTTTCCCGACTTTTGGGGAAAAAAAAATTTCCCCACTTTTGGGGAAATTTTCCCAACTTTTTTTTTTTCCCCATTTTTAGGTTAGGTTAGGTTTTTCCCGACTTTTGGGGAAAAAAAATTTTCCCAACTTTTTTTTTTTTTCCCAGATTTGAAAGTTGGAACCATGCGCAGGGGGATAAGTGGGAACAATGCGCAGGGGGAAATTTCCCAACTTTTTTTTTTTTTTTCCCATTTTTAGGTTAGGTTAGGTTAGGTTAGGTTTTTCCCGACTTTTGGGGAAAAAAAAATTTCCCCACTTTCGGGGAAATTTCCCAACTTTTTTTTTTTTTTCCCATTTTTAGGTTAGGTTAGGTTAGGTTTTTCCCGACTTTTGGGGAAAAAATAATTTCCCCACTTTTGGGGAAATTTCCCAACTTTTTTTTTTTTTCCCATTTTTAGGTTAGGTTAGGTTTTTCCCGACTTTTGGGGAAAAAAAATTTTCCCCACTTTTGGGGAAATTTTCCCAACTTTTTTTTTTTCCCCATTTTTAGGTTAGGTTAGGTTTTTCCCGACTTTTGGGGAAAAATTTTTTTCCCAACTTTGTTTTTTTTTTCCCAGATTTGAAAGTGGGAACCATGCGCAGGGGGATAAGTGGGAACAATGCGCAGGGGGATAAGTGGGAACAATGCGCAGGGGGAAATTTCCCAACTTTTTTTTTTTTTTCCCATTTTTAGGTTAGGTTAGGTTTTTCCCGACTTTTGGGGAAAAAAAAAATTCCCCACTTTTGGGGAAATTTCCCAACTTTTTTTTTTTTTTCCCATTTTTAGGCGTAAAGTAAAAGTTACTGGGTTGTTCATTTTAGATTTGGATTTTAAATTATGAGTGGGTACACATGCAGCATTTGTAAGCGTGAACTTACATGTGTCTACTTGTGAGCATGCATTTTATATGAATCTTTAATGTAAATGTATATTTGCATCTAAGATTATGTATTGTAGTTGAATATAATGGTCTTCTTCTATTGGGTGGTTTCAAAATTTACCGACCTCGTTGCTGAAATATCGAGAATTGAGAACCACTGTTTATTTGATCACCATCAAACTTCACAGGATTCGTTCTAAGAATATGTTACATGTTTCCTGAAAATTTCGTCAAAATCGGATGAGCGGTTTATGAGTCTATAGGGGACATACATACATACATACATACATACATACATACATACATACATACATACATACATACATACATACATACATACATACATACATCCTTCTTTATAGTTATAGATAGATTAAAACAGCTCTAAAATAAAAATAAAATAAAGGCATTTATTGGCATTCCTATTAAAGTGGTTTTACGATTTGTTTTATGTTACAATCGTTTTTAGGATTAAAAAGGCCATACCATACATCGGAAACGAAGTTGTTTGCTTGGGCATAAACACCAAAAAATCATCGTAGAGCTATGGGAGTTGGCGCATTAGAAAAGGCGGAAAATTTTAAGCAGGATAGCATTCATAACTCATTTTTGACCAAAATGTCTTTTAACCGTCGATTTTATTCCGACAGTTACGAACAGTGAAAGACCACAAAAGCAACAAACCCCACCACGTCGCTTTGATAACTTACCTTGAGAATGCTTTCTGCTTGTGAAAGCGGAACGTTGGTGGATGAAAAAGTTGCAATTTTTTTTTATTTTTTTTTTGTGAAATAGCTGAGCATCCACGGTCTCACCGAGTCAGGTCTCTAATTTTGAAAATCCAAGACCCAAGCTCAGGCCCGCCGCACGGAGTCAGGATGAGATGGGAGTCACAGGACTTACGACCTGTCTCTGGATGGTTAAGGATCCTTTTGTCATGACAACGTTCCCAATTCCTCCCAACTCATCCTTCCTTCCAATATGTAAGTCCGATTAACTACATTGCATGTCCAGAGGTGTCTGGGCTCTCAGATCTTCGCAACCAAATGTGGTATGATCCCGAGATGGCCGCTTTTGTTAGTCTTTCCAGAAATCCATTTATTTGGGATCTATTCAGTCCCAGATCCTTAAGGAAAGTGTATACCGATTTGGCTGGCAGTCCTCTCGCTCCCACCTCCACTGCATACAATCTTGTGATATATCCATTCTTTTTGATTTCATCCACTAGTCCTTTATACCTATTTAGTTTGTAGGCATGGTCCTTAGGGATGTTCATCTCCCACGGCACCGTCAATTCAACCAAGAGTACTTGCTTTAGTTCATTTGAGTATAGAACTATGTCGGGTCTCAAAGCCGTAGTACATAGTTCTCCTGGGAAAATGTATCGTCCTGTGGTGGAATCCATCACAAGCCTCCAGTCCTTTGCCTTTTTTATAATGGAAGTCTGGGTCCTGACCCTTCGCTCTCCCTTTTCTCCAGGCTTAACAAATTTTATTTTTTCAATGGACTCTCTTGTCAAACCTTTGTTTGCTCTGGAAATTGTTAGGCTTATACTCTCCCTTAGTATTTCCAGTACCCTGTCGTGTCTGTAGGTATATCTGCCATTTTCAAGGGCCACTTTGCACCCTATTAGAATATGTCTTGCTGTGCATTTGTCAATGGCACAGAGATCACAGGAAGCAGTTGTATTTTTACCCCATCGTTTTAGGTTTCCAGGGTCAGGGAGCGTGTTTTGAAATGCATTTAAGTAAAATCGTAGCATTTTAGGAGACCAATTGTAAATTAGTATCTTCCAGTGTAGTGCTGGTGGAAGACACATTTCACCAACAGTGATCCAGTCATGGTGCATCTCAAGGTTTTACGCATGAAGCCTGTATTTAGAGTCAGAGTCATGCTTTACTAGAGCCTTCATATGGGCTTTCTCCGATTCCACCTTTTGCCATCCCAGACCTCTTCTGTATAGCTATAGGTATAGCATGGTATAACCCGAAAAAACACAAAAAACCAATTTGTCATACATTTATTTCTATTTAATTGTAATACTCAACCGTCTCTTCAAAATGACTAACCAATTATTTTAGTTTTTGTTTGTACATTTAAGCTTGTGACCTGTATCCTTATTGAGCAAACTGTAAACAAATTGGATTCAGTTCTCGGTCGACGGTTTTTGATGCCATGGTTGCTTTGTTGCCTCATCATTAGCACCGCATACAAAGGAAAACTGGCTTCACTGATGATTAACGAACCTCCTAAACAGATCAGAACATTGAGCGACTTGGTTCAAGAAAGACCTTTAGCTTACCTTAATTTTGTAAGTTTATGCCATTTTTTTATTGAGCTGGGGTGGAAGTTATAACGACCGTCGATAGAATTTATCGTGTATATTTGAAAATAGGACAGAATCAAACATGGAGGCGTATGAACAGCTAATATATTTTATACGGAACAACGATCAGGTGTTCAGCCACGATACGGTAATATCTACCGACGCAACGGCCTTTAACACTTCCACCCCTGGTCGTTTGAGCTGAATGTAAGCCAACGCCAACAGTTAGATCAGTTGTTTAATTCACATTCAGCAAAATTAACATCATTATGAGTTCTAAAGCCCTGAATAGGCGTTGGATGGATACAATATAGAATTGTATCTTGTATAGCTAAGCACCTTGCTCAGCCTTCAACTTATCCCTAAAGACATGTAAATATCCATCAGCCTGGAAGATAACAAAAATTATTGCCAGGACAAAAGTCAAATGATAAAAGTGATTTTAGAAATTATAGGCTCATTTCTATTTTATCAACTTTAGCTAAAGTGTTTGAGTGTTTGATACACAAAAACCTTACGTGGCAAATCAAGCCCCGAATGAACATACACAAACACGGATTTTGTCCACGAGATCTACAGTGTCAAATCTACTCACCCTCAGTAGAAATATTGTCTTCAACTTGGATTCTCGCAGGCAAAATGATGTAATCTACACGGATTTCTCCAAGGCTTTTGATCGTGTGAATCATGATGTTCTTATGAAGAAGATGGACGATTTCGGTTTCACGAAATATTTTTTAATCTTTTTCTCATCATTTCTTAAAACCAGAAGCCAATTTGTGGAAATGTATGACCAAAAATTGGTTATTTCTTTTCCAACTTCAGGAATTCCTCAAGGCTCTAATTAAGGCCCCTCTAGCTTTCATTGTGTTCATTAACGACATTGCGTACAAGCTCAAAAATTGTTTTAAGACTGTATAAATTTACAGATGGATTTGAACTGTGTGCTGATGTGGTCCAATAATAATGGATTGAGCTTCAACATTAACAAGTCTTCTGTTATGTCATTCACAAGATCCCCTTGTCCCATAATCCATGAGTACAGTATTGGTGGGTCGATACTGACACATGTCTTCTCATTTAGGGACCTGGGCGTAGTTTTTGATTCTGGTCTGAAGTTTACGGATTATATAACGCAGTTGACAACCAAATGCTACCAATTACTGAGCTTTGTGATCAGAATAAGTAATAATTTTGATTCGTCGAGAGCCATGGTGGATGTCTTCAACTGTATTGTACGTTTTAAATAAGAGTACGCTGTCAAGGTTTGGGCTCCGTATCAATGGAAGTATGTTGATTTGTTAGAGCAAATCCAAAAATAGTTTTTGAGGTACCTCCTCATGAGAAAACATGGGAATTATCCCAAGTTCATGCACCATGAGGAGTTACTTCAGGAAACCAGTTCCAGGAGCCTGGAATCTCGGCGCAATGATTCTCTTATGGTGCTTTGTTACAAAATCGTTAACGGCCTAATTGACAGCCCCACCTGTTTCTTAGTTCAGGTTGTGTAGAATGTGATTCAAAACACACATTTCATTTCAAGGCCATATTTGAATCAAATGGTAAATAAGCTACACAAGCACTGGGACATGACAATTTTTCAATTGTTTTATTCTTGATGCTATCATCTAAGTTCAGACTCAAGATTCTTTAATTTTCAGGGTGACATGACCAGTACCTTGACAATGATGAAGACATCGTCCGATCCGAATTACCAGAAACTGGTTCCCTTGGCCAGAAACACGCATGATATGTGTGACTCTGCCATGGCGACTGTTCAAAATGGCTCAATAATGATACGTGAACAGTACACCATCATGTACAACCTACGAGCGACGTGTGGTCAAAGGTTGAACCCTGAGATAATATCCAAGTAAGTCCTGTTCCTCCTAGTTGTTAATTTTGGTCACTATAAAATAATGATATAAGGATGATTTCGATACCTCGAAGGTTAAACTAAATAATTGGCATATCAAGCTAACATAAGTTTGTTAGATAAATGCACATATTTAGCGATTTTCTACGAGAAAAACACTAAGCAGCGTGAAAATCATATAGTTAAGAATATTGCCTTGAACACTTCCTATGGGAATTCACACCCAATAGAATATTTTATCCACGCAGTTTTCTCAAAGTAGTGAATCAGTACATATTCAGCTTTACCTTTAAAGGGGTGATTTATCTAGTGAGCCCTGTTTTTGTGTGAATCACACCTCAAGAACCCTCTGCGAGCTTGATTGTGTCGCTTAACAAAACGCTTATTCTCAAACAATACCCAGTTGGTGTAAGGCTGGATGGACCTATGGGGGTCCGGTCTTTAAGGTAGATTATTTTTTTAATCCAGCCAAGAGCATATTTGAAAAATAAAATCTGTTTTTATGCTACGCTGTGATTCAAACACACTACCTTCCAATCACGAGTCCAAAGCGTACACTACCCCCATAATCACACCACATATCCATTTGATATTCTCTCTGTTTATTATTGTCCTGACTTTCTTTCCATTTTGTACCTCGATTCCATTTCAGGCTCCAAATGGTCAGCGAAGTATTTTACCCATCAAAACATGGTTGGCCATTTCAAAAAACGACTCCTTACTTGCTGATCTTTAACAAGTACATCAGCAGAATCTGTGAAGCCGGTCTCTGTGCGAAATGGAACATGGAAGCTGTGACCTTGGGAAAAGAGCCCATCACCTTACAGGGAGCACATAATGTGAAAGGAAATATAGGGAAACCGTTTACACTCAAGACCATTTATGGACCGATCATATTGTGGGCAGTGGGAATGACAGTGTCAACTTTATGTTTTTTGATTGAAGTTCTCAGTATAAATTTTATCAGTAGAAAGCGTTGGATCAAAATGCTTTCTTGCTTTAGAAAAAAAGAAAAGAAAGTGAAAACTATTTATTTTTTGAAGTAAAGTAGGTATTCTTAAACACGAAAAAATAAAAACAACAACAAAGTTTTTCTTCTCAAAACGCAACTAAGCTACGCATATAGTGTAAATTTCTGCCTGCGCTATCCACGAAGAGGTGCATGCGGTGATTCGGGACCTATTTATTTTTACGTGTAAGGGGGCCGGTCTCACACCAACCACTTTCAGTTGAAGTGGGGGTTTTCCAGCTCCCGGAGGGGCGAGTTTTTATTACTGTGAAGGCTGGGTAAACCTTGCGATCGAACTTTTGCTTTTGGCATGGAATGCAAGCATTGTACCAATTGAGCTATCGATTCGACTTTTTACGAGCTTGGTCTTCGCTACAAAACGCCAATACCTTGACTAATTTAAGTTCATTAAGGTTGAATTAAATTCTCTGAATATTTGAATATATGGGGCTGGCAGCGCTGCCAAGGCTAGATTTTGAAGTTTGTGTAAATAATTCGTGAAAAAAACTTTGTTTGCTCTTAGGGAGATGGCATACTTCCCAAGTATATAACATTACGAATACCATATGACGCGATTGACGACCGAATGCTATCGGCTTCTGGGTTTTGTTATTAGACTCTGTAAACAGTTTACAGAGCCCAGGGCGATGGCGGATGTCTTCAGCTGCGTCGTTCGATCTAAATTAGAGTACGCTGTTGAGGTGTGGACACCTCATCAGCGGAAGTACATTAATATGTTAGAACAGTTCCAGAAGAAGTTCCTGAGGTACCTCCTCATGAGAACGAAGGAAAAAACTACCCTCAGTTCATGCACCATGAGGACCTGCTTCAGGAAACTGGCTTCAGGAGCTTAGAAACTAGGCGCAACGGGACCCTGATGGTGCTCATTTATAAAGTCATCAATGGTTTAATAGACAGTCCCACCCTGTTGGAGGGTTTCAGGTTGTTTGTACCAAATTATTATAATCGGGGGCGAGGTCATGATCTTTTTCATGTACCAATGAGCCGCACCGATGTAATAGACATATTTCAATATAATTTAGACACCTTCAAAAGTATGGTAAAAGAGTTCCTCCCAGCTTGTTGATGGATGTTAGGGTGCACTGTAATTAGGGCAACCTGTTGTGTACCAAAAAAAAAAATATATATATACTATATAGGTATATTCTATCTCAACCATTGCGTTTCACCAAAAATATATGTAAAGTATATTAACGCTTTTAGAGAGCGTTTTAGTTTGTATAAACTTGTGTTTACACGCTATTGTTGAGTATTTACGACTGCATGTCTGATACAGAAAGTTTTGTGTTAAAATGATTAAACATTTGTTTGCATCTTGAATTCAAACTAACGTTATGAGAAGAGCATTTATTTTATTATAACAAAGACGTGCAAAAGTATTGTTTCTTCTGTTTCACACATCCGTGCGTACTTTTTTTAATAAATCGCACGCTAAATAATAAAAAGCAATAAATTAAAAAATAAGAATGTTGGGAAGTTGCGTTCGAAGTTTTGCATATTTGACTTGTTGCACTAAAGCTCACATCAGCCATGGCACATAGCTAAATAGTTCTCTTTTCTTTTAAAATAAAGCTTAAATCATTGGTATAAATTAGAATTATTTCTCTTTTATCCATAAAATACTGAAAATTAAGTCATAACCTTATTTTTGAAAACATAATTGTAAACTGAAAAATAATATATTCACGTAATTATTTTAGTTAAGTGATGATAAAAACAGTCAAAAACCAAACAATTGGCTTGGATAATATTTAATAGACTTTCTTGCAAAAATTAACCCACTGTATGACGTATGTAAAGCTAGAATTATCTACCAGCTTATGCAGTTTCAATAAAAATAAAATATATTCAATAATACATCAATTTTATTCCACCGCGGTGTGTACCTGCATACTCGTACAATATGGAAACAGCCATATAAATACTTAAATGCATATAAATATTTGGATGATTTATTTGGTGAGCGCCGTTTTGTGTGATACACACCTCAAAAACCCTCTGCGAGATTGGTCTTCTCTAGAAAAAGCGTCAATTAAACAAGAAAGATCCTTGACTTATAGGTTGGTAGAAAGCTGACCCCCCATAGTGTAAAAAATAATTCACTTTGTCAATGTCACGCCTTTTCAAGGTAGGTCGGCAAGAGTTGCAGGTTTTATGTTCATTTAAGATTTGGTTTTAATTTGTAAGTACACATTCAGCATTTGTAAGCGCGAACTTACATGTGTCTGTTTGTGGGCAAGTATTTGATATGAGTTTTGAATGTTAATATATCTTTGCAACTTAGATTATAGATTATAGTCATTGAACCCTTTTGTATGCAAACTAGGACTTTGTATAGTGGGTATACTTTTAAGTTATATTTTGAAATAGTAACGACTGATTATTATTGAAAATTATAAAATTTTAAGAATCGCAGACTTTTATCTAATTTTAACCCTTTGACTACCAAGTAAATTTTGTATAGAAATTTTTCACTTTGTATGGTGGCTATACTTCTGATACACTTTTTGGAAAAAATAATGATGGCAATATGTAAGTTATTATTATTGTCTTACATTTTCAGAAAATCATTTTTTTATTAACCCACTAACTGCCGAGAATTTTTCATTTTTTTTTTCTTTTGTATGGCAACTCCCTAAACTGAGATTATGATGAAAAAATTATTATTATTGATAGATAGCACTATTTTATAAACGGATTCACAGAAAATTTAAGAAAAATCGTTGGAGCCGTTTTTGAGAAAATCGCATTTAAAATTTTCATCTCTTTGGAAGCCATCTTGAATTTTCAAAAAAGTAAAAAATCTTTCTTAATGAGTTATAGTGATAAACTTGTTCTTTCTATTAAATCTAAAATGAATTTAAATATCTTGCATTTTAATGGGTTTTTGTACTATTTTCGATTTAAAATTTGAGGTCGTGTAAACGGTGCTTTATAATATTTTTTTCAAAAAAATTTTTTAACTTTTAGAAATTTATGTTGTCTTTAATATTGTGGAATATTATATTTTTGTTGACCCCTTAACTTTCGAGAAAATTGCAATCGTTTGTTTTTTTCATATCGCAACCCATAGACACAGATTAGTAAGAGTGTTGCCATAACTAATTTATTAAGATAAAAACTAATTAGTGGCAACTCTGAAAATTTAAGAAAAATTCTTTGAGCCGTTTTTGAGAAAAGTGCAATTTTATGTTTTTTTTTAATTTTCAAGTTGGTGTAATGTCATGTTATTCATACTTAATACATGCCAAAAAAAGTTGCTGTAGCCAAAATTTCATATCTCTAGGTCTTATACTTTGGAAAGTGACACACATACACACATACAGACGGACGTTTTTGAAAGATGTTTTTTGGCATGCCCTGCACCAGGACAACTCATTTCCGTGAAAACATCGAAAAAACAAATTCACACCACATCAAAACTTAATTTATAGCCTTCAGCTATAGCAAGAAAGTAATATTTATAGCCTTCAGCTATAGCAAGAAAGTAAAAATCATATTAGGTCTTACACAGCGCTTTTAGTGCGCGTCATAATTTTCATGTATTTTCACACAACGCCATATTTGAGTAACAACGTTAAGTTTTATTTTCAAATTCCTTGCATCTGTAAACCAGCGAAATAATTTATGATTTGCGAATGTGTGAATAATTATTATTTTCGTTAGTTCAAAAATTGCCCGCTTAGCTCTGAAATCAGTCAAAATATTGTATGAAAATCTTTCTTTTTCCATTAAAAAATATAAATTGCAGAAGAAAAAAGAAAACAAGGGGTTCATTAAATACATAAAAAATATCACTTTCCAAATTTGCGCGCGAGATTTCGCATCTAAGCTGCGCTGTGACCTAAATTGTGTGGCAAACACGCAGACATTCAAAACCAAGCCGTGACGCAACGATAGTCAAAATCACAAAAAAAATATTTACGTTTTGCAAATGTTTTTAGTATTACTATTCAATATAAACAATAAAAATACCGAAAAGTACCGGTAAGTGACAGAAAATACCGGCAAGTTTGCCTTCACAAGCAATAAGTGCTAGCCCCCTCAGGAGCTGGGAAAACTCCGCTTCAACTGAAGTGGTTGGCGTAAGGCCGGCCCCCTTACCTGTAAAAATAAATAGGTTAACTCGACACATGCGAAACCCTTTGGGTATAGCGCGGCAAGAAGTAACACTATATATGTAGCTTAGATGCGTTTTAATAGATTTAAGAAAATAAATGTACCTACTTAGCTAATAGCTATTAGGTATTTACTCAAACAAATATATATTCCAATTGAATGCATGCGTGCGGGCAAACACGTATTATATTATTAACTAGAGGCTCCGCCCCTGGCTGCTACGCAGCCCAACCCCTTAACATTTAGGCAACGGGAACTTTGCAGCATGACTTCTCCGCGTTAAAATTCGTCATGTCTGCTTGTGGGAATGCATTTAATATGAATCTCAAATGATACATAATATCTTTGTAACTTAGATTTAGACATGTGGCATGTGCAAGCGTGTCTGCTTGTGAGAGTGCATAGGTATAATGTGAATCCGCAATGTAACATATCTTTGCAACTTAGAATAGATTAGATTGGGTTTTTGAATTTTTGATTTTTCATAGTTTTTTTTAAAGATATTGTTTTACAGAATAATTGTTAGTTTAATTCATTATATATTGTGTTCTATTTTTTAATTAATAAATATTTGCTTCAAAATAGGATAGCGCCTCTATGTTATGAAAACTAAGTAGCTTTTCCCACTACTTTATAATTATGTTGTTAATTTCTTCCCAGGGCCATGTCTCCCGGTAGGCGTGTTTCCTTTCTTACTGTGGGTTCGGCGACAATTCACGCTGAAGTACTGCCGCGCACATTAAATTAATTATCAAGTTTCAGTTTTTTCATATTATCTCGAAAACTGTTCTCATTACCTAAAATATTTTTCAACCACTCTCTAGACATTGTATCATTCTATACTTATGAAGAAAAAAAATATGTCCAAAATATTAAACAACAAAATTATAAGAAAAAAATGTGAACAAAAACGTGTTTTTTTAAATATTTTTTTGTAGCGTCATTTTTTAAGTTTTATAAAATATTTTATCTTTAAAATTTAGATAAAAAATCAATTAACACGTGTGATTTTTTCCATTAATGTCACTTTTTTACAAAGGCCATAAAATGTAAGAAACATTTTTAGTGTGTGTCGTCTGTCGAAACGGGGGGTAAAAAGGAAAGACGCTCCCGGTAGCACAGCATGCTGGGCGTTCCGTTTCTGGGCCGTTTCGATTTTAGAAGACGCAGGTTCGAATCCCGCTTTTTTGGGTGCTTTGCTTTTTTATTTTTTCAGTTGTGAAAGTTGGTATGCTGCTGATCACCCATGCTGTAAAAAATGGTTCACTTTGCCAGTGTCAGCCCTGTTTTAGGGAAGGACGGCAAGAGTTGCAGGGTGTAGGTATGTCCATTTGACATTTGGGTTTTTAAATTGTAGGTTCACATGCGGCATGTGTGAGCCCGAAATTATGCATGTCTGCGTGTGGGAATGCATTTAATATGAATCTCAAATGATACATACATCGGCATGTGCAAGCGCGAGAGTGCATATAATGTGAATCCCCAATGTTACCCAATGGTTTTTGAATTTTTGATTTGTATTTTGATTTTTATATTTTTCATTTATTAGTAAATATTTGCTTAAAAATAGGATAGCGCCTCTATGTTAAAAAAAATGGTATGGTAACTTTTCGCAGTTGCTTGTAAGTTGTTAACTTCTCAATGACGTCATGTCTCACGGTAGCTTACGCGCGTAGGCGCACCTTTTTTCGTCCGCTTAGATTTTGAAAGGTTCGAATCCCGATCTGATTGGGTGCTTTGCTTTTTATTTTTTCAGTTGTAAAAGTTGGTATGCGGTTACTTACTTTATTTTGATTTTTAATTGTTTTTTTTGAAAGATTAGTGTAAGTATTGTTTTACAAAATAATGGTAAAATGTATTTTTTTTATATGTAATAAATTTTGGCTTGAAAATAGGATAGCGCCCCTATATTATAAAAATATTAGGTTCGAGTCCATGCTTAATTTTTTAGTATATATAAACAAAAAATTCTCACTCTCTCAGGGAAGCGGCGTGGCCTAGTTGGTCAAGACGCTATGCTTTGCGGCGTATCCGCGCTCAGGTCCCTGGTTCGAATCCCGGTCGGTCGTTTTGGTTATTTGAAAATCGAAATTCCAAGCGATTGACGACGGCGAAGGGTATTATATATTACTAGGGGCGTTGCCCCTGGCTGCTACGCAGCCCAACCCCTTAACATTTGTGAAATGTTTATATTGCACACAGTTTCCTCGCGTTAAACTTCGTAGTATTAAAAAACATGTAAAATAAAAACACGCAGTTTTTGTAAAAGAACATTTACTTAGATTTGTTAGGCTTTGATAAAATAAATTTATGAAAATCCGCCATTACAAAAAAATACTGTGAATATCCCGCACTGTAAACGGTTATACCTTAATATAATAAATACATCGATAGTGTATGCTAATATTAAAATTTTTGACCTATAGGTTGTTATGAGCCTGACCACCCATACTGTTACAAAAATGGTTCACTATGGCAACGTCACCCCTGTTTCAGGGAAGATCGGCAAGAGTTGCAGGGCTAATGTTCATTTGAGTTGGGTTTTTATGTTGTAAGTCCACATGCAGCATAATTATGTAAGCGTGAACTTTTACGAGTCTGCTAGTGTACTTGTGTTATGTCACTGTGATTTTTGGTTAAAGTGCTGTTTTGTCACTGTGCTGTTTTGACACTGCTGATTTGTCACTGTGCTGTTTTGTCACTGTGTTGTTTTGACACCGTGCTTTTTTGTCACTGTGCTGTTTAGTGACCCTGTTGTTATGTCACTGTGCTGTTTGGTCACTGAGCTATTTTGTCACTGTGCTGTTTTGTTACCGTGTTGTTTTGTCACCGTGTTGTTTTGTCACTGTGCTGTTCTTTCACTGTGCTTTTTTGTCACCGTGTTGTTTTGTCACTATGCTGTTTTGTCACTGTGCTGTTTTGTCACCGTGTTTTTTGTCAATGTGCCGTTTTGTCACTGTGCTGTTATAACACTGTGCTGATTTGTCACCGTGCTGTTTTGTCACTGTGCTGTTATGTCACTGTGCTGTTTTGTCACCGTGCTTTTTTCTCAATGTGCCGTTTTGTCACTGTGCTGTTATTTCACTGTGCTGTTTTGTCACCGTGCTGTTTTGTCAATGTGCCGTTTTGTCACTGTGCTGTTATGTCACTGTGCTGTTTTGTCACCGTGCTTTTTTGTCAATGTGCTGTTTTGTCACTGTGCTGTTATATCATTGTGCGGTTTTGTCACCGTGCTGTTTTGTCACTGTGCTGTTATGTCACTGTTCTCTTTTGTCACCTTCCTGTTTTTTCATTGTTTGTTTTGTCCCCGTGCTTTTTTGTCACTGTGCTGTTTTGTTACTTTGTTATGTGGTCATGTATCGTTTTGTCACTGTTATATAACTATGTAATATAGCTTTGCAACTTAGATTACAGATTATAAAGAATATAAATCAAAATAATTTCCTTGTCTTATAGATTGGTATGAGGCTGATCACTTCACTTTGCCAACGTCACCCCTGTTTGAGGGAAGATGGGCAAGAGTTGCAGAGCTTATGTTCATTAGAGATTGTGTTTTTATGTTGTAAGGATACATGCAGCATGTGTAAGCGCGAACTTATAAGTGTGTGCTTGAGGGAATGCATTTAACATGAATATGAAATGTACTATATTTTGCAACTTAGATTATAGATTTAGATTTTAGATAGGTTGGTATGCATTTAATATAAAACTTAAATGCTATTTATCTTTGCAACTTAGATTATATAGGTACATCCCTAAATCTCTCAAGTTGCTTGTACGTAGGTATTTGAAAATTTTGGATAAAAAAAAGCAATTTTGTTGAAAATTTAAATTATTTATTATGTAAAATCGTTTTTTGCTATCTATATTTCTAAACACCTTTCAACGATTTTTTTTATTTCCCCGTTATATTTTAAAAATGCTGGATATCTTTGCAACTTAGATTACATAGGTACATCCCTAAATCTCTCAAATTGCTTATACGTAGGTATTTCAAAATATTGGGTAAAAAAAAGCAATTTTGTTGAAAATCTCCATTATTAATTATGTAAAATCGTCTTTTGCCATCTATATTTGTAAAAACCTTTCAACGAAATTTGGTTTCCCCGTTATATTTTAAATTATTAATTGCTGATCTAAATAAATACCTGTTTCTGGCCAAGAAATAAAGTTTGGTGAAATTCATTCCTCTTCAAAAATTTTACTTTAAAAAAAAAAGGAAAAAAAAAAAAAAAAACCACCCCAAGTCGAATTCGAAAGCAGGACTTCTTTAAGTATGTTCTATCTCGAGCATTGTCCCATCGGCATGGTAGCGTAGTGGTAGAATGCGCTGATCTGTGGGAGGACCGATGACGACGGCGAAGGGTATTATATATATAGATATAGATATTAACACAGCCCAAAAAAAAAAATTGTCTTGCTGCCGAAAAAAATTAACTGATTTTGGCTAATTCATCTGTGCCGATTCCAAAAATACAAATCTTTTCTTTGTATCAGCTCTTGTTTTTGAGATATAACATATTTATCAAATACTTAAATATTTTTACATTTCTGTATATATTCCACCACTATACTTGTCTTGAAAACTTGCGAGAGTGGAGGAAACGACAACAAAAATGTTTAAGTTTGGTGTTCCAATGGTATGGAGGGAACCGAAATAGTTATTTATGCCACTGCCAAGTAATGATAGTCTTTTTAACACGAGTGCTAGTTTGTGCCATGAGGCGCAGCCGAATGGCACAATAGAAAGCACGAGTGTTACAAAGACTAATTACGTGCAGTGGCATACAATACTTTTTCTACGACCATGAGAGAATTAACAAAATAGTGAATAATAGTCATTATAATGTACTCGTCCATTTGAAGTAATTAAAACCTTACCTTTGTCAAAACGTGTGATTTATCATTCCCTTTGATTATCTAATCTAACCTAAGTTGTAAAAATAAATTAAATTTAGGTTTCATATCATACCACCACTCATGCCAGCGTCAAGCAGCCGAAAGAATGTCCACAAGGACAAGGTCGCAATTTATGTGTGACTCGTGCAGGCTAGAGGACCCAAGAACATCAAAGCTGGGCCCCAACCCATCTTCCGAGGCATTGGCTCAACATCTCAAAAAGAGCAAGGGTGTATTGCCTAATCCACCCGTCCGGGCATCATCATCATCGTCTTCACCAACAATATCCCCCTCCCCAACCGTGGAGTCGCCTTCGGCAGACACACTCCTGCTGTTAAGGGAGATGAGGGAGCTGAAGGTAGAATTAAAAGAGATAAAGGAATCTCTCTCCTTCTTTGCAGAAAAGTATGATGAAATGAATTGCATGTACAAAGAGGTGGCGAAGCAGATTTTGGCAAATGAGAAAAAATTAGGCAAGATTGAGATGATGACACCGATGGTGGACAAGGTGTCGGAGGATTTGAAGGATATAAGAGATGCAGTGATACCAATTGTTGGAGGCAAATCTCAGAGAGAACTAAGTATCTCATCGAAGAATCATTTTGAAAAGCGATATACGATCATAGTGCGTGGTAGAGATACGCAAAAGGAATTATTACCTGAGCAGGTGGAGAAAATACTTAAGGACAAATTGGATGTTAAACTCCTAGGAATAGGAATTTGTGGAATGAGAAAGATCAAGGGAAGTAAAGGAAGTAGTGGGTGTCTCATTACCTGTCCTTCAAAGTCTGATGCGGACATACTAAAGCAAATAATTCAAGAAAGGTTATCGGATAAGCTTACAGCCGAATTTAAAAAAAAAAGGAAACCTTGGATTGTGCTGAGAAACGTCAGTTCGGAGAATAATAATGAGACCCTATGGAATGACATTAAGATGCAGAATGGGGAATTGCAGGATATTTTGAAGGACCACAAAGACTTTGTTATTAAGAGGGTGATCAAGGTGAGAGGTAGCCCGGGGCTAGCGCATCTATTGGTAGAGACGTCTACTGAAGTGAGAAAACACCTCACGGAGAAACAGAAGATATTTCTGGGATATCAAAGAATCACAGTTGTGGATGCCAACCCAGTTACACAATGCTACCACTGTCTGAATTTCATGCACTCCGCCAACTACTGCACAAAAAAGGCAGAACCGGCGAAGTGCTCTCATTGTGGGGGAAATCACAAATTTATAAATTGCGACAAACGTTCTAAACAAGCAGAGTGCATCAATTGTAAGATTGAAGCGGAAAAAAGGGGGATAAATCTTGACCATTGCCACAATGCTATGGACAAAAAATCTTGTCCATCATACGCTAGGGTATTGCAAATTGCAAAAGAGAAGATTGATTATTGACTAATATTTAATATAGTGTATTTCATACAATTTTGCTTCCAATCCTCACACTTTTCAGGTTTCGCTGATGACATGAAAATATACGCAACAATTAACAATATAAATGACTGCATTAATTTACAAAATGACATCAATAGACTAAGTGTGTATTGCTATAAAAATAAAATCGACATCAATGTGTCCAAATGTGCTCTTTTAACATTTTCTCGCAAAAACACCCTTATAACACACTCTTATTCCATAAATGGTTTGTTATTGAAAAAAGTTGATAGTGTGAGAGATCTGGGAGTTTTATTAGATTCCAAATTGACGTATGACAAGCATATTGACTCAATTACCTCCAAAGCTTACCGAATGTTGGGTTTTATCATCCGCACCGGTAAACAATTTAATAATATCAACACTTTAAAAACACTATACCTTTCACATATACGCCCTCATTTAGAATTTTGTACTCCAATATGGAATCCGCACTACAAAATTCACACTAACCGTATTGAAAATATTCAAAAGATTTTTGTTAAATATTTAGAGAAACGACAATACATTGAACACACCGACTACAAATCTTCCATAGAATTTTTCAATATTAACACACTACAAGATAGAAGGACTTACTTTGATCAATTACTTTTGTACAAAATATGCAATAATACAATTGACTCCCCTGATTTATTATGTAACATATCATTTCTTATACCAAACAGACATACCCGCTCGCAAAATTTATTTCACCTACCCATTTGTCATACCAATTACCGATACCACTCAACTTTATTCAGAATACAGCGTGACTATAACCAAAATTTCAAAAATTTAGATATTTTCCATGACTCATTAACAACCTTTCGCAATAAATTGAGATATTTTTCAACTCTGTCCCCTAACTCCCTCAATCAAGCTCCTTCACTTACGTAATAATCCTTCCTTTTCCTCATTCCTTTCCACTTTACTTTTACTTTAATTTCTTTTCTTACACCTTGTTTCTTTTTCTTTCTTCTTTGTTGCTTGAAAACTTGTGTCTTTTTGCTTTTTGTTTTTTTGTTTTGCTCTCTTTTTCTTTTTCTTTTATTGTCTTCTCAATTTTCTATTATATATCAATACTAGCTCAGCATACTGATCAAATTATTATTCTATCTCTATAATTTTAAATAGAAGAAACAATTTTGGCTTATATTAATTTTAAGAACACCATTGTAATCATTTTTATAAAGCTGTAGTTTTCTCAAATAAATAAATAAATAAATAAATTTCTGCTTTTTAGACTTACTTTCGTTATGTTGTTTTGTTTTTAAGGTATTTTTATGTAAAGCGCGTGATCGACATTTTAGTACAATGGGCCGATCTGTAAATTGCAATGGTCCCGTGTGTGTACTGTGCTATACGCCGTGTGCGGATACCGCCACTCGCTGCATATTTGTTGTGCGCCGTGAGCGTAGCATTGGGTCGGTTCTATTTCATTGTTTACTATTATTTCATAATATCATACATGACATTATATGTTTTGTGCTGCTTGAAGATGCTGTGACATCTGTACTGTTTGAAATAATGATGATTTTTATGTGCGATAGTTATTTGTGGTATTATGAGATACCCTGTAATAATGATGTACTTACTAGTGAACTATTTTATCACGAATCATGAATCCAGACTTTTTGCATGAGGTGGATAATCAGTATAACATAGCTCAATACGAGTGTCACACGGCATTGGAGTGTAATGATGTTATAAATTCTAAATGTGAAGATGATGCTCTATTTATATTACAACAAAATATTAGGAGTATACGAAAGAATCTGGATTGTTTTCTAGTAAATTTGAGTTGTCTTAATAGATTGCCTGATTTGATTGTACTCTGTGAAGCGCATCTAAATGAGTGGAGTGAACCGTTTGATATTCCAAATTACTCATATTTCCGTAGTAATTATTATATAAATAAAAATAGTGGAATTGTTGTGTTTGTGCGCGGTAATAATGATAATATAAGAGTTAAAGAGATTATCATGAATAATGTTAATTGTCTACAGATTGATTATTATAAGAATAACGTTTTGTATCGCATAATCTCTGTATATAGAACACACCAATCAAATGTTAATGAATTTATTAACGAACTTAGGATGCTACTAAATGAATGTCGAAGTATGAATGTGATTATTGTGGGCGATTTTAATGTAAATGTGGCAAAAACTTGCATAAGTACTGTAAAGAATGAATATATGAACGCACTAGCAGAACTAAATTTTAAATTGTGTACAAATTTATATAGCAGAGAGGTGGATGGGCAAACTCCGTCCTGTCTGGACCATTTCTGGTCCAATACGCCACTGAGCAAACTGGAGGACATATGTACTGTTGTTTGGAAGAGTGACATTACGGATCATCACACGTCTTTGTTCATACAGAGATTGATGAATAGTAATAATGCATTAAATGATACTGTACGACATGATGAACCAATAAAAAAGATTAATTTGGAGGATTTGAAAATGAGACTGATGAATGAAAGTTGGAAGTCTGTTTATGATTCTTTTGATGCAAATATATGTGCTAAGAATTTTCACGATATTGTTGAAGATTATTTGGCGAGTGTTGAGCAAATATCTGTGCGGAGACAAAGCAACAAATCCTCCAAATATAATAGACTAAAGCCATGGATCACACATGGTTTGGTGGTTTCAATACGAAACAAAGAAAAGCTGTATAAGATTATGCGGAGACATCCTGGCGACACTAATGTCAGTGACAGGTACAAAAGGTATCGAAACATGCTGACACTGTTAATAAGAAGGGTCAAGATTGATTACTTCTCTAGGAAGGTTGAACAAGCTGGCAGTAATATAAAACATGTATGGCAATCCATAAATGAGATTATTAATAAGAAAAAGAAAAAATCACAGATAAAAAGGATAATTGTTGATGGTAAAACAATGGAACTCACACAACATCCAATTGAAATGGCTAATAGCTTTAATGAGTTTTTTGCAGATGTAGGTGAAAATCTGGCTCGACAGATAGATCCAAATTTCACTTACGGAGAAATAGAACCCGATTCTCTCATCGATCCAGGGTTCAACATATTTCAGCCAATAAATTCCGAGACGGTATTAAATATTATAAAGGATATGAAAGGAGGATCCTCTCCTGGCTATGATAGAATATCTGTGGATATTTTGAAGCAGAATTCAACATCTCTGTCGGGGCCCATCACGCACATAGTAAATGTCAGCCTGAATAATGGTGTATTTCCTGAGGTGTACAAAGTTGGTGTGGTGACACCAATTTTCAAGTCGGGGGATGCATGTAATATATCGAATTATAGACCTATAACTCTCACGTCCAATATCTCGAAAATCTTCGAAAAAATAGTGAAAAAACAGCTCATAGATTTTATTAATAGAGAGGGTTTACTTAATAAAAATCAGTTCGGTTTTAGAACGGGTGTTGGCACGGACGACGCCATATCAAGGTTGACTTCCATAGTGTACGGGGCACTAGATGCCGGAGAGAAATGTCTGGGTGTATTTATCGACCTAAGGAAGGCATTTGATAGCGTTAGCCATACTGGCCTATTGAACAAATTAAACAGGATTGGAATATGTGGCAGTGTGAGGAAATGGATTTGCAGTTTCATGCAGTATAGAACTCAGCAGGTACGCATTAATAAGATAGTAAGCTCTAGAAAAACAACGCGATTCGGAATTCCGCAAGGCACCGTCCTTGGACCAATATTGTTTATTATTTATGTCAATGAGATATTCTCTCTGCCGATCACATCCTCAATCCTGTCCTTTGCTGATGATACGGCTATGATTGTGAGGGGAGGGTCATGGGTAGAGGTGGTTCGCAGAACGAACGTGGAATTAACCATACTTAAAAATTGGTTCGACAAAAATTTCCTGTCTCTGAATACCGAAAAAACAAATTTTATTCCATTCTCTCTCTACAATAGGGGTCTTCCTTTTTCACTTAGTATAGCAATACATAGCTGTACTAACTTCTTGGTCAGTGGAACTGCGTGCTCCTGCTCATGCCCCCTAATTTCTCAAGCGGAAAGTGTTAAATATCTAGGTATTAAAATAGATTCCAGAATTAGATGGAAGGAGCATGTAGAAACAACTATTGAAAGACTAAGGAAAATTTACTATGTATTCCGCAAAATTAGAGATATTCTAGAGGTAAAAACTTTGAAGTCTACCTATTTTGCGCTTGGACAGTCATTGATGCAGTATGGAATGGTCGGATGGGGCGGCACATTTAAAACAACACTCGAGCCTCTTAGGGTGGTGCAGAGAATGGTTATCAAAATAATGTTAAAGAAGCCTTTCGACTATTCCACATTGCAATTATATCATGACTTTCCGGTGCTAACAATTGACCAATTGTATAAGAGAGCGGCTCTCTACCAAGTTCATAAGGATTACTTTATCCACGGATATAATCCGGGGGATATTGTAATCCCGAGTGGTAGATCGCGTAGAGAGTCGCTTCTAATCAAAGTTCCTAGAAAGAATACAGCAACCGGCCAACATCACTACGATTATTTGGGTGTAAGGTGGTACAATGCACTTTTTTCCAGGTATAAGCATGATAAGCACGCAGATCCTAGGGCCATTAAGTACATGATCAGCAAATATTTGAAAGAGGTGTAAATAGTTGAGTGTTTATATTTGATTGGTTTTTTGTATATTATTCTTATCATTATTATTTTTGTTATTTTTTTCATATATCTACATGTGTGTATATATGTATAATTCCTATTTCTGTATTTTCTATTTAAACATGTTACCTCTTTATGCTATTTTATTTTATTTTTTGTCTTTCTGTTTTTGCTAAGTAAATGACTAAATGGTGTATATATTATTTTTGTTTTTTATGATTTTTATCTATTAAGTGATTAATTTTAAGTTAAGATAAGTTGGAATCCTCCCCAAAACACAAGCTATGCTTACTTTGGGGAGTATTTATTGTAATTAGATTTTTAAAATTTATTTTTATTGTAATACTTTGTACATATTGATAAAAAACAATAAAGACCTTATGAATTATGAATTATGAATATTGAATTCATGCCCACAAGCCGACGCATATGTATAAGGTCGCGCTTTTACATCCTGCATATAAGCTTAAACATTCAAACCCAAAACTCAAATAAACATATGCCCTGCAGTTGTATTGGCAGGTGAACCAAATTTGTACAGCATAGGTGATCAACCTCATACTCACCTATTAACCAAGTAACTTTTTGAGTTTGTTTATTTTTTGCGGTGAAATTTTTTGTATTGTTTTCCTTTCAAGCCTTTTATTTTCCATTGAAAAAAGGAAAGCTTTATTTGGAGCAATCCGATAAATAAATTCGATAAATTTTAGCACTATTAACAATTTTTATTTGACTCTACACATAAAATATACTTATTTATTTTCATCTGAACAGGGCTGAAAGTCTCATCACCACGGTAATTCCTACCTACCGAATATCACTAATATTGTATGAAGCCTAATCAGCTGATCGCTTGCGGCCATCTTGGATTGACAGGTCTTCATACCCCCATACAAGGTTGACATTTGAAATTAAAAAATGGTTCCAATTCTGACAATGCGCATGCGCACATGTTCATTTTAACACGGTTACCGGTTGCATAATGTAACATTATGCAACGGGTGTAGAAATGTATGGCATTGTGATTGCGTTAGCCGTTTTGTAATTAGTAAATTACCAAATGGGAGTAGAAAATAGTTATTTATGCCACTGCCTAGTAATGATAGTCTTTGTAACACGAGTGCTAGTTTGTGCTATGAGGCGCAGCCGAATGGCACAATATACAGCAAGGCTGGATGAACCTTTCAGTGACCGGTCTTTTTGGCTTTGTGTTTTTTTTTCAACCCAGCGAAGAGCATACTTGGAAATATAAATGGTATATTTTTGTGCTCCGCTGGGATCCGAATCCACAACCTTCCGTTTACGAGTCCGAAGTGTTGCCACTGGACTACGGACCGGCCCAAGATGCCAACGACACGCGGTGTACCTGAGCGGTAACCCATCCAAGTACCATCTGCGCCCAATGTTGCTTAACTTCGGTGATCTATGGGAACCGGTGCTTTCAACATGGTAATGTCGTTGACAAAAAAGAAAATAAAATATTGGAATGCAAATGTAATTACAATTTAGTATGCAAAACTTGGGTACTTTTTAAATAATTATAAAAAATCAATGACAACTAAAAAAATCTAGAAAAAATACATTTAATCAAAGTCAATGCTCTTAAATAAAAAAAAATGTTAGGATTTATTCATAATCTAATCTAATCTAATCTAATCTAAGTTGCAAGGATATGTTACATTGAAGATTCACATTACATGCATTCTCACAACCAGACACGTACAAGTTCGCGCTTGCACATGCCTCATGTGAACCTACAACATAAAAATCAAATCTCAAATGGACATACACCCTGCAACTCTTGCCGTCCTTCCCTGAGACAGGGGTGACATTGGCAAAGTGAACCATTTTTACAGCATGGGTGGTCAGCCGCATACCAACCTATAAGTCAAGGAACACACACATACGACAAATTACATTTTATACATCATTAAATAATAATATTCAAACACAAAATATCCATTTACAAACAAAAACAAATTCCAATTTAATAAACCCTATTCGCCAACATTACAGATCAACCGCCATTTCTTTCTGTCCTTACATACTTCTTTCATTTCCTCCAGAGTCATAACCTTCTTCATACAAGCTCTTCTTTTATTATGACTCTGGATATTCCATTCATTCGCAATTTCGGATATTTGGTCCATCCATACCTTTCTCGGTCTTCCTCTACCACGACATCCATCTATTCTACCAACATATACTTTCTTCGTCAGTCTTTCCTCATTCATTCTCTCCATATGCCCAAACCATCTTAACAACAATAAGAACAGTGGTAATCTCAATTAAAGGTATCTCCGTAATAAAATTATTTTGAATTGGTATTTTATGGAAGAAACCTAATTTTATGTAGATTTTGTAGGGGTTGTGTATTCACACAGTGAAAATTAATTTTATTTAATTTTTTCAAAAACGTAGTTTTATTTTCACAATAATTTTATATGTTAATTTAATCTGCAGAAAAAATGCTACCTTACCATTCAAAATATGGCCTATATTGGTTATCAAAGTTGGGCGCGCAGACCTCTCATTCAACCTTAAGGTTGGTATGTGTCCGACCACTCATACTGTAAAAAATGTTTCACTTTGGCAATGCCACACCTATATCAGGAAAGGTTAGCAAGAGTTGCAGGGAGTATGTTCATTTGAGATTGGGTTTTTTTTATGTTGAAAGCCCACATGCGGCGTGTGGGGCGCGAGCTTATAGATGTCTGCTCATGGGAATGCACGTAATTTAAGTTGCGTTAGTTGCACGAAAATGTTCACGATTTAATTCCATTTTTTGGCCGAGATGAATCTTTTAAAATAACTGTAAACAACACAAATAGCGCTCGTATGTCAAAAAGTTTTGGGTACACATAACCTCAAAAATGTCAGACTTTACAATGGAGCTGTCAGTTGCCAGATTGCAACATAGGGTTGTCCAATCCCGAAATATAAAAGGCAACCTACAATCCACACTAATCCGACGAAGGAATGCAGGACAGCGTTGCTTTGAAGAAAAAAAAACATTAACTGTTATTCGAAAGCGCTCCTGGAAATCAACTCGTGAAGAAAAACTTTGTGTTTTTTTTTTATATAATTAATTTAATATGAATCTACACCATTTCAAAGCACAACCCCTTGCACTTTTATTATTGTTATTCTGTTCCATGAACAAATGTTAGTAAATTTAATTGATTATAATTCCTACCTGATGATGACTAGCTAAGTCGAAAACGTTCGTTATATTGTAATTTAAATTTAAATATATTGTATGTGAAAATAATTACAGTGTTTAATTATAAAAAATAGTGTTTATTTTAAAAACAAATCAATCAACATGAATTTTCAGTGTTATGCACAAACCATAAAAAATAAAATTTAATTTAATTTGATTGAACCATTGACTAATAACATCTGTGGACAAGAAGTTATTTTAACGAAAATAGACATATATATCTGTCTCAACTTACTGACGAAAATGGTCATTAGTTAGAAAGAGAACAAAGAACTTCACAGTTGCATTTTCGTTTGTACACAAAATTCAACACAGCCCCAAAAAAAAATCTTGAATGTTGGTACCATTGCAAAAAATGGCTGCCGATTTGACCGGAAATAGCTTAAGTTGACAGATAACACGCGTTATAAATATTGTAATCGCCAAAATTGATGCCAGTATTTTATATTTTCAAAGTGTATAATCTTATTTTAATTTTATCACTCATTTCATTATAACCATTGTGATATTTAATGCGATATATTTGTAATTGTTGCCGCCGTATATTCGGGGTACCACTGCAACGTTTGACACATGAGGAGCGCAACAGGGAAAAAGTATGAACCAATTCAGTACTTTAGTTACCGCTCCCCTATATTATAGCTCCATGGATTGAACAAACCTCGGGAGAAAATATTTTCTTTGCTAGAATACACAACTCTGAGCGGGTCTCTGTTAATCTAAATCTAAATCTAAGCTGCAAAGATATGTATCATTTGAGATACATATCAAATGCATTCCCACAAGCAGACATGCATAATTTCGCGCTTACACATGCTGCATGTGGAAATACAATATAAAAACCCCAATCTCAAATGAACATAAGCCCTGCAACTCTTGCCGACCTTCCCTGAAGCAGGGGTGACATTGGCAAAGTGAACCATTTTTCACAGTATGGGTGGTCAGCCGCATACCAACCTATCAGTCAAGGAGTAATGCAAAACAAAACAAAAATTAATAATTTGTAATCTTGCATGCGTTATTGAGAAACCTTCCATAGCTCAATCGTTTTTTTTTATTTTAAGCATTCTTAACCATATTTAGCTAATGAGATGCCAATAGTTCAAAGTTTTCCTGGAAAACCTCCTAAAAGGTGGAAGAAAAATAGCTGGACATCTTCATCTATGGATTCATGAACCAATATGAAGATTTTTTGTGAATACTTTCGTTAATAGAACACTTTGAATGAATACTTAATTCGGTAAATATTTTCATTTGCACTCCATTAACCATTTTATTACATGTTGTATGATATGTATTTTTTTTATTGTAAATATTTTTTTTTAAAACCTACGCCACTGTCTATAATGTTATCAATAATTAAAACGTTAATTTCAATGATTCAGTATAAATATTATTGCAGATTTTAATCATAGTTTTCCTGCTTATGTATTTGAGTTGCAAAAAAATACAAATTTTTCCTTAATGTAATTTTGAAAAAATCCTTATCAAAGTCGGAGTTCTGCTTTATGCTGATGACGCAGTATTAATTGCTGATTCAGCAGCGGAACTCCAGACAATGCTCTCTAGTTTGAACCATGCCCTGTGTGTGAACAAGTTAAAAATTAATGCAAGTAAGACGAAAGTACTGATTTTTGACAGAACGGATGAAAATGAAGAATGCACGTTTATGTTGAATGGTACGGAAGTTGAAATTGTGGATGAATTTAGATACTTGGGAAGTATGTTTGAGAAGAATGGAAAGATGACAAGAGAACTTGAGAATAGGGTGTGCAAGGGAAAGCAAGTGGTCGGTGCAATCGGAAGAATAGCAAAAAACAAGCGACTGAAGATGGATCTGAGAATGGCGGTACACAATGGCATATTGTTACCGACTTTGATGTATGGAAGTGAAGCATGGACAGTAAATGATAGCGAAATGAGTAAAGTATGTACGGTGGAAATGAAGCATTTGAGAAGTATGACAGGAAAAACTTTAAGGGATAGAGTTAGGAATGAATGGGTAAAAAAAGAATGTAATTTGAAAGAGGATGTGAAAGTTAAAGTACAAAAGAATGTGATGAGATGGTTTGGGCATGTGGAAAGAATGAAAATGATGATAGACTGACAAAGTATGTATACAAGGAAAGTGTGAAAGGAAAAAGAGGGAAGGGACGACCGAGAAAAGTATGGAGTGATCAGATTGTGGAGATTGTGAAAGAATGGGATATACAAAGTGAGCGTAAAAGAAGAAAATGCATGAAAAAGGTGATGGATATCAAGGAATTGAAAGAGGTATGTCAGGATAGGAAAAAATGGAGGCAACTATGCAGAGGCTCTGGCCACCCCTAGCGGAATGGCGACAGAGTTACAGTTACAGCTTGTTATTTTGAAGAAAGCGCCAATTCTCAAGCAAGACCCAGTTGCTATAAGGCTGGATGGACCTTTGGTGACCGGTCATTGGTAAAGGTATATGAATTTTTCAATTCAGCCAAGATCGTATTTAAAAATATAAATGGTAAATTTGTTGTTCTCTGCCGGGATTCAAACTCAGAACCTTCCATTTACGAGTCCAAAGCGTTAACCGCTAGACTACGTACCGATCATAATATTAATGTAAAGCTATCTTCCATTCCCAATGAATTTTCGCTCTGTTTCCGTGAGAGCAGGTTGATTATTTTCAATGTTGAAAAAAACTTTTTATATCTCAAAGCCTAAAGGCTAGTTCGGACAAGGCGACTATTTTAGTCGAGTAGCGAGTAATTTAGTGGCTAAATGTGTGCGAACCACAAAAAATTAGTCGAGTAGTTTAGTCAATGATTAAGTCGAGTCGATCCATTTTACTCTATTTTTATCGGGCGAGTAGCGCCCCGCCCACCACCGTCTGTGGCCGAGTGGCCACGGACAAGTCCGAGTCTGTCCGAGTCCGAGCCGCCACGGACAAGTCCGAGTCCGAGCCGCGCTCACTCTTGGCGGGGACTTGTACAAAATTGAAATGAGAACTTTTCTCAGTGGGAAAACGTTACACTTTTCCATGTAGGTGTGATATGAAATTATAAAATATGAAATTTAGCATTACACTCCTTGCAAATGTTTTTTTACAAGTAACCAATTGAAGTAAATAATTTAATACGCAAACAGTACACTCATATAATGTTTTTGTGTAAAGTGAGGTTAGGATAACTTGTCAATTAGTTATGTCACTGTCCCAAATTTTTTGTGCTCCTTGACTAATAGAGTGGTTTAAGGCTGACCCCTCATGCTGTTAAAATTGGTTCACCTTTGGCAGTACCACCCCGCTTTCAGAAAAAGGGGGCATGAGTTTCAAGGTTTTTGTTGATGTGAGTTTTGGTGTATTTTGTATGTACACATGCATCATGTGTAGGCATGTAGGTCTGTGGGAATACAATTAATATGAGGCTTAAATGCTAACATATATTTGCAACTTAGATTAAATGTATAAAATTTTACAATTCTATTACCAAACCACAGCCAATTTAAATTTGCCGCCATTCATGCTCGTGTTTGCTCGTGTTGCAGCCTGTCCTACTGTACTGGACCGTAATGCGAACGCTTTCTGTGCAGTAGCGAGTAGTTAAGCCATTAAATCACTCGCTACTCGACTAAATTAGTCACCTTGTCCGAACTAGCCTTAAGACTCAGTGATAAATATTATAAACTTTTTGTTTTCTAAGCGGATATTTTAGTCACTAAGCCATCGTACGTGGAATTGAAATAATACAGGTATTTCTAAATTTCAAACAAAATATGGCATAAAACGAATGAATTTTTAACATTTTTTAAACAAACTCCTATTGTAAAGATTTCTTTTACCAAAGCTTTATCATTCTTCTGTATACGTTGAAAGAAAATACTTCCGATAAACACAAACATAATTACTGTCAATTTTTGTTGATACTAATCATTAAAAAAGCAAACCCATGATTTTCATTTGTTTTCTTTGTGAGCACCTCATGCAAAACGAAAACAAATGAAAAATCAATTAAACCACATTTTGAGTAGTTTTTAAGTTGTTAATTTTTCACTTTGATAAGACGTGGTTGTATTTGAAAGTGATTTTTATTTAGTGATTTTGATTGTTTAAATTTAATTCACACGCATACAAAATGAAAAATATTTCTTTTGTTAAAATATTCACCGTTTTATTTTTATTGTACAGCCAATACAAAGCAAACGAAACCGACAACAAGAAATCTCTGAAAAAAGAAATTGAAAACATCGAAAAATTGCTTACAGATAGTGTTTTTGTCAACCTGTTTGGGATTATAAAGCAATTGGGGATTGAAAACGATGTGATTTTTCACTATGATAATCTGACAAGAAATGACCTTGACGTCTTTTTGGATGAAAGTAAAGACATGAAAAAAGTTAATTTACGCAACAAAAATAAATCAACTCAAAGAATAAGCGTTCTTTTGAATTATGACAGTGTCAACTGGACTGAAAGCTTAAAAATCATCAAAGTAACGAGGCACATTTATCATATTGTATTAATGAAAGACCCAAAACTATTCTGTGAACATAAACCTGCTTTATTAGACCATTACGATTATGTTTTGTTCATCTGTTCATACAAAAACTGCAACAATATTTCGTTTGCTGATGCCATGAACAACACAAAATCTGATTTCATCTGTAACGACTATTTGAAAAGAATCAACACTGTGTTCATTATAAATTTAACAGACGAAAAGATGCAATTGTATGAAGTTTGCTATTACTGTGGAGACAAATCGGAAAGGAATGTTTTGAAGTATGAAACACCATTTGTTGAAGGATTTGAAAAAAATGTTATCTTTGAAATGAACTTTATCACTGAGATGCAGTTTTTCGATTTCAATGCACATTCGTTTAGAGTTGCATATTTCCAAAATGGTTATGGCTTTGACTGCATAAATCCTCGAATGCAACCAGTTGAAGAATACAACCTAACACAGTGTGACAGAATGGAAGGCCTCGAAGGGAATATTCTTAAAGAAATGATGGTGAAATTGAATTTCAAGGCACTTTTAGTTGTTTTACCGCACGAGGATAAAAATCTGGCGTTTAAAAATATGATTGATGATGTTTTATTGAAGAAAGCAGACTGGGCAATAGGAAGTCTGACGATAAGTGAAGCAAGAATGAAAATCTTAAATTTCTGCGACCCTTTCGTTGACGATCCTCTAAGGGTTGTTTATTCTAGCAAAGAAAGTCTTTGGTCGAGAGGTAAGCAAAATTATACTCGATTGTTATACATTTTGATTGTACCGCCTCTGATAGGCATCTAGCGCCAGATGGTTGAACCTTTTTATAACACGAAATATGGAGTCATGTCAAAAACTTAATACGTACGAAACAAATATGCCAATTAATCATAGGAAGAAAAAACTATTACTGCTCATTTTTTAACAAAAAAAAAAAAAGATTTCCTTCAGTTACTCAATCTCCTTGTTCTAGCCTTTGACGTGATGACACGATATTTCTTTTGTTAATTTAAAAAAAAATGTTTGCGAAGAGAAATGCAATTCACCATCCTATTTTGCTTGGCCAGAAACAAGTATTAACATTATCAATTGATAATTCATTATGTTAATATTTTAATGAATTATTAATTATAAAATATCCAAGGGCATCTGTTGAGCAACGGTCAAAATTTTTGTCTATAAGACACGGCGCAATCGGGGTTCAAACTTGCGTGTTGTAATAACGCAAATTAACGCCTTATCCGCTCGACCATCGTGACAGGTCATTTACAATCATCGCCAATACATAAACTGAGCAAGACCATAAGACATGAAAACTAAGCTTTCACATGTCACACTTGTGATATCGACATCCTTCTTTATTATTTACCTATCCGGTATTTTTTTTCTAATAATACCGAGGTAGGTACCAATTTTTACAATATTATATTTATGTTTTATTTTTGCTTTCAGGAAATGCAATTCTCCATTCTTTTCGAGCTGTCGTTTGGTTCACTTTGTTTGGATTGATATTAACTCTTGCAATACTAATGAAGCCAGATTACACATTGTATTCAAATAAGATGCCTCCACATTTCGTCAATCGATTTTTGGTAAAAAAATCTACTTGCATATTTTTCCTGCACTATTCACTTCAAACATATTTATTTTTAAATTGTAATCTTTCACTTTCATTTTCTTGGTCGGTGTTATATCAGAAATTGATTTTGTTTTGTTAACAAATACGTTATTAGAATAAAAACATTTTTTTAAATCTGTTTTCTTGTAAATATATTTTTTTAAAGCTAGAAAACATTACTTTACAAACTGCGAGTGACCATGAAAGCAACAAACTCCATCACGTCGCGCTGATAACTTACCTTGAGAATGCTTTCTGCTCGTGAAAGTGGAACGCTTGTGGATAAAAAGTTGCAAATAGAGAATGGTTTTATCCCCAAAAACACAAAACAAAAAACAAATTGAGATACATTTATTTTTGGTTTAATTGTAATACTCAACCGTCTCTTCAAAATGACTAACCAATTATTTTAGTTTTTGTTTGTGCATTTTAGCTTGTGACGTGTATCCTTATTGAGCAAACTGTAAACAAATTGGATTCAGTTCTCGGTCGACGGTTTTTGATGCCATGGTTGCTATGTTGTCTCATCATAAGCACTGCATACAAAGGGAAACTGGCTTCACTGATGATGAACGAACCTCCTAAACAGATCAGAACATTGAGCGACTTGGTTCAGGAAAGACCATTGGCTTACCTTAATTTTGTAAGTTTATGCCTTTTTTTATTGAGCTGGGGCGGAAGTTATGACGACCGTCGATAGATTTTATCGTTTATATTTGAAAATAGGACGGAATCAAACATGACACATTGGTCCAGTATACATACATTTCTAATGTGTAATTATCTATGATTATATTGGAGATAAGACCGACAAGGACGGAATAAACCATGGTGGCGTATCAACAGCTGAACAACGTTACTTATAATGTTTTCATCGACCAAGTTTTTCACTTTAAAACCACGAATTCTAAATTAAAAATGTGATACTAAAGTACTTCTTAATATTATGATATGTTATTTTACGAAGGAATAACATTTCGCCTTTTAAAAAATAAATACTTCTCAAAATCTTCGAAACATAACCTCCGTAACATAGATCTTCATACATTTTGAGCGCTCGAGATGTAACTCACCGGCAAAATGGCTCATGATTCTTCTCTAATGACAAGAATCGAGATGAGACCTTGTGGAATACCGTTTTATGGCTTTTTTGACATATTTTCGTAAATTCTAGAAGATTATTGTCTATGGGTCAAATAAGAAGAGCAGCCTTGGTCTTTTGAGCTGAATGTAAGCCAACGCCAATGGTTAGATAAGTTTCTAAATTCACAATCAGCAAAGTTAACCTCATTACGAGTTCTACAGCCCTGAATGGGCGTTGGCTGGTTGGCTGGAAAATTCCATAGCTAAGCACCTTGATCAGCCTTTATGTTTCATCGTTAAGTTATCCCTAAAGACATGTAAATATCCATCAGCCTGGAAGATAACATGAATCATGCTAGTACATTAGTCAAATGATAAAAGTGATGTTAGAAATTATAGGCCGATTTCTATTTGATCAAGTATCGCTAAAGTGTTTGAGTATTTGATACACAAAAACCTTATGTGGAAAATCAAGCCCCGAATCAACATACACCAACACGGATTTCTGTCCACGAGATTTACAGTGTAAAATCTACTCACCCTCAGTAGAAATGTTGCCTTCAACTTGAATCCTCGTAGGCAAACTGATGTAATCTACACAGATTCTCCAAGGCTTTTGATCGTGTGAATCATGATGTTCTAATGAAGAAGATGGACGATTTTGGTTTCACGAAATCTCTCTTAATCTTTTTCTCATCATTTCTTACAAACAGAAGCCAATTTGTGGAAATAAATGACCAACATTTGGTTATTTTTTTTACAACTTCAGGAGTTCCTCAAGGTTCTAATTTAGGCCCTCTAGTCTTCATTGTGTTCATTAACGACATTGCGTACAAGCTCAAAAATTATTTCAAGACTGTATAAATTTACAGATGGATTTGAACTTTCTGCTGATGTGGTTCAATAATAATAGATTGAGCTTCAACATAAGCAAGTGTTAATATAATCCATGAATATGGTATTGATGGATCAATTCTGACACGTGTCTTCTCATTTAGGGACCTGGGCGTAGTTTTTGATCCTGGTCTGTAGTTTACGGAAGATATAACGCAGTTAACGACCAAATGCTACCAATAATGGAGCTTTGTGATCAGAATAAGCAATAATTTTGATTTTTCAAGAGCCACGGTGGATGTCTTCAACTGTATTAAACGTTTTAAATTAGAGTACGCTGTCGAAGTTTGAGCCCCCTATCAGTGGAAGTATGTTGATTTGTTAGAGCAAATCCAAAAGTAGTTCTTGAGGTACCTGTTCATGAGAAAACATGAGAAATATCCTAAGTTCATGCACCATGAGGAGTAACTTCAGGAAACCAATTCCAGGAGCCTGAAATCTCGACGCAACGGTTCTCTAATGGTGCTTTGTTACAAAATCATTTACGGCCTAATTGACAGCCCCACCCTGTTAGAATATTTTAAGTCTCATGTGCCAGATGACTACGGCTGGGGAAGGCAAAATGATATTTTTCCTGTACTATCCCGGACCGACGTCATGCCACAACATGCCTTAACTCGGAGTGTTACTCTGATTAACTCCGCTGACATAGATATATTTTACATAAATTAAGAATCCTTCAAAGATCTTGTTAAAAAGTTTCTTCAAGTCTGTTAATGGCTGTTTGAGGGTGCACTGTAATGAGGGAAACCTGTTGCACAAAAAAAAATCTTCTTCATTTTCGTCTCTCCATTGTCTTTTGCTCACCAGCTACATACATATTGTAATGTTTTTGGTTCGAAAAGTCTCTAAATTAAAACATACTTGTCTTCTTTCCGAATATTTATTTGCACTTAATTTATTTTTACAATTTATTTTTAACACTTGGATTTATTTAATTACACTGGTTTTAGTTCACTGGTTGAATTTGTTTATTGTATTGGTGGAGTTCAAATATAAGACTGACTCGTGCAAGCAACTTGCACCCTTTTATACTGTAGAGTAGAACACTCCGCAACACTTTTTGCTCGAAGCTTCTCGAAGTACTTAGTCTAGAGACTTCTCTATTTACACACAATTATCAATCCTACCCACCAATACAATCAAGAATGTAGGATGTGATTCAAAAGACACATTTCAATTCAAGGCCAAATTTGAATCAAATGGTAGATAAGCCACACAAGCATTGGGAGATGACAAATTTTTAACCGTTTTATTCTTGATGCTATCATCTTAGTTCAGACTCATGATTCTATAATTTTCAGGGTGATATGACCAATGCCTTGACAATGATGAAGACATCGTCCGTTCCGAATTACCAGAAACTGGTTCCTTTGGCCAGGAGCACGCATGATATGTGCGACTCTGCCTTGGCGACTGTTCAAAATGGCTCAATAATGATACGTGAACAGTACACCATCATGTACAACCTAAGAGCCACGTGTGGTCAAAGGTTGAACCCTGAGATAATATCCAAGTAAGTCCTGTTCCTCCTAGTTGTTTAATTTGGTTACTTTAAAATTATGATATAAGGATGATTTCGATACCTTAAGGCGTGTTATAAAGCTAAATCTGCCATTTTTGTTTCTTACACTTTATGGTCTTAGCAAAATAGTTACAGTAATGAAAAAAAACAAGCATGTTTATCAATTTTTTATCTTAATTATAAAGCTTAAACAAAATATATAACTTAAGAATTGCCACCACAAAAAAATATTTAAAAAACCCGTTTTTTTTACATTTTTAGTTTTTTTTTCGTGTGTGCTGTATTTTGGATTTTTTTTTTGCTTTTTACTTACAGAACTATACATTGTTTAGGTTCAATACTTAACATTTTTTCAATAATGTCAAGAGTTTTTGAGTAAATATGGAAAAACTGTGTTCTTTGATTTAATTAAAATTTAATTCATTTAGTAGAGATGGAAGAACTATTTTCAAGAAATTTTTGGTCAGGGTGAAAAAAGAATTTATGAAAAGATAGATGAAGCGAATGAATTGAATATTATGAAAGAAGAAATGAAAGTGTCTATTTCACGTCTGAAGAATGGGAAGTCTGCTGGGTTTGATGGTATAAATGGTGAAATGTTGAAAGCAGGAGGTGAATGTGTGATAGATTGGATGTACGAATTATGTAAGCTCTGTGTGAATGCAGGAGTAGTACCGATGGATTGGAGGAAGGCAGTCATTGTTCCCATTTACAAAGGTAAAGGGGACAAAAAAGACTGTCAGAACTTCAGACCAATCAGTTTACTCAGTATACCAGGAAAAGTCTTCTGTAAGGTGATTATAAAAAATGTGATTCTGACTACTAGTGAAAGGATTTCCGATGTACAGTCCGGCTTTATGGCCGGTAGAGGCTGTGTTGATCAGATTTTTACTCTACGACAACTTGTTGAAAAACAATTGTCGGTGAGGCGGAAGCTGTTCACGGCCTTTGTAGATCTGGAAAAGGCTTTTGACTCAGTAGACAGAGGTATGTTATGGGATGTTTTGAAAGCATACGGAGTGAATGGGGCTCTCCTAGGTGCGGTGCATGCAAACTATGAAAATAGTAAGGCATGTGTCCGTATTGATGGTGAGTATAGTGAGTGGTTTGAAGTTTATAAGGGTGTGAGGCAAGGATGTGTGATGAGTCCATGGCTATTTAACATAGTCATGGACAAGTGTGTCAGAGATGCTCGACTTAATGATTGTGGATTGATGATAGGAGAGAGCAAAGTGAGTGTTCTACTGTATGCAGATGATGCAGTTCTTGTATCTGATTCAGCAGTAGAATTGCAAACAATGCTCTCTAGATTGAATGAAGCTTTGAAAGGTAACCATTTGAAGTTGAATGCAAGTAAGACGAAAGTATTGATTTTTGAAAGAGATGATGAAAGTATGAATTATGAATTTAAAATTAATGGAATGAATGTTGATGTCGTAAATGAGTTTGTATACCTGGGAAGTAAGTTTGAAAAAGATGGAAGAATGACCGGTGAATTTGAAAGAAGAATAATGAAAGGCAGGTGCGTACTGGGTGCTACCGCTAGCATCGCCAGGAACCAGAATCTCTCAAAAAATGTTAGATTGGCGGTGCACGGTGGTATACTAGTGCCAACCTTGATGTATGGAAGTGAAGCCTGGACGGTGAGTGAAAGGGAAATTAGTAAAGTCCATACAGTAGAAATGGACTATCTAAGAAGTATGATTGGGAAAAAACGAAGTGACAGAGTGAGGAATAATTTTGTAAGAGAAGAATGTGGTGTAAGGGAAAGTGTGAAAGTGAAGATTAAAAGAAGTATGTTAAGATGGTTCGGGCATATGGAGAGAATGAGTGATGAAAGATTGACGAAGAAAGTATATGTTGCTAAAATAGATGGATGTCGTGGTAGAGGAAGACCGAGAAAAGTATGGATGGATCAAATTTCTGAAATAGCGAATGAATGGGATATCCAGAGTCATAATAAAAGGAGGACTTGCATGAAAAAGGTTATGACTCTGGATCAATGAAAGAAGTGTGCAAGGACAGGAAGAAGTGGCGGCTAATCTGCAATGGTGATTTCTAATGTTGGTGTATTAATTTGCTACATTTTTTGCATAGGAAATTTCTGACTTTTTTTGTATAGATTTCTTTGTAAGGTTTTGTTCTTTTATATATTTAAATGTAATTTTTTATTCATATTCCTTGACTTATAGGTTGGTATGAGGCTGACCACCCAAACTGTAAAAAATGGTTCACTTTGCCAATGTTACCCCTGTTTCAGGGAAGGTCGGCAAAAGTTGTGGGGCTTATGTTCATTCGAGGTTTGGATTTTGTTTGTAAGTACACATTCAGCATTTGTAAGCGCGAACTACACTGTTGGTTTGTGGGCTTACATCTGAGAGCTTTAAATGAATATATCCTTGCAACTTAGATTATAGATTATTATAGTAGTTTCAGTTTAATTTGGATAATTTATCCACCTGATGATGCGAACGGATGTTTGCGAAACCGGTTGTGGTATTAAATTAAATTAAATACTCATAGTAATCGAATACAAAGTGTTTTTCTTTTTATCTCTTAAAATGAACGATTACAAAGTTAATGCCTCTACAATCAATAAAAATGAAATCTGTTTTTATGCCGGGAATCAAACACACTACCTTGCAATTACGAGTCCGAAGCGCACACCACCCCCATAACCAAACCTTATCCATCTGAAATTCTCTTTATTTTTTATTGTTCTGATTTTGTTTCCATTTTGTACCTCGATTCCATTTCAGACTCCAAATGGTCAGCGAAGTATTTTATCCATCAAAGAATGGTTGGCCATTTCGAAAGACGACTCCTTACTTGCTGATCTTCAACAAGTACATCAGCAGAATCTGTGAAGCCGGTCTCTGTGCGAAATGGAACATGGAAGCTGTGACCTTGGGAAAAGAACCCATCACCTTACAGGGAGCACAGCATGTGAAAGGAAGTATAGGGAAACCGTTTACACTCAAGACCATTTATGGACCGATCATATTGTGGGCAGTGGGAATGACAGTGTCAACTTTATGTTTTTTGATTGAAGTTCTCAGTGTAAATTTTATCAGTAGAAAGCGTGTGATAAAAATGCTTTCTTGCTTTAGAAAAAAAGAGAAGAAAGTGAAAACTATTTATTTTGGGAAGTAAAGTATTCTTTCACAAGAAAAAAAAAAAAAAAAACAAAGTTTTTCTTCTCAAAATCGCAAGTAAGCTACACATACCTGTATAGTGTAACTTTTTGCCTGCGTTATCCCCAAAGGGGTCACATGTGGCGATTTGGGACCTATTTATTTTTACGGGTAAGGGGGCCGGAATCACACCAACCACCTTCAGTTGATGTGGGGGTTTCCCAGCTCCCGGGGGGGCTGGTTCTCATTTCTTGTGAAAGCTGAGTAAACCTTGGGATCAAACTCTTGTTCTCGGCATGGAATGCAAGCATTCTACCAATTGAGCTATTGGCCGGACTTTTTACGAGCTTGATCGTCGCCACTAAGCGCTAATTCTCAAGCAAGACCCAATTGTTGTAAGGCTGGATGGACCTTTTGATGACCGGTCGTTGATAAAGGTTCATGAATTTTTCAACCCAGCGAAGAGCGAATTTGAAAATAAAGATGGTATATTTTTTGTGCTCCACTGGGATTCGAACACACAACCTTTCTTCTGTGGAGTCCAAAGTGATACCACTGGATTACGAACCGGTGAATTCGCGAGTTCATTTATTTTCTCGAGCGCTTTCGGAGTTTTTGTAACGTGATCATGCCACCAGATACTTTTGTGACGGTTGTAATTTTATCCCCAAGGCCTTATACTATTCAGGTATGGAATAGGCCCTCGTGCGTCAAGTCCACCAGCGTCTTTATCTCTCTGGGTGGTCCGTTGATCAGCATGGATGCGAGCTTCCCTTTGTAAGCTGAACTGATGATGATGCAGCACAGCAGCCAGGGGATGAGCAAGCAGCGACCAATAACAGAGTCCAGCTTGTAAACTGTTTGCTCGATGAGGACACAGCTCACAACCTATAAAAACAAACACATATTGCAAAGAGTTACACAACATATCGCTTTACCCCAGTTCTTGTTTACCGTATACGCCAATCTTGTCAAATATGACTTTTTCATGCAGTTGTCCTTTGAATCAAATTCTACACATACTGAGCTAAGAAAAACCGTAAAACTCGATAATGTGAGAGTTCTTCTAAATATTTTTTAAATTAATTTATTGTTTTTATAAGACACATTGGTCCAGTACACATGCAAACATTGCTCATGTCAAATTTTCTCAATGGCGTATACGACAAACAAGAACTAAGGCAGCGATATGTCTGGAAACGTGATTTTTTTTCTCTTTTTCCATCCAAGTCTTGTTCTCAATAATTGTGTCAGCTGTCAACAAGGCTGATGTTTTCATACTTAAAGCCACCATACCTTGACTTATTTATGTTCCTTAAGGTTGGTATGAAGCTAAAATACAGTAAAAAATGTTTATTATTATTATTGTTAAATAGATTTGTGAAGAAGAATGTAATTCACCAACCTATTCTGCGTTGCCACAAACAGGTATAAGTATCATCAAAACATAAATCAGTACTTTATATTTTAATGAATTATTAATTAATAATAACCCAATGACATCTGTTCAACCAGGATCAAAAGAAAGTCAAATGACCCAAGCGGGAATCGAACCAACGTTATACTATTCCAAATACGCTAGAAAGATCAGCCACTTGATGCCCTCGGCCATAGCACCAATAGATTATAAATTTATATATTTACATAGTCGGTGTTATGGCCAAGGGGTCAAGTGTCTATTCTTGACAGGCGTATTTAGAACAGAATAACGCTGGTTCCAATCACGCCAAGTCGATTGACCGTAACTTCGACCCTGGTTCAACAGATGCCATTGCATGCACACAAGTTTTCTGCTTTCGCATGAAGACTGGCCAGGCAAAATAGGTTGGTGAATTGCATTGAAACCTGGGTGGCATTAGAGGTCAGACTCATACCAAATTTAATGTTAATATATAGTAAAACCAATACTTTGCCAATGTCAAGGAATGTCAGCAAGAGTTGCAGGGCTTATGCTTATTTGAGATTGAGTTTTTATGTTGAAAGTCCACATGTGGCATGTTTAGCGCGAGCTTATACAATATGTCTGCTTATGGGAATGCACGTTATATGAGTCTTAAATGTATTATTTTTTATGTTAGATTAAAGATACCAAAACATTTATCATTCAAATATTGTTCATATCTTTGTGATCTTTTAGTTTGCTGAGTTAAAAAGCGTTGCACCACTTTTTAAAGAAACTTAATAACAAAATTTTGCTTTTTATTTGAAATCATTTCATCCGATTGAGAGTTGGTATGTTTTTATGAATGTGTTATGGTAAATGAAATTGTGTTGTAACAAAAAATGTGGTAATAAATATTATCTCTTACCAAAACTTTTACACTTAAATTCTTCGGATTGTTTTCACCTTTGTTGAATATGTACATAAATTTGCTGTAGTAAAATTGTTAGAACCACAATTATTAAGATCACTACAATCCACATACTACAGGACAGCGTTGCCTTTGAAGAAAAATAAAAAAATATTGTTATTCTAAAGCGCTCGAGGAAATAAATCAACTCGTGAAGAAAAACTTTTTGTTTTTTTTAATAATTAATTCAAAATGAATCTTCGCCTTTTTTATAATTATAAACATCCTTTACCATATTTAGCTAATGAGATGCCAATATGTAGTTCAAAGTTTTGCTGGAAAACCTCCTAAAAGGTGGAAGAAAAATAGCTGGACATCATCATCTATGGATCCATCAGCCGATATGAAGATTTTTTGTGAATACTTTCGTGAATAGTACACTTTGTATGAATACTTAATTCGATAGGTATATATATTTAGTGAATTTTAACTCCATAAACCATTTTATTACATGTTGAATGATTGTATTTTTTTTTATTGTAATGGAGAATTTTTTGTGTACAATTTTTTTACAACCTACGCCACTGTCTAGAATGTTATCAATAATTTAAACGTAAATTTGAATGATTCGAAAAATTGATTCGCTAAATATTCATTGCGGAAACCATTGCATTATGCTCAATATTAGTGCAGATTTTAGTCATAGTTTAGTCAAAGTTGCACAAAAATGCAAATGATTCCTTAATGTAATTTTGAAAAAATTCTAGTATCAAATAAAACATAGCTTTACAATCAAGTTAGATCGTATATATTAAATGCTTTTGCTGGCTTTTTATATTATTAAGTACTTACTACTTTTGGGTTAAAAATATTGAACATTTATAAAAACGCAATACTTTTTAAGACATACATAATAATATTTTTCCTTTTGAAATAAAAACGCAACTAAGCTACACATATAGTGTAACTTCTTGCCTGCGTTATTCCCGAAGGGGTCGCATGTGGCGCTTCGGGACCTATTTATTTTTACAGGCAAGGGGGCCGGCCTCACACCAACCACTTTCAGTTGAAGTGGGGGTTTCCCAGCTCCCGGGGGGGCTGGTTCTCATTTCTTGTTAAGGCTGAGTAAACCTTTGAGATCGAACCCTTGCTCTCGGCATGAAATGCAAGCATTCTACCAATTGAGCTATCGACCTTTTTACGAGCTTTATCGTCGTCGCTACAAAGCGCCAATTCTCAAGCAAGACCATTGACATACTAATGAATAGACTGCGCGTTTGGTACAAAAGAGACATGAAAATATGGACCCAACTCAAGGAAAGTAAAATGACGAAAGTAAAAGATTTATCACAAAGGGTCGTACACTCGACCTACACAAAATAATATTTTTTTGCATTCTCACCCGGGCACTTTTGTGTTTGATTCTTTATTGCTCATCTAAAATCTGTTTTAAACATTATAAGAGAGGTAAATATATTTTTGTCTCGCTTGCCGACACGACGCAACTAATGGCAGCTTTGACAGATATACTTTTTTTATAATGTAAAGCACCATACATAAAATGTTTCTGGTGTCATAAATTTGAAGTAATAATATTACATCGCTTAAAAACCATATATGTATGTACAGACCTTTTACCAGAGTTACGGTAACCCATCGCTATTGCAATAAATGGTTACCAGAGCCGCTTCTGGGTAAGAATAAGTAATAGTTAGGTTTAAGTTAGATTACGGTCGTTTGACATTTTGACAATTATATTAATTTTTAAAACTGAACAATTTCAAAACATAAGCCTTCGTTCGAAGGTAGGCAGTGATTTGTGACAAAGTGTTTTCAAATTAAGTTCATCCTCAGTCGTCATGCAGAGAGGATGTTCTCCTGAAGACGTCGGCTACGTTGCTGACGAAACGTCGAGAATGATGTAAGTTTTTTTTTTTTTTTTTTTTTTTTTTTTTTAATTGTGCACAACAGGTTTCCCTAATTATAGTGCACCCTCTCAGCCATCAACACGCTGGGAGAAAATCTCTGATTAAAATTTTAAATCCATTTATATTGCAGTAGAATATATCTATATTAGAGTCATTTAAGAGTTTTATACTCCGAGTTACAGGATGCTGTGCGACGACATCTGTACGGCTTTTCGGTACATAAAATAAATTATGCCCTCGCCCACGGTTGTAGTCGTCTGGCACATAGAACCTATAGCTCTCCAACAGGGTGGGACTGTCTATTAAGCCGTTGATGACTTTATGAGAGAGCACCATAAGGAACCCGTTGCGCCTGGTTTCCAGGCTTCTGAAACCTGTTTCCCGAAGTAGCTCCTCATGATGCATATATTGCGGATAATTTCCACGTATCCTCATGAGGAGGTACCTCAGGAATTTCTTTTGGATTTGTTCCAACATATTGATATATTTTTGCTGATGAGGCGTCCACACCTCAACAGCGTATTCCAGTTTGGACCGTATAACGCAGCTAAATACGTCCACCATCGCTCTGGGCTCAGTGAGCAGTTTACACACTCTGATCACCAGTCCCAGAAGCTGGTAGCACTTAGTAGTCAGCTGCGCTATATGGCTAGAGAAGCTCAGTCCTGGATCAAAAACAACTCCCAGATCCCGTATTGATTCTACACGAGACAATAATTGCCCACCAATACTGTACTCATGCAAGATGGGTCTAAAAGATTTACTAAAGGACATTGAGACACATTTTTTTGAATTAAAGATGAGCTTGTTTTTCTCAGCTCAAGCTGCTAATGCATCTAAATCTTCTTGTAGATTTATGCAGTCGTGAGCATCTACGACTTTCACATAAATCTTTAGATCGTCTGCATAAAGGAGACAAGAGCTGTGTTTAATATGATCAATTATGTCATTTATGAAAATAATAAACGCCAAAGGACCCAAATTTGATCCTTGTGGAACGCCTGAGAATGGTTGAAAGGTGTTTGAGGTAAAACCATTAATGTTGACGTACTGTTGCCTGTTCCTTAGATAGGAGGCAAAGAATAATAACAGGGATTTGGAGAATCCCAGTATGTGCATTTTCTCAAGAAGAATATCGTGATCTACCTGATCAAATGCTTTAGAGAAATCCGTATACACTACATCTGTCTGGAGCTGAGAATCCAGATTAGATGCTACGTCTTTACTAATAGTTAGAAGATTAGAGACAGTAGATCTTTTTGGCAGGAAGCCATGTTGATGAATAGTGATACGGGATTTAATATTTTCAAGTAGATTCTTATGAATCAAACTTTCAAATATTTTAGCAAATGTTGATAGTATAGAGATTGGTCTATAGTTATGAACATCTGTTTTAGAATCAGATTTATGTATAGGAATGACTTTGGTGAGTTTCCAAATTTGCGGAAAAGTGCATTTTTCTGTACATAAATTTAAAGTTCTCTCTAAACGGTGCGTTAAATATCCGATTTAAATTAAGTTTTGAAATTGTTCAGTTTTAAAAATTTATATTATTGTCAAGAATAAGTAATATAAACAAGAAAGATTTTAAGATTTAATAATTAAAAATCAAAATATAATATGTTGTATATGTTTACGGGACGAGTAAAATTGATTAATGTACCGATTTAGAAAACACGATTTCCTTTTTTTATTTAAAAAACAAATTTCCTTGACTTCTAGGGTATGAGGCTGACCACCCAAACTGTAAAAAATGGATCACTTTGCCAATGTCACCCCTGTTTCAGGGAAGGTCGGCAAAAGTTGTAGGGTGTATGTTCATTTGAGGCTTGGATTTTATTTATAAGCATTCAGAATTTGTAAGCGCGAACTACACGTGTTTGTTTGTGGGCATGCATTTGATATGAGCTTTAAATGTTAATATATCTTTGCAACTTGGAATGTTAATCGTCGAAAGGTTACAAAGCGAATGCCTCATCAATTAAAGATTTTATTATTTAAATTTAAAAAATAGTACGTCTCGTTTGAAATTGTAATCTCTCACAGTAATTTAGATGAAATATTTGAGTAATCCACTTACAAACTACGCTTAGTTAAAAAAAAAAGGTTTTTTTTGCAATGGCTGTCGTTGTATTAGATTTAAAAAAAAATGTTATTCTGTATTTTATTGTACTATTTCAAACTCGCTACGTTTCGTATAATTTGAGTTGTTATAATTTGAACTGTCAAATATCGCACGCCTAATCATAAAGAGCAAAAACTCAAAAAATAAGAATGTTGGAAAATCACGTTTGACGTTCAGACAACCAGTACAACTTGTATGGGATGAAAAAGGCGACCGATGTTTTATCTCGGTCATATTCGTCCAAATTGAACGGCTGTCACATTCTACATATTCTTCTCGCATTGCTCTTGCGTTTTATTACAAAATCTCGATTTTCCCAATTTTTGAGTTATTTCTCTTTATTATTAAGCGTGCGATATCATAGTGACTTTTGCAAGAGAACACCGTATTAAGCCTCATTTTTTTGTATTTATATTCCATTTATTAGTCAAAGGATTCCTAAAATTATCTATCATTTTTGTGCCACTTTGTTTTTTAGTAGTCAGTGGAAAATATTTTTCAAGAGGCTTGATAATTTCGAGTACAGCCCTGGGCGCTGTTGTCCCTTTCTTTCACACGCTAGAACACTATCTTTAAAGTAGATGCGCTGCTCTAACACGCGCCTGTTAATAATTCGTACAAGATATAAATAAAACGTTAAATTAGCGTATTAAAAACATAAAATTACATGTGAAATGTGATTTCATCCATTGTTTTATTTTTTCGGACCTATTTTTGCACCCTTTCACACAGCAAACCTCTTTTAACGAGATATTTACGATCCGAGCGCTGACGAAGTAATGAGACCAAAATTGAGCATTACAATTGCACGCGGATCGAGGTTCAGCGCTTCAGTCCAAAAAATAGGGGACATTATTTTGGTCTGGACTTCATCTCTATACCTTATAACTCTATGAGCAAGACCCAGTTGCTGTAAGGCTGGATGGACCTTTGGTGACCGGTCATTGGTAAAGGTTTTATGAATTTTTGAACCCGGCGAAGAAAAAATTTGAAAATATAAATGGTATATTTTTTGTGCGCCGCCGGGAATCGAACCCACAACCTTCCCATTCAGAGTCCGCAGTGTTACCACTGAGCTACGGACTGGTCGTGAAATCTTCAATAATAATGCTAATAATAGGTAATATTAAGATTATATATTTGGTGAACGCTGTTTTTGTGTGAATCACATCTCTAGCTTGGTGGTCGCCGAGTATCAGACGGTGCCAAGGTATTGCGAATTTTGGTAGAATGATGGGGTAAATCAGAAGCTGTTTTCACTAACAAAAGCAGCTTGGAATAGAGTATGACGTAGGCGCGCGTTAATTATTTGTTCCGGGGATGCGGAGTCCTGAGACGAAGCTGGGGACAAGACTTCCTTTCCTTTTGCCAAGAATTAGCGTGTTAAAGTCCTGTGACATTTCTTTGGTAAACCGATGTAAACCGATTGGTTAATCTCACTTCGGGGTCGAAAGTCCCCGACTTCTCCACTGGAGCGAGCAGGTAAATTTTCTACTTAGAGGTGGGTTATAATTAAAGTAAATATGGGTGGGTGGAGGTAGAGTTTTGCAAATTATTATAAATATTATACGTAATGCATTTAGCCAAAATGTAATTTATTCATATAACTATTATACTGTTATTTTGTAAATCTATGTAATGTGTTAAATAACAAAACTAACAAAAACTAACACACCAAATAAACTTGTTTTATGTCGCCCCTTTTTCCTTGTTCCTCATTTTGTATACGCCCTTGAATATGTTAAGCATCCGAAGTTTTTTCATACGCCATAAACTTGAATCAGGGCGGGCTCAAGTAACTTTACAGAAAATAAAATCCCATTCGGTTTTAAAATCAAACAATTATTTTGCAATACACGTAACTTTAATCTCGAAAGCTTTTAATTTATATTTTTAATTTTCAACTTAGTTAGAAATGCGTATGTTAAACATCAAACGATAACGAATTTGGGTTTGCCACAAAGGTAGATTTTAAAACGGTAAGACAAAAAAATACACAACGTTCCGTATCATTATCTATTACACAACGAGAGTGTCCTAACCTTAGACTAGACCAATGATACTCAACCTTTTTTTGTCTTCGGGCCACATACATATATTTGAAAAGCTACGCGGGCCGCAACATTATACTGGTATGACGAAAAAATCATAAACTCCCTCCCCCCCCCATTTTTTTGGAAAATAATTTGAGGTTTAAAAAATTATGAACTTAAACAGAATAATAAAAGTAAATATCGCTAATCATTATCAGCATACGGTTTCTTAAAAAAAATACAGAAGTGAAAAAAGTAAAACTCAAAAATAAAAACTGTGCAATAGCAACACTCTTATTATACCAGATCTGATGTTGACAAAACAACAGTGGTCTTCGGGTGTCACTATCTGTACGTCAAAGTTGACATTAATCCCAACATATACGAAATATAGAATGCCAGTTTTTTAAATCACGTCCCTGATAATAAATGTGCTTAGGGCCGCACAAAAAAGCTTGCCGGGCCGTAGGTTGGGTATGGTTGGACTAGACGATCACACAATTTGGCCAAAACTCTACGATTGTATATTTGTTGTGCTCTGCCGGGTTTCGAACTCAACCTTCCATTTACGAGTCAGAAACGTTGACTGCTAGACTACGTACCGGTAATTATATTATTGTAAAGTTTTCTTCCATTCTCAATGAATTTTTGCCCTGTTTACGTGAGAGCAGGTTGATTTTTTTCAAAGCTGAAAATTTCATTAATTGAAAAAAAAAATTATATCTCAAAGCCTCAGACACAGAAATAAATATGAACTTTTTTTTGATAAGCAGATATTTTAGTCACTTAGTCATCGTACATGGAATTGAAATACTACAAGTATTTCTAAATTTAAAACAAAAAATGCCATAAAACGGCTGAATTGTTAACATTTTTCAAACAAACTCCTATTGAAAAGATTTCTTTTACCAAAGCTTTATCATTCTTCTGTATACGTTAAAAGAAAATACTTCCGATAAACACAAGCATAATTACTGTCGTTTTTTTTGATACTAATCATTAAAAAAACAAACCCACGATATTCATTTGTTTTCTTTGTAAGCACCTCATTCCAAAACAAAAAAAAAACGGAAAAATCAATTCAACCAAATTGAGAACAGCTTTTAAATAGTTCATTTTTTACTTTGACAAGACGTGGGTGTATTTGAAAGTGATTTTGATTAAGTGATTTGAATTGTTTAAATTTAGTTCACACTCATAAAAATGAAAAATATTTCTGCAGTGAAAATATTCACCGTTTTATTTTTATTTTACAGTCTATATAAAGCGAACGAAACCGACAACGAGAAATCTCTGAAACAAGAAATTGAAAACATCGAAAAATTGCTGACAGATAATGTTTTTGTCAACCTGTATGGGATTATAAAGCAATTGGGGATTGAAAACGATGTGATTTTTCACTATGATAATCTGACAAGAAATGATCTTGACGTCTTTTTGGATGAAAGTAAAGACATGAACAAAGTAAATTTACCCAACAAAAATATATCATCCCAAAGAATAGGCGTTCTTTTGAATTATGACAGTGTCAACTGGACTGAAAGCTTAAAAATCATCAAAGTAACGAGGCACATTTATCATATTGTATTAATGAAAGACCCAAAACTATTCTGTGAACATAAACCTGCTTTATTAGACCATTACGATTATGTTTTGTTCATCTGTTCATACAAAAACTGCAACAATATTTCGTTTAATGATGCCATGAACAACTCAAAATCTGATTTCATCTGTAACGACTATTTGAAAAGAATCAACACTGTTTTCATTATAAATTTAACAGACGAAAAGATGCAATTGTATGAAGTTTGCTATTATTGTGGAGACAAATCAGAAAGGAATGTCTTGAAGTATGAAACACCATTTGTTGAAGGATTTGAAAAAAATGTTATCTTTGAAATGAACTTCATCACTGAGATGCAGTTTTTCGATTTCAATGCACATTCCTTTAGAGTTGCATATTTCTCAAATGGTTATAGCTTTGACTGCATCAATCCTCGAATGCAACCAGTTGAAGAATACAACCTAACACAGTGTGACAGAATGGAAGGTCTCGAAGGAAATATTCTGAAAGAAATGATGTTGCAATTGAATTTCAAGGCACATTTAGTTGTATTACCGCACGAAAATAAAAATCTGGCGTTTAAAAATTTGATTGATGATGTGTTTTTGAAGAAAGCAGATTGGGCAATGGGTAGCCTGACGATGAGTGAAGAAAGAATGAAAATCTTGAATTTCTGTGACCCTTTCATAGATGATCCTCTAAGAGTTGTTTATTCTAGCAAAGAAAGTCTTTTTTCGAGAGGTAAGCAAAACTATGCTCAATTGCAATGAATTTTGATTGTACCACCTCTGATATCTAGCGTTAGATGGTTGAACCTTGTACAAAGTTATGCAAAAAACTTTTTACGTACAAAACAAAGATGTTAATTAATGATAGGTTAAAAAAACTATTACTGCTTATGAATACACATAAAAAAAGGAATTGATTTTACTTAGTTACTCAATCTTCTTGTTCTAGCCTTTGACGTGGTGACACGATATTTGTTTTTATCATTTTTTTTTTTAAATATTTGCGAAGAGAAATGCAATTCCCAACCCATTTTGCGTGGCCAAAAACGTATATTAAAATTTTCAATTGATAATAATTCATTATGTTAATATTTCAATGAATTATTAATTAAAAAATATCCAAGGGCATCTGTTGAACAAGGGTCAATTTTTTTTCTAAAATACACAGTGCAGGCGAGGTTTGCACTTGCACTTGTTTCAATAACGCAAATTAACGTCTTATTCACTCTTATCCGCTCGACTATCCTAGCGACAGGTCATTTACAATCATTACCAATACATAAACTGAGCAAGACATGAAAAGTAAGCTTTCACAAGCCACACTTGTGATATCGACATCCTTCTTTATTATTTACCCATCCAGTAATTTTCTTTCTAATAATCACGAAGTACCTACCAATTTTTACAATAAAATGTTTATGTATTATTTTTGCTTTCAGGAAATGCGATTCTCCATTCTTTTCGAGCTGTCGTTTGGTTCACTCTGTTTGGATTGATATTAACTCTTGCAATACTAATGAAGCCAGATTACATATTGTATTCAAATAAGATGCCTCCCCTATTCGTCAATCGATTTTTGGTAACAAAATTTACTTACATATTTTTCTTGCATATAATATTAACTTCAAACACTTATTTTTAATATTTTTAAGGGTTTGGTGGTTTACACAGTGAAAGTCCATTGTATATTAAAATAATTAACACAGTTTTAATTCACTATTTAAAATTTTATTGTTGTCTAGTACTTTAGCCCATAAGGCATCTTCAGAACAGACTTATTTTTAAAGCTGTAATTTTTGATTTTCATGGTCGGTATTTCATTTTTTTTTGTGCACATCAGAGTACCCTAATTACAGCATCTTTACAGGTATCCACATCCTGGGAGGAAGTTTATTGGTAGATTTGTAAATCTTAATAAATTATAATTTTTTTTGTTGATCTGTTAACACAGTGAAAGTCCATTTTTGTAAATATTAAAAAAATTGAAATGGTAAAACATGGTTTTAATTCACTTTATTATTTTTGTTTTTGCTCGAACATTTTCGCCTAATGAGACATCTTCAGGAGCAGAATGGTGACAAATATATTTTTATAAAAATATGAATTAAAACCATGTTTTACCATTTCAATTTTTTAAATAAATTACACTGAAAATGTCTATATTAGACTTTATTAAGATGATGATGATGATGATGAGTTGATGATTTCTTTATAGCGCCGTTTCGTGATGTAGTCACTCCAAGGGTGCTGGTGCAAACGATGCCAGAAATTTGCTTGTCTTCAGTGCATTTCGGAACTTTCCATGGTCCTCTAGCTCTCTCACATGATGTTTAGAGCTTTATACTCCGAGTCACATGATGTTGCACCACAGCATCAGTACGGCTTTTCGGTACATTAAATAGATCATGTTCTCGCCCGTAGGTGTTGTCGTCTAGCACGGACAACCTGTAGCCCTCCAACAGGGTGGAACTGTCAATTAATCTCTTGATGATCTAATGAGAATACAACATAAGGGACCTGTTGTGTTTCGTTTCTAGGCTTCTAAATCCTGTCTCCCGAAGTAGCTCCTCATGATGCACAAATTGTGGATAACTTACACGCAGCCTCATGAAGACATAACTGAAAAACTTTTTTTTTATTTTTTCTATCATATCTATGTACTTTTGTCGGTAAAGAGTCCAAACCTCGACAGCGAACTCTAATTTGGATCGCACAACGCAGCTAAAGACGTCCACCATCGCTCTAGGCTTAGTGAGTTGTTTGCTCACTCTGATTACTAATCCCAGCAGCTGGTAGCACTTAGTCATCAGTTGCGTTATATGATCAGAGAATTTCAGTCCTGGATCAAACACAACTCCCAGATCCCGCATTGATTTCACACGAGACAGTAATTGCCCACCAATACTTATGCAAGATGGGTCTAAAAGATTTGGTGAAGGACATCGAGACGCATTTCTTTGAGTTAAAGAAGAACTGCTAATGCATCTAAATCATTTTGTAGATTTTTGCAGTCGAAATATCTACTACTTTACTTATCTACGGGGTTATTGAATTATTATTTAATAATTCATTAATGATAAACAATAATGAATTATTAAATGATGATATTAATACCTGTTTTTGGCCAGGCAGAATAGGTTGGTGAATTGCATTCCTCTTCACAAATCTATTTAAAAAAAAAAAGTGAGCCACCATGAAAACAACAAAAACCCCCACTTCGCTTTGATAACTCGCTTTGAGAATGCTTTCTGCTCGTGAAAGCGAAACTTCGGTAGATGGAAAATCACAAATAGACCATGGTCTTACCAGAAAAAACACAAAAAAAGTTTTTTAATACCGATTTATGTTAACATTTAATCTTTTTATGATGACTAACCAGTTATTTTAGTTTTTGTTTGTGAATTTTAGCTGGTGACATGTATCCTTATTGAGCAAACTGTAAGCAAATTGGATTCAGTTCTTGGTCGACGGTTTTTGATGCCATGGTTGCTTTGTTGTCTCATCATAAGCACTGCATACAAAGGGAAACTGGCTTCACTGATGATTAACGAACCTCCTAAACAGATCAGAACTTTGAGCGACTTGGTTCAGGAAAGACCTTTGGCTTACCTTAGTTTTGTAAGTTTTTTATGTCATTTTTTTATTGAGCTGGGCTGAAAGTTTTACGAACGTCGACAGATCTTACCATATATATTTTAAGATAGGTCGGAATAAAACATGGAGGCTTATCATCAGCTGATTTTTAATATCATCAGCTGACATTTTATACGAGACAACGATCAGCTGTTCAGACACCATGTTTTATTCCGTTAACTCTTCATGTGTGTATGTATGTACGGTAAGATTTATTAATTATTCCCTGTTTTATTTGAAGTCCTGGAGGATTGTGGCGCGGGAGGCCCTGAGCCTTCAAGGCTTATAAGCCAAAGAAAGTAAGTAAAGTAAAGTAAGTTTATTTGAAGATGTATTATTTACCGTTGTATTCCGTTCTTGTCTGTCTTATCTCAAACAGAGGTAATTTCACATGAGCAATGTTTGTATGTGTGCTGGACCAATGTGTCTTATAAATGCTAGAAATTGATTTTTGAAATATTAAAAAAAACTCTCACACCATGGTGTTAACCGTTTTATTCTTAGTTCAGATTGTGTAGAATGTGATTCAAAAGACACATTTCATTTCAAGGCCAAATTTGAATCAAATGGTAAATAAGCCACACAAGCAGTGGGAGATGACAAATTTTCAACCGTTTTATTCTTGATGCTATCATTTTAGTTCAGACTCATGATTCTATAAATTTCAGGGTGACATGACCAGTACATTGACAATGATGAAGACATCGTCCGATCCAAATTACCAGAAACTGGTTCCCTTGGCCAGAAACACGCATGATATGTGCGACTCTGCCATGGCCACTGTTCAAAATGGCTCAATAATGATACGTGAACAGTACACCATCATGTATTACCTAAGAGCCACGTGTGCTCAAAGGTTGAATCCTGAGATAATATCCAAGTGAGTCCTGTTCCTCCTAGTTGTTAAATTTGGTCACTATAAAATAATGATATTAGTTATATTATGAATTGTTTGTTGACGATTTGGTAAAATTAAATAATAAATAATGATATTAGGAGGATTTCGATACCTCAAAGGTAAAACTGAATAATTGACACATCAAGCTTATATGGGTTTCTCAGATAAATGCACATTTTTTCCTATTTTCTACGAAAGAAAACACTAAACAGTGTGAAAATCCTGTAGCTTAGAACAATATTATCATGAGCACCTTCTTCTAATGGGGAGTCACACCCAATGCGCCTGCAGATAAGTCGAAAACGTCGATCAATACAATATACATGATACTAGGGGCGTTGCCCCTGGCTGCTACGCAGCCCAACCCCTTAACATTTGTGAAATGTTTATATTGCACATAGTTTCCTCGCGTTAAACTTCGTAGTATTAAAAAATATGTAAAATAAAAACACGCAGTTTTTGTAAAAGAACATTAACTTAGATTTGTTAGGCTTTGATAAAATAAATTTATGAAAATCCGCCATTACAAAAAAATTCTGGGAATTTCCCGCACTGTAAACGGTTATACCTTAATATAATAAATACATCGATAGTGTATGCAAATATTAAATTTTTTGACTCAAATGAACATAAGTGCAAAAAGAGTTGCACTTATGTTCATTTGAGTTGGGTGTTTATGTTGTAAGTCCACATGCAGCATGTGTAAGCGTGAACTTTTACGAGTCTGCTAGTGTACTTGTGTTATGTCACTGTGATTTTTGCTTAAAGTGCTGTTCTGTCACTGTGCTGTTTTGACACTGTGCTGATTTGTCACTGTGCTGTTTTGTCACTGTGCTGTTTTGTCACTGTGCTGTTTTGTTACCGTGTTGTTTTGTCACCGTGTTGTTGTGTCACTGTGCTGTTCTTTCACTGTGCTTTTTTGTCTCCGTGTTGTTTTGTCACTATGCTGTTTTGTCAACGTGCTGCTTTGTCACTGTGCTGATTTGTTACTGTGGTGTTTTGTCACCGTGTAGTTTGGTCACTGTGCTGATTTGTCACTGTGTTGTTTTGTCACCGTCATTTTTTGTCACTGTGCTGTTTTGTCACTGTGCTGTTATGTCATTGTGCTGTTTTGTCACCGTGCTTTTTTGTCAATGTGCCGTTTTGTCACTTTATATCACTGTGCTGTTTTGTCACCGTGCTATTTTGTCACTGTGCTGTTATGTCACTGTGCTGTTTTGTCACCGTGCTTTTTTGTCAATGTGCCGTTTTGACACTGTGCTGTTAGATCACTGTGCTGTTTTAACACCGTGCTGTTTCGTCACTGTGCTGTTATGTCACTGTGCTCTTTTGTCACCTTCCTGTTTTTTCACTGTTTATTTGTCCCCGTGCTTTTTTTGTCACTGTGCTGTTTTGTTACTTTGTTATTTGGTCATGTATCGTTTTGTCACTGTTATATAACTATGTAATATAGCTTTGCAACTTAGATTACAGATTATAAAGAATAGAAATCAAAATAATTTCCTTGTCTTATAGGTTGGTATGAGGCTGACCACCCATACTGTAAAAATGGTTCACTTTGCCAACGTCACCCCTGTTTGAGGGAAGATGGGCAAGAGTTGCTGAGCTTATGTTCATTAGAGATTGTGTTTTTATGTTGTAAGGACACATGCAGCATGTGTAAGCGCGAACTTATAAGTGTGTGCTTGAGGGAATGCATCCTTAATTATATTACCCTTCGTCGTCGAGTTTCGATTTTCAAAATCAATGCCATCACAGCAGATGAAACACATTCATTATCTATGGCAAATTAATTTTTGTATATATGCTGCAATGCTGCGAGCTTACGCGTATGTGTTTAAAAATGTATGAAAACTTCTTTCAATAAATCTGTTTGTTCATATTGAAAATGTATGGAACTATATAGACATCTAGCGGCAAAACGTAAAAGTTTTTTTTATATTTTCTTTTATTTCATGCAAATTAAAAAAAAAAAGCAAACAAAAAAAAAATGGATTTAAATCTGTAATCTAAGTTGCAAACATATATAACATTTGAGATTCATATTACATGCATTCTTACAAGCAGACATGTATAAGTTCTAATCTAATCTAATCTAATCTAAGCTGCAAAGATATATATCATTTAAGATTTATATTAAATGCATTCCCACACGCAGACAGGTACAAGTTCACGCTTACAAATGCCCAATGTGGACTTGCAAAATAAAAACCTAATTTCAAATGAACATAACCACTGCAACTCTTGCCGACTTTTCCTCAAACAGAGATAAAATTTGCATGGTGAACCATTGCTAACAGTATGGGTGGTCAGCCACATACTAACCTATAAGTCAAGGAAATTATTTTGTTAAGTTCTATAATCTAAGTTGCAAAGATCATACCAATCGAGATTCATATTAAATGCATTCCCACAAGCAGACATTTATAAGTTCGCGCTTACACATAATGCATGTTGACTTACAACATAAAAACCCAATCACAAATTAATATAAGCCCTGCAACTCTTGCCAATCTTCCCTGAAACACAGCTGAAATCTGCAAAGTGAACCATTTTTTAAACTATGGGTGGTCGATTTTCTTTTACAAAGGCTGCATGTTTTTATTTTACATGTTTTTCGAATTTTAACGCGAGGAAACTATGCGCAATATACACATTCACCAAATGGGGTTGGGCTGCGTAGCAGCCAGGGGCAACGCCCCTAGTTTAATATGAATATCAAATGGTATGTATCTTTGCAACTTAGATTATAGAACTAAACAAAATAATTTCCTTGACTAAAAGGTTAGTATGTGGCTGACCACCCATACTGTAAGCAATGGTTCACCATGCAAATTTTATCTCTGTTTGAGGAAAAGTCGGCAAGAGTTGCAGGGCTTATGTTCATTTGAGATAAGGTTTTTTGTTGTAAGTCCACGTGGGGCATTTGTAAGCGCGAACTTTTACCTGTCTGCTTGTGGGAATGCATTTAATATGAATCTCAAATGATATGTATCTTTGCAACTAAGATTATGTAAAGAAATACACAAAATAATTTCGTTGACTTATAGGTAGGTATGAGGCTGACCACCCATACTTAAAAAAATGGTTTACTTTGCAAATTTCACCTTTGTTTCAGGGAAGGTTGGCAATAGTTGCAGGGCTTATGTTCATTTGGAATGGGTTATGTTGTAAGTATACATGCAGCATATGTAAGCGCGAACTTATACATGTCTGCTTGTAAGAATGCATGTAATATGAATCTCAAATGTTATATATGTTTGCAACTTAGATTACAGATTTAAATCCATTTTTTTTTTGTTTGTTTTTTTTTTTAATTTGCATGAAATCAAAGAAAATGTAAAAAAAACTTTCACGTTTTGCCGCTAGATGTCAATATAGTTCCATACATTTTCAGTATGAACAAACAGATTTCTTGAAAGAAGTTTTAATACATTTTTAAACACATACGCGTAAGCTCGCAGCATTGCAGCATATATACAAAAATTAATTTGCCACAGAACATGAATGTGTTTCATCTGCTGTGATGGCATTGATTTTGAAAATCGAAACTCGACGACGAAAGACGACCACGAAGGACAATATAATTAAGGATATTAATAATATTAAATTATTTATTTGGTGAGCGCTGTTTTTGTGTGAATCACACTTTTCTGTGATTTGTAATGTTGGTTTATTGGCTTGCTACATTTTTTGCATAAGACATTTTTTACTTTTTTTGTATAGATTTATTTTTAAGGTTTTGTTGTTTTCTTATACTTAAATGTTATTTATTACTCGTATTCCTTGACTTATAGGTTGGTATGAGGTTGACCACCCATACTGTAAAAAATGGTTCACTTTGCCAATGTCACCCCTGTTTCAGGGAATGTCGGCAAGAGTTGCAGGGCTTATGTTCATTTGAGATTTGGATTTTATTTGTAAGTACACAATCAGCATTTGTAAGCGCGAACTACACGTGTTTGTTTGTGGGCATACATCTGAGAGCTTTGAATGAATATATCCTTGCAACTTAGATTATAGATTATAGACACCTCAAGTGCCCTCTGCGAGCTTGTTTGTGTCTCTAAAGAAAGCGTCAGCTCTCAAGCAATACCCAATTCGTGTAAGGCTGGATGGACCTTTGGTGGTTCGGTCTTTGGTAAAGGTAGATTTTTTTAATCCAGCCAAGAGCATATTTGAAAAATGAAATCTGTTTTTATGCTTCGCTGGGATTCAAACACACTACCTTTCAATCACGAGTCCGAAGCGTACACCACCCCCATAACCTCACCCCATTCATTTGAAATACTCTGTTTTTTGTTGTTCTGATTTTGTTTCCATTTTGTATCTCGATTTCATTTCAGACTCCAAATGGTCGGCGAAGTATTTTACCCATCAAAACATGGATGGCCATTTCGAAAGACGACTCCTTACTTGCTGATCTTTAACAAGTACATCAGTAGAATCTGTGAAGCCGGTCTCTGTGCAAAATGGAACATGGACGCTGTGACCTTGGGAAAAGAACCTATCACGTTACAGGGAGCACAGAATGTGGAAGGAAGTATAGGGAAACCGTTTACACTGAAGACCATTTATGGACCGATTATATTGTGGGCAGTGGGAATGACAGTGTCAACTTTATGTTTTTTTATTGAAATTCTCAGTATAAATTTTATCACTAAAAAGCGTTGGAATAACATGTTTTGTAGCTTTAGAAAAAGGGAAGAGAAAGTGAAAACTATATATTTTTTGAAGTAATGTATTTTTTCAAATAGTTTTTTTTTTTTAAAACAAAACATGACCTTCTTATTCTCACATACGGTAAAACGCATATTTTTTTTAATCATTTTATGAGCTAAGTATGTATTTTCTTGTTAATTTACAGAAAACACTGTTTCAATAAAAAACAGCATAATTTTGTTGTATATTTTAGGGGATAAAATATAATAACTGTCTGTGTGATTAATGTCAACTTAATATGATGATATTTTTGTACCTATTTGTTGTGTTTTTTTTTCATCATTTTTTTTCATCATTTTTTTTTTTACATTTTTTATTATTAATAAAAGTAGAGTGATCAAAATAAATAAATAAAAGTGCCGTTTGAATTATCTATGGGCAAGCGTTTCTAATCCATTACAATATAATCAATTTATTTTCACCTAAGTTTCTGATTTGTTGGAGTTTATTTACAAAAGAGATGTAAATAAAGATCTCTTATAAAGATTGCGTGAACATTATGTGAAGTGATGGTTTTCCCTCGATTGTTATCACACTACAACAAATAATCCATTTATAAAAATGTTTGCTTTTTCCTGTTACCTTCACAGTGAGTGACGTTTTAAAAAAGATTTGTGGCCCAAAGCTTCCATACCGCAAAATAAACGGAAGTTCCCACTTAAATAAAATGTATTTTCCGTCAAATAAGTAATAATTATTTGAAAAGTGATAAAAAACCGAAAAAATGGGTACTTTTATCAATTTATTGATTACGATTTTAATCTTGAAAGCAATCAAAGCCGAAGAAATAAAAACGACATATTTGCTACAAAGCATAGAAGAAATTGAAAATGCTGAAGTAATAAATAAAAATGTGTACCAAATCATCAAAAAGATATCGGCTTTCAATGATATCATATTTCATTACGAAAACGCTACAAGCAATGAAATTAATACGTATTTGGATGACTCTTTAAATACGGACTTCAATTCTATCAAGAGTCTTCAGGCATCGGAAAGGATGACTGTTTTAATAAACTACGATACTGTCAATTGGACAAGATCACAGCAAATTGTCAAAGTCACTAGACACACTTTCCACATTGTCCTGATGATGGATCCAAAATTATTTTGTGAACATGATCCCGATATAGTAAACCATTATGATTACATTTTGTTTATTTGCTCCATAAACAGTTGCACAAATTTCGATCAAAAAGACAACAGAGAATCACTTTTTCTTTGTGGTGATTACTTAAAAAGGATCAACACAGTTTTTGTAATGCATTTGAATGAAAAAGAATTGGTTCTCTATGAAATTTGCTACTTTTGTGGAAAAAGAGCGGAAAAATTAAATATGAAGCTTGAAACACAGTTTGACCTTGGGTTTGAAAACACTGTCATCGATGCAATGAATGTCGTGATTGAAAAACAATTCCTTGATTTTAGCAGACACGTGTTTAAAATAGTGTTTTCATCAGCCGACTTTGGTTTCAAATGTTTCGGTCCGACAGACACAAAAAACAATACTGAAACCATCACTACTTGCAGAAGCGTCGGAGGACTTGAAGGCCACTTGTTGAAAGCACTGGCTAGAAAGTTAAATTTCGACTACGTTTTGATCACTTATCCTCACAACGATAGTTTTATCTACAGAAACTTGATACTGGATGTGTACCACAAGAAAGCTGACTGGGCTATGACAGGCCTGACGATCACTGAACCTAGGATGAAAATAATCAGGTTTTGCTCGGCGTTCATCAGTGATCCTTTGAGGGTGGTGTATTCAAGCAAAGAGAGCGTGTTTAGTCGAGGTGATTATAATAATTCTATCAGTGTTACTTATTAGATTTTCTTATTCTAAGCTTATCACCGGGCATAGCTATGCCCGGTGTAAAAACTTATACCTGGCATAAAAATTTCTTACTTATAATCATGGCATAAACAAGGAATTACTGTTCTCAAGAAATTATTTTTCCATGTTACCACCCTGAGGCTGCGCATGCGCAGATTTTTATTCATGCCTCTAGCGCGCATTTTAAATTTTTTTGACATTCCAATCTGACAGCTTACTCACCACGCAAGAGTTACTTTTTTGATGATGAATCCAAGAAAACGTTTTTTTTAAATAATATTCTCTGTAATTTGTTCATTCACATTTATTGTTAAAAAATATATTCTTAACAACTTCCTAGTTTTATTCTGAAGCAGTATTATAAAAAAAGTGTACACATGTTTAATTAGGTTTTTATTGACACAAGCAAAAGGTATAATAAAATAAAATTTAAAAATTCTTGAAAACAGTTTGTTCATATTTGTATATAATTATTTTAAATTTGTCAAGAATTGCGAAAATCCATTCATACTTTTGACCACGATTGACACTTTTGACAGATGTCATTTGACAAAAACGTGTTATTCCAAGCTTATACTACCCTCCAACCAGGAATAATGACTCTAGGTCGTTAAGCCAGGTCTATACCCGAGTTAACTTTATGAAATGATTATAAGTAACAATTTATTGCTATTCCCTCGTTATACCAGACATAAATCTTATTCCCAATTTATAAGTAACACAGATAGTCTATACCCGAGTTAACTTTATGAAATGATTATAAGTAACAATTTATTGATATTCCCTCGTTATACCAGGCATAAATCTTATTCCTAATTTATAAGTAACACAGATAGTCTATACCCGAGTTAACTTTATGAAATGATTATAAGTAACAATTTATTGATATTCCCTCGTTATACCAGGCATAAATCTTATTCCTAATTTATAAGTAACACAGTATAAGTATTAATATTCTTCTTTGGGTTTTAAATCACATAGTGACGCCCTTTTGTCTAAAGCTTACGCCAAATGCTGATGCAAAAAGTTATTTCAAGGTTTTTTTTGACATTGCTCTGTTAACTATCTTTCTTTCACCATTTTTTGAAGGGCGTTCATAAGTCGTATGATTGAGGATAGCGCAACTTTCTTATTTTTTACAAATAACTTCTCTTTTGTTTTTTGCAGGTAATGCAATGGTCCAATCATTTGTTGGACTAGTATGGATAACATTGATTCTTGTAATATTAGTTCTTGCAATTTTATTGAAGCAAACGTACAGTCTATTTTCAAACAATGACACGTCAAGCTTGGAAAATGGACTAATTGTGAGTAATCCTGTTCCTAAAATATTGATACGAATATGTACATGGTGTTTCGTTTGTCTGTGATAAAATCTATCAGGTACTTGTCTCAAGTATATAATTTATACTTGATTGGTCGAGGTTGCTCAATTGTTCTAGTAAAGTTTTGCATGTGCCAATTCTCAATGGTTAGAGAATACTCCTTATTCTTGCTATAAATTAAGAGCCAAATCTGATTTCAAGCAGAGAAGCCAATCGACTATTGTTGTATGGTGTACGTTTAAGTAATTCTGTATGTGAACTGTATCTGAAATAAATTGTGTGAAAATAAATCACCACAATTTTACTTGAATTGAACCCGGTAAAAACATAACAATATTTATTCAACAAACAGCAACATTCCATGTATTTTTTTAAAGGTCATAAGCTGCATTTTGATTGAACAAACTGTTCACAATTTGGATACCATACTCGGTCGTCGTTTGCTGATTCCGTGGTTGCTTTGTTGTCTGATCATCAGTACGGCGTACAAAGGCAAGCTGGCTTCGAAGATGATAAATTCCCCTCCCAAGCAAATAAAGACCCTGTCTGACTTGGTAGAGGAACATCACGTCACGTATTTGAATCATGTAAGTGAATTGATCGTATTTTTACACGCTCCTTTTAACAATTTAACAAACACACTTTCTCTTTTTTAATTCGTTCATTTTAAATATCAATGTTCCTTTCCACTTTTTTTACCCTCGTGCTATAAACAGATGCTTGTGTGCATGCAAGGCGAGATCCTAGTTCTATTTTACTATTATTTTAAAGTTGCAACCATTTCAGATCAAGTCAAGCAAAAAAAAAACATGAAAATATAGAAATTAAAACTAATAAAAGATTAAAACCGAGTAAAAATACAAAACAATTATATTTTAAGCAATTAAACGATGTTTTCGATTTTCAAATCTTTATAAAAGAAATAAACCCCTCAGTAATGAAAGTAAATAAACATATTAAAGAAAAGGGGTCCCAAATTGTGGCCCTGTTTTACTCCTTAGTAAATTGTTTTCTGTATTTTTCAGTACGACATGTCAACGCCATTTACTTTGATGAAGACATCATCTGATCCCACTCACCTCAAGATGGCTTCACTGGTTCGAAACGACTTGGATATTTGTGACCAAGCTCTTGCTACCATACAAAGCAAATCAATATTTATAGAAGAGCAATTTTATATCATGTACCACCTAAGGACTAAATGCATTCTAACCAAGAGAATTGCATGGGATGAACTAGAGAAGTAAGCATATAAACGCAATCAAGCTACATATTGTCAATGCCACCTCAGTTTTAGGGAAGGGCGTCAGGAGTTCTAATGTTTATATTCATATGAGGTTTGGTTTATTGTGTAAATGCACATGTGTAAGCGCGAACTTACATTTTTTCTCTTATTTTTATTATATTTTTCACGCTAGCCGTGATCTAGCAATAATCGCACAAGGAGTGCCACCCAAAATATGATTCTACTTTCAGTAACATCGAACCACTTACTTTTAGAGTCATGGGCACGCCTCTGACCAAGAGGTTCTTGTTTTGTCGTGCCGTTGCCGGAAAGATCTTTCCCCCCTTGTGAAAATATAGAGCTTTGCATGAGCGTCCATGTACTGTGGGTCCTTCTGACGCATACATACAGGATGGGTATGAAGAGGATTCGAGCATTACCTGCTTGTGGACTTACGTTAAATATGAGCCTTAAATGTCAATATATCTTTGCAACTTAGATTACAGATTCACCATCTCAAATAAATTGGATTACAACTTAACTTTTAACACCAACAAGCAGCATATAAAATGAACGACATTTGAATAATTGATTTTATACGATTGAGTTTTGACCTATTGTATTTTTGATATAGTTTCTGAAACTTCAAATTTTGATGATTCAATAAGACCCTTTGTTGTATATTTTTTTCAGACTTCAAATGGTCAGAGACTCATTTTATCCTGCAACACAAGGTTGGCCATTTCAGAAGACAGCTCCATTCCTTCCCATTTTCAACAAATACATCCAATGGGTGTGCGAAGCTGGACTGTGCGTAAAATGGAACATTGAAGCAGTGACCTTGGGCGGGAAACCAATCACCTTCTCTGGTGACCAGCAGAGTGGAAACAAAGAGAAACCATTTACCCTGAAGACAATATATGGACCACTTGTTTTGTGGATCGTTGGGATGTTTCTATCTTTACTAACTTTTGTGGTTGAATTGTTATTAGCAAAGTATTCTAGTAAAAAAGGTAAAAAATAATTGGTAATGCCTCAAGATAAGGTTTTTTAAATTTGTATTCCTTGACTTATAGGTTGGTATGAGGCTGAAGTTTCAAGTAAAAAACGGTGAAAAATGATTGGTTATCTCTCAAGATAATGTTTTTCAATTTGTATTCCTTGAATTAGGTATAGGATGGTATGAGACTGACCACCTTACTGTAAACAATGGTTTAAGTGCCAATGTCACTCCTTTTTCAGGAAAGGTCGGCAAGAGTTGCAGGGCTTATGTTCATTTGAGATTGGGTTTTACGTTAAAGTGCGAACTTGTACGTGTCTGCTTATGGGAATGCATTTAATATAAATCTAAAATGTAATATATCTTTGCAGGATAGATTATTCTTATTACCTATAGATAATAATGATACTTGGCTAAATGCTTTAATACTCTACTTTTAAAAAAAATCTGCAATTAACTGAGTTAACCTCATTTCCTATTTTATTCAATTTCCCGCAAAACGCTTCAACATATTTTATTGTTTAAAAATAAAAAGACTTTGAACTTTTAAATCTCGTTTCAACGCAGGGCGCGTTGTTTGCATACCGTCCGGGCATTTTAAATCCCGCTTAGACGTCAGTGGGATTAAGCCCGGGATTAAGTAATCAACAAAAAAGTCTGACAGCCCTGCTCATCCGCGGCTAGACTGAGATTTGAATAAAAAATGGGGTTTTTCGGTTCAAGAGAAAGGGGTGCACATTTAAAGAGGAATTTATTTTTTGACTCCGCCGCCAAAAAAACATTGCAAGTGAAGTAGGTATCACCAAGTGAAGCGACTTCACATGAGTTGTATGAACTTGGTGGGGGGAGGTGGGTAAAGTGCCTGGATCCTACCCTTTACCCTACCTAGAGGGTAATACGTGAGGTATAGCCACGATTGTGAGAAAAATTGACGGACGAAAGCAGTCTTCATCCTAAAATAATAATCTAATCTAAGTTGCAGAGATATATTAACATTTAGAATTCATATTGTTAGGAACTATGGATTCGTTGAACGTGAGCTTAAGCACGCTGGTTGGTATGTGTGACGTATCTGATTTAGTGTAGAACAATTCATTATGGAAGTGTTACGAACGTATGGGTTCGCACGTTAGCCTTAGCACGCTGGTTGATGTGTGACGTCTCTATTATAGTGTGGAATATTGCTCTGGTATAATCTATTATGGAAGTATCTACCATGTTCTCGAACATGCAAGAATCGTTTCTGCCGCACATATAAATACGAGCAAAGATTCTCTAGCACAGGCAGGGTCAGGTCCTGTAAGCAGAGGGTGAAGAGTGAACAGAACATTGTAACCTTTATTGTGAAAAATAAATCTTGTAAAATAAATTTACAACGCAATTTAATTAATAGTAACCTAAGTCAAATCTTAAAAATATTATGTATTAAGTGCATGCTTGCAAGCAGACACGTGTAATTTCGTACTTACAAACGCTGCATGTGTACTGACAAATACCCCTGCAACTTTTGCCGACCTTACCTAAAACAGTGGTGAACAAAGAGAACCATTTGTTTACACTTTACAGTGTGGGTGGTCAGCCTCATACCAAGATATCTAAATCTAAATCTAAATCTAAGCTGCAAGGATATGTATCATTTGAGATTCATATCAAATGCATTCCCACAAGCAGACACGTATAATTTCGCGCTCACACATGCCGCATGTAGACCTGCAATCTAAAAACCCAATTCTCAAATGGACATAAGCCCTAATAAGTCAAGGAATATTCTCATTGGATCAATACCCAGGATGGGTGTTGGTCTCTTAGGTAAATCTGTACGTACGTACAAATAAAATTTAAATTCTTAAGGTATGCACGTTAATGTTAGGATTTTGGGAAAATACATATTTGATAGTTTTAAAAAAACTTAGCTACTAATTTCGTAAAGTTCTTTGACTTCTAGGTTGGTAGATATGATTCAGGAAAAGTGGCCAGAGTTGTGTTTTAATTTGAGGTATGCGGCTGACCACCGATGCTGTAGAAAATGGTTCACTTTGCCAATGTCATCACTGTTTCAGAGAAGGTCGGCAGGAGTTGCAGGGTGTATGTTCATTTGAGATTCGGGTTTTTATATTGTGCGGCATGTTTAAGCGCGAACTTATACGTGTCTGTTTGTGAAAATGCATATAATGTGAATCTTTAATGTAACATAAATTTGCAACTTGCAACACATGCAGAATGTCTTACATGAGACTGCTTGTGAAGTTGTGGGTACATTAAATATAAGTCTACAATTAGTTAAAAATTCAAATTGGTAAAACACAGTTTTAATTCACTTATTTTTATTATTAAAATATTTTTTACCCATTTAAATTTTTAACTAATTAAAAAGGAACTTTCACTGTCTTAATAAATCCACCCTAAAAAATATAAGTCTAAAATGTTTATATATCTTTGTAACTGAAATTACAAATGGATACATCATATATGCAGCTAGTTTAAGCGTGAATTTACATTTGCATAGTTAGGGCGTGCTTTAAATATGAATTTTAAATATTTATATAATTTTGTAACTTAGATTATAGATTCAATGATCAAAGAAACGTTGTACAATAACTTATTATTAAATATCAAAGATTTTCATGCGTAAAAAGTATATAAATATTTTAAATTTGATAAATTAAACGTTGATTTAATATTTAATGTGCTAATTTTTTTTTCTTGCTGCTTTATGTAATTCTTCCTTATATATTTTTTTATGTCAGCATTTTTCCCTCAAATATAAATCCAAGCGAAAAAAATCAATGCAATTGAAATTGTAGCAAAAAATAAACAGATATTAAAAATATAAATAAAAGGTCTGGAGATTAAATTGAAATTAATTTTTAATACACGGGCTTTCCTTTTTTTGCAGAGATGAAAAACGAAATAATTCATTACGTTTGAGAAAAATATTATTCTTCAAAAGTAAAATTAATGAGAGCAGGCGAAAAAAAATACATAAATAAAAAACGTGGATTTTCTGAAAAAAATACAGCCGCTTATTGTAATCAAGTTTCTAACAACCATTTCGGTTCACAAAAAATAACCATTAAATATTTAAAAGATTTCTCTTTTATCCGAAATAAATCTACAATTCACCTCTACACTATAGTAACCGGGTCTCGCTTGAGAATCGGCGCTTTCTTAAGTTGCTTTCACAGAGCTGTGATTCACTCAAAAACAGCGCTAACAAAATTAGCTTAACAAGATGCATTTATTTTCGTCCCTTTAAAAAAAATGGTATTGTGTTTTTGGAATTGACAAAGGATAGGGATGAGCTGAACTTCGGTTCACATTCGGTTCAACCGAATTTCGGCAGCTTGAACCGAACTTCGGCATTCGGCCTAAATTCGGTTTAAAATCCAAACATTCGGTGTAAGAAAAAGTAAAACAAAATACCTACTTGCACCATTTTGACTGTTATAATTGGATGTAATCGTATCTTTTATAACCGTAAAATAATAATAAGGCCTTTATATACTCACTCATGGTCATTTATTTTAGTAGGAACAAGTGAACATTAATTAACAACTTAATAAAAAAAATATAAATCGTCTTCTACTCCGTTACATAGATATCAGATTTAAACAAAAATGAAGTCAACTTATTATTCTTCCAACAAATAACAGTAACTAGAAACTATAAAACGTAATATTTTTGCCTTAACTTACCTGATTTTTTTATTTTAACCGAATGTTCGGCCGAAGTTCGTATTCGGTTCAAACCACATTCGGCCCATCCCTTCAAATAAAACATTAGGCGGCAAATTTTTTAACCGTTTAAATCGATTTGGAAAAAGTTGAATTTTATAACCGTCGTGTCGCGTCGTTTGTAACAGCGCTTTCATTTGATACAATGTCTAAGTAATTTAAAAAAAATATTATAAAAGATATTTATTACTTTGGTCGGTAGGTAAATTATTTCATATTTTTCGTGTAATTGAAATATTAATGGCAACACCAGCAAGCAGAGCCGGGATAATAATTGCGTTCGTATGACAACACTGAACAAAACGCGCGCCGCCGCCATTTTTAATTATTCCGTGCAACTTTCATCGCTAAACACTGACGCTTGTTTGGATAAATGAAAGTGCACGCCTTCTCGGTCGCACTCCTAGCGTTTGTGCATCTCTGTCCTTGTCGTTTGTGGGGAGGGATTGTAATGCTGGAAATGGATTTCCGGTATTTCAGTTAGCTCTCAGCATTAACATTTAATGTAATTCACTTTTTTTTAAATCCATAGCTGATCCAAAGGTTATATTTTAATGCATAATAGAATTAGTGCGTTGACGTCAGTCATACATAAGGGAAGAGATGAAAGAGAAAATCGTGAAAAGAATGGCTGGATCAGATTGGTGAAGCTGTGAAAGAATGGGATTTAATTACACCTCTGCGGTACTACAGCAAGTGTCATAGACCCCTAGAGTCTTTAGAATCTAGGGAGTCTCCCGCAAAGGATTTCTTAAAAAAAAAAGCGAATGTACAAGATGATATATATTAATGAATTAAAAGAGGTATGCAAAGATGCGAAAAATAGAGGCTAATCTGCAAAGGCTCTGACCACCCATAGCGAAATAGCGACAGAATTAAAGTTACTGACTGAGATGAATGATATTTGAAGGTGGTTTCAGATCATCATTCTAATTTCAGATGAAATACTTGTACTAGAACAAATGCAAAAAATCTGCGTATATATATAGCCACACTCTTACCGCGTTGATCCCGAAGGGCTCGTAGGTGGTGCTTGGAACCTATTTGATTTCACAGGTAAAAGGCCACCAAAACGAGAATCATTTCTGTCGCCCTTAGTGGGGATCAAACCCTTTTCTTCTGGTATGGAACGCAAACATTCTAGCAACTGAGCTTTGAAAATATTGGAAATAAGAAAAAGTGCTGTAAGAAAGTATGTAGTATGGAAATGACATCTTTTTTATACTGCTTTTGCACTTTTGTGTCTTTTTATTAATGAATGAAAAAAATGGTATTCATAACACTTTGTACATTGCAATACCGGTTTTCAAGTCTTCCATGCGCCATCCTTGTTTGTACCGCGAATAGAGTTTTTCATTCAGGATATTATTCGAGGCAGATGGACTTTGTGTACAATGCATGAACGCGCCTCAGTTCGCCTCTGTACCCCAAGTATAAAACATTACGTTCAAATTCAACCGTAGCCTTTCAGTAAAAAATGTATGAAAACTAAAACGCTCAACAGCAGAGCTATTTTAGTTTCTGTATATTTTTTGGAAAACGTTATGATTGAGTTTATGCATAAAGTCGCTCTGAGTCTGGCGGTTCCATGGTGGAACGACACAGTGACAAAATAACACATGACAGAACAACATATGACAGAACATCACATTACAAAAAAACCCAGGAAAGTACATCACGATGACAAAAAATCACAAGACAAAACATCACATGAAAAAACGTCACATAACTAAAACAGATCATAGCATAAACGGCACTTGAAAAAAAACATCACATGTCCTGTTTTAGGTATGTGATGTTTTATTATAGTGATGTTTTGCCATGTTATGTACTGTCATTGTGATGTTCTGTCATGTGTTGTTATGTCATGTGTCGTTATGTCTTGTGTCGTTTTGTCACTGTGTCATTCTACCCTGTCACCGAGTCGGGCTACGCGCACACAATGGCTTGATCTGAAAAGTTTGCACATAAAAAAAAACACAACAAAACAAACAAGTTTGAAAAAATACCCGGGAAAGTAGTGGCACTTAATTAAAAGGAAATTTAAATATTGGAATAGTTAACAAAGTGCACTTGTAGAATATTCTGTATGTATTTTTTTTCGTGCAAGGATAATATTAGCTTTTTCATTATTCAGAAACTTTCTACGTCAAAGAGATGTTTAACCGGATGGATGGGAAAATGAGATATCTCGTCAGAAATTTATGTCTGCTTCGCTAGGAAAGGGTTAACATGTTTTATAACGTCATCCGTTCCACTAAAATAAAGAGATCTTCTTCTTCTGGTTTTTAATCCTAAGATTGGTTTGCAGCAATACCATTATTCGTGATTTCTCCCTGTTCATGAGTCATTGAATAAAAAGCACGTATCTGCCAAATAACCCACTGAAACTTTCGGTTGGTTGTCTTCAGGTGTTTGTCACCAGGTTCGTAACTCGTACTCGTAATGCCATGAGTTCCACTAAAAAGACGAGATATCTCGTCATAAATTTATGCCTGCTTCTCTAGGAACATGATAATGTTTTATAGCGTAATGCGTACTATGCCTTCTAAAGACGAGATATTTCGATATAAATGTATGCCTTCTTCTCTAGGAACGGGATAATTTGTTTTATAGCGTAATGCATGTTGTACCAACGAAAGACGAGATATCTCGATAAAAATTTATGCCTTCTTCTCTAGGAACGGGATAATTTGTTTTATAGCGTAATGTGTATTATACTAACGAAAGACGAGATATCTCGTCATAATTTTTTACCTGTTTCTCTAGGAACATGATAACGTTTTATAGTGTTATGCGTGCTATGCCTTTTAAAGACGAGATATCTCTATACGAATTTATGCCTTCTTCTCTAGGAACAAGATAACATGTTTTATAGCGTCATGCGTGCTATACCTTCTGAAGACGAGATATCTCGACATGAATTTTAATTGCTAGGAATGGAATAATTTGTCTTTTTTTTTTTTATTGTTATTTAATATAACACATTTTGAGTACTTTTTTTTTTAAACTTATATCTATTACATAATAATTCAATAGTTTTATAAGCTGTACCTCACCAAAAAGAGGCAAAGCTCTTGTGTGTGGTGAGGGAAAAATCGTCTTATCTTACCATGTGCGTGCGTTCCACTCAAAGGACGAGATATCTTGATTTTTTTTATATCTTGGTTTTGATTCATATCTAATCTACATGGCACATACTATGGTCAAAGAAAAAGCATTGACATTGCAAACCTATTTATTTTTATATGCACCTAAAGGCAGCAGTCTTACGACATCATCAACATTAAAAAAGTTTAATTTTTTCATGCTTTCGATGAAGTACGAGTATGTCCTAAATTGTCGTGAAAGCTGACAGAAACTTTGAAATTACTTGCGTTTAAAAGTATTATTCATTTAATTAAAAAAAAAAACCTCGATTCCTTAGTAGGTATTCGTACCCTAGGCAATCTCTTTGTTCTCGAAGGCACTAGTTTTCATTTCTTACGAGGGCTGAATTTTGTTGAAATAAGAATAATAATTTTTGTGCTCTGCCGGGATTCGAACCCACAACCTTCCATTTACGAGTCTCAAGCGTTACCACTCGATTACGGACCGATCATAGTTTGTATTTAGTTATTTATTTGTAATGACATCAACAGAACAGTGGAAAAAATTTATACAAGACAATCCATGATACAAAAACATAAGATCTCCAATGCTCCAATGACAGATTTCTATCACATAGTTACAATAGTTTTGGCACTTTTTACAATAATAATATATTTTATTTCTTTTAAATGTAAAATGCACACTCGCACTGAGTAGATAGATATCTCAATGGTATGGTTTGTAGGAAGCGTTGGCCTGTAAGAAACTTAACAATATGAAAGAATTTCCATGGGTTTTGTGTAGCTTGGTACTCGCTGAACAGCTGTCGATCTGGTGAAAAATGCCCTCTTGTCAGAATGTAAGCTGATTTTGCATGGGCCCAGACATTGAGGATGATGTATGGGTGGCCAGGCACTGTGCTCACCCATCCTCTCACGTCTCCACAATAAGCCCGGCTTACTTGCTAACAATTTTCCACCAACTTTGCCCGACACTGTTTGCTTTAAACAATCAATTAACGTAGAATATATATAGATGGAGCATCTGAGCCGATTTGTTTACCAAAAAAGAGTGCGCCCTAAATTATTTTAATTTTTTTTTTGTCTGCCACGATACCAGTATTGTTAAATATGAAATCAAAGCCTCATTTAAAAAAGTTTATATTTTAAATTTAATCTTATCTAATCTTAGTTGCAAAGACATATTTACATTTAAGAGCCATATTAAATACAATCCCACACGAACCTATAAGCAGACACATATAAATTTATGCTGACACATGCCGCATGTATGTATAACCTACAACATAAAAACCCAATCTCAAATGAACATAAGCCCTGCTACTCTTGCCGTGTGTGTCTGTGTCTCTAGATGTTAATGTACCTTAATACTTGCATTTTTTGGATAGAGTATTAGCTCGAACATTCTAAAATTGAATATTCTGGTATGGTCTCGCATATGTCAGAATATCTTTTATACGCCTATAAATAGAGTTGGTTTGAGGCTACCTATGCTGTAAAAATTTTGTTCACTTTTGTCAAAGCAATCCCGGTTTCAGGAAAAGGCGGAAGGAGTTGTTAAGTTTATGTTCATGTGAGGTTTTGTTGATTTTGTATGTAAAATTGCAACATTTGTACATACGTAATTTACATGTGGGCTGCATGTGGCTCCTTGTTGGCATGCATTTAAATATGAGTTTTCTTCTACATCTTAGATGCTGCGGCTCGAAACAGGGACTTGGTGTTTTTGTTGGTTGTTTTTGCAGGTTTTTTCAGTCACAATGTCCTTCGGCGTCTTTCGGTTTTTTAATGAGCTTTAAATGTCAATATATCTTTGCAACTTGGATTATAGAACCATCATTCTGTTTCATGGTACATTTATTGTAGTGGGGTAAAAACAGACGTGAGCTATCTATGTCTTTCATATTGATCGATGCTTTAAACAGTACCCTACTCTTAAACTTAGCCATATCGTTTTACCAAGAGATATATCGAAACTTAAACGTTAATAGGAGGCGCTGCTTTAGTATCTACACATGTTTTCACAAACGCTACGCTTGAGTTTAAATGCCAAACTTTATACTTGGGGTACTGTTAGCAAACAAGACGCCTTCATTTGGCGGGGAATTTTAATTTTAAGCCAATCAAAGTGAAATTTGTAACTTTTTTTAAGGGGTTGTTTTGTGGTTATAGAAATATTATTAATTTAATAATAACGTCACAAAAATATCCCAGCTTGTTGTTAAGTTTTCCGACCGAGGTAAAGTTATCAAATTATACTGTTTTAATTTTGAGGGAAAAAAACTAACAACTGTTTTATTCTTACTGAAGATGTATTTTCGAAGATTAAACGTAACTACATATCGCCGAATAAGTTCTGATTTACAGATTTGAGAAATCGTGGATTAAACAATTTATTGGGTGAAACTTCTCATAGTTAATGTTAAAATTAAAAAGATAAACTCATGATAAACTTTTTAACTACAGGATTTTCACACTTTTGTAGAGTTTTCTGTTGTAGAAAATAGGAAAAAAATACGCATTTATCTGAGAAACCCGTATTAGCTTAGTGTGCCACTTATTAAAATTAATTTTCAAGGTTCGATATGTATTGTTGTAACGAGGATTTTTAATGAACGTTAAATTAATTTAAAATGAGGTTCGCAAATGAATTGACGCAGATAAAATAATGTCGTTCCCCGGCCGGATGGCTAGAGAAAATGCATACAAATATTTCCTTTGGTTTCTAAGGACGGCAGTCCCGTATAAAGCTGATGTGTGCGAGCCTAGTTAGAGAAAAATATTTAAAAATGTTTGGACGCGACTAAAAAACGTAACTAAGCTACACATATAGTGTAACTTCTTGCCGCGTTATCCCCGAAGGGGTCGCATGTGGCGAGTTGAACCTATTTATTTTTACAGGTAAGGGGGCCGGCCTTACGACAACCACTTCCGTTGAAGTGGGGGTTTCCCAGCTCCCGAGGGGGCTGGTACTCATTTCTTGTGAAGGCTGAGTAAACCTTGTCGGTATTTTTATTATGGGGTTTGAAATAAACACCGAAGTAGGAAATCATTTCTGACACCCTCCTCGGTGGGATTCGAACCCGAGCTCGCGGGGTAGAATGCAAGCACTCTACCAACTCTGTTACCTCACTGTTATTCTGATATTCATACAAAAAGTAGTTACTTTAAAAAAAACGATCAGTATATCAAACAGTGTAAGCCTATTATATGTATTTAAATAAATAAATTATTATTATTTTGATTTATTGTGTTTTGTAATAAAATTTCAAAAATGTTTAATTTTAGCGAGGCAATGATTGGATAAATGATCAAGAACATGGAAATTTCACACGCAAAAAAAGGAAAACTAATGTACAAATAAGGTCAAGACTAAGAGGATTAAAAATTGTCTTGATTCTTGAAAGAAATATAAAAAAAAAACATAAGAATCATTAAATGCAGTGTTAATTAAATTGTCATATTTTGAGCAGTTCATTTCCGAGTTAAAAAAAAAAAGATAAAAACATACAACGAACAAAGACAGATGCCGTTCGTTTGCCCCTCTTAATGAACAAATTTCAAGGATTTTTCAATGAAACATGAAACCTAATACTACATGTATATTGTATACCCATCTATGTGCCGCCTTCAAACAGTCCTTTGTTTGCTGTTTGTTTTTTTTAACGTTTTTCTCTCTTGATTACTCAGAAGTGTTTTTTCCAGCATACACACACCCACACACACACATAGACAGATAATCCAATACTGTGAACTGCGAATTTGTTTATTTATTTCATTAGGTATTCTCTTTGGTGGGCGGATTTTCCAATTTTACGCCAGAAAATATTGCTTTTCTTTTGAAAATTTCTACAGAAGCAATCACGCAATATTTTTCGTGTTTCCCGTTTTATTTTGGTGTGCTTTTTTTCTTGTAATTATTTTCGTACGCGTGATTTTCTTATTTTGAAAAAAAATATGTTACCTATCTCATCAACCCTTGTCATTTGGTTATAATTTCAAAATTACATTGAGGTACATACTACCTGCTTATCTGAAATAAGATCGTAAAATATGATAGTGAAGTTGTTAACGCTTTGGACCTGAATCGGAAGGTAGTGCAATAGTGCATACATTTGCCCGCATGATCGCTGGTCAGCCGAAATTCAATTACATTACTCCTCTTCTCCAGAAGCAAAGCTTCATTTGGAAAGACATCCGAATATCTTGCTGATTTAATCAAGCCCGTTGCCCTCACTAAAAAAGGCTCATACTACACTTGGCATAAACCGGAGCCAAGTCACTTAGAGCCGATAAAAAGAGTTCACCAGTGTTTGAAAAGCGTGCATTTGCAGTTGTTGCTCCTCTGGTGAGCTCTGAGAGAGCTAGTACCATGGGAAGTTCCGAAATGCACTAAAGACAAGATTGTTTTGGCATCAAAGTGCTCTTGGAGTGACTACATCACGAAACGGCGCTATAAAAAAATCATCAACTCATCATCATCATCAGTGAGTTAACTTCTTGGCGGAGCATAAAATAAACATCATTTAGTTTTCTTTGCTAGGTTGAAAAATTCATGTACATACGAGTACCTTTAACAAACACCTGTCACTTGATATTGCACTGAACGTGTTTTAAAGCTTCCAAAGCGAAGAGTCCAGTGAGTCCTGTGAATCCATAGATCTTCTATCTTAAATCATTCCGGTATCACAATCCTTTAAATGAAATCCAAATATTTCCATGTGACTAAGAACAAGAAAGTTATTTTTGTTACACAAAAGTCGTATAGAGTCAAAGGCGACAATCCTGGATGGTTATGCAAATGAGGATATTCCTTGAATTATAAGTTGGTATTAGGCTGACCACCCATGCTGTAAAAAATGTTTCACATGGCTAATGACAACCTTTTTCCAGAAAACGTCGGCAAAAGTTTCAGGGCTTATGTTCATTTCAGTTATGGATCTTCATTTGTAAGTATATATGCACCATTTGTAAGAGCGAAATCTACGTGTCTGTTTGTGGGCAAACATTACATATGAATTTAAAATTGTAACATATCTTTGCAACTTTAATTAAAGATTGTGAGAACAACCTTACCTTAGACCAGTTTGTAGTTATTTCTATATCTTAAAAAAAAAAAAACAACATTAAAGACGCAATTCTTTGTAATTCGGGCTTTTTGTTAAGACTACCTTGATAAGGTACCAGAATGATCAATAAAACTTTCAATCGCGTTCAGAACAAGGGTCCCAATCAATCGAATCCCCTTTACGAAAACACACGAAGCTCATAATTAATTCCCGAATACAGCCATCCTTTCCATTAAGGGACTCAAAACCCTTTCCAGAAAGTTCCAATCTGTGCCTGTTCGAAGTGTACAACTTGACGTTTTAAACTGAACAAAACATGTGTATAAACTAAAACAGCGCCTGAAGCGAGCGTTTAGATTTGTTTATATATTTTTTAAACGCCATGGTTGAGTTTGAAAGTAAAGTTATATCAGTACTGAATAGGGTTTCATGATAGAAGAGTACAGTGACAAAACAAAGCACGTCATAACGTCACATGACTTTACATTACATGACAGAACATCACATGGAAAAACCTCATGTGTCATTTCATCACGATGACAACACATCGCATGAAAAACATTACACTGACAAAACATCACAAGACAAAACGTCACGTTACAAAACATCACATACCTAAAACAGACACCGATTATCATTATTAGATAGAAAAAACGTAACTAAGCTGCACTTAAATAGCACCTTCATACCGGGATATCCCCGAAAGAGTCGCACGTGGCATCTGGAACCTATTTATTTTTACAGGTAAGGGCCTTACGCCTTACGCTAATCCCCTCATAAAAGAAAAAATATTTTTTTGTGATATTTTGTCAAGTGATGTTTTTTCACGTGTCCCTTATAGTATGTTCTGTTTAAGGTATGTGATGTTATGTCACGTGATGTTTTGTCATTGTGTTGTTTTCTCATTGTGATGTATTTTCTGTGTAAGGTGTGAGGTTTTGTCATGTGATTTCAGTCATTTGATGTTCTTCATGTGATTTAGCGTCATGTGACGTTATGGCATGTGTTGTTTTGTCACTGTGCTTTCCTATCCTGTCACCAATGAATATATACTTATTATTATTCGGTGTACAAACAAAGGTGTACTACCCGGAAGTCTTCCTTTAGTAAGAAACGGGAAGTAGTTGTGTTGGAAGCCCGCAGTCATTACTCGATAATCATTGCCGATTGATTAAATATGCTAGTAATTAAAACGTGGTACTTCATCATCTACTTCTAAATAATCACAAAAGCGGTGTAGAAGAGAATGGGTTTCTTAACGTTTCGTCGGGGTCATATTCGAAGACATCAGGAGACGTGTAAGCCAAAAAGGCTCGAAAAAGTTCTTGCTGGGTAAGATGATGAGAGATTTAAAAAATAAAATTCAAAATACTATAGACCGGACTATTACTCACACCAAATTAAATTTGAATAGGTTTTTAAATCATGGAATGCTGTCAAAGAGTGCCGGCAGAGTAACAGGGACAAGTACGCAACGCAACTGAGCTACACATAAAGTGCAACTTCTTGCCGCGTTATCCCCGAAAGGTTTCGCATGAGGCGAGTGGATTCATTTTTACAGGTACGGTAACCGGCTTTACGCCAACCACTTCAGTTGAAGTGAGGGTTTGCCAGCTCTCAAGGGTGCTGGTACTCATTTATTGTGAAGTCTGATTAAAGCTTGCCGGTATTTTATTTCTGGTTTTGAAATAAACGCCGAAACGGGAAATTATTTTTGACACCCACGGTGGGATTCGAACTCGAGCTCTCGGTATGGAATGCCAGCACTCTACCAACTGAACTATCGACCGGACTATTACTTACACCAAATTTAATTTTAATAGGTTTCGAAATCAAGGAATGGCGGCAGAGTAACAGTAACAGGTAATTTTCATAATGAGTGTGATTACGTAAATTAAAACGCCATGTATGTAGATACAAATAGACGAGCCAGACTCTTTTGTAGACGTGTAAGTATATACCTACACGTACTCACTCATTGAGTTACAACATAGAGGAGTGGAAACTTACTTACGGCATTGATTCATACTATAACGCACAGTTGCTCCCAGTCCTGTCAAACAGAGCAGTGGTGTAGTCATACAAAACATGTTTTTACCTGTGAAATCCTATGCTTTCTTGCTCTCTTCATTTTGTGTTTCGGCGCGTGCAATAAGGTCTTAAAAAATGCGTTTTAAGTTTCAAAATTGTAAAATATACCGTCAAAAGATTTATAACGGGTACACACAGTGCTTGCGCTGACGTTAATTTCCATAGCTACCAACGCTCTGGAAAAAAATCATTGTTTCACCCGAGTTTTTTTTGTTTGCAACAAAATGACACTGTGAAGATCTTTTATAATAATAATAATATGATGCTTTATTTGGTGAGCGCTGTTTTTGTGTGATTCACACTTCAAGATCCCCCTGCGAGCTTAGTCGTCGCTATATAAAGCACCAATTCACAAACAGTATCTAGGGGGTGTAAGGCTGGATGGACTTTTAGTGACCGCTCTTTTTTAAAGGTATATGAATTTTTCATCCCAGCGAAGAGCATATTTGAAAGTATAAATAGTATTTTTTTGTTCTGAGCCGGGATTTAAAACCACGACCTTCCATTTAGGAGTCTAAAGCGTTACCACTAGACTACGGACCGGACTATTTCTAACTAAGGACGATTTGCGGTCAAGTAAATTGAAATCGATGCAGTGTATCTTTTCGTTAAAATAATTTCTACTCCACAGATATCATATGTACGTCGATGTACCCACTCTTGCTTCACTGCCAGAAAAGTCTACACTGAAAAGCCATTCAAAGGCGAAACTCCGAGAAACATTTAATTTACTACACCCCCCCTTAATGTGCGAATGTGTGCACATAAATACGAGGTTTATTTTCAGTTTTGTTTCAATTTATCACATTGGCAAAGTGAAAGCTTCGTTATTGCACTGGAGCCAGTTGACTGTTCAAGCCAATTTAACGTCAATGGGGAATGAGACGATTGCGTCTTTTGAATTAAAATATGTTAGATTTTGTAGAGTTTGTGTATTCACACAGTGAAAATTCATTTTAATTTAAAATAAAATATTTGTTTCAAAACGTAGTTTTATTTTCACAATAATTTTATCTACCTCAAGCACTTTCGACCTTCAATATTCAGGTCATTATCAAGAGAGCTCTTGAAAGTGCTTGAGGTAGATAAAATTATTGTGAAAATAAAACAACGTTGTGAAAAAAATATTTTATTTTAAATTAAAATATGTTATTTAGTTGGTTATTTAACAAATAACACCTTTTACTCTTATTTAAACACTGTTTTTAAAAAAAAAAAAAAAAACATTTTTCAGTGTTAATACACAAACCATAAAAAATATAAAATATGTTAAGTTTTTCATAGAAAAAAATCAAGATGATGTTTCCGTAGCACGTAGATTTAATAGATTCTTAATTATTTGTATGCTTAGTAAATTTAATTTTAGTTAATCTAAAATTGATTTCTTTGAATTCATTGCATTTTTTTTTTTTTAATTTAATTTAAAAAAAAATTATATCATGTCACCTGTGCAGTTGTATATTTAGAACAGTAAAGAGTTGAACAAAAAAAAAAATGTAAAAATGAAACACAAAGTTTTGTTTCGCGAGTTGATGTATTTCCTCGAGCGCTTTTGATGTTATCACGCCATTATCAAGAGAATAACATGACGTGATAAAATCGAAAGCGTTCGACGAAATGAACCAACTCACGAAGAAAAGCTCTGTGTTTTATGTTTACATTCATAATTGTAAGTCTTCACAATGTTAATTACATAAACACTCTAACTTAAAATATGGAGAACCATTGACAGCGAGATCAGCTGATCACGATCGGCCATGTTTTATCGTTTTCTACCTACATATCTATATTCTAGTTGATAGATATGTCGAGACTGCGTCTTCCGGTACTTACCTAAATAACATTCTTATGAACTTCTAATCAAACATTTTCATCAAATGAATATATTTGATATAATTCACGCTCATACATTATCAATTGATTCATCTTAATAAATTGAATGCTGTTTGAACAGATGTACAAATACTGTCGCATAAATAATTTGTAATAATATCGAAGGCTTTCACGCCAATTGATTCAAGCGACATCTTCAAGTTGGCACTTACACAATAAGGCATTAAAAGCCGATTTCGCGGCTTGAAATGATTGATAATATTCTTAGGCTACGATTCCACATTGAGGCAACTAAATTGTTCACTGTTTGGAGAGAATCTTTTAAATCCATTAACCATAGGCCCCTGCAGGGTTGCCAAAAGCTTTGCCAGGTACAGTGGGAAACCACTGTGGCCTGGTAAAAGCAGACGTAAGAAAGGAGATGAATGGATTATTGCTACTTTGAATGTAAGAGGTATGAAAAATAAGGAAGAAGAACTATTGAAAGAGATGAATGAGAGAAAAATTAAAATTTTATGTGTGACTGAAACTAAAATGAAAGGTGAAGGAGAGAAAGTTATGAGTAATGGAAATTTGTTCATTTACTCAGGTGTGAAAGATGGATGTCCTAGACAGGGTGTTGGTGTGATTTTTAGTGAATGTGTGAAGAGCTATATCAGGAATTATGAATGGATCTCCCCTAGGATTCTCCTAGTAAGGATCAAGTACGATAGAACAAATTTTCTACTGATAGCATGCTATGCGCCAGTAGATTCAGAATGTATGGAGATTAAGAATGAACTCTGGGATATGCTTGACGATAAAATCAGAATGAAAGACAAAGAAGAAAAGGTGATTCTGCTTGGTGACATGAACGGATGGGTGGGTAGAAGAAAGGAAGAGTATGAAAGGGTAATAGGACCAAACGGAAGGGGTGTCATCAATGGCAGTGGGAGACGGCTTATTGACGTGTGTGTGGAGCATGGTATGTTTGTATCAAATACTTGGTATAAGCATAAAGACGTGCACACATACACGTGGTATGGGCCAAATACTCGCACAGTCATTGACTACATATGTATGGAAGAATGTATGAGAGGTGCCATAAGAGATGTCAGAGTCTACCAAGGTATATCCGTGGGCTCAGACCATCATCTCTTGTGTGCAAAAGTAATGATAAGCGAAGTAAAAGATAGGAAAATAACGAAAGTGATTAAGATGAAAAGAGTGAAAGTGGAAAAATTAGATGATGAAAATGTCAGGAATGATTTTGAAGCTGAAATAAGCCAGATTTTGAAATCGGATGAATGCAAGGAACTTGTGAAGAATGCATGTGTAGAAAAAATGTGGAAAACATTTAAAACATGTTTGGTCGAAAGCGCAAAGAGAGGATGCGGTGAAGTTACGATTGGGCATAGAAAAGGCAATGAATGGTGGAATGATAGGGTTAAACAAGCAGTGAAAGAGAAGAAAGAGAGTTATTTAAAATGGATTAATGACAGAAAGAATAAAGTGTTAGAGACTGAATACAAGGCGAAAAAATGGCTAGCAAAGAATGAAGTTCAAATGAGTAAGAGAAGAATGGAAGAAAAATTGAGTGAAAGAGCACAGAATGACTTCTCTGACAATAAAAAGATGTTTTGGAGCTGGGTGAGACAAAACAACGACAGTTGTAGGTCCACAACTCCGGGAATCAAAAATGTAAGCGGAGACATTCTGTGGAATAAAGACGATGTAAAAAAGAGATGGAAAGAATATTTTAATGAGGTTTTTGGTGAAGAAGAATGTGATTTAACTGTGAAAGGAGATTATGATGAGGGCAATGTTTTGAAAAATCGAAAGAAGAAGTAAGAAAGGTCATAAAGGAATTAAAGAATGGGAAAGCTGCAAGTATGGATGGTGTGAGACCTGAGATGATGAAAGCGGGAGGAGAATGTGTAATTGAATGGATGAAAGAGCTTTGCGAATTGTGTGTTAGTGTCAAGGAGGTTCCATCGGACTGGAGAGAGGCGGTCATTGTGCCAATCTACAAAGGTAAAGGTGACAAAAAAGACTGCCGTAACTTCAGACCGATTAGCCTTCTTAGTGTGCCAGGTAAAGTGCTATGCAAGATTCTTATCCATAGGGTAAGATTATCCACCCAGGAGAGGGTCTCAGATATACAATCTGGCTTTATGCCGGAAAGAGGTTGCGTAGACCAGATATTCGCGCTTCGACAGATCGTCGAAAAACAGCTAGCCGTAAATAAAAAGGTCTACGCGGCTTTCGTAGATCTTGAGAAAGCCTTCGACTCGGTGGATAGAAGTATGATGTGGTGTGTGCTTGAGAGGTATGGTGTGAATAAAGCACTTCTGAACGCGATACGCGCCATCTATCTAAATAGCAGGGCGTGTGTCAGGGTGGATGGAGAATACAGCGAGTATTTTAATGTGTACAAGGGTGTGAGACAGGGTTGCATAATGAGCCCGTGGTTATTCAATATAATTATGGATCATTGTGTTAAACAAGCGAATCTGGAAGGGCATGGCATACAGATTGGAGAGAGAAAAGTCGGAGTTCTGCTTTATGCTGATGATGCAGTACTAATTGCTGATTCAGCAGCAGAGCTTCAGGCAATGCTCTCTAGTCTGAACCATGCTCTGTGTGTGAACAAGTTGAAAATTAATGCAAGTAAGACGAAAGTACTGATTTTTGACAGAACGGATGAAAATGAAGAATGCACGTTTTTGTTGAATGGTACGAAAGTTGAAATTGTGGATGAATTTAGATACTTGGGAAGTATGTTTGAGAAGAATGGAAAGATGACAAGAGAACTTGAGAATAGGGTGTGCAAGGGAAAACAAGTGGTCGGTGCAATAGGAAGAATAGCAAAGAACAAGCGATTGACGATGGATCTGAGAATGGCGGTACACAATGGCATATTGTTACCGACTTTGTTGTATGGAAGTGAAGCATGGACAGTGAACGATAGCGAAATGAGTAAAGTATGTACGGTGGAAATGAAGCATTTGAGAAGCATGACAGGAAAAACTCTGAGGGATAGAGTTAGGAATGAATGGGTAAAAAAAGAATGTAATTTGAAAGAGGATGTGAAAGTTAAGGTACAAAAGAATGTGATGAGATGGTTTGGACATGTGGAAAGAATGAATGATGATAGACTGACAAAGTATGTATACAAAGAAAGTGTGAAAGGAAAAAGAGGGAAGGGACGACCGAGAAAAGTATGGAGTGATCAGATTGAGGAGATTGTGAAAGAATGGGATATACAAAGTGAGCGTAAAAGAAGAAAATGCATGAAAAAGGTGATGGATATGAATGAATTGAAGGAGGTATGTAAGGATAGGAAAAAATGGAGGCAACTCTGCAGAGGCTCTGGCCACCCCTAGCGGAATGGCGACTGAGTTACAGTTACAGTTACAGTATTCTCTTTATCTGGACGCGAAATCAATTTATTTTTGGGTTCTAATCTAATCTAATCTAAGCTGCAAAGATATATATCATTTAAGATTTATATTAAATGCATTCCCACAAGCAGATATTTTTTTTTTTTTTTTTTTTTTTTTTTTTTTTTTTTTTTTTTTTTTTTTTTTTTTTTTTTTTTTTTTTTGGTGCACAACAGGTTGCCCTAATTACAGTGCACCCTCACAGCCATCAACAAGCTGGGAGGAACTCTTTTACCATACTTTTGAAGGTGTCTACATTATATTGAAATATATCTATTTTTGACTCATTAATGAGTTTGACACTCCGAGTTAAAGGATGCTGTGCCAAGACATCGGTGCGGCTCATTGGTACATGAAAAAGATCATGACCTCGCCCCCGATTATAGTAATTTGGTACAAACAACCTGAAACCCTCCAACAGGGTGGGACTGTCTATTAAACCATTGATGACTTTATAAGTGAGCACCATCAGGGTCCCGTTGCGCCTAGTTTCTAAGCTCCTGAAGCCAGTTTCCCGAAGCAGGTCCTCATGGTGCATGAACTGAGGGTAGTTTCCCTGCGTTCTCATGAGGAGGTACCTCAGGAACTTCTTCTGGAGCTGTTCTAACATATTAATGTACTTCCGCTGATGAGGTGTCCACACCTCAACAGCGTACTCTAATTTAGATCGAACGACGCAGCTGAAGACATCCGCCATCGCCCTGGGCTCTGTAAACTGTTTACAGAGTCTAATAACAAAACCCAGAAGCCGATAGCATTCGGTCGTCAACTGCGTCATATGGTCTGAGAAATTCAGTCCGGGATCAAAGACAACTCCCAGATCCCTAAATGAGGTCACACGAGTTAGTATTTGCCCACCTATACTATACTCATGAAAAGTGGGATTATGAGATTTAGTGAAGGACATGATAACGCATTTCTTAAAATTTAAGAAGAGTTTGTTTTGCTCAGCCCAAACTGCTAATGCGTTCAAGTCCTCCTGTAATTTTATGCAGCATTGAGTGTCTATAATCTTTGTATAGACCTTCAAGTCATCTGCGTATAATAGACACGAACTATGTTTTATGATGCCAACAACGTCATTGACAAATATGAGAAAAGCCAGTGGGCCCAAATTGGATCCTTGCGGGACTCCAGAAAGTGGTTGAACTGTCAATGATGTATAGCCATTAATATCAACATATTGTTGTCTATTTCTTAAATATGATGCGAAAAGTAAGAGAAGAGATTTACTTAATCCAAATACGTGCATTTTCTTGAGTAGGACGTCATGGTCTACCCTGTCGAATGCTTTAGAAAAGTCCGTATATACCACATCAGTCTGGTGCTGAGAATCCAGATTTTCGGCTATTTCTGCACTTAATGTGAGAAGATTGGAAATTGTAGACCTCTTTGGTAGGAAGCCATGTTGATGAATGGTAATACGTGATTTAATGTTAATCAGTAAGTTTTTATGAATTAAACTTTCAAAGATCTTCGCAAATGTCGATAAGATAGAGATAGGTCTATAGTTTCGGACATCTGTTTTTGTATCTGCTTTGTGTATGGGAATGACTCTTGTTAACTTCCAAAATTGAGGAAATTCACATTGTTCAACACACAGATTAAAAATAAACCTTAATGGTTCAGCTACAGTATTGGATAAGGCTGCTATTACGCCTGGTGGAATGTTATCAGGACCCGCTGCTTTGTTTGGGTTAATGTTGAGCAGACAGGTTTGTACCTCTTCCAACGTAAAATGCTCAATTCCAATACTGTTGGTATTACAGAGAGGCGAGTTATTAAGGATTACTTCCACATCTAACTCAGGGACCAGGGAACTGTAGACAGATTGAAAATAGTCTGAGAATCTTTCGCAGACTAATTGAGGATCAGTCGTGATCTCATCCCCATCTGCCAATGTGTACTTCACAGTGCTGTCTTTTTTCAGTGAGGAGACATACCTCCAAAATTCCCTTGAGCCATTTCCGACTCCAGACTGAATATTCTCTAGATAGGACTTATGAGCATGAGCAATGTCAGACTTGAGTTGAGTGCGTTTCTCTTTAAATTTAATATAGTTACTCTTGGTTTTATTCTTCAGGTAGACATTATGCAGATGTCTCTTAGATCTCAAGTCTGCAATTATTCTTTGAGAAAACCATATTGGATAAGTCCTACCTGTACATGGTCTCCTTTTTTTAGGAGCACACAAATCAAAAATTTTATAAATCACAGTGTAAAAATATTTTAAAATTAGGTTACTATCGGTCATTTTATACATTTGAGACCAATCATACACTCTAATAATATTATTACATCTACCTACATCTAATAATTTAAAATTAATGTTAGAATTAATATAATTATTTAACGAATAATGGCACTGTTTGTCTTGTGTATCTGTGTAATTGTAATGTATATGTATAATTTCGCGCTAACACATGCCGCATGTGGACCTACAATATAAAAACCCAATCTCAAATGAACATAAGCCTTGCAACTCTTGCCGTCCTTCCCTAAAACGGGTTCGTTTGGGTTATACCATTTTTTTTTCTACGAGCGGGAAATATTTTCATGGCTGAGTATGAAATCGACGTGCTGGCTTTCGTGCCCTTTTTATGTTAGTAACTTGTAACAATAACAAACAATATCTCTAAATTATTGTCAGCTCTTTTTAAAGATGATACATTTTTTTTCTTCAATGGTCTACTAATTAATGGCACCTAAGATTTTCAGATACCTTAAGGGAATATAGATGTGGCATGTGAAGTAACGACCAAGAAGCTCTAACCATTTTACCGTTCCATCAAATATAATATTATCGTGAATGAAACAAAGTCGTCGGATTGCCATCTTAAAAATCACTATTATCTTTTTTATTTCATACAGTTATTCTCAGGATATCTTTATGTTTTCTTCTTCTTCTTTTTGTGCCACTTCTAATGAAGATCGGCGATCATCATAGCTATTTTGATTTTAAATGGTGCGGCTCGAAACAGGGACTTGGTGCTTCTGCCGAACCACTGTCGCAGGTTCTTCAGCCACGATGTCCTTCGGCGTCCCTTAGATCTTCTCCCCTCAATCTTACCCTGAATGATAAGATGAAGGAGACGGTACTTCTCATTTCTCATAATGTGACCGAAGTACATAAGCTTTCTCTGCTTAATGGTAGGCAGGAGCTCCTTTGTAGTGCGCATTCGTTGAAAGACTTCTTCATTGGTGACTCGATCACGCCAAGAGATCCGAAGCATTTTTCGGTTTATGTTTTCATTTCACCTCATTTTGTTTTTCAAAACCTCATTGTTTTTGGTCTTCATTTTGGGACCAATATTCTTGCTTTTACAGTAAGTTGTTCTTAACATGCAGTTTTTCAGTCTATCATGAAGTTTGTCAGTCCATCTTCCGACATCTCCAAAGCATTTCATGACGTTCTGCAGCTTGAAATAGAGTCAATCTTTAATCGATAGTATAAGCTGCAATGACATATTGACATTTAAGGCTCATATTTAATGCATGCCCAAAACCAGGCACATGTAAGTTCGCGCGTGCACATACTTCACACGTAGACTTGGTAACTCCTGTCGCCTTTCCCTGAAACCGGGGTGCCATTAGTTAAAGTGAACCATTTTTTTACAGCATGGGGTCCGAATTTGATTTATCTCGTCGGACAACAGTCATACGTGTACAAAACTAGGCTCCTCAGCAACCAGTAATAAAATATTAGTTAACCATAACATTTTGATAATATTAGTTAAATATAATTTAAGTTAAATATAAGTATAAATATTCGCACTAGTAAACCACACGTGTGACGTTAATTTTTTTTGAAGTTTTTAAAGATGCAGACCTCATTGTCTTTTTTCAAAAGTTTTCAATTGTCAAAGTTTTTTCTGGACCTTTGCTTGCCTCAATGGAGTCGCACCTCGGCCAAAGTGCTCAGGTCGGAGTAGTACAAAGTGGAGCAGAATTTGCCGGGAATACATTAATTTAATAGACTCCGAGTAATGATGGCCCCTGCCCCGATACTCTCTGATGGCAGAGGCCATTAGTGTTATGACTGAATTATGCATGCATGGCTTAATCTATCTAAGATCCAATCAAAAGTATTAAATGCCAGTGGATAAAAATGTGATGACCAAAATGATTTATTTGGTGAGCGCAGGCACACAGGATAAAAGTTCATACTTTTAATTATTATTTTGGTACTACTTGTCAAATATTTGACTGGAGAGTGGAGGTATTGACATCTGTGTATATTTTTCTTAACCTTTTTTGGTGTTTTCTATTGGTAGGTAAAAAATATCAATTCATTTATAATTTTATTTATCCTCCTGTTGGTAGTATTGAACCTTATTAAGTCTTGTCTAGTTTTCTATACTTCACTTCCTTCATGACTTCCAAATAAAAACCATCATTCTCTTGCTTTTGTAAAATAAAAAGTCTGATTAAATCTTTTTAGTCAGAGAACAGATTTTTATTTAACAACTCCAGAAGTGCCTAGTACCTAAGTATAAAAAACCAAACCAATCAAGCAGAGAAATTTCGAACCAGCCGACAAAACCTGAACCAGGATATATCCAGCAGACCAGAGCTACAATATGCTTCTCCTCACCTGATGGATGCCAAATTTTCGAACAGTACCTACTTAAGGTCTTATGTACGTCATCATCATCATCATAATTGGCACGACAACCCGGGGTGGGTCTTGGCCTCCCTCAGCAACCGCTGCCAGCGCTGTCTATCCAACGTCTTCCTCCTCCAGTCCCACATTCCCACTGCACGGCAATCCGCCACCACTCCATCCAGCCATCTTGAACGTGGTCTTCCCACTGTCCGGCGTCCCTCCGGGTTCGTCATCACAATTATCTTCTCCAGGCTCCGATGGTCCATTCGCTGAATGTGCCCCAGCCAATGCAGTCTGTTGACCTTTATTGAGCGGACCACATCAGCGTCCTGGTACAGCTTATACAGTTCGGAGTTATATCTTCTTCGCCATATGTTTCCGTCCTTTATTGGACCATAAATACGTCGAAGTATTTTCCTTTCGAAGACGTTGAGAGAGTATTGGTCCCGCTTGGTCAGTGTCCAGGTTTCGGAGGCATATGTGAGGACTGGTTTTATTAGGGTTTTGTACAGAGTGGTTTTACATTTCCGTGACAGTAGCCTCGACTTAAATTGTATTATGAGGCCGAAGTAGGAGCAATTAGCTGACAGTATTCTTTTTTTAATTTCTCTTATGTACGTCAACCACTGAAATATCGTTACGTTTGTGAATTCTGTAGTTTTAAAAAAAAAGACGATTTTGATTTAATTTATCTGGCGTACCACCATATGAGTTGTAGAATTGCTGGGTTCTTAAATTATTCTGCGATTTTGAGCAAACTGAATCTGCAAGAGTCACAAACAATAGGATAACAGGGATAGGAGTCACGGATTTAAAGACAGGACTCACATCACTCCTGTATGATCTTCTTTGTGGGTTTCTGGTTCTCCATAATCGCGCGCGTTGATGGCTGCACAGTTAGAGTGGAAAATTTGGGTCTGTCTACTCTCGAGATAGAACTTGCACTGAATCTCACACTGGGGTATTGTTCCATGATGAGTAGGGGATCAAGATGGACGAAGTTGGTAGATGGCTAAAGATATAGGACTTCAATAGCCTGTGCCTAGTAGACAAAATCCACCTAAGAATTCGCTCTAACACAGACCAACTAACCACCTATCTAACCACCAACTAACCACCATCTAACCACCTAAGAATTCGCTCAAACAATATCTATTTTTGTATTATTTATATTTTTATATTGCTTTATAATATTATATTCGATTTATTTAGGGTTCACTTTTAATAAAATTGCAGTTTTGCAATTGCACTCTGTAACTTCTGATTTGTCGGTTTCACGGCTTGGGTGTTAATGGATCACTCAGGTTTCTCAGAACCGCAGCCTATATATTGTATATGTGATGTAAAGTTCCCCCCCCCCCTGCGAAATAAATAAATGGGGAATATCAGTGGTCCGAGTTCTGGAAAAGGTTTCCTGGTAATGGCGTTATGGTGAACTCCTGGTTGATGAGGAAAGATCAGAGATCTTGGAATCCTTGTGGATGCTGGTACTGCTCGTACTGGAACTGGTAAATATCCCTCGCTGCCTCCTCGGAGGTCGTAGTTTTGGCCAATTGTGTGATCGTCTAGCTAAAGTTAGGACTCCTCGTCGTGTGGAAGATTATGAAACAGAACGTTGTGTAATTTTTTGTTTTACCGTTTCAAAATCTACTTTAGTGGCAAACCCAAATTCGTTATCGTTTGGTGTGGAACATACGCATTTTGTAACTAAATTGTAAATTCAAAATTATAATTAAAAAAGCTTACGAGATTTACATTACATGAATTGTAAAATGACTACATGATATTAAAACCGATTTTTTCTACTCCCATTTTTTTTTTTTTTTTTTTTTTTTTAATTGTGCACAACAGGTTTCCCTAATTATAGTGCACCCTCTCAGCCATCAACACGCTGGGAGAAAATCTCTGATTAAAATTTTGAATCCATTTATATTGCAGTAGAATATATCTATATTAGAGTCATTTAAGAGTTTTATACTCCGAGTTACAGGATGCTGTGCGACGACATCTGTACGGCTTTTCGGTACATAAAATAAATTATGCCCTCGCCCACGGTTGTAGTCGTCTGGCACATAGAACCTTTAGCTCTCCAACAGGGTGGGACTGTCTATTAAGCCGTTGATGACTTTATGAGAGAGCACCATAAGGAACCCGTTGTGCCTGGTTTCCAGGCTTCTGAAACCTGTTTCCCGAAGTAGCTCCTCATGATGCATATATTGCGGATAATTTCCACGTATCCTCATGAGGAGGTACCTCAGGAATTTCTTTTGGATTTGTTCCAACATATTGATATATTTTTGCTGATGATGCGTCCACACCTCAACAGCGTATTCCAGTTTGGACCGTATAACGCAGTTAAATACGTCCACCATCGCTCTGGGCTCAGTGAGCAGTTTACACACTCTGATCACCAGTCCCAGAAGCTGGTAGCACTTAGTAGTCAGCTGCGCTATATGGCTAGAGAAGCTCAGTCCTGGATCAAAAACAACTCCCAGATCCCGTATTGATTCTACACGAGACAATAATTGCCCACCAATACTGTACTCATGCAGGATGGGTCTAAAAGATTTTACCAATTACAAAACGGCTAACGCAATCACAATGCCATACATTTCTACACCCGTTGCATAATGTTACATTATGCAACCGGTAACCGTGTTAAAATGAACATGTGCGCATGCGCATTGTCAGAATTGGAACCATTTTTTAATTTCAAATGTCAACCTTGTATGGGGGTATGAAGACCTGTCAATCCAAGATGGCCGCAAGCGATCAGCTGATTAGGCTTCATACAATATTAGTGATATTCGGTAGGTAGGAATTACCGTGGTGATGAGACTTTCAGCCCTGTTCAGATGAAAATAAATAAGTATATTTTATGTGTAGAGTCAAATAAAAATTGTTAATAGTGCTAAAATTTATCGAATTTATTTATCGGATTGCTCCAAATAAAGCTTTCCTTTTTTCAATGGAAAATAAAAGGCTTGAAAGGAAAACAATACAAAAAATTTCACCGCAAAAAATAAACAAACTCAAAAAGTTACTTGGTTAATAGGTGAGTATGAGGTTGATCACCTATGCTGTACAAATTTGGTTCACCTGCCAATACAACTGCAGTGCATATGTTTATTTGAGTTTTGGGTTTGAATGTTTAAGCTTATATGCAGGATGTAAAAGCGCGACCTTATACATATATGTCGGCTTGTGGGCATGAATTCAATATGAAACCTAAATATAATTTATTTTTACAACTTAGGTTAGATTAGATAATCGAAGGGAATGATAAATCACACGTTTTGACAAAGGTAAGGTTTTAATTACTTCAAATGGACGAGTACATTATAATGACTATTATTCACTATTTTGTTAATTCTCTTATGGTCGTAGAAAAAGTATTGTATGCCACTGCACGTAATTAGTCTTTGTAACACTCGTGCTTTCTATTGTGCCATTCGGCTGCGCCTCATGGCACAAACTAGCACTCGTGTTAAAAAGACTATCATTACTTGGCAGTGGCATAAATAACTATTAAAACAAGTGACTTTAATTTTTAATGGGATTTTGTGTTCTGTGAAATTACTAGAACCCGCTCTGGTAAGGTCACGGCGCATAGAAAAAAACACGGCAGTCAACGTATTCAAAGGCGTATACAAAATGAGGTACAAGGAAAAAGGGGGGACGCAGATCGCGAAAAGTTAATTGATTTGTTAATTTTGTTAGTCTTTTTATCTGACAGATTACATAAATTTACAAAATAACATTATAATAACAATATGAATAAATTACATTGTGCCTAAATGTATTACGTATAATATATTTATAATGATATGCAAAATCTACCTCCACCCACCCCATAATTACATTAATTAAAATCCCACCTCTAAGTAGAAAATCTGCCTGCTAGCTTCAATGGAGAAGCCAGTGGACTTGCAACCTCTGGAGTAGGGTTATTCGATCGAATTACAAGCTCAACGCTCCCCTTCTTCACCAAAGAAACGTCACAGGACTTTAGCACGTTAATTCTTGGAAAAAGGAAAGGAAGTCTTGTCACCAGCTTCGACTAAGTGTTACCCCACTGGGTCGGATATTTCAGCATTCCCGTTACCAAAACTTAACGCGCGCCTACTCCATACTCTATTCCAAGCTGCTTTTGTTAGGTAAGACAGCTTCTAATTTACCCCCATCATTCTACCAAAATTCGCAATACCATGGCACCGTCTGATACTCAGCAAGTCCGGCCAAGTAGACCTGAGACAGATGCCAAAATAAAGAAAACCTGGCAAAACAATATTTGTGGAAATATCTACTCCATAACCTGTTCCTGGTACACCTCAATATCGGGAAAACCCGATATGGGTGGAAGACCCGAAGCACAGACTACGAAAGACCTTTCCACATCCCCATAAATAATGCCTTAACCAATCGAAATTCGAATGGTAGAAAAATAATTGTGCAAACCGCTTTACTCACGGAACAGGAACACGTCACTGGTTTTAAGTTTGTATTGATTGTCGCGTAATTAGTTATTTTTAGTGCAATCAGCTTAATTATTTTCTCCCGGCAGCATCTCAGGTCCATTCTCAGCTCCATCCCCACACAAACACCCACAAATCAAATATTAAACAGCAATTTTCAGATTTTATCTAGAAGAGACGCGTCACCCCCAGGAAACAGATCGAAACTGAATTCAACCCAGCAATGGAGTTGTCAAAGGACAGCTCAAGGTTTTTTTATGAGGGTACCTTTTTTTGTTCCAAGTTTTTAAGTGCCATAGAAAGATATATTATACTTTGTATAGAATTACGGATGTATAAACGAATATGGATAGAGTCAGATCTTTACATTGACCAAAGTCTATTCTCGCGTGTTCGAGACGCCTCTCGAATATATGTCTCCATAGAGTGCAAGGTATAAAATATCAAACCACATACACAGCAAGTAAACACGCCTAGGCACACAATCACAAAAACACGCACGCATGAACCTATACATTTGTAACAATATTTATTCACTTCGACTCACATTTAACTTTTCAAATATCTCATCATATTTCTTTTTCATTCATTTACTCAAAAAAAAATCATCATTGTAAGATACAAGTAAGGAAATACGTCAAGAAAGATGGCATGTGAAAATGCAGAGGCGTGCTGTATATTTTTCACATTTCCAGGCCCATTATATTTAGCGAAAGAAATCGAGCATTGAGGCGTCTGTGTTAAAATACCGTACATAATGATATGAACTGTCTATTTGTCATTCCGAGGGATTTCATATTGTATTATATGATGATGCCTCCCCCCTTATAATATATCCTCTCCCCCTTCAACAGCCGACAATCTAGCAATTTCGGGTACGAAATGAATTTGCAAGGAAAATGTGTATTACGTTATAAAAAGCACCAAAAACCACAAGTTTTTTTAAGAATTCCTGTGCGGGAAACTCTCCAGATTCAAAAAACTCTAGGGTCTATGACACTTGTTGTAGTGCCGCAGAGGTGTTGGTGATGTGGAAATTAATGTCCCTACTCTTTGTTTTAGGGCTATTAGCTGCGTAGTGTTGTGGTGTATGGTGCGTTGCGTGTTGCGTTGGCTTTGTTTTGAGACACTGAAAGGAAATGGGGATTGATATTGGTTTTGAATGGGGCAAGGTTAAATTGGGGTAGAAGCACAGATACCGGTAACTCGTTCGTAATGAGCGGGCAGTTTGGCAAAGGAATGAGTCATGAAAACATCAAGTTCTCAAAGTAAATTTGTTAGATTTTGTAGGGTTTGTGTATTCACACAGTGAAGATTCATTTTATTTAAAATAAACTTACTCTTGATAACGACCTGAGTATTGAAGGTCGAAAGTGCTCGAGGTATAAAATATTATTGTAAAAATAAACGTTTTCGAAAAAATAATTTTATTTTAAGTAATTTTGTTGATAGTTAAATTTAAGTGTTTTCAAGAAATAGAGATTTAAAAACCTCAAGTACATACCTTCAGCCCCCGTCATTGACAAAGGGATTTTTTTACATTATTTTTTTTGTTACTGTTACAAAAATTGACAAAACAAAACCATAATGAAAACAGAAAATGGGATGAGCTTCGATAATGATGTGTAATAAGTATGTAACTATAGGTGTTGATAGAGGTGACGCAACAGGCATTTGAATGCCTCAAATATCCTAAACTGTTGTTTTTTTCTTGGCCTTTTCTTAGGCAGTCTCAAATGACAAGAAAAGTCCGCACACCTTTCTGTTGTCTCCAGCGGCAATATTGGGCACCCTGTCTACTTGGCTGTCGCGGAGATTGAAAAATGGTTTTAATATATTCCCCCACTAACGATGCCATCCCTCATTTTTATTCCTTCATGGGGGCTGGAGGGTGGCTACCCAGTGGCGTAGGGTCCTGAAAGAACGAATCCTATCAGCTTCACTGCTGAAACTTTTAGTTAAAAGTGCTTTAAATGTATTAAGAATGTTCAAAAGTAAATTAATTTAAATATTTGCATTTTAAGCATATAATTTTCTCTTTTTATTTTGCTTTTTATGTTATTTTTATATTTATTTTTTATTCGTAACGCTACAATGCAATCTAAATATTTTACATCACTGGTCACGTATTTCCCCCCACGCGTGACAACGCTGGATTAAAGTTTTATTATTATTATTATGTTCAAAAAAACTTTCGAAGGATATTTTATTTTCTTTGTCATTCGAATCATCAGTTTTTATTTTTATTGTTGCGACTGAGTAAACCTCGCTGCTTTCTTTTTTGGCTTGTTAGTAACATTGAAACGAAATAATTTGTGACGACCTTGATCACACGCCATGTAACGCAAGTACTCTACCATTTGAGCTATCGACCGAAACTTTTTTAAGATAGGTATAATATTTTTTTTTAGTTGGGTGAACTTTATTTTTGGAGAACAGAGATTGACTTTTTTTTCAACCGAAATTCCTCCGGAAAGTTTTCACTCCTCACCCCTGGTTGCTGGCATACACACCCTTTATCCCACGCCTGCAGGGCACTGCAAAGATTTTCATATTATAAGGAAAAATAACAAGTGCGGTGATGCCTAGTGATTATAAGGGAAGCTGGTGTGGAGAGAAAACAGCATATTTTTTTGAAATATTTAAACAGGAGCAAAAATAAAAAAAAACACTTTTTCTACGTACTTTTTTGGTCTCCTTCATCTTTTGTTGAAATCAGCTGTTGCTTCAATAGTTCAGAAGCTTCTTGATCGTCTGCAGATGGCCTTCAACGCTGCTGCTAGGATAATATACAAAAAGGGTAAATACTGCCACATCTCCCCGCTGCTGCGTGAGCTGAGGGTCTGCGAGAGGGCCGAGTTCAAGCTATGTCTCACAGTTCACAAAGCCTCAAAAGGTACGGCACCCCCATGCCTCGCTGAACTACGTCCTGCTGACGTCGCTACAAGGCAAGCACTGCGCTCTGCCTCTACTGCTGTCAACAGGGTCAAAGTACCCATAAGAGCAAATAGCTGGGCAAGTTGCCTGGAACAAGCTGCCAGTCAAATTTCGCCCACCATTACCTTCAGAGGAGGATCTAAGAAAATACTGTTTTCGAAGAGCCACGGCGCCCTTGAGATGGTCTGTGATCATGAAATGGCGCCACCGGAAATAAATCATCCATCATCATCACCATTATCATTCAATCAATGATTTATTAACTTTTTAGTCGTTATAATATCCCCACAGTACTTGTTTGGCTGATCTATCATTTGGTTCAAAGATGACCTTTCAATCAAATTGTCTTAAAGATCACATTCTACACAATCTAAGCTAAGAATAAACGTAAACCACGATAATGTGAGGGTTGAGAGCGTTATTTCCGTTGAAACCTGTTTTTTTTGCCGACGAATACAAGACTTTATAACAGTTCTTAAGGACTGTTGTAAAGAAAAAGGGCTGGATGTAGAAAATGCCATGCAAATGATTATGATACGCTTTATGTACGAATGCATAAAATCGTCATTTTCGCTTGATTACCCTCGCACAAAATATATAAAGCAAGATATAAACCTCCACCCCCCCCGTTCTACCCTCAGGCTTTCCGTGACGTCACATGATGATTGTCATTTTTACCCATTTAAATTTGGCAGTTCACAATGCCGTAGACAAGTCAATTTCCTCTGGTTTCATTTGGCTTGGAGCTCTGTACCCCAAGTATACAAATTCGTGTTCAAACTCAACCATAGTGTTGCAAAAATAAATGTATAGAACCTAAAACAACGCCTTACATGAGCGTTTTAGTTTCCATGAATTTTTAGGAAAACCCTAAGTTGTATACTTGGGGTACACTGTTTTTGTGCGTGTGGTTTGTACTAATGCTAGGGGTGGAGGTTGGGGAAGGATGAGTAAGGAAATGAGTGATGGGGGGAGGGTTGGAAAATCAACCGCAGAGGGTTTTAAAGAAGGGATTATGTAGAACAAAAAAAAAACGAAAAAAAGAATTGCTAGTGTGAATAAGTAATACACGTTTTTTTTACATACATACTTGTGTTTTTATGTTTTCCTTGTTTTTATGGAAATTCAATTTATCATTTAATTAGGTTATTTAACAGTGTAAAAATACAACTGCAATGAACTATAATAAATGGTACAAAAAAAAAAAAAACAAAGCCGTCATTTTTTCTTACATCAAAAACTGATTTAAGAATAACTGATCACGTACCTACTTTTCAAAACAAAATTAAAAAATGAATTATGTATGTATTAATATTTTCCTGGTTAAGGAAATCAGTATATATGTTATCCACTTTGTTATTATTGAAAATACTGTTTTTTGAAAAATCAAGTAGTTAAAATTCTGCAATAACTACCTAACAAACTCATCTGATCAATTTGAATCACGAAAAAATTACATTATTTTGAGGAGAATAAAAAAATCAGCCCAGTGTATATTTCAAATAATTAATTCTCCTGATAGCAAAACTTTAACAAAATAAACATCGTTAAAATCTACAATGAAACAAAATTATTTCAAAAAGTTTTCCATCCCAATTTTCGTGCGACATACATACATACATTACGTAAAATTTCACAAAAGACATTTCTCTCGATTGATTCGAAAACTTATCAAAAAGTTTACACACAGCTGTAAAGGCAGGAACGCCAAGACGACTCGAAATGAGTGAAGTAAAGTGAAGTAAAAGACTGATTGATATGGGGAGGGAGGAAAGAGAGTATGAGGGTGGGAATGTGAGGGAAGACGGGGGAAGAAGTATAAAATGAAACTCGAGATGAAAATGATAAGAGTAATAAATAAATTTGATTCTCGGTTTGAGGGTATTTGAACCGTATTTAATTAGATTTCTTAAATTCGCTTGGATTTTCGATTTGGGAAATATTTAGAATTTTCCGAGGGGGTGACTTTGCGAGTGTCCTCCCCCCTATCGTCTGACGATATAAATGAAATATTTCATAAGTGCCACTCATAATTTCTTATCGAATAAAATGAGCAATGTGAAAAATAAATTTTATTAAAGTGAAATGTATTACATTTTTTAATTGCGTTTTATTGCTATGGAAAAAGTAAGTATTGATGTATAAACGCCTACATTTATTAAATAAATAAATAATAATAATAAAATAAGGTCTATAATTATTGCTACCTACGGTGTACACCTACATTAATCTACTTTTGACATGATACTAAAATAACTATCACTACCTACGATGTAAATGTTAATCTACTATTTACATTACAATACCTACTGGTGAAATCCAGAAAGGTGGTTTGTAACGATCCTCCACGATTCGAGAATGATTTAAAAAAAGGGTGTTTAAAATATATATCAATGTAGAGACAGATATAAATCAACCTACACACTGTTCAAATGTAAAATCTCTTTCAGAACCGGAAGTCTGCACACATTCAGCATTTGTAAGCGTGAACTACATGTGTTTGTTTGTGGGCATGCATTTAAAACTCATATCAAATGCATGCCCACAAACAAACACGTGTAGTTTGCGCTTACAATTGCTGAATGTGTGCATACAAATAAAATCCAAACCTCAAATGAACATACACCCTACAACTTTTGCCGACCTTCCCTGACAAAGGGGTGAAATTGGCAAAGTGAACCATTTTTTACATTTTGGGTGGTCAGCATCATACCAACCTATAAGTCAAGGAATAATAGAAGTGAGGAAATAAATTGTGTAAAATAAATGAACCACAGTTTTGACTAAGTAGAACCTGCTAAAACATAACAGTATTTTCTAAAATATGCGCTTTCATGCAGATCCCAGTGAAGTAAGGCATTTCTCATCAATGATGGCTTTGCAATATCCCGTATGGTACGGTAAGTCTATCTGCAGGTACCCCAAGATGTTTTTTTTTGCAATGTTCGCAAATTGAAATGTGCACGCTATTGTGAATGAGGGTAGTAACTACGTATTAAAGGCCGTTCTGACGAAGCCAGTTGGCAAGCGTCAGTAATCGTCAGTGTCGACCACACATGACGGGAGCTCCCAGAAACAGAATGGCTGCTTGCATCGCGGAGATCGGTGAATGGATGACAAACAATGGCCTAATCCTTAACATGGGCAAGACGGAAATTATGTGGGCGGCTACGTCCAGGCGTGATCATCTCCTGACAACTCGCGTACCACTCTCCATTTGGGGACAGCTGATTCAGCCGTCAGATTCAGTGAGACTTCTAGGAGTCACACTGGACCGGAACCTCACAATGGGAGAGCAGTTGAATAACACGGTATCCTCCTCGTTTTTTGAACTTCGCCAGATAAAGGCAATCAGGAGATGTTTACCATCAGGGGCGGTCAAAACCCTGGTTAACGCTTTTGTGATGTCTCGGGTTGACTATTGCTCAACGCTGTATATAGGTCAGCCGAAAAAACAGTTCAGCCGGCTACAATCTATACTGAACTCTGCAGCAAGACTCATATTTGGGATGTCCAAATTTAATCATATTACTCCATTGTTGAAAAAACTGCATTGGCTTCGTTTTCCGGAGAGGGTGGTCTACCGTGTTTGTCTGATGGTTTACAAAGCTGTCAATGGTACGGCTCCTTCATACCTGTCTGACATGTTCTCAAGTTTTCATGACATGTTGACATGTTGTCAAGTTTTCACTTCCTGATAATTAGTTCACTTACTATGAGAAGTTGCACACATGACACAATAAAATATTTTATCCACGATTTCTCAAATCAGTGAATCAGCACTTATTCATTTTTTTTTTTTTTTTATAAAAAAAATAGATTTGTGAAGAGGAATGCAATTCACCAACCTATTCTGCCTGGCCAGAAACAGGTATTAATATCATCATTTAATAATTCATTCTTGTTTATTTTATTGAATTATTTATTAATAATTACCTGTTCTGTTGAACCAGGGTCAAAGTTATTGTTAAATGACCCAGGCGGAGATCGAACTAACGTTGTTCTATTCCAAACTCGCAAGAAAGATCAGCCCACTTGGCCCCTCGGCCATAACATAGTAGCATTTATTAGAAGCGCTTAGCGTAGCGTTTAGTTGAAGAAAATTGGCAATAAGTCTCCACGTTTGCCAGCCGAGTAAGCGACTACCTGTTAGTCTGCATAGACTAGTTTTATTTTATCCGTACCCTTCAGGCAAGTTTGGTGATCATTTTTCCATCGGCTTCCTTAGAAACGCGCTTTCAAGGGGTTATTGGTTCCTCTGATTGAATATAATAATAATAACTTTATTCCAGCCCGGTCACGTGGAGGGTGCAATGCGTGACCAGCCATATAAAAAGAAATACATTGATCGAAAAATACATATGGGAAATTAGAAACAGAGAAAGAAAATATAAACAAAGAAAGAAAATTACATTGAAACATTACATGAATATATCAATACATAACACACCTATTATTTTTCTTCGTTTGGTGCATCTTTATCGAAGATCGGCGATCATCATGGGTATTTTGACCTTGAATCGTAATTTTGTTGAATCATTGTGCCAGGTTTTTCAGGAACGATTCCTTCGGAATCCTTGAGTTCTTCTCCCCTCAATCTTACCCTGTATGATAAGATGGAGAAGGCAGTTTTTTCATTTCTTAAAACATGACCGAATTTCATCAGCTTTCTCTACTTGATGGTTGGCAGAAGTTCCTCTGTGGTGCGCATACGTAAGAGGACTTTCTCATCGGTGATTGCGCCAAGAGATTCGAAGCATTTTTCGGTTCGACACACATCTCGAACGCTTCAATTTAACACACCTTGGATCATAAACAAAAACACTTCGAAAACTAAAATACTTGCACGTATACTGTCTTTGTCTGAGCGAGGCATTGCTTCTAGGATGTTCGTTTCGCGTTGCTTGTATTGGTTCCGAGACGAAGAAGGAATCTCATTATTTCCAAATGTATTTGTGGTCTGGGGCATTTAAGCCGATTGGGGTGCGCATACAAAGCTATAATTGAAAATACAAGGAAATGATTCCAGACCAGAGTGACTGCGCTCACAGGAGAATAAAGTAGATACGGAAGAAATTATCCTTAAGCCAACATTAACGAGGAACGTACTCACGTCGAAGTTGATGTAAATTATACAACTTTTTCTAGAAATTATTGCCCTGATGTATGGAACTATTGATATGAGAAAAAGCTTTATGGGTCTCAATCATCTGTGAAATTATAAATCAAGAGTAAGCCAATTGAATTGTTGATAAACATAGTTGAGAAAAAGAGGAAAACGTAGGTAGGTATATAACAAGTTTAACAGGGTAATTTGTAATCTTTTGCGGACCAGGGATCATTTTCTCTAATTTTTAGAAGTCTCGTGGTGGAAGTCTCGATGACTGTCGATAGATCTTTCCGTACCTATTGGTAGATAGGACCAAATAAAACATGTCGGCGTATTAACAGCTGATTTATTTTAAATGGAACAACAATAAGCTATTCGGGCACCATCATGTTTTATTCCATCCTATCCTCAATTAGGTACGGTAAGATCTTTTGACGGCCGTCGAGACTTCCACCCCAGAGTCTTCTTTGGCCGAATTTCACGATATATATTAGGACCTTAAGAATATGATGGGATGTTGTGGACAAATTGAACGAATGGATGATGAAATTACCTACAAAATGAACATGCAGAGGAAATGTGGAAGAAAAAGAGGAAAAGGAAGACCGAAAAAAGTACAGCCGGATCAGATTCGTGAAATTGTGAAAGAATGGGATATAAAAAGCGAAGTTAAACGAAGGTGATGAATTGGGGTGGCATGCAAGGATAGGAATAAATGGAGGCAAATCTGCAGGGGCTCAATGTCAAATGAAAATAAGCCCTGCAACTCTTGCCGATCTTCCCTGAAACAGGGGTGACATTGGCAAAGTGAATTTTTTTTTTATAGTATGGGTAGTCAGACTCATACCAACCTACAAGTCAAGCAAGCAAGTAACATACAAATTAAAAGTAGACGTCCATAATTAGTTATTTAATTAGAAAACAAAATTATTTTATATCCGACGGTATTTCAGCAGTCTGCATTATTATTTCTTGTTGAGCTCCGAGTGGATGGAGTGGCTCTTCATGGGGTCGGGCAGAGAACACAAGAGAGCAGACAGATACGAACCAAGATGGAGGGAAGAGCCGGAGGTGGAGGGCACGGAGCATCAACTCAAATAAAAGTGAATCAAGTAATCTGCTCTCCTTTGTTTATCGAGCTAACGAAGAAAAATATGCCGTGGAGAAATTTCCCGGCCTATTTCACTAGTCAAACAAGAGTGGGAAAGCAATTTTCTGATACAATATTTCAAAATTTGAAATATTAATCGCCCCCTAGTGCTTGTTTGGCTTATCATCGATTTGAGCCAAAGATGACCTCTCAATAAAATTGTCTTAAGAATAATATTACATTCTTCACAATTTGACCTCGGAAAAAACGTAAAACACGAAAGGTAAGAGTTGTTTTTTTTTATATTCCAAAAATCAATTTCCAGCACTCATAAGACACATTGGTCTAGTATACCTACATAAAAACATTGCTCACGTGAAATAACCTCTAATGGACATAAGATAATCGACCACTAAAAGGACGATTTGTCACGTCGATAGCTCAGCTGGTGGAATGTGTGCGTTTAAAACCAGAGAGCTAAGGTTTGGTCCGTACCGAGGGTGGAAGAAAGGCTTTCAAGGTTGACTGTTTATTTCAGATATACTCAGCCTTCACAATAAATGAGCACCAGTCCATTCTAGAGCTGGAAAACCCTCGCTTCATGTGAAGTCCCTGTGTACGGCGAGCCTGCTTTCTAGTAAAAATAAATAGTTGATAAAGCGACAGATGTTGCTCTATATGTGCAGTTTAGTTGCATTTGAATTGTTTTGAACTTGATTTTCTTAAAACACCATATCTAAAAGGTTGTTAAGGTTGATAATTAATCTTAAATAATACGAATAAAAAATGTTCAATCAATCTTAAAGATACCTATGTATATCAACAATGACAAATTACATGTAGCTGTACACACGTGTAAGTTAAAGTTTATAATGCTACATGCAGACTTGTAAAATAAAACCTAAACCAGCAATCAAAAAAAGGTCTGCTACTTCTGCTATATTTCACTGAAACATGGTAGGCATTGGGAATGTTATTCATTTCTACAGAACAGGTCCCATCCTTTGATTTTAATAAAATACAAACCTTTTTGCCTACAAATCCTTTAATTTTAATCAAATAAAGCCTTGTAATTTTTGTAAGCAACGATTACATGCCACGTAACTATGGACGTACTTCGACGAAACATTTTTTTTTATAGATTGGGGAAGGGGAATGCAATTCCCCAACCTATTTTGCCTGGCCAGGAACAGATTATCAATTAATACATAATTGATTAGGTATTTCAAATTTGAATGAATTATTCATGAATAATTTCCCAATGGCATCTGTTTAACCAGAGCCGAAGCTATTGTCGATAAGATACAGCACAGGCGGGGTACGAACCGGCATTAGTGTCAATAACACAAATTCCAAAGCCGACGCCTTAATTCCCTCGACCATCTCAGCGACATATTTCATACATACCTCTTTCATGATCATTTAAAAGTTTTTATTTTACCAAAAGTTTTTAGGACATTTTTGCTCATGAAAGAAAATAAAAAGATTATAAAGATGTTAAAAAAATGTTCACATGGGGCAATAAAATTATATTATTGTAATTTACAACCTTATGATTTTGTCATTTTCCGCAATCTGCCCCCCCCCCCCCCATCAGTTATTTTTTTCTACATTTTTTTTCACCCGCCAACAAGGTTCACCCTCTTCCCTTCACTCCTGCCCCCCCCGAATATTCTCGTTTCATATTTGTCAAAGTTTGGCAGTCGCCATTCTCGGCGTGATGGAAAAAGTTAAATCTCTTTTTTATTCAGCTCTATGCGAATAAATTTAAAAGTGATAAATACACATTTTGGGGCCGTTGTACGCTGGCAGCGAAAACGGCGGGCAGCCTTCAATCAAAGTATGACAGAAAAAGGCTGAGATTTCACACAAAAAAGAAAAAAAAAATATTTGTTTTTGAATTAAATTGTTTTTGAGTTAAAAAGAATTTTGTAGTTCAATTTAAAAAATACGTTTCCGTTATTTGACCGGTATGAAATTGACCACATGTATAATAAAAATTGGTTCACTTTTGACCATGTCACTGCGGTTTCACGGAAGGACGACAAGAATTGTAGGTTTATTTTCATTTGAGATTTATGTTTTGGTTTAGTTAGTGAACATGCATATAATTGTGGACATACATTAAGTACGAATCTAATTTTTTTAAATATTTTAGGAACTTGATGATAGATTTCATAGATTCATTTTCAACTGAGATACGATGCAGGTAGGGACATTCTCAGCATTTAAACAATATGTTTTTTACTGGCTCCAGGGAAACCAGATATTAATTTATCGTACAAATCTGCGTCAGCGCATGTTTTGTTTATTATAGTATATAATATATTACACGTATAAAGCTTAAAATAATTGTAGATCAGTTAAAATCTACTCACGTAATTTCGGTTAGGTTATGCCACTGTATTCAAAGAGCTTTAAAAAAACTAGATTTACCTACAAAAACAACTTCAATTATAAATAACATGAAACGATCCGGTCTGAGTACAGATAAACTTCTCTGTCTGCATTTCTCAAGATGGATACTTCGTCCTGCAGACATCTCATATCGGAAGGCGGAACATCTTGCTCAAGTGCAGGATCGATATCTCGTCTGGCGTAGCAACCAGCCCGATGCAACTTTAATGAGAGCTGTAGCGATAACTCATCTTAATTATGGCATATCGAGGCCACTTGTGAGTGCTACGATCTCTGCGCTACACGCCTTCTACGAAGCATGATACTTTACTCGTTAAGATCGTTTGTAGTCTAGTGGTAATCCTAACCGATCATACTCTAGCAGTTATCTTCTTAGAAAGTAGAAGCTTTTTTCCGGCCTGTATCTCATTAACAAATTTCTTCGAATTTCAATCAATTAGTAAGGCACTACAGGGAAAACTCTTCATTGTTTTCAATACCCAAGAAAGAAAATGAGATAATAATAATAATTGGTCAATTTTATAAAGCAAAGTTTAGGGGCACTAGCCACCCCATGGGCGCTTATATGTGTTGAACCCTTCATTAAATAACTATGTCTTAAGCTTCCTTAAGCTCCCGACACTGTTCTTTGCACTCAACTCTTGAAGAAGACTGTTCCAGAAAGACATGGCGAAGAAGATACAATTCTGAACCAGACGTTGATGTGTTCCGGTCAAAAAAACACACCCTAGTACTTTTTAAGCTTATCCATCATTTGATTCAAATATGACCTTTTAAGAATCACATTCTACACAATCTGAGGTAAGAAAAAAACGTAAAACACGATGATGTCTGAGTTGTTTAAGATATTTTAAAAATCAATTTCCAGTTTTAATAAGACATATTGGTCCAGTACACATACAAACATTGCTCATGTGAATTTACTTCTGATGGACATACGACAAACAAGCACCAAGGGGATAAAAAGTGAGCTGACTGCATTGTCTGGGTCACAACCAGCGAATCGATCGTACTCGTAGGATCCTGGAAAAGATGGTTAGGATACCAAAGATACCAAAGAGACGCAAGATAGTGGGAAGATCTATATGAAGGTGGCTAGACGGAGTGGTGGCAATTTGCCGTGCGGTAGAAGTACGCGGAACTGACAGCGATGGCTGCGGTTGATCAAAGACCCACCTCAAATTGTCAAGCCATAGATGATGATGATGATATCATTCTTTATTCGAGTCACTTTCATTTTCCATACTACTCGAATGGGGAGAAGGTAAAAAATGTAGACACACGTACCCCAACCCTTCAAAACAATACAAAAAAACCTCGAACTCTCATCTAACCTCTGAGGGTTACGCTAAAAGCTTGGTGATACAATGTTGTATCCGGAACGTGTTTGAATATAAGTACAAAATGTGTAATACAAAAACCTTTCAATCTGGTTGAGTGTTTTACACAGTACCTCAAGGACGAAATTCAACGATTTAACGCAACCATGGCGTTTTAACAAAAACATATTTAAATTTAAACAGCGCCTCTATTGAGCGTTATAATGTACATACATAAGTTATTTATTAAATGCTATGGTTGAGTTTGTGGAACGTCCGTCTGCTGTTGAAAGGTGACGGTAGACTGGATACTTGGAACATGGAGCGGCCATTGAGATCTCAGCCCTGTGATTTTTTTAAGTGCAGTATTGTCGATGATTGGGACGGTTGTTTGAAAAAAAATGCAATGGTTTATGGATGATTTATTTGTAGAAATAGGTTCACGTTGTATTTGTTTTTATTGTAACAAAGGTATTGTTACAGATTTTTTTCAGGTTTCAATTTAATGGAATAAAAAATGTAACGTTGAAACATTTGATCTCATTACAGGTTTTATTTCTTGACTGAGACAAGCTACATAAGTTTATTTTTAATTTTGAAGTTTGCAACTTGGAAATATGTAGTTCAAATCTTTTACAGGTAAGAGAGCCACTTCACTTGAAGCGGGGATTTCCCAGCTCTCAAGGAGGCTGGTTTTCATCTATTGTGAAGGCTGAATACACTTTGCCGGTATTTTAATTTTGGGTGTGAAATAAACACGGGTAAGTATTTTTGACATCCTTGATAGGGTTCTAACCCTAATCCTCTAGCATGGAACGCAAACATTCTGCCAATTGAGCAATCACGATTTTTCTGAAAATGAGAAAAGTATAACGAAATACAGAAATGTTTTTGAAATATAAACACCGAAACGGGAAATTATTGCTGACACTCTTCTTACAGATCGAAACCTAATGAACAGGCACTGCCAACTGAGCTGTACAAAAATGTTATAGAAACACAGAAAATGGCATTTTTTAATAAAAAAAAAAACCTCGATGGCCGTCTTTTATTCTAATTGGATAGAATTGTTACAAACTAAGGACTTGAAGTATTCACGCGCGCCTGAACATGAACGACAGTGTGTAGAACAATCTGGCTGAAGAATAATGGTAGTAGTAAGGTACATATTATGTAGAATGGCGGTCTGGTATGAGTGAGAGATCGAATGATCTGGAATATGCAACAATAATCCCTTTTATACCTAAATTGTTCCTGACTTACAGGTTGGTATGCGGCTGACCACCCATACTGTAAAAAATGATTCACTTTGCCAATGTCACCCCTGTTTCAGGGAAGGACGGCAAGAGTTGCAGGGTGTATGTTCATTTGAGATTGGGTTTTTATATTGTAGGTCCACATGCGGCATGTGTTAGCGCGAAATTATACATGTCTGCTTGTGGGAATGCATTTAATATAAATCTTAAATTAAATATATCTTTGCAGCTTAGATTAAATTAGATTAGATTAAATACCTATGTATACGGACTGAAAAGGGCATCAAGGGATTAGTTGCATCCGACATTTGGACGTGAATACCATATACCCAGAGATTATCAATTATTGTAAATTGTGAACGAAACCGTATAAAATGAATTCTGTTAAAACAAATAATTGCAGTTTAATTAAAAGAGAGCCCCAGTAAAATCGTAACACAATAAAGTCAATCATATTTAACCCTTATTTGCTTTCAATGCCTCTATAGTGTGCTCGCTTCCGCTTGGTTTGTGTATTACAATTTCGGGTCTTTCAGTAATTGCACTAATTGGCGATCGATCTAAGACGCCCTTAATTCCAAATCAATTAAATTGTCTTGAGGTCGAATATAATTCCAATCAGCGCCTCTTCACATATTGACCCGCACAGAATTACAGCTGATGCCTTTATACACATCCACATTAACAAGCTCCTGATCCATATAATCTGTAATCTAAGTTGCAAATGTAGTATGGCAATCATGCTAACCTTCTAGAAAAGACGTAAATAGACTGTTACGGAAGCTGTGGGGCAGGAAATCAAAGTAACTGAGTTTTTAATATTATGTTCGGTCGATAGTTCTATTGGTAGAGTGCTTGTATTTCATGCCGAAAGCTCAGGTTCAAATCTCACCAAGGGTGTCAGAAACGATTTCCCGTTTCGGTGTTTATATCAAAACCACAATAAAATACCGGCAAGGCTTACTTGGCCTTCACAATAAATTAGTGAAACCCCTACTTCGACTGAAGTAGTTAGCGTAAGGCCCCTTACCTGTAAAAATAAATAGGTTCAACTCGCCACATGCGTCCTCTTCGGGGAGAACGCGGCAAGAAGTAACATTTTATGTGTAGCTTAGTCACGTTTCTTTTAAGTTTCTTTAAATTCAATTCATATCATTTTACATAGACAGCCTCACTGGGGTGTTTTTAGTTCATCCCTTTGCAATTTCCTCTCCAAGGGCTGTTCCATTCTCGCCTGAAGTACTCCTTACGCCATCGTCTCGAGGACTTTTCGACTTGAAGCACATTTCTTCGTTTAATTTGGTGATTGCTCTCTTGCACAGTTGCTGGAGACATTCATCAAGATTTAAGTCGAAAACTTGAGATGCGCAAAATTTTCAACTATAAATTTTCAGGTGCATTCGGGTCATTAATGGGTCAAACATCGTGTACATGCTTACACTCGTTTAAAAAAAAACGTGACACAAATGGTATAACTTCTTTCCTGCGTTATTACTGCGATGGAGCTGCATGTGGCGATTCTGTATCTATTTATTTTAACTGGTACTCACGGCCGGCCTCATGCTTTTTCTTCAACTTCAGTTGTCACCCCTGTCTCAGGGAAGGACGGCAAGAGTTGCAGGGTGTATGTCCATTTGAGATTTGGTTTTTATGTTGTAGGTTCACATGCGGCATGTGCAAGCGCAAACTTGTTCGTATCTGGTTGTGAAAATGCATGTAATGTGAATCTCCAATGTAACATAACTTTGCAACTTAGATTACATTAGATAAGATAAGATCAGTTGTAGGGAAGGTTTTCCAGCTCCCAAGGGGGCTGGTTCTAATTTCTTGTGAAGGCTTAGTAAAACTAGTCGGTATTTAATTTGGGTTTGAAATTAACACCGAAACGGGAAACCATTTCTCGAACTCTTTCTCTTGGCATGGAATGCAAGCATTATACCAACTGAGTTATATATCGGAATATTATTAAATTATATTTTCATTAATCTTAAAGTTATGACAGCTGAAATGAAACACTGTTAATAAAATGAATTAACATGCAAGTTATACGCACTACAAAGCTGCTCTAGTTGAGTTCTTGCTGTTGTAAAAGTGAACTCTACTTAATTAATGAAAACTACTTGTTGGAGATGCAGATTATTTTTCGCTTTTATCACCTCCACGAGTTTCTCATCTGCCCAGAGATTTTATAATACTTGCAGTTATTATTTTGTAAATTTCTCATTAAAGAGTAGTTATATAAAAGAGTAGTTAACCGAAGTAATAAACCCCGTTAAAAAGTAATCTTTATAATAATGTACGAGTATAATGAAAGTTGCTAAGACATTTTATTAATAACGATGCATACTTTTAAAAATGAAATCTAAATATTATTCTCATAAATATTTGGAAAATTTTTGCACGTAAATATAGTAACAACTTATTTTTTCAAATGAGTGCATTTTTTTTAAATTCAATTTTGTTATGTTTTTAACAGGTTCTACTTAATCAATTTTATTTTACCCGATTTATTTACTTTCGGTTTCGACAAAGTAACATTTGTAAAGTATAGTTAGTTTAATTGATCCTCTGTGAGCTTGGTCGTCGCTGTAGAAATACTCAATAAGTAAGGCTGAAGGACCTTTGGTGACCGGTCTTTGGTAAACGCATATGAGTTTTTCAACCCAGCGAAGAGCATATTTGAAAAGCTAAATTGTATATTATTTTTGCTCTACCGGGATTCGAACCCACAACCTTCTATTTACTAGTTCGAAGAGTTACCGCTAGACTACGAATCGTTCATAAGTCGTTATTACATTTTCTTAAAAAAAAAGGCATATTCTTTTACAGTAGAGTGAGTTAAGTAGGAAGTAAAGCAGAACACAGCTTCTGTTGATGTGATCCAATATTCCAATTTGTGCTCCAGTTGCAGCGCTTCCCTATTCTTTCCCTTGCATTTCCACTACCACTTCTCTTCCTTCCTTTACTGCATTTTGGGACAAATTCTCAAAGACCAGCCGCGCAATATTGTCGCGCTTGCGGTAATACACAAAACTACTTTACCGACATAACAAGATTCGATTTTCAATATTCCGTTTTTATTATTTCTCCCGCTTTGAGGATTTCGCTCTCGGGAGCTTACAACGTGTACCCGCTGGCAGTAATATCATTGTGTAAGTTTTATTTATTATTTGTAACTTACAAACGTGCCATTTCGATTTTCATGTGATAGTTAAATAACACAGATAAAAACTGTGGCGTCATCAAGTTGAGGCTTTAAGAAAACAACAAACTTATCTTTTCATATCTCAGAAGTTCTGGGAGATGGTGGGAAACAGCACAACACAGAGAGTCCTAAAGGATTGTGGTGCTGGAGGCGCTGATCCTTCAAGGCTTCTGAGCCGAAGAAACTAAGTAAGTCTAAATCTAAATCTAAGCTGCAAAGATATGTATCATTTGAGATTCATATTAAATGCATTCCCACAAACAGACATGCATAATTTCGCGCTTACACATGCTGCATGTGGACCTACAATATAAAAACCCCAATCTCAAATGAACATAAGCCCTGCAACTCTTGCCGACCTTCCCTGAAGTAGGGGTGACATTGGCAAAGTGAACCATTTTTTACAGTATGGGTGGTCAGCCGCATACCAACCTATCAGTCAAGGAGTACAAGCAATTAATACAATCAAATATATAAAACAAATAAATTCTAAGCAATTGAACAGTAAAAAATTAAAAAACTACAACACATATTTTTTTAATTTAAAAGCCTCAGCTTTAACCGCCAGCATTACAGATCAACCGCCATTTCTTTCGATCCTTGCATACTTCTTTCATTAAAAATGAGTAAAATATCCTTTCATATAAGTTGTTTAGGATATAAGTCACAAATTATATCTGACAATTATTTTCATTTATATAAGTCAACTATACAACCTTTAATCTGTTCCAACTCCGTTTCAAGATGTATATTGATTCTAACACAGTGAAGCCTTTTTTTCATTTCAATTATTATTTAAAAATGTTTCTTTCTTTAATATTAAAGTAATCCGTACTAGAACTAAGCAATCAAATTTTATATTGTGTCAATCAAATATTGATTGAGGGTTGGTGCAACAGGCCCTTTACTATTTCTCCAATAGATGTGAAAACATGGTAAACTTACAAATAAAGTAAGAGATTTAAGTGATAATTCATTTATTTTGAACAGATTTCAAGTATTGTAAACAAACATAACAATTTTCCAGATTTAAGATCTTGTATAAAAAGACTGAAGACATCGTCAGATGGAGTAGGAAGAGGAGACGGTTATGGAGGGACCAAGCAGGCCGGATGAGCGAAAGAAGGAAAATCCGATTCGTGGCACAGGAAATACCAGACGGCCAGCGCCTACCAGGCCGCCCAACCGAAAGATGAAAGAGCACATGAAGCGCCATTCTGCTAAATTCTTTACGACCTTAATGCGACAAGCTGGCGAATCGTGTCCAAACATCAGGTGTACTGTGATTTTTTTTATCTTTGGAGTTCTTTCGCAAGCGCTAGCAATCTCCGACTTGTATGGATATCCAAAGTGTAAGGAATTTAGCAGAATAGACCTTCAGTACACCTTATTTTTGGACACGAATCGCTATCTCCTCGCCTTAACGTCGCGTCGTAAGGGTTTTGACAGAATAGCGCTTCTGGTCTTCTGCATCACAGGAGGGAGTTCCACAATAGACTGATCTTAGATCTAAAAGAAAAAGAAGAAGTATACAAATAATAATAACACAATTTCTTCGTAGGTACAAACAATGATATATTTAACAATATTTTAAAATACAAACATGGTTATAAGTTATCATAAATAGCCGCGCAGGTTGAGTAAAAGATAAAAACATACTTTTAAAAGTTCTTTTTAACTGTCATTTCAAAACTATTGTCTGTAAAAAAACCTGCAATATTTTCATTTGAAAAGTTGGCAAGTCTGTCTATCGCCAAGTGCCCTCAAATTTAGCATATTGCCAGCAAACTTGTAGTTTTTATCTCTCTCCACGCCACAAAACCCGTTAATGAATTCACGTCGCCCGTACCTGGAGTGGTTCGCCTACATTCCACGACTCGTCACGATTTTCCACGACTTTCCACGATGTTTCACGGCTCTCTACGATGTTCTACGAAGCTACAAGGGCGCGACACAGGATTACAAAGTATGAAATGTTAATGCCTCGCCTGACTGGATATTTGCATACTGCCCTAAGTGAAGCGAGAGATTTTAGGCGGCAATTTTGCTTCCTGGAACCGCGGGAACTATGAAGGTAAAATCAATTTTAATGACATCAAACAATTCTTGTGTTTTCAATGAATTGAAAAAAAAATATGGCGGTTATAAACAGATTGACACAGGCATGTTTCGAATAAACGCTACTTATATATTATTATGAATTAAATTAATTTCTGGGTTAATTATCGGTGAGTGCCGTTTTTGTATAAATTGCACCCCAAGAGCTCTCTACATGATTGTACAAGCAAGACTTGCTGCAAGGCTAGACGTAGCTACTTTTGTGACCGGTCTTTAGACCAATGTTTGCAAATCTTTTTCGTTTCTGCTGGAAATTAAACCCACTGCTTTTCTTCAACATTCGAGTCCGTAGCGTTAATCACTAGACTGCGGCCGGTTGGTTGGTTGGTTCTAGATATATTTGGTACTTGAAAACCACTTGAGCAGTCTGGAGATAGTATCGGTCGATAGCAAGTGATAAAATATGGCTGCACGTGAACATGAAACTTACAGAGAAAAGTGAACAGTGATATTTCACGATTAATACTAATTTACGGGCTTAATTTAATAACAGTTAATTCATTTCACACAATTTATTTAAAGGTTTCGTTCACATTTGGTTCGTTCACATACGAGTAGTTAACTTCACGACCGTCGCTTGACTACTCATTGGCTCAACGGCTCAGATCAGGCATCATTTTGCACAGTGTTCGGTCTCTATTTATAGATGTACATATAATAAGAGTTGTTCTGGTACATGCGAGACCATGCCAGAATATTATATTTAGAATATTCGAGCAAACACTCATACAATATCGAACAAATACATGTAAAATCTTACAAGTACCAACATCTAGAGACACAGAGACTCACGGAGACACTCACACAATTAAAAACACACAGACACACATTCGTAACAATATGAAGAATATTTGACAGCCTAGTTAGCTGTGTTGTCCGTATTTTATCGCTTGCTATCGACCGAAACTATATGACGAGATTACTTACTCTTGTATGAATAAAGTAAATGAAATGTGAATCTTACAAACAACTATCACCAAATAAAAGAGAATATAATTTTACTGAATACCGGGAATTTCAGCAGTGCAAATACCGGGAAATGTCGTGAATTACAACATCCACTATCTGTTGACGTGGCGTCGTTGGGATTACGCGAATTTCGCAAGGTAATGCAATAAATTCATCCAAACTAGAAGCGCGTTACATGGCAGAGTAAACAAGAAAATTCATACGGGATTAGGTACGTTAGGTAGCTGACGTACAGCGGGAATACCGGGCAAAATAAAAATACGGCACAACTTACGTCCGTGGAATTTTTAAATCTTTCCTTAGTAAGGAGTGTTCTAAGAATCAGTGGGATTTCCAGGTGGTACCGGGAATAAATAAAAAGGAAAGCTAATCCAAGTCATTAAAAAATATACTTTTTTTAAATAATCAAATTTTTAAGCGGAAATTAAAATATATATCGACGGTTAAAAGGAAGTAGCATAAGGGACGGTTTGGTCATAAATAAGTCGTGAATGTTATCCTACTTAAAATTTTCCGCTCTTTTTAATGCGCTAACTCCCATAGCTCTACGATGTTCTTTTGTTGTTGTTTTGTTTATACCCAAGCAAACAACTACGTTACCGAAGCATAGTTTGGGTGTACCCGAAAAGATTTTGGACTTTTTTGTCCTAAAGGTGCTTGTGACATTAAAAAAATCGTAAAACATCGTAAAACCCCATTTATAGGAATGCCAATAAATGCCTTTGTTTTTTTTTAAATTTAAGAGCCGTTTTGATTTTAACGATATGATAAAAAAGAAAAAAGATATGCCATTATTCTGCAATCTCAAACTTTAAACTAATCTCCTATACAATTAAGTTTTTGTCGCTTATGTCCTACTTCCTTTGAACCGTCGATATCATCGCTACAATTTATTATTTGTGTTGCTTGACTACCAGTCTATAAAACTTCTGTCATTATAGATTTCTGAATAAACCACATATTTTCTTAAAAAGTATGACAGCAAATTCAGCACACTTAAAACGTGATATTTTTAGCCGGTTAGAGGCAGAACAGGGTCATAAATTTAATACAAAATTAATCAGGGGCTTGGATCCCATACAGGCACATGCGCCTAAAGGTAGGCAATACATGGTAAACATCATTTAAGCTTGATATTCAGATTTAAAATTCCACCTTTAAGTTCAATTGGAGTCATTTTTAGCACTTTAGTCAATTTAAAATGAGTTATTTTAAAGAAATGGGAGGAAATATTTTTTCTGAAATGTATTTACCTATACCCTATGCACGCGCCTGATTAAATGATGTATGTACTATGTAGGTATATTGAAATGACACTAAAGCGCTACGTAATGCATTTACGATAAACGTCAACTGCATACGTTGCTGTTATCTGGAATATATCTATATTTTTTTATTGACTAAGGGTACACGTAGCCGAGTGGGTACATTAAGTTTTTTTTATCACCTCATTCTTTTTTACCGGCGTTACATATAAAACATGGCTTTACTCAAGTTTTTCATCGAAAGATTGCATTATTGAGTGCTCCACATTACATTTTTCTATTGGTCAATTTGTATCAGCATCGGCCGCGGAAATTTCCGTCAGTTTCCGCGCCGGGTTTCGGGGCCAACATGCGCCGCGCGGAAGTGGGCGGAAGGATTATCCCTCAGACCGAGCTAAGGCCGCAACACAAGAGCATAGAGAGAGAGGGAGGGCGATTCATTCTCTATTTTTGAAATGTCTGCTTACACACACAGTAATTTATCTTGCTCGCGGTAAACTCGGCGAGTTGGCATACGCCGCTGAATCAGGGTTGGCGAGAGTGAATGCTACAATATGTGAATTCTACAAGAAGAACGGAGTGGATTCTACAAGGTGTGAATTCTACAAGAAGGATGGAGTGGCTTCTTCAAGGTGTTAGCAGTGACTACAATGTGAATTCTACAGGATGTTAATGTTACAAGGTGAATCCTACAATAAGAACGGAGTGGATTCTAAAATTTGTGAATTCTACAAAACGTAGATTCTACAAGATGTGAATGCTACAATGTGAATTCTACATAAAAAACGGAGTGGAAAAATGTGAATTCTACAAAATGTGAATTCTACGAGATGTTTTGTAGCTAAATGAGCGCAAAAAATACTAATGGAATAGTATTGTTTGTTCAACGAGTATGTAGATGACTGGTAGGACTATAGATGTGAAAACTAATGAAGCCTTCACGCGATCTGGAAATAAATATTATTCGGCGATAATGTACCTGTTTGGTGAATCTACATTTTTGAAGGAGCTCATCTTGTTAACCTGTACAATTATTGGTAATGTGTCTGCTTAAGATGCAACGGGATCATGATCACCTGCAAGATGACAGATAGTCTACGAAAAAAATGGCACATATGGTCTGTAATTAAATGTAAATTAACTAAAAAAATGGACCTGAATTTTCATTTAAATTGCTAAGAAACTTTTTCCCTGACCTTTTATTTTCAAATATGCTCTTCGCTGGATTGAAAAAATCCTATCCCTTTACCAAAACTCTGTCACGAAAGAACCATCCAGCTTTACAGAAACTGGGTCTTGCTTGAGTATTTGCGCTTTCTATACCGACGATCAGGCTTGCAGAGGGCTCTTGAATAAAGATTTATACAAAAACATCGCTCACCAAATAAATCATCCAAATATTATTATAAATATTTAAAAGTATAAATGGTTAAACATTGTTTTAATTCACTTTATTTTATTTGTTTATGCTCTGAGCATAAACAAATAAAATAAAGTGAATTAAAACAATGTTTAACCATTTATATTTTTAAATATTTATAAAAATGGACTTTCACTGTGTTAACAGATCAACACTAAAAAAAAAAAAAAAAATATATTATTATTATTATCATTAAGGCTTTTATTTTCAAATTTACTTAAATTTTGTAAAATATTACTCAAAATACTACATTTTGACCTAACAAAAACTCCCAGAAAAAAAAAGATAGATTTACAAATTCAAAGAAATGTATTAAAAGGAAAAACAAATTAAAATAGATTTTGAAAGGTACACTATTTCGAAATAAATGCAAGCAGTGTGTGGACAACCCTGCCATATTGCGATCTGCTATTGCGATCTACTTCACGCTTTCTTCTGAGAGAATATTCCGCACAATGAGTCACAGTGGTAGCCCTGGACTGGGAGGAGGGGGGGGGGGGCGAGTCCATGTGCCACAAGCGGTGGTAGGTAGCCGGGGCTGATATATCACGTTATTTCATTTAACTAACAAACGAGAATAAAAGCCAGCGTCTGCAAATGAATTGTGCTATCCAACAGAAACCAATTTCAATAAGCTCTGTCGGGGGCAGCGCTACGCCACTGGAATACATCAGCAAATTTACTTGCCGAGAGCTACATGGATGGAGGGGCAAATAAACTGAGAAAAATATGCGAAATTTCCGATATGGGAATATGCCATTTCAACTTTTCCACGTTAGAACTTGAGCTTTTTATTAAAAAAAAACTTTTACGTTTTTACCCACAAACGTAAAAGAGATGGAAACGCAACTTAGCTGCATATAAAGTTCAACTTCTTGTCACGAAAGGGTCGCACGTGGCGTGGGACGTTATTGCTTTCACAGGTAGAGGGCGACTGACTGCCTTACTCCAACAATTTTAGTTGAAGTGGGGCTTTCCCAGTTCCCGATGGGGTTAAGCATGTAAAAGCTGATTAACTCTTGCCGGAATTTTTGATTTCGGTTTCATGCGAAATCATTTCTTACACCTATGGTGGAGATTTAATTCTATCTTTCTGGCATGTAGCGACTTTTACTAAATATATTTTTAATATAAAACTACGTTACCAATGTGTTTACAAAAAACAGATGATATGTTGCAGAGGCGTGCACAGCATTATAGTCGTGGGTAGGCAACAAAGCTAGATTTTTCACTGGTTTGGATTTTACTTTTAAGTCCACACACGACATGTGTAAGCGCGAACTTACACGTGCCTGTTTGTGAGCATGCATTTAAAATGACTTTTAAATGTTAATATACTCATATCTTTGCAAATTAGATTAGGTATAGAGATTATCGGGGTCAGTCTCATACCAACCAAGGAACTGTAAACGTAAATGAAAATATTATGTTTCTGAGTACGAATTTCAATTATTATTTTTTAATCATCCCCTACTGTAAGCCACTGCCTAACTCTATATTAATGTATTCCACATACACATGCATGAGTTATGAGAATAAAGCCTTTTCTGGCGTTCGCGGGGAACTCCGACTGGGAAAATACGATCAGCACTGTGTCAATTTTTCACGTAATTAATTGGCTTTTTTTTGTGTGCGGCAACTGGATATATCCTCAAATACCTTACCTTGCAAAATACAGCTCTAATAATTGAATAACTGACATTGGAGTTATTATTTCTACCGAGCCACTATTTTTTTCTATTTTATTTCTGGTTAAGTACTTATGAATAAATTAACATTTTTTAGTGTTGATCTGTTAACACAGTGAAAGTCCATTTATATAAATATCTAAAAATATAAATGGTAAAACATTGTTTTAATTCACTTTATTTTTTGTTGTTTATGCTCGAATATTTTCGCCTAATTCAAGGCATCTTCAAGAGCAGAATGGTTACCTAACCTAACCTAACCATTCTGCTCTTGAAGATGCCTCATTAGGCGAAAATATTCGAGCATAAACAAATAAAATAAAGTGAATTAAAACAATGTTTTACCATTTATATTTTTAAATATTTATATGAATAAATTTGTGGAAGTAACCATAAGTTTTTTTTTTATCAAAGATATATCTACAAGTAAAAAAGTCTGATAGATAGCTCATTCGGTAAAGCATTAGCTTTCAAAATTTGAGTATTAGGTTTTTAGTCCGAGTATTTCATTTCTAATTTCCCGTTATAATGTTTTTTAGGTCGGTTTTTATTTATCTTATTATGTAAAAAAAACATAGCTCACCAATAAATTAAAAAAAGTTGTCTTTTATATATTCACCAACCTATTTTTGCCTGGCCAGAAACAGGTATTAGGATATCATCAATTTATTTTTAATGAATTGCTTTTAATGAATCACTTTTTAATGAATCACTCAATGACATTTGTAAACCAGAGTCAAAGTTATCGTCAATAGGAAATGATGGGATTCGAAATTGCGCTCACTTATCAAATGCCATTCCCTAGAGGACAACAAGCCAAATATATGCATGCAATATGCAGCTAAGATGTGGTTAGTGTACAACTGGACATATACGCGGTGATAAGTTGTATTCTTAGCTAAACGACCGATTCGTAGTCTAGTGGTTATAGCCAGTGCCGGTTTTAGCATTACCAGCGCCCTGGGCGAGAATTTTTAAGGCGCCCCCCCCCCCCCCCCCCATTCGCCATTCGAAACTTCAAATTCATACGAAAAAAAGGAACGCAGTAACCATTTATTAAAAAAAAAATATGACAATACAGTTGACAGCTAATCAAATGGTGGAAAATATAAACTTAGAGAAGGGATACATGTCCAAAAAAATTTTTTGAAAAATAATACATTTGTTAATAAATTTCATAAAAAATAAAAAATGGACAAAAATTAAAATTTGACAAGAGTACAAAAAATTAAATTATAAAAAAATGTACGAATGTAGAATAATTTGAAATTCAATATTTAGAAAGCACAAATTAAAAAAATAATGGAAAAGACAGAAATAGTCTTACAACATAAAAATTGAAGAAAAAAAATTAAATAAAAAATATGAAATCTAAAATTAAACAAAGAAAAATTAAAAAAGAAAACAAAAACGAAAACGGAAAAAAGTCTAGACAAAAAAGTATAAACTTTAAAAAAAATATGAAAAAAAATTAAAATAGAAAGAATTTAATAATTTAAAACAAGCATTCAAAAATGAAAAAAAAAATTCAAAAGGCACTAAAATATTACACATAAAAATTAACAACTATTGCATAGAACAAACCATGAAATCAACAAAAATTTGAAAACATAGAATGACAGAAAAAAATAACGCATATAAAAATTAAAAACTATTACATAAAACAAACCATGAAATCAAAAATTGAAAAAAACATATTAAAAACTAATTAAACAACAAAAATTTGAAAACTTAGAATGACAGAACAAAATTAAAACATAAAAATGGAAAAAAAAAATGGAAAGACAAAAAAAAAACACATTTAAAAATTAAAAACTATTGCATAGAACAAACCATGAAATCAAAAACTGAAAAAAAACATATTAAGAAATAATTTATCAACAAAAAATTGAAAACTTAGAATTACAGAACAAAAATAAAATATAAAATTTGAAAAAAAATAAAATGGAAAGAATATAAAATTAAAAAACGTGTACATTTATAAAAAAAACAAATTATGAATAACGGATTTCCATACAAAAGTCAGCTGCATAAATATAAAAATCAACTGTCTTCATGCTTAACTTGAGGTCTAATTTTGTACAATGTAATGATATGTAAGAGGACAATCACGCCGAGTGTATATTTCGCATACCCGAAATACAAACCAAAAACTTACATCGTTCCGCACATCGATTTATAGAACTGGATGGGCTAGGAAATCAATCCTTTGAGAATTAGAAATACGCTACCCCACTCATCATACAAAAATCCAAATTCAGTCTATTGGTAACCTTTTAACTGTCAACAGTGTGTTACCTAATTGGAAAAAAAATCCATGTAAATGCCAAACTGGGTAATTTCTAAACGTGCCAACAAAAGAGAATAAATGTGTTATAGAATATAGAATAATATTTCACTTTAATCACTATTCTATATGATTACGTTGATAAAATTTATTTTTCGTTTGTCGAAATATTTTGTTCGCGAAAGTGAAGGCCATTTCTAGAACTAGTGATATTCAAATAGCAGGCGCGTGCATAGGGTGTAGGCAAATACATTTCAGAATAAATATTTTCTCACATTCCTTCAAAATAACTCATTTGAATTTGGCTGAAGTGGTAACGATGGCTCCAATCAAACTTAAATCTTGAATTTTAAATCTCAATATCAACCTCAATCGCGTTTTTACCATATTTTGCCTACGTATTAGGCGCATGTGCCTGTATGGGATGCACGCCCCTGTCAAATAGGTATATAGGTACTTGTTTCTTCAAGATTCATCATCCCGTACGCAATGTGGTGGAAACATTTTTGAATTGGGAATTTATCAGATATTTTCATACTTTCAACAACACTCGTAACAAAAACCGTTACCATAGTGATTTCATGGGTTTCCATGGTAATTTGTACATAGATTGAAGACGGGTTAGAGACACGTTGCTTACATAGAAAATAACAAAAGCATTTCATATGTCGTGAGCGAGACAGCACTATTTAAAATGTATGGTGTCAAAGACGTTGCATCGTGCCGATTGATACTAAATCCCATTTATAGCCCCTCCATTGAATATACCTCCATGGTTTCACAGGCGGTTATGTTGAATTTATGGGCCTCATACTAGAATTAAAAAATGTTTTAGTTATACCAATAAATGTTGAAGAAACTATATAGGTGGTGAACAAATCGATCAAGCTTCAGACACTAGCACCATCAAAATAAAGGGGAGAAGGATGGAGACTCTAACTATACGATAGAAAGTTGCACAGGCTGGCCTAAGATTCTGGCATAATAATTTCCATTTTATGTAACATTTATGTAACAGAATTCAATATTGCAAGTATAACAATGAGGTCCGCATATTTGAAGAAGACATTCAACTTATAAGCTGGAACTGTGAATTATGAAGATTTTCGGCAGTAACTTTGTGAAAGTCCATTTTAACAGAAAATGCAAATTTGGAACATCCTTCGAAAAATAATTTCCGATATTTTGCTACTGCGGATAAACCTCAGCTAACAATGGCACATAATGTCATTGTTATTTGACTCTTATCCGCCGAGACGAAAATGTATTTTTTAACTTCCTTTATAACTTGAATTATTTACAACTTTTCAAATGAATTACCATCAGGGTTGGGTAACGACACGTCGAAAATTATATTCGACACGTCACGTCGAAAATACGTGTCGAATATGTCGAAAACGTCGAAAATTTGCGTCGAAAATTGAAGTTTATTACTTTTAGTTTATCCTTCATTTGTGACAGTTCAATTTTTGACCAACCAAATTCAATTAAAATTAGCAAAGATAATAAAATACAAAACTTCCTTCAAAGTTCAGATTGTTCATGTTTTGTCCTTGAATTCAATTAATCTTGAATAAAACATTGAACTGTAGGTATAAATGGGGCTTAAAATATTTTGTTCAAATCTTAATGAATATGCCAACTGGAAATTTGTACCTACACTAGGGATGGGCAAATGAAAAAAAAATATCGATATATATCGAACGATATTTTTAAACACTATCGAAATACATCGAGGAAAAAATATCGGTACTTTTGATATATCGATATATTTCGCCCATCCCTAACCTACACAATGTTGTAGAATTTCTTTACTTTTATGTAGGTAAAACAACTGATCTGACCAGCTATCATTACAGTGTTTAACTGTATAGTATCTATTTTATCAAATTGATTGACATGCCCTTTGTCAAACTGGCATGAGTTAGCTGTGTGTTTGAGTTTATTGAATACTTTGTTTTAGCCTAGGTCAGGTTATTAAGTAGAATTAATATTTAAATGGTGCTGTTAACTTGTACCTAATGTAGATGTAGCATGTAAGAGAAAGACAATAAAAGAGGAAACAACACATTATGTCACTAAATATGTATTTCCCTTCATTCCTACCTGAACTCCACTCACTAGTAATTTTCGACGTGTCGTTTATGTCGTTAATTCGAATTTACGACGTGTATATTCGACGCGTCAAATACTAGGTATAATACTCATTTTCGACGTCAAGTATTATACCTACCCAACCCTGATTACCATAATATATTCATTTAAAGCTCTCAGATGCATGCCCACAAACAAACACGTGTAGTTCGCGCGTACAAATGCTGAATGTGTTCTTACAAATAAAATCCAAACCTCAAATGAACATAAGCGCTACAACTTTTTCCGACCTTTCCTAACACAGGGGTGACATTGGCAAAGTGAACCATTTTTTACAGTATGAGTGGTCAGTCTCATACTAACCTATAAGTCAAGGAATACAAATAATAAATAACGTTTAAGTATAAAAAAAGAACAAAACCATAAAAAGAAATCTATACAAAAAAGTCAATAATTTCCTATCCAAAAAATGTAACAAATTAATAAACCAACATTACAAATCAACATTGCAGGTTAGCCGCCACTTCTTCCTGTCGTTGCATACTTCTTTCATTTCATCCAGAGTCATTACCTTTTTCATACAATCCCTCCTCTTATTATGACTCTGGAAATCCCATTCATTCGCTATTTAAAAAATTTGATCCATCTATACTTTTCTCGGTCTTCCTCTACCACGACATCCATCTATTCTTGCAACATATACTTTCTTCGTCAGTCTTTCATCACTCATTTTCTCCATATGCCCGAACCATCTTAGCAAACTTCTTTTAATCTTCAATTTCACACTTTTTCTTACACCACATTCTGCTCTTACAAGATCATTCCTCACCCTGTCACTTCGTTTTTTTCCCAATCATACTTCTTAGATAGTCCATTTCTGAAATCATCTTCCTTAAAATAATTTCAGTCATTCATAATTACAACATTTAACGAAATAAAAAACAAGGTCGCGAAATAAATATGTACCTTTGTAAAGTAAAAAGTAAAAAGAAATATACCTAGCAATAACAAAATAAAAAAAAAGTTATAATTGTTTTCATTTCTCTTTCTAAGAATGAAACAATTATTTTACAGGTTCAATTTTTACTATTTACGAAAAATAAATATTTTCGAGTTTTAATGCCACAAAAATTTCAAAATTACTAAAAAATATAAAGGGGCGCCTGCGGCGCCCCTTCACACCTGGCGCCCTGGGCGGTCGCCCGACCGCGCCCAACCCTAGCGCCGGCCCTGGTTATAGCGCTTCGGACTTCGGTAAATGTGAGGTTGTGTGTTTGAACCCCTGTGGATCACATGTGCTCTTCGCTAGGTTGGTAAAATCATATGCGTTTTCCAAAGACCGGTCATCAAAGGTCCATCCAGCCTTACAACAACTGGGTCTTGCTTGACAATTGGCGCTTTTTATGCCGACCATCAAGCTCGGAGATGGCTCTTTAGGTGGGATTCACACATAAACAACGCACAGCAAATAATTTTTCCTTATATTATTTATTATTATTAAAATAATACAAAATTGAGTAAAGTAAAATGTTTTGTAAAGCTTTGGTTAATTACATCACATGTAAGGACACATGAAGTGAGTCTTTAGAAGCAGGGACTTCCACACACGATGTTAGTTAACTGGTTAACTGTGTCCCGGTTAACGAGTTAACTGGTCGCTATCGGTGAACCGCAAATTCTAATCTGTCCCGGCAACGACGCGCCTCTAACGGCCGAGCGGCGTTAAACGGCGCGACAAGCCCGTTAGGCCGTTTAGTCTACAACGGAAATGAAGTAAACTTAGTTTACAATTTTTTTTATTTTATTTGGTGAGCGCTTATTTTGAATTGAATGTTAATGAATCACACCTGAAGAGCCTTCTGCGAGCTTGGTTGCCGCTACAATGTGCCAATTCTCAAGCAAGACCCAGTTGGTGTAAGGCTGGATGGACCTTTGGTGACCGGTCTTTGGTAAAGGTTTATGAATTTTTCCACCCAGCGAAGAGCATAATTTAAAATGTCAATGGTGTATATTTTGTACGCCGCCGGAATTCGAACCCACGACCTTCCATTTACTGCATGTGGCATTACCACCAATTTATGTTTTTCATATAGTTGTAAGTTACCTGATAATTGGAAATCCATGTTTTATTTACTTTGGGTGGTGTCGAGGGGTATTTTGAATGTTGGGAGTCCATTAGTGTTAAAGATAAATACGTCAATGAAAAACATATCCAGAATTGATTAAGTATGTAATTAAGTATTTTATAGATCCACATTTATTTCAATTTGAATCAATTAATTGATTGTCAATTATCAGATGTTCCGCATTTCATGTAATTACATGGCATCAATGCAAAAGCACACACTGTTCAATTTCACCCTTACTCAAAGCTCCCGCTAGCTAGGAACTCTCAAACCAGTTGCCTAGAAACAAAACAAACAAATGCTATTATGAAAATGTAAAGAATAGTTCATCTTCGTCTTCATTATAGATAATAATAATATACGTAAGTGGATAATTTTATACAGCGACGCTTAGTGGCACTACGACCCCCGTTTGATTAAAAAATGACCTTCCAATAAAAGTGTTTTAAAAAACACATTCTACGCAATCTGAGCTAAGAAGAAAACGTAAAAACACGATAATGGGATAGTGATTGTAAGCATTTTTAAAATCTTTAAAATTTTTAAAATCAATTTCTACTGTTCATAAATCACATTGGTTCAGTACACATACAAACACTGCTAGTGTGAAATTAACTTCGTTGAAGATATGACAAACAAACAAGCACTACGGGGACGACCAGCCACCCCGAGGGCGCGTTTTATGTGTTGATGCTTCTACTAGACAAATGTCTCTTAGGCAGCTTTCTGGAACTGCCAACATTGGTCTCTGTTTTCAGCTCCAGAAGTTGTCTGTTGTAGAAGGATGGACCAGCCGAACTAAAAGGCCGGTCCCCCAATCCCGTTCTGTCCGCCGAAGCGGCGGTTGAAGCTTATTACAGAAGAAAGAGTGCATCGTCTGCAACCTATTTGGTCCACTCTTCACAATTCACACAAGTATGATGGAGAATTTTATACTTGTTTCATCAATTTAATTTAGTTTAATTTTAATTTGATTTACATTTAAATAAATGGAATTTGTTCGACATTTTTAGCAGGCTTCTCTATTGTGACACAATAGATGCTGATACAAATGTACCATGGGAGAGTCAGATCTAACACGATGATGACGATAGCGATTGTGCTGGCTTTGTTAAGTATAAAACCAAACGTTTTAACTCAGCCAAAGCGTTTTACCAAATATATATTATGGAAGCTGAAACGGTCACTGGACGCGCTGTTAGAGTTTTCGTAGTTATTCGGTAATGTTGTAAACCGGTACAGGCATGTGACCGATTTAGATGGTTCCACGACAAATCGGTAACAGACAGCTAGGCCAAGGAAAAATCGGTCACACCACAGTTTATCCGCACGACTTTTCGGTCAAAAACATGTCGGTCACGGACAATTCGGCCGCAGAAAACTTGTCCACAAATTAATTCGGTCTCATAACATTCATCCACACGATTTTCGGCCAACGACATTTTGGTCACATGTATGGTCTACAGAGAGCTCCATCACAGAAAGAGACAATTTAGTTAAAACTATAGTAATTACAAACAGAGCTATTTACAAAACATTTGATTCACAGCTAAACTACGAATCATCGATTTCATAAGACTAAAAAGTCGATAGTGATAAAATAAATAAACCGTAGTTTTTATTAAATAGAACCCGCTAAAAAAATATGGTCTACAGACAGGTTCAATATTGAAAACTGCAATTTATTAAAACTACAGTAATTACAAAAGTTTTTTTACAAAAGGACCGGTCCGTAGCTCGGTGGTAACACTGCGGACTCTGAATGGGAAGGTTGTGGGTTCGATTCCCGGCGGAGCACAAAAAATTTACCATTTATATTTTCAAATTTGCTCTTCGCCGGGTTGAAAAATTCATAAAACCTTTACCAATGACCGGTCACCACAGGTCCATCCAGCTTTACAGCAACTGGGTCTTGCTTGAGAATTGGCGCTTTGTAGCGACGACGATTAAGCTCGTAAAAAGGTCGATAGCTCACTTGGTAGAATGCTTGCATTCCATACCGAGAGGAAGGGTTCGATCTTAAAGGTTTACTCAGCCTTCACAAGAAATGAGAACCAGCCCCCCCGGGAGCTGGGAAACCCCCACTTCAACTGAAAGTGGTTGGTGTGAGGCCAGCCCCCTTACCTGTAAAAATAAATAGGTCCCGAAGCGCCACATGCGACCCCTTCGGGGATTACGCAGGCAAGAAGTTACACTATATGTGTAGCTTAGTTGCGTTTTTTCAAGAGCAAGCTTTCTGTGATGCTGTATTTTAGCCTATAAATGTGTAAGCCCGGAATGCTCAAACCCTCCTCGTACCCGTCCTGTATGTATGCGTCAGAAGGACCCACAGCACATGGACGCTCATGCAAAGCTATATATTTTCTCAAGTGGCGAAAGGCCTTCCCGTGAAGTGAAAGCAACGGCACGACAAAACAAGAACCTCTAGGTCAGAGGCGTGCCCATGACTCTAAAAGTAAATGGTTCGATGTTACTGAAGCTAATAGCATACCTCGGGTGGCACTTCTTGTGGGATTGTTGCTAGATCACGAGTAGCGTGAATAATGATACACATAATACGAAATAATAATAATTTAAATCTAAGGACAGGATTACTGTGAATCCGCTGCGGATGCAGCTTGGCAAAATGAAGTGTAAGCTCGGAACGTCATTGACCAAGAAGTCGTGTGGACAAAATGCCTATGACCAATGTGTATGTGCACCAATTATAATTGGTGATAATTATCTGTGGCCGAGTTGTATGTGACCGAAAAGTAACGTGGACGAACTGTCGTGTGACCGATTTGTAAATGTCGTGACACGGATTTAGATGACGGTTTCGGTGCTAGAGGCAGACTACCGATTTAGATGACTGTGCGATGGATCAGCAGTCCTACATATGTCTCTTCATTGATAATGAGGCGTTCGAACTGATCAGATTGAAACAGAGCATTGATTGCTACAATGGAATGATGATATGTGGGTTAAGCAGGAGCGAGTATCCCATACAGGCACATGTATCCAAAAGGTAGGAAATAATTAGTAAATAAGTAACAACAGTAGTAAATAAAAAGGCTCGTAAACACCCCTGCGGTATTACGACAAGTGTCATAGTGCTATTCTTAGACATTTTAGTCGTCCGTTGAGCCCACGCTTTGACAAACTAATGATGCATTTGTATGACGAGCTATCAATCCAAGATGGCCGCAAGTCAACAGTTGATTAGCCTTCATACAAATATAACCAAAATTCGGTAGGTAAGAATGACCGTGGTGATGAGACTTTCAGCCCAGGCATCATTAGTTTGTCAAAGCGTGAGCTCAACCGACGACTAAAACGTCTAAAAATAGCCCCGTTAGAGTCTCTGAAATCTAGGGAGTATCCCGCTCAGGATTTATTTAAAAAAATCATAAGTAAACATTCAAACTTTGTACCGAAATACAATCACGCATTTGTAACGGTATAATTAATCTTGGACTTGTTAAACCATCAATAACATGTTGAATGGAGAAATTACCAAAGCGTGAATTATTTGCTCCCAGACAGATAAATGATGGAGGGCCAAGATCCTCGAGTTTTGTCTAAATTTATGAAGGTCCAAGGGGTCATTTCATAAAATAAGGATTTGTCGCGTTAACAAGGGGATTTAATGGGGCGGAAACGCTAAGAGCGAGATTCCTCTGACGGTCTTGCTTGTTTTTCCCCGAGACGCCACTTCGGACGTGGGAGATGAGATACGCGAGATTAGCATTTAGTGTTCAGGTGCGACGTAAAGTACAATAAGAAAGTGGGGCAAACGCGTAAAAATGTTAATAGATGGAGAATATATGGGTACAAATGTATGGAGATTTTTGGAAAGTATTAGGTTTTTTAAAGTAAAAAAAAAAATATATATTTTTAATGATCGGTCCATAGTGAAGTGGTAACGCTTGGGACTTGTAAATGAAAGGTCGTGGGTTCGAATCCCGGCGAAGCACGAAAAATATACCATTTATATTTTCAAAAATGCTATTCGCTGAATTGGAAAATTCATCGCCTTTACAAACGACCAGTCACAAAAGGTTCATCCAGCCTTACAGCAATAGAGTCTTGCTTGAGAATTTGCGTTTTCTATAGCGACGACCAAGCTCGAAGAGGGCTCTTGAGGTGTGATTCACACAAAAGCAGCGCTGACCAAATCATTTAAATATTTTTATTATTATTATTAGACCTGTGAAAAATTTAATAGGTGTAGGTACGTACTTTTTGTAAGTGTATAAATGGGTACCTTAGGGTAATGGGGTAATGGGTAAAGGGGTCTATACATAAGTACCTTTTGTAAGTATATAAATGAGGTCAGAACATTTTTTAGTTTGGAACAATAATAAAATATTTTCCCTATCAACCCGGCCGGGTACGACACAATATTTTCTATACCAATTGAAGTGCTGACCTCATTACACTTTTTTCAGATCACACATTGAGAAAAAATAAAATATTTTTCATAGCAGCGATTACAATAAACATATTACGCTGGAAAAGTTTTCAAATAAAGAACGATCCGCGAGATAAGTGTTGCCCGATGAATGGGTGTGTGGCGGACTAACTCAATTATTATTGTCGGGAAAAATATTTTTCCGATCTGGCAATGTGAATTTATCGAATTCCCTCGACGGAATATTTTTGCCGAATTTTTTATTCCGATATGAATAAAGGTAATGGTTTTGCTGTAACTTTTTCTTCGTTTGTGAATAGATGTATACATTTTTCTCATTTTTATAAATACAGATTTGATGTATGTATGCACATGCGCATAGGTTTAATTGATATGTAAATGTATTAGTATACACACACTGGTTGAATATTATGTTTTTTCCATCAGTAACATCTATTATCTAAATTTGCAACGATACATTTAAAATTTGTATTAAAAAAAACATGCTCACAAAGAGACACGTAGATTTTTGAACTTACACATATTTATACTAACGCTATAATTTGTAATAACAAAATAAAAACCAACAAATTTCAAATACACCTTGCAGCTCTTGCCGCTCTTCGCTGAAACATGGGTGACATTGGCAGTGTTTGCAATTTTTAGTTTTTGGTCCGCCTATCAGCATAAAATATGCATTATTTCAAAGAAATTATCTGTAACCTATAAATTAAGTTGCAAAGATATATTAAATTTACGACTCACATTATATGCATGCCCATAAGCAGACGCGTATGTGTTCACGCTTACACTTGCTTCATGTGGACTTAAAGCAAAAACATCCAAATCTCAAATAAACATAAACCCTGCTACTTCCCGGAAACAGGGGTGACATTTAGAAAGTGAATAATTTTATTCATAGTTGGTCAGCTGCATACTTACCTACAAGCTAAGGAACTTGTTATATCTTAAAAATTGAAATAATAAGTATAATGTAACAATTTGTTTATACCTGTGATTAATTAATTTAGTATTTTTTCAGTTTGACTACTATGGTTCCTACTTAGTGCCTTTTTATCATCAACCATTCACTTGTAATCCCTTTCAAACTTTGTACCGCAGACGAAACTCAAGCGTTTACTTAAGTGAGAACTTAGTGTTCGTGAAATTGTTTATGATAAAGGAGCCCCCGATTTTCCTTGAGAGGGGGTCGCTGTGAAGACTTAGTTCAAACACCGATTCAGACTTTCTTTTAATGAACAAATAAACTCGTGATGTAAGCGTCGATTAGTTATAGAACCGCCCTTTTGCCTTGGTGTTTTTCCACCCTTAACTTCAATCCAGTTCTCGAGAGACTTTCATTTGTATTTTGTTGAACTGTTAAGGGCTGTCTCATGGTAAAAAAAGGTTGAAGAAAAATATTTCAATTAAGAAATATGAATTTTTACATGCACAAACATCAGAAAATTTAAGAAAATGTGTCGTTTCAAATTTTGAAAATAAGTCTATTTTGTTTTACTGAATAATTGTCAACAAAAAAAGGATTATTTGACATTTCACATTTGGAAGTGAAGCATGGACAGTGAATGATAGCGAAATGAGTAAAGTATGTACGGTGGAAATGAAGCATTTGAGAAGTATGACAGGAAAAACTTTGAGGGATAGAGTTAGGAATGAATGGGTAAAAAAAGAATATAATTTGAAAAAGGATGTGAAAGTTAAAGTACAAAAGAATGTGATGAGATGGTTTGGGCATGTGGAAAGAATGAAAGATGATAGACTGACAAAGTATGTTTACAAAGAAAGTGTGAAAGGAAAAAGAGGGAAGGGACGACCGAGAAAAGTATGGAGGTATCAGATTGAGGAGATTGTGAAAGAATGGGATATACAAAGTGAGCGTAAAAGAAGAAAATGCATGAAAAAGGTAATGGATGTGAAGGAATTGAAAGAGGTATGTCATGATAGGAAAAAATGGAGGCAACTCTGCAGAGGCTCTGGCCACCCCTAGCGGAATGGCGACAGAGTTACAGTTACAGTTACAGTCACATTAGTGGAACTTCTTATTACAAAAGTGGTCGCATGTATTGATTCTTCTTCTTCTTCTTGTGCCACTTCTAACGACGATCGGCGATCATCATAGCTATTTTGATTTTTAATGCTGCGGCTCGAAACAGGGACTTGATGCTTCTGCCGAACAACTGTCGCAGGTTCTTCAGCCATGATGTCCTTCGGCGTCCCTGAGATCTTCTCCCCTCAATCTTACCCTGAATGATAAGATGAAGGAGACGGTACTTCTCATTTCTCATAATGTGACCGAAGTACATTAGCTTTCTCTGCTTAATGGTAGGCAGGAGCTCCTTTGTAGTGCGCATTCTGTGCGTATGTATTGATTGCAACCTATTTATTGTCACAGGTAAGGGACCTGGACATCAGGTCTGACAACCTTGGTGGGTATCGAACTCAAACCTTCCTGAATGGAACGCAAGAATTCTACCAACTGAGCTATCGAACAGACGAAACCAACTCATTCAAGTGTATTTTTGTTTGTGTAACTCTTTTGCCAGATACTATAAGAGCTGTCTCCACTTGGTCTAATCCTTGTGAACGTCATTTAATTTGTTCATATTATGTAGCGTTAATAGTTTTTGAGCGAATTGTGAGTAGGTAGTTTGGTCTATGGTTGTAGGCCATTAAATTCCTCACTCCTGTAGCCCATTATTAGCCCTGTTCATCCTTTTCTTTCACATTGTGACAGTAAAACTATGCCAAGTGTCAATACTTTAATGCTTGCCAATTTTCGAGAGCAAAGAAACGTCTCTGGTCTCTTCGGCTGCATCCCAAGTTGCACGCGTTCGACAGGGAGAAAGTAAAAAAAATATATTAATCGAGAGTGAGGTAAGTCCATTCAGATTTTTTCAGACTCCTAAACTTGTTTCAGAAGGTCTGCAGATTTGCCTGGAATCACTTTGCTCAAACGCTTATTGAATCTAGAAACTATGCTCAATCTCCGTTTTCTTCTCGCACATCTATATCTATCTATAATCTAAGTTGCAAGGATATATTCATTCAAAGCTCTCAGATGTATGCCCACAAACAAACACGTGTAGTTCGCGCTTACAAATGCTGATTGTGTACTTACAAAAAAAATCCAAACCTCAAATGAACATAAGCCCTGCAACTCTTGCCGACATTCCCTGAAACAGGGGTGACATTGGCAAAGTGAACCATTTTTTACAGTATGGGTGGTCAGCCTCATACCAACCTATAAGTCAAGGAATACGAGTAATAAATAACATTTAAGTATAAGAAAACAACAAAACCTTAAAAATAAATCTATACAAAAAAAGTAAAAAAAAAAGAAATGTCTTATGCAAAAAATGTAGCAAGCCAATAAACCAACATTAAAAATCAGCATTGCAGATTACATGTACATGGTGCATTAAAATTTGGTTTCTCTATATAGAGTGGTGGCTTACTAAACGTAAGTATACCAGACGGTACTTACATAATTCTTGTAATTTCCCAGCATGAAATAATTTTGAAATCTTTATTTTGGCTTTTGTCCACGATCGACTCCCTGCCCATTTGTTGGCTCACTCTTCAAGTGAAGTGTTTGAGCGGCTCTACCGTAAACTGTAAACAAACTCACCCCCGCCCCCTCTCCCAACTAAGGTTTGATTTAAGAAAGTTTTCAGGCCTTCGAGCAAGATGTCAGTCGGCTTACTTGTGTATCAAGACCTTTCAGATGAAGATAGTAAACACTGGGGTAGAATGTACTTGTTTTAGTGTCCTTGCTTTGAAAGAAAATAACAAAGTTTTAAGAATATTCCAAGAAGGTAAGTATTTTTTTGTTGTTGTTTCTGTTTAATATCACCTGAACAGTTTGAGATACACATCATATAATACAAACGAGAAGCTATATCACAAAAAAAAAATCATATTTGGTGAAAATATCACAATTTATTTTATCATATTTGGTGAAAGGTAAGTCAATTGCATAGAATTTAGTAGCGTGTTTCCGAAGCTCCGGCTAACTACCCTTAATATATGTGTATTTGTTTTGTTTCTAGGGCCGCTAAATCTGGGCTTAAAACAACAAGCTTACCAAAAACTAGTTCCTAATTCCTTCATAGCTAACATTTTTAGCTGACATTAAAAATGTTGGTTTCTCAAAATCGGTTGCGCGTATAGATATCACACTTTGGAAACAGAGGACATAATTATCTTCTCATTATTATGTCAATGATAGGTAACTTGCCTGTATTGCCATACGTGGACGATTTGGGAAACTTTCTACTTACCAGCCAACAACTTGTATACTGTTTCAGTCAGTACAAAGCATCGCTAATGTTTTACACCTACATGCTTGTTACGATGAATGCGGCGAACGTGGGAACGAACACGACGTGTGGAGAGGGCCTGTATTCCAAGTATAAAACTCAACGCTTAAACACAACCATTGAATTCTATCCAAAATGTATGGGAAATAAAGCGGCACCCTATTGTGAGCGTTAATGTTTGCATGTTGTTAAAGCAAAACGATATGGTTGAGCTTAAGTGTCATATTTTATACTTGGAGTACTGATTTTGCATGCTAATACATTGGGACACGGTTGTTGATCGATTAGGATCACAGGATTTTGCGTTGAGGCGAGGACCGCAACAAAGGGTGAGGAATGCATCGACAATAACTTTGATCCTGGTTCAACAGATGCCATTGGGTACCTATTATTCAATGAATAATTCATTAAAATAAAAAAAATATTCATTGATAATGCTCATACCTGTTTCTAGCCAAGCAAAAGAACTTGGGGAATTGCATGCCTCGTTGTTCCCTCAGTGCTTGCTTGACATAATATCTATCATTTGACTCAAAGTAGACATTTCAATGAAATTGTCTTAGGAGTCACATACTATACAATCTGAGCTAAGAAAAAGACGTTTAACACGATAATGTGAGAGCTGTTTTAAATGTTTTGTTAATCAATTTGAAATTTTCGTAAGACACATTGGTTCAGTACACATATGAACATTGCTCATGTGAAATTACCTCTCATAGAGATAAGACAAATCTGTTAAAAAAAAACACAATGAAGATCTTCAATAACTACTCAAGAATAAATACGAGTCATTCTTTCTCCATAGCCAATTTTTAGTTTTTTTTCTTCTAAGCTTTAAGGGATTATTTTGTCTATCTCTATGCAATAAAGGCGCCTGGTTATATGCAAACTAAAATACGCGCATTGCATTTTTTTCTCTTGGAGTATGACAATATTTAATTACTACAAAAAATACATTCATATTTAAACTGAACTTTTTTTTTTATAAGTGTTTTAAGGCTTTCATGGCCGGCTTCAGATGATGTTGATGATGATGATGTCTCCATCCTTCCGGGCTTGTAGGCCATGTTCAATATTGTAGGCTGCTTATTTACAAGCCCCGCCCACTCCACATAGACACATAAATACCGCATGCTCAAATCAAAGCGATCAGTCAAAGAAGAAGCCCTGAAGAAGTCAGTCGCACGTCACTGACGAAACGTTGCAAAAAGAGAAAAAAGAATAAGCAGCCTACAATATTGAACATGGCCTACAAGCCCGGAAGGATGGAGACATCATCATCATCAACATCATTTTTTTTTTATCTTTATTTAAATTTCTTTGACTCATAGGCTGGTATGAGGCTAACCACCCTTAGGTACTGTAAAAAGTATTTCACTTTGCCAATGTCAATCCTGTTCCAGGAAAGGTCGATAAAAGTTACAGGGTTTATGTTGATTTGAGGTTTGGATGTTAAATTTGTAGTACATTACCGCCAACATTACAGAACAGCCGACAGGATTTTCTGACCTTTAATGTTTTCATTTCATCGATGACAAATTTGAATTATAATTTAAGCTTTTAAGTTTTCACAAACGGTCAAAGTCTTAAACAAACTGACAGCGAGCACTTCAGTAACGCACGCGATCACAAATTTGATATCCAGATGCAAAAGTAAATACTCGTTAAATTTTAACGCCCTTATTCACAATCACTTTCCTCTCTATTAAGTTGAAAGAAAAGTCTAAGTTTCCGATAGTAGATTTACGATGGTTTCACGTTTAATGCTCGACGATAAATTCTTTGAATTAGGTGACGCCAATTTGCAGTTTGTACCTATAAAGTAACGACATAAAAATACTTAGACTATGCACTTTCTAAATGACATTTTTTTTGTTTCCACAAGTGTCCTCATAATATTTTTATTTTAAGCGTTTCTAAATTAACAAAAAACTTTACCAAGCACCTCAATTATAAAGTAATAAAGATTTAATTTTAATAATGAAAAAATTTCATGGATGGTTATTTTTTTTTTTTTAATTTTGTATTGTAGCAAATTTTGCTAAAGTAAATACAATTTCAACCACGGAAAATAACTGAAACCACTAAAAATAATTTCTGACTTTTTTTCTTTTGTATTAGTAATAGTTATAGTTTTAAATACGATATTTTTACTTTATACAGGTTATGACTTTTTTTCTTCATAACAAAGCAATGGGAATAAATATTTTACACATTTTTTTTTTTTTTTTTTTTTAAGGAAGCCTGTGCGAGAGGTGTAGGTGTCGGTGATGTGGCAGTTGTCCTTATCCGGCTGCAGGGCCGTTAGCTGCGCAGTGCTGTGGTGTGTGTTGCTTTGCTTTGTTTTGAGACACATGCCCAATACAACATAATTTAAAAAAAGTGATTTGTTTACTTGATTTACGCACTGAAAACACACTAAATTTCTTTGTTTTAAGCAAAGTGCTATAGAAGAATCTAGAGTTTACTACAGCATGTGCTAGATTTTGCTATTTATACCCATACTAGTACGCCCGAGTATGTGCTCAAGGATTCTTAATTAACATTATGATTAGTTAACCTCAACAACAATAAAATCTCCATTTGATAAAATTGTAATTTTGACTGCAATCAAACGTCATCTGCCAGAAACTTAGTTCAAGCAAATACACAAAAAAACCTTGGATTTAAAAGTAAAAACAAAAACCACTCATCTTGCAGTTTCAAAGTCCTGTTTGTAAAACTGGCTGCTCAAGCCTTTGATCGAATCGGGTAATTAAAAACTTTCCCCTATTAAACAAAGGGTAGTGTGTAGAGGAATAAAATGGTCCCATAAAATACCCGCCCTTGCTGGAGGGTGCATATTTGGGACGGGGTGTGTAGCATGTACTTTATTTAATTCGCAAGCCCGTTGTTTTAGGGAGTCGTGACGAGTTAAAACAGAAGAGTGTTTGCAGGTAATTAATTGATTGTAAACCGGCGTATCGAATTTGCAAGAGGGTTGAATTTTAAATTAGTGCTGTCTTCTTTTACTCTGAATTGTAGGCTCAATAAATTTCATTCCAAAGTATATGAATTGTGCTTGTCCCCTTGACGAAAGCTGAAGTGGCAAAACTCCCACTTCAACTGAAATGGTTAGCATAACGCCAGCCCCCTCACCTGTAAAAATAAACAGGTTCCACTAGCCACATGCAAAACCCTTCGGGGATAACGCGGCAAGAGGTTACACTGTGTAGCTTAGTTGCGTTTATAACGACGCACTTATTTCAAGCATATGGTTAGTTTTTTTTATCAGCTTAAAATCACATAAGCTAACGTTGAAAATACCGAGCTTGAGAAATACGCGTAGGTGCCATGTAGCCTCTTCTACGCCCGGGGTAATAAAGCACTAGAATAATTTGAAATAATTAGGATTTTTCTAGAATAATTGGATCAGTCAGGGGTGGTGGACGGTAATATCACCCCTGGGGCTCTGGCCGGCCATTAAAAAACTTTAGCGAACGCTGGGTAAACATTTTCTCGAAACGTTTTTTTTTTGGATTTTATTTTTAGTTCTAACACGCCAGATAAAACTCGGAGCGCTTTTTTAGACTCTCGAAGAAATGGGATTGAAAAATAAGGTCTGGATTAAAAGTGCACAAAAATATATGCTCGAAATGCAACACTGTCCCTCTTAAACTTAACTTCCAGGATTATGTATTCGTTTAGTTTATTTATTTTGTTGCTTCGGAACTAACTTTCAAGAGTTTCATGAGATTGGTCATTGCTATAAGGCGTTCAAACTGATGTAAACTGTTCCTTGGATAAATATATATATAACAGGCTTATTTATTTTCTTTTTTATTTTTTAGTGTTGATCTGTTAACACAGTGAAAGTCCATTTTTATAAATATTTAAAAATATAAATGGTAAAACATTGTTTTAATTCACTTTATTTTATTTGTTTATGCTCGAATATTTTCGCCTAATGAGGCATCTTCAAATCATTTTGCTTTTTATACAAAAAACAATCTACATAAATTACTGTTCAACAATAGGGATGAGGTAGATAGATTGGATATGGGTGGAGTGTATAAAATTAAATGTAATGACTGTGAGGCTTTATATATTGGTGAGACAGGGAGATCAGTACGCACAAGATTTAAAGAACATTCCAGAGCACTCAGAGGCTTATCTGCATACTCTGAGATGGCAGACCATTGCATTGATAAAGACCATACTTTCGATATTACCAATGTAGAGGTAATGCACTCTGAGTGTGAAGTGAGGAGACTGATGGCTCTGGAAGCGTTGGAAATCTACAAAAATAAAAATAAAGACTTAGTGAATGTGCAGATTCCCTATGTTTCATCAATATTGCAATAATTTGTTTTTTGTTTGTTATTACTATTGTTATTTTTATTTGACTAACATATTTTATTTTTATTGTATTCAAATTTTTAATTTCATTATACCTAACAATAATGCATTTTTGAATCTTACATTTGTGTTTAAAAAAAATTTTGTCTATGAATTTTGCTTTTGTTTTGGGAAAAAAAGTTGTTTTGAAAATTGTTTTGAAAATTATTTTATAAAAATATATTTGTAACCATTCTGCTCTTGAAGATGCCTCATTAGGCGAAAATATTCGAGCATAAACAAATAAAATAAAGTGAATTAAAACAATGTTTTACCATTTATATTTTTAAATATTTATATTATTTATTTTCTATTACATATGATAAGAGAGCACCGTTTTTGGCACACCTCAAGGGCCCTCTCCGATCACGGATAAGACCTATTGAAAAGGTGCGTTTTGAGAACTCCGCGAAATATACTCACAGATTTGGAGTTCTTCACTCCGGGTGGCAGACTGTTCCACTCCACCGGACCCGCAACACGGAAAGCACGGTCTCCAAAATTTGTACGGATCTGACAAGGTAGTAAGAAATAGTAAGAAAGAACTAGTACGTGCCCATTTGTTGTTAGACTGGGTGAATTTTTTGACCGGTATTATTCTGAGAATACTCTTGATGAAATAAAAAAGTATGTAAGGACAGAAAAACTAGCACTTAATCTGTAATGTTGGCGGCTCATTTTTTTATTCTTATACTTTCATTGTTTTTAATTTTATGTGATTGATACATACTTACTTATTTGTAAATTGTTCTTTTTAAGAGTCTGTTGCTTTAATAATGTAAAATTTTATTCATTCTTTGTATTCCTTGACTTATAGGTTGGTATGAGGTTGACCACTCATACTATAAAAAAATGTTTCACTTTGCCGATGTTAAGAGATGCAGGGGTTATATTCATCTGAGATTGGGTTTTTTATGTTGCAGGTCTAAATGCGGCATGTATCTTTCCAACTTAGACTATAAATTATATATATATATATATATTGTTGATAACTATTGCAGTAGATAATTGTATCAGTAATATATATTACGTAAAACTCACATTTGTCATTTATTTATAGACCGATAAATAATTATCTTGTACAATTTATTACATAAAAAACATCTCATTTTGACCTGGAATAAACATTTTTATTATTTTGTTATTATTATTATTTTAACAATTTTTTTAACTAAAATATTATTCTCAAGTTACGAATTGAGCTCCACTGCGAAGCTTAGTAGGATGAAAAATGAGCGAATGAAAATGTAATTTGTCTTTTTATTTTAGCAGTTTTTTTTTCTTTGAATAATTCAATTGTTTTTTTTCAGAGATGTTCTGCGCTCTAAATGACACAATGCGAGGAGCAGAACACTGTTTTTTCGACAGTCGACAATTTATAAGAGAAGGTGCAGAATGACAGCAAAGCGTATAATTTTTTGGTCATTAAAAACTTTTTTGTGTTAGGTGGATTTTGAGATTGAAAAATATATTTTGATCCTTTAAAAAGATTCACATTTTGATTTTCTAAAGTTACTAACATACTAGCATTCACGGAGTGAGAATTTATTTTAATTTTAGACAGAGCTAAAATTTAATTTTTAACAGAGCTAAATGCAGTTCACTAATTGTTTCTATGGAGTGTTCGCCTCTGCTAGACAAATGTTGGGTTCAAAACCTAAATGCTTCTTTTTTTGTAGAACGCAATATACATATTTTGTATCTTTATAAAAGTATAGTTTTGTTTTTTTAAATTAAAAACATACAATATTTAGATAAAAGATTACTTAACGCCGTTTTTTGGGTACTCGTTCCTACATACACCCTTTCCAAGGGGAAGGGTGGATTTTTCCCCGAGGGTAGGCAACCCTACAACAGTGTGCCCATTTAGAGCGAGCTACTGCAAACGTCCGCTGAAAGTTTTAATCTACAATCAATGTTAATTTGATTGCCTAATTGAGAATTGAAACGGCACTAAATTTTATGAGCACAAGCTTCCTTTCTCTCTCTCCCTCTCCCTCTCTCTCTCTTATCCTCTTATTCTCTCTCTTTCTCTTTCTCTTTCTCTCTCTCTTTCTATCTCTTTTTCTGTCTATCCATCTTTCCGTCTTCCCATATATTAACTGTTTGGTAAATATATTCTTTATCTTTCTATCATTTTTATTTTTATTTACTAGCATTTATTTTTGTATCCTTCTTTTCCTCTCTGCTTGTATTTTTTTACATCTATGATTCTTTCTATCTTTTATCTTTATTTACAAATACATTTCAACCTTTCTATTTCTCTCACCATCTCTTCACAGCATAGCGTACAAATGGACGGTGCCCGGAGCTTGCAGATTTTTTATTTTCACTATTTTTCAAAGGATTACACTCTGGTGATTAAAAAAAACGAGTTTCGACATTTTGCGCGTGTGTAGCTTAACTGGATTAATTAAGAGATGAAGCGTGAAGTGACGTCACGGGTGCCCGCTCTCTTTATCCTTCCTATTTCATTATGATAATTCCTTGACTTATAGGTTGGTATGCGGCTGACCACCCATACTGTAAAAAAAAAATGGTTCACTTTGCCAATGTCACCCCTGTTTCAGGGAAGGACGGCAAGAGTTGCAGGGCTTATGTTCATTTGAGATTGGGTTTTTATATTGTAGGTCCACATGCGGCATGTGTTAGCGCGAAATTATACATGTCTGCTTGTGGGAATGCATTTAATATAAAACATAAATGATATATATCTTTGCAGCTTAGATTAGATTAGATTAGATGAGGCTGACCATCCATGTTGTAAAAAATGGTTCAATTGCCCAATTTCACACCTGTTTCAGGGAAGGCCAGCAAAAGTTGTAAAACTTATGTTTATTTGAGGCTTCGATTTTATTTTGCAAGTACACAATCAGCATTTGTACACTTGTCTGTTTGTTAACATGCATTTGATATGAGTTTTGAATGTTAATATACCTTTGCAACTTAGATTAGATTAGACATGACACTTTTGGCAATGTCAATACGACGTATGATCTCTCCAAGAGCAAGTTCCTTGATTACTAATTTGAGAATCAAGGAAATGGAACTCGTTTATGATCTCCAGACCTTGAAGTGTGTTTCTCACGTCATCACACTTTTTAGATCTTAATAATAATCTAAATCTAAGCTGAAAGGATATGTATCGTTTGAGATTCATATTAAATGCATTCCCACAAGCAGACACGCATAATTTCGCGCTCACACATGCCGCATGTGGACCTAAAATATAAAAACCCAATTCTCAAATTGACATTAGCCCTGCAACTCTTGCCGACCTTCCCTGAAACAATAATAATAATATTAATATGAAATATATTATGTATGTATGCATTATTTAAAATATTCAAAAGCCAAATCTGTGTTTGTATTTTTCGTTGGGTAATAAATAAAAATGTCACCCACGACCCACTTTTGGCGGTACGTGCGGCGTTTTTGTGAGAAACAGAGCCTTCGCCGAGGAAAATTCTCTTATATATAGCCTTACGCGTCAAAGCCCAACCATAGCGTTTACCAAAAAATGTAGGAAAATAAAATAGCGCCTCTAGTGAGCGTTTTAGTTGACATAAATATTTGGTGAAATGCTTAACGTTGGCGATGGCTGGGAATACCCCGCATATTGATGGAAAATTACATTAAAAACATGAACACCAGCCAAAATAGATAACCGAAGAGAAATAATTTATGAAGTTAGAAGATTTTATAAATTTCAGTGTCTTAAAATTATTTACTTGATTAAGGTCATTATATGTTTTTTCATTGTGTGAAAAAAAGATAGAGTTAGGAATGAATGGGTAATGAAAGAATGTAAATTGAAAGAGGATGTAAAAGTTAAGGTAAAATATAATGTGATGAGACGGTTTGGGCATGTGGAAAGAATGAATGATGATAGGCTGACAAATTATATATACAAAGAAAGTGTGAAAAGAAAAAGAGGTAAGGGACGACCGAAAAAAGTATGTAGTGATCAGATTGAGAAGATTGTGAAAGAATGGGATATACAAGGCGAGCGTAAATAATACAATGCATGAAAAAGGTAATATGAATGAATTGAAAGAGGTACGTAAGGATATGAAGAAATGAAGAAAGCTTTGCAGAGGCTCTAGCCACCCATAGTGGAATGGCCATAGAGTTACATAGTTCCATATGAAAATTTAACGCAAGGTATTTTGTTGCTCTTGTTCTTGTGTCAAGTAGCCTCTCAACTAGGGGTGGCCTGTACCTCCGCAGATGCGTCACTTTGTTCTTTACTTGCAATCTTTTCTTATCTCCTCAACATTCACTCTCTTCATGCATGCTCTTCTTTTTATCTCACTCTGGAGATTCCACATTTTCAAAACCCTGGGTATACAGTAAGCACAGGACAACACATATATCGATTTCTAAAGTAACTGTTTTTTTTTTTTAACTGTTTTTTTTTTTTTTTTAATTTTGATGTTTGAATTTTGAAATCTGAATGTCAAAATGTTTTTTTTACCATATATTGCCTACCTATTGGGCGCATGCGCCTGTGCGGATGTATGCCCTTGATATACTGGTACACAGCCTAGAAACACTTATATGTAAGTTTTTAAACATATCCGAGAGCTAAATGGGGAGGTGGAAAATATTCTGGCCTCTTTGTTTTAGCATTTCAACTAGTGGGCTTATTCTGAACGATGTAATAGTTTATACCCGTTCTTTTGTAATTCGTGTTTATCAGTTTGCGTACTTATAAATGAAGAAAAAGTGTGTATTTTCGTAGTGTGATGAATGAAGTGATACACCTCTAATAACTTGTAAAAATGACTTCAAAAAAGTTAAGCTGACTAGATGGTTTTAAAGTAACTCACCCAAAATTGGTAAATTCGATGAGATATTTAATATCTCCTTGTGTGTTAAAGTATCACTAAAACACTGCTTATCCACCTGTTTGCGTGCTATGAAAAAGTAAACGCTAAAGTATCGAGAATTCTTGATTTTATGTTTTAGTCAGAAGTGAGCAGAGCTCCGAAGAAGTCACACACCGAGGTGACGAAACGTCAGCTGAAGTCTTCAAGAAGTATCAAGAGGAAAAAAAAAACAATAAAAAAAGAAGAAAAAAAACCAAAACTATGGACCACGGTCAAAGCCCGGAAACAAATTCAAGCGTCTGAATCCGGCCGTGAAAGCCTAAGACATTTTTTTTTATCGGGAGTTTGTGTAGGTGCTTGGAATGACTCTAAAAAGTTGCACAGTTCCAGACTGGTCCTTGTTTGGCTTTAAAGTTATTTCGGTCGCAGTCGCATTCAGATTTTGTTTATATGTCGACGGCGCCGGTCAATAATGGTCACCGGCATATTATTGTTTTAGCTGTTGCTAATTGCTGCCGGGCAAAATGGACCGTCAATCAATTAATACACCAAAGGTCGGCAAATCAAAATTGCCTTTGCAAATTGTCGAAATGCCAATTTTGTTTAATGTTTTGATAGTCGGCTGTTTGTGTATGCAGAGCGTGCGACTAAAATTTACATGCTATTATTTTGGAAAGCTTTATTATTACGCGATTTTAAATGTTGTGAGTGATTTCAGCATGACGTATCAAAGCTGCGATTATTAGTGTTGCAACCAATTTAGAAAATGTTATTTTGAGTTAATCTCACAATCTTTATACATAAATTAATTACTACTATTAGTAAAAAACAATTATTCACAAAGCAAAGCAATATGTTCAATAATAATAAAAATCAATAATCTGTGTTGCAAAGATATATTGAAATTTAAAATTCATATTAAATGCATGCCCAAAAACAGACACGTGCAAGTTCGCGCTTACACGTGTCTGTGTGTGTACTATTTAAAAATTAAAATCAAAACCTCAAATGAACATACACCCTGCAACTTTTGACGAAACAGGGGTGACTTGGCGAAGTGAGCCATTTTTTACAGAATGAGTGGTCAGCCTCACACCAACCTATAATCCAAGGAAACGTAAATGTAGAAAAATCTCAATGCAAGCAAATCGTTTTTGCTGTATGTCCTTGCCTCCTCCTCTACATTTCGGATGCCAGTCCACTTATTAATATTTCCCAACCAGAAAATTCATCTCCTACCAGCCGCATGTCATCCAATTTCATGAACAAACTTAACATCATTAGTTAAAATTCATCAACATCACAGTCTGTTTTTCTTCAAACCGTTTATTAGATCACATTAAATATATTGTCTTAATTTTGTTATGTTAAATTCCAGAAATAAGAACGTAAACAAATAAAAGCTTTAATAATTTAAAAAACTAATTTATTACTTTTTGACAATTATATTAATTTTCGGATATTTAACGAACCGTTCGGTGAAAACTTACATTATTCTCACTTCAACTCCTTGAGAATAATGGAAGTTCTCACCGAACGGTTCGTTAAATATCCGAAAATTAATATAATTGTCAAAATGTCAAACGACCGTAATTCTAACTTAAACCTAACTAATTTATTACTATAAACCGTCTAGATATTAATAAAAAAATATACAATTTGCAGGAAATAATGAAACATTCAATTTGCCTATCATTTGAGTTGTATAGAATCAAAGGCGACCATCTGAGATTTCTTTCACAAACGGATAAAGTCCAAAATCAATACAAAAAGATAATAAAATGTAAACAGTATGATTTAAAGAAGATCTTGCCTTTTTGGCAATTCTTCCTCGCTGCGAGGCACGACTTTTCCCTAATTTAATTTCGGGGTCCAAAAGAGAGCCTCTAACTTGATTAGCGGCATTACTCATCTCAGACACTTGTAATTACAGTTTTTTATTAGCGGCTCACCAGGCGTTTGAAGGAGCGAGCCAGCCTCACCCGGCCATGAATTCAATAGAAGTTTGCTCTCACAGCTTTGATTTAATATTCAGAAAGAGTTGTGAAGTGTTTTTTTTCTCTGTGGCGTTTGTGAAAAAGAGTAAGTGAGCATTAATTGAATGACAAAAAGTTTATGGATTTTAATTTTATTTGTAACAATAATACGTAATGTTACAATTATAAGTTGTATTAGAAATCGCTGCAAAAGGATCTAGAGTTTGCTACAGCATGTGGTAGATGATGATGATGAAGAGTTGATGATTTCTTTATAGCGCCGTTTCGTGATGTAGTCACTCCAAGCGTGCTGGTGCAAACGATGCCAGAAATTTGCTTGTCTTCAGTGCATTACGGAACTTTCCATGGTCCTCTAGCTCTCTCACATGATGTGGCAGGTGGTTCCAGGCCAGAGGGCCAGCAACTGCAAATGCACGCTCTCCAAACATTGTGTTAACTCTTCTTATAGGTTCTTCAATCCTTGATTTGGCTCCAGTCTCAGCCGAGCGCAGTGTTAGGCTTTTTTTTTGCCGAGGGTGACTGGTTTCATTAAATCAGCGATATATTTGGGTGTTTTTCCAAATAAAGCTTTGTGGACCATGTGTTAGATTTTGGTTTTCACACTCATACTAGTACACCTGATTACATGCTTAACGATTCCTAACAAACCTTATAATAAGTTCCTTGACTAATAAGTTGGTATGAAGCTGATCCCCATGCTGTACAAAATGGTTCGCTTTTGACAATGCCACCCCAGTTTCAAGAGAAGGCAATAAATTGTAAATTTCAAGTTCACGTGAGGTAAAGTTTATTTTTTATGTTCACATGCAGCATGTGTAAGCACGAATACATGGGCCTTTTTGTGGGAATTACAACTAAGATTTTAGATTTGTACGTCATTCAGGTTCTGTAGATACATTCAGTGTTTTTTTATGGAGAGAATCCAATTTTTACTTAGACTGGTTTGCTAGCAGTGGATGATATTTCGTTCAACCAAAACTCCCCTTTATATACAAAGTGCTGAAGAAGGTTCAAGAGCTTACTACAGCGTGTCTGGACTCTTCCATATTCTCATGCATACACTTGACTGAATGACTGTAATCTTCAAGCATTCAACAATCTATACAACTGACAGAGTGTCACATTTTTTTATGGAAAATCAGCGAAATCTAAACAGTACGTTTTCACATCTTTCAGACTAAAAGGTTTTTCAGGCTTAAAATAAATATTGATCTAACTTTTTCATACTATATAAGCTTCTATTCAGCTTTTTAAAAACTGAAGCTTTATTTCATAAAATAACTTCAACATTAAAAAATATAAAAACTGCAATCACATTGGCGCGACGACTTTTATTATTGGAAAAACTGTTAAAGCATTTTGGAGAATAAGAGCTCACTTTGCAGTGGCGTAACAATCCACGTCCGCAATTAGCCGATATTATTGTCGAAGTCTTCATAAAGAACACGCTGCACTTGCAGGAAGGGTGGCAAAAGTTGTAGGGGTGTGTAAGAAGCTTCAACTTGAAATAAACTTTCATTATTTTTGAACAGTTTTTATTGAATCCTTTATTATATTGTGCTTCGTCGTCGTCTTTCGTTTGGACTTCCAAATTTTCAATTTTCAAAATGTCTCGCCGCGAGGATCGAACCCGCGTCTCCCGGGCAGGGCCGCCGAAAAAACCGGTGGTTTAGCCAATTACGCTAAACTGCCTGCTCGGCAGTGTGCGAAAATAAAATGTATTTAAGCGATACAAACCTCATATTTTATGTATAGAAATTGTAATTATATAGAGGCGCTATCCTAATTTTAAACAAATATTTTTTACATACAAAACTATGTTCATAAATTAGAACATAGAGGCGCTAAAAATTAACTCAATTCATAACAAATATAATTTTTGACAAAAAAAACTGATGAATGAAATTCTGATTCTGAAAAATGAGATTCATGAAATTTAACGCATGCGAACTTACAACATTAGAATCTCAAATAAGTTGCAAAGATATAGTACATTCAGGATTCTTATTACACGCATTCCCACAAGCAGACACGTGTACTGTCGCGCTTACACATGCTGTATGTGCACTAAAAAAACATAGTATTTCCGATATATTTTTGATTGCATCAATGGATCGATATCTCTATTTTAAATCGATATTTTTAAACACTGTTGATGTAAACATTATGTAGTTCGCGAAAATAACAGTAAACGATAATAAATATGCCTGGAAAAATGTTCTGAATATATACAACAATTTTCTCGCTACCCCGCAAGGACGTCGTGGGCTAGCGGTAACGTCCGCGTCTTTGATGCAGAAGGACCCGGGTTCGGGCCTGGAGATGAAATGTTTGTTTTTGTTTTTTTTTTTTTTTTTTTTCTTTGTCCCTTTTTTTTAATAAATTTGAAAGGAATGCAATTCATCGATCTTTTTTGCGTTCTCTAATAAATATTTAAAAATTCGAGCGGAGACGCAAACCAGTTTTTAGAAATACAGATCATGGCAGAAGAAGATTTTGCATATAATTTTTCAACTAAATTGTCTGTAATTATTTTTTCTCATCAAATATTTTCAAATACGTACAAGCTTTTTGAGAGATATACTACCTAATACCTATATAATCTATTATCTATGTTGCACAATACATTACATTTGACATTCATATTAAATGCATTCCCACAAGTAGACAGGTATAAGTTCGCGTTTACACATGCCCCATGATGACTTAGAACATAATAACCTTATATCAAATTAACATTCGCACTGCAACTCTTGCCGAACTTCCCTCAAAAATAGGTGAAATTTGCAGCCGCATACTAACCTATAAGTCAAGGAAATTATTTAGTTTAGGTCTATATAATTAAAGTTGCAAAGATATATTAAATTGAGATTCATATTAAATGCATTCCCACAAGCAGACCCGTTCCTATAAGTTCACGCCTGCAAATGCTAGATGTGGACTAACAACATAGAAACCCAATCTTTAATGAACATAAGACCTGCAACTCTTGGCGACCTTCCCTGACACAGGGGTGAAATTCGCAAAGTGAATCATTGTTTACAGGGTGGTCAGCCTCATGCCAACATATGATTCAACGAAAGTTGCAAAGGTATTGTACATTTAAGATTCATATTATTTTTTCACTGCGCCAAATAAAGGCAATTAGAAAGTGTCTTCCGTCAGATGCGGTTAAGACCCTGGTGAGTGCGTTTGTGATGTCTCGGATTGATTATTGCTCAACGCTTTATAGTGGTCAGCCAAAGAAGCATTTCAACCGCTTTCAATCTGTGTTGAATTCAGCAGCAAGGCTTATATTCGGGATATCCAAATTCGCTCACATCACTCCGCTGTTAAAAAAACTACATTGGCTTCGTTTCCCGGAGAGGGTGGTCTACCGTGTTTGTCTGATGGTATATAAAGCCATCAATGGCTTGGCTCCACCTTATCTGACTGACATGATTTCGCCTGTTGAGATGGGTGTGAGGAGGCAGACACTCAGATCCGCGGGCGATGGTGCAATCAATTTGGTTCAGCCGCACCGTCAGATCCGTACAAATTTTGGAGACCGTGCTTTCCGTGTTGCGGGTCCGGTGGAGTGGAACAGACTGCCACCCGGAGTGAAGAACTCCGAATCTATGGGTATATTTTGCGGAGCTCTCAAGACGCACCTTTTCAAAAAGTCTTATCCGTGATCGGAGAGGGCCCTTGAGGTGTGACACACACAAAAACGGCGCTCTCTTATCATGTGTAATTTAAAACAAATAAGCCTGACATATATATATATATATGCAGTCCTACAAGCAAGCACGATCGTGTTTACACTTGCTGCATGTGCACAAAAAACAAACCTCACACGAACCGCCCTACGCCCTTCCCGGAAGCCAGGGTGGCATTGGCAAAAGTGAACTAGGTGTATACAGCATGGGGTTCAGTTTCATACCAATCTATCAGATTTCCGATATATTTTTAATGGCATTCATATATCGATGTGCCTTCCTATATCGAATCGATATTTTCTAACAGTGTCGATTAACTTATTCTGATAAAATCTATAACCATTTACGGTGCATGATACTCCCGATGAATGACAGATCATAGGGTGGGCAAATGAGAATATAGAAATATTCATATTAAATCAAGATTTTCATACACTATTGATGTATCTATAACAGTATGTACAACCGTTTACAATGCGGGATAATCCCTGTGTCTTTTAATTTTTGAATGGTAAGCTTCCGTAAATTTTATTTTATCAAAGCCTACAAAATTTAAATTTTCTTTTACAAAAACTGCATGTTTTTATTTTACATGTTTTTTTAATATTACGAATTTTAACGTGAGTAAACTATGCGCAATATACACATTCTCCAAATGTTAAGGGGTTGGGCTGCGTAGCAGCCAGGGGCGTAGCCCCTAGTATTGTTTTTATTGTCTTTACAAACATTGCGGTTTGTTTATTTACACAATTTATTTTATCACTTTTGGTTCAGAGTTACATTTGCTCAATATAGTACTACGGTTGATTTACTTCTGACCCTACATGGAATTTCGGTCCTTAATTAATACTAAAAATAAACATTATTTCCGAAAAATTAAGAATCGTCTCATACCACCTTGCTAGACATTCAGCACATTCGATTCAAACTTAATTAATCTTAAATAAATCCAAATTATTATCAACTACAAATTATAACACTAAATACCTAACTAAGTGTTTATTTATTTCTAGAGATACATTATTACACTCGCACAGTCAAACCAAACATACTACCAATGTCCTAAATAGCTTGAATAAGCTAAGTAAATACAAATTAGAAGTTGAAATAGTTGTAGAAAGTAATTATAGCCATTGAGATGAGTGTGAGAATGTATGCGTGTAGAAAGTCTTCCGATACATACCTCCTGGTGTGTATGTATTCTAGACATGCTGTAGTGATCTTTAAACTCTTCTTCAGCGGCTGTATATAAGGCAAATTTTTTTTACAACAATGAGTGTTTTTTGTATCAATAAGCAAGTGAACAAGTCTCTCAAATGTAAAAAAAAAATTACAAAAATAAAAATCACTTAAACTTTTTTTTAACAACTTCCGAACTCGAGTTTTTTTTATTATAATAATATTTTTTTTGTTCGTTGATAATTCTGCAGTGTATTTTATCCATGTGTTATTTAGAAGCTGCCTTCTGTCAACATGGAATTTTACTATATTGAAAATTGAAATATTGTTTCGGTGTCTATCTTTTGAAAAATTCTTTAAACATCCCATCCCTTAGCAATAAAGCACTCAATAAACCTACATGGCAAAATATCCGTAGAACCTTCTGTAATGCAAGTAGTAAACTTTACGTATAAACGCAACCACAGGGTTTATCTAAATATAAAAAACTAAAACTCGCACTAGAGGCAGTGCTTACATTTAACATACATTTTTGGTATAATTTAATGGCTGAGTTTTATATACTTGAGGAAAGAGTACTCGATTTGGCGTAGACGTTTGTAGAGAGCATTCAACCAGCTGGCAGCTAATTGCAAACAACAGTACACCGAGTTTAAAATTAAACGTGCAAAATCAACCGAAATGTTTTATCAAATAGGTATTAAAAGTAAAAGAAGCGCTCCTAGTGAGTGGTTTAGATTTCACTCATTTTTGGTTAAACTTAACGTTTAACTCAAAGTTTGATACTTGGGTACAGCTGATTGGACAATAAAAGTGAGACGTTAAGTAGTGTCATTGATTGGTTGAGTAATTGAACACTGCATTTCCCCTCTATCGTGTAAATAGGAAAATGAATGGAATATGCAGCAGCACCACAAGCGAGTGGTTTTATTTTCATACATTTATCTAAATATTTATAATAATCTAAACACGCGATTGAGGAGTAATTTACGCATTGTTTAATAATTGGAGAACAAATCGTCGACACCCTACGTCGTATCATCTGAATTGGCAAATTTACTTTGCAATTGTGAATTAGAGTTTTTTTTAATAAAAAAAAGTAGATTTGTGAAGAGGAAAGCAATTCACCAACCTATTCTGCCTGGCCAGAAACAGGTATTAAATCATCAATTAATATAATTCATTATTGTTTATTTGAATGAATAATTGATTTTATTATTTAGATTTTGGGCAGTAACTTTGTGAAAGCACATTTTAATTAACTAAAATACTTTTTTAACTTTGTTACAATTCACTTGAGTTTTATTTTTTAAAAAACACAACCAGTTTCGGGAGAAGCAGTACCTCCCATCTTCAGGTGTAAATATCAACTAACATAAAATACTAAATTACCAAATTAAGCAAGGATTTAATTTGTAGTACTGGTGGGGGTAAGTGGGGGGCGGGGCTTAATTGGAAACAAAGAAAGTAATGGCGAAGTGTTAGGAAAGCTATTTTCAGAATTAATAATTTTTTGGATTTCTAGATTTTCAAAATTGTTCATAATTTTACCTTTGTAGGGGATGGGATGAAGGAGTTTTAATGTGTGAGTGTGAAAGGAATGGTTTGATTCAATGATGTGGTTGGCGAACTCAGAGTGACTGTTGCTCGTGAGGCAACGGCGGTGTTCTTGTATTCTAATTTTTATCGCAATCACCACAGGAAATCTCATATATGCCACTTTTCATCATACAGTCAATTTTATCTTTTGAGTTAAAGAGGATGTTTTTTAAATTATTGTTTGTGTAGAACGCGGGTTTAATGTAACTGGGCATTTTATGTTAGTTGATATTTACACCTGAAGATGGGAGGTACTGCTTCTCCCGAAACTGGTTGTGTTTTTTAAAAAATAAAACTCAAGTGAATTGTAACAAAGTTAAAAAAGTATTTTAATTAATATTTGATTAATAATTACTCAATAACATCTGTTGAACCAGGGTCAAAGCTATGCTCAAATGACCCCAAGTGGGGATCGAACCAACGTTATTCTATTCCAAATACGCTAGAATAATCATCACACTTGACCCCCTCGGCCATAACACCGACAGTTACAGGGCTTATGTTCATTTAAAATTGGGTTTTTATGTTGTAAACCCACATGCGGCATGTTTAATCTCGAAAATATACGTGTCTTCTTATGGGAATGTATGTAATATGAATCTTTAATCTACATATAATCTATCAAGGCAACTTAGATTATAGAGAAAATGTAACGTGTAATTTATTTACAATAAATTGTGATTTGATAATTTTCCATACCATATTATTTATATCGATAAATAAATAATAATTAACGATCAAAGTTCGGTTTTACTTTTTGCCCTCATATAACAAAAACCGAAGCCGGTCCGCTACAATGGTATTATAATTATTCTCTCTCTCTCTCGGTTTTAATATCGAAACTTCGTGATCCATAAATTAGAAGCAAGTGTTTCGAATGTGTTTTTTGCGTATAGATGCAAATATTTCCACTTTGTTTTATAGCAGTTGAGTTCAACGAGGACTGCTAAGTTGTTGGCATGCCATCGAGTGCGTTCACACCGGGATTTACAAAAAACATGGTCAGTAGTGGCCAGTGACATTGGTGTGACAACACATTTGTCAACAAAGGTACTGTGAAAAAATGAGATACACAATTATATCACCTACGAGTATTATAATTTTTATTGGGTTGGCTAGATTGGCTTTCGATGCATGGCAATAAAAGAGTTAATCGTAATTTGAGGCAAAAAAGATGTTATCATTCTGTAATCTATAATCTTAGTTGCAAAGATATATTACACTTAAGATTCATATTCAATTCCCACAAGCAGACACGTATAAGTTCGCGCTTACACATGCCGCATCTGAAGTGTGAACTACAATACACATATGAACATAAGTCCTGCAATTCTTGCCGACCTTCCCTGAAACAGGGGTGACATTAGCAAAGTTAACCATTTTTTACAGCATGAGTGGTTAGCCTCATAACAACCTATACGTCAAGTAAATATAATGAAAAAAAAAATCTGGACACAAATATGGTGATATTTAGGTACTGTTTTACCTGTAAAATAGGAACAAATTGTATTTTGCATAGTAGATTTATTCTTGAAGCTCTTTTATCCCCTTCAACGACAGAAAGAACCGCAAAAACTACAAAAAGAAGATCTTTTGAGAGTAAAGTGAGTCCTACCTAATAAGTTCTTGACTCTTAGGGCTTGTTGCAACAACCTCCAATCAATATTTGATTGACACATCAAATTTGACTGCTTAATTTTGGTAAGCACCTGGGCTTAATATTTCTCAGAAGGAGGTAATAATGTGATGGAATTTGAACAGGAAAGATGATGTAAATTAGCTGATTTACGTATATGCAACCAAATATTTTATTTGATGGGAGAAATCACATTTAATTTTGATTTTTGTCTGATTGCAGTTTGGTGCAACAGGTCCTTATTCTTGTTTTCTGTTGGACTACGACTCTGGCAGATTTGCCTGTTGATCAGTTTGCTCAAACGCGGTATTAAAAAAAAAAACAACATTCAATCCTCTTAATCTCAAATGGTGGAGTCAAACTTGGCTTTACCAACTTATTTATCATGTTAATTTATCTACCTACTTACAATTGACCACTTGCAGCTCCCAATTTACTACAATCCACTTGCAGCTTACCACTTAATACTATCCACTTGCAGCTTATCACTTACTACTATCCACTTGCAGCTTACCAGATGTCCTCGTGTGGAGCAGCTTTCAGCGCGACTGCACCCGGTGAAGTAATTGACAATTATAAAAATGTGTTTTTCGTAAACTTTGCCTGAGCTTTAATTACCCCCAGCTGAGCTTTTCTAGTCTCTTCGTGAAGGCTTTTTTCATTTAATAGCGCTGTTTTAGATTTGTCAGTTTAAATTTTGATTTCATTCTTGAGTGGCTTTACGCGACTCTATTTTTTTTTTTGCAACAACAAAATAAATAAAATACAACGAATAAAATAAGAATCACAATGTTTATCGCCAAAAATTACGGTAATAATTAAGAAAATTAAGGTTTTTTTAATTCGTTTTTTTAATTTAATAAGTTTTTAGATGGTTCAACATCGTTTTTTGTGACGCAACTTAAAGTCTTATATTGTATTTTAAAGAATGAAAAAACGGATTTTACTGACCGTGCAAAAGAGAAAAACGATTTTCTCTACGTTTCGTCGGAGTCATATCCGACGTCCTCAGGAGACGTGTGTCCTCTACAAGGAGGAACCACGAACATGTCACACGTCTCCTGAGGACGTCGGATATGACTCCGACGAAACGTAGAGAAAATCGTTTTTCTCTTTTGCACGGTCAGTAAAATCCGTTTTTTCATTCTTTAAAATGATTAACGACATGTTCCTTGACTTATAGGTTGTTATGCGGCTGACCACCCATACTATAAAAAATTGGTTCACTTTGCCAATGTCACCCCTGTTTCAGGGAAGGACGGCAAGAGTTGCAAGGCTTATGTTCATTTGAGATTGGTTTTTTATATTGTAGGTCCACATGCGGCATGTGTTAGCGCGGAATTATACATATCTGCTTGTGGGAATGCATTTAATATAAATCTTAAATGATATATACATATCTTTGCAGCTTAGATTAGATTAAATTAGATAACGACCGTAATCATAATTTAAAATCTTTATTTTGTATTTATTTGAAATACACTTTTTGATACATTTCATTTCTTAATTGTAATACATGGTAGATAGAGACTATGTTTTTGAGTGTGGTGAGAGAATGAGATGTTGATATTACTAAACGTTTAAGGATTTGTGAATTGACATTATGACGGTTTATTTTAAATTAATAATGAAAAAATAAAAAAAATATATCCTAACCCCATCATAGCTCCAACCCTTAAGTAAAACTTTCTCCTGAACATCTATTGTAGTTTTTAAATATTATTTTTACCTGTTTCATCATCTCAACATAGCTCCGCCACATACAACTTTCCCCGGAATTCACTTTTGTAATTTTTAGGTTTTGTTTTTTGTTCTCTTGATAATGATGTGATAGCATCGAACACGCTCGAGGAAGTAAATCAACCTGGTAAGAACAACTTCTTTTACATTATTGATTAATATTACTATATCAATTATTTTGTTATAGGACTCCATGCACAGACTTCAAACTAAAATGAAATATCTAAATACATATATACATACCTTCCTTACCTTTTGGTTTCAAGTGTCTTTCTGTTACGAAAACATGTCTAGAACATTATCTCTCATTGAGTTGTATGAAAACAATGATAGTTATCTAGATTTTTTCCGAAAATGAAATAAAATACATGGAAATGCACAAGATCCCATTCTCTTTATGTGTTTCTATGGGTATACCTCATTTTTGTGTTTTTACATTTAAATTTAAAAAAAGCGCAACAAAACTTAACATGCAGTGTAACTTCTTGCTTACGTTATTCCCGAAGGGGTCGTATGCTGCGATTCAGGACATTTTTATTTTTGACACGACGAAGAAGAAGACTCGCCACATGTGACCCCTTCGGGGATAACGCGACAATAAGTTACACTATATGTGTAGCTTAGTTGCGTTGTGTAGCTCCGTGTTGCTAGTTCAAATTATGTGTACTTGTTTGCGCATTATTTTAAATATTTTAACTCTTTATTTCAACATCAGACTATACATTTACAATACTGGCATTTATACTTCAGTATTTTTGAACACAGATTTTTTATAACCCCCCAAAGTTTGTAATGAACACTAGTTTTGTTTTCAAAAGCATTCTTTCAGTGCAGCCGTTCAAACAGGCCCACTTTGAGATTCGTTTCCCCATCAGGGTACGTGTGCACTCATTCAGCTCCATCCGGGCATTCGACACCACCTTTCAGACAGATTGAAAACATCACACGTCGAAATAAAATATGAACACACCCTGAAATAGACGCTACCTACTCTGAAAGCGACGGTGTGATACAACTGCACTGCCTCCATAGTCGACACCATGTATACCGTAACGGGTAACCGGATAAAAGCTTTCTGTCAAAAATAAATGACAACCGCGGTCTACAAAATATCATTTAGGCTTTCACAATGATTTGCGTGGTTCAATAAATAACATAAATTTTAATCCTATAGCTTGAGAAAAAGGCAACCCTGCAGTGTTTAAAAAGCTAAGAAGCAATGATAGATCTCACTTTTTTCAGTTTTATACTGTCTTGCAGTACTTTTTCCCGTTTGCACTAGATTACACTGCCTCATTAGTAGGTAAAAGTGACGATAATGAGTTTTTTTTTGTATTTTACCCTGCATAGATCTCTTGCTTGAGTTGTACACTGCCTCATAATAATTATAACAAACGAATATGAGGTATCTTTGTACTTTAAACTGCATAGGTCTCACTTGCTTCAGTTTTACGCTGCCTTGCATAATAAAGTCATAATAAAAGAAGAGCTTGCATGAAGAAGGTTATGACTCTGGAGGAAATGAAAGAAGTATGTAAGGACAGAAAGAAATAATGTTGGCGGTAATGTTGTAATGTTGGCGGCTAGGGTTTATAAAAGTGAAATTTGTTTAATGTTTTAAGTGTTTGATGTCCATGTATATTATTATTATTGATTTAAAAAATGTAATTTGTCGTGTATGTTCCTTGACTTATAGGTTGGTATGCGGCTGACCACCCATGCTGTAAAAATTTTTCACTTTGCCAATGTCCCCCCTGTTACAGGGAAGGACGGCAAGAGTTGCAGGGTGTATGTCCATTTGAGATTGGTTTTTATGTTGTAGGCTCACATGAGGCACGTGCAAGCCCGAACTTGTACGTGTCTTGGTTGCGGGAATGCATGTAATGTGAATCTCCAATGTAACATATCTTTGCAACTTAGATTAGATTAGATTAGATTAGATTGCACTACTTTGCCTCGCTTGCACTAGATAACACTGCCTCATTATAAGTGCAAGGGACAAGAGTACTGTTAAGGTCTCCCTGTATTTTGTACTGCATAGGTATCACTTGCTTCAGTTTTATACTGTCTTGCACTACTTTTCCCTGCTTTCTGCCTAAAAATAAGTAGAAGTGATGTTACCTTAGGTCTCTTTGTATTTTACACTGCACAGGTCTCACTTGCTTCAATTTTACAATGCCTTGCACTTCTTTGCCTCGCTTGCACTAGATAACACTGCCTCATTATAAGTGCAAGGGACAAGAGTTGAGGTCTCCTTGTATTTTACACTGCATAGGTCTCACTTGCTTCAGTTTTAAACAGCCTTGCACTACTTTTACCTGCTTTCTGCCTCAAAATAAGTACAAGTGACGATGCGCGAGGTCTCTTTGTATTTTACACTGCATAGGTCTCACTTGCTTCAGTTTTACACTGCCTTGCACTACTCTGCCCCGCCTGCACTAGCTCACAGTGCCTGAACACGAGTGTTGTGTCAACGTTTCGCGCTGCTTCAGTGTTTCAGATTTTAGCGCGATGTGTGATGGAACCTGTAAAGCTTTGAGAAAATAAGGGCTTATACTTTAAAAGGTTGATGAATTAAAAATGTTGATACGATATTGTTATTAGAGGAGAGAGCTCTTGAGTGTGATTCACACAAACATAGCACTCACCAAATAAATTATCCTATTAATATTAATATTATTATTATCATCCCATAGATTCACTGTTAATATTACTATTATACGCAGTTCTGCTCAACACAAATACGAACAGTGTTTTCATTTTATGTTCTCAAATAAGACCATTCATATTTGGCCCGCAGCTTCCTTGACTTATAGGTCGGTATGAGGCTGACCACCATCTACTGTGAAAAATTGTTTGCTTTGCCAACGTCACCCTAGTTTTAGAGAAGGTCATCAAGAGTTACAGGGCTTATGATCATTTGAGATGGGGTGTAAGTCTATATGCGACATGTATAAGTGCGACTTTATACGTGTCTGATTGTTGGAATGATCTTTTAAGCTTAGTTATAGATAGATTGCATTATCTGCAGTATTTTTAGTTAAAAATGGAGATGAAATATACTACAGATGCTCCGGTTACATTCATTAAAGCCATTGTGTCAGAACCAAGTTAACGAGGAATAGTACTACCTATACGAGGTATGTTTCACGTGGATTTGAGATGTTGCCAAGTAGCGCATTTTCGGCAATATCATATCCTGTGAGAGATGCGGCTTTGCGAACTGTCTGGCAACACTAGGAAGTATGTGTGGATCAGACTTGAAGATATGCGAGTGTAAACATTATGTGAAACTCAACTTCTTTTGTCGTCGAGTACGCGATACAAAAAGAAATATTAAGGTGTAAATAGTTACGAATTGAAAAATACTTACTATTATCTATCTATAATCTAAGCTGCAGAGGTATGTTCAAAATTAAGGCTCATAGTTAATGCAAGCCCAAAGACAGGCACATGTAGGTTCACGTCTACAGATTCTGCATGTGTGCATATAACCTTGCAATTCCTGCCGCCTTTTCTGAAACCGGGGTGGCACTGGCAAAAGTGAACCAATTTTTAACAGCGCGGGAGTCAGCTTCACACCAACCTACCAGTCAAGGAGCCTAATAGAGCCTAAGAGAACTTAATAATAAAATAAACAAAAAGTCACCTTCTGTCGCCTTTCCCTGAAACCGGGGTGGCATTGACAAAAGTGATCAAATTGCTATCTTAAAGGTAAAACTCAATAAGTGCCGATTTGCTGATTTGAGAAATCGTAGATGAAACCTTTTATTGAGAGTAACTTCTTATAGGAAGGGAACTAATTGTTAGTAAGTGCTCATGAAAACCTTCAAAACTACAGGATGTTCACACATTTAAAAAAAATCTATCGTTGAAAATAGCGAAACATGTGCATTTATCTGAGAAACCCATGTTAGATTAACATGTCATTGCTTAGTTTTACTTTTATAAGATATCGATATAGATATTTAAGTCAAGGAACGATACTTTATCAAATGATACTTTAAGATGATTAATAAAAAAAACATTTAATTCGTGAAACTGTTCATTAAATTACGTTAATTTTATTAAGAGCGTTCTAGGAAAGAATTTAATAAAGAGTAATGATTGGAGTAAATATTTCAGCGTCCAGACGCTACACATTACGTTTCCGTTCAAACTCAATCAAAGCGTTTACCAAAAAATATATGCAATCTAAAACAGCGCCACTAGAGGGCGTTTCAGTTTACTTACATTTAAGTTAGATTAAGTTTACAGTTTTGCACTTGGGGGGCAGACGCTAACATCCCCTAACGGTACAAAGCGCTGAGCATTATTTACAATCATCCCTAAATAAGCTTTCTTTGGGGATAATGAACGCGTAGAATTTGTCTGAAAAATTACTGCAATATTTCTCCCCCGGAAGCTGGATACTTAACAATATTACGATATTCTCAAAATATCCTGAATATTTCAATAAAGTTCAAATTCGTGTTTTCTTTTTCCGCTTTATTTACCGTAGATATAAAACATTTCGTTAATTCCGATCTATATTCTTTAATCTAACTTGCAAAGATATTTAAAATCACGTAATCAAGTCGAAAAAGCTCGAGGTAAAACAAGTTCTCAATTTGTGAAAATAAAACTCTGTGTTTTTTCTAACATTTAAATTTTCACATAAAAATGAATTCTCACTGTGCAAATACACAAGCTCTTGAAAGTTTTATATACTACATGCATTCCCATTAGCAGACACGTGTGAGTTTCCACTTAAACATGCTGCGTGTGGAGTTACATCATACATACAAACTCAAATGAACATGAGTCCTGCAACTCTGGCTGACCTTCCCTGAAACAGGGGTGACATTGGAAAAAGTTAACCAAGTTTATACAGCACGAGGAGTTAGATTCATATCAAATGTCAGTTTAATGGGTTTTGAAATCAAGAAATGCTTTCAAGAAATGGGAGTAATCTAATCTAATCTAAGTTGCAAAATATGAGTAACATTAGAGATTCACATTATATGCATTTTCACAAAACAGACATGTTTAAGTTCGCGCTTAAACATGCCGCATGTAGTCCTACAGTATACAACCCCGAATCTCAAATGAACATACACCCTGCAACTCCTGCCGACCTTCCCTGAAACAGGGGTGACATTGGCAAAGTGAACCATTTTCTACAGCATGGGTGGACAACAAATTACATTTAAAAAAAAAGTAACATGCGATGAAAGAAGTATTTACAGCATGGGGGTCAGCCTCATACCAACCTATTAGTCGAAACTCCTCCGATTCTGGAGAAGCGGATAAATCTTTTTGAAATTAAAAAAATGATGAAAAAAATTAAATATTTTGTATGGGTTGTGTATTGACAATATTTAACTCTAACGACTCAGGACTGGGGTGACAAGGTGCAGGACAAACCTTCAGAGGTGGGGCCTGCTGGACCGTGGACAGGACACCCTGTGCGACTGCGGGGATGTCCAGGACTCGGCGCATATGTTGGTGTGCCCCTTAATTGGTGAAAGATGCACACTCACGGACCTGTTTCACGGAAACGACAATGCAGTGGCTGCCGCTAGTCACTGGAGATACCTCGCATAGGTGGTTCAGGGCTGGAAGTCTCATCACCGCGGTAGATCCTACCTACCAAATATCGTTCAGATTAGTATGAAGACAAGATGGCCGCAAGTGAACAGCTGATTGGACATTGACAGGTCTTAATACTAATATGAACGATTTTTGTTGGTAAGATCTACCGTGGTGATGAGACTTCCACCCCTGGACACGTTAAGTAAGTATTTAACTCTAAGAAAATTGTATAGATCTGAAGTAACCTGATGATAATTGTGAGTGATCGAAAACGTTTGTATATAAATAGATTAAGAGAGATTAAACAGTATTTTTAGTTGTTTTAGTTCTATAAAATTTACTAAGGATAAAAAAAGGATTTTTTACACTGTGAAAACATGAACAATTAAAAATGTAATCTAAAAACCTGTAATGCAGTTTTTCGCTCGTAAAGCTGGTGTAGCAATCGATATCATTTGGTATTCTTTTGGCGGTCTAGCCGGGTGTATTTATGTAGCTCAAATTATTTAGTAGTTACAAGTAGTTTGCGTTTCGCGAGCGTACCGGGTGATGCAATAAAAACACATCGACTTGCTCTGGGTAAGTACAATTGAGTGCACTAAAACACAAGTGTGAACCTCGCTGCAACTGCTGCGTGATGCGCCATTGGAGAGCGGTCCAGAGTCAGATGGAGCGTACGCCATTGATGAACTAAATGAAAATTGGATCCAAAAAAATAAAATAATTTAAAACAAACGTAATTGAAATCTACGCTTTTGGGTAATTTTTTTTAAAAAAATTGTGATTTATCAAAATCAAATTATCCTCAATCGTCGTGTAGAAAGGGTGTCTCTTGAAGACATTGGCTACGAAAATGCAATACTTATTATAGCCTACGTTCGAGGGTACATAATAATATTTAAAATTATGATGTATTAGAATCACTTCATTCTCAATCGTCGTGCAGAAAGGGTACCTCTTAAAGAAATTGGCTACGACACCAGAGAAACGTCGAGAGTAATGTAAGTTCTCTTCATCCATAGTCTGTAATCTTAGTTGCAAACATTCGTTTATTACATTTATGAATCATATTAAATGTATGCAGACAAGAATTTCACTTTTACACACGCCTATGAACTGACAATATAAAAACCCAAATCTCAAATGAACATACACCTTGCAACTTTTGCCGACCTTTCCTGAATCAAGGGAGACGTTAGCAAAGATATCTATTTTTTAAAACATGGATGTTCAGCCTTATAACAACCTGTAAGTTAATGTTCATCATAAGGAACATCGATTTGTCTAATATCAACCTGTTTCTTTAAGTTAGTTAATTTGCAAATACATGTATTCAGCAAAACAACAAGACAATGGCTTTGATAGAAAAAAATGATGGAAAAAAATGTACAAGGCTTGGAATTTTAATCTGTAGGATTTTGATGATTTTTTCTCATACCCCAATAAGGATAACGTATTTGTGTTCTCGCAAGTCAATTTATATTTCGCGTTAGCTATTGACGTCTTATATTTACAGTGTAAATTGTATATTTTTTGGTACATTGTTGCCAACAATAAAAAAAACTCCCGTCTCTTCTCTCTGCTTCTTCATCCCCGACGTTCACTGCCGCCTTTTAGTAAATGGCATTAGTAAAGGAACCGCACGCTGTAATTTACCGCGCATTCGTACATGCATTCACAGTCTTCCCCAGATAAATCGGTCCCAGATAACTCGCCCACATACAGCTCGTCCATGGACAAATCGGTCACACTACAGTCGGCCACTCTAATTTTCGATCAACAACATTTCGGCCACAGATATTTCATCCATAGACATATGGACAATTGACAATTTGGTCACACAAAATTTCGTACAATAACATTCCAGTCACATATAAAAGAGGCTCACAGAGAGCTGCATCATAGAAAATATACTTTCGAAAAAACCTTTGTAATTAATGTAGGTTAAATAAATTGCAGTTTTCTGTGATGGAACTGTCTGTAGGCCATACCATCTCCTTAGTGGTTGTTTGTCTTATCTCCAATACAAGTAATTTCACATGGACAGTGTTTGTATGTGTACTGTACCAATGTGTCTTATGAAAACAGGAAGTAGATTTTTCAAATAATTAAAACAACCGTCTTTTAAGTGATTTTCTTAGTTCAGATTGTGTTGAATGTGATTCTTAAGACAATTCCATTGTAAAGCCATCTTCGAAAAAAAAGGTAGATAATCCAATCAATCAGTGATGTTGTTGATTGAAAAGTCGTGTGGATTCACTGACACATGTGATGGCATTGTCCGTGACCGATGTGTCTGTGGAAGAGCTACCTATGACCAAGTTGTTTGTGATCAAACTGTTGTGTGACCGATTTGTCCATGGCCGATCTGTCTGTGGCTGATTTGTCGTAGAACCCTTCCCCAGGTTGATTGAAAAGTCGTGTGGATTCACTGACATGTGATGGCATTGTCCGTGACCGATGTGTCTGTGGAAGAGCTATCTATGACCAATTTGTTTGTGATCAAACTGTTGTGTGACCGATTTGTCCATGGCCGATCTGTCTGTGGCTGATTTGTCGTAGAACCCTTCCCCAGGTTGATTGAAAAGTCGTGTGGATTAACTGACATGTGATGGCATTGTCCGTGACCGATGTGTCTGTGGAAGAGCTATTTATGACCAAGTTGTTTGTGATCAAACTGTTGTGTGACCGATTTGTCTATGGCCGATCTGTCTGTGGCTGATTTGTCGTAGAACCCTTCCCCAGCGCTGTGCCCGCGATCGTACCATGTAACTTCCTAGATGTGATACACCCGCCCCACAAATGTATTCAAATTACAGGAACGTGTGTTGCGCCACCCTGTACCAGCGCACTCACTCTTGAAACTGCACACATCTAGTTCTTCTTATGTCCACAATATAAGAAACAAAACTGGGAATGTATTTTTGGTTGTAAGTTTTATGTAATACAAAATTTGTTCCGATACAGAAGAAAATATCTAGATTTTAAAGTGTATAATGTCTGGAAGTGAGACTTGGACAGTGAATGAAAGCGTAAACGGTAGAAAAAACGAATGAATGACTGGTATATACGAATATCTATAGGTATGATTTGAGTCGTATAAAAGTAAACCTCACTTAATACTTCGTAATCTTAATTGGAAAAGTATGATTTCGTGCAAACGCCGTCATCTCCAACTGGTGTTGTCGTTTTAGAAGTTTACAAGTTTATTTTTCTCAAAATCATCGCGTAAGGAGTTGACGGCGTTTGCATTTATACGACTCATTTAAGTTTTGCCATTATTTCAATTCATATTGGATTTGAAAAAACACCAAAACAGGAATAGCTCAGTTGGTAGAATGCTTGCATTCCATGCCGAGAGCTTGGGTTCAAATCCCCCCGAGGGTGTCAGAAATGATTTCCCCTTTCTGTGTTTATTTCAAACTCAACATAAAATACAGGCAAGGTTTATTCAGCCTTCACAAGAAGGAGTACCAACCCTCTTGGGAGCTGGTAAACCCTCACTTCAACCGAAGTGGTTAGCGTTAGTATGGCTCCCTTACCTGTACCTTACCTGGAGAACGCGGCAAGAAGTTACGCTATATGTGTAGCTTAGAATTGTGTGGCGTTCAGCGGATGCCAATGCCTTATCTTGTAGACCATTCCAGCGACTACCAGTGATGAATTACTGGCCAAGAGAGTGTACGGAGAATTGTCAAAGGTACGAAAGGATGGAGAGCATCGAGGAAAGAATGGATTGACCAAATAAATGTGTTTGCAAATCAGCAGAGTGAGGAAAAGAGCAAGGTTAGGTATTTTTTTTATATCTTTTTAAACTTGACAAAACAAAGTTGATTACGGTTCAAAATACTTCATTCATGTCTTTGTTTTTATGACGTTTTTTACTAATGTAACATTTTAAGAATTCGATTTGTGATAAAAGGAAAAGCGATTGAAGCTCACTGTTTTTAAAGAAATTTTCGTTAAAAATTCACGAAACATTATCGTTCAATAACGGCGAGAATAATCGTTATTACGGGTAAAAAACATGGCAATAATCAGGGTAATGATCTGTACCTAAAGTTAAATTGGCATTCAACACGAATGGTCGCTGGTAATTGAGCCTAATCGAAGGTTGCGTGTGTAGCGAGAGCTTTACTAATGTACAAATAATTACGACGATAATAATAATTAATAATGATGGACGCTGAAACAAAAATAACACGACTTGAAATAGGGGTGAACGCTGTGGGGGGGGGGGGGGGGGGTGACTTTCAGAGGGAAAGATTGAGTCAAATAAAGAACCGTCTTAATGATAGAAATTATATGACAATTAGTAGGTACAAGAATTTACTTCATCAGCTTGTTTTGCTGCCACTTCCATCAACGATCAAAGATCATCATTGCTCTTTTTACTTTGGATGCTGCGGCTCGAAACAGAAACTTGGTGCTTTTGTTGAACCGTTTTCAATCTTACCCTGTATGATAAGATAAAATAGACGGTATTCATTCTTTATAACTCTTTATATCAGTTTTTATAACTCGACATCAGGTTTCTCTAATAAATGGTTGGCAGAAGAAACATATCTTTCCTTAATTAAAAAATATATAAGAATAACAAAATAATTAATATAAAAGCTCATTCACCAGTCCGATCGATAGCTCAGTTGGTAGAGTATTTGCATTCCATGCCGAGAGCTCAGTCTCGAATCCTACCGAGTGTGTCAGTTTCCCGTTTTGGTGTTTATTTTAAAGCAAAAATAAAACACCAGTAAAGTTTTACTCAGCATTCACAAAAAATGAGTACCAGCAGGGAAACTCTCAATTCAATGGAAGTAGTAGGCCGGCCTGTTTACATGCAAAAATAAATAGGTTCACTCGCTAATTGCGACCACTTCCAAGGGAACACAGCAAGAAGGTACACTATAAAAGTAGCTTAATTGCGTTTGTATAAAAAGTTTAAAAAATCTTATTATACCGATGGAAAAAAGACGAAGAAGTTTCAAGCGTGTGAAACGCGTCTGCCAGCTACGCATTTGTGGTACATTCTAGATTCACTCTTAAGGCACGCTTACGAGAACAAATAAAGGAAAAACTGAATAAAAGCCTTTTATTCTATTCAATTGTGTAGCACCGAAAAAAACATTCGTAAAGTGCTGGCTTTAAATAGAGAGGGATAGCATTGATGATGTTAAGGAGTATTCGAAAATGCGTGAATATATTTCAGTTATTCGAATTGAAGGAAATATTCGAAATTTTTTTTAGTGGTATATTACATTTTATACATTTATTGAATTGATTGTCTGTTTTGTTTATTTTAATTTACGTATTATTCTTGTTCCGTGACAGATATATTGGCTTGCATTGGTACAAGTGAAGAATTAAAAACCATGTATTTGAATCTATACCTATTACATAAATAAAATGGTGAGCTCAAATAAGATTATTTATTAAGAGAGCATATTTGAAAATATAATTGGTAGGTACATTTATTGTGCTCCGCTGGGATTCGAACCTACAACCTTCTATTTACGAGTCTGAAGCGTAACCACTAGATTACGGACCGGTCAACCGGGCTGCTATGGAAAAGTATTATTTTGTTATTTGGTTGCTTACGATATAGACCTGTGACGTTTCTATTTTATCTTAAAATTATCTACCGAGTCCATAGCTGAGTTCCATACCGAGGTGGAGATATATTTTTTTGAGTTTTTTTATGATGCACGAAGGCGATCTTTGATTACCTGCGTGTCCTAAAATCATAGTTCTCTTTATTGACAACACTCGCAGCGCCTGTGCAAAAGAGAAAAATGCTCGTCTTAGTATTTATGGCGTGGACTTCCCTTGACTTATTGGTTGGTACGAGGCTGACCACCAGTACTATAAAAAAGTCACCCCTGTTTCAGGGGAGATCGGCCATTTAAGATTGGGTTTTTATGTTGTATTTCCACGTAAGCGCGAACTTATACGTGTCTGTCTATGGGAAAGCATTTAATGTGAATCTTAAATTTAACATATCTTTGCAACTTAGATTAATGATAGATTATAGACTGATGCGTCATTTTTACAACGTTAGTTTCTTTTTACAATACTAGCGCCTTATAAAGAGGAATATAATGGCAAACAACCAAAACATTCTAGTGTAAACTCCGTTTTATATCCACCTTGTACTAAGCTAGCTTTCAGATTTTCAAGATTAAAAAAAAACATGTTCCAAATTTAAACTTTTAAAATTCGAATATATTTTGTAGAAGCTTATCCCGCACGCATTGTCGTGTCGAGTTGTATAACACGTTTGCGTAGCACGCGAGTCTTGTATTTGTTCAGAATGTATAATAATATTTAGACAGACGTTCGTGCTCCTCCGGTGGGTGCCGCGACGCGCTGCATGAATATCAAATTGTCGCTTACACACGGCATTCATTACTTTTCACTTTTGGCTCTGCGTCTACGCTCATCGCCGAGATGAATATTTAAGCGGTAAAGTCATACAAAAGAGCTTGCTTTGATCGGATCTGTACAGGGCTGGAAGTCTCATCACCCCGGTAATTCTTACCTACCGAATATCGGTAATATTTGTATGATTTACATTTTAATAATTCACGATAGCATAAAAGAATATTGTCATTTATGCTAAAATTGCCACTTTTCATGTAAAAGTGGTGACGTTCACTATTATTCAAATATTATATGTAAAAAATCATTACACGAAATTTAAATTTTAACCAACAAATTAAAATAAACCTTAAAATGAACTTGCATTAGAATAAAAATCTTTATTCCTCAAATATCACACTTGCATGGTACTTTGGTCCAAGCAATCAATACGAAAACATTTTTTTATCTTTTGCCTAGCAATCCGGACATGTGACGTCACAATTTTGTCTGTATCAATTCATGTGCGGACCTTATTAATTACACATTTCAATAATTTAACGTACCGTTGTAGTATATCGAGCATTAATTTTATTATTCTCGATGTTTCGTTAGCTTTAAGGAAGCACGTTTTTGAAACGATGATTCAGAATGAACTGATTCACATATACCACTTTTGTCTTTATTTAAAAAAAATACCCTTGTGCGGAAGTCTTATAAGGACTCGTTATGTTTTGTTTTTGAAACGTCGACAGTAATGATAGTTCCAACTTTTTACACAAAGCTTCCAGAAACCACCAGCCAGCTGGCTTACCTACGAGATGAATCTGTCCCATCTACGTTTAAACTCAACCGTAGCGTTTTACCGTGAAGCAATGCAAACTTAATCACTCACTAGTTGCGCTACTCTATTTTCCGTGTATTTTTTATGAATCACAATGTTTGAGTTTTAATGTTTAAAGCTTTAGACTTGAAGTACTGAAGGCAGCTTGGATGGTGATGGCACTATAGGAACTTTAATATGTACGGGTATATACTTACATTAAGTGTGGCTAGGTAATGAATAGTGAGAGACTTAGGTGATTTAAATTTAGAGTGATTAAACTGAAAAACATTGTATATATGACTTATAGAGTCTGAACATAATGTTTTTCAATGAATTTGCTTTTTTTTCAGTGGGCTCACACGTTTGTCAATACCAGATATACTTAACCTTTAGCTGCGTTTAGATGGCTTGATTCTGGCCAGTACATGTACACGCCGTATTCCTCAGTTCTTCGGACATGTCGTCCGTGGCAATGAGGATAGCCTGGAACAACTGGTTGTGATCGTTGGCTTGGACGGAAAGAGAGGAAGGGGAAGCAGAAGGTTAGAGCGCTGCGGGCAGCACAGTCAAGAGAGAACTGGAGAAGAGAGGCTGCCTCCAGAAAGGGCCATAACCCTCATCAATGAGGAACAAGATTGAGAAAAGAAATAACCTTTGTCTTAATGCCCCTGTTAAGTGAACTCACAGCTTTTTTGACGAGTTGAATGTTAAGATATTATTGTGAAATTAAGAGATAACAGTTCACTATAAGAAACAGAAAAAATTGAAAGACGTCAATGAACATTGTCAGACGATTAAAAAATATATTTTAAATTAAAATTTTCATTTTGTTAGAAGTACACACGCAGCATTTCTAAGCGTGAACTTAAACGAGTCTTACTTATGGAGATGCATTATTTATTCAATCTTAAGTGTTAATATATTTTTTCAACTTAGATTATAGCAAGTACAAGAAAATTCACTAGGAACTTAGACCAACTATGTAAACAAGTTTATTTTTATACTTTTAAGAGTAAATTTATTTACACCTTAATTATTAAAAAGTTAAATTGGATAAAAACAGAGGCTTAATTCACTTATTGATTTCTTTTCAGGCATGGTGAAATTCAATGATGTCATCCGTAGAAGAGTTAAGTACAACATTTATTCGCAACGCAGCCTTTATTCAAATTTTAAACATCACTTGATATTATGTCGACGCGGAAATCCTCAGTTTTCACTTTGCTCTCAGCTCGCTGGCTTTGAGTTTTAGCTGCGAGTTTGACCGCCGAAAGCTGCTTTTCGCTCGTTCGGCTGTTTGCCTCCATAATGGATGTATTTGCTGACGCCTGACGCCACTCAGGATAGAAAACTCTACTCCTAGTATAAAACTTTATAAATAAAATCAAAGTGAATAAACACTAAAACGCTCACAAGTCCAAGACCGGTCCGTAGTCCAGTGGTAGCACTTTGGACTCGTAATTGGTAGGTTGTGGGTTCGAATCCCGGCGGAGCATAAAAAATGTACAATTTATATTTTCAATTTGCTCTTCACTGGGTTGAAAAATTCATAAATCCAGCTTTACAGCAACTGGGTCTTGCTTGAGAGTTGGTGCTTTCTACAGCGACGAGCAAACTCGCAGAGGGCTCTTAAGGTGTGATATACACAAAAGCACTTCGGACTCGTAATTGGTAGGTTGTGGGTTCGAATCCCGGCGAAGCATAAAAAATGTACCATTAATATTTTCAAGTTTGCTCTTCACTGGGTTGAAAAATTCATAAATCCAGCTTTACAGCAACTGGGTCTTGCTTGAGAGTTGGTGCTTTCTACAGCGACGAGCAAACTCGCAGAGGGCTCTTGAGGTGTGATATACACAAATGCAGCGCTCACCAAATAAATCAGCCTAATTTGTTGGTATGAGGCTAACCACCAATATGTGTCAGGAAAGGTCGGCAAAAGTTGTAGGACCTATGTTCATTTGAGGTTGGGATTTTATTTGTAAGTACACATTCAGCATTTGTAAGCGCGAACTACACGTGTTTGTTTGTGGGCATGCATTTGAGAGCCTTACATGTTAATATATCTCTGCAACTTAGATTACAGATTATGGCTTCGATAAATGTACTGTTACGAAGATGTACTTAATAATAATAAAATAAGGATGATTTACAGGGGCGTGCATCTCATACAAGCACATGCGTCTAATATGTAGGCAATATATTGTAAAAATACTATTTAAACTTGATATTCAGATTCAAAATTTAAGTTTGATTGGAGCCATCGTTATCACTTTAGTAAATTTTAAATGAGTTATTTTTAAGGAATGGGATGAAATATATTTGCCTATACCCTATGCACGCACCTGATGATTTATTTGGTGAGCGCTGTGTTTGTGTGGCTCACGTCCCAGCCCTCTGCAAGCTTGGTCGTCGCTATAGAAAGCGTCAAATCTCAAGCAAGACCCTGTTCCTGTATGGCAAGATGACATATCTTTTGTGACCGGTCTTTGGTAAAGGTATATGAATTTTGCAACCCAGCGAAGAGCATATTTGAAAATATAAATGTTATATTTTTATGCTTTATGAAGGTGCTTGTATAATTTGTGTTTGATACTGATTTTTGTACTGTTCGAGATTGCTTGAGTGTTTGGTTGGATGTTCTGGTAAATGTTCTCGCATGTAACGATTCTCAATGTTTCGAGAATGATCTATATTCTTACTTTAAAATAAGGACCAAAACTCGTTGTTCCGTCATAACTGAACCAAGCGTTGCATTATGCAAGTGACTCAGTATCCGAACTGAATCTGAAATAAATTGTATAAAATAAATTACCGCAGTTTTAATTAAATAAAACCGGCGTACAAACATAACAGTACATATTTTTTGAGGAAACGGCTTTATCAAGATTTTACGAAGTTTTTGTACGTAGCTGACTGGAAAGCTTTCAATCTTGTTATTGCTGGAAAACGCTGACGCTGCAAGTTCCTGTATCGCTTGAGAAATAAATGACATTTGTTATTCGCTATGCAAAATTTTACAACGGTAACTGCTGTTCATCTTAAAAGTCGTAAAATCTAGAAACGTAAGGTATTTTTGTAATCAAAAAATGAAAATAAATGTAAGTCGAATAAAAGAATGATGACAATTAAAATGATAATTTGCAAGCGCTGTTATTCACATATAGTTAATTCATGGCTCAACCGCCACGTAATGTGAATTTTTTCTACAAAAACTATGATCCGTGGATCAGCTATGGATCAAACGTTTTGTTAATAACACTGAATGAGTGTAGAAGTTTAAAGATATCATTGACCTTGTTAGACCGATCGTTCATGTCATAATTTTAAAAGAAAGCATTTGGAGGTTATAATTTTGAGGTTGGTTTGTTTTGTTAATTATCATGCATTGTAAGTGTCCGGTCGATAGCTCAGTTGGTAGAGTGTTTGCATTCCATGCCGTGAGATCAGGTTGGAATCCCACTGAGGGTGTCAGAAATGATTTCCCGTTTCGGTGTTTATTTCAATCCCCAAAATAAAGTACCGGCAAGGTTTACTTAGCCTTCACAAGAAATAAGTACCAGCCCTCTTGGGAGCTGGGAAACCCCCCACTTCAACTAAAGTGGTTGGCATGGCCCCGTTACCCGTAAAAATAAATAGATCCAACTCGCCACATTCGACAGTTTCGGGGAGAACGCGGCAAGAAGTTACACTATATGTGTAGCTTAGTTGCGTTTTTTTGTTGTTGCGTAAAATGTGGTATATTTTAAGATGATATATACAAAAAATGGTTTTTAGAATGAGCCTTAGTAAAAGTAAAGATATCTAGTGTTTTCTGAAAGAATGTTAAAAACAACCAAGTGACGCAAGAATATTCCTTCACACGTTAACCTAAATTAGCTTACGGTTAAGGCATATTATGTCTAAAAATATTTTAATAAATTTTAATATCAGGGAAAATTCTTGCTTTTTTTTTTGTACCCAATATATGTAATAATGTAGGTACGTATCGTTGGAATCTAGATACACAAAATTGTGTATAATTTCCGACGAAATTCTAACAAAAAACTGTTATCCTCAATCAATCTTAATTAAGTGATGAAGCCAGTCGTTCGAATGCGAGTATAAGCCTGAGAGACCAAAGCTTCATACAATCGCTTTAGTTATTTGTTAAGCATGATATTGGAGGAAAAAGTAAAAAAAAACTCAAATATGGGTAAAAAAACTTATTTAATGAGGTCCACACGTGAATTGGCATAGACAATACGTCCCCGCAGTGTTTGTTTGGCTTATCTAACATTTGATTCAAAGACGAGCCTTAAATTAAATCGTTTTATAAATCACACTGTAATGTGTGAGTAACTGTAACTGTAACTCTGTCGCCATTCCGCTAGGGGTGGCCAGAGCCTCTGCAGAGTTGCCTCCATTTTTTCCTACCCTTACATACCTCTTTCAATTCATTCATATCCATCACCTTTTTCATGCATTTTCTTCTTTTACGCTCACTTTGTATATCCCATTCTTTCACAATCTCCTCAATCTGATCACTCCATACTTTTCTCGGTCGTCCCTTCCCTCTTTTTCCTTTCACACTTTCTTTGTATACATACTTTGTCAGTCTATCATCATTCATTCTTTCCACATGCCCAAACCATCTCATCACATTCTTTTGTACCTTAACTTTCACATCCTCTTTCAAATTACATTCTTTTTTTACCCATTCATTCTTAACTCTATCCCTCAGAGTTTTTCCTGTCATGCTTCTCAAATGCTTCATTTCCACCGTACATACTTTACTCATTTCGCTATCGTTCACTGTCCATGCTTCACTTCCATACATCAAAGTCGGTAACAATATGCCATTGTGTACCGCCATTCTCAGATCCATCGTCAATCGCTTGTTCTTTGCTATTCTTTCTATTGCACCGACCACTTGCTTTCCCTTGCACACCCTATTCTCAAGTTCTCTTGTCATCTTTCCATTCTTCTCAAACATACTTCCCAAGTATCTAAATTCATCCACAATTTCAACTTTCGTACCACTCAACATAAACGTGCATTCTTCATTTTCATCCGTTCTGTCAAAAATCAGTACTTTCGTCTTACTTGCATTAATTTTCAACTTGTTCACACAGAGAGCATGGTTCAGACTAGAGAGCATTGCCTGAAGTTCTGCTGCTGAATCAGCAATTAATACTGCATCATCAGCATAAAGCAGAACTCCGACTTTTCTCTCTCCAATCTGTATGCCATGCCCTTCCAGATTCGCTTGTTTAACACAATGATCCATAATTATATTGAATAACCATGGGCTCATTATGCAACCCTGTCTCACACCCTTGTACACATTAAAATACTCGCTGTATTCTCCATCCACCCTGACACACGCCCTGCTATTTAGATAGATGGCGCGTATCGCGTTCAGAAGTGCTTTGTTCACACCATACCTCTCAAGCACACACCACATCATACTTCTATCCACCGAGTCGAAGGCTTTCTCAAGATCTACGAAAGCTGCGTAGACTTTTTTTTTTACGGCCAGCTGTTTTTCGACTATCTGTCGAAGCGCGAATATCTGGTCTACGCAACCTCTTTCCGGCATAAAGCCAGATTGTATATCTGAGACCTTCTTTTTATTGTCAGAGAAGTCATTCTGTGCTCTTTCACTCAATTTTTCTTCGATTCTTCTCTTACTCATTTGAACTTCATTTTTCGCTAGCCATTTTTTCGCCTTGTATTCAGTCTCTAACACTTTATTCTTTCTGTCATTAATCCATTTTAAATAACTCTCTTTCTTCTCTTTCACTGCTTGTTTAACCCTATCATTCCACCATTCATTGCCTTTTCTATGCCCAATCGTAACTTCACCGCATACTTTCTTTGCGCTTTGAACCAAACATGTTTTAAATGTTTTCCACATTTTTTCTACACATGCATTCTTCACAAGTTCCTTGCATTCATCCGATTTCAAAATCTGGCTTAGTTGTTTTTAATATTTTTAAAATCAATAACCAGCATTCAGAAGAAAAATTGTTCCAGTACACACACAAACATTGCTCATGTGAAAGTACTTCTGTTGGAGAAAATACAAAGAAGCGCAAAGGTGACGAATAATGTGTCTTCACCCTCCCGGGCTACCAGGGAAAAAGCATACAAATTGAATAAGAGTTTTAGGCTTACACGGCCGGCTGATGATGCTGGAGTGATGTTTTCCGGAATCTGTTGCCGTGGTCTGTGGGAGCTGGAGCTTCCGGACGTTTCGCCCATTTCTACGATGGGCTTCTTCAGCGTGAAGTATGATGATGATGAAGATCTTTGAACTCACAGTTCTCATCAAGATCATCATCATACTTCACGCTGAAGAAGCCCATCGTAGAAATGGGCAAAACGTCCGGAAGCTCAAGCTCCCACAGACCACGGCAACAGATCCCGGAAAACATCACTCCAGCAGCATACAAATTGTTTGTTATTGGTTGCTACGGATGGCAGTCCCATATAAGACTGCTCGTTTGCTCGCCGAGAAACACGTTTCTAATTAAAAAAAAATAATAATTAACATTTGAAGCTTACATTATATGAAAAAAACACAAGCAGCCATCAGTAGAGTAACTCTTAAGCCCGGTATTTTCAACGTTAACACACGTGACTTTAAAATGATAAAAATAACTACCTACAGAATGGACACAACGTGGACGCACAGTGAATCCTTTTTTACTTTCTTGCTATAGCCGAAGGCTATAAAAGAAAGTTATGATTTGGTGTGAAAAAAAAATTTCGAGGTTTTCACGGAAATGAGTTGTCCTGGTGCAGGACATGCCAAAAAACACTATCTTTCAAAAACGTCCGTCTGTATGTATGTATGTATGTATGTATGTATGTATGTATGTGTGTGTGTCACTTTCCAAAGTATAAGACCTAGAGATACCAAATTTTGGCTACATCAACTTTTTTGGACATGTATTAAGTATGAATAACATGACATTACACCAACTTGAAAATTCAAGATGGCTGCCATACAAAAAAAACATAAAATAGCACTTTTCTCAAAAACGGCTCCAAGAATTTTTCTTAAATTTTCAGAGTTGCCATTAATTAATTTTTAACTTAATAAATTAGTTATAACAACACTCTTACTAATCTGTGTCTATGGGCTGCCATATGAAAAAAACAAACGATTGTGATTTTCTCGAAAGTTAAGGGGTCAACAAAAATATAATTTTCTACAATATTATGGACAACATAAATTTCTACAAATTTACAAAAAATTTTTTTTGAATAAATAAATATAAAGCACCGTTTACACGACCTGAAATTTTAAATCGAAAATATTACGAAAACCTATCAAAATGCAAGATATTTAAATTTGTTTTAAATTTTTTAGAAAGAACAAGCTTATTACTTTAATTCGTAATCATTTTTTTTTTACTTTTTTGAAAATTCAAGATGGCTTCCGAAGAGCTGAAAATTTAAAATGCGATTTTCTCAAAAACGGCTCCGACGATTTTTCTTAAATTTTTTGTGAATCCATTTATATAATAGTGCTATCTAATAATTCTAATAATTTCTTCATCCTAATCTCGGTTTAGGGAGTTGCCATATAAAAGAAAAAAATAATGGAAAAATTCTCGGCAGTTAGAGGGTTAATAAAAAAATAATGTACTGCAAATGTAAAACAATAATAATAACCTATATATTGCCATCATTATTTTTTCCAAAAAGTGAATCAAAAGTATAGCCGCGATACAAAGTGAAAATTTTCCATACAAAATGTATTAGCAATTTTCTTGGTAGTCAAAGGGTTAAAAATAGATAAAAGGCTGCCATTCTTAAAATTTTATAAATACCAATAATAATCAGTCGTTACTTTTTCAAAATATAGCTAAAAAGTGTACCCACCATACAAAGTCCTAGTTTGCATACAGAATGGTTCAATGACCATCTATAATAATCTAGAATATAAGTTGCAATGAAATATAAACATTCAAAACTAATATGAAATGCATGCCCACAAACAGGTACGTGTAAGTTCGCGCTTACGAATGCTGAATTTGTACTTACAAATTAAAACCAAATCCCAAATGAACATAAAACCTGCAACTCTTGCCGACCTTCCTTGAAACAGGGGTGACATTAACAAAGTGAATTCTTTTTTACACTTTAGGAGGACTGAGAAATGCGAGAAAATTGAGATAAGACTGAATGAAAAAAGAGTGGAGGTCGTGAAAGAATTTGATTATCTGGGAAGCAAGTTTGAGTCGAATGCGAAATTGACGAAATAATTGGAAAAGCGCGCTAGTAGAGGAAGAAGTGTAATGGAAACGATTGGAAGCATTACAAGGAATAGGAAACTTACGAAGAATATGAGATCGGCGGTCCACAATGGCATATTGGTTGGTGGAAGTGAGGCTTAATGAATGTGAGCTGAGTAAAGTATGTAAGTACGGTTGAAATGGCTTACCTGAGAGCAATGGCTGGAAAGACACTGAGTGATAGAGTACGTAATGCTTGAGTGATGAACGAGTGTGGTATAAAAGAGAATATGAGAATGAAAGTACAAAAAAGTACGATGAGATGGTTCAGACATCTTGAAAGAATGGATGATGAACAACTAATGAAGAAAGTGTACAAAGGAAATGTCAGAGGAAAGCGTGGAAGGGGAAGGCTGAGGAAAGAATGCTTAGACCAAATAGGTGAGATTGAATGGATCCTGCAGAGTGAGAATAAGAGAAGAGTATGTATGAAAAAGGTGATGACAGCAAAAAGTGGAGGCGCATCTGCGGAGGTACCGGCCACCCCTAATGAAACGGTGGCAGGATACAGTACAGTACAGTACAGAAATCAGCTTCATACCAACCTATGAGTCGAGGATCTTTCTTGTGTAATTGGCGCTTTTTCCAAAGAAGATCAACCTCGCAGAGGACTCTTGAGGTGTGATTCACACAAAACGGCGCTCACCAAATAAATCATCCAAATATTTTTTATTCACTTAAGAATTTATATGGCTATTTCCATACTCGCACGGGTATGCAGGTACACACCGCCGTGGAATAAAATTGATTTATTATCGATATATTATATTTTCATTGAAACTGCATAAGCTGGTAGATGATTATAGCTTTACATACGTCATACAGTGGGTTAATTTTTGCAAGAAAGTCGAGTGCAGATTCTGGATTATCTAGCACGCATCTCCTCTTTTTACTTTCTTGCTATAGCCGAAGGCTATAAAAGAAAGTTATGATTTGGTGTGAAAAAAAAATTTCGAGGTTTTCACGGAAATGAGTTGTCCTGGTGCAGGACATGCCAAAAAACACTATCTTTCAAAAACGTCCGTCTGTATGTATGTATGTATGTATGTATGTATGTATGTATGTATGTATGTATGTATGTGTGTGTGTCACTTTCCAAAGTATAAGACCTAGAGATACCAAATTTTGGCTACATCAACTTTTTTGGACATGTATTAAGTATGAATAACATGACATTACACCAACTTGAAAATTCAAGATGGCTGCGATACAAAAAAAACATAAAATTGCACTTTTCTCAAAAACGGCTCCAAGAATTTTTCTTAAATTTTCAGAATTGCCACTAATTAATTTTCAACTTAATAAATTAGTTATGGCAACACTCTTACTAATCTGTGTCTATGGGCTGCGATATGAAAAAAACAAACGATTGTGATTTTCTCGAAAGTTAAGGGGTCAACAAAAATATAATGTTCCACAATATTATGGACAACATAAATTTCTACAAATTTACAAAAAAAAATTTTTGAAAAAATAAATATAAAGCACCGTTTACACGACCTGAAATTTTAAATCGAAAATATTACAAAAACCTATTAAAATGCAAGATATTTAAATTTGTTTTAGATTTGATAGAAAGAACAAGCTTATCACTTTAATTCATAATCATTTTTTTTTTACTTTTTTGAAAATTCAAGATGGCTTCCCAAGAGCTGAAAATTTAAAATGCGATTTTCTCAAAAACGGCTCCGACGATTTTTCTTAAATTTTTTGTGAATCCATTTATATAATAGTGCTATCTAATAATTATAATCATTTCTTCATCATAATCTCGGTTTAGGGAGCTGCCATATAAAAGAAAAAAATAATGGAAAAATCCTCGGCAGTTAGAGGGTTAATAAAAAAATAATGTAGCGCAAATGTAAAACAATAATAATAACCTATATATTGCCATCATTATTTTTTCCAAAAAATGAATCAAAAGTATAGCCGCCATACAAAGTGAAAATTTTCCATACAAAATGTATTAGCAATTTTCTTGGTAGTCAAAGGGTTAAAAATAAATAAAAGGCTGCGATTCTTAAAATTTTATAAAAACCAATAATAATCAATCGTTACTTTTTCAAAATATAACTAAAAAGTTTACCCACCATACAAAGTCCTAGTTTGCATACAGAAGGGTTCAATGACCATCTATAATAATCTAAAATATAAGTTGCAATGAAATATAAACATTCAAAACTAATATGAAATGCATGCCCACAAACAGGTACGTGTAAGTTCGCGCTTACGAATGCTGAATTTGTACTTACAAATTAAAACCAAATCTCAAATGAACATAAAACCTGCAACTCTTGCCGACCTTCCTTGAAACAGGGGTGACATTAACAAAGTGAATTATTTTTTACACTTTGGGAGGACTGAGAAATGCGAGAAAATTGAGATAAGACTGAATGAAAAAAGAGTGGAGGTCGTGAAAGAATTTGATTATCTGGGAAGCAAGTTTGAGTCGAATGCGAAATTGACGAAATAATTGGAAAAGCGCGCTAGTAGAGGAAGAAGTGTAATGGAAACGATTGGAAGCATTACAAGGAATAGGAAACTTACGAAGAATATGAGATCGGCGGTCCACAATGGCATATTGGTTGGTGGAAGTGAGGCTTAATGAATGTGAGCTGAGTAAAGTATGTAAGTACGGTTGAAATGGCTTACCTGAGAGCAATGGCTGGAAAGACACTGAGTGATAGAGTACGTAATGCTTGAGTGATGAACGAGTGTGGTATAAAAGAGAATATGAGAATGAAAGTACAAAAAAGTACGATGAGATGGTTCAGACATCTTGAAAGAATGGATGATGAACAACTAATGAAGAAAGTGTACAAAGGAAATGTCAGAGGAAAGCGTGGAAGGGGAAGGCTGAGGAAAGAATGCTTAGACCAAATAGGTGAGATTGAATGGATCCTGCAGAGTGAGAATAAGAGAAGAGTATGTATGAAAAAGGTGATGACAGCAAAAAGTGGAGGCGCATCTGCGGAGGTACCGGCCACCCCTAATGAAACGGTGGCAGGATACAGTACAGTACAGTACAGAAATCAGCTTCATACCAACCTATGAGTCGAGGATCTTTCTTGTGTAATTGGCGCTTTTTCCAAAGAAGATCAACCTCGCAGAGGACTCTTGAGGTGTGATTCACACAAAACGGCGCTCACCAAATAAATCATCCAAATATTTTTTATTCACTTAAGAATTTATATGGCTATTTCCATACTCGCACGGGTATGCAGGTACACACCGCCGTGGAATAAAATTGATTTATTATCGATATATTATATTTTCATTGAAACTGCATAAGCTGGTAGATGATTATAGCTTTACATACGTCATACAGTGGGTTAATTTTTGCAAGAAAGTCGAGTGCAGATTCTGGATTATCTAGCACGCATCTCCTCTTTTTACTTTCTTGCTATAGCCGAAGGCTATAAAAGAAAGTTATGATTTGGTGTGAAAAAAAAATTTCGAGGTTTTCACGGAAATGAGTTGTCCTGGTGCAGGACATGCCAAAAAACACTATCTTTCAAAAACGTCCGTCTGTATGTATGTATGTATGTATGTATGTATGTATGTATGTATGTATGTATGTATGTGTGTGTGTCACTTTCCAAAGTATAAGACCTAGAGATACCAAATTTTGGCTACATCAACTTTTTTGGACATGTATTAAGTATGAATAACATGACATTACACCAACTTGAAAATTCAAGATGGCTGCGATACAAAAAAAACATAAAATTGCACTTTTCTCAAAAACGGCTCCAAGAATTTTTCTTAAATTTTCAGAATTGCCACTAATTAATTTTCAACTTAATAAATTAGTTATGGCAACACTCTTACTAATCTGTGTCTATGGGCTGCGATATGAAAAAAACAAACGATTGTGATTTTCTCGAAAGTTAAGGGGTCAACAAAAATATAATGTTCCACAATATTATGGACAACATAAATTTCTACAAATTTACAAAAAAAAATTTTTGAAAAAATAAATATAAAGCACCGTTTACACGACCTGAAATTTTAAATCGAAAATATTACAAAAACCTATTAAAATGCAAGATATTTAAATTTGTTTTAGATTTGATAGAAAGAACAAGCTTATCACTTTAATTCATAATCATTTTTTTTTTACTTTTTTGAAAATTCAAGATGGCTTCCCAAGAGCTGAAAATTTAAAATGCGATTTTCTCAAAAACGGCTCCGACGATTTTTCTTAAATTTTTTGTGAATCCATTTATATAATAGTGCTATCTAATAATTATAATCATTTCTTCATCATAATCTCGGTTTAGGGAGCTGCCATATAAAAGAAAAAAATAATGGAAAAATCCTCGGCAGTTAGAGGGTTAATAAAAAAATAATGTAGCGCAAATGTAAAACAATAATAATAACCTATATATTGCCATCATTATTTTTTCCAAAAAATGAATCAAAAGTATAGCCGCCATACAAAGTGAAAATTTTCCATACAAAATGTATTAGCAATTTTCTTGGTAGTCAAAGGGTTAAAAATAAATAAAAGGCTGCGATTCTTAAAATTTTATAAAAACCAATAATAATCAATCGTTACTTTTTCAAAATATAACTAAAAAGTTTACCCACCATACAAAGTCCTAGTTTGCATACAGAAGGGTTCAATGACCATCTATAATAATCTAAAATATAAGTTGCAATGAAATATAAACATTCAAAACTAATATGAAATGCATGCCCACAAACAGGTACGTGTAAGTTCGCGCTTACGAATGCTGAATTTGTACTTACAAATTAAAACCAAATCTCAAATGAACATAAAACCTGCAACTCTTGCCGACCTTCCTTGAAACAGGGGTGACATTAACAAAGTGAATTATTTTTTACACTTTGGGAGGACTGAGAAATGCGAGAAAATTGAGATAAGACTGAATGAAAAAAGAGTGGAGGTCGTGAAAGAATTTGATTATCTGGGAAGCAAGTTTGAGTCGAATGCGAAATTGACGAAATAATTGGAAAAGCGCGCTAGTAGAGGAAGAAGTGTAATGGAAACGATTGGAAGCATTACAAGGAATAGGAAACTTACGAAGAATATGAGATCGGCGGTCCACAATGGCATATTGGTTGGTGGAAGTGAGGCTTAATGAATGTGAGCTGAGTAAAGTATGTAAGTACGGTTGAAATGGCTTACCTGAGAGCAATGGCTGGAAAGACACTGAGTGATAGAGTACGTAATGCTTGAGTGATGAACGAGTGTGGTATAAAAGAGAATATGAGAATGAAAGTACAAAAAAGTACGATGAGATGGTTCAGACATCTTGAAAGAATGGATGATGAACAACTAATGAAGAAAGTGTACAAAGGAAATGTCAGAGGAAAGCGTGGAAGGGGAAGGCTGAGGAAAGAATGCTTAGACCAAATAGGTGAGATTGAATGGATCCTGCAGAGTGAGAATAAGAGAAGAGTATGTATGAAAAAGGTGATGACAGCAAAAAGTGGAGGCGCATCTGCGGAGGTACCGGCCACCCCTAATGAAACGGTGGCAGGATACAGTACAGTACAGTACAGAAATCAGCTTCATACCAACCTATGAGTCGAGGATCTTTCTTGTGTAATTGGCGCTTTTTCCAAAGAAGATCAACCTCGCAGAGGACTCTTGAGGTGTGATTCACACAAAACGGCGCTCACCAAATAAATCATCCAAATATTTTTTATTCACTTAAGAATTTATATGGCTATTTCCATACTCGCACGGGTATGCAGGTACACACCGCCGTGGAATAAAATTGATTTATTATCGATATATTATATTTTCATTGAAACTGCATAAGCTGGTAGATGATTATAGCTTTACATACGTCATACAGTGGGTTAATTTTTGCAAGAAAGTCGAGTGCAGATTCTGGATTATCTAGCACGCATCTCCTCTTTTTACTTTCTTGCTATAGCCGAAGGCTATAAAAGAAAGTTATGATTTGGTGTGAAAAAAAAATTTCGAGGTTTTCACGGAAATGAGTTGTCCTGGTGCAGGACATGCCAAAAAACACTATCTTTCAAAAACGTCCGTCTGTATGTATGTATGTATGTATGTATGTATGTATGTATGTATGTATGTATGTATGTGTGTGTGTCACTTTCCAAAGTATAAGACCTAGAGATACCAAATTTTGGCTACATCAACTTTTTTGGACATGTATTAAGTATGAATAACATGACATTACACCAACTTGAAAATTCAAGATGGCTGCGATACAAAAAAAACATAAAATTGCACTTTTCTCAAAAACGGCTCCAAGAATTTTTCTTAAATTTTCAGAATTGCCACTAATTAATTTTCAACTTAATAAATTAGTTATGGCAACACTCTTACTAATCTGTGTCTATGGGCTGCGATATGAAAAAAACAAACGATTGTGATTTTCTCGAAAGTTAAGGGGTCAACAAAAATATAATGTTCCACAATATTATGGAAAACATAAATTTCTACAAATTTACAAAAAAAAATTTTTGAAAAAATAAATATAAAGCACCGTTTACACGACCTGAAATTTTAAATCGAAAATATTACAAAAACCTATTAAAATGCAAGATATTTAAATTTGTTTTAGATTTGATAGAAAGAACAAGCTTATCACTTTAATTCATAATCATTTTTTTTTTACTTTTTTGAAAATTCAAGATGGCTTCCCAAGAGCTGAAAATTTAAAATGCGATTTTCTCAAAAACGGCTCCGACGATTTTTCTTAAATTTTTTGTGAATCCATTTATATAATAGTGCTATCTAATAATTATAATCATTTCTTCATCATAATCTCGGTTTAGGGAGCTGCCATATAAAAGAAAAAAATAATGGAAAAATCCTCGGCAGTTAGAGGGTTAATAAAAAAATAATGTAGCGCAAATGTAAAACAATAATAATAACCTATATATTGCCATCATTATTTTTTCCAAAAAATGAATCAAAAGTATAGCCGCCATACAAAGTGAAAATTTTCCATACAAAATGTATTAGCAATTTTCTTGGTAGTCAAAGGGTTAAAAATAAATAAAAGGCTGCGATTCTTAAAATTTTATAAAAACCAATAATAATCAATCGTTACTTTTTCAAAATATAACTAAAAAGTTTACCCACCATACAAAGTCCTAGTTTGCATACAGAAGGGTTCAATGACCATCTATAATAATCTAAAATATAAGTTGCAATGAAATATAAACATTCAAAACTAATATGAAATGCATGCCCACAAACAGGTACGTGTAAGTTCGCGCTTACGAATGCTGAATTTGTACTTACAAATTAAAACCAAATCTCAAATGAACATAAAACCTGCAACTCTTGCCGACCTTCCTTGAAACAGGGGTGACATTAACAAAGTGAATTATTTTTTACACTTTGGGAGGACTGAGAAATGCGAGAAAATTGAGATAAGACTGAATGAAAAAAGAGTGGAGGTCGTGAAAGAATTTGATTATCTGGGAAGCAAGTTTGAGTCGAATGCGAAATTGACGAAATAATTGGAAAAGCGCGCTAGTAGAGGAAGAAGTGTAATGGAAACGATTGGAAGCATTACAAGGAATAGGAAACTTACGAAGAATATGAGATCGGCGGTCCACAATGGCATATTGGTTGGTGGAAGTGAGGCTTAATGAATGTGAGCTGAGTAAAGTATGTAAGTGCGGTTGAAATGGCTTACCTGAGAGCAATGGCTGGAAAGACACTCAGTGATAGAGTACGTAATGCTTGAGTGATGAACGAGTGTGGTATAAAAGAGAATATGAGAATGAAAGTACAAAAAAGTACAATGAGATGGTTCAGACATCTTGAAAGAAAGGATGATGAACAACTAACGAAGAAAGTGTACAAAGGAAATGTCAGAGGAAAGCGCGGAAGGGGAAGGCTGAGGAAAGAATGGTTAGACCAAATAGGTGAGATTGCGAAAGAATGGATTCTGCAGAGTGAGAATAAGAGAAGAGTGTGTATGAAAAAGGTGATGAATATTGAGGAAATAAAAGTGGTTTGTTAGGGCAGAAAAAAGTGGAGGCGCATCTGCAGAGGTACCGGTCACCCCTAGTGGAACGGCGGCAGGATACAGTACAGTACAGTACAGAGGTCAGCTTCATACCAACCTATAAGTCAAGGATCTTTCATGTGTAATTGGCGCTTTTTCCAGAGAAGACCAACCTTGCAGAGGGCTCTTGAGTTGTGATTCACACAAAACGGCGCTCACCAAATAAATCATCCAAATATTTTTTATTCACTTAATAATTTTAATGGCTTTATCCATATTGTACGAGCATGCAGGTACACACCGCGGTGGAATAAAATTGATTTATTATCGATATATTATATTTTCATTGAAACTGCATAAGCTGGTAGATGATTCTAGCTTTACATACGTCATACAGTGGGTTAATTTTTGCAAGAAAGTCGAGTACAGATTCTGTGCAATTTATTAACAGTATTTTTGGTCGTACCAACCTATAAGTCAAGGAAGACAAATAATGAATAACATTTAGGTATATAAAATCAACAAAACCTTAAAATGAAATCTACAAAAAAAAAGTGAATAGGTTTATTAATAAAATAAAATTATCAACACTACAGATTAGCCGCATTTTTTTTTTGATCGAATGCCCAAGAAAGGTTCTACATTTCTGTTTTACAATAAACCTTACTGAATCGAATAATTTTCATGTTTTAATATAGGGGGAATGGTCGCTGTATGTATGTAGATGGAGAGATATGGACTCCTTATAAGCGATTCAACATGATGGAGTGGACCCTGCTGAAGTTATCGTAATTTCTTTAACAACGGATTATGTGTACCATGAATAATTTAGAAATAAAGTGTAATGTGTATTAGAAAAAAATGTTTTCTTTGTAAACAGTATAAATGAAAATATTCGTCGCCACAGTGCTTGTTTTTCTTATCTACTATTTTGCCAAAGATGACGTTTCAACGGATTTGACTTCAAAATCACATATAACCCACCTGTTTTATAAAAAAAACTAAAAAAAAAACTAGTTGTACTCTACCACCCCATGTGGTGGCTCGTCTCACTCGTCGTATTGTATCATTCCACCATTCTGTTAGGGGTGACCAGTATCTCTGAAGATGTGTCTCCACTGTGTTGTGTCTTTGCCCACTTCTTTTTTAGTCTAAAAAAAACCCTGTCTTAATCTAAATCTAAATCTAAATCGAAGTTGCAAAGATATGTATCATTTGAGATTCATATTAAATGCATTCCCACAAGCAGACACGCATAATTTTGCGGTCACACATGCCGCATGTGGACCTACAATATAAAAACCCAATCTCAAATGAACATAAGCCCTGCTTCTCTTGCCGACCTTCCCTGAAACAGGGGTGACATTTGCAAAGTGAACCATTTCAAGTCATGAGGTGAAAATAGTTTCAGCATATTTTTGCTCTCATTTCCTTTATTGCTCCAGTGTTTTTGTATCCAAAAAACCAAGTTGTAATGTGTACATGCCACATTACACAATAAGTCATGTAAGTTTCATTGCAATCGGCTTAATAGTTTAGGAGTCCATACGAGACAAACATACGTACAACCGTTTGATTTTATATATATAAGAAGATACGTAAAATATATGAACGTACGAGTTGTTTGTACGTTTTTCATAATCAATATCCAGTTTTTATAAGACACATTGGTTCAGTACACATATAATTAATAATATTGTGCATGGGAAAATACAGTGAGAAATCTTCCTGTTGGTATCTTTATACATATAATCTAAGTTAAGATACAAATGTAAACATTTAACATTCATATTTAATGTATTAAAATCGTGCTCACACATGCCCACTTTGAACCTTAACCCTCCAAGTCTTCCCGTTCTACCTTCAAACAAGAGTGTTCTTGGTGAAGTGAACTTGGTTTTATAGCATGATGGTCATTTATACGTACATACCACACTTATTAGTCAAATAAAAAAACAATAATATACAAATAACAAACAAACAATAAATTACGTAGGTACAATACAACTTTTAAAAGTACATGTACTTTTTAAAACCTTTGCCAACAATATTACAGATCAACGGCTATTTTTTTCAAACTTGGTAAATTTCATTCAGCGCATGATTAACATTTATATTTAGTTTATTCATTTGATCTCATTACTAAAAATAATATCATACGTAAATTTCTCGCAGAATATTCGCCTGATTGAGTCAAAGCGAGCTTCTGCATACACTTCATGAATAAGACAATAAATCACAGCTGTACTCCGAGTACCAAACTATACGTTAAAACTCAACCGGAGCGTTTATTTAAAATGTGCTTAAATTAAAACGCTCACACCACGCACTGTTTTAGTTTTGATACTGTATTTGTTTAAATGATATGTTGGAGAGTAAAATGATTTTATACTCGGCAGTGTTTCAGTGTCGCATGGGAGTTACAGCCAGTCGGTACTCAAAATGCATGATTAAATTTAATGTAAACATCCGCCAGTTAGTTTGCCTTTTACCGGTACTGAGACTTCAAAGTGCGTCGACAGACAGGTCTACGACGCTACTGCAAAATTATATTGTTACGAATTTGAAATTGTGTGTTTTGTTTGTGTTTGTTAGTGTCTGTGACATAGTTTGTTAGGTATTTGTATTTTGTAGAGATTGCTCGAATGTTCTAGTAAAGTCTCGCATGTGCCAATTCTCAATGATTCGAGAATATATGCTATAACTTCAGGGCCAAATCTGACTGCAGGGCGAGAAATCAAGCGATCTTTGCATTGTGTAGGTGTAAAGTTGACTCCGTTTTTTGATGTCTCTTTTTGAGGTATTAAATTAATATCTTTATTTTTTTACTATGTTTACCTATTATTCCTTTACATGGTACGTTTGTTCCAACGGAAAAAAACAGACGTATACCATCTATGACCGGTCGGTAGTCTAGTGGTTACCACTTTAGATTCATGATTGTAAGGAAGAGGGTTCGAATCCCGGCACATATTTTATTTTTCAAATTTTCTCATCACTCGGTTGAAAAGTTAATCTGCCTGTACAAAAGACCGGTCACCAGCGTTAAACCAACTGGGTCTTGTTTGAGAATTGGCGATTTCTACAGCGGCGGCCAAGCTCTAAGAGGGCTTTTGTGGTGTGATTTACCCAAAAACGGCGCTCATCAAATAAATCATCCTTATATTATTATTATTTTATGTGTTTTTTTTTGATCGATGATTTCGACATATCTGCAGGCGTTCTCGCATCACTTACTCTAGTATTTTCAGCTTTGTCGGCAATGCTCTAGCGCAGAATGAATTAAACTGTTCAAAGATAACAACAATCCAGTTATACATAGCGCACAGACACGCTGCGTTATTCAAAGACGACGCTGCAAACATGCGGCGTCATAACCGGAGGGTTGCACAGGGAATCTATGAGCACCCACCATTGAGTAAAAACATAGAGGAACAGATACTAAGTTACTGCATTGATACTGTTACAAACTAGGAGTACCTATGCGCGCCTGTACAGGTACAATAGTGTGTGTAGAACTGTCCAATATGATCCATGATGGTAGTAGTAAGGTACATGAACGGCGGTCTGGTATGAGCGAAAGATTCAATGATCTGGAATATGCAAGAATGATCTGTTTTGTACCTATATAAAGGGATTGCAATAGGACATCAAAGAGAGTGTCGATTAAAACATTGAGCCGTGAAGTCGAAAGATAGAGCTAAAAATCAATTGTAATGAATTGTGAACCAAACTGTAAAATGAATTCTTTTATTGTAGTTTTGCAGTTTAATATAATTGCAGTTTAATTAAAAGATAACCCACTAAAATCATAACAATACACACTAAAGACATCATTTGTCTCAGTTCTGTCATACGCTACACTGGTGTAGTCATACAAAACATGTTTTTACGTCTTATATTCAATGTTTTCTTGCTTTCCCCATTGTGTGTTTTGACACCCAATTATAAAACATACCATTATACCTTTTTCCTTTAAAATCACAAGATTTATGATGCATGCGTACTATATTCGGACTGGTTCGGACATGGTACGCACCCTGCAATGTTGCCGCCTTTCTAGAAACAATTTTACATTCGCCCGAGTTGTTTTGTACACATGGAAATGCAACTGTGACGGTCTTTGTTCTTTTTCTTACTAAATACTATTTTCAAAAGTAATTTAAAACAGGTATATAATGTCTATTTTCGTTACAATAGTTTCTAGTCCACAGATATCATAAGTCAATGGTACCCACCCTCGGGAGCTTTTGGACAAAATAATTATATTTTAATCTGATAAGAGAATGCTTCATTCAATGCAGATGAATAGAGCGAGATATAATAGAAACACGAAGGTTTTGTAAATGAACAAGAATATTATTGTAGCGTGTTAGGCGATATGGAAAATTGGAATGTACTATGATGGAAATAATGCTCTACTATGATGGAAATAATGCTCTACGTCTTCAAAAAAGTACCCTGCATTGTAAAGGTTAATTAAATTTCATTTCATTGCTTGTAGAGGCGTGCATACTAGTCTATAGTCTAATGGTTTAGAATGCGAAAGGCTGTGAGCTAGATTCCCGGTGGAGCACAAAAAAATCAAATATGCTTGTCGATGGGTTGAAAAATTAATTTACCCTTAAAAACATACCGATCGTCTAGCCTTACAGAAAATGGGGTTTGCTTGAGAATTGGGGCTTTGTAGCGACAACCAAGCTCGCAAAGGGATCTAGAGGTGTGATTCACACGAAAACAGCGCTCACCAAATAAATCATTCATGTATTTTTGTTTACTTTGTAATCTTTCTTCTTTGTTTTAAATTTTTTGAGTATATTAAGTTCCAGGCACCCGAGGGGGCTGGTACACATCTCTTGTGAAGGCTGAGTAGGCCTTGCCGGTATTTTATTTTGGGTTTAAATAAGCCTCCCGAAACGGATTCCATTTCCATTTCCATTCCATTCCCGAACCATTTCAGACTGAAATGGTTTTCTTACCTACCTTGTTGTCTGAAATGGTTATTTTTACCTACCACGGGGAAGAGACTTCCGGCCCATGCATCTTTAATTTGTCGAAGCGTGGGCTCAATGGACAAATAAGAATAGCACCGTATGTGACCAATATGTCGTGTGGGCCAACTGTCGTGTGACCAAAATATCCGTGACTGATGTGTCTGTGGACGAGTTATCCTTGACCAATTTGTGGTACGATATAGGGAAGTTAAGGAGGGGGTGTTTAGTATTTGAGTTGTGCGACATTTGTCCCGTCACCAGAGTAAAGTTTCGTGTAGGGACCCCGCGCGGGTGGTCAACGTTATAATTCACGACTGGGTACCCAATGGTGCGGTTTATTACATATGAAAGTGTGCTCACTTAGGGAACATGTTTCTACATATTATATAACAAATATTAAACAAAAATACGTGGGTTCTATTTACTAAAAACTGCTGTGATTTATTTTACACAATTTATTTCAGATTCGGTTCGGATACCGAGTCACTCAGTCAGTCAATACAACGGTATTGCGATATAATGGTATTACCAGTCCGTCGTCTAGTGGTAACACTTCGGACTCGTAAATGGAAGGTTGTGGATTCAAATCCCAGCGGAGCACAAAAAAATATACTATTTATATTTCCAAATGTGCTCTTCGCTGGGTTAGACCTTTACCAAAGACCGGTCATCAAAAGGTCCATACAGCCTGACAGAAACTGGGTCTTGCTTGAGAATGGGCGCTTTCTACAGTGACGTCCAAGCTCGCAGATGGCTCTTGAGGTGTGATACACACAAAAATAGCGCTCACCATTTTAACCTCAGTTAGCCTCTGAAGATGGACGGAGAAAGTCCGATAGCGCTTAGGCCTTGTTAACTCAAAATAAGTGAAAATAAAACTATGCCTAGATTCTTTAATTTAAATTAAATCAGCCTATTTTATTTTAAATAACGGTAGGTTGATTTCTGAAGCTGCAGAGTGTTTTGGTCCTTATTTTATAGTAAGAATAAAGATCATTCTCGAAACATGGAGAATTGCTACTTGCTAGATTTTCAACGAACTTTAATCAAAACCAATGCCATTATGGAATAGCATAATACTGGGATTCTCATAAATCAGTACAACGTAAACTTGGAGTTTGCAAATATGAATATTCGCAAGTCTGGTGCAGCAATTGAATATTGCATTAAACGCGAAATGGCTCTGTCGGGATCATCGCCATAAATCTACGGTTTACGAGATGAGTCGATGGAAAACAAATGCACGGGGCGTCTCGGGGCTTAGCTACAGACGACACTTGAAGCTTGCTGCAGTGCAGCGCTATGCAAACACTTAGCGCAGTGATCTGATTGAGTGGGAGGATCGCTGAAGTGCGAGAGAAATATATCGTGTGCGATATATTAAGAACTCGGCCAGATATTGATATGAATTATTTCGGGTTCACTTTTAATAAAATTGCAATGAATTTATTTTAAACAAATCGGATACATAATATGGTTCACTCTGTAACTTCTGTATTGCCGATTAGAAGGCTTCGGCGTTAAAGGATCACTGATGTTTCACATAACCGCAGCCTATATTTATATGTGACCAAGGCCTATTCTTGCGTGTTCCTGACCATACGAGACGCTTTTAGAATGGATGTTTCCAGAGAGTGCGATAAGTACAAGGTACAAAACAGCAAACACTTTCCGAAAGCTGGTGCTGTGATCAATCATTGCTGGTGGTTCCAGACCGCCGATTTCCATGATGGTCTTTTTCAGCGCTATGATGATGCAATGTTTGTTTGCCATTGCTAACCGCTCAGCCTCAAACACCTGCCTTATAAGCCTAAAATTTCCATTTGTATACCTAACCGTCATTTATAAATCAATATTGTTACGATTTAAGAAAAAAACATTGGTTAATTTATTTCACAAAATTTATTATAAGATTTCTTTCACATTTGGTTCATTCACAGAGCTAAATTTTGTACTGTATTGCTCGTCAGCTCTGATAGAAGTCTTTTGCTACAGACAGCTTTGTCTCTTTTTGTAGTATGGCATAAGGATGGTTCTTGAAACATAGGGAACTGGAGAATGCGTGATTTTGCCCAAATATTTTATTTAGAATATTCAAGCGAATATTCACACCATTGAACTATTCCTTGACTTATAGGTTGGTATGAGGCTGACCACCCATACTGTAAAAAATGGTTCACTTTGCCAATGTCACCCCTGTTTCAGGGAAGGTCGGCAAAAGTTGTGGGGCTTATGTTCATTTGAGGTTTGGATTTTATTTGTAAGTACACATTCAGCATTTGTAAGCGCGAACTACACTTGTTGGTTTGTGGGCTTACATCTGAGAGCTTTAAATGAATATATCCTTGCAACTTAGATTATAGTTATTATATAGTTATAGAACAAATACAAGTAGGTACTATTGATTTGTACTAAATTTTAAAGAAAAACAAAATCTATTGAAATAATGTTTTATTTTTACTTGATTATTAATTTTACTCTGATTAATATATACGAACGTTTTCGATCGCTTAATCATCATGAGGTACTAATACAACAGTATTTCAATAGAATTTTTGGTTGCATAAAAATTAGTAGAAATCAATTAATATGAATTTTCAGTGTTAATACACAAACCATACAAAACACAAGTACAATTATTATTTAAACATCTACATCTAGAGACACAAACACACTTACACAAGTAAAAATATACACAGACACAATCACACACTTCGCAACAATATCTTAAGGCTATGTGAGGCGGAACAATAAATCCATGCATTTATTTTATAATATGCATAAGTCCGCCTGCAACAAAAGGAACATTTGAACGTTTTCCATTCCAGATAGAGCTATCAGAGTTCCATTAAAGCTGAGCTTAGAGGGGAAGAAAGGGCTATGTCTCAATAAGAAGAAATATTTCAGCTATTGGGCAGCATGAAATGCTACGATCTGATTGCATTTTATGGCCCCAGTACAAAGGAAGAACTGAACCCCTAAGTGCAAAAAAATACTTATAAACTCATCCATAGCATTATACCAAAAATGCTTGAAAACTAAAGCTGTACCCCTAGTGAGCGTTAAAGTTGCAATACATTATAAGTGAAACGCAAGTTGAAAAGTTTGGTTTTATAGTTTGGGTCCCGGCAAGACTGAAAAAGACAAATAGACTTTACGTGTTTTTGATATGCTCCTGCATTTCCTGGTAGCTCAAGTGTACAACAATACGATTAAACTCAACTACAATGTTTTGTCAAAATTGTTAATAAAGTAAAACTTTCACTACAGGCGCTGTGCACTTTTTTATACATTTTTCAGGAAAATTCTACGATTGACTTTAATCAATGCGTTTTGTACTTGAGGTGTACTTTTCTACTTTCTTGAACGCAATCTCTTCTCAAAAGTACAATACGCAAATTTAAATATTTTACTTTTGTGTATTTTTGTTGTTACAAATGTTCTAAAGGGTTGTCGTTCTGTGTATATAATTATTGTTTACAAAATAAAAGTCTTATATTATCAGAAATAAGGTGTCCGATTATGTTTTGATAAAACTAAGGAATATTCAGGCTAAAAGTACAAGCAATATGTTTTGTATAGATTGATAACTTATCCATTAAATAATAGGTTGGTATGAGGCTCACGACCTATGCTGTAAAAAATGGTTCACTTTTCGAATATAGCCCCTGTTTCAGGTAAGGTCGGGAAAAGTTGCAGGTTTTATGTTCATTTGAGGTATGCATTTAATTTTATAAGTACACATGCTGCATTTGTACAGCGCAAACTTAGTCTGTTTGTAGGCATGCATTTAATGTGAATTTTCATTGTAAATAATATATCTTTGTAACATAGATTATAGTACTTGTTTCCTGATTATATATTGTAAATATATAATCAGGAAATATATTGTAAATATAAATAAAGTAACATAGGGCATCCAATATACATCCATACACAAAATTTAATATGAACTTTAAATGAAAATATATATATTTTTGACATGTCGTACCCACGGCTGTAGTCATTAGGCACATACAATCTGTAACCCTCCAACACGGTGTGACAGTCTATTAAGCCGTTTATGACATGAGAGAGCACCATCAAGGATCCGTTGGGCATGGTTTCCTGCCTTCTTCTGAAGTTAGCTTTCTGAAGCAGCTCCTCATGATCATGAATTGTAGATATTTTACAAGCAGCCTTATAACAAAGTACCTCAGAAACTTGATGTTTAATTTATGTGATTAATTTTATTTATCTTGATGTTCTTTCAGTGTTTTGTCACATCTTATGTCATTCTGTCATATCATATATAGCAGGGGCGTTCATCCCATACAGGCACATACGCCTGATAGGTAGGCAATATATGGTAAAAAACGCATTAAAGCTGGATATTCAGATTTAAAATTGAAAGTTTAAGTTTGATTGTAGCCATTGTTAGCACTTCAGTCAATTTAAAATGAGTTATCGGAAAGGAATGGGAGAAAATATTTAGTCGTTAATTTATTTGCCCTATGCACGCGCTCGATATATATCTTTATTTTTTATATTTTCTCACATGTATTTTGCTTTCCCTGTATTTTTTTTCTTTTCTTCAACCCTTTTTCTTATATGCATCCTACTATATATTGTTTTCCTGTATTTCCTCTTTAATAACTTAAAAATTTAATACGGCTGGTCACGTATTGCACCATCCGCGTGACTAGGCTGGAATACAGATTTATTATTTATAGCCCTTCAAAGTTCACCACCATTTGATAGAAGGTTTTCCTCTTTCACTCAACTCGAAACAGGTACTTATTAACAATATTTACCAGATAAATGCTTTAATTAAAAATTGAAAACAGGTTTTTTGATTGAAACCATATTGCTTGCTTTCAAAGTTCACTTTGTATGTTAAAAACAGCATGGCGGTCAGAAAACCCTTTCCTCGTTATATTACGCAAGTCCAGGGCAAACAAATATGTCTTGATTTACCTCATATAGCGGGTAAATGCACGGTCCGGTAGAGCATTCAAACAATGGAACCTCCATTTTCCCTGTCCCCCCTAGTACAAAAACCTTATCGTCAATCTCAAACCGAAGCGTTTCCCCGAAAATGTCTACGAACTATAAGAGCGCTGCTTGAGTTTCTGTATATTTTTTTGGAGCAACGATATGGTTGAGTTTAAATGTGAAATGTTGTACTTTGTATACTGGATACTTTCATTTGCCTTTATCTCAAGCCAGTGACTCACAAAGATTCAATAACGTTGAACCGGCATTGTGAAATCAAATGGTCGGTGAACAACATGACTAAGCTACACTTATAATGTAACTTATGGCCGCGTTTTTCCCGAGGGGATAGCATGCGGCGAGTGGAACCTGTTTATTTTTAAACGTAAAAAAGCCGACCGATTCAGTTGAAGTGTTGTAAAGGTCTGCTAAGGTAAAAAAAAAACAGATTTTGTATTTCAGGCACAGCCTGTGCTATAGGTAATAATCTATGATCTTGAAGTTGCAAAGATATATTGACATTCAAAACTCATATCAAATGCATGTCCACAAACAGACACGTTCACGTTGGTTCGCGCTTACAAATGCTGAATGTGTACTTGCAAACTAAAACCAAACCTCAAATGAACATAAACCCTGCAACTTTTGCCGAACAATGGTGACATTGGCAAAGTGAACCATTTTTTACAGTATGGGTGGTCAGCCTCAAATCAACCTTTAAGTCAAGGAACTCGAAAATTTCGGAAAGTCAAATTATTATAAAACTTAAAATGAACAATAAATAATAAAGAAACTAACTACCCCCATTCAATGCAATTTACTATATTTAAAGTTACTAGGGTATTATATTTAATTGATAAAAATAATTGAATAAATTTCACGAATATTGAATTATTCTGACATCAAGTTCGGTATCGCCTGATTAGGGTTGTGCGTTCGCAAAAGTAATATAACGCAAATTCAAATTGATTGAGCCGCGGTCACAAATGTATTCAATCCTTTGAAGCCCCGGGCCTTGTCGTGCTTACGTTTCTTCCCACCACTGCCCAAAGGGGATCTCTGTTGAGTTAACACTAATCATCCGGTTAGTGGATTACAATATTCAGTGAATATTCAAAATTTTCGAAATTGAATAATTCGAAGTGTAAAATTCGAATTATTCACTGAATGATTGATTGAAAAAGGTACTAAATATTTTTTTATGGTAGCAAAAGTAATTCAAAGAGCAAAACGTAAACGAGTCGGATAGAGCTAAATGCGGGAATCTAGGATTTTTATCCAAAATGAGATGTTAACCCGGAAATGATGAGTTAATGATTTCCCGGGTATCCATAAATTTAGTTCATTTTTTAAAATAACCTCACATTGCCATTTTTTTTTTAAATAGATTTGTGAAGAGGAATGCCATTAACCAACCTATTCTGCCTGGCCAGAAACAGGTATTAATATCATCAATTAATAATTCATTATTGTTTATTTTCATGAATTATTCATTAATAATTACCCAATAACATCTGTTGAACCAGGGTCAAAGTTATGGTCAAATGACCCAAGCAGGGATCGCACCAACTTTGTTATATTCCAAGCACGCTAGAAAGATTAGCCAGCCCACTTGGCCCCCTCGGCCATAACACCGACTCTACCATAACAACCCCACCAGCCATAACTTACAAGAAATCATTATTCTATGCGCTTCAATTTAATTTATTATGAAGTAAAATCCACGTGAAAAGATGAAATTACATGCGTTTATTTATGTTACAAAAAAAGACGCAACAATCTTCTGCGTAAATGTCATAGAACGTGGAAAAAAAATGGTGAACTAAATACAAAATTAAGGACCCAAGTGGCTTCTCATAAACCCGCTAAATGAACCAATCTCGATATGTGAAGTTCCTTCTATGAGGAGCTTAATTTTAAGGATTGCCTTGGATGGGTAGAAATGGTGCAACATTGCTGAATGAGCATTGAACAACGAAACCTAGAATTTAAACAAAAAATGCAGAATAAGACAGATGAATTATAGCTTTAGGCTTTCGCGGCCTACGGTTAGCACTTGGAATTTGTTTTCTAGGATATATGTCGTGGCCCATCAAAGCTAGAGCTTCTTCGTATATTTTGCTCATGTCTACGATAGGCTTCTTTACGGTGATAGTGTATTATATGACAGTGTGACTTATTCTATGTATAATACAATTTCAGAAAGAGGCAACTTACTTACTTAAAAAAAACAGAAGTAATTGGTTATTCGAAAGATTCGATTAGATATTTGGACAAATTATTCTATACACCACTACGCATATCAAAAGCCCCCAGTTGCCAAGTATAGTTGGGTGGTTTAACTCCCAGGGCTATATCACTAGCCAACTCAAAAACAAGCTAAGTGCAGTGTGCCCTTAGTATACAACATTATGCTTAACTCAATCGTAGCGTTTACCAAAAAGTCTATCGAAACAAAAGCAGCGCCTACGTTGAGCGTTTAATTCACGGTGAAACGCTGCGGCAGAGTATAAGTTTGATACTTGGGGTACTGAAGGCTGAGCCAGTCTCTCTCTAACGGATTACCACCCTAAGCAAATGATCTTATGGTTTTGATTGACGCGACCAAATTTGATTATTCTAAGTCCACGAGCAAAGGGCCTAGATTGCGATTTAAGTCCCATCAGATTACTCGCGCAAAATAACTTGAAGTCTATGATTGAACAATAAGTTGGTTACCAAATTTTCGGTTCACATAGTGAAAACCCATTGTATTTTTAGATATCGGATTGACAAAACATAGCTGTAATTCACTTTTTCGCTCAAACGTTTTCGCCTAATAAGGCAACGTCTTGTTAACTTCAATTTCTAAAAATAAAAATCAATGTTGGTTATCAGATTCATTCTTATACTTGTTCTTATTAACATATTTTGTTTTGTAATTCGTAAAAATAGCTTCATGTCAGCTCATGGATCTTGAAATGAGGACGTCCAGCTATGTCTCCACCTTGAAGGGAGTCTTCCAGATGGGCGTTCAACAGGCGCGTGAATACAACTCATTTGAAATTGACGGAAATTCTAACGATAGTTAAAATTTAACTTAAATTTTGAATTTTAAATCTCAATATAACGCTTCAATGAGTTTTTTTTACCATCTATTGCCTACCTATGAGGCGCATGTGCCTTTATGGGATGCACGCCCCTGGCGTTGAGCTATTGCCATCTCATAAGCTACGATGTGCGTAAGCCCTCATATTAAATATATATTGTTAAAAATTGAATCAGAAAATCTTTGAATAATTGATAAATGCATGAAAAATAAAACCGTTTTGTGTGTTTCTTTAAAAGATCTAGAAAGTTAAAAAATAACAAAATGTACAGTCTTATTTATAAGATTGGTTGAACCTAAAATAAGAATAACACTCACTTTTTAGTGTGGTAAAATTAACTTTTAACTTTTGTATAAATTGAATTATTTTTATGAACAAAAGGACCAAAATTACATTACAAAGAGGGTATTTTTGTGCTGGGACGCATAAAAAAAAACTTTACAAAAAGTGGAAACATTTTAGTTAAAAAAATGTATGAAAATATCAACAATTTTTTGCATTGTTATGACGGTTAAAAAATGAATAGACAAAAAAGTACTCTTTATTTTACACGAAAACATACCCTTGTGCAAAACATCTGGATATTCAACTTATATCTTCTATTGTCAGTGCCTTTTCAGGTACTCCCAACGTTGGAAATCAACCTGGAAAATGGTTTGCGGTCCTGCGCTGTCAGGAACCATCCCTTCACAGTCTAATACAACATTCCTAAATCCCATTCACTGTTTCCTAAGGTATCACCCGTAGATGGAAATTGTACACATAAAGAAACCTTAATTGTTAATTCAATTTTATTTTTTGATTTTGAAATAACCACAAGACACCATTATTCTTTATTTTTTTTTTTTATTACACAATTGAAATCATTTCTATACGCATCTCTAAAATGCTTCAGCAAATTCAAATGGAATTCGAAAATCCCATTAGCTGACTCGCTACTAAGACATCACATGTGTTTGTGATATGGTATCCTCTACGCCGAGCTTTAAGCTCTACGATCGGAGCTTCGAGGCTTCGCCGCTCGCTTCCGGCGGCGCTGCCTTCTGTTTCCGGGACGCGGCGCATCCACCGGAAGTGACGCAAGCCTTCCGATGCGCTGCGATCTATATTATTCAACGTGGCGTCAGCAAAACAACTCAGCTTTTGCTGTAAGTCACATTTCTGTTACCAGTCTACTTTATTGAAAATGCTTGCATTCTGAAATGCGATTTTATAGCGACTTATAAAAACGAGATGACATTTAGCTACATTATTTTCTGGTATGTTCAAACATTATTTTTGTTTGATTTAAAGTTATTATTGATTTTAATTGTACACATTCAATGCGTTTATTTTGCTAAATATGTATTATTTGTAATTCTATACATGATCATTTGGAAAAACTTTTTATTTACAACAATTTCTCGAAATCAGAGAGGGAGTATTTTATTGGGAACGTATTTTTAAAGTTAAAAAAGTGCCGACATTTTTTCAATTAAAAAAGTCATATTTAAAACATAACGTAGGTACCAAAGAGATTTTTTTTTCTTATGAAAAAAATCGATAAAGTAATTAATAAAAACACTTGATTTGTTGCAATAATATAACTTTTTTAGACAACGCGTTAATTTTAAGAAAGTTAAAAAAAATACAATTTTATGTTTTATGAGCTATTAAAACCATACAAAAATATACTAAACTGTAGAGATAACAACGACTGCACGGTAACAGAAACAGCATTTGGGTGTAATCTCTGCGAAAAACATCCGGGAAAAAATCAAAATTCAATCTGAAGGAAACCCCGAGACGACGCAAAACGAAATTCGCAAAAACAAAAACGTTCCTTTACTCGATCACGTGTTTAATTTAAAACTATCGCAAACAAAGGGATGATGCAGACCTTTGAGCGCTCGCAAAAGGAAATTCAATTTTGACCTCAGTAAATTCGAGTCCGCAAATCGGGGCAAAATCTGATATTAGATGGAAAAATATTCAAAACTTCGCAGGGGTCGGTCGAGAAATATCGTGAGAGGCAATAAGGGATGCCCGGGAAAGAGTTTAGGGCGGTCGAAACAAAGCCTTAAAGATTATGGGTATTGCCTTGTAAACGAATATATTTAATCCTGAAATATATACGCAGAGATTTCGTTTAATATATTTTTTTACGGCTTTACATAAATATTTTTAAATTATTTTTGTATACACTTTTTTATTTGTATTGTTTATTTGACAGTAACATTGTTAGTAATTGAATTTTTAAACTAAAAAAACTTCGTATGTAAAAAAAAAATATCTAGCCAACAAACCGTAGTTTTTAGTCTTTAATCTAAGTTGCAAAGATGTGTATTAAATTTAAGATTCATGCATTCATAAATGCAATCCCATGAGCAGACATTTATATTTTCGGACTTGCACATGCCGCATGGCACTTAGAACATAAAAACCCAATTGTGAATGAACAAAAGCCTTGTTTATCTTAAGAAACATAATATTAAGGTAAACAAGCACTAAGGTCTTAGATGGACGATTCAGTAGGTAAAAACGAATCGTTGCAAAATATATAGAAATCTTGCACATTTTCAATTTGATAACTGCAAAGGAATCGCGAACAATTGAATAGTAAAACTTCTATAATTAGTTTCGCAGTTCGTTGGAGTGGAAAATTTATCGAAAAATTCGAGATGGGATTAGGTACAGACACTCCTGCACTTAATCCCCGGATTAGCTGTGAGGGGAGATCCCGTGGGAGGTCTTCTATATAAAGTATGGAAGGAAAGAGAGGACCATTGACCGTTCTCGTTGTTTTTTAGTTCATCATTACGGACAAAGTTTTAACTGGAGTCCGGACTTGCTACAGGATCCGGGCTAAACTTCAGAACTTGTTTTCTGTCTTTTTCTTACTGCCTTACTTAGACAATGTGAATAGTCTTACTGTTTTACTTGTGTGCTGTGAACTATGTAGTTTACGACGAAAGGAGTATTATTTTGCAATTACATTATTTACAAAAAAATAAGATAACAGATCTGTAACACTTTCACATATTTCCCCTCATTCATAAATAGGCATTAATTTTTGAAGCAGTTTAACTGACGTCTTATAGGTTGGTATGTGGCTGACCACTCATGGTGTAGAAAATGGTTCACTTTGCCAATGTCACCCCTGTTTCAGAGAAGGCCGGCAGGAGTTGCAGGGTGTATGCTCATTTGAGATTCTGGTTTTTTATATTGTAAGTCCACATGCAGCATGTTTTAGCGCGAACTTATACGTCGTGTTGCTCTTACTTCACGAGAAGGCCTTCCGCCACTTCAGAAAATAAATAGCTTTGTATGAGCGTCCATGTGCTGTGGGTCCTTCTGACACATACATAAAGGACGGGTACTAGTAGGGTTTGAGCATTCTGTGTCTGCTTGTGAAAATGCATATAATGTGAATCTTAAATGTTACATATATTTGCAACTTAGATTAAATTAATAAAAACTGGGTATAACTCTGGTTTTACGGTCAACCATGTGTTGGTCGTATGTGTTAAAATGAAAATATTTCAAATTATTTAACAAAATTCAAATGGAAACAAAGTTTTAATTCACTTATTTATTTCTTTTTTGTGATCGAACATTTTCGCCTAATTTCGATTACAAATATTTCCCATAGAAAAATTGAAAATACTTTTAAATGTTGCAAGTATAATTTTGTAGAAGAAAAGTTACTTCTTATTGTTTAATAATAATAATTTATGTGTTTTTTTTTGTTACTTGAAAAGCTCATTAATGTATTTTTGAAATTCAAACGCAGATAGATTTGTTATTCAAACATATGAACCGTTTTCCAAACAAATTATTCAAATGGAAATTCCACATGCGTTTTATAGCACCGCCATACATCTGAGAGTTCCCAGACAAGTCACGTAGTAAGACCACTTGGCGTGACGGGGAAATTTTAAACTTACCAATTTACGTGAGGTCACGTGAAGAAAGGTCATTGGGGGCGTTTGAAAACAATACGCTCTGATTAAGGCACTGCACACATGTGCTATCTTCCGAGCAATTACTTACTCCTGGACCGTGCGTTTGTCTTTCGCTTTTATAATTGTGTGCTATCTACGAGATTTATCCTCGGGGTTAATGAGAAAAAGGTTGAAAAATAATTATGCATGCGAACAGCGAACTGAATGGTGATTACCTCTGTTGAATGTCACATAATGTCGGCGATATGATCGAGCGAATCAAGACGGTAATCTCAACTTTATTCGTTTTAATTGTTCCTTGATTTATAGGTTGGTATGCGGCTGGCCACCAATGTTGTAAAAAAAGTTCACTTTGCCGATGTCACCCCTGTTTCTTGTAAAAATACATACAATGTGAATCTCTAAAGTAACATATATTTGCAACTAAGATTTGATTAAATTAGGTCAGATTAGATTAGATTAGAATCATTAATCTAAGTTTCAAAGATAAATAAAAAAATACAATTTATGTAAAATCATCGATATAAATAAAATATAAATATATGTTATTTATATTGATGTGTAAAATGCATGCCCACAAACACATATGTGTAAGTTTGCGCTTACAAATGCTGCATGTGTACTTACAAATAATGATCCAAACCTCAAATGAACATACCACCGTAATTTTTGCAGACCTTTCCTGAAACAGAGGTGACATTGGCAAAGTGAACTATTTTTTACACCCTGGGTGGCTAGCCTCATACCAGCCTATGAGTTAAGGAATTGATGATCATCACAGAATTTTTCCCTTTTTAAGGAAAATCTGTAATTCACCATTACACTAGGAATGGCCAGAGCCTTTGCAGCGTTACCTTCTTTTCTTCCTATCTTTGCATACTTTTTTCGATTTATTCGTACACATCTCCTTTTTTCATACATTATCTTCTATTAAATTCACTCGGTATACACGATTTTCTCGCAATTTTACGAATATGTAGAAAAGAAGATACAAAAACTGGAGAAAGAAGAAGTTGAAAGATATAATTTCCCCTTGGAGAGCATTTCACAGTGAGGGTTGTTAGGGAGCTGGAGTATAAGTGCGACACAACATTGTAGTGTCGTATAAACGTCACACAATGTTTCAGCATCGACTAGTTCCATTAATGAACCCGCTTTTATGTGTTTAGTTTTCACAGCACTGTACTGAAATGTTCCACAAGTATACGACTCTACGTTTAAACTCACCCACAGCGTTTCACCCAAACTGCATACTCTCACTAGAGGCGTTACTTTAGTTTGTATACATTATTGGGTGAGACGTAGGTATTGTCTAGTTGAAATGTAATGTTGTATACTAGGAGTAACTGTTCTGAACTCTCAAAGAAGCTCTTTGCTAATGCTGTGCTAGCGCTGAGTAAAGATTAACACTCAAACTATGTAATACTGATAGTTCCAAGTAGGTTTATATATACATTTTACAAATTAGAGCAATTATAGAGTGTCAAAGGGAATATTAATATAAGTTAATTTTTGATGCACTGGACGTACTCGTATAAAGAAAATTAATAAGAGATAAGTAAAGTCTATTCAGTAGAAATTAATTTACTAAGAAGTATAATAAAAAAATAATGGAACGATCGGGTGGCATCTTTACAATCCATTTGTCAAAAGAGGGGATGTAATTTTCTTAAATTCCTATTATTTAATTATAGCCTTGTTTGCCCGAAAAAAAGTTTATTCTTCATATATGTATTCGCTGTGGACAACGAAAATCACATCCTCCCGTTTTTTACCTATTATTATTTTTCAATCTATTGAAAAGGCACGATCGGATGAGGAATGATTTCCTAATAAAAGAATGTGGATTTGCAAAATAAAATTTATTAATTGCAAAATAAGAGTATAAAATTTTGAAATATTTAATTAACAAAACCTGTTATTAGCCTACTTATTTTCTTATATAAGTAATTATCATGCCAGTTAGTGTATTGTTTTTAAAAAAAAATACTTAACCTTTGTTATAATATTACAAATCATTGCAGAAAGAGTTTCAAGTCTAAAATTAAACGCAACAAAAAATATATTTCATTCAATGCTATTTATTTCACCCCTAAATTAGAAAAAAAAAAAAAAACAGAATACACGTGTTGTACAGCATATTGTTTATTAATTACAAAGTCACCCCTAAAAATTCATTAGGAGAGTAAGGGAGGGGGGGATGAGGCTGGCCACCCCTGATTCGCTTTCATGCATTTTCCATGGCGATTCTTTCCCGGGCACACCTCGCGTCTAGAGGCCGTGAATAATTCAGATGGCTGTTGGCAGTCAAGCCGGCGATGCGAAAGACTGAATCTTTAGGAGAAACAAAAGATAATACGTTTAATTGTTTGGTTTCTTATTGTTCAGGCACTAGTTAACAATGTTTTTTTTTAGTAAAATACTTACATTTCAGAAAATCTAGAGGTCTATGACTGGAGTACCACAGGGGTGCGGATTTTGTTAACGTGGCGGTCGATGTCTTGATCCTTTGTAGCGAGGCTGTTAGCTGCGTAGTGTTGTGTTGTGTGCTATGTTGCCTTTTTTTTGAGACACTGAAAGGAAGTGGTGATTCATATTGGTTTTGAATAGAAAAGGATTAAATTTGGGTGGAAACACAGATACTGGTAACTCCTATAATAAACGGACAGTTTGGCAAAGGAATGAGTCGTAAAATCAACAAATTCTCATAGTTTTGAAATCGACTGCAATGGGATGGAGTTGTCCTTGTTGTGACTTTGGTAGAATGCTTAAGTCAAATGCCAGAAGGCTAGAGTTCCATCCCCACAAAGGGTGACAGAAATGATTTTCCTTTACGGTTTTTATTTTCAACCTACGATCCAAATAGCGGCCAGGTTTACTCATCCTTCCTTAAATTTCAGGCCCTTTATCTGTGAAAATTGAGAGATTCTGCACGACACATTTGACTACTTCGAGAACAACGATGTAAAAAGATGCAATACATGTGCAGCTTAGTAGCGTGGTCACAATAAAATAAAATTTTTAAACTATTTAAAAATAAAATAAGTAACAATAAAATTGTGGTTAAAAAATGTTTTCCTACCTACATTAAAATTCTTTTGTACTTGCACATTTTTTCTCCCATTGTTTCTACCCACCATCTAATCATAAATTCACATTGTCGAAAAAGCAGCTCATATTTTCTTTAAATTAGAGATATTTCTCATTGGCGAATCTTCTTTGTGTTGTCCAACTACTTACCCCTTGTTTGTTAGCCTGGCTGCCCCCCCAAGTGTATAACTTCACGTCTTAACTCAACCACTACGTTTCCTAAAAAATCCATTCAAACCCTCACGTTCACTAGAGGTGATGTTTTATTTTGTAAGCATTTTTTTTGTGAACGCAATGTTTGATTTGAAACGTAATGTTTGTGCTTGGGTACTGGTTGCATTATTAGTGTAGGAGTGTTGAAAGAAGACGAAGAAGGAAGGGGGGGGGGATTGCATTTCCACAAGGCTGTACTAAGGGTGCATCTGAAGAGGGGGAGGGAAGGGGAGGGATAGGTGGGAGGAGGCAGACAAAGGAACCCGCGATGTAATGGGGTTCCAATGCCGACGCAATAGTATGCCCGTGGTAAATTTTAAAAAGTTTTTTGCAAACATATATACATTTTTTATGAGCTTTGTTTTTTGTATGTATGTATAAAAATACTTTGGAAATCCTGATAGAATTTTATCCTACATTTTCTAAAAATATAATCCAATCATGCATGGCTTCCGAATGTTGCTGATTCAATGTTGAAGAAAAGTAAAGAGTCTTAATTTTTTGTGTGTGTTATTTTGTCAAAATTTGAGGAAAGAATATAACACCACGATAATGCGTCAGCGCACGCGTCATTGCTTATTTGTGATTTATTGTAATTTGCAATCTGAATGCAACATTCAACGTCTCACTTATTTAGGAAATTCATTCATAATAAAGGCAATCATTGTTTTTTATTTTAAGTAGTATGAGGTCCCTCGTACATTGTTAATCACCGTCATGAAATAGGCCTTTCTGTTTTTTAAAATCTAGGACAACTCTATAATTCATCGTAAACTTTATAATCTTTAATGTTGGAAAACCATGACATCTGTGTTCTTGTTAACTCCTCGTCCACTTTCTATCTTGTTCCTGTACTCGAAAATTGTGATAGAAATAGGAAGTTGTTCATAACGTTTATTTTTGCATGCCATTATTGTGCATTGTATGTAATATTTTATTATCTTCTTCTTTTTCGATGGCTCAACAGCTCATTTCTCCCTTTGGCCTCCATCAGCCTTCGCCTCCAACTCCTCCTGTCTATACCGCTGCGGCTTTCCAGTCTATCACCTGTAGTAGTTGGTTTGCGTCCTTCCTCACCTCATCCTCCCATCTCAGCCTGGGTCTGTCAACACTTCTTTTCCCTCCCAAATGCCCCTCAAGAATCCTTTTTGGTATGGTGATCTTTTATTATTTTAGAGCTAAAAAAAATATGTTTCGTATACAACAACTCTATGTATACAACTTTATTAAATGTGTTGGATGGTACCCCTCCAGTTGACAACTTCGAGGTCCCAGGATGCGGTGTACACACAATGTTGAGGTTGACATCAAAATTCTTGGAGTACGAACGCCATGGAGAGAAATAGCGCAAAATATAGATTCCTGGAAGATCGTGGTGCGGGAGACCCTGAGCCATCAAGGTTTCTGAGCCGAAGAAAGTAAAAAATGTAAAATAAAGTCATTTTTTTTTTATAAATCAAAAGCATACCATTTGATTTCATGCCTCTCTCGCCTACTTCACCGCAGACTACAGCTGATGTCAGCAGCTCATTACTGTTTCCCGCCCTTTATTCTGCACTCCAACAGTGACGTCTCCCTCTCTCACCCCCAGCCCGCTGCAAGAGAAAGAGGGATGGAGCGACTCGCCTCTCCTTCCACTGTGAATGGAGCACCGAATTTAAATATTTCGTTTTTCATTAGGTAGGTATTTTTTATATTCAGTTCCCATTGAGTTTTTTTTTTGTGAAACTAGAAACTTGAAAGCTAGGACTTTCTTAACAAAGATGGTAAAAAAGTGTTTATGTTATGTTTTTCTTTAGGAAATGTGTTAGCCAGCTAAAGAGATAGAAAATTTCATTATCTATCGTCAAGAAAAATCGTTTTTGTTTGCTTTGTTAATTTTAAGTGAATTCTCACAATGTCATTTCACAAACCTTTAAATTTAAAGGTATTCATTTTCATCAGGGAAAAGTACGGAAACAATTATTTGCCTTTATTAAGGTTTTGACATTGATATACGTATAGGATATATTTCATTAAATTGATTTGTCTGTTATAAAATGAGTTCATTGAATCGTTAGTATGTATCATATGTAAAGAAACAAAAATCACATAAAACGTAAATGACTCATAATTTTCCAATTGTGCTCCGTACAATGTATGTATGGAATTTCCCTGCGCTCTGTAACATGAAACTGCTTATAAACTGTTTACCCAGCCTTCGCTCATTCTTTTTATTATGCTCATTACTCCGCGGTGCACTTCTTAACAAGAATATTAAAGCACACAATGTATGACATCAAGCAAATCGTTACTTTTGTTACGTTGCCTTAAGAAGAAGCAAATCAAGAAAAAGTGTTTTTATATTGATCATTTTTGCTACATCCCATTCTTTCGAGCAGTCTCTTTTATCATTCCCTTCTTTTTCCTCATATTCCACTTTGACATTTATATTTTATAGGGCCTGTTGCACCAAACTCCAATCAGACGAAAATCAAAATTAAGTGTGATTTCTCCCTTTCAAATCAAACAATTGATTGCATATACGTAAGTCAGCTGATGTGAATCATATTTCCTGTTCAAATTCCATCACATTTATACCAACTTTCGAGAAATATTTAACCGAGGTCCTTACCAGAACTAAGCAATCAAATTTGATGTTTCAATCAAATATTGATTGGAGGTTGGTGCAACAGGCCCTAAGGATTACTTAACTGAAATTTAAATCATGCTAAATAAAATTTATATATGTATTTCGGAAAGACGTTGTGGATTCTTGCACAGGGATTTTGCATTAAATTTCCTTTCCATATTTCTGTTATTTTTTGCCATTGTATACTTTTTTTGTGAATGAATTTGTTTGTTTATAAACTAAAAAAAAATAACCAAAACAAATATTTATTTTTGGATAATAGTTTATTCATCTTTCTTTTTATTACAATACGAATAATAGAAATCCATCATAAATTCATGAAGTTTCTATTTTTTTTTCTTACAAGGAATCATCGTTGATACAAATTCATTATGTTTTATCATTATTGTTATGATATTAAGAATAATTAATAATATTTATTTACCTATATTGAAAAATATTTTACATTCCTTAATGGAGTCCACACATTTAAAGATTTCTTTATTTCAGATAAACAGGGATTGTATTTAATTTTACAGTACTGTGAAATAAATACATTTAACTGTAGATGTAATAGGTAAATATTCAACGTATTTACAAATCTACAAGCTTTAAACTGAAAATGAGAACTATCGTCACCATTTTTAAGAACGTCACCTTTGATGGTTCAATGTGATATTAGCTAAATTGCTAAAAATGATGAAGTATTACGTTCAAGAAAAACAAAATTATACCCAATTATTTAAAAAGTTTCAAGGCCGCAAAGTCGCACTCTTTTACATACCTGTCATCTAAATTCACTAATATCCATGTGGCATTTTCAATCGACTCACATTATATTTTATTGACGTTTATCCATGCTTTCTGCCTTTTTTGTATTTTTTTCGGATTGCAAGATATCTTATTAGCAATGCCTATACGTAGAAACTCAGCCGAGTATTGTCATTTTTTTTTTAAATTGTCTGGACTCCATTATTACACACATTAAAAAAAACAAAGAAAATGACATAATTAAGTCATAAAACAATTAAAATTGAAATGTGTTTTTTTGAAGAATAAACAAGGATTCAGAAAAGGAAAAAAAAATAATACAAGTTTATATATTTACATTTTTTTAAACTTATCGATCTATGATTGTGTGTATGTGTTTGTTTAACTATTTATTTTATTTTTACAGTGTTAGTACAATTGCTATTTATGAAATTTAATCAAAAAATTAAAACTTAAACAATAAATCTCTACTAAATTGTTTGTGACATGTAAAAGATTTTTATTGTTTCTTTTTATTCGTTTACTTTAATACTGTTTAAATATTGTAGGAAATTATTTACAAAATGTTAAAGCTAGTCAGATGTTTTATTTTGATCAAGAGTTCATATCACTTTATCAAAAAAAAAAAATTAAAACACTTATTGAATTTTATAATCTATTCACAACTTTTTATTTTTATCTTTAAAATTATCACCATTTTTTATTTTTCACTCCCAACAGTTTTCATGTATGTATATAATTCTTTCCAATTTGCATAAATTGCAATTTATTTTTTTACAACTCGCACATTAAAATTTATCGTGATTATTATTTTAAAAGTAGGTAAAAATGTAATTAAATTTTTCCGTTAAAATTCCTGATTAAAAACTGAACTATTTTAATTTAAAAAAAAAAACATTTCTAAAATCACTAATAATTTACTGATGTGGTTAGTTTCACATATTATTTTATTAAAATGCACGAAAACATCGATTCACTTTTTTTTAAATGTAAAAATTCAGTCGATTTTATACAATAAAACAGTCTTGTCAATGTGGAGATGATTTATATTTTGATGAAATTTTGCACGTCAAAAAAGGGTTCCACGATAGAACGACACAGTCACAAAGCGACACAGGACATAATGACACATGCCAGAACAAAACATGCCAGAACGACACATGACAGAACAACACATGCCAGAACGACACATGTCTTATGATGTACTGTCATTGTGATGTTATGTCATGTGTTGTTTTGTTGTGTGACGTTCTGTCGCATGTTGTTCTGTCATGTGTTATTACGTCATTTGTCGTTTTGTCACTGTGCCGTTCTAACCTGCCACCCAAAAGAAGTATCAAATTAAAATTGGTCAGGGTGACATAATTTTTTTTTTAAAGAAGACAAAGATGTGAGAAAAAAAATAGAAAAAATACAATGTGCTAAACTGTCGTCTCCACAAGCTCAAGTTCTTGTCAACAAAAACTGTCTTTTCCTTCTATAAACATGTCTTCAGTTGAGGGTATGTACACCCCTTTCGAGCTTCCATATCTTGATCCCATTGCATTGTTGGGAATGTGAGGCGTAGGGTATCTCCCAAGGGTTCCTCCGTACCTCAGATCGCTTGTGTCCTTCATGTACCTCTCATCATTGTGAGGATCGTACCTGCTATCTCCAGCTGTAAATCTTGCATCATTTAAACCGTATCTTTCCGAATACTTGGACCCCAAATTATACTTATCGATCGTAGCATACTTCTGCACAGTTCTGTAACCTGGATCGTTGGCGTTATAATTCGAAGGGTCTGCATTTGTGTTTTGGTATCTTCCTGATGTTCCGTTTGAATGCATGTGGTTTACATGCAGGTGATTGTTTGAACTGGAGTTTGCTTCTAGTTGCGCTTTGATCTTTTTCTTTTCTCGGTGTCGGTGCTGGCAGAAACGGATACAGAAGGTGAAGATGATTGGGATGATCAGCAGGATTATGGCTCCGGCTCCAATCATGATGTACAGGAACGGAATGCCGAATTGGAATGCGCAGTTGGAGTCTTCCTCGTCGAAGCCGGATGGGCAATGCATGACGCCGTCGCACCAGAGGGTTGAAGAAATGCAGGCATTGAGTTCTGGGCATCTGGAAAGATGAAACATTGAGAAGTGAGTAAATTGCTGACAGTAAAAGTGCTCATCAAGTGTCAGAAAGACCTGAAAAGACACGAGGGAAAGAAAAAACGCATCAACATTTGCGGTTTAATAACAGCATTATAAAAGTGAATTTCTCATGGTTCCTTGACCAATAAGTTGATATGAAGCTAACCCTCATGCTGAAAAAACTTGATTCGAGTTGCAAGATTTTTGTTCATTAGAGGTTAGTTTTATTTTGTAAGTACACGTGCAGCATGTGTACTTACATACATATTCATCAAAAATTTAATCCGGCTCTAAGTCAGTTTTTCTATGTAAAAAAGGAGGTTTAAATCTGAGTTTTGGTTTAACAAATCTAATGAATAAGTCCAATAATGTTTACTTTTCTATTCCAGAATAAATGCTTATTTTGTTTGTGTGCTTACTGATAAAAATCACAACTAAGTATTTCATATTTTTAAGTAAAAATTGTTTATGATTTCAAAATGAGATTGTTTTTGATAAGCTATAATCCACCACGAGTGTTTCACATTTCGTAGATAAAATAAATTCATAATTTTAAATTCTTTTGGCGTTATTTCAACAACCTTTGACCATTTATTCCGATTAAACTAAGATTTTAAATATGATTTTCACCATGCAAACTCTAGTTGCATGAAAGTTATTTATAGTGACCAAAAATGTGAAATATCTCAAATGTCAAATATTTCAACAGTTAAATTATACGAGTATTTGTTTTGCTGTACAATGTTTGTTTTTTCAAAAGAAAAGTTCTAAACCGGAATTAATATTTTTTACATCTTTCATTCGATTTCATTTTTTTTTTTTTAAATAGATTTGTGGAAAGGAATGCAATCCACCAACCTATTTTGCCTAGCCAGTTGTCTTCATGCGAAGGCAGAAGCTTGTGTGCATGCAACGGCATCTGTTTAACCAGGGTCGAAGTTATCGTCGCGGGATTCGAATCAGCGTTATCCGGTTCCAAATAACCTGTCTTGATCCCCGCGGCCATAACACCGACCACCATTATCTCCACTATTTCCTTACAAGTTGGAGACATTAATAATTAATTCATAAGTTAACGTTTTGTAGTGACAGGTGGCCGAAAAGGATCGTCCAAGGGCGGCCTAAAATGTCCAAGAGGGGAGTGAGGAGACCCCAATTGAGGTGGCTGGACGACATCAAGGGAACTACAGGCAGAAGATGGCTGAACACAACAGCAAACAGACAGAGGTGGAAAGGATCGGAGGAGTCCAGGAGTGGTCTGAGAAAGACTGAGGAAAAAGAAGAAGCAGGAAAATGTAGAAAGAAAAACTCAGGAAAATATAAGTGATTCAGCTGTAAGCGGTGCGCACGTTTTTAATTTTCATGTCCAAGCATTCATCATGTTAATCATTGGAATTTCGCAAAGCCCTCGGAGGGTGAGCGCGTAAATAATTGTAGAACATTACAAGGGTGGGGGGGTGAAACAATGAAGCGAATTAAGGGTAGCAATAAGCCTTCGCAGTCATAAAATAAATTTCTCGCATTTTCGCCCCGAGTCCAGTACTGCAAGTAACAACTTTTGCAACGTGACGTAGTCGGCGAGTATTCCAAATTTTGTGGCGCTAAAAAATTGCACAGATGTACCGAAATTCATGTATGGAAGTGAATCATGGTATTATTGTAAATGATTTCGGGTTCGCTTCGAATAAAATTGCAGTTGAATTTATTTTTACAGTTTTTATTGTAAATCTTTATAGCACCTCTATAACTTTACTAACAAAAATTCGAAAACACTCGATGACTTTATTACGTCGTAAAAATTATTTACTACTAGTATTTCTACTCCCTAGTCCAGTTCCCAAGAGGATGAATGAAAATGTTTAAAATGTGGAGTTTTCCTTTTGCTTTTAGATGTTATTACGGTGAGATGTGAAAAAAATTCATATGCTTTGTAAAGTAATGAAGACTAACCCATGAATTCGAAAATCCTACACGCACTCCCCTTAGGCCCATTGATCAATATAAAAGACATAGATGACTTACGTCTATTTTTTCCATAGTAACAAACGTACCATGAAACGAGTTTATAATAATAATAATAATATTAGGATGATTTATTTGGTGAGCGCTGTTTTTGTGTGTATCACACCTCAAGAGCCCTCTGCGAGCTTGGTCGTCGCTGTAGAAAGCGCCAATTCTCAAGCAAGACCCAGTTATTGTAAGGTTGGATGGACCTTTCAGTGACCGGTCTTTGGTAAAGGTTTATGAATTTTTCAACTCAGCGAAGAGCACATTCGAAATATAAATGGTATTTTTTTGTGCTCCACCGAGATCCGAATCCACAACCTTCCATTTACGAGTCCGAAGTGTTGCCACTGGACTATGGACCGGTCCAAGTTTAGTAGGTAAACAACGAAAAAGAGATGTAAGATAATGTTACGAATATGCAGGATATTTTGGAGATGTGTTAGTGTAATAATAAGTCTCTCAAGAAATAAATATAATCTAGATTAGATAGGTCATTTGTGATATAATTTGAATCTGTTCGAGATTAATTAAGTGTTGAGTCAAATGATTTGTTGAAATCTGACAAGCGGGTGTGTAGTGATTTTCCAAGTTTCGAGAATGATCTTTAGTTTTTATATAAATTAAGTACCGAATTTCCGTGTAGCAAAAAAATATGTACACCAATGGACGAACTATATATCATGCAAATGAAAATTTTGTAACTCAAAATGACCATTTTTAATTACCAATAAGGTCTAAGCTATGTGTTAGAAGTGATGATAAATACGACGGTAAAGAACACATTGTTTCATTTTATGAATTCGTACTCTTTCTTGTAAAAGAATCAGTTTCATTCGGATAAAGCAATTACTGTTATCTGAAAATGTAAAGTGTGGAGAAAAACGTCAAATTATTGTTACATATTTGTGAAAAAACTGTGTAAATCAAGATGAAATAATGGGTTAAATGAAGTAGCCAATTATAGTTTGATTATACCTAATTATTACCGTCATGTAATATGTAAGAATAGATTGCTTGAATAACAAAACCTACAGAAATGTATAAACATCGCAAAATTATTGATATTTTATAAAACAGTGCTGATGATCAAACTACGTACTTTTAGATCAGAACGCTAATGCCATGCCCTGTATTCCTTTAGTTCCTTTGTAGATTTTAAAAGTGATGCATTATTATTAAAAATTATAATTAAAGTTGTGATGAAGTAGCTTAAAAGCACAATCGCTCCTATATTTTAAACAAGAAATAGCAACTTTGCAAAAAAATATCACAGAAATGCGAGCCGAAAAAAAAATTAACACGAAAAATACTCGTAAGTTGTCGTGACGTTGGAGGTCCGTCCTTTTCAGTGTACTCACTTAAGCTTCATGGGCGTACCCACGACGGCAAAAAAAGGGGGGTGAGGTTAGTATACTATGAAAAAAAAAGGAAGGGGGGTTGTGAGCTTAGTATACTGCGAAAAAAAGGGGAGGTGTGGGTGAAAGAGGCAGAAATAAAGTCATCAACGTAATGGGTCGGCGCGACATTTTTCACCAATTCCAAACTGGAGTAAATTTTTTTTTTGCTTCAGCCATAATTGCGATCGGTACCAACCGTCCCCGTTCCACTTCTTCGGGGGCCTTCGGGGGCGCGTCGAGGAAATACGACGTTTATATTTTTAAATTTGGAAGCGGATGCCATCTTGGAAAATGACAACTTGAATGAGCCGAGTGGGGGTTGGGGCCACTTCATTTTTCAGATGATGAGGGGTCCTTCACTCCATTTTGTGACATTTCGTGGAGTTATTAAATTTCTGGAAATGTTTTATTACTTTTCTCTAAATAACAGGTACCGAGTCAATAAAAAACAAACTTGTAAAAATATTCTACAATTTTTTTTTATATGCTTATATTTAACAACAATGTATTATTGTCTCATACAAACTTATAGCCATATTTAAGGCTTGTCTTGGTATAATTAAATTATGAGACTGCATACTTCGGCATTGTGATATTTTTTTAAAATTTGGAGCGAAGCTCGCCATTTCTGGAGTTTTCGCTTGTGGTTAATTCGAACTGGAGTATTTTGAGAAATAGGTAACTAAAATATATTGAAACATGAAAATACCAGGCCTTAGTGCAGTTAATTAAACCAATATTACCTATTTCCGAAATACTTTGATTGTAGCATTTTTTACCAAAAATATTTTATGAATTAAGAATACATTCAAAAGTGACAACTGTTTTCTTCAAATGCCTTCAAATTTAAGGTTGGCAATTTTCACGACCAAAAACAATCGTTTTTACTTTACACAATATTATAAATTTCAAGAAACTTGATTCCTAATCTTCGACATCTTTATAGACACTTATGCATACTTTTCATATATAATCAAACGTAATGGGAAAAAATACAAAAAATAGTATTTTATTACACTGGAAGCTTTACAATATGATTTCTTTATTATGAAGCCAATTTACATGTCAAAGGAAAATTTCACCGTCAAATCACTACGCGAGATTGACGAAAAAGGGGATTCTTTGTATTTTTCAATGAAACAACACGTTATGAAAATGTCGTCGCTGAAATTACCCCAAAATTACGCTGAGAACTCGATGAGAGGTAAGCACGAACCCCAATAATAATACTGTAATCGTATGTTTTTTCTAGTCATTGAACTATGGGTACCTACAATAAAGACATTAAGCTCGTCCATTTTTCATGTTTTCTTTGAAGAAAGATTGAGATTTGCTTTAAAATTGAATTTCACCATTTATTTTCAATTCAAGCTGTCTAATTTGATGTAAGTATTTGGCTTAAATATATAGTTACCTTTTGAATTTTATGATTTTTTTAAAGTGCGGATATACGATTATTACCGGGCAAATGTATACATATACATATGTAAGAGTGTCAGGGTTCTCCATTCCGGATGCAAGGGCAGACAACTAATTGCCCTCGAAACTTTAGAAATCCATAAACACAAAAATTCTAATTCTTATAGTTTGATCAATGTTCAAATTCTTGCTGCTTCACCTTTGTTATTACCTATATGTACATCTTTGTCGTAACTCAATATTTTTATTTTTCTATGGTTTTTGTCTTGTCAATTTTGTAATATGTCCTCTTGATAATGGCGTGAACATGTCGAAAGTACTTGAGATGAAATAAACACTCAATTTGTGAAAATAAAACTGTGTGTTTTTTAAGTTTTTATAATTTCTTATACAAATATTCACTTTAAAGGTAAAACTTAAAATGTGACATATGACGTTAACATAGGTTTCTCAGATAAATGCACATTTTTTCGTATTTTCTACGAGAGAAAACACTACAAAAGTGTGAAGATCTTATAGCATGGAAGTTTTTCGGAGCACTGCCTTTAAATTTAATTTACTTGCTATAAAAACTTACTCCCCATAAAATATTTGACCCACAATTTCTCAAATTAATGAATCAGCATTTATTCAATTCTACCTTTAAGGTGGCAATATGAAATTGTTTTTTTTAAGTTCTGCCCCTGCAGTCTCTACTTATCGATCGATCATTTCGGTAGATAACAAGCCATAACATGTGGTTGCGAGTGAAGAGCACAATAGTCAAATTTTGTCTTTGAAATTTGTTTGAAGAACATTTAACAGACAATAATTTAAAAGACAACTGCTCACGCTCCAAAATCACTTGAGACAAAGCTAACCGTAGCAAAACAGCAAATGTCAAAAACTCGCGAGCGATTTGGCATACCAAACGGCTATAATATTTTTCTTATACATCGATAAGGTGATTTTAAGGTGAAAAAACCCTATCATTAAAAGGGAAAACTTATTCTTCATCTGCCTCTTCAGTTCAAATTGGCTATCAAAATATCGAATTGTACCTTTAATACTGAGGCATGAAAAATAAATCTTGGGCTTCTATCAAAAATAACGTGTAACATAAACTTGCAGTATTCAAATTTTAAAGGCGAAAACGTAATACAAAATTAGAGCCCCTTCCATCAATAATAATTCCAATAACAACAATTATAGACTGCTTCGTGGCCTAGTGGTTAGCACATCGGACTCGTAAATAAATAGAAAAACTAGTGGGTTCGACTCCTGTCGGAGCACAAAAAATGATAAACACGCAGAGCGCTCTTGAGGTGTGATTTACACAAATACAGCGCTCACATAATAAATCACCCTAATATCTGTAATCTAAGCTGCAAAAATACATAAGATGTAAGATTCATATTAAATGCATTCCCATAAGCAGACACGTATACGTTCGCGCTTACACATGCCACATGTGGACCTACAATATAAAAACCCAAATCTGAAAATGAACATTACCACTGAAACTCTTGCTGACCTTCCCTGAAATAGGGGTGACATTGGTAAAGTGAACCATTTTTTTTACAGTATGGGTGGTCACTGGTCAGTCTCATACCAACCTATAAGTCAAGGACCTCATTTACAATGGAGATAAAACAAGGAGATTCATAAATAATGAATTTTAATAAAAAATACGAAAAAATGTTTCTACGCTCATGTTGAAATCAAAGTAAAGTTCATCGGGTCGTAGCGAAAGGAAGCAAAATCAATTTCAGGCTTTTCGAAATAACGAAATATAAATACAAGTCGTCACCGCCTGGTCCAATGATAACAGTGCTGGCAAAAAATTAATTCCGATCACGCCCGACGTTACATTGCCAAAGGAGGGAAAAAAATCACATATAATTCCTTGCTTTCTAGCGCGAAACCTCGAAGGCTTTCGCAATTTTCGGATTGTATAAACGATCCATATAATGGAGCCCCGGCCGATAATTTTAATCTGCTTTTTTTGAAACATTTTATCCGCCCGGGGTCGGGCGAAGCCTCAACAAAAAAAACCTTTGAGAAAATGAAAAATAAATACGTATAGGTTTGAAGGGGTTTTTTTGAGGTTGGTTTTTTATCGCACGCCCTGGTGTTGAATGTTAGAGTCGCGGTAGAAATATAGAAATTATCTGTGATGTTAACTTTCACTTAATAAAACGATACTGTTCTTACAAATTGATTGTTTTTTCGCCTTTCCACACACAATAGCCTTGGACCGGTCCAGTGGCAACACTTCGGACTCATAAATAGAAGGTTGTGGACTCGAATCCCGGCGGAGCACAAAAAAAATACCATTTATATTTCCAAATGTGCTCTTCGCTGGGTTGAAAAATTCATAAACCTTTACCAATGACCGGTCACCAAAGGTCCATCCAACCTTACAACAACTGGGTCTTGCTTGTAAATTGGCTCTTTCTACGGCGACGACCAAGCTCGCAAAGAAGGTATTGATGCATTTTTTAAAGAAAATTTCTGGTATGGGCGAGCGGATAAGGCGTTGGCACTTGGATATGCGTTATTGAAACCACAGCAAGTTCGAACCCCGCCTGCGCCGTGCCCTATCGACAATAACTTTGGCCCTGGTTTATTGAATAATTTATAATTCTTTAAATACTTAAAAATGAATTATAATACCTGTTCTGAAACCAAAAATCAAGTTTTGTCTTTTTTTGTTGTTGTAAAAACCAAGTGATCTTTTTCAAACGGATTGAGCTATAATCTATAATAATCTATAATCTAAGTTGCAAGGATATATTCATTTAAAGCTCTCAGATGTATGCCCACAAACCAACAAGTGTAGTTCGCGCTTACAAATGCTGAATGTGTACTTACAAATAAAATCCAAACCTCAAATGAACATAAGCCCCACAACTTTTGCCGACCTTCCCTGAAACAGGGGTGACATTGGCAAAGTGAACCATTTTTTACAGTATGGGTGGTCAGCCTCATACCAACCTATAAGTCAAGGAATATGAATAATAAATTACATTTAAATATAAAAAAGAACAAAACCTTACAAAGAAATCTATACAAAAAAAGTCAAAAATTTCCTATGCAAAAAAATGTAGCAAATGAATACACCAACATTAGAAATCAACATTGCAGATTAGCCGCCACTTCTTCCTGTCCTTGCATACTTCTTTCATTTCATCCAGAGTCATAACCTTTTTCATACAAGTCCTCCTTTTATTATGACTCTGGATATCCCATTCATTCGCTATTTCTGAAATTTGATCCTTCCATACTTTTCTCGGTCTTCCTCTACCACGACATCCATCTATTCTAGCAACATATACTTTTTTCGTCAATCTTTCATCACTCATTCTCTCCAAATGCCCGAACCATCTTAACATACTTCTTTTAATCTTCACTTTCACACTTTCCCTTACACCACATTCTTCTCTTACAAAATCATTCCTCACCCTGTCACTTCGTTTTTTCCCAATCATACTTCTTAGATAGTCCATTTCTACTGTATGGACTTTACTAATTTCCCTTTCACTCACCGTCCAGGCTTCACTTCCATACGTCAAGGTTGGCACTAGTATACCACCGTGCACCGCCAATCTAACATTTTTTGAGAGATTTTGGTTCCTGGCGATGCAAGCGGGAACCAAAAAAAAAGAGCAATGAAACTTTATTATGAATAACAGTTTTTTTAAAAAATAGGTAAAAATAGTTGCAGCGTTTTACAGTGGCGTGGACAGTACGGGCTCAGTCGATAAGGGATGTAAAAGTGCTAAGGGAGAGGGGTGGGGAAGGGGTTGGAACAGGGGATGAGGGGTGTTACACTAGCGAGGAAAACCTAATACAGTAATCAACTTAGAGCAGAATCAAAATTCTCGAAAAATAAAACGTTACAATAAAATATTTTATTTTTGGTTCAATGTTCACTTTAGTTATTGTTTTTTTATACGCTGAACACAAAATGCATAAATGTTCTGCCATCATAAAGTAGGATATACATTTTTCCTTTAAATACCTATATTTTGTACTTTACTTTTTTATCTATGTCTTTTTCTTAAGAAGATTATTGTTATTTCTTGAACAGTCAATTCATTTTTTTAATTCAGAAAGAACGGGACTCGAGAAAAATAATTAGTATTTTTTTACAATATTACAAATTAAAAATCAAAAACAATTTTTATATGGATACGGGGCGAGCAAAATTTACTAATTTATAACAAATATAAAAAAACAAAATAAAAATAACAAATTTTTAATATTTGAAAAATGAAGGGTTACAAAGTGAATGCCCCATCAATTAATGATAGTATTTTTTACGCTTAGATATTCAGCTACGATATAATTACACAAATAACCAATGTTTTCACAAAAAAGATGTATGGTTTTGCTGTATCCTTGAATAAAATATAATTGTACGTCGTATGCCATTATGGTGTTTAACTGTCCATTTTGTTAGTTATGATGCAATCCTTAAGCATCGTAACTTTAATGCGCACTAAAAAGTAATGACACATAACACGCCTCACCTCTGTTCGCTATTTTTTATTGCATATCCTTGCAATGAAAGTAGACCAACACCGGAAAGTTGCTTTCCGGGATCTGTTGTCATGGTCTTTTGGGAATGAAGCTTCCGGACGTTTCGCCTATACCTATCTGTGATGGGCTATTTCAGCGTGATGGTGATGTGAATTAGATGTTGATGCAACTGTTGAAACTAAAGTGAGGTAGAATCAATATTCATAATCCAAATCAGTAATTTTTCATGATAATGACCGTTAAATCATGACTCCTTGTAACAATAATGATTACTTTTTTCGGCAAATCGATCGAATGCGAAAAGCTGAATTTAGTGTATTTACTTATAGATACTCGTATTATCGTTGACACTTTTCAATTCAACAAACTGTTAGGTTGGTATGAGGCGGACCACCCATACAGTAAAAATGGTTCACTTTGCCAATTTCACCTCTGTGTCAGGGAAGGTCGGCAAAAGTTGTAGGGTTTATGTTCATTTGAGGTTGGGATTTTACTTGTATGCACACATTCAGCAATTTGTAAGCGCGAACTACACCTGCTTGTTTTTGGACATGATATGAGCTTTAAATGTTAATATATCTTTGCAACTTGGATTATAGATTAAAGATGCTTTGTGGTTTCTCGCATACTGCTCCAAGTTTTAAAATGAAATCCATAGATGACACTTTACAGCTGACAAACACATACATGTAGAAACAAGATAAGTAAGCGAAATACCTCATATATTTTGCATCCGCGAATAAATCTCAAAGCTAGTAGATTAGCAAGTCAAACCGCTGGCTTAATATGGAATATCGAAGCGGGCAAGCTAGAGCGCGGACCAGTACAGTATAAATTGCACGTGAAACATAAAACCATAAAGACATTACTTACCCATAAATGTGATTTCGTGTAGCGTGTCCCTTATACAAGGGGCAATCAAAAGTTTATACCTACGCTGGGAATACTATTTGCCAAGTAGGTGTAAAAAAACCACGCCGTTTTACCGAAAATGTATGAAAGACAAAACGCTCTCTGCACGCGATGTTTAAGTTTGGATACTAATTTGGTAAACGCTTACGTTGAAGTTTGAGTGTAAAGTTTTATACTTGGGGTACAGTATGAAACATGTACAACGGTGTAAATTGTGAAAAAATTTACAACTCTTTTTATACACTACTTTTTACAGGACGTGATTAACATCAAACTTGTGGTGACATTTTTTCATATTTTCTGATGAACTTTAAGAGCGATTTAAAAAAATATATGTTTCGTAAACTTTATGGTCTTTATATTAAAAGAGTGACAGTAATAAAAAACTGTGTCAAGAAATTTAATTAATTGAGTAGTTTAAGTTTTTTCAAAACTATATATTATCAAAAATATTTCACATTAACAAAAACCTGCTTCTCGCGAGACTAAACAATGTACCTATGATTCTGCAATTAAAAATATAAATATATTGTAACGATTATGCTGTGTGAAGGAATATCCTCGAAGCGACTAGTGCTTCTAGACTAAGTACTTGTAACAATAATTATTATTCGAGAACAAAATAGATAGATCCGTATAAGGAGAGCGGACAGTCGCTTGCGGGCATTCTGTAATTGAGCATCGACCTGTAAAGTACTAACTGAAACATTGTAAAACAGAACAGAAGATAAATCTAAATAAATACAAATCCTCGTTTTTATTAAACAAGTTAGTTAAATCTATTGAACCTGCTAAAAACGGTACAATATGTATATATATATCACTTAAACAAATCGATTAAAATGTGCAAAAGCGTGCTTTTTTAAATATTTGTTTTGAGTTAACATTTTCTCAGTTATATATTTTTTTAAACTTTATAATTTAGGTAAATAATTAATAAACTAGCCAGATTTTTTCATGACTATCACTCTTTTACTATAATAACGTTTAAGAAACAAAAACGACAGGTTTAGGGTATATATAGCGCTAATAAGTATCTAGATATTTTTTCATTATTGAATGGGAGACCTTCCCTGAAACAGGAATGACATTGGCAAGGTGGACCGTATTTTATAGTGTGAATGGTAAAGTTCATACCAATATATGTATAAGTGAAGGGATAATCAGCTATTAGAAAAAGAAAGATGAACGTTTTAAGACCAGACAAAAGCAAATTTGAACATGATTAGACGACATCTTTTTTGCGTTTCGCTGAGAATCAAATCTACTTCCTTTAGATAACGAATGAAAAACGTTAAGCATTAGGCTACAGACTATCTTTTTAATGGCCAAACACCTATTGTAAAAATATTCACTAAAAATACTTTTGCTAGCATTCCGACCGGTGTTTCTTGCGATTTTCCGAATCGGATAAGAGGGAGCGACACAAGGGTTGGTGCAAGGCAAAGCCAATTTTGTACGTTGTTGCACAGGATGGGAGGGGGGGGGGGGGGGGGAGGGTAGATTTATCTCTAACGTTGAAAAATGTCTCGGAAAAATTGCACTCGGGTCCGGTCCGAGCTGCCCGCTAAAAAGTCTCCGAAAACACGACATGAAAAAGCGGCAGACTTTAATGAAAGCGATTGCACGGAATTGATTCCATTTTCCATCTTTTTTTTGGGCTCATAAATTTGAGCGTTGATCTACCTGCCATAAGTTTTTCAATTTCCCTGTACTTGTTTTTCATACTTTAGTTTTAGACTTTAATAGAGCGATTAAGGATGAAAAAAAAATATAAGTGCAAACATTTGTAAGAATATTTTGTTAACCTATAATCCTTCGACTTATAGGTTGGTATGAGGCTGAACCCCCATGCTGTACCCGTTCTTGGGAAATACTCCCTAACAGTGGCGAAGGGTGCCACGCAACTCGATTCCCATCGGTTTCCCTTTTAAAATGAGGCAAACATGATAAAAAAGTAGACTCCATGGTTTCAATGGGGAAAAATACGTATTGTTTCTTTGGTTTTAAATGTATTTTTTTACTTTGTGCCTATATTTTTTAACTACTTTGTTGCCTCATTTTAAAAGTCAAGCCGATGGGAATCGAGTTGTATGGCACCCTTCGCCACTGGAGCCCCTAATAAGAATAAATATATCTGAGAATCATCATTGCAGGGAGAAGAGCTCTGTATTCAAAGATAGAAACTGGTGTTTCATAAGAGAAGAGGAAGCAGAAGAGAATTAAGAGAAGAAGAAGAATAACCGAAATCATCAGGAAATGTGTCTTTTCTATTCCAAAGAGCAACAAATTGGTATGTTATGTACCAAATTGTATCATTTCATGTTTTATCCTCATTTATCAAGAGCATGCGGGAGATGTCTGCTTGTGGGAATGCGTTTAATATGAATCTTAAATGATATATATAACTTTGCAGCTTAGATTTAGATTAGATATGAGTCGTATAGAATCAAAGGTGGTCATTTTGGATTTTTCCAAAAATGACATAAATATATAGAAACACAGGATATTGTTTTCTCATCAATGCAATGTCTTTATCTTTCACTGTGTTAATAGATCCACCCTAAAAAATATAATATCTTTATCTTATGTTCGAAAAAGCCCTAGATTGCCGTCTCTGATTTTACACGACTCATATCGCACGCTATATTGCACTGTCATTGGAGTGGTCATCTCACGAGCGAGGCTGACTCTGCAGGACGGTGCCAAGTTGGCTGCACGAGCAGTTGGAAAACGAGAAGAAAAAGAGAACAGCAAAGAGTGGGAAGAAAACGAAGATAAAATGAGAGGAAAACTGGGAATTAATTGATGTGGGACGCCGGATGGTCCCCGACAAATAAAACCTGATTGCTCTATCGCATACCCGAGTAGAGTACTTACATACATACGTGGGTTGTACTGGAAGTATCAGGATTAAATCACGAAAACGCTACTGAAACTATGCTACACAAATAGGGCAACTTTTTAGTTAACCTTTTTCCCATACTTTACTTTTATTTCGTGGCTAGAAAGTCATATAGAATAAATCCTTAATAAAAGGCAAATCTGCAGAGACTTTTGCCACCGCCAGTGGAATGGGGACAGAGACACGGCCAGGTGACGACATAATTTTAACTTTGTAAATTCATGTGCGGACATTATTGCAGTTTTTCCTTAGAATCCTGTGTGACTTTTTGTTTCATAGGATTAATTTTATACACGCTCAAGGATGATCGCCAATCTTGACTGAAGAGGTGCAGGAAGAAGATGAATTGTTAAGACGACGGATTTTTTTTTAAATATATATTTTGTATTTTTCAAAATAAATGCATTCCAAAAAGCTATTGGTAACTTATCAAATTATGTTTTATAATAGTGTACCAAATTCAGGGGAAGATAAGCCAAAAAAAATTTTTCAATGTATTAAACTTTGCTATTGACTTTGGGTCTTGCTTGAGTATTGACACTTTGTAGTGACGACCAAGCTCGTACACCTCTGCAGCACTACAACAAGCGTCATACACCCCTAGAGTCTCTAGAATCTAGGGAGTCTCCCGCACAGAGGGTTTCTTTAAAAAAAAAAAATGCATAATTCGAATGAAAAGTAGCTAATTAATTCAGGAACCTTCAGTATGACCTCCCTTACTAACATCTCCAAGAGGTGTTTAAAAGACGTTTCTCCAGATGAAAATGATCCTTTGATCTTTGGTTGGTCAAAGAAAATCCTGAATGAGATCTTTGGGAAGACCAGTTTAAATGACTTATTTATGTGATATTTCAGCTGTTTAATGTAATCTAATCTAAGTCGCAAAAAATGTTACATTGGGGATTCACATTATATGTATTCTCACAAGCAGACACGTACAAGTTCGCGCTTGCACATGCCGCATGTGAACCTACAACATAAAAAAACAAATCTCAAATGGACATACACCCTGCAACTCTTGCCGTCTTTTACCTGAAACAGGGGTGATTGGCAAAGTGAACCATTTTTACAGCATTGGTGGTCAGCCGCATACCAAACTATGTCAAGGAACTATGATTAACAAGAAGATAGGATTAAAAAAAAAAATTTGGAAAAAAATAATTTTGGGGAATCGAGAAGACTATCTTTCTATGAAATTTCACTAAGGAAGACTAGAGACTATACTCAGCTCTACAAAAAAATATTCCATCCCCAAATCACATCCCGAAATATCGAAATTGATAACATATATTGTAATGGATTCATTTTAGGGATTCTGTGGACTGGAAACAGAATAGCTCACTCAAGAGAGCGCTAACTATCCTGAGACTGAGTATTAGCTAAAGAAGGTTCGAAAGGAAGATGCTGGAAATCAGCCTCAGAGACAGGGTTTCCAAATAGAAGATTCGCAGATGCACTGGTGTTACAGATATCGTATAGAGCAGGGTCTACTGAAAGTGGCGCTGGGCAGGCTACGTCGTAAGACAGGACCAAAATGAGTGGACGAAAAGGATCGTCCAAAAAGAGGCCTACGTCAAGAATTGGACTGAGAAAGAAGACTAAAAAAAAGATGTGAATATGGAATATACTTTAATCTATAATCTAAGTTGCAAAGATATATTAACATTTTAATGTTAAGCTTTTAAGCTCATATCAAATGCATGCCCACAAACAAACACGTGTAGTTCGCGCTTACAAATTCTGAATGTGTACTTACAAACAAAATCCAAACCTCAAATGAACATAAACCCTACAACTTTTGCCGACCTTCCCTGACACAGGGGTGACATTGGAAAAGTGAACCATTTTGTACAGTATGGATGGTCAGCCTCATACCAACCTATAAGTTGATAAATTCGGAAAATAGAAAAAATCCGTATCCGTGAATACATAAAACATTTAAAGCTACACATTAAATGCAACTTCTTGCCGCGTTTCTCCTGAAGAGGTCACATGTAGCGAGTGGAATCTATTAACTTTTGCAGGTAACAGGGACGATCTTACGCCAACCACTTTACTTGAAGTGGTGGTTTACAGCTCCCGAGGAGGATGGTACTCATTTTTTGTTAAGTCTGACTAAGCCCTGACAAAGCAAACCCCATTCCACGTTTAAGCACTCTACTAACTGAGCTATCGACGCGACGTTATTGGTCAACTTATTAAAAATTTCAAGAGTAGAACAGAAATCACAGGTGTTTTCGGCTTTGACTGGAAATACAACGTTCAAAAAATTTGTATTGTTTTGCAAAGGGGCCATGTTTCATTTTCTTAAACACAGGTTTGTTTTATAAGGGCTTGTTTTACAATGATCCGAAAGGGATGAAAAGGGCAAGAAGGGGGAGGGGGGTGAGAAGGGAAGAAAACAAAAGGGGGAGGGGGGAATCGATTCAAATCTCGGTCGCGGCATCTGTTGCAAAAATGTAAATTTTATTTTTTGTTTCGGCTATTGGAATTGACCCCGGCATACAAATAAGCTTGTACCATTGCGTAAGCTCAAAAATACATGTAAATTAAAACGCTCCTTGGAGGCGCTGTTTGTGGTATCTGTGTATTTTTGGTAAAACGTTGCGGTTGAGTATGAATGCGATTATTTTGTACTTGGGGTAGTGTTTCTACTGGTTGTGTATTATTTTTCAAAAATAAAACCTCGCGATAGCAAGGGAAATTTATTTGAAATTTTGAATGCTTTTCTTAAATAAATATTTATTAGCAGATTGTGTTTAGAATGCTAATGGAGATAAAGAAAATGTACGTCATCCTGTTGTAAGAATTGTAATTTTGAAACCGGTGGATTTTTCGAAATAGAACTTGTACGTGTCTGCTTGTGAGAATGTTTGTAATGTGAATCCGCAATGCTTCATACTTTTGCAACTTAGATTAAAATGTATTCCAAAATAAAATAACGAGGATGTTACTCAGTTTTCCAAAGAAATGAGTACCATCCCTCGCAGGAGCTGGCAAAACTCCAACTTCAAATGAAATGGTGGAATGTTTGCTGTAAAAATAAAAAGGTTCCAATCGCCACATACGACCCCTTCGGGGAAAGCGCGGCAAGCAGTGACACTATATGTGTAGCTTAGTTAGTAAAAAAAAACTTGCCTCGACGTTTTTGGTTTGCTTTATATTTTCCTATGGAAATGAGCATGTTAGGAGTGACAAGAAAATATGTACATACGTGTACAATTTTTATAGCTCAATGAAAAATCCTTTAATGTCTTTAAAACTATTGATAATTTCATAATCAAATCCAAATATTCAACCACCAAATTTTTAATTTAGTTAATTAAAAAAAACACTCATTTCAACAGCATGTGCGGTCATATTTTTGTCCGACCACAAAATGGGCGTATTTAAAAACGCATTTCGCATCTCCTAATAGTGGTTCATTTTCGATAACGCGAGAGCGTGCAAACACGACCAAGCGCTTTCGTTTTGAAAAATACAAACTGCAAAAAAAAAAAGTACACAGCATCCGGGAATCGCACCACGTTTTCCGGCCTCACAAAATGGGGTAATTTGGGGTTTTTTCCATTAAGCCACCGCACCGTCTCGCTTCATGCAGTCGTCCCAGGCCCATCGTTTTAGCATCAATCTGCCCCCTCAGTACAAAACTGTTCGTTTAAACAAACAAAAAAGTATATCAAAAATACAACAGCGCTTCAAGTGAGGCTTCTAGTTTCTGTACATTTTGAAGAGAAACTTTTTGAAAGGGTTTTATACTTGGGGTAGTTTTTTTTTTCAGTTAGGCTTGTTTGTGATGGTTGCGACATGCCACACTGGACAGCTGATTTCCTTTATAGAGGATTTTTGTAGAGGATTCCGTACAAAATAAACTGGTGAAAATACATTTACAATGCATGAATCTTTAATTTAAGAAGAACTGTGATTTTTTTGTAGAAATGATTAATCCAAATCTACTTTTGTGTGAAATTAATATCAAGAATGGTGAAAAAAGTAAAAATTTTAAATTGTATTTTTCTTTAATATTTAGTAAAAATAAATTAATCCAGGAAGAATATTTTGACTAGGATTAGAACGTTCAATATGTATTAAGGGAATTATAGCTAAATTATAGCTTAGTATGAAAATTATCACTTATTACTTAAAAATAGTGCACTTTGCCAATGCCAGTCTTGTTTCAGGGAAGACCCGCAAAAGTTGCAGTTCATTTGAGGTTTGCATTTTAATTTGTAAGGAAACATGCAGTTTTAATTGTAAGAGTGAATTTGCACGTACCTGATTGTAGGCATGCATTTTATATGAATTTTAAATGTTTATATATCTTTCCAGCTTAGATTTTAGATGGAAGATTATAAACTTGAAAAAGAAAATATCAGCATTATTATAAAAACAAAAAGAAGACGACTGTCTTTAAAAAACTGTTTGAAAACCATACATTCTTCATTCATTTAACTGATCTTTCCATGTTTTCTTGTATACGGGCATATTTTCTTTCAACATCATAAAATTTAGAAAAATAAGAAAAATGGCGGATGGTAAATACCTGAAAGGGCAATCCATAGGCAGCATGGCTGAAGAGCTCAAGGCTGTAACCGCTGGTCTCTTAGCAACCTCGATCCACTTCACTATGTACCTCCCGGCTTCTCTTTGGATGAATTCCACGACAAAACTCCGAGAGTTTGGTTTCAATATTAGCTCAGACTCCGACTGATCTCCATTTAACTTCCATCCCTTGGAAAACATCTCGACTGTTTGTACATCAAAGTTTGTTTTATCATACCCAGCGCTGGGCACTGGACAAATTTCCTTAGGTGAGTTTGTCTCTAAAGCGTGGTAAATCAATATGCGGTTCATGGTCGGACAAATAGACGCCGATATCTGATGGTTAACTTCGAAACCGTTGATTTTCAAAAATAGATAGTTTATGTTTGAATCTGTCGGCTCAATCAACCAAGGTTGGTGTATACAACTATCTATAGCCAAGTCATCTGATCTTACACTCTCTGAAACGATATTTGCATCGATTATTTCAGATACAGGCGATTCGTTTAATTGTGGATTCTTTAACAATATCTCTCCACTTGATCCTTTGAGCTTTCTGTCGGTCCAACCAGAAGCGCAAACATTATCTTCAGGTGAGTTAATAGGAACAAACTGGTATTCCCCTTCAAACCCAAAATCATCGAAGTCTTCTGTGATGTTCATCATAGTGATGGTCAAATTCACTTCAACAACTGGTGCACTTAGAGTGTGGATGGTGAGGGAATCAGTCATATTTGAACAAATGCAATCTCTTGGTAGAGCAATATTTGGCCATGGGTATTCAGTGATCTTCAATTCAGCAAAACCCAATGCTTTATTAATTGGAAACCTTATCCTGTCACACTTCCATCTACCAGTTCTCGTATCTTTGTGTGAATGGCATTCCTTATTCCCAAAAGAAGTTTTGGTAAAGGTTAACCTTATTCTTTCACCGGCTCCTGCTTCAAATCTCAAGATGCAGCTCATATTCTGTGATCCTCCTCTTCCGTAGAAGAATATGCTTTTGGGAGATTGGAATGAACCTGAATTTGGACCTCCAGGTGTGGAACGGAAGAGTCTATCACATAAACTAGCTGAACCGCGGATTGGTTGTCCTAGTTGACTGATGTCTACAAACTCGTAGCGTATCAAAAACACAATGGGGTACAGAGCGGATCCTTGTTTGACGATCTGCAACAAAAATACATAATTGTTCAAACAAATTGGTATGAAAGTTTATGGGCCAAAATTTATTTGAATGCTGTTGTGCACTGTACCTGTTCGATGGTCATTTCTGGCCCAGTGGTGACGTAACTTTCTTGAAGTGAGCATGGTCGAGTAGATCTTGTACTATTGCTCAGTAGTGTATGGTCGCACAATCTTGGAACTTCTTCTTTGCAAAACTCTCCGAGTAGACTGGCGTTATTCTGAAACAAACAAACAGATGATTGAAATGAAATTCGGACATCACTTCAAAGCAGTAGGTTTTCCAGATTATGAAGCCGATGGTGAAATGTATACCCATCCAAGATCCAAAATTTTGATGAAAAATAAAGATACTTGTATTAGGATAACAATGTTGTCAGTCAGCAAAACAGGCATTTTGAACAGCTGTTCAAAATTCATTTTAAAAATCATTTAGAAATTCTCTCGTGTAAGGTTTATGCGATTTCAATTTTTTTTTTTTTTTTAATATCTCTGTTCCAGGGTAAAATAAATCAGTGTGTGAATTTGGAACCGCTTTATTATGAAAAAGCTAAATTCATTGTTAAATAAGAAGATGAATAAGTATGGACTCAGCCCGAATTCAAGTAACAAAAAAATGACGTCACGTCGCCCAGCCAGGTTCCTACGGCAAAGAATATTTTATTTTTGTTATTGGTTGCGAAAGACCCTAGTCCCACAAAGCTGTGACGTTTTACCGTCGAGAAAATGAATATAACTTCAAATTTTGTGTCGTGTAAATCATTTCTATCACCATTTGTGGCTTTTCCTTTGTTTTACACTGTAACTGCCACTGTAACTGAAACTCTCTCCCCATAGCACTAGGAGTGGCCACAGTCTCTGCAAATTTGCCTCTATTTTTCCTGTCTTTGCATACCTCTTTCAATTCATTCATATGCATCACCAGTTTCATACGATTCCTTTACTTAAATTCGCTTTGTACATCCCACTCTTTCACAATTCTGAACCAGCCATACTTTTCGTCGTCTTCCTTTTCCTATTTTTTTTTCCACAGTTCCTCTATACACTGGGACCATAAGCTACAAATCAAATTACACGTACGGATAAGTTCATTGCAAATTACCCAGGATTAAGTGCTCCTCATTACGTGTCCGTGAGAACAATCTATCTCAAGCTTTACGGATAAAATATAGAGGGCGACAAACTTGCAGATAAGTTGGCCGGCATTTCCACGTCACTATGAAAAACTCTTCTCGGGAAATAATTAGTAAAAATGCCAGATTAGCATTGCCCCGTTCACCTTTTATGGAGGCGCATATTTCAAAGCGTTAAACTTTCATACAGCAATCAATTAACCCCTGTTCAGCCCCCGGGAAGCATTCTCCGACAGACAGTCTGTTCTCGACTCATCACATTTACTTTTGCAGATTCTATAATCTATGATCAAGGTTCTACGATCTACGATTTACAATCTTGGTCATCGCTATAGCAAGCGTCCATTCTCAAGCAAGATCCAGTTACTGTTTTGCTGGGTGAACCTTTGGAGAACGGTCTTTGGTAAAGGTATTTTATGCCTGAATTTTTCACCCTACGAAGAGCTTTTACTGTTCTGTATCCTGCCGCTATTCCACTAGGCGTGGCCGGTACCTCTGCAGATGCGTCTACACTTTTTTTATGTCATTGCATTTATCTTTTATCTCTTCAATATTCATCACTTCATATATACTCTTCTCTTATTCTCACTCTGCAGGTTCCATTCTTTTGCAATCTCACCTATTTGGTCTATCCATTTCTTCCTCAGTCTTCCCCCTCCTCGCTTTCCTCTGACACTTCCTCTGTACACTTTCTTCGTTAGTCGTCCATCATACATTCTTTTAATATGTCCGAACCATCTTATCATGCTCTTTTGTACTTTCATTGTCATACTATCTTTTATACCACATTCATTGAAATGATGTATGTATAAACATTTAAAGTTTATTATATGAACTGCATGCTCACTAGCAGATACGTATGAGTTCTCTTTTACACAAATGTATGTCTAGACTTAAGTATTTGAATGGTTGTGATGGTTGTACCTACTAATGTTTGCTCGAAACTTCTGCTAGAAACTGTTTTGGCAAGGTCTGGTGTATGCTAGAATATCCTTTAGTCACTTATAAATACGGATTTCAGTGCTTTGGAGAGCATCAGTATCCGAGCCGTTAAACGAGAAGTATAAACCTAGTTTAAACTGTGAACCGAATATAAGCAAATTTCAGAAAGAAATTGCGTAAAATAAATTAAATCGAAAATTTGTTAAATTTAATCCTTGTTAATCGGAACAATATACTTTACTTAGTTGTTAATATCTAAGGCCCGGTATTTCCAACTTTACCATAGCAACTTTATAATGAACAAAAAGGACGCACTTGTGTCAATCGTGTGGATTGTTTTCAATTCCAAGCTATAAATGCGAACTACAAAAGAGCTTCTGCCAACCATTAAGCAGAGAAAACTGATGTACCTACCTACTTTGGTCACATTTTGAGAAATGAGAAATACCGTCTCCTTCGTCTCATCATACAGGGTAAGATTGAGAGGAAAAGATCCCAGGAACGCCGAAGGACATTGTGGCTAAAAGACCTGTGGTTCGGCAGAAGCACCAAGTCCCTGTTTCGAGCCGCAGCATCCAAAGTCAAAATAGCCATGATGATCGCCTATCTTTAAAGAAATGGCACGAAAATAGGAAGTAGAAGATGAAAATACCAGGCCTTAGTTTGTATAAGTGTGACTGTGATGGGACGGCACCGGACTGACTCTCGGATTACGCTTTACGAATGGGAGGTAGGGGAGGGGTCGGAGAGAAAGGGGATGGGGGGTGGGAAGCCAGCTTCGGCCGGGCTTGCACCTTAAATCTGGTGTAATTAATTTTGTTTAGCACTTTGTTTATTTCATTCAATTTTGCAGACGCGCGGAGCTAAATTTCAAAAGTGAGAACAGACGTCGGGGGGATGTTATTATTTTAGCCCGTGAACAATGGTGATTACCCTTAAAAGGAACTAGCGCGCGGAGCAGCTGGGAGATAGACTATCAAATTAAGGTGTTAAGCAATATTTTAAATTCAAATAGTGCTTTTAAACGGTGTTTAGTCAAACAGTTCCTTGACTTATAGGTTGGTATGCGGCTGACCACCCAAGCTGTAAAAATGGTTCACTTTGCCAATGTCACCCCTGTTACAGGGAAGGACGGCAAGAGTTGCAGGGTGTATGTCCATTTTAGATTTAGTTTTATGTTGTAGGTTCACACGAGGCATGTGCAAGCGCGGACTTGTACGTGTCTGGTTGTGAGAATGCATTTAATGTAAATCTCCAATGTAACATATCTTTGCAACTTAGATTAGATTATTAACAAAATATTTTATCCATAGCTGATCTACGGTTCATCGTTTTTTTTATGTGGAATATTTATTTAAGGTAGCAACTAAGCCATAGTCTAGCTGTGTGTGTGAATAAAACTGAATTAATATTCTAGCTTTATTCTAGATTTAAAATAACGGTGTTATTCACACACAAATTCATGGCTCAACCACCACTTAACGTATTTTTTTATACAAAAAAAATGATGATCCATGTATCAGCTACAGATCAAACATGTTGTGAATAACCCTGTAAGAGCTTAAATTGATTGGTAATTTGTTTAATAAAATGGATTTTAACCCCCTTATTCATACGAATATTTAAATATTTCATCTGGTTTCAACGCTTTCTTTATACAGTTTAGTCCTACAAAATAGACAGATTTTTTGTTTCAATATTGTAATGTATAAAGCCATATATTAAACTTTTAATAGTAGAATGATTTATTTGGTGAGAGCGGTTTTTGTGTGCATCGCATCTCTAGAGCTCCGTGCGAGCTCAGTCGTCACTGTAGATAGCGTAAATTCTCAAACAAGACCCAGTTGCTGTAAGGCTGGATGGACCTTGGTGACCTGTCTATGATAAAGTTGTGTAAATTTTTTAAACCTACATACACAGAACATATTTGAAGAAAGAAATGTATTTTTGTGCTACACCGGACATCAAGCCCACGGCGAGACGAATATTTGAAAATACAGAAAATCATTTTACATCTATGTATAATCTATAATCTATAATCTAAGTTGCAAGGATATATTCATTCAAAGCTCTCAGATGTATGCCCACAAACAAACACGTGTAGTTCGCGTTTACAAATGCTGATTGTGTACTTACAAATAAAATCCAAACCTCAAATGAACATAAGCCCTGCAAATCTTGCCGACATTCCCTGAAACAGGGGTGACATTGGCAAAGTGAACCATTTTTTACAGTATGGGTGGTCAACCTTATACCAACCTAAATGTCAAGGAATACGAGTAATAAATAACATTTAAGTATAAGAAAACAACAAAACCTTAAAAATAAATCTATACAAAAAAAGTCAAAAATGTCTTATGCAAAAAATGTAGCAAGCTAATAAACCAACATTACAAATCAGCATTGCAGATTAGCCGCCACTTCTTCCTGTAAATCATTTTCGTATAAAAATCTAATTGGCATTATGAACTATTATTCACAGTATAGGTGGTCAGCCTCATACCAACATGCAAGTCAATGAATTTAAAAATAGCTATCTGTACATTATGACGTCATATTTCAGGTTATGCAAAGTTATACAATATCCGAAGTATGATGGCATATCCTCGCTTTCGTGATATACACTACGTAACATATCATTGTTCATACTTCATCCAGGAGTTATTTCATTTCAGCATAGTTCCTAAAGCAAGGAGCATCAGTCAAAGTAAAACCTTAAAATTTAACGTGTAAACGCAGCTATAGTATTTCAACAAAAATGTATAGAAGCTAAAACGATCACTAGGAGCGTTATTTCAGTTTATATGCATATATTTTTTTTTGTTAAATTTAAACGTAAATGTTATACTTTGGGCACTGGATGAGTTTGTGATATAAACCAAGTTCCGCCGTCTACTTGGTTAGACGATGGATTTGTATGCGTTTAATATGCAGAACGCTAACACGCCTTGCATACTTATATGCAGAAACAGTTTCAATAAGTTTCTTGTTTTGCATATGCACTCAACTTTTCCATACTGTGTAAGAAATTTCACGTATGAGAGGGAAATGTATGAAAAAGGTGATGGGTATGAATGAATTGAAAGAGGTATGCAAGGAAAAAATGGAGGCAAATCTGCAGAGGCTCAGGCCATCCTGGCGACAGAGTTACAGTTACAGAAAGTATTTTAATGCATTTTTAAGATTTAAAACTCCTTATAGGAAAGAAGTGAAGACAATAAAAAAGCAATAGTATCAAAAAAATCATTACTAAAAGCAATAAAAACATTTTATGTGTTTAAATTTTCATGATGAACGCTGAAGCCGACCTCCTATCCTGCTCTTTTTTTTTAAGTAGTTGGCAAAAGTGAAACAGTATGGAAGTCAGCCTCATTCATCACGACTTATTAGTCAAGGAATCAAAATAAACAATTACATAAATTTATATCCGGTCAATAGCTCAGATTACATACTTTCCAATGCTTGCATTCCATGCCGAGAGCTCGAGTTCGAATCCCACCGAGAGTGTCAGACATGATTTCTTGTTTCGGTGTTTATTTCAAAATCCAAAGTAAAATATCGGCAAAGTTAATCAGCCTTCTCAATAAATGAGAACCAACCCCCTCGGGAGCTGGGAAGTCCTCACTTTAACTGAAGTGGTTTGCGTAAGACTGCCCTCCTTACTGGTTAAAAGAAATAGGTTCCATTCTCCACATGCATGTATATGTTATTAAAAGTACACATTGAAAATTTTAAACCTCAGCCGCTAACATTGTAGATCAAGCATACACGTTTCGGTCCTTGCAATCGTCTTTCAGTACATCCAGTATCATAAATTACGTAGGTACGTCTTAACTCGGAGTAATATCTATCCCATGTTTTGTTATTTTAATGAAACTATAATGAGACGGTATGACGTCAACAATATTAAGTAGCGTTGCTAGGCAACGGTGAGTCTTGCAAGTGACGCAGGTACAAAGTTATTAGACAAATTTTATGCTCACCTGACTGACTATGCGCAAAATTTAATTATAAGTGAACGGGTATAGCTTATGCCACAATCTTCAGACATAACTAAGGTCGTTTTAAAAATGGTATTGTTCATTTAAGATTTGTAATTACGTAATGTACACCATGAGTAAGCATGAACTAACACGTGGCTGCCTGTGGGCATGCATTGAATATAAGCCTTAAAATGTTTAACTATAGATTGTCTTGAAAACGCTAAGTGCAGTGTGGACAAAATTAACCCCCGTATACATCAATCCTACTATCACTTCAATTAACTAAGGATCAATAGTTGTACCTATAATTTGGTTTTTATTCATATGTGTTCTATCTAAAAAAAAAAAATACTTTTTTTACACAAAAAACAATTTTGTTAAAAAAAAACATTTTTATTTTCTCGTAATCGTTATAAATTCCGATTCACAACGATATTGTAACTGTTACTTTTAAATATAATTTAAGGAAACGTGGTAAATCACAGACAATGTTTCTTTATATAACAGCTTGCAGACAAAAACCAGTTGGTAACTTTTTAATACAGAACAATGAGGTCGGAACATTCTAGAATTTGGAACTTTTTTCTCGGCGAGCAAATCATCCAAGACGCAAAGTAATTAGTAAAAATAGATCACACTCATTCTATTTATCATTATATATTTTTAAACATATTCAATTTTAATAACTTAAACCATACTTTACTAATGAGGAGGTGATCAAATGTCCTTTAGAAAATTTCCATCACGTCTAATAATAATTGCTTGAAAATGCCACGGTAATGCTTTCTGTATTGAATGCGTTTTGCCGGCACTCAGGCGTTCCGTTGTTAGTCTGGGCTTTCAGTTACTCTGGGCGTTTCGTTACCCTGGGCTTTTAATAACCTGTCAATGTGAACGCCATTCACCACTCATCCTTTTTAGTCTGTCATTATGCCACACAAAGGTTTAATACCACCGTCACGGTATAGACGGTATATTTCATTAATCTACTGGATTATTCCCGTTTATTGAAATAAACTCTTTGATGACGCGTTTTGTCAGTTTTGATGTGAAAATCAATTAGTGGGGATGCAATTATTATATTTTTTAATTAGTTTTTGACATGCACCCAAAAATATTCATTGTTTTAAAGTCATTTCTTTATGAATACGTAAGTAATAATACTAAATATTAGATTGATTTATTTGGTGAGCGCTGTTTTTGTGTGTAGCACACCTCAAGAGTCCTCTACAAGCTTAGTTGTCGCTGCAGAAAGCGCCATTCAAGCAAGACCCAGTTGCTGTAAGGCTGGATGGACCTTTAGTGACCGGTCTTTGGTAAAGGGATATGAAATTTTTACCTGCGAAGAGCATATTTGAAAATATAAATGGTATTTTTTTTTGTGCTCCGCCGGGATTCGAACCCACAAGCTTCCGTTTACGAGTTGGAAGTGTTAACCACTAGACTACGGACCGGTTATGTACCCATGAGGTTGAACCATTATCAATTATCAATCATTTAATTTGAATGTTTTTTTTTTCAACTAAGCTACACATATAGTGTAACTTCTTGCCGCGTTATCCCCGAAGGGGTCGCATGTGGCGAGTTGAACCTATTTATTTTTACAAGTAAGGGGGCCGGCCTTACGCCAACCACTTCAGTTGAAGTGGAGGTTTCCCAGCTCCCGAGAGTGTTGGTACTAATTTCTTGTGAAGGCTGAGTAAACCTTGCCGGTATTTTATTTTGAGGTTTGAAATAAACACCGAAACGGGAAATCATTTCTGACACCCTCGGTGGGATTTGAACCCGAGCTTTCGGCATGGAATGCAAGCACTCTACCACCTGAGCTATCGACCGGACTTGGACTAATTGAAAATAAATACGAAAAAGCTTGCTTTTACACATGCTGCATTTGTACGTACAAAATAAACTACACCTCACAAGAACATAATATTTGCAACTTTCGAAACTTTTCCCTAAAACCGGGCGGGATTGGCAAAAGTAAGACAAGTTTTTACAGCATGAGTCTGTCTCATACCAACCTGTAACTCAAGGAACAAATAAAAGCCTTGAAAATCAAAATACAGGTAAGAATATTGTCAGCCTTGAAATTTCCTTGTGATCGTCTAGTCCAAGAAACCTCAAAGGGCTTGAATATAAGTAGAAGTATAAAGTTTTTCGTTTAAACATGACCATTGCGTTAACTTAAAAATATATGGAAACCAAAACAGGACTACTTTTGAGAGTTTTAGTTACTTTAGAATTAACAGTCCAATGCTTCAAGTTATATTCTTGGAACACAGTGGGAGAGCACAAAACAGCGAGTATTTTATAAAGTCGGGATCAACTCTCCGGAAATGAATCAGAAATTCAAATAAACCTTTGCCAAGTCTGCCTGAACGATTCAATTCGTAGGTTCGTCGCAAAAACAATTACTATTCCTCGGGAGGCTGAAATAAATCAACAAATTAAGGGTTCCATGATAACATAACGACACAGTGACAAAACCACTCATGACAGAACATCTGAATGATAAAACATCAAATGATACAACATCACTATGACAAAACATCACAGGAAAGTACATCACAATGACAAAACATCATACAGCAAAATATCACATTATAGAACATTACATACCTATGTAAAACATAACATACCATAAACGACTTATGAAAAAACATCACATGTTCTGTTTTAGCTATGTGATGTTATGTCATGTGATTTTTTGGTCTTCTGTTGTTTTTTTTTTAAGAAATCCTGTGCGGGAGACTCCCTAGATTTTAGAGACTCTAGGGGTCTATGACACTTGTTGTAGTGCCGCAGAGGTGTACGAGCTTGGTCGTCGCTACAAAGCGCCAATACTCAAGCAAGACCCAGTTGCTGTAAGGCTGGATGGACCTTTAGTGACCGGTCTTTGGTAAAGGCTGTATGAATTTTTTCAACCCAGCGAAGAGCATATTATCTGGAAATATAAATGGTATATTTTTTGTGCTCCGCCGGGATTCGAATCCACAACCTTCCATTTACGAGTCCGAAGTGTTGCCACTGGACTACGATCCGGTTTTGTTATAGTGATGTATTTTCTGTGTTGTTCTCTTATTGTGATGTTTTTTCGTGTGATGTACTGTCATTTTGATGTTCTGTAATGTGTTGCTTTGTCATTAAGTCATGTACTGTAATAAATTGCTTTGTCATTAAGATGTTCTGTAATGTGTTGTTTTGTCATGTGTTGTTCTGTTATGTGTCGTTCTGTCATATGTCGTTCTGTCATGTGTCGCTTTGTCATGTGTCGTTTTGTCACTGTGCCGTTATAGTCTGTCACCAAATTAAGTTGCTCTCCCTAAAGCCGGCTCGCATTCCAAATATTTAATCAACGTCTGGTGAACAAAATATCATGCGGATCCAGTGTGCTGAAAAACCGGGACTCTACGCACAAAAGAGTTAAGTCAATTGCCAGCTGTAGCCCTAGAGAAATATATTTTGATTCACAAAGACTTGAGTCAATCACAAACTTAACAGAGTTGAGTGAACAATATTTTGGTTCGTCAAACTTGCGTAGAAGATAATTATTCATAACGTTTTTTACCTATTTATACCTATTCATAACATTTTGTGTGTTCTTTCTTTTAAAATAAATTTGTGAAGAAGAATGAAATTCACCAACGCATGATCAGAACAGGTTTTACAATCATCAATTAATTATTCATTAATTTGTATTTTAATGAATTATTAATAAATAATTGCCAAATGAAATCTGTTGAACCAGGGTCAAAATTATGGTCGATAGAGCACGGCACTGGCGGGATTCGGAACTGCGGTAGTTTCAATAATGCAAATTCGAGTGCCAACGCCATATCCGCTCGACCATATTAGCGACGATGATTATGAATACTGATTTAATGAATGATTTGTATGTCACCTTTAAAAAAAAAAATAGAACTTATTTATGTCGGGTCGACAGCCCAGTTGGTAGGTTGCTTGCATTCCATGCTGAGAGCTCGGGCTCAAATCCCACCGAGGCGAGGGTGACAGAAATGATTTCCCGGTTCGGTGTGTATTTAAAAAAAACTAAATAATATTAGGATGATTTATTTGGTGAGCGCTGTTTTTGTGTGTATCACACCTCAAGAGCCCTCTGCGAGCTTGGTCGTCGCTGTAGAAAGCGTCAATTCTCAAGCAAGACCCAGTTGTTGTAAGGTTGGGTGACCGGTCTTTGGTAAAGGTTTATGAATTTTTCAACTCAGCGAAGAGCACGTTCGAAATATAAATGGTATATTTTTTGTGCTCCGCCGAGATCCGAATCCACAACCTTCCATTTACGAGTCCGTAGTGTTGCCACTGAACTACGGACCGGTCCAAGATGCCAACGACACGCGGTGTACCTGAGCGGTCACCCATCCAAGTACTATCCGCGCTCAATGTTGCTTAGTGTAGTCTGGTTCTCCGCCCCACAGTCACATCCTGGAGGTGAAGCTAATTCCCATCTATGGAGCAAGGAGTTGCGTCCTTTCGGAAGAGAGTGTCCTCTTGAAAATGACGTAAGCAAGTCGAAAGTACTTGACGTGAAATAAATGCTCTGGAACTTGTCAAAATAAAACTCTGTTTTTTTTATACATTCTCATAAATAAATCTATTTTTCTAGTTATGTTGCTTTTAAAAATGTAATTTGTAGTTTATATTCCTTGACTTATAAGTTGGTATGCGGCTGACCATCTATGCTGTAGAAAATGGTTCACTTTGTCAATGTCAACCCTGTTTCAAGGAAGGTCGGCAAGAGTTGCAGGGTGTATGTCCATTTGAGATTTGGGTTTTTTATTGTAGGTCACGCCAGCGCAAACTTGTAAGTGTCTGCTTGTGAGAATGCATATAATGTGAATCCCCAATGTTACATATCTTTGCAACTTAGATTAGATTTGATAAGATACATAATAACTTATTCATTTCAGCATGTATTTGCCTATAATTTAGGCGCTTGCAATATGCTTACGCACATTATCCTTTGGCGTGGCAGAATGTATCACATTTCAGTACGGGAACCACCTCCAACTCTTCACGCTGAGACGTGTCAGGTCGCAGCAGTCTGAGCGCTAAATCAAACGCCGCTCTCTGGGCTTAAACAAATTACCAGAGGCCCTGCCAGGTTGTGTGTCAGCATAAGCCCGGGCGTAAATCAGCCATCTCTGGGCGGAGGCGATGGGAGCTCATCCCGAGGTTATTGGAGGACTCTGAGCGAAATAATGCCGAAATTATGAACTGATAAATACGATGGGCATTGGCTAAGGTATTGCTCATTTATCATTTGAATGGCTATTACAATAACAGGGTAATTGCAGTGGTGGGGAATGCGGTTACAACTGCCATGGTTGTGTAGAGTACATTTCGAGGGTGATCTGGCAATAAGCCCTATCTCAAAAATGCCAACTTTAGCGGAGAGACTTAAACGTGTTTAATAAATAATGTCTCAGTCACATGATTATAAAAAAAAATACGTAAATGTTTATTTTCATAATGTTTATTTTGACAAAATATGAAAATTGTTACTTGTTTTGATATAATGTAACATAGGACCAAACCACACATAAAAAAACACCAAAAAATTAGATAGGACTAATTGCCAGATCACCTTCGATTTCAAGGATCACGACCAAATATTTTTTAAGTAGTTAAAATGAAGATTTAATTCATAATTTTCTAGGAGATAAAAAGAAAAACCACTTTGTTTTCGATTACTATGAGTATTTTATTTAATTTAATACCACAACTGGTTTCGCAAACATCCGTTCGCATCATCAGGTGGATAATTTATAGGTATTAATTTATCCACCTGATGATGCGAACGGATGTTTGCGAAACCGGTTGTGGTATTAAATTAAATAAAATACTCATAGTAATCGAAAACAAAGTGGTTTTTCTTTTTATCTCTTAAGATGAACGATTACAAAGTTAATGCCTCTACAATCAACAAAATCATAATTTTCTAAACTAAAATGCGGAGAATTTGAAATTGTTAAAATACAGCACAGTCAGCTAGACAAATTGTGACGTCACTGGATTTGCCAGGCTACTTGGGGGCCTCGGTGCAGTTTTATAAAATACAACTATCCGAAGGTCCAGCGACGTCACATCCACCTAAATAAAAAATGTCCTATTTTACAGGAAATTGAAAATGCGCGAATTTTAAAGAACTACAATTTAAAAACTACGCCAGATAATATATTTTTTAAAACGCAGATGCATTATTAAAAATGTAGTCTATCATTTTATGAAATTAAAAAATGTGAAATTACCCTATTGCCCTCCCAAGTTGTATGTCAACATAAGCCCGGGCGTAAATCAACCATCTCCGGGTGGAGGGGATGGGAGCTCATCCTGAGGTTATTGGAGGAAAAGCGAAAATAATGCAGATATGATGAACTGCGAAATATGTATGATGGACATTGGCAAAGTTATTGATCATTTTTCATTGAAGGGTTCTCAAAATAATTGTTGAATGGTCCAAATACGAAGTGGCCACGAGAAGGTTTTTGGTTTTTATTTTTAGGATTCCGAGAAAAAATATGTTGATATATATTTATAATCTAAGCTGTAAAGAGATATATAAACATTTTAAGTTAACACTTAATGCATGCCCACAAACAGGCACGTGTAAGTCTGCGCTTACAAATTCTTCATGTGTACATACTTACAAATTAAAATCCAAACCTCAAATAAACAAAAACCCTGCAACATCTGCTGACCTTCCCTGAAACAGGGGTGATATTGGTAAAGTGAACCATTTTTTACAGTACAGATGGTCAGCCTCATATCAACCTATAAGTCAAGAAATATGATGAAAAAAAAATTAGACCTTAGACAATTTATAATCTTTTTACATAACATCAGTTAATATATAAAAAAAATCATACAACGTAAATTTTTACATAACTATTTTACAGACTCATAAAATAAAATAGTAATTGAGGAATGAATAAACCCTCAGTCTATTCTTCTATTTAATAAAGCAGGAGTAATTTAATAATCAATATCCAGCATTAATTTACACATAAAGCGTATGCTTTTACAAGTAGGAACGCCCATTGGAAAGCCATTACTGTGCCGGTTACAGGGTATTAAAAATTAACAGCCATCTTCATGCTCGTCGAGTAATCAGTCCGTTCCCGACCCATCCTAATGCTGTAATGGTAACAAAAACCGAAAATCTGTCGCTATTTTTGTAAGGGTTTCTAAAGCCTCTAGAGCGCCGTCTCAGCTTTTTCCTATCTTTGCATATCGTGCATCACCAGTGCTTGTTTGGCTGGTCCAAAGGTGACCTTTAAATAAATTTTTCATTGTACACAATCTAAGCTAAGAAAAGTAAATAACGCACGATAATGTGAGAGTTGTTTTTAGTATTCTTAAAATAAATTTGAAGCATTCAGAAAACATATTGGTCCAGTGCACATAAAAACATTGCTCATGTAAAATTACATCTCATGGAAATAAGAAAAACAAGCACTAAGGGGACGATATCCTTCTCAATTAATTTATATCCATCACCTTTTTCACACATTTCCTTCATTTCCACAGGCTCTGTATATCTAATTATTTTAAAATTTCGCCCATCTGATATAATCATACATGAGCTCATTCGAACTTTTTTTTTTTTGTAAATGTATTTCGTCAGTCTTACATCATTTTTTTCTTTCCGCATGTAAAAAATATCTCATCGCATTCTTTTGTTCCTTCAATTTCACATCTTCTTTCAGATTGCATTTCAATTTTTCTTATTCATTCTTAGCTTTACCCCTTAGAGTATTTCTTGTGATTCTTTTAAAGCTTTTCATTCTCATTTAACATACATATCTTACTCATTTCCGTATCACTCACTGTCACAAAACAATGTTAAAAAAATCTCAGGTAATAAATACTTATATTCTAAAAATATTGTTGTTAGGGGAGTACAAAAGTAAAGTATTAGTCCAGCAGATGCAATATCGGTTGTCATTGTGTGAATCTCAACATACCTTTTTAGTATCCCAATTTTTAAAAGTATGTGTTATTGGTTGAGAAGGGACTGACTAGTGAAATACGCTAGCCTGGTAGTTGGCCGAATGCAGAGTGCAGCCAATGCATATTACAAACATCTCCCATGCCCCATACACACATTTGGCACACACACACACACTCAAGCTAATGCACCGAATAAAATATGAGTCATTGAGAGGAGCTGAAACGGTGCTATATTATTGATGATGTAAAATTTTAGTATGTAATTTTATGTACAGTTTTTATACTACCCTATACTACAATATGTCTTTTAAAATTGTAAACTCTCTAATATTTTTAGTTTTTGTTCGACAACCATCTTGAAATTTTATAAACTGATGTTTCTGAATCACACTTTTATTCTATTAAATATTTCCTGTTTAAAATATTTAAAATAAAACAGGGGTACAATTTTATTTATTTTCCCAGAATAGGAAGCCTGAATTTCGCCAATAACTTCTCTTGAAGTGGAGGTTTTCCAGCTCTCGAAGGCCTGTTTTTCATTTCTTGTTCCAATACCCTCGGTGTCAAAAAAGATTCGGATTTGAAGTTGGATCGAAGCCTAGCTCCTTGGCATGAAACGCAAACATTCTACCAACTGTGTCATCGACCGGACATTTATGGATTAGCTCTATGATTAATAATAATTAAAAACCATTAATGCCCTATACTTATTGTGAAGTTTTCAGAGCTGAGATACTAGGTTTTGGGTTGCCAAATTTTGCACGGTCCGCCGTCCATTTTGCTAATCCCACCCCGGGGTGATCAGATTGGCAGATACCTCGAAATGCACTGCACCAGTCAATCTGTTTCAGTTAGCAACACAAATTGCAGTCGTTCCGAATCAATTTCTGATGGTTTTATCTTTGTTTTGTTGCTGAAAATGTACCCTCGAAAATACCCTAACAAACAATAAAAAAAACCTTTGAATGTTTGTAAAAAGTTCGTAGGTAGATATGCAGAAAACAATGTGGGTTGGCACTGAACTATGGATTCTGCAGTTTTTATTAATTATGACTTTAAACTTGTAAAAGTCACAGATTCTTTTACTTGCTAATCTTTTTATTTTTCTCAATATGAATGAGATCCAAATATTCAAAATAACCCTCGGCTATGTGACGTCACTCATGGTAAATTCCCAAAAATCAGGGAATTTGATTTCTTCACTTCACATTAGCTTAACATATTTACTTGAAATTGGATAATTTTGAAAATGATATATTTAAAGTCATAAATAATTTTGTCTTTTAAAATAATAAAATGAATACTTTTCTCAAAAAGTTTTTTTTTAACAAAAATTGAATATTTTTGTTTGTTGACTTATAGGTTAGTATAATACTGAAAACTCGTACTGCGAAAAATGATCCCATTTGCTAACGCCCCCCCAGTTTCAGAGAAGTGCGGCACAAGTTGCGAGGTGTGTGTTTATGTAAGGTTCGATTTCTTTGTAAATGCACTTGCAGCATGTGTCAGCGTGAATTTACACGTGTCTGCCTGAGGACGTGTATTGAGTATAAGCCTTATCTGTCAATACATCTATTCCACTTAGATTATAGACTAACGAATAAATATTATAATGGTTAAATAAACCCAAAGTACAGCATTCGAAGTTACATCTTTTCAGTACCATAAATAGTCAAAGACCTTTTAGTTCGCAGATAAATCTTGCATATGTTTTCTGCAAAAAACATGCAGTAGGGTGCCCACACAACTGGGGGTGTTTTTATTTAAATTGTGCACCCGTGATTTACGATGACGTAGCGGCATTTGCATGTCTCGCATGGTCCCTCTGTGCGGCGGCAGTACAAAGCTATATTTTACGGCCGCACAACTGGTTGGTGTGCCGTTGAAATAAATATTTATGTGTTTCAAAGAAAAAAGACGAGATGCCTTGTAAATTTGTATGGAACACGCTTTTATACGGTGCAGCTATCTGCCTTGTTTTTTTAAGTTTTATTTTCAAAGTGAGGACAAAATATTTATTACTATATTTTATTTTGAAGGACCAATAAAGGACGGGACATAGCATGGTGAAGAAGATACAACTCTGAGATATACTTTCTTTACCAAGACGTTGATGTGGTCAGGATAATAAAAGCCAGCAGGTTACATTGGCTGGGTAGCATCCAGCAAATGGACCATCGGAGCCTGGAAAAGATGGTTCTGATGACGGAACCAAACGCGCACAGGACATTGGAAAGGCCAACATTCAGGTAGCTGAACGGAGTGCTGGAGGGCTGTTGTGTGGCAGGAGGGAACAGCTGGAAGAGGAGAGCTTTGGATATGCAGCAGTGGCCACGGTTGATCAGGGAAGTTAACGCACACCGTTTTTTGTGAAATTGATTGATGATGTGTTATTCTATTGGAGGGAGGAACATGACAGTTGGCCAAAAAGGATCGTCCAGTGGCGGCCCAGAATGTCCAAAAAGGAGTAAGGAAACCCCAACTAAGGTGGCTGGACGATATCAAGGGAACTGCAGGCAGAGGATTCTTGAACATATCAACGTAGACAGAAATTGAGATAATCGGAGAAGACCTATGTCTTGGAGTGAACTGAGTAAAGCTGAGGAAAGAAAGTGCTATGTCTTTATAGTTTCAACAACAACACATCATATCATAATCAATTTATACGTGAGGACCTCTAATTGGCTTATTGTGTCTACTGTTACTTTTAATCCTGTTTTTTAACGCTGTTGGTCTTCCTAATAAAAAAAAAATAATCATAATAATAATCACGCTGAAGAACCCCATCACAGATATAAGGCGAAATGTCTGAAAGCTCCAGTTCCGATCAACCACGGCAAACAGATCACTGAAAATCAACTTTCATAAAGCCTCTTTTAATTTTTTTGTCTGTCTATCTCTCAATGAAGTCACCATTTTTTTAAACCTACGTATGTAGGAGTTGCGTTCAAGAACAACTTTAAGCTTGTACTAAATTTATTGTCGAGAATAATACTGTGCACCAGACTACGACTGGTTAGTTTTCAAAATCATGTCTATTTTTCACAACGAAACTCGTACATAAACGTCAAAACAACAATATGCTGAATTTAGTTTCCAAGTCATAAAACTTCGTCCTTTTGAGAAGCCGTCAGAACTTTGCCATTCTTCGTTCTACGACTTTACGTGTAAACTCAATTATAGCGTAATATATGAAATGTAAAACACTCACTAGAGGCACTGCTTTAGTTTAAATATATTTTTCTGTGAACGTTTAGGTTAAGATTTATACTTGGGTGCTGTTTTCGTGTATTTCATTTTTTTTCTGCGGAATTGAGTGCAAGTTTTGCCCATGTCACATTACAGCTAGCAATTTATTTCAGAACATTTGTGTCATTCAATTACTTGGTGAGTGAAAGTTATGTAGACGACGGTCAGCTGTTGTCAGAATGTGAGGGATGGCGGGAGGAGGGGGTGAGGTGGAGGGGAAGGGGTGATATGCGAAATGTTTTGTGAAGAAACTTGGATGAAAGGGTTGAGATGGTTTCGCGGCTGCGCTAGAACTATAATCAATAATCTATAATCTAAGCTGCAAGGATATGTAAGCATTTAAGGCTCATATGAAATGCATGCCCACAGACAGGCACATGTAGGTTCGCGCCTACACATTCTGCATGTGTGCATATTGTAATGTTCCCCCCCCTGCCGAAGAAGGGAGTCGGAGGAACAGACGAAGAGACTCGAAAAGAAAGCGCGAAAGAGGGATTTTTCCTCCTAAGTTAGAAGTGGAGCGATCGAATGTGCAGGGAGGATACCCTGGAATCACCAGGATTCAAGTGCAACAAACCTTCTCTGAAGGAATAGCACTAGGTTGCTTCGATTCTTTCCCAACCTTCAGTTTCAGTTGCTGGAAGAGCAATCTACCCCAACCGAGGTAGTAATTATTTTTGGCCAATTATTATGTGATCGTCTAGCTAAGGTTAGGACTCCTCGTCGTGTGGAAGATAATGAAACAGAACGTTGTGTAATTTTTTTGTTTTACCGTTTCAAAATCTACTTTAGTGGCAAACCCAAGTACTTTTTGGGAGGTGTACCCCTCATACATTTCTACCTTTTATAAGATTATAACGAGTATTGATTTTGCGTTTACGCGATCAAAGATGAGGTAGTATGAACTACAATTATTTTTAAGGCGACGAGATTTAAGCGTTATTAATTACGGAACAGTCTTAATGTGTGCAAGTTTAATTAATTGGAATATAAGGTAGTCGAAATTATTTTCAGATAAAAACATAAATGACATAAAAATTGCGAGATGAAAAGCAGTTAGGTTTTAGTTTGTTAGTGAAAGTAATTACATGCAAAGCGATCTCTTCTTTGTTGTAATTCTTACCTTTGCGCGTCCACCTGTAAGTTAATAGGTTCATGGCTTTTACAGCATCTTTCTATGACCACCGGTCATCTGAAGGCACTGCAAAATGGACCTTTATTAGTTATTTCAAGGAAAGGATTCGGATACACGCGGCGTGAATCTAAGATCTCGACACCCTCGTCGATTAAGTGACTCTAATAAATCATGGCAAATGGCCCCAACGGCCTTGTAAGTACCTCCTCCAATCCCTTTGTACTCTACCCATCTTCTCCGTATGGTAATCTTTTGCTGCAAAAAAACCACGGGACAGGAAGGTTAGTCTGGATTGTGTGTGTTCAGCTACAAGTTACTGCAATAATGTTGGCTCCAAGCAAACTCCAAGTATATATAATCAGAGATCATGGAACATTAATCCAGCTGAGTGAGCCCAGATCATTTCAGGAACTCTCGTTGCGATCAGAAGGTCAGGAACATATCCGGTTGTATTTGGCCAGAGGCCGGCTGCCAATTTTCAGGAACTTTGTTGTGATCAGGAACATATTATGACCAAGGTCACTCAGCGGTTTTCATATTCAACTGCATTAGGTACATCTGCGTTATTCTTTGTGTAGCTCGATATGAGATTGCAGGCATTTCAGCTTCAGCACATACTGCAGAGTTGTTTGTTTATAATTTACTTGTGAAATTTGTATTTTACTAGCTTGGCCAACCCCTAGTATGATGGATGTGTAGTGGTGTGTTTGGAATACATTTTCACCTTCAGATGGTTTACTTCCAGGCCTTACTTATAGGTAATTCATGCAGCATGCAAATTCTTCATAATCATTCTTTCATTCTCACCACCTCAAGGAGAGCAGCATTCCGTAATGTGTAAGAGTGATTAGGTAATTCTGCATTGAATGTTATAGGTTTTCAGGAATTTTCCTGAAACTAGGGTCTTCCCGTGACTGTGAATGATTCAACACCAGACCCACATGTATAAACTACGACAAAAGGTCCCATCACGTTGAAACCTTGCGAGATATATTACTTGCTGGGACAACCGGTGCAGCCGTTATCCACAGATAGGAATCTCAGGAAGGACCGTTCGGTAAGGAGGCCGCGAGGACAGCTGGTCACGGAAGACAATATATCTCGATTTCAAGTAAACCATACATTTCTTAATTCAATATAACATTGCAGAATTCCGGCAAGAGAGAGAATCTAATTGGATGCAAAGTGTCAATAGTAGTGTGTGTTGCGTTAGTACATAAATGATAGCGACAGTAAATAATTACTTTGTCGAAGATAAGAAGAAAACCTCCCTCCGCTTAGTTAAGTCAATGAATCTCTGAAATAAGCTTATAATTAACAATTATGCATCGATAAGAAAATAAGTAGGAAAATCTTTCCCCCGCACAGGTAAGTCGATGAATCCCTGAAAGTAAATATTTATAACCAAGTACACAGCGATAAGAAACTCTGAAAGAAAACACCAACATAAAAATGAAATAAAGTAATATGTTCAATGAAATTTAGTTTTAGTTTAGTAGATTTTTAGTTAATCTGTTAGTATAATCAAAGAAAACTCACAACTCTGGAACAACTCTGTATTATACGTAAATAGTTAATTTTAATTTTAAATAATGAAAGGCCGGATCCCAATAAGAAATATAACCACTGCACTTTTCACTTCACGATAATAATGTCAAATTAAATCAAAAGAATGTCCGCGCTTAATATTTATAAAAGTTATTATTTAAATTTCAAGTTCAATAGATGCGTATTCAAAGTTTTGTTGATTAATGTTCCTTTATTTATAAAATATTTTTATTATTTAGAAAATCGGAATGAGTATAATATTATTAAGCTTTGAAACAATAGACACCCGTATCGACCGCTAGCTGAAATCGAACTCCCGAATTTAATTTAATATTAAAGAACCGAAGTATATATTTTTAGATTTTTGAAGAGTAAGAAAAGAAAACACATGCGTATCGATCGCTATCTGAAATCCAACTCCCCCATCCCTTGCAACGTCAGGGGTGCATCTCATCCCTCCCCTCCCCTTGAGATACTTCCTCTCTTCCCCAAGACCTCAAAGTCAAAGCGATATAATTATTGGTTGAAAAATAGAGAACTCTACAATACAAATAAAGAAAACCTCACATGGACATAAACCTTGCAACTCCTGCCGCCGTTCCCTGAACCGGGGTGGCATTGGCAAAAGTGAACCGATTTTTACAGCACGGGTGGTCAGCCTCGTACCAACCTATCAGTCAAGGAGCTCGTAGAACCGTACAAGTTATTTATGTCAAATAAAACGCAAAAGAGAAAAGTTGTTTGAAAAATAAAAAATGACGTTACATGAGAATATAATACTGTTTGTGAAAGTGCTGGTCGAATGACCGTAAATGTTTGTTAAAATAAGACTGTTGGAAAAATATATTTTTTTGTACAAAAAAAGTTGATTTTCGTTGTTCAACAGTATGTAATATTTACTAAACAGTACATCCATGTGATGACAAATAGATGCACTTAAAAAAAAAAAAAATTAACCAACCCAAAACAAAAACATTTATTTAAAACCATAACCTTGTAGCAAAAAACATGTGTAGGTAACTTATTTGAAAATTATTACACATAAAAACAGAACGTTAATAAAACAATGCATATTTTAGAAACGCAAGTGCATTAATTAACCCTTAGATACGGATAAAATTACACAGCAAAGGGTAGTTAAATTCTCAAATATTTCTGAAATCTGTACCACCCACTTCATCTCCAATAAACATTGCAAAAAATGTAGTTGTTGTTTCAATCCAACAATAATGCAATTAATTAGATTTTTGAGATTTGAAAGTTTTAATATCTTCACTTGTTTCCAGCGTAACAGTGATTCAGGTACAGCCCCAAAGTCGTCAGTCATCTATTATTCAGCGGGCGCACTTTGACAGCCCTCCCCCCCGCCCCGCAACCCGCAACCAACCCCTACCTACCCTCTGTACCCGAAGCATACAACCTCAAGTTCAAACTCAACGGTAGCGTAAACCAAAAAACGTACACACACTAAAACAGCACACCTACGGAGCGTTTTATTTTTCATGATTTTTTTGGTTAAACCGACTGGATGAGTTGGAATGTAGAGTTTTGTACTTTGGGTTCTGGTCTCAAAACTTCCGGAAAATCGCACAAAACGAAAGCAATGATTGTGAAAAGGGTCTGACAAAACAATTACGATCTAAATAATAATACTGCGCGTTATGTTTGCGCGCCTGTTTTGTTTATGATTCCGTGTGATGTGAAAAGAAATGGTGTTTTATGCGAATGTGGGGAAGGATGATTGATATTAAATGAAAGAAAAGAAATTCGCCCCTTTTTTGTATTAGTTATATTAAGATTTTTTCTGCTTTTACCTAAAATCAAAGCTACCTTTAAGGATATTGTAACATTTGAGATTCAAGTTAAAGGTATTTCTACAAGCAGACACGTGTAAGTACGCGCTTAAAAGTGCTACACAATTAAAATTAAGAAGACTGAAAAAGGTATGGATGGACCAAATTTCCGAAATTGCGAATGAATGGAATATCCAGAGTCATAATAAAAGGAGAGCCTGTATGAAGAAGGTTATGACTCTGGAGGAAATGAAAGAAGTGTGTAAGGACAGAAATAAATAGCGGTTGCTTTGTGATGTTGACGGCTAGGGTTTTTTAAATGAGAATTTGTATTTTGTTTGTTTTTGATGTCCATACAGATTATAATATGTTGATTTTAAAAATGTAATTTGTTGTGTATGTTCCTTGACTTATAGGTTGGTATGCGGCTGACCACCCATGCTGTATACCTTATTATCACTACTCTTGAAGATGCTTTTGTAGACGAACATGTTAAAAGAAATAAACAAATTGAATACAGTTTAATTAATGTCAAGTTTTTTTAATAGATTCTTATTGTTTAATTTTTTTTTTAATCGATTGTTCATTTTTTAAATAGACATACACGCAATTTCGTTCTCGTGGCTTTTATCCAGAGTTGGGAAAAAGTTTAAAAAACCCAAAATATAAAATGTTTGTACCTTCTCATCAATGACGTCACCTTCCATGACTCTTCCGTCCCAGATCCGGAGTTGGGCGTTACAGTCGACGCCTTGGTCGAACGCCCCAGGATCCAAGGACGCTGCGTAATACTTGATGAAGGATATCCAGACGATCTCGTTGGTGCGGCCCTGGAAAATATTTTGTTGCAAATAAAAAAAACAAAAATAATTGTAGTGATTGACCGGTCCGTAGTCTAGTGGTTAACATTTCTGACTCGTAAATAGAAGGTTTTGGGGTTCGAATCCCGGCGGAGCACAAAAAAATATATCATTTATATTTTCAAATACACTCTTGAAAAATTCCAATTCCTTTACCAAAAACCAGTCACTAAAGATCCATCCAGCCTTACAGCAACTGGGTCTGGCTTAAGTATTGGCACTTTGTAGCGACGACCAAGCTTGTAAACATCTCTGCGGCACTACAACAAGTGTCATAGAACCCTAGAGTCTCTGAAATCTAGGAAGCATCCGCACAGAATTTCTTAAAAAAAAAGTCATGGAAAACCTGTTTTTCTTCAGCGAACAGTTTTCTGTAGTGACGACTAAGCTCGCAGGGAGCTCTAGTCTGTGATTCACATAAAAATAGCATTCAACAAGTAAATCATCCTAATGTTAATATTATATTATCTATGCTAGGGAATAATTCTAATCCCTTTACGATGCTTCATAATTAGAATTATATAGTTTAAATTTTCTTGTATGATTTTAAAAAAAAAAATCTAATGCATATGGCTCCATGACTTATAGGTTATTATGATGTTGACCATCAATCTTGCAAAAAATGGTTCACTTTGCCAATGTCACCTCTGTTTCAGGAAACTTCAAAAAGTGTTGAGTTTGTTTTATTTTTCAAAACATTGCAATTCTACAGCAAAATTGTTGGATAAAATTATGATGTAATTTTGAAATTCTGCTTCAGCGTAGAACCATTTTTCCACTTTTTTTTTTTTGAAATACTCCTAGTCTTATATTTATGTTAAATGGTGAAACAAAAATAGAGATTTTTACCTGGAAGTGGTACCGACACGTGGTGTTAGGAGGCAGGGAGTGCATCGGATTTCTCAACACTCCTGAACTGGCGTCGAACGTGTTCAACAGGAATTCACACCTTCCGTCTTCTCGCACATAGCTGTGTGAGTTGGTGTCCACAAAGATCACCTGCGAACAAAAAAATAAATCAAGTTCAACATATTGTTACGAATAAAGCCAGTTGTGTTTTGTTTGTCTGTGTTAGTTAGAAGTACGTCTATCAAGTCTCTAGAAATAAGTGGAAGCTAGGTAGGTACCTAATAATAATTTGTGCTTGTTCGAATATTCTAGTAAAGTCTAGCAAGGTAGTATGTAGTGATTTTTCATGTTTAAAGAATGGTCTTTTATTGTAGTGTAAATTGAGGACCGAAATACCATGTAGCTTCATTTTAAAAACCTTAGTATACAACCTTAGTATAAAATTTTAGTATAAAATCTTAGTATAAAATCTTAGTATAAAATTAATCAAGTGAAAGAAACAGGGCTTGCAGACTCAACGGGCGTCAGTAAATGTGATCGTACATAACTTGTATGGGGCCGTCCATAAATTACGTCATCGATTTTTGCCGATTTTCGACCCCCCCCCTTACAATCATCCTATAGTCATTATCTAATGACCCCTCCCCCCTCTTGCTGTAATATTGGATGAGCTGAATAATTAATAATGTTATATATCTTACATAATATTATGTATATTTTGTAGAAATTGGTATTTACAAGAACGACATCACTTTTAGTACTCGTACGTCATTTGCCGTCATCCGCAGACCAGACTCCCCCCACCTTAATTCGAATGACGTAATATATGGACGGCCCCTATGTTCCAGCATGGCCGCCAATGAACAGCTGATTAGACGCTTTCATAGTAATATGACTGATACTCTGTAGGTAAGATCTACCTTTGTCGTTATGATTAAAGTCTCAAAACCGTATTCATTTGTAGACGGCAAGCGATAAAACATGGCGGCGCGTAAACAGCTGATAGCTGTATGTATGTTTTTCGTACAAAATGTACAGTACCGCAATTATCTGTCTACGTGCCGCCATTTTTTATTGCTCTCTATCTTTAAATAGATACGACAAGCTTTACCGTGTCTGCGGGCCCTGAAATCTTGTATTCTGCTTTTCCATAGCATCCTGGCAGTGTCACGTCACAATTCTGTAGTCTATGGAATTTGTGCCGGGTTCATTGTTTTCATCGGCATCTTTTCTTCACAATCATCTTCCTGTAATACTTCGCTTTTCAAGCTTTAAGCAACCTTGTCTTAAAAATCTACGCAATCCTAAAAAATACTTGTGTCTCATAATATCAAAATCGGGAATCTAAGATTTATTCCGAAAATGCGATAAATATACGGAATCAATCAGAAAATTATTTCCTGTGTCTCCATATATTTATTTTATGTGAGCAAAGTAATCTTAGATTGTCGCTTTTGATCCTTACACGACTCTACTAAAAATCAATACCCCGCGGATCCCCCCGGGTCTTGTGAGACTCTTAAAAATATTTTGTGCACAAAAAAGGTGAATTTTCAATTTAAGCTTATGCCTTTTAAAATAAACCGCCACACATTTGCGGATAAATATTTGAGCGGGCCCCGGCGGTTTTTTTGAAGGCTTTTTTTTGTTGTTTTCTTTTTCAACGTTCACGTTTCCCCTTGAAAAACATTATCTGAAAATTGATACTGTGCAAATTTCTTGGAAATATTTTATTCCGTGTATTCTGCAAAAAAGAAACGTTGAGTGTTATTTTTGAAATACAAGTCTAAAAATTACATTGTATAAATTTTGAAGTTTTTTTTTACATGTAAAAAAGCCCATTTGATTTCTGGTTGAGAGAACTTGATTTAATATTAAAACAATGATTTTATTTGGGTTGGATTTTCATTTGTAAGTACACATGAAGCATTTGCAGGCTCGAAAATTACATGTGTCTGCTTGTGGGCATGCGTTAAATATAAATCTTGAAGGTATACATATCATTACCACTTAGATTATGGATATATTCATAAAAGGAGGTGGAAAACTTACGTAAAAATATTGTTAGGCAGGCATCTTTGGGAGATATAAAGTGAAGCTTTGATGAGTATATAAATCCTCCCAAGTAGCACATGCCTCAAGATGAAAGATATTTTTACGTTAGATGAGATTCACATTTTTATGGATAGTATTATTTTTAATTTATCACCCCAGTATAAGAATCCAATTATGGACTTCCGAGAATGCTGTCTAAGGTATGATTATTAAGGTATATTATTAACGGTGAAACTGGTGAAAAGGAAAACCTTCCAGAATGCATGTATGTGCCAGGAGGATCCGCAAACCCATCCTCATACCCGTTCCGTATGTACACATTCATACGGATAAGCGTATCACAGAACGCTCATGCAATGCTATAATTTTTTCAGCGGCGGAAGGCCTTCCCGATGGTCGTGACCAGACCCAGCAGTGATTCTAGATCTACCTGTTCGTCCACTAGAGAAAAAAGGCAAAATCCGAAGTTACTGAACAGAACATGTAAGGAATACGGAAGGTATTTTAGTGAAGTTAAAAGCAACGACACAATAAAGTAAGAGCTTCTAGGTCAGAGGCGTGCCCATGACTCCAACAGTACGTGATTCGATCAAGTTTATAGCATACTTCGGGTGGCAATATAATCTATGATGAAAGTTTCAAATTTATAATAACTTTGATAATTCATATTACATGCATTCCCATAAGCAGACACGCGTAAGTTTACGCTTACAAATGCCGCATGTGTACTTGCAAATTAAAATCTTTAACTTCAAATTAGCATAAGCCCTGCGATTTTTTTCCACCTTACCTGAAACAGGGGTGATATTGGTAAAGTGAATATTTTTTTACAGTATGAGTGGCATTTTAAAAAATAGCCGCTTTTTCACGAAACATATTTTTATACAATGAATTAACAATTTACGATTTTTCACTTGTGTTTCTATGGAAAATATTTTTCTTGTATTGTTTACCTACAATGTGGCAACAAAAACAAATCCGCTGCCCTTTTAAAAAAATATATTTAACCGCTGTTTTTTCCTTCACTTGTTATGCTAAATATAAAACAATATTTATTTTTGTATCATTCACGTCGCTAACTGGAATATACAGAATATTTTTGTGTAGGTTTTTTCCGTTAAAAATAGATAACTGAAAACATTATGTAGGTGGGAATTCTAATAAGAAAAATATTTATTTTTTACAGATTCAGCAAGTGCTATATTATATTACGAGTCAATTTTTATTGTAAAAAAAACAAAAATGAATATAAACATTCCGAAACAATAATGAATATAACTGAAAAAGCTGTGTTTGCCTTTAACTGAACGTTAGGGAAATCAAGTCTACCCTTGTCATCTTGTAAGACGTTACTTTAGAACCTAAAGTTTTAATTCAACCTGAAGTTAGCTGTGTTTTTGAAGCTTAAAGAGTACCTATTTTGCTAAAATAAAAGCAAAATAATGCAAATTGTTTTTATCAGATTAACGAGCATCATATTCCCTGACTTATAGGTTGGGAAGAGGCTAACCAACCATTCTGTAAATAAAAATTAACTTTTGTAATGCCGCCCCTGTTTCAGGGAAGGTTGGCAACACTTTCAAGTTGTAATTTTGCGCACATCTCTTATAAGTGATAGTCGACCTTGGGAGAACCTGACACGATGCTGAAAGATGAAGAAAGAATGACCTTCAAAATTAATAAAATATATTGATGAAGGATAAACAAAAGATATCCTGAAAAAAAATGCCACTAAGCTACACATTTTCGTCGGTGTTATAGCCGCGGGGATCAAGACAGGTTATTTGAAACCGGACAACGCTGGTTCGAATCCCGCGACGATAACTTCGACCCTGGTTCAACAGATGCCGTTGCATGCACACAAGCTTCTGCTTTCGCATGAAGACAACTGGCCAGGTAAAATAGGTTGGTGGATTGCATTCCTTTCCACAAATCTATTTAAAAAAATATATATATATATATATAATATATATACATATAATGTAACTAACTTCTTGCCGCGTTGTCCCCGATAGAGTCGCATTTGGCGAGTGAAACCTATTTATTTTTACAGCAAAAGAACCTGCCTTACGCCAACCACTTCAGTTGAAAAAGTGGTTTTCCAGCTCCCGAGGGAGCTAGTACTTATGTCTTGTGAAGGTTGAGTAAGCTTTGCCGGTATTTTATTTTGGTGTGATATACATACATAAACACTGAAACGGGAAATGTACCTACATCATTTATGACACCCTTGATGGGATTTCATCCCGAGCTCTCAGCATGGCATGCAAGCATTCTACCAACTGAGCTATCGACCGGAGATGAACGCTTAGGGATATGAATAATAAGAAGAAGAATTGACCAGCAAATTAAAAAATTGATTTAGAACGAACAAAATATATCCTGGAAGATTTTTGCAAAGAGATTCAAGGTCAAAGGAATATCTTGGATAAAAAAATGATGTAGTTACAATACACTTGATCATTGAAATTGTTTGAATGAAAGAAGAAATCTTTCAAAAAAAAAATTCACTTTGTTAAAGTTTATTTTCATTGTGAAGAAATTTCGACACACAATGAATTACTCGGACGGGTTTATTATAATATTCTTTGAATATTCATTTATCATGCCCGCTCTCGCTGGAAAATTAATGATTGTTACCGCTCTGTGCTGTGTACTATGTGGAAAAAAGTTGAAAAAATAAGACAGCTGTCATTAACAATAGTGTCAATCTATAGAGGAGTCCATGGAAGTAACCAAAATATTTTGTGCCTCTTTTTTTTATAATTCTTCTTTTTAATCTTATTCCTCACTGCTGAGGGTTGTGACCAGTGTAGAAGCAACCACTCTTCTCCAGTTCCCTCTTGACTGCGCTGCCCGCAGCGCTCCAACCACCGTGGTGCCTGCTGCTGTCTTCACTTGATCGCTCCCAAACTGGAGGAGAAGGTGTGTTTTAATACTGTTCAACTCATTTCAGTGACTGGTAAAACTGCACTAATGCTGTTCGAATATTAAAAAAAAACACCAAAAATAACACCCAAATAAGAACATTCAAAGGCAAGCGTTGTTTCTAGAACATCAGATCCTGTAAGAAGATCACAGCGACTAACCAACCGCTGATAATGCCCATCGGAGGAATGGGCGAAACTGTCCGGAAAGAATTAACCAGACCATGGCTACATAGCCCGAAAAAAGTGATTGTTTTGCCAAAAAAAATAACACCCTAACAATAAACAATATTTTTGCACCCCTTTACGTACTTTTTTTTGCCATGGAATTTTTTCATTCACATTAATAAATTGCATTGGTTAGTTTCTAGTATATTTTGATCATAAAATTCCTTGACTGATAGGTTGGTATGCGGCTGACCACCCATACTGTAAAAAATGGTTCACTTTGCCAATGTCACCCCTGCTTCAGGGAAGGTCGGCAAGAATTGCAGGGCTTATGTTCATTTGAGATTCGGTTTTTATATTGTAGGTCCACATGCGGCATGTGTAAGCGCAAAATTATGCATGTCTGCTTGTGGGAATGCATTTAATATGAATCTTAAATGATACATATCTTTGCAGCTTAGATTTAGATTTAGATAAAACCTTTTTGCTCATGTAACATATACAATGTTTTTTGCAGTTTCTGTAAAAATGTTTGAAGAACACTAGTACTTATTGTTTCTTTATTAAAATACACCCTACAAATATTGTATTCAATTTTTTGCAGTGAATATTTTGGTTTTTGTTTTAAATTGTGTTTCACAAAGACGTTTACGTACGTACTCTTTCAGTCAAAGGAAAATGATTGACAAAAGAAATGATGCGCTTGTTTTTGGTTAAATAGAGGGCTCCACTCCCCCCCCCCCCTCGGCATCATTCAGGGGTGGAAAGGGGAATGTATTATTGCTCTCCACCTGCCAAAAAAGAAAATATGAATCCATTTCAGAGTAAATACGTTTTTGATGCAATTTTAAAGACACCCTTGTAGTCGCACGACGTCATTTGAATATTTTTTCAACAATTCTTTCTTTTATGATATCCAAGTATACCCGTACGTACTAATGTCTATGGAGACAAGACAGTTGGAATAATGATTTATTTATATATATATATTTACTTACGTGATATTTACCCTCTTGGAATGGGTTGCTGCGAATTCGATTGACAAGGTTCAGAGAGAGAATTGAAAAAAGTCAAAACTCTCTGATTGCAGCTATCATAAGCCTGAAGTGAGAGTTGGACACATGGCAACATTAAGCAAGGAGTTTAAGGCTAAGAGCCCGTTCCCACTTGTTGGGTGCCGGATCCGTATATTAATCGGAGGTTCCAGTGGCAGAACAATATGTATGGAGCTATTCACACTTATCGGAAACCGATTTTGTCCAAAAATGTTCTGCCACTGGAACCTCCGATTAATATACGGTCCGACACCCGACAAGTGAGAACGGTCTTTTACCTAGCCATCGCTTTGATTTCTTCTCGTTTCTCTGTTATTATTTGATTATTCTATTATTTTTTTCCATTTTCTTTTTTTATTCTTTCCCTGTTTCTATTTTCTTTCTCCGTTTATATTTTCTTAAATGTATTTTTCGATCAAAGTATTTTTTATATATCTGGTCACGTATTGCACCCTCCGCGTCACCGCGCTGGAATAAAAAAATAGTATTATATTACTATCTCTCAATGCCTGAGACACAGGTTTTTCTAGATCAAGCATATCTAAAAATGCTCGATTGGCGGTACACGGTGGCATACTTTTACCCACCTTCTATAATCTATAATCTATAATCTAAGTTGCAAGGATATATTTATTCAAAGCTCTCAGATGTATGCCCACAAACAAACACGTGTAGTTCGCGCTTACAAATGCTGATTGTGTACTTACAAATAAAATTCAAACCTCAAATGAACATAAGCCCCACAACTTTTGCCGACCTTCCCTGAAACAGGGGTGACACTGGCAAAGTGAACCATTTTTTACAGTATGGGTGGTCAGCCTCATACCAACCTATAAGTCAAGGAATATGAATAAAAAATTACATTTAAATATATAAAAGAACAAAACCTTACAAAGAAATCTATACAAAAAAAGTCAGAAATTTCCTATGCAAAAAATGTAGCAAATGAATACACCAACATTAAAAATCACCATTGCAGATTAGCCGCCACTTCTTCCTGTCCTTGCACACTTCTTTCATTTCATCCAGAGTCATAACCTTTTTCATGCAAGTCCTCCTTTTATTATGACTCTGGATATCCCATTCATTCGCTATTTCAGAAATTTGATCCATCCATACTTTTCTCGGTCTTCCTCTACCACGACATCCATCTATTTTAGCAACATATACTTTCTTCGTCAATCTTTCATCACTCATTCTCTCCATATGCCCGAACCATCTTAACATACTTCTTTTAATCTTCACTTTCACACTTTCCCTTACACCACATTCTTCTCTTACAAAATCATTCCTCACTCTGTCACTTCGTTTTTTCTCAATCATACTTCTTAGATAGTCCATTTCTACTGTATGGACTTTACTAATTTCCCTTTCACTCACCGTCCAGGCTTCACTTCCATACATCAAGGTTGGCACTAGTATACCACCGTGCACCGCCAATCTAACATTTTTTGAGAGATTCTGGTTCCTGGCGATGCTAGCGGTAGCACCCAGTACGCACCTGCCTTTCATTATTCTTCTTTCAAATTCACCGGTCATTCTTCCATCTTTTTCAAACTTACTTCCCAGGTATACAAACTCATTTACGACATCAACATTCATTCCATTAATTTTAAATTCATAATTCATACTTTCATCATCTCTTTCAAAAATCAATACTTTCGTCTTACTTGCATTCAACTTCAAATGGTTACCTTTCAAAGCTTCATTCAATCTAGAGAGCATTGTTTGCAATTCTACTGCTGAATCAGATACAAGAACTGCATCATCTGCATACAGTAGAACACTCACTTTGCTCTCTCCTATCATCAATCCACAATCATTAAGTCGAGCATCTCTGACACACTTGTCCATGACTATGTTAAATAGCCATGGACTCATCACACATCCTTGCCTCACACCCTTATAAACTTCAAACCACTCACTATACTCACCATCAATACGGACACATGCCTTACTATTTTCATAGTTTGCATGCACCGCACCTAGGAGAGCCCCATTCACTCCGTATGCTTTCAAAACATCCCATAACATACCTCTGTCTACTGAGTCAAAAGCCTTTTCCAGATCCACAAAGGCCGTGAACAGCTTCCGCCTCACCGACAATTGTTTTTCAACAAGTTGTCGTAGAGTAAAAATCTGATCAACACAGCCTCTACCGGCCATAAAGCCGGACTGTACATCGGAAATCCTTTCACTAGTAGTCAGAATCACATTTTTTATAATCACCTTACAGAAGACTTTTCCTGGTATACTGAGTAGACTGATTGGTCTGAAGTTCTGACAGTCTTTTTTGTCCCCTTTACCTTTGTAAATGGGAACAATGACTGCCTTCCTCCAATCCATCGGTACTACTCCTGCATTCACACAGAGCTTACATAATTCGTACATCCAATCTATCACACATTCACCTCCTGCTTTCAACATTTCACCATTTATACCATCAAACCCAGCAGACTTCCCATTCTTCAGACGTGAAATAGACACTTTCATTTCTTCTTTCATAATATTCAATTCATTCGCTTCATCTATCTGTTCATAAATTCTTCTTTCACCCTGACCAAAAATTTCTTGAAAATAGTTCTTCCATCTCTTGCATACTTCTTCATTCTCCCATACCATCTCACCGGCAGCACTTTTGACTCCCGGAGTGGTCAATGCAGAAGATTTATTTCTATCCGCATTGATCCACCTCCAAAATTCCTTCTTACTGTCGGTGAAACTTTTGTTAATCCTTTCATCAATCTTTCTTTGTTCATTCATCTTGCTTTCATAAATTATATTCTTCGCCATTCTCTTAGCTATCTTATATTCCTCTTCTAGCTTTCTATCATTTCTATCATTCAACCAATTTTCGTAACACTTTTTCTTAACTTTCACAGCTTCCTTCACTCTATCATTCCACCAGGCATCTCCTTTCAATCTTCCACCTTTCGTTACCCCACATGCTTTTTTAGCGCATTCAGTCATTCCTTCTTTCAGATCTTTCCACATACTTTCAATATCTTTTTCACACACACTCTTCTCAAGTTCACTCACACTTAAAATTTTGTGGAGCTCTGATACGTACTTCTCTTGCACATTTTCTTCATTCAGCCTTTCTACTTTTATTCTAGGCAATCTTACTTTCCTCTTGCGTTTCTTCTTTCTTACTTCACCAATCATTATTTTGGCACATAAGAGATAGTGGTCACTGCCTATTTCAGGCCCCCGGTAGACACGGCTATCTCTTACGGCTCCTCTCAATCTTTCATCCACACAGATGTAGTCAATGATTGTGCGACTTCCCACAATCTGCCTCGTGTACAGATGCACATCTTTATGCCGAAACCAAGTATTCGATGCAAAAAGACTGTGCTCCGCACACAAAGCAATCAGATGTCGCCCATTATCATTGACTTCACCTCTCCCACCAGGACCAATTATTTTCAAACATTCATCCCTCTGTGCACCTATCCATCCATTCATATCACCTAAAATTACAATGTTTTCATTATTTTTCCTTTCATGCACAACCGCATTCAATTCATTCCAAAAACTCATTCTCACCTCCATACACTCTGAATCAACAGGAGCATAACAGGCAACCAAGAAAAGTCTCAAACTGTTAATTTTGAATTTAACAACCAAAATCCTAGGAGAAACTCTTCGATAACCCGTTATACATCCTTTTACACACTCACTCACAATCACACCTACACCTTGCCTTTCATTCCCATCTTCCACACCTGACCAAATATACAATTCACCGTTCACTAATACTTTCTCACCATTTCCTTTTATTTTTGTTTCAGTCACACCCATTACTTTTATTCGTTTGATGTATAGAAAAGAAGCCTGGACGGTGAATGAAAGTGAAATTAGCAAAGTCCATACTGTTGAAATGGACTTTCTAAGAAGTATGATTGGGAAAAAACGGAGTGACAGGGTGAGGAATGATTTTGTAAGAGAAGAATGTGGTGCAAGAGAAAGTGTGAAAGTGAAGATTAAAAGAAGTTTGTTAAGATGGTTTGGGCATATGGAGAGAATGAATGAGGAAAGACTGACGAAGAAAGTATATGTTGGTAGAATAGATGGATGTCGTGGAAGAGGAAGACCGAGAAAGGTATGGATGGACCAAATATCCGAAATTGCGAATGAATGGAATATCCAGAGTCATAATAAAAGAAGAGCTTGTATGAAGAAGGTTATGACTCTGGAGGAAATGAAAGAAGTATGTAAGGATAGAAAGAAATGGCGGTCGATCTGTAATGTTGGCGGCTAGGGTTTATTAAAGTGAAATTGGTTTTATGATTTAGTTTTTTTTCAGTGTCCATGTTTATATTATTGTTTATTGATTTAAAAAATGTAATTTGCGATGTTTGTTCCTTGACTTATAGGTTGTTATGCGGCTGACCACCCATACTGTAAAAAATGGTTCACTTTGCCAATGTCACCCCTGTTTCAGGGAAGGACGGCAAGAGTTGCAGAGCTTATGTTCATTTGAGATTGGATTTTTATATTGTAGGTCCACATGCGGTATGTGTTAGCGCGAAATTATACATGTCTGCTTGTGGGAATGCATTTAATATAAATCTTAAATGATATATATCTTTGCAGCTTAGATTAGATTTAGATTAGATTAGAGTCAAACGTTGTATCCATAATCTTAATTGCAAAGATATAAATTGACATTTTCAGGCTCATATTTAACGCGTGCCCGTAAGCAGGGAAATACACGTTAATGCTTATACATTCTGCACATGTACATACAAAATAAACAAAGTCTTACATGCACTTACACCTTACAACTCCTGTCACCTTTTCCTGAAACCAGGGTGGCATTGGCAAAAGCGAACCAAGTTTTTACAGCAGCCTTATACCAATCTTTTAGTCGAGGATCTTACTGAAACGTTGGTATGAGGCTGACCTCCTTTTAAAATCCTAAAACTCTAAAAATGGAAGTTTTTTGCGAAAGTGAAAAAACAGAAACACTCGTGCTGTTTTTCCAGGAAATAAGAGAAAAAAGATGCTTTAAAAGTTCTGCGAAACTTAAAAATAAATATTCCTTCTAAAGATCACAATATAAGGTTTGTTTTCTTGGAATGAAAAAAACATAAAATGGGAATTGCCGTTAAATGAAAATCTGTATTATTGTTCTAAGAACATTTGAAATTTTATATATCGCACGTTTAATAATAAAGAGAAATAACTCGAAAATTGGGAAAATCGAGATTTTGTAATAAAACGCAAGAACAATGCGAGAAGAATAGGTAGAATGCGACAGCCGTTCAATTTGGACGAATATGACCGAAATAAAACATCGGCCGCATTTTTCATCCCATACAAGTTGTACTGGGTGTCTGAACTTCAAACGCGATTTCCCAACATTGATGTTTTTTGAGTTATTGCTCTTTATTATTAAACGTGCGATATATTTGGGTGCCCTCCTCCAATTGACCTTTGATTACTTTAAAGTAATACTATAAATCGAGAAAGCTATTTCATGTATCGTTCATTTTTATTGTCCACAATTTGTGAGATGTCTCGGCACATCTAACAATTATGGTATATGGATATAATCTAAGTTGCAACGTGATATATTAACATTTAAAATTATAGGTAGAAATGCAAAAGCTTGTTAGATTGGTAGACATATAAAATCAATAAAGAGTGATTCCTTGATTTATAGATTGGTATGAGGCTGACACCAATTCTGTAAAAAATGCTTCATTTTGTGAATGTCACCCCTGTTTCAGGGAAAGTCGGAAAAAGTTGCATGGTTTATGTTCATTTGAGGTACACATTCAGCATTTGTAAGCGCGAACTTACACGTATCTGTTTGTGGGCATGCATTTGATATGAGTTTTGAATGCTTATATAGTTATATACCTATGCGACTTGGGCTATGGATTATTTTAGAATAAAATACCAACATAGTGAATTATTTGATGTAAAGCTTGATTCTTGCAAAGTATACTTTCTTCGTCAATCTTTCATCACTCATTCTCTCCATATGTCCAAAACCATCAACTTCTTTTAATCTTTACTTTCACATTTTCCCTTACACCATATTCTTCTCTTACAAAATCATACCACACCCCTTATCACTTCGTTTTTTCCCAATCATACTTCTTAGATAGTCCATTAAGTCCATTTCTACTGTATGGACTTTACTAATTTCACTTTCACTCACCGTCCAGGCTTCATTTCCATACATCAAGGTGGGCACTAGTACACCACCGTGAACCGAGAATCGAACATTTTTTGTAAGATTTTGCTTCTTGGCGATACAAGAGGTAGCACCTAGTATACGTACATACCTGCCCTTGAGGATCCTTCTTTCAAAGTCACCAGTCATTCTTCCATATTTTTCAAACTTACTTCCAAAGTATACAGCATTCAACATTAATTCCATTTCTTTTAAATTCATAGTTCATATTTTTATCATCCTTGTCAAAAATCAAAAATGAAAGATTATGAGGCTTTCAGTACGAACAGGAAATATTTTTTAGTTATCGATGTATTTTTAAAGAATATTTTCACAAAGTAAACGCGGATATTTTTAGAAATTTCAATGTAAATTTCTCGCAGCTATTTTATGAAGAAATTTTAATTGGGCGGCAAAAATAAAGCTCGAATTAACAAAGGAATTCAATAAAGGTTTCATATAACATGAAAGACGGAATAAATTGCTTATCACAATATAACGGTAAAACGTAATTTTTTTAGGCAAAATGTAGGTAGAATTTAATTTTGAATATTTGAAAATAATTTGGTAAAGTTCTTTTGATCGACAATATCGATTGATAATGTAAGCATTAAAGGATTATTCACAACATCTGATCTTATCCGTAGCTGATCCATGTCTCATCAGTTTTTCAAATTGAAAATTCATGTTAGGTGGCGGTTAGGCCATGGATTTGCTGTGTGTGAATAACACCGTAAGACTTTTATAATTTTTGGTCCTTGACTTTAAGGTTTGCATGAAGGTGACTATCCATACTAAATCATATGCATGCCCATTTTTACCAATTTCAATAGTCTTCCAAAGAAATGAGACAAGCATTGTAGAGCTTACGGTAATTTTTGAGTCAAATTTTGGGTTTCTGTAACTGCAACTCTTCCGCCATTCCACTAGGGGTGGCTAGAGCCTCTGCAGAGCTGCCTCCATTTTTTCTTATCTTAGCATATCACCTTTAATTCACTCATATCCATCACCTTTTTTTATACATTTCCTTTTTTTACATTCGCTTTTTATATTCCATTCTTTTACAATTTCACCATTATGATCCAACCATCCTTTTTTCGGTCCAATTTGTAAGTCTTTCATGATCCATCCTTTCTATCTTTACTTTCAAATACTCTTTCAGCTGGCATTTCCCTTTCATTCATTCATTATTTTCTTCATATAATCTTAGAGTTTTTCAGACACTCTTTAAGCGGTTCATTTCCACCGTACACACCTTCCTCATTTCACTGTCATTCGCAGTCCATGCTTCACTTCCATATGTCATCGTTGATGACAATATGCCATTGTGTGCGGAAATTCTCTAATCTATCGTCAGCCGCTTGTTTCTTGCAATTCTTCCTATCTTACCTACCACGCACATAGGGTCCAAAGTCAACATTACGACGACAAAAATACGATTTCGTTAAGTCTTGAACCTACCTAAAAATTATTATTTCGGATGCTTCATTAGACCATTCACTTAATCTAGATAATAAAAATCCTGGATAGTTACACAATAGCCCGCAAGGCGGCGCTATTCATTGTCCATTTTTTCTACGCTCAGACAGGTTAGTTGCACCCGAAAATTTGTCGGAGTAACACGCGAGTTTTATGTTCCTTGTGAAAAGTAATTGTGCAAAGTTTAACATGAATACTGAGGCGTCAGGTATGGTTTATTAAATGATATCTTATTTTCAATGTTAGTTTGAATATTTATCGTAGAAATTTTGCTTAACGTTAAGCCTTTCTTTAACGAAATAAAAGTTTAAAATCACTTATATGAAGAGACTTCAGAAAAAAGTTCCATAGAGTTCCACTATATTTCATTGTTTTCTAGATAGTATAACACATAAACTTAACAATGATGTAAAAATCCAGTCCTCCTAATTCCCCCTTTGTTTAAAAAATACTTTTTTTTCCAGGTAGTCGCTCTGAGCCCGCTCCGCAGGAATTGAAAGTGACACGATCTGAACTTTTTTTATTGTTAAGAGATAATATATTTTTTAATTTTTCGTCATTTAAGTGCAATGAACGATTACTTAAGTATGTGTTGGACAAGTTTAGTGTTGTGGACTCATCTGAACTTTTAATAAACAAGATTAAAAATGATCTGAAAGTGTTCGTAGCAAAAATTTTCATAAAATGGCGTGAATGCAGATACACACTTCAGCGCTTTAACAACAAGCATGGCCATTGGCTTTTTGAAGAGATCATTTTTAAGAAATTACCATCTACTTTGAAGAATATCCCTTCAGTAGATAAAAAACGTGGTCGACCAAAAAAGGTATTTAAAGCAAGTTCTGAACGTACCAAGCAAAGAAAACTGAAGTTATTGGTCTCAGAACTTTCTCCTGAAAGGTTATGCTCGGCAGCAGAAGCCACTCTCATAAAATCTGGCAAAAGATCAGCAGCACAAGTACTGATAATATCAGATCCAGTTATCTCAAGCCATAAAAACCTAACTAAAAAACAAGGGAAAAATTACAATGAAATTGTAAAACAAATGTTGAGAATGCCAACTTTCGACTATCGAAACGAAGATGACGATGAAGATGACGAGGACGGCCATGACTATGATGATGCTGAAGCCGTTGATAGTTAAAAACCTATTTGATTATGTCTAAATTAAGTATGATAGCTTTTTATTTTACAACTTATTGGATTATGTATAAATAGAGTATGATATTAATATTTAAAAAATATAGGTACCTAGATAACAATCTAGGTACCTATACATATATTTATGAATATGTTTTAATGAGAAACCATATTTTAATCTTCTTTATTGAGTTAATTTTTTTTAAGAATAATTTTTTCGATAATATTCACATTTTCATCTTCAGTTTACTTTCATAACACAAAAGAGGTTATGAAAGTAAACTGAAGATGAAAATGTGAATATTTTCAAAAAGCTTAGTTAACAAAATATATATAACTGAATAAAGTAAATAAAAACATGTTTTTTTATTTAAAAAAAAAATACATAATGAATGTCTACAGTGTTAATGAAAAAAGTATAAATAAAATACATATAATTGTTCATTTACGGCTTGTAAATACACAAATTGAGTTGATAATGACTTTCTTTTACTTTATTATAGTTATAAATTGTAATAATACTATATTCCTAATCCTAAAATCAAGCTGTTACCCTAATTACATTTTTGTCGGCCTAATTTCCACTTTTGACCCTGTGTGCCACGGCTTGAAATAAACATCGACGCGGGAAATTATTTCTGACACCTTCAAACCCAAGTTTTCGTCATGGAATGCAAGCACTCTACCAACTGATCTGTCGACCGGAGTAAGATGGAAATATAAAATATATGGCTTTCTGTGTTTGTTTTTAAAATCTTGAATCGATAATGCCTCAGAGAAAATCTATATTAAATCATAAGTTTCGAGCAGATATAGGTAATTTATTTTTCTAGGAATTCCTGATCGTCCCGTTAGTACTTGATTGTCTTATGTCCATCAGAGGTTATTTCACAAAAGCAATGTTTTTATGTGTGCTGAACCAAAGTGTCTTATAATCTAAAAATGATAAAACACATATTACTTAGTCTTATCTAATCTAATCTAATCTAAGCTGCAAAGATATATATCATTTAAGATTTATATTAAATGCATTCCCACAAGCAGATATGTATAATTTCGCGCTAACACATGCCGCATGTGGACCTACAATATAAAAACCCAATCTCAAATGAACATAAGCCTTGCAACTCTTGCCGTCCTTCCCTGAAACAGGGGTGACATTGGCAAAGTGAACCAATTTTTTTTACAGTATGGGTGGTCAGCCGCATAACAACCTATAAGTCAAGGAACATACATGACAAATTACATTTTTAAAATCAATAAAATAACAATATATACATTGACATAAAAAACTAAATCACAAAACCAATTTTACTTTAACAAACCCCAGCCGCCAACATCACAGATCAACCGCCATTTCTTTCTATCCTTACATACTTCTTTCATTTCCTCCAGAGTCATAACCTTCTTCATACAAGCTCTTCTTTTATTATGACTCTGGATATTCCATTCATTCGCAATTTCGGATATTTGGTCCATCCATACCTTTCTCGGTCTTCCTCTACCACGACATCCATCTATTCTACCAACATATACTTTCTTCGTCAGTCTTTCCTCATTCATTCTCTCCATATGCCCAAACCATCTTAACAAACTTCTTTTAATCTTCACTTTCACACTTTCTCTTGCACCACATTCTTCTCTTACAAAATCATTCCTCACCCTGTCACTCCGTTTTTTCCCAATCATACTTCTTAGAAAGTCCATTTCAACAGTATGAACCCTGAAAATTGATTTTAAAAATATTTATAAATCTACTCTCACATTATCGTGTTTTACGTTTATTTTTTGGCTCAGATTCTTAAGACAATTTCATTGGAAGGTCATTTTTTAATCAAATGGTAGATAAGCCAGAGACGCACTGAAAGGACGTAATGTATAAAGCAGGAAAAAATATCCCTCGGGCTATTGGCTAACATGACAAGCGATTCTCTATTTGATTTCATATTACGCCAGGAAAGGGGGAGGCAAGATTATTATTTACTCTATAATGGATATTGTAAAAAGAGAGCAAACAATGTGCTGTTTCAACGTGAGCAAATATAGTTTTATGATGTTCAATTGTCTATCGATGTTTCTTTGTTAAATGAACAAAAAAGGTATAACCTATCTTCAAGAGAATCATAAAAAAAAACAGTTTTATCGATGTTACGTTGGAGCAAAGAAGTAAATTTTAGTTTATTATTATTTTTGAATAAAAAAATCGGAAAGATCTGTTTTGAGCGATAGCTTTTAAATATTTGTTTCTGAGAATATACCTACACTTATAAAAATCAAAGAGCCTGTAAAACTGAGAACAAGGACGCTTATACAAAAGGAAAAAAAAATATGCAAAAATAAATGTTTAAGAATTTTTGTATTGACATTGTGAAAATTTACGTTAAATGAATAAGAAACATACTTTTTCTTTGCGAGTTGATTTATTTCATCGAGCGCTTTTGATGTTTTCACGCAATTATCAAAATAACAACTTCAACCACTGGTTGCCGAATAAAACACAAGTCTTTCTTTACGAGTTGATTTATTTCCTCGAGCGTTTTCGATATTATCACAATCAAGACAACCACATAAACTCCTAGTTGCTCTCATGATAATGGTAACACCGAGCGGGTAATCATTTCTGACACCCTTGCCTCGGTGGGATTTGAGCCTGGGCTTTTGAGATGGAATGCAAGCACTATACCAACTGAGCTATCGACCGGATCCGTAAATCTAAATAAAATCTAAATCTAAGTTGCAAAGATATGTATCATTTGAGATTCATATAAAATGCATTGCTCCAAGCAGACACGCATAAGTTCGCGCTCACATATGCCGCATGTCACATGTGGACCTACCAGTGGCGAAGGGTGCCATACAAGCCGGTTTCCATCGGTTTCCGGTTTAAAATGAGGCAGAAATGATAAAAAAGTAGATGGTTTCAATGGTGACGTATTGTTTCTTTAGCTTTAAATGTATTTACTTTGTGCCTATATTTTTTAACTACTTTGTTACATCATTTTAAAAGGGAAGCCGATGGGAACCGGCTTGTATGGCACGCTTCGCCACTGGGACCTACAATATAAAAGAACCCAATATCAAATGAACATAAGCCCTACAACTCTTGCCGACCTTCTCTGAAACAGGGGTGACATTGGCAAAGTGAACCATTTTTTACAGTATGGGTGGTCAGCCTCATACCAACCTATGTATAAGTCAAGGAATGTACATTCTTGGAAATACCATTAGGGAACCCGTACATTCTTGGAAATAGGTACCATTTAAGAAATCTGAGAAAGAATTTTTACAAATAACTGACGTATTTATGGAGAGTATGTATTTCTCCATTCATATACCTAGTTTATTTTTCAAACGCTTTGAAACTTTCACGTCGTCAAACTAGATTTTCATGACACTCTTCGTAGCGTCCTTATTCATAACAACCAACCCAAGACAGGTTATTTTTTATTGCCAATTTTGCGTGTCAGACGTACGCTTTTAGTACGCATTTAATGTGACACAAATATTGCCATAAATTTTTATTGCCCGTACAATAAAGTAGAACCAATGCCGTATTTATGCCCGTGTTTTGCACGTCAATTTCATATGTCCCCCCGAGAGCACAGAAAAACGAATTCAAAGTATCGTTTTGGACAATTTATAGTTTTTTTGTGTTGCTCCGAGCCCTCAAGAAATGTGATATTATATTTCATTTTATTTGCCTTTTTGACGATTGATTTCAATTTTATATGTAAACGCAACGCAACAAAGCTACACATGTAGTGTAACGTATTGCATGCTTTATCCCCGAAACTTTTCGATCAACGACATTCATGCAGTCACATACAATATATGGTCCACAGAAAGCTTTATCTCATATCGCAAACGCAACAAAGCTACATATATTGAGTATTTTTTTACCGCGTTCTCTCCGAAAGGGTTGTCTGTGGCGATTTGGGACCTATTTATTTTTACGGGTTAGTGTTCCGACCTCACGCCAACCACTTCAATTGAACTGGAGGGCTCCCAGCTCCCGAGGGGACTGGTTCACCTTTCGTGTGAAGGCTATGTAAACCTTGCCGGTATTTGTTTGGGTTTGAAATAAACACCGAATCGAGAAATCATTTCTGACACCCTCGGTGGGTATCGAACCCTTGCTCTTGGCATGGAATGCAAGCATTCTACCAGTTTGAGCTTTCGACTGGACTTTTTACGAGCATGGTCATCGCTACAAAGCACCAATTCTCAAGCAAGACCCAGTTGCTCTAAGGCTGGATGGACCTTTGGTGACCGGTCTTTGGTAATGGTATATGATTTTTTCTACTCAGCGAAGAGCATTTTTGAAAAGAAAAACATATTATTTTTTTGTGTTCCACCGGGATTCGAACCCACGACTTTCCATTTACAAGTGCAAGAGCTACCACTAGACAAAGGACCGGTCTACAGTATCTTCAGTGACACTACAATGTCTACAATTAAATGTTTACAAATCTAGATATATACATTTTTTAGAATAAATAAATCCCTGTTTCCAAAGTAAATTATGTACATCGAAAAACATTTTATTTTTATTTGTTTTGAATAAAACATTATTAAATTAATTTCAGTAAAAAAAAAGATAAAATGTTCTGTGCGATAAAATAAAATCTTACACGTGTAACAATAAATAAGAGATTAATTTAATTTAAAGAACATAAAACATGACAAACATTTTCAAATCTATATTTACTAAAAAATGTTTTTTTGTTCTGTTTTGAGTTAAATTAAAAACGAGATATTATTTTCCCAGGTTCAAAATGTTTGTTATATATTTAGCTCCCTGTAAATAAAGAGGGTATTTAAGGGTTGTTTATTACACCCTGACGCATAATAAATTAATGTATTGTTATAAATGTTTCGTGAATGGTATGTATAAATTAAGGACCAAAATCCCTGTAGAGCAGATAAAAATCAACCGTCATACTGTTCAAATGTAAAACTATTTCGGAACCGAAAGCGAGGAAATAAATTGTGTAAAATATTTTTAAAAAACCGCAGTTTTAATTCAATAACACATGCTAAAAACATAACAGTACGTATATTAGTCGTTTTATATTTGTACATTTATTGCGGTTTTTACTAATTTTAATTTCTATTATTTCCATATTTTTTTCATTTATTTACTTTTTTTTTATTTGATATTTAATAGTTGCAATTTTAAATAGTATACGCAACATGTGTAGAACTAGAATCTTGCCCTTTGTGTACACAAGCATCTGCTTTAGAATGAGGGTAAAAAAGTGGGAAAAACAGTGTTGGTTTTTTTTGTATGTAATGTTTTTCTGTATATGTATTTAAGATGAATAAAATATGATTTTTTCTTGGTCTTTGAAATTCAACTAGACCAAGAATGCTTGTTTTACCTGTCAAGTAGTAGTATCTCTGGTTTTGACGTATCATATTTTTTACCTACCCATATATACTTACGTTACCCATTTTACTCATGTATGAAAATGATGAAAATACAAAAAAGATTTTGTACATTGGTTCAAAAATTAAATTAAACGAAAGTTGATGTCCCCCCAGTGTTTGTTTAGCTTGTCTAATATTTGATTCAAAGATGACCTTTCAATGAAATCGTCTTAAGAATCACATTCTAGGCAATCTGAGCTAAGAAAACAACATACAACACTATACTGTGAGAGTTTTTTTTACATATTCCATAAAATCAATTTTCAGTTTTCATAAGACGCATTGGTCCAACACACATACAAATATTTCTCATGTGAAATTACCTCTGATGGACATAAGACAAGCAAGCACTAAGGGGAGGGACGTTGTGCCGTAACAACAAAAGATTTTCTTAGATTATGGTTTCATACGATTCCTTATTATTTCCCGACAGCTTTCCAATAGGGGAGGCATGCATACTCCTCGAGGAAACTACTTCACTTCTAGTGAATCTTCTCCCCGTTTTCTGAGCAGGAGATTACACAAACAGAAATGTTTCAATTTGCTGCGTCTGCAAGAGCAGTTATTTGTATGCAATATAGCATTGAGCGGTCTGTCCGTAGATAATGGTAAACTGCACTCTTAGTATTAAAATTTACCTTTTATCTCAACCCTATTGTACATCAAAAATGTTTGGAAAAAAATACAGCGACTTTTGCTTAAAATTTTTGTCCCGTACATCTTTAGTAAAACTCTGGGTTGAGTTGTGTTTGAGCGAGTTGATAGGTAAATTTGTGTCACTTAAGCTATTTAATTCCTTTCTCTTTTAGCTTTTTATTACCTTGTACATTCCAATCACGTACCCACTTGCAACAATATGTCATCTATTATATAAGATTGGTAGCAGACAGACGTAAATTGTCCTCGCATCCTCGACGCGTGTGATCGACAAGATAACCAGGAAATACGATCATCATACTGGAGTGAGGTGAGTCCTGTTTAATTATTCCTTGACTCTTAGGACCTGTTGCACCAAACTCCAATCAGACAAATATCAAAATTAAGTGGGATTTCTCCCAACAAATAAAAAAAATGGTTGCATAAACGTAAATCAGTTTATGAACATCATCTTTCCTGTTCAAATTCCATCGTATCATTACCCACTTCCAAGAAATAGTTAACCGAGGTCCTAACCAGAATTAAGCAATCAAAATTGATGTGGTTTGATGAATCTGAAGACACGGCAAAAAAACAGAAAAAGGAGTACAATATTCTGAGTGTTCCTCTTGGAAAGCGAACGAAAGTGGAGAAAAAAGAGTGAAACATTATAGTTGTTCAACTGTGCCGCCAAATATCTGTCGAACCGTCGATTTATTTTCTTTATCACCGATGCAATAATGCAACGCAAAGCATTTCTGATCCTCTACTTCCCATTTCAATCAAGATTGCAGATTCCCCGATGAGAGATAAAAAAATGCAAGGGGATGAAATGCGAGGCGCCTGCAATATGCTATCCTAGTAAATACAAAATAGAGCATTCAAACTTAACCATCGCGTCTAGCAAAAATACATGTAAGCTAAAGCAGCGCTTGCTGTGAGTGTTTAAGACTTTATACATACATATTTGTTGTAACGCTGTGGTTGCGTTACAGTTTTAGATTGTATATATTTTGTGGTGCTGGAAGGGTGGATGGAAAAAGGGGGATGTTGTGTTATTGAAAATCAATCTGACAACACGATGAGTTGCAGTGATGTATAAGGGATGATTTCAAGAGGGTTTTGCTTGGATCATTTTTATTGAGATGAAGATTTATGGTACATTTGTGGATTAAAAGTGACTGCTGTAGTGACTTCATTTTAAAAATGCTTTGTACGGTTGGGTAGTTTAAACAGTGAAAGCTTATTTTGAAAAATAGATTGGACATCTGTTTATCAATATCAATTAGTAACGTAGTTCTAGTTTCTTTTAAAAGTTAATTCATTTCAAAGTTTTGAATGTCGGTACCGCAAAATAAACAGATCTAGTGTCAGATGAGCATTGAGCAAACCTTTTTGTGCCGTTGAATACATACTAATGTCAAAATTTCGGTGAGAAGTATACATGGTCAATCGAATTTCTATAAACATTTTTATCTATTGTTAAAACCTCGTACTTCCTAGGGAAATACAAACTTTAATTTTTTATCTCTTTTGAATCACGGAATTTCTCCTTCTAAAATAGCTTAACCTTTTTTTTTACTAATACATGACTTGTCAATCCCCTTTTTAGTTTTTCATCATTTATTTACAATAAGATGTGATCATTTCCTTTTTTATAGCACGTCAGATATGTTTACCATCTTTTCATCATACTTTCACATATCTAACCACAATATCCTTCAGCGCTACGACCCCAAGTAAACTCGTAGAAGACAATTCATTCGCTACGCCTTTCTTCATATCTTCATGCTCTCCTGACTTCTGTTTCCGACGGCCAGATGTACTTCAGTAACGCCCACTTCTCAGCGGTGCGAGTCTTCAATTGAATCTGCGCTACCGCCTTCTTACCCTAAACTAAACGCCCCCTTTCCAAGCGCCCTCTACAAGAAAATAAACCACCATTTTTTTATATTCCTCATTTGTCTGAATTCGTTGACTTATAGGTTGATTCACATAGTTTGAATAAACAAATATTTACTTTACCAATATCACCTCTGTTTAAATAAAGATTGGCAAAAGTTGCAGGATGTATGTTCATTTGAAGTTTGGATTCTTATTTGTAGCATTTATAAGCTCGAACTTAGGCGTGTCTGTTTGTGGGCACTGGGCATGCATTTAATATGAATTTTAAATGTTAATATATTTTGCAACTTAGATTATAGTTTAACAATTTGCATCATATCGTCCATGAGCCTAAAAGAATATCTACGCTCCCAGCATATCATTTGAAAAGTAAACAATTTTAAAAATGAAACGCCCCCAGCTCTTAGACGACCACCTCTTAAGCTGAGACTAACGCCCTCTTTATGATCTATCACTGAAACACAAGGGAACAAGCACGCTATGTTTTTTTTTTGCAACAAAGAAAATATTGCATTTGTATATTCACCGTACAACAATGCACTGACTCAAAAAATAAAGGCTTTAAAATGAGGAATTCAAAATTTCAAAGATGTTGAAAAAAAAGAGGGCCGGCCTTACGCCAAGCGCTTCAGTTCAAGTAGGGGGTCTCATCTCCAGAGGGGGTTGGTACTTATTTCTTGTGAGTGTTGAGTAGACTTTGAAGCCACTTTTTATATTTTGGACTTGGAATAAACACCGAAACGGGAAATCATTTCTGACATCGTCGGTGAGTTACGAACCCGAAGTGCTATTCTGCTAAATTCATTACACTTTGGATGTCAATCCAAGTCGGAGCTTGCTAGCGCTTGAGAAAGAACTCCATTGATAAAAAAAATCACAGTACCTACACCTTATTTTTGGACAAGAATCGCTATTTCGTCGCCTTAGCTCTTCTGGGCTCTCGGCATGGAATGCAAGTACTCTACCAACTGAACTATCGACTGCACTTCACGTCATAAATACTTAGTTCAGTTCTTGCATGAAAATCAACTCTTCACGTACAACATTATGAGTTCTCACAGCGTTGTTTATGAATACGGATGCCAGACACATTTCTCAGTGAAAATAAACACGAGCAATCTCTCAAGTCTTCTCATATTTATACGTGCCTGTGACACAGACAATAAAATTGGCAATGTCTTCATGTTATTACGTCGCTGTTACTATGTACTGGGGAATATTCAGTGCGGAGAAAAGATATGAGAAAGCTGCCATACACGCTAGGATCTAAGCAATGTAACGTTTTTGAGTTCTTCAGGAATTGAAAAAAAAAAAGAAATAAATAAATAAAATCAAATACAAATTCATTTCACATGAAACATAATTATAAAGCTTGATTTTTATATTTTAGAAACAAAACTCTACTGAAACACTGATTTTTCTCACAAATTTATTTTAATTAATTATTACGAAGGTATTCGACATTGTTGGGCATCATCAGGTAAGAATACAAATTAATGCACAAACCATAAAAAAATATAATTATAAAGCCTTTATGTCCGGTCGATAGCTCAGTTGGTAGAGTGCTTACTTTCCAAACCGAGAGCTCGGGCTCGAACAGCGACGAGGGTGTCAGAAATGATTTTCCGTTTTGGTGTTTATTTACAACGCAAAATACTCAGCTTAATTAGCCTTCACAAGAAATGAGTACAGACCCCCTCGGGAGCTGACAAATCTCCACTTCAAAGTGAAATGGTTGTCGTAAGGCCGGTCCCCTTTTTTTCCACTATTCAAGGTTCCACTCGCCACATGTGAAACTCTTTGAGGATAACGCGGCAAGAAGTTACACTATTAAAATTAATTAAATTAAATTAGGCTGATTTATTTGGTGAGCGCTGTTTTTGTATGTATCACACCTCAAGAGCCCTCTGCGAGCTTGGTCGTCGCTGTAGAAAGCGCCAATTCTCAAGCAAGACCCAGTTGTTGTAAGGTTGGATGGACCTTTTGATGACCGGTCTTTGGTAAAGGTTTATGAATTTTTCAACCCAGCAAAGAGCAAATTTGAAAATATAAATGGTATATTTTTGTGTTCCGCCGGGATTCGAACCCACGACCTTCCAGTTACGAGTCCGAAGTGTTACCGCCTGGATTACGGACCGGTCACTAAGTCACTATGTGTGTAGCTTTGTTGCTTAGTTGCGTAAGTGTATGCCGCTAAGATTTTTTGCTATGAATCGCAACGTAACAATCAAAACTGTCAGTCTTTACTCGTCGTGTGCGCTCACACAACTAAACACGTGAGTGATGTTATTAATAAATATCGCCCTCCTCCCAGCATTATGAGTATTTGTTTTTCCCATCCTGGAGCACGTATGCTCACTCACAACTTTGGCTAACAATACATCAAGGGGTCTTAGAGACCCCTCGCCCCGTATCTGTGTGGAGAAAAATCGCGGGGGTCCCAATACAAAGTTGATGCGATTTTTCAAATTCGTCTGCCCGATACATTGCGATTGGGAACAATACACCAAGAAAATTAATCCCCTCGGATAGAGAGATTTTTTACTGGCAAAAGTTGCTCAGTTTTGTGAGATTTTATCTCCGTTGATTTATGCCTCGAGTCTTGTGATGTAATTTGTTTTCAAACGTATAATATTATACAGGTCATAAATTTGGGATTTGATTCGAGAGATTCTTGTTACAACGACTTTCCGACGTTCTGAAAATATAACTACTTATTGAGATGGATGTTGGGATCGAAAAAAAGGCGGTTGATCTGCAATGTTGGCGGCTTTTCAATCTTTAATCATGTTATACCTATATCGTAGTTCATCGATTATTTTCCTATATTGTTTTTTAGTTCTTTTACTTATAGGTTCGTATAAAGCTGGCCATCCATACAGTAAAAAAATATTTACTTACTTCCATATTCATCGCTATTTCAGGAAATATTATTTTTCGAGCTGAGGCCCATTGTCTTTTAATTCTTCTTTGTATGATTAGATGTAGGAGAGAAGATATGTATGTCATGGCTCAAATTTTGCCTTTTGACGGACACCGAAAATTTGTCTCTGGTTTTCACACTCGTAAAAAAGGAATCTTAAAATTTTTAAATAACAATCCCCGTCGTGAAATTTTAAGTGCTACTTATTTGATTGCAAATATATTATTTCACTACTATCAGTTTGAAAAAGAAATGAAAAATGGAGCTTTTTGGGTCCTTGGAAAAAGTGAGTAATAGAAAATACGTGGGGCATCTAGGGCTAACCTTTGCATTTGAAAAAGTATTCCACATCTCTCGCCCCTAAAGCCATTTCCATAAACTTTCGCCCTTAAACAAAAGATAACTGCAACCCGAAATTTTTCGAGTGCCCCAAAATGTCGCCCTCCATGTCAAAACCAACATTTCAAACATTTTTATCTCTACAATTCCGGCATTTGTCTCGAGAGAGGTAAAAAATCGACCGATTTCTTTCCTGCGGTTTTTTTTCGTTTTGTTTTGTGTGTTGCGTTGTACCCCCACCTTCCCCCGCACTTTTGATACGATTAAGATGTGACGCGTTTCGTGCACGGTATGGAGAAAGGGGAGACTGGGAATGAATAATACATCGTGATCTGGAATTTTGTTTAGCTGTTTTTTTTTTATAAGGGTGTCGCTTGCGCTGCTGGCTGATATGGTTGTAAGATAGTGACTCTGGAAGGGATATAGGTGTGATTTATTGGAAGGTACAAGATGTTTCTTTTTTTTATCTTTAATACGGAAGCTAAGCACACTTATTTTGTACTTTTATCGTATTTGCTTCTTAATCTTTTCTTGTAAAACCTACCGGAAAAAAAAAAAAAATTTGGGAATAAGAGATAAGTAGAAAAACCGCACGTAGAAGCACCGTTTTTTTTCTTTTGCTCCATGTTCCCATGTTATTAAAGTATTTTTTCTGTCTTTTTCTTAGTATTATTACTAGATACCAGAGGTTTATACAATTTAATTTCTGCATGAATTTTTTTGTTTCATTTATTGAGTCTCATCGTTATTTTTAAAATAAAATTACCTTCACCGATTGGTCGGTGTGAAGCTGACTATCTAAAAATAATACATGCCTTCTCACTGTGCAATGGTACATTATTATTAAAACTATTCCTTTTCCAGAGAAAAAGTTGAGGAGTATATTGTTAATTAAAGCACTGCGTGGGAGTGTTCCGGGGTACCTGATGGAGCTGGTGTCTCCAGCAACTACAACCTCGCGCGGACAAACTCTGAGGTCAGCTGCATCAAGAAGCAAGACAGGGCATTTAAGGCGGCCGCTCCAATGACTTGGAATGCTGGAACTGGATTTGGAAAGACTGTTTAAAAGACGTATCAAGACTTACCTCTTGGTCCAATCATATGGACAAGCGCCTTTACAGTGACACACTGTCATAAAAGGCGCTATATAAATTTTGTATAAATAGTAATTAGTAGATAATGATGTATGATACTTGAAAGTTACCTGAAATGTACCAGAAAATAACGAGTCGGTATTTATGTAAACTTTCAAATGGTGATGTCGTGTACTGTACCCTGAGTACGAGATGCAAAACTTGAGAAAAGTAAAATTTACGGAAAAAATTAAATAGTGATTTCTCCCAATATCTGCCGTTTTTGTTCCTTACACTTTATGATCTTAGCAAAAGAGTTACGGTGATGAAGAAAATCAAGTTCAAACAAACAAAAATGGCAGATTTTGGGAGAAATCACTCTTTAATAATTGCCGTAAACTTTATATTACTCAAGTTTTGCAACTCGTACTAATGGTACTGTTATCAGTAAAGCATGTACAGGTGCGTTCGCGATAATGGATTCTATAATCAGCAACATTAATTATATTCGACGTTATGAGAACCATTCTTTATTTTTTTATAACAATTATTTAACGTAATTTTCAAAGGTAGGCAGCTTCTTATATTTACACCTTTTCCTTTGAGATGACGTAACACTAAAATCAATTAAACAGCAGCGTCTCATTTCCCTTCAACGCTTTGGTTTCCGAATGACAACAAATGCCGCCACCATCAGCAAAATTATTTCCACTGTATTATTGCGGCGGGCTTATCAATTTAATTTCCTATATTATTAGTTAGCATCCACGAAACAAAACTGTACGTGTAAACTCCGCCATAGCGCTTACAAAAAAATGTTCAAAAACTAAAACAGCGTCTATGGTGAGCGTTTTAGTTTGCTAGTTTTTGTATAGTTTAGACGTAGAGTCTTGCATTTGGGGGTGCAGACAAAGTGTCACGACCATCAAAATTCTCATTTCGATAACAATATAAATTAACAAGGTGGGACGTGGTGTGATTATGAAAGCTGGGTTTTCGGAAGCTGTATCAACTAGAGGACGAGGCATATATTGTAACGCTTGGAATAAAGGAAACGCCATCTTGGTTCTGAAAGTATCTGATACGGTGGATGTTTTCTAATTTTTGTTTCACATTAATTGTTAGTTACACGGCTTTACTTATTATATTGGTTTCCTTGATTTAGAAGTTGGTATGAGGCTGACAACGTATACTGTAAACAATGGTTCAGTGTTTTAATAGAATAAAGATTCATCTTGTTGTTTTGTATAAAATTTACTAAAAGGTTAGGACAGCAAACGCATTAATTTGTAAAAAATATATATGCATACGATTCATATTATTACGATGATTGGTATGAGGCTGACCACCCATACTGTAAAAAATGGTGATCCAAAATGGCGTTCAAACAATGTTCTCATCTCTCTTCCAAAGTACGGTTTTAAGGAAGGGAGGGGGGGGGGGGGGGGAGGGGGGATCCCGCAGAGCAATGGCGGCACGTGGAGAAAATTTATTTCTGACACATTATGAAAAAATAAATTAAAATTTCGACTAGCTGAACATTATGGCTGAGAAGTAAAAAAAAGGTTCCCCATATTATTGTAAACGGGATAAAAAAATCTTTTGATATTTGTTTTTGCGTGGTGAAATTACTGAGTTTTTTTATCTCTCGCAAGGTTCTTGTATGTTTTTTCTTCTAAGACTTTTCGTTATTTTTTATCTTAGTAGGCTCTTGAGCAGGTTGTTATTTTTTTTTAATGAAAAGATTGAAATTATCAATATTGAGTAGGTACCTACATAATTTGTATATAGAAATATTTTCTATTTTGAGAAAGAAAACGTTTTTTTTTGGTAAACAAATTTCATTGATATACCTACTCGTAAAATGACGATGAAAACAAACCTTAGATAGAAAATAACCATCTGAAAGAAAGGTGCATATTTTCAATGAGTTTATTTAAAAACAAAAAAATAACCTAAAATGGTGAAAACAAACATGGTTTTCGCTAGTCAGGGCTAATTTTGCAAAAACAAAAATTTACTGTAAATCTGTGTGAACCTATCTTATTTAGAATAATTATAACTTCACAGTTAAATTTATACATCGGATTGTAGACGAAACGTTATAAGAGAACTCACATTATTCTCGACGTTGCGTAAGCGACGTAGCTAACGTCTTCAGGAGACACCCTCTCTACACAACGACTGAGGATGAACTCAAGTAGCTATAATTACTATAAATAGGTCAAACGACCGTAATTCCAACCTAAACCTAACCGTGAACCCTTTTTTACTCATTTTGATACCCGAAGATATTTTTTCAATAAAATGAAAAGTATTTTTGAAAATTAACTTATACTTTTTTGAGCTACGCCGGGAATCGAACTTTAATCGAACCGTAGCGTTAACTAATCGACTAAGAGGGATCACGAACCAAATTGAACACAGCTTCTCCTCGTAGTAAGTTGATATTCAACGGTAGGAAGCAGGAGGAGTTGGAGGCTCAGCATTTTGAGGACCAAAAAAACCTGGGAGATGAAATTTATATTGGATAATGAATTCAATCATGGATAGGATATTTTGCCGCCGACACAATATTTTATATGACCCAAAGGTATGAGAAATGCAAGTCGAACGTAAAATCAGGATCAACCAAATAACACGCTAAAGTGGCCAGAGCCTCTGCAGAGCTGCGTCCATTTCTTCCTACCCTTCATACCTCTTTGAATTAATTCATATCCATCACCTTTTTCATGCATTTTCTTATTTAATTTAACATAATATAAGTAAAGAAATTATGATGTTAACGGGTATTGTGTTAAAGTTATCTTAAATTCACTACATTTTTTTGAGTTTTTAATTAATGTAACATAGGTTTTTTCAGTTTTTTTGATGAACGCTTTTTCACTCATTCAAGGTGAAATAAGTGTACCTACTGCACGCTTAGCCAAACATAAAAATCAGATGTGCGAAATAAGGATTACGACATTAACTACCACATCACCAACATCTTTACGCCCCCAGCAATTACAATAGAGCAAGAAGTCATGACCTTTTCATGATCCCCGCCTGCCGAACCAATGTTCTCCGTCAGTCTTGGGTAGTGCGCGCACTGTCGCTGCTCAATACTCTGACCTCCTCAGCCCCACACCTGGATATATTTACAACTGGTGTGGATCGCTTACTATCTGAGTCTGTATGTTTATTAGAACGACGTATGGATGCGTAGAATTATGTATCTGTGGATCTGTATATTGTTCTCGTATGTCTACCATGTTATATGTATTGTGACGTTTTGGTGTCTCACTGTCAGTCATGTATATATTTGTTAAATAAATAAATAAATAAATAAATCTCTGCGGCACAACAATAAGTGTCATAGACCCTAGAGTCTCACAGGATTCTTTAAAAAAGTTCGATTATAACAACCATGAGCCGTTAAATCATGCTGATATTCTTTAATGAAAAGCATTCATTTCTAATCTAATCTAATCTAAGCTGCAAAGATATATATCATTTAAGATTTATACTAAATGCATTCCCACAAGCAGATATGTATAATTTATAAAAATGTTGTATTATAACAGGGCTACTCACAACACTCCTTTGATCCATAGCTGATGTATGGATCATCGTTTTTTTGGAAAGAAAATTTACGATAGGTGGCGGTTAAGCTATGGATTGGCTGTGTGTGAATAAAACCGTAAGAATGTAACCATAGTGTTAAATATACATACAATGTATTAAAAAAATGTATTATAACCACAGTCTCTCAATCATTTAATAATAATAAAAGAAAAGTAATTAGTTTCAACGAATCCCTGAAATTCACTGTAAATTACTAATGGAGTCTCTGATCAAAGTAAAGGTGTACCCTGTCGTATATTAATTATTCCGTATTTGTTTGACATAATATTATGGCACACGTTTCGTAGTCGACATATTGTATGTTATGATATGGCGTAGGCGATATACGAGGAAGCTAAATAAAATAATATTATATATAAGTTGTAGGAGGCGTAATTGCTTAATGAAAGCATTAATTTCTTGATTGGATGTTTGCCTTTCAAGTACATGAATTAAAAATATCGTTGGTTCCTTGACTAAAAGGTTAATTTGCGGCTGACCCCATGCTGTTAAATAATAATTCACTTTTGCCGATGCTTCGATTCCAAGAAAGGGCGGCGGGAGTTGCAAGGTTTTTGTTCATGTGAGTTTTTTTTTTGTAAGTGTACACTGTACATGCATTATGTGCAAGCCTGAACTTACACGTGTTTTTCTGAGGACATGCATTGTGTAAAAGCCTTAAATGCTTTTATTCCGTTGCAACTCAGATTGGAAATAGATGATTATAGTTTGTCAGTTTGAGCAACTTTGGTAGAATACGTTGATTCCAACTTTTTGATTAGAAGGTATTTTATTTGAACACATAATATTTTAAGCCGAAAACAATCAAAATGTCGGCGCTATAGCCGAACGGACAGGAGGTTAGGATTTAATTAGCCTACGTTTTACAATTAATTTACTAAACTTGATATTGACAATTCATTTACTAAACATAATAATAATTATAAGTGTTTTTAGGCTTTCATGGCCGGCTTCAGATGATGTTGATGATGATGATGTCTCCATCCTTCCGGGCTTATAGACCAAGTCAGTCGAAGAAGAAGCCCTGAAGAAGTCAGTCGTACGTCACTGACGAAACGTAGCAGCCTTACAAAAAGAAAAAAGAATAAAGCAGCCTACAGTTATTGAACATGGTCTACAAGCCCGGAAGGATGGAGACATCATCATCATCAACATCATAATAATAATTGATAAAATACACCGACCTATATCTAGACAGCATAATACGAGTAGATTTGTGTGTCGCGTTTTTTTTACGAACTTATTTAAAGAGCAAAGTTATAAGGATTATCACAAATCACAATAAATGAGGTGACAATTAAAAAAGTATTGCACGCTCACGATCTTAATTTGAAAGTGTGTAGCAATTTAAAAATTCTTGAAAATACAATTTCATTCAAAATGGCTATACTGCGTAGTTGCTGTGATAAAATTGCATAAACATAATTTGGAGGTTTGTCTGCAAGGCAAAACACACAAATCATTATGCCAGTGCTAAAATAATACTGTTTTGATGAGCGTTTAATCACCAGACAAGGCTGTGTTTGTCACACTAATCATAATGCTAAATATTCCTACGTGAAATACAAACATAATCCTCTCGTTTTAACAAGGGCAACTCGTAGAACGGCTCACATTCATCCGTTTGCAGTCGATATCAAAACTATGAAAACTTGGTGTTTTCACGACTCATTAACCAACTCCTAACTGCCCAATTAGGGAACAAGTGACCGGTATCTGTGCTCGGATCCCAATTTAATCCTGTCTTTATTAATACCAATGTCAATCGCCACTTCCTTTCAGTGTGTCCAAACAACAGCAAAAAAACACACAAAACAACACTACCTAGCTAACAGCCCTGCTACAAAGGATCAGGACATCACCCTTACCATTTTTTTAGGCAACCAACGTGAATATAGACTATTGCTACTCCCAAGATGCAGGACTAACCTACCTTAGGTTATGACTGTGGGAAGGGCAATGGCTACGCTCAATGAGATATCCTCTTTGGTTGATAATATCTTCACCTAAGTGAGAATCACCTCAGACAAAGGCTTAAGTTTCTGCTACGTGAATTTCAGTTATTTATTATATATATATTGTTGATATGTTTTTAAATTATTATTATTAAAATTATTAAAATATTAAGCAACATTGGGCGCGGACAGTACTTGGATGGGTGACCGCTCAGGTACACCGCATGTCGTTGGCATCTTGGACACCGGTCCGTAGTTCGTAGTGGCAACACTTCAGACTCGTAAATGAAAGGTTGTGGATTCGGATCCCGGCGGAGCACAAAAATATACCATTTATATTTCGAATGTGCTCTTCGCTGGGTTGAAAAATTCATAAACCTTGTGATGATCCAAGCTTTTCATCAAATATAAAATAAAATAATTGAAGTTCCTATGTATGTGGGCGTATCACATTTGCGTAGGAAGAGTTTTTCTTGTCCATACGTATTTTTTTCCTATGGCCTGATTGCACCTCCTGGTGGGGGAATGCAAGTCAAACTGGGAGTGAGTCCTGGACCACCGGGAGAAAGGAATGGGATTGGTTTCGGGACGGTCAGCTTGGGAGCACGTGCTTGCAAGGGACTTAAATCTGGGCTAAACGAATGCGAAACAAAATATTTAAATTAAAATCGGGTTTTAATTCGGAAGAAAATTTAAATAAAGAAGTCGGGCTTTTAGAGATTCGTTCGTTCGGAATTTAAGGGAGAATAAGTATTGACGTGGTTTTAATAATAATAAAATATTTGTCGACATAATATTCCGGGAGTGTATTTTTCATGTGTGGTGTCTAAAACTAAAGTACGCTAAATATGTAATTTCCGTAAATCGCAGTGATTCTCAAACCTTCGAACATAAAAATAGCTTGCGATTGAAATTTTTGATTAAAATAAAATTAAAACAGTGGTTGCTGAACGGGAAGGCGCATTTAATTATTTAATAATAAAATTCATTTTTTCGCGTAAACACATAGTTTGCTGAGCTGCTCCGCAGAAGGATGAGAGATTTCAAATTATTTTCTAACACACTAAACTAATCCCAATTAACTTGCGTTTTAAAATGTATTCAATTTTCACGTTTCATAATGATTTGTTCCATATGTTTCAGTCCGAGAGACTGCTGTTGCCGAGTACCCGTATCTTAATTATTACATTTTGTATTATAAATAAAATGTTTGTCTTTCAGATTAAAAGGGGTGAATTCAACATAGCTTTCAATCAAGGGGCGCAAATGTCCTGAAATGCTTATAAATTGTTGTCTTTTTCCACAGCCTTGCAGTTACTAACAAACACACCTTCTCTCTCACAGAACACCTGTGTCAGAAAGAATTGAACGCTGTTTGCTTAATATCTGAAATACCTGAACCTAACGGTTCTTTGCTGCTATGAAGGAGTTCGCATTGTGTTGGAGGTGAAAGCTTTCGGCTTCCACAACTTTCCATCAAAACTATAAATCCAATGTTGACTGACAAGGAGCCATGCTCCGGAGCACGTCCTATGTTTCCTTTGGTTCATAGCTTGACCTCTCCTTCGGCCATGGTTATCTGCGTCCTCAACATCATCACTGAACGAGGGACGAGGTTACTACCAGACTTATATCATGACTTGGATATAGCTTCCATTGTTCCTCTGTTATGGGCTGGAGTCAACTGACGTCATTCCAACATCACAACACCTAGTTCCTGCTGGATTCTGACACCAAAAATTCAATGCGAGCCTCGACATGGCGATCGAGTTTTAAAAAGTCTCCATTCATTGTTTTTTGGCGTTCGGTTATTTCATGACGCGGAGTAAGGTTAGGGCCAGTCCCTTCTAAAATATCCTTCCCGTGGTCTGAAAGGACCAGGGCCGTGGGGCCAACCTGTTAAATTCTTGGAGGAAAGAGGAAGATGAGCTTTCTTCGATTTTGGGTCTCTCTTGCTTACGAGCAAATGAGGAATTCCATTTACAAGGAAGCTGGGGTGAAGGGAGTCATCTTCTACTGGGCCGGTTTGTCGTACCAGTTATTAAAATCAATCCCTTCCTAAAACACACTAATGAAATTTCTTCCACAGCAAAGAGAATCTACAAAAGGTAAGTGATCTTGGAGCGAGAAATGTTTACAACCGCTGGTTGGACCTACGGCGCAGGAAGAGAGAGGAAGAAGAAAAGATCAAACCATATTCTCTTTAATTTTGCTAAAACAATACTAACCAAATAACTATTATTCAATTGATGTTTGATTATCTCCTGTTTAATTGAGCTGTTATTATCGTACTTGTCTTTGAAATAAATTCATCTGCATTAACTGGCGTCAAAATTAAATAAACGAATCTCGCGGAAATTTTGTCAGAAATAAAAATCAACCGCGCTGCTATGCGAACGCCAAATCGTGTATAATTCGGCGTCGTAACCTTTGGGTTAGTTAATCAAATTCATTAAAGTATTATTAAGCTAGGCACACCTGTTTTCATCCTCACCATCATTAAAGAATTTGGGTCCACTATGAAGGTAGGTCTGAGACAGTAAAACAAAAAATGACACAACGTTCTGTTTCTACCTATCGCACATCGAGGGGTCATAACCACTAAATAGACGATCACACAAATGCATCAAGATTATTGGCCATGATCTTACAATTTTCACCTAAGGGTGAATTGACTGGTTTCACTCCAGTTGAACCGTGAAGAAGGATTGTTCCGTCCTCCGAAGGGAGTTTTTCCATAGGTCGGGTTCACTTCAGTTGGACCGTGACCATGGATCCCTTTATTTTCCTCTGGATTAAATGAGGAGGCAGAATCTTTTCAGTGAGCCGTGACCATGGATTCCTTTCTCCAAAGGAATAATTTTCCCCGAAGTCAGGTTCTTTTCAGTGTTGCCGATGACGTCGGATGATGGTTTTACAAGAGGTGAAAACATGTGTGCATTGAATTCGAAATAAAATTTTACTTAAATTTTGTATTTAAATGATTCAAAATAATGAATACCATTCGTGTGATCTTTTCAACAATCATACAGTCTTTCAAGACGTTTATTTTTCTAACACAGCGAGTATTGTTTTAAACCGTGAGACCTTTTTATATGGCCTGTCAAGAAATTGAAGCATTGCAGGGCTTTATTGTTTGACATTAAATTTTAAGGTTTGACCGAATACGAAATGCAGTAAAATTTAACGACTTTTGAGCTTGCAGCAGCCAGAGGCGGATCAAGACGCTGACAAAATTTTCAAAAAAAAAAAAAAAAACGTAACCGGTACTCGGGTAGTAGAATTTCGTGACAGAGTTAATAACTTTGAAATAAGTTAAATTCAAATGTAAATGAAATAAAACAAAATTAAATTAAATGTTAAAAGAACGTTAATAAATTACATTAAAAATCAAAACATTTTAATCGGTTAAAATACAATAAAATACAACGCGTTATAATCAAATTTAACATCAGTGTACATATAAAGAAAAATAATAATAAAATAAACATTAAATCCTAACATTTTGTTTAAGAATTTTAGCAAATGCTTAAAATAAGGAAAGTTAAATGCGATTAAAACTAAAATATCACGAAAACATTTTAAAATCAAATAAAACTAAAAATTCGAAATAAAATGAAACGCAAACTTAAATATAATTTCCTTCGTAAATGCCTTCGTCTTTTACGTGGGGCGCCGAAACAAGGAGATGCGGACCTGCCTGTTTTAGATTGAAATGTGTGGGTTCTTTGTCTTGGGATTTATGTCCTTTGTGCATTGATTAGAGTGCATGAAAGTCATAATTTAGTGAAATACCTAATTGAGTTTGCCTTTGTTTTTTTTAAGAAAAGAATGCTCTCGTTGTTTGGTGACCGAAATCTGGTGCACTTCTATTACTTAATTTTTATGAACTATAAAAAGGGAGTGAATGAACTCGAGGCGTTTGTATTCATTTCGTTCATTTATAAAATAAATATTAAATACTGGCCTAAACAAGTGTTCACAAGGGAGAACATTCACAGTTAACATAACAGTATTTCACTCCGACTTCATCATTTTTCTTACTTACGTATTATGAAATTATTTTATTTATTCTGTACTATTTATACATTTATTTAAAAAAATACCACGTTATATTTTCCTTGTCTCCTTGCTTCATCTTCCTTTTCTAATTGCTTTACATACATTTTGTGATTTATAGGTTGGTGTGCGGCTGACCACCCATGCTGTGGAAAGTGGTTCACTTTGTCAATGACACCCCTGTTTCGGGGAGGGTTGGCGAGAGTTGCAGGGCTTGTGTTCGTTTGAGATTGGGGTTTTGAATTGTAGATTCACATGCGGCATGTGTTAGCGCGAACTTATGCGTGTCTGCTTGAGGGAGTTCATTTGATGTGAATCTTAAATGATCGAATGACTCGGGAATGATCGTTACGAGGGGGGGCGCGGCGCGGGGTCTTGTCATGCGTCAACCACATGTGCGAGCTTCTGCGTGTCCTAATATGTGGAATGCACCCTCACTCGTCTCTTTATTTACAAGTAAATTGTCCGGTGAACAGCTCACTTGGTAGAACGCTTGCGTTCCGTGCCGAGACCTTAGTTGATCCAATCGGGGGTGTCGAATAAATTCTTGTTTTGGGTTTATTTCAAACCAAAACAACGTACCGTCAAGTATTCGGTTCAAATTTAGGGAAATTTCAAGTCCAGTTAAGTCGTTGGCGAAGAGCTGACCTTTTACCTGTGTGAGTAAATGGGTTCCATTTACAACCAATCTCTTCTGCATAAAGGGGAGGGGGTGAATTTTATTTTGGGGTATACGCAGTTTAATTGCGTTAAATACCTGTAGCTTTGGGCCTTAAGGAAGTTGGTCGAACATTAAATTAAATGCCGTAACTGCAACTCTGTCGCTATTCCGTTAGGGGTGGGCAGAGCCTCTGCAGGTCTGCCTCCATTATTTTCCTATCCGAGCATACCTCTTCTAATTGATTCACATCCATCACATTTTTTTCATACATCTTCTTTTACATTAGCTTTTACTCCTTTTATATTTCCTCTGTATATACACTTTGTGGGATTTTATCTTTCATCTTCTATTCTTCTTGCGTGCCCAAACCATCCTATCACAATATTTTGTACCTTTGCTATAAAATCGTCTTTCAACTTGCATTTGCCTTTCATATATTCGTCTCTCTCTTGAGGGTTTCCCGGTCATATTCCATAAGTGGTTTATTCCCACATGCCTTGCTCATTTTGCCGTCATTAGCAGTCCATGCTTCACTCCCATACATCAATGTTAGTAACAATGTAATTGTGTGACGACATTCTCAAATCCATCGCTGACCGCTTGTTTTTTTGCAAATTCTCATATCACATCTACCATTTGCTTTCCGTTACACACCTCTCTCAATTTCTCCCATCATTTTTCAATTCTTCTCAAACGGAGGGATCGACCCTTTAATTGAAATTAACCCAAATTTCTACATAAAATTTGTTGCCCACCTCGGGTGTGCATTTGCCTATACGGATAGACCGTCACTGTCGTTTTTTTTCATGACACGTGTTGTGCGTGCGACGCAGGCCGGGCGGGCATGTTTCTCTGAAGTGCGGGGACAAGGGTGGACCGGTTGCGGAGTGGAGGGGATGTTTTTTATGCGGCCGGCCGTCGATATTATGCATTGAAGTCTCGTTTACACGAGTCAAATGCATTCCATAACCTTGCTCGTATTTCAAGTTGTTCGTAGTTCAAAACAATTTTCTTTATTGATATTAATTCAATATGCTATCAATCCGTTCCAGTCCCCAAAAATGCTATCGCAAATTGGGCTTGTCTATGTTTTCGAATAAGAAATTGGGTTTGACAAATATGGATAAAACCATAATAAAAGAGAATGTGAAGCAGGGGGTAACGGGTTGCCATAATGTGTACATACATATTTGTATTTTGGTCACTTAAATGCGACTTGCACACACCTTGAACAGTACTGAATGTTTTAAGAACCCCTGTGCGGGAGACTCTCTGGATCCAAGAGACTCTAGGAGTCTATGACACTTGTTGTAGTGCCGCAGAGGTGTTGGTGATTATGTGACTATATTACGGTCACTACTTTCTCTTTATTGGTCTTGGCCTTTTCCGCCGGATTGAAAAGGAAAAGGGTCCGAGGAGGTTTGTTTTCCTCCCTGTCAGAGGGCTGCGAAAGTAAGATGGACAGGTGTCGTCATGGGGTGACTCCGATGCACGACCGGTAACTACTTTTTCGTTCCATGCATCTCGAATGTCGCTCGTATTCCGAAGCAAAACTTCACTCGTTCTGTGTCTTAGATGATTCGTATATCTGGGCATTTGTGGGGTACCACCGTTGTATTGTATACTAATTATTACGTGCATATATCATATTTATGTTAACCTTCTAGTTTGTGTCATATATATTTATCCCCGATCTATCTGAATGATAGAATCATAATATGTATTTGAAATGTATTATATGTAAGTATGTATGAACTCGTTTTACTGTCGGAAATTAGTATCTGTGGATGTTTTCTTGCAGGAGGGGTTTTGTTTAAAGGTTTTGCTAAAATAATGCTATCTAAATGAAATTAATTAAGTCAGATGGTGTTAGGCCGTTTACAAACATACATGCCGAAGGGGGAAAAGGGGGTATGATAAAGATTATCGTAAATGGATCGTTGTTCAGATATGCTTCACCGAATGATGATTTCTTTGCACTCTTTTCGGTTAGTGCATGTGCTTGGGTGAAAATCTGCGCGCTACGTAAATAGCTGAAAGTACCTACTTGGTTTGCTTACATTTTCTAGCCGCATGCTGCCTTGTTCTTTTAGCTAGAATCCGTAAAAGTTTGAGCATTAAGAAATCTGAATTGTGCATGGATATTGTGCTTTGTAGTATTGCGAAATTAACAGCCTGAATGCAGAGCATGCATGGGGTTTTCTTTTATTTTTTTTTTGCAATGTGTGCATGTAAAGAGGGGTGGGGAAGCCAAGATAGGTGGGGAAGCAAAGAGGGGTGGGGAAGCCAAGAGGGGTGGGGAAGCCAAGAGGGGTGGGGAAGCAAAGAGGGGTGAGGAAGCCAAGAGGGGTGGGGAAGCCAAGAGGGGAGGGGTAGCCAAGAGGGGTGGGGGAGCCAATAGGGGTGGGGAAGCAAAGAGGGGTGGAGAGGCCAAGAGGGGTGGGGAAGCCAAGAGGGGTGGGGTAGCAAAGAGGGGTGGAGAAGCCAAGAGGGAAGAAGGGGGAGGGGAAACTGTTAACAGATGAGAAACAAATGTGATCTCAGATATCTGAGGCTCCCGGATGAGAAAAAAACGGGGCGCCGAAAGGAACTATTTGCCGTAAGTGGCATCAATACCAGTGGTTCTAAACAAGTTGTGTGACTTGACCGAAGATGCCTATTGTCATCTTACAATAAAGTCAAAGAGGGGAATGTGATGATCCAAGCTTTTCATCAAATATAAAATAAAATAATTGAAGTTCCTATGTATGTGGGCGTATCACATTTGCGTAGGAAGAGTTTTTCTTGTCCATACGTATTTTTTTCCTATGGCCTGATTGCACCTCCTGGTGGGGGAATGCAAGTCAAACTGGGAGTGAGTCCTGGACCACCGGGAGAAAGGAATGGGATTGGTTTCGGGACGGTCAGCTTGGGAGCACGTGCTTGCAAGGGACTTAAATCTGGGCTAAACGAATGCGAAACAAAATATTTAAATTAAAATCGGGTTTTAATTCGGAAGAAAATTTAAATAAAGAAGTCGGGCTTTTAGAGATTCGTTCGTTCGGAATTTAAGGGAGAATAAGTATTGACGTGGTTTTAATAATAATAAAATATTTGTCGACATAATATTCCGGGAGTGTATTTTTCATGTGTGGTGTCTAAAACTAAAGTACGCTAAATATGTAATTTCCGTAAATCGCAGTGATTCTCAAACCTTCGAACATAAAAATAGCTTGCGATTGAAATTTTTGATTAAAATAAAATTAAAACAGTGGTTGCTGAACGGGAAGGCGCATTTAATTATTTAATAATAAAATTCATTTTTTCGCGTAAACACATAGTTTGCTGAGCTGCTCCGCAGAAGGATGAGAGATTTCAAATTATTTTCTAACACACTAAACTAATCCCAATTAACTTGCGTTTTAAAATGTATTCAATTTTCACGTTTCATAATGATTTGTTCCATATGTTTCAGTCCGAGAGACTGCTGTTGCCGAGTACCCGTATCTTAATTATTACATTTTGTATTATAAATAAAATGTTTGTCTTTCAGATTAAAAGGGGTGAATTCAACATAGCTTTCAATCAAGGGGCGCAAATGTCCTGAAATGCTTATAAATTGTTGTCTTTTTCCACAGCCTTGCAGTTACTAACAAACACACCTTCTCTCTCACAGAACACCTGTGTCAGAAAGAATTGAACGCTGTTTGCTTAATATCTGAAATACCTGAACCTAACGGTTCTTTGCTGCTATGAAGGAGTTCGCATTGTGTTGGAGGTGAAAGCTTTCGGCTTCCACAACTTTCCATCAAAACTATAAATCCAATGTTGACTGACAAGGAGCCATGCTCCGGAGCACGTCCTATGTTTCCTTTGGTTCATAGCTTGACCTCTCCTTCGGCCATGGTTATCTGCGTCCTCAACATCATCACTGAACGAGGGACGAGGTTACTACCAGACTTATATCATGACTTGGATATAGCTTCCATTGTTCCTCTGTTATGGGCTGGAGTCAACTGACGTCATTCCAACATCACAACACCTAGTTCCTGCTGGATTCTGACACCAAAAATTCAATGCGAGCCTCGACATGGCGATCGAGTTTTAAAAAGTCTCCATTCATTGTTTTTTGGCGTTCGGTTATTTCATGACGCGGAGTAAGGTTAGGGCCAGTCCCTTCTAAAATATCCTTCCCGTGGTCTGAAAGGACCAGGGCCGTGGGGCCAACCTGTTAAATTCTTGGAGGAAAGAGGAAGATGAGCTTTCTTCGATTTTGGGTCTCTCTTGCTTACGAGCAAATGAGGAATTCCATTTACAAGGAAGCTGGGGTGAAGGGAGTCATCTTCTACTGGGCCGGTTTGTCGTACCAGTTATTAAAATCAATCCCTTCCTAAAACACACTAATGAAATTTCTTCCACAGCAAAGAGAATCTACAAAAGGTAAGTGATCTTGGAGCGAGAAATGTTTACAACCGCTGGTTGGACCTACGGCGCAGGAAGAGAGAGGAAGAAGAAAAGATCAAACCATATTCTCTTTAATTTTGCTAAAACAATACTAACCAAATAACTATTATTCAATTGATGTTTGATTATCTCCTGTTTAATTGAGCTGTTATTATCGTACTTGTCTTTGAAATAAATTCATCTGCATTAACTGGCGTCAAAATTAAATAAACGAATCTCGCGGAAATTTTGTCAGAAATAAAAATCAACCGCGCTGCTATGCGAACGCCAAATCGTGTATAATTCGGCGTCGTAACCTTTGGGTTAGTTAATCAAATTCATTAAAGTATTATTAAGCTAGGCACACCTGTTTTCATCCTCACCATCATTAAAGAATTTGGGTCCACTATGAAGGTAGGTCTGAGACAGTAAAACAAAAAATGACACAACGTTCTGTTTCTACCTATCGCACATCGAGGGGTCATAACCACTAAATAGACGATCACACAAATGCATCAAGATTATTGGCCATGATCTTACAATTTTCACCTAAGGGTGAATTGACTGGTTTCACTCCAGTTGAACCGTGAAGAAGGATTGTTCCGTCCTCCGAAGGGAGTTTTTCCATAGGTCGGGTTCACTTCAGTTGGACCGTGACCATGGATCCCTTTATTTTCCTCTGGATTAAATGAGGAGGCAGAATCTTTTCAGTGAGCCGTGACCATGGATTCCTTTCTCCAAAGGAATAATTTTCCCCGAAGTCAGGTTCTTTTCAACCTTTACCAATGACCGGTCACCAAAGGTCCATCCAGCCTTACAGCAACTGGGTCTTGCTTGAGTATTGGCGCTTTGTAGCGACGACCAAGCTCGTACACCTCTGCGGCACTACAACAAGTGTCATAGACCCCTAGAGTCTTTAGAATCTAGGGAGTCTCCCGCACAGGATTTCTTAAAAAAAAAAAAAAATTGTTATACGTATAAGGTTTCCTGTAATGTGTCATATTTCATTTAAATAAGTCTATTTATCTATCTACCTGGCTATCTATCACCAACACGTCTGCGGCACTACAACGAGTGTTATATGAATAATGAAATATAGGGAGTCTCCCATCCAGAATTCCTTACCGAAAACATAGATTACAATAATTGTGGGCTGAAGTTAAATCTGATGAGATATAAAAGGGCTTTCTGAAGATTCTGCCAAAATCGTTCTTCTTACTCCTCATCCTTTCTTGGTCCACTCCTGTAAGTACGTAAGCCTTCTTCAATGTTCTACCGTGGGCCAGAAATGTAGCATGCGCAGAGGACTCCAGGATCATCAGACATATCTTGGATGGTGCCCTCTCCGATGTAAGACTACTCGGACGTCCCAGAATGCGGTGGGCAATATCCGTAATTTTAAATGGCCCTTGATGTGTGACGCACAGAAAAATAGCGCTCTTCAATTATATGCACTTTCCAAATAAATTATTCTTGCATATGTGTATATACATGTAGATAGGAACTCTCTCTTGTAAAAATATTTTTGATCGCTTTTCTGTTATGAAAGCTGAAAAAAAGATGTGTGAAAGCTATCAGAATAGAGGGGCTGTTTTCAATAGAGAGCTTTCTCTTCACTGAGAGGAGCTTTACATGTAATCGACGTTAAGGCTGCGGTGAGACGGGCACGTTGCCGTGATTGAAAGAATAATGACTGGAAATCGAAGCCTGAATGTAAACGACTGTTTAATATTGCCGTTAGAAAAATAATATACGTAGAACATATTCATAAAAATGAGAGAACAAAGTTTTTGCCGCATTTTACTCTTTAATGAATATTGTTGTTGAAAGGCTTAAATTCAGGAGTGGACCGAGAAAGGATGAGGAGTAAGAAGAACGATTTTGGCAGAATCTTCAGAAAGTCCTTTTATATCTCATCAGATTATTCCTTGACTTATAGGTTGGTATGAGGCTGACCACCCATACTGTAAAAAATGGTTCACTTTGCCAATGTCACCCCTGTTTCAGGAAAGGTCGGCAAAAGTTGTGGGGCTTATGTTCATTTGAGGTTTGGATTTTATTTGTAAGAACACATTCAGCATTTGTAAGCGCGAACTACACTTGTTGGTTTGTAGGCACACATCTGAGAGCTTTAAATGAATATATCCTTGCAACTTAGATTATAGATTATTATTATAGTTGTGATTTAGTTGGGTTCAATATAATAGAATTTCGATTAATTAATTTTACACAATTTACTTTAGGATTCACTCATATTTGGCTTACACTTTACTTTTGTACAGGTCAGATCGATGTCTCTTATACGACTCAGCTTTCAAAGCATCGCGATCTCTATTTAAAGGTGTATAAAGGTTACTCTGGCATACGCAAGATCATGCTAGAATATTTTTAATTAGAAGCTTCAAGTGGATACCATTAGGTACAAAGATCCAAATACCTACATCAGGAGACATACTCACACAAGTAGATAAAAACACACAGACTCGTATAAGTAAACATACACAGGCATACAGTCACACATTCGTAACATTGGTTAAAACTGGTAGTGACGTTGTACAATTTTAGCTTGTTTTCAATTCTTCCACAAAATGTGTAGATTTCTGTGGAAAAATAAAGATTTAATCCATTAAAAAAATCCATCCCAAAAAACCCTTTCACTTTTTTTCATATGATCGGATACATTACAAAGCAAAAAACGTTTTTTGTTCATTAAAAGTGAAATAATAATACAAATTAATTAATTGAAAAAAGGTTTCTTGGTATCATGCCTTTGAGTACTTTAACTCAAAGAGCATGCCCAGTACCTTGAGAATACAATTTCACGTTAACAAAAAAATATATACAGAAGAGACATCAGCGCCTCTCGTGAGTGTTTGAATTTGAAATCATTTTTAATGTTTACGTGACGGTTCTGTATTTTCGTTTTTTTTTTATACTTGGGGTACTGATTGGTATTCCAGCTACACTGATGTTTTCTCAAGAAATTATTCTTTGGACTAATTAATAATTCCCGAAGCCTTTTTCATTACGAGTCAAAGTGGATTCTGGGGTATCAAATTTTTAGACCATCGGCCGTCAAAATTAAAATTCAGGGGGTGGAGTTTTCGGGGATGAACGGGTGATGGACGTACAATGAAAATTAAAATGTTTTGAATAGAAAGTAGGCGTTATTTGTTTGTAACTAGCAAATAAAGTTTGAAAATATTCAATGTTTCTGATATCATTAAAAATTAATTACTCAAATGTTGCAATCTCATGTAAAGTTCAATAAATAGTTTAAATGAAGAAAAAAAACAAGTTACACATACGATATAGTGTAATTTCTTGCTGCATTTCCCCGGGAAGAGCCGCATGTGTGTGTGGAACCTTTCAATTTTTACATGTAAGGAGGCCGATTTTAGGCAATTCATTTCATAGTAACGGTGTTTCTTCATTCCGGGTGCAAGGGCAGACAACTAATTGCCCTTGAGACTTTGGAAATTCATAAACATAAAATTGTGATTCTTATAGTTTGCCCAATGTTCATATTCCTGCTACTTTGCCTTTGTGAGGATGACTTAATTGTAACTCTTTGTGGTAACCCATTCTTCTCATTACTCTATGGGTTTTCTCTAGCCAATTTTGTAACAGCGTCCTCTTGAAAATAACAAGAAAATAGAAAGTACTGTAACGAGATGGATTTGTTTGTTAGGTAAAATGGAACATGAGATTTGAATTTGAATGAAAAGGAAAACAAAGGAAGGCAGAAAGAGAAAAAAAGCTTGCCTGGCGGGATAGCCAGAAGCCTGTGTAATTAAGAATAAAGAATATTATTGTGCTGTGGTTAATTGTGTATACATTGTGAAAGAAATAAAAGTAAACATATTAAAGTGTGTATGTTATATTATTAATTGTGTCAATCAGCAGGACAGAAGAAAAACCCTCACATTTTGGCGCCCAACGTAAAAGAAAAATCTGTAAATGAAATTCCTATGAAGAAAATTTTCTCAAACAAAAACAAATGACATTCGATTCCAATAAATGACATTCAAAACAATATGAAATAATTAAAATTGGACAGATTTATGGTTGTGAAAGCATCAACACGTTTAAAAGCTAGTGAAGACATCGACTTATACAATTAACAACAAGAAATTACAAGATTTGAAACGCTGTTTGAAAATATTGAAGGCAAGAGAATTCAAATTACCTACCTACGTTCGGAAGAAATGAACATTTAAAAATCGAACGTCGCGGGAGAATGAAGAATGGATATGAACCAGTTTGTTTCAAATCAGTTTAGATAAATATATATAGATGGTGTTATATTTCATTTGTATAAAAAAAATTTTTTCAATGAAATGATTTTTAATTGCATTATAATTTGCATCATAATTGATTTTTTTTAATTGCATAAATTGAAAATATACAGCAAATGACGAAATCTAAAAAAATAAATAATAAAAAGGATTTAGAAAGTAACACAATGGAGTCCATAAATTTTGATCCTCTCAAATTAAAAATATCTTTTAATGGTGAAAGTGAACCAAATGAATTTATAATAAGGTTAGAAGAATTAGCCAAAGTCTACAAATTAAAATTAGATTATTTGGTAGAGTGTATGCCTATATTTTTAACAGATTTTCCGTTAACTTGGTACAGAGCAATTAACTGTGAATTTGATTGGAAAATTTTTAAAACCAAATTCTTACAACAATTTGAAAAATATGACTTTCAAAGGAATCTTAAGTTAGAAATTTTAAATATGGTACAAGGTCATGATAATGCATCTGTTTATATTTTAAAGGTCAAATCCAAAAATAATTTATTAAATAAAAGAATGCATGATAAAGAACTTATGGACATAATAATTCATGGATTGTCAGAAAAATATGCAACTTTACTGACAACATCTGAAATTAAAAATACAGAGGAATTATCTACAATATGTAGCAAGTTTGAATCATTTTTCAAATTTAATGAATGTAAAAATTTAAATGTAATGAATGACATAAAAGAGAAAAATGTAATGCAAAAATGCAATTTTTGTAATAAATTAGGACATGATGAAATAGATTGTTGGACTAAAAATAGAAAATTAGATTACATACAGAATAAATGTAGAAGTTTCACAAATAATATAGTATGCCACTTTTGTAATAAAAGAGGACATGTGGAAAGAAATTGTTTTATAAAAAACGGAAATTTTAAAAAAACCCACACAGTAATCTGTTACTCATGTAAGCGTACAGGACATGTACAAAAAGATTAAAAAAAAAAAACATATTTTCATGTGTATGAAAAATTTGAGGTGATGAATGATACGGTGAAAGTTGATATAAAAGTGATCAGTGAAAGAATGAATTATGAAATATTGCATGAATGAAGGTATGAAACATTAATTAAACAAAGTATTACATATGAAGGTAAAGTTTTTTAAAAAAAAAAATTGATGGACTGATAAATTTATTAATGAAAAATAAATTTGAAATAAATTTAAATATTGGGAAAGATGTGATACATGTTTAAAAAAAAAAAGTTATTTTAATGAATTGATTAATAAACTGGTGAATGTTTATTATGTATTGTTATTTGATTATTTTGAATTGTTGAATTAAGTATTTAAAAAAAAACAAATATTTGTTTATAATATTGAATATGAAATTTGTGTTAAAAAAAAATTATATTAATTTTAGTATGAAAATAATTGGTATTGTTAAAAAAGGTATTAATGACTGAATAATGTATCAGAAACAGGTTTTTTTTTTATTTTCATATTTTTGAAATTTATCCTTAAAATAAAACAAAATATGTGGCGCCGGCTGAGCATTATGATACATTATTTACTCATTGTAAAAAAAAAAAAAAAAAATTGGGAATGTTTTTTTTTTTATGAGAGGAAGGAGGTGTATTGTAACGAGATGGATTTGTTTGTTAGGTAAAATGGAACATGAGATTTGAATTTGAATGAAAAGGAAAACAAAGGAAGGCAGAAAGAGAAAAAAAGCTTGCCTGGCGGGATAGCCACAAGCCTGTGTAATTAAGAATAAAGAATATTATTGTGCTGTGGTTAATTGTGTATACATTGTGAAAGAAATAAAAGTAAACATATTAAAGTGTGTATGTTATATTATTAATTGTGTCAATCAGCAGGAGAGAAGAACAACCCTCACAGTACCTACTTGAAGTGAAATAAATAATAAACTTGTGAAAATGAAACTTTGTTAAATATATATAGACCTACCCACTTTCTCAAAAAAATGAATTTTTACTGTATAAATAAGTAAACTCTAAAAAATCTAAGTATAAAGTAAAGTTTATTTTTAGTATCACATTTTTAATAATAAAATACCTTCGTAATGTTTTAACGTGTTTGAAGTAGATTTGTTAATAAAGACATAACACGTGATGTGGAAAGGCATTAAATTTTATTCATGGCTTTATTTTCAATTCAATAGTCACACTTCAACGTCTCATCACGTCGAATTCTAAGCTCATACATCTCTTTGAAAAGTCTTTACCCAAAGACCGGGACGATCTTGAAATGATACAGTCAATACAAGTGATAGTCTCAGGATCGTCTCGGGTTCATCTGAAGAACTCAAACCTGTACCTGAAGGTATAAAACTGCACGTTTTTACTCAAACAAAGCGTATTACTTCACATGTATAGAAATTTAAACTCTAACTAGAGGAGCTCTAATAATTTCAATTCATCTTTGATAAAACGCTAGGGTTGAGTTTAAATGCGAAGCTTTACACTAGGGGTGCTGGAGTCGTGGCTGGCAAGACGCTTGAATGTAATTTGCGAGGTCGTTTATGATCCTTCGTTTGCTTTAGAGGTTCTCAAAGCGCTTCATTATGTTGAAATTCATTTGAGTTCAACTCTTTTTACAAGTCTAAAATATGTAAACCAGGAGATAGCTACATCTTTTCAAATTGTTTATAAAATAATTTGCTTTTGAATGAGATACTTCTGCTTCTAGTATTGTAAGTACTGTAGTAGTATTGTTAGAAACTTGACTTGGATCAGAATGCCCAAGCAAGGAGTCAGGAACCTCAACTGAAGTTGCTGGATGACATCAAGGGAACTGCAAGCAGAGGATGTCTGAACACAGAAGTGAATATACAGAAACGAAGAAGATTGGAGGAGGCCTACGTCCACGAGTGGACTGAGAAAGACTAAGGAAGCAAATAAGGAAGAAACTTGACAATGGACTCAGCGCATGATTTGACGTATACAATATTGTGGCGTCACCCGGACGGGTTACTAGAGAAAACCCAAATAAATATTTTTATTTGGGTTTTCTCGTTGTTGCTAAGGACGGCAGAGCTGACGTTTGCTTCAAATTAAAAAAATATTTTAAATCCATTGAGCTACTGAAATTTCTACCAAAGAATTTTCTCTACATATTTTTTTGAAAATAAGATAAATATATCGAATGCAATTAAGCTACACTCGTAGTGTAACTTCTTGCCGTGTTGTCCCTGAAGGGGTCGCAAGTGCAATTTATTTTCACCGATAATTTGATCGGTCTAACACTCCACTTAAAGTGGAGGATTCCTAGATCACGAGGGTACAGCATACTTCTCGTTGCTTGTGAAAGCTGTGCTAACCTTGTGGTATTAAAAAAATACCGAAAAAGAAAAAGGATTCAAATCCTAGTTCCCACCATGGAATGAAAGTTTTTTTTTAAGAAAACAAAAGCTAGCCAGCATATTGTTATGATTTTACTGTGTTCTTTTTTTACTTAAACTGCAATTATCTACTTCAAAAGAATTTATTTTACAATATTTGGTTCACAATTTACAACAATTGATTTCTAGCTCTGGCTTTCAACTTCACAGCTCAATGTTTTAATCGACACTCTCTGATGCCCTATAGCAGACCCTTTAAATAGGTACAAAAGATATCTTTCTTGCATATTCCAGATGATTCCATCTTTCGCTCATACTAGACCACCGTTCATGTAACTTACTACTACCATCAGGGATCATACTGTTCTACACACACTATTGTACCTGTACAGGCGCGCGTAGGCACTTCGAAGTTCGTAACACTATCCCCATCATACTAGTGCCAGACTGTTCTATGTAGGTATCAGTGGCGAAGGGTGCCATACAACTCGATTCCCATCGGCTTCCCTTTTAAAATGAGGCAACAAAGTAGTTAAAAAATATAGGCACAAAGTAAAATAATACATTAAAAACCAAAGAAACAATATGTACTTTTTCTCCATTGAAACCATGCAATCTACTTTATTATCATTTTTGCCTCATTTTAAAAGAAGAAACAGATTGGAATCGACTTGTATGGCACCCTTCGCCACTGGTAGGTATGCATGTAAATTCGCACGTAGGCACTTCAAGTTCGTAACAATATTGAGAGTGAAAAGTTATCAGATTTTCTCTCACAAAAATATCACATTTTTAGAATCTCTCCATCACTAGAGTTCTCAAAGCTCGCTTGCTCTGCAGTATGTGGGCCATTAGCACGGGAGCAAGCGCCTCCTCTCATTGTGCTTGCTTTTAATGACTCGCAGAGTGTCAGTGACGTCCTTAAGAGATTTACGTGACACGCACCGATGCTATAAAACAAGCCGGCTCCCAGCACCGACTAATAATACATCACTGAGCAGACGGAGGTATTAATGCGGGATCTAACCCTGAAGGTATCATTTTAATTGTGACATGAACATCCGTTCGATAGCTCAGTTGGTATTTTGAAAGAAGGTCAGAAACATATTATCATCCCATGCAGCATGTGTGAGTGTGAACCTACACGTTTTTGCTTATGGGATAAAATATACTTTTGATTTGGATTTAGATAAAAGATACATAAATTAATTTGATTATTCCTTGGCTTTTAGGTTGGTATGAGGCTGACCACCCATACTGTAAACAATGGTTCACTTTTTTAACGTTTCTGGGAAGGTTGTCAAAAGTTTTGGGGCTTATGTTCACTTATGTTTGTCTTTTAATTTGTGAGTACATATGCAGCATTTGTAAGCGCGAAATTACACGTGTCTGTTAGTGGGCATTCATTTAATATGAATTTTAAATGTTTATATATCTTTGCAAGTTATATTCTAGATTTTACTAAGAACTCTCAACAATCAAGACCTTTCTTTTGATAAGTTATACTACCAGACTATAATGATTTTCATACTAAGTTCGCATCTAGTTTCTCACAGAATTAAGCACATAGTTCTAAGCTCCCATCTTAAGGTCTTTCTCTTTTACAAAGGATGCGGGTGAGAGATTCTCCAGGCAATTTGGTGAGATGAATTTTGAGAGCTCTTTTGAAAAAAACTTAATTGCATGCTGGAACATTTTATCGTTAAATTTCATTTATCCAAGATTGGTTTGAATTACATACTTTATTTGTTCTTTTTTATCTCAACAAATTTGTCATTATTCTAGAAATATGTTTTTATTATTTGCATATCTAAAGGCTATGCAAAGATTCTCGTTCTCTTCATTGAGTATTTTTTTAATTTTAGTAAGATGCTGTTTTTTTTCTATTTATGAAGTTGTAAATTTGCAAATTTAAATACGTAAAATATTTCATATAAGCTATTATATTCATATAAGCTAAGTGGAGTGGAACAGACTGCCACCCGGAGTGAAGAACTCCAAATCTGTGGGTGTATTTCGAGGAGCACTCAAGACACACTTGTTAAGAAAGTCTTATCCATGATCGGAGAGGGCCCTTGAGGTGTGACACACACAAAAACGGCGCTCTCTTATCATGTGTAATTTAAAATAAATCAGCCTGTTATTATTATTATTATTCAAATGTAAAAATATCAGAAAGTATATTCAATTTTTTTTTGTAATTTGATTGCAAAAAAGGATTAAATCGTTACTTAAAAATATAACTATTTACATAGGTAAAGCAGTCAATCTTACACCAACTTTTTAAAAATCACAGGTTTTTTTTACAAAAATGATCTTCGCTGGGTTGTAAAATTCATTGCCTTTACCAAAGACCGGTCACAAAAGGTTCATCCAGCCTTACAGCAATTGGGTCTTGCTTGGGAATTGGTGCTTTGTAGCGACGACCAAGCTCGTAATAAGCCCATCGATAGCTCAGTTGGTAAAATGCTTGCATTTCATCCCAAGAGCAAGGGTTTCATCCTCACTGAGGGTGTCAGAAATGATTTCCCGTTTCGCTGTTTATTTCAAACCCAAAATAAATACCGGCAAATTGTTCCCAGCCTTCATAAAAAATGAGAATCAAGCTCTTTGGGAGCTAAATAACCCGCACTTCAACTGAATTGGTTGGCATGCGGCCGGCCCCCTTACCCGTAAAAATAAATAGGTTCCGAATTGGCACATGCGTCTTCTACGGAAATAACGTAGGCCAAGACTTACACTAAATGCGTTAGCTACGCAAGGAGTTGTTGAACCATCAAGCTATAGTTACTAGGTATAGATCACATCCTTTAAAATTATCTGTTTCTTTTACATCCATTAAAGTAAATCTCAATTCTCAATGAATGGAATCGTGTGAAAAGACTTTGAGATTTCACAAAAGCGTGAAGTGCAACTTTGCCGAAAACTTGGCGGGAAGCTTTGTGCCGATTGAAATCTGCAGATAGCAAATGGAAATGGGTTTTTACCTAATTCGATAACATATTGAACCGTGAGCGGGCGCGCCGCCTGATAATCCCCAAACGCCTCAAAAACGATAGATTATCCAACTTTAAAAGTTCCAGACGGGCATAAAAGGTTCACCCGAACTTCTTTAATGACTTAAAAAGCAATTAAAACTTCCGGCTGGATCTGGAGCGGCGACTGAAAAAGGTCAAGAACTGCCATCTCTGTGCCGTGCTCATTCAAACTCAGAGAAAAAAAGCCCGGTCGCTCTTAGTTTTACAGGAAGCGAGCGCTTACATACGTTTTGGTTTTATTTTTGGCTTTTGCGGGGCGGGAAGCTATTTTTCAAATGTAATGTAATTTAGATGAATAAGGTATTTTATATTTTTCATGTCTGTTTGACAGGTGTATGGTTAAAATATCGGTACCTTTAAACGCAAGTCAACTAAGGTATACATATAATGCAACTTTTTGCCTTAGTTATTCTCAAAAGGGTCGCATATGGTGATTCGGAACCTATTTTATTTTTACGGGTAAGGGGCCGGTCTCACGCCAACCACTTCAACTGAAGAGGGGATTTCCAGCTCCCGAGGGGTTGTTGAAATAAACAACGAAACGGGAAATCTCTTCTGACGCCCTCGATGAGGACCGAACCCTTGCTTTTAGCATGAAATGCAATCATTCTACCAACTAAGAAATCGGCCAGACTTTCCACGAGCTTGGTCGTCACTACAAAGCGCCAATTCTAAAGCAATACCCAATTGCTTTAAGGCTGGATGGACCTTTTGTGACCGGTCTTTGGTAAAGGCAAGAAAAAAATCCAACCCAGTGAAGACTATTTTTGTAAATATATATATTGTATTTTTTGTGCTCCACCGGGATTCAAACCTACGACCTTCTATTTACGACTTCCATACATCAATGGCGGTTACAATATGCTATTGTGTACCGAAGCTCTCATATCCAATCTCAAACCAAAATATATTGCATTTTCCAAGGTGAAGACACTAAAAAGAAAATCAATCATAGTAGGTACAAAAATACTATTTGATCGAAATGAAGGTTGTAAATATCCAGGACCCTCACGATTTTTCAATATTTCCATAAAAACGGTAAGAGGTGCAACTTTGAACCGTAGCGTACCGCCCTCTACGCGTAAAGTCTTTTCCATAAAGCCTCTACGCATAAAGAAAAGGGAAAATTCCACAAGGATGTAGGCATCTTTTGGCCCGAGCGTAGCACGTAGAACGTTTTTTTTCATATTGATTCCTTTCACGAGCCCCAAAGTGAGGATATTCCTTTCGAAATTTTAACCTTTCAACTTACGCAAGCCTAGATTTTTTCTTTTGATCTAGAAACACCTAGATATTGTTACGAATATGCAGTATGTTGTGTGGTTGTGTTCATGGTTTAATAGAACTCGATGGTTGTGTTAGTGTAATAATGAGTCTCTTTAGAAGTGAGTAGACGCTCAGGTATATAGTTTGTCATAGATAATAATTTGTAGATTGAGTAAGTTGAGTAAGTTCCATATAAAGCAGTGTAGGTACGCAAACGCAACGCAAAACGCAACTAAGCTTCACATATAGTGTAACTTCTTGCCACGTTATCCCCGAAGGGGTCGCATGTGGCGAGTTGAACCTATTTATTTTTACAGGTTAGGGGGCCGGCCTTACACCAACCACTTCAGTTGAAGTGGGGGTTTCCCAGCTCCCGAGGGGTCTGGTACTCATTTCTTGTGAAGGCTGAGTAAGCCTTGCCGGTATTTTTATTATAGGGTTTGAAATACACACCGAAATAGGAAATCATTTCTGAAACCCTCCTCGGTGGGATTCGAACCCGAGCTCACGGGGTAGAATGCAAGCACTCTAGCAACTGAGCTATCGACCGGACCAGGCGAGTTGAACCTTTTTATTTTTACAGGTAAGGGGGCCGGCCTTACGCCAACCACTTTAGTTGAAGTGGGGGTTTCCCAGCTCCCGAGGGGCCTGGTACTCATTTCTTGTGAAGGCTGAGTAAACCTTGCCTGTATTTTATTTCGAGGTTTGAAATAAACACCGAAACGGGAAATCATTTCTGACACCCTCGGTGGGATTCGAACCCGAGCTCACGGCATGGAATGCAAGCACTCTACCAACTGAGCTATCGACCGGACCGTTTTATTATAAAAACACAATATTTGAAAAACCTACAAAAAAATGTAATTTCAGTTAAACCACACACAACCTCAAATAAAAACTTCATTTTTCATATCAACTGCGTTGTGGCAAAAAAGCAACGACTGAAAAAAGGGCGACTCGACTAGCGAACAGAAAGAGAATTAAGGGTAGGGGTGCCATGCATATAAGGAATCTCGGCAGAACATAATATGGGGGTGGAAAAAGCAAGCAAAAAAAAATAGTTATTGTGAAGAACTTGTGACACAATTTCATGGAATTTTTAGAGGCAGAATTAGTACTGCAATTCTGAAAAAAATTGTTGTTTTCAATTCGCGCTTTTATCCTTCCTTCTGCGAAGCAAGTGTAAGCTCAGCGCAAACATTATTGGCATGTTGAACCACCGTCTCATAGTGCCGTTCTATTATTGGCTGTCGAATATCTGCGCACAGAAATCTGGTCCAAAGACTGAATGAACCTTTGGTCACCGGTCTTTGGTAAAGGTTTATGAGTTTTTCAACGCAGCGAAGAGCATACCTATTTGAAAATAAAATGGTATATTTGCTATGTATGCTACGCCGGGATACGAACTCATGACCTTTCATTTACGAGCCCAAAGCGTTACTACCAGACTACGGACCGATCTTCGCAAACTTTATTCATATCCATCACTTCTTTCAGAAATTTCCTTTTTGTACATTCACTATGTACGTTACTCTGTCTTCACTCCGTACATACCGGTCCGTAGTCCAGTGGTAACACTTCGGACTCGCTCATGGAAGGTTGTGGGCTTGAATCCCGGCGGAGCACAAAAAATATACCATCGATATTTTCAAATTTGCTCTTCGTTGGGATGAACAATTCATAAACCTTTACCAAAGAACAGTCATCAAAAAGGTCCATCCAGCCTTACAGCAACTGGGTCTTGTTTGAGTATTGGCGCTTTCTATAGCGACGTCCAAGCTCGCTGAGGGCTCTTGAGGTGGGATACACACAAAAACAGCGCTAACCAAATAAACAATTTTATATTATTTTTATATTAAGTATGTATATTGTATTGATCGACGATTTCGACTTATCTGCAGGCGCATTGGGTGTGACTCCCCATTAGAAGAAGGTGCTCATGATAATGTTCTAAACTACAGGATTTTCACACTGTTTGAACACTGCATGAACTGAGCAAATAAATCCACCTATTTTTTTTTTTAATACGGATATTATCAGTGACTGTCCCGACATATCAGAACGGATGGCAAGCCTAATTAGGAGAGATGAAAAATACGCGTCTATTGTAAGTTTACCAGTAAATTTCGCTAAAAAATCTTGTCTCGTTTCGGGCAGACAGTGCCGCGAGGTAACGGATTACCCCCGACCGACAAAGGCAGCGGCGTCGTATTTAAAATGTACCCAACATATTATTTTGAATTATTATTATTTCAAATGTACTTACTTTCTACGCGACACGACAAAGCTTCCAGGCTCGCTTCCCTTTTATTTATGACTTTTTTTTTTGGAAAAGTGTGCTTTAACAATGCGGCGCAACTTTTTGAATGTGTACAGAAAAATTGTGAAGATTTCTTGAATGAGTCGCGCTTTAAGTACGAGTATATTATCTCTTGACTTATGGGTATCTTGATATAAGGCTGACTGCCGATGCTGTTAATAATCTTTCCTTTTTCCAATGTCACGCAATGTGTTCAGGAGGTCGGAAAAAGTTGCAAGTCTCATGTTCATTTTAGGTTTGGTTTTAAAGTGGAGAGTACAAATGCAGCATATTACACATGTAAGCGCGAATTTACACGTGTCCGTTTGTGAGCTTGCATTTAATATTAATTTTAAATGTTAATATATCTTTGCAACGTAGATTTTAGATAACACATTATATAAATTTATCTATAAGACACTGTAATCTTGTGTATAGCTACCATTCCACTAGGGGTGGCCACTTCTTTCGTCACTCTTTTTCTCTATCTGCAAATTTTAATCATTAGCAATCTCGCTTATTTCTTCGATTAATTTTCTTTTCATTCAATTTCATACACGCTTACCCGTCATTTCCCTTTGTTCACTCTTTTTACAGTCATTGATCATCCATACTTCCTAGATAGCCGAACCATCATATTTTGCTCTTTTGTATTTTAACGCTATGCCACTAAGTTACACGTATAGTGTTACTTCTTTCCGTCGCATGTGGCTGGTGGAATCTATCATTTAGAGTCTTACCAGTCATACTTGAGGAGTTGCGCCATCTGCCTATGGACCTTTAAACTATTTTCAGCGCTGCCTGCCAAATAAATAATAATATAATAAAAAAAATAAGAGCCCAGCTAGCTCTCGTTTTACCTTAATTAAACCATTCCTACTGTACGTCCATATTTATTCATTCAATTTTCAATATTTACAAAAAAATCCAGAATCTGTTTGTGAAATATAAATAAAATCTAATAAACAGAAAAACAACTTTAAAAGTGTGAAAAGAATAACCTTACTAGAAATAATACAAAATGTTGACCTTAATTATAAAGTTTGTTTCATTTTTCACGTTTTGCTTTCCTAGCTTTGCTTCTACGCTGAGCTCGTCCCTGTTTCCATGCTACGTTATTTTGGCTGGCGCAAGATGAAATTGCAAAGCACGCGATAAAAAGTGAAACTAATTGTTCAAAGGAACGTCTACACACGGCTTTGTATCGAGCCTTGGATTTGTAAACTTTATTCTGCATTTTCTCTTGTGTTTTTTTCCATTTTCTATTTTTCCAACTCGTTTCGTTCAGACACAAATGAAGGCTCATTAGTTGCGAATAAAATCTGCAGACTCTTCAAGTTGAGATCTTTTGTAGTGCATTTTTAGATTTTCATAAAAAACATTCATTATTATATTTGTAAGAACATTTTCTGTGAGTTTCATGCTGTAAAATTCAATGAAATGCTTAAAGTATGGTAAGGTAGATTTTGAATGCAAAACTTTTAATTTATAATAAAAAATAAAATGTATAAACATTATATAAACAAACTGCATTATTTATTAGATTGGTTACATCTTAAACTCACTTTTAAGTATGATAAAATTTACTTTTAACTGGTTTAAAAATGAAAACTGTATAAATTAGTAGTGTAAAACTAAAACACAAAAAAAATCTTTACGACTTGATTTATTTCCTCGAGCGCTTTTGATGTTATCACATCATTATCAAAAGCATAGCTAATATAATATCTAAAATTATAAAAAGGAATTCCGGAGAAATTTGATGGTAGTGGAGCTATGGTAGGGTGGGGGAAGGGGTATACATAATATTTTAAAAATGTAATAGAAAAATATTTTCATCTAAGAAAATAAAAATAGAAACATTGATTGTAACGGAGATGCTGAATCCGTGAATAAAATCCGAGGAGTTGAGTTGTCGGATGGAAGATTCAACAGTGCTTTTAGTGAGCCTAGACGATAACGCATTTTTTCATACAATAATACTCCCCACGACATGTGAGAGTACACTAATAGGTTTATACTCGCACTAAATATCATCAGTTATGCCTCAAAGAAACGGTATATAAAAAAATAAGTATCAAAATGACATACCTGAACTTCCAGCTCGAATCCCGGCAGGTAGCTGAGAGGAACTGGATGGAAAGGGTTGTCAAAAGGTGAAGTGTGGAACTCCAAGAGCATCCTCGGTCCACTGCTGACGATATCTGGTACAGCATCTCCTCCACATAGTCGCACCAGTTCTGGAGACGACAGGGTCCCACCGTCGTAGACTGTGAGATAGTCCTGCACGACGTTGCATTGGTCCCAGATCCTGAAAAAAGAAAAAAATTGATGTTTTATTGTAAGTGCATAACATTTCATCTTTTATTTGACACCATAAAAACGTTGACTGAAAAATATAATATTAAATTACAATTATTAGTTTTGAAAATTTTTCAAAATGGTTAATGTTAAAAGTTATGTGATTGTAAAATTACTAATTTCTTACATCGAAAATTATCTTTGTTCAACTTCAAATAGTCTATAATCCATAATCTAAGTTGCAAAGATATATTGACATTTAAGGTTAATTTTTCGGTGAGGCGAGTTCGATTCCCGGCGATACACAAACAACATATTTGAATTGTCAAATTTGCTCTTCGCTGGGTTGAAAAATTAATTTACAGATCGGTCATCATAAATTGGGTTTTGCTTGAGATTCGGCGCTTAAGTCATTTCATTTCAGTTAATCTACTGTTATATGTGTAAGCCATTTTGAACAATAATTTAAACCTTCCATGGAAAAAGACAGTATAATTATCAACACAAATACTTTATAGTGTATATATATGTTAACTATTTCAAATTTATGATCTTACAATACACTATGACTTCATAATAAATTAATACTTGCAATATTCCGTTAGTTACCAGTCTCAGATCCGACCACATCCTTTGTTGACGACCGTTCGCCTCTGTTGGCGATATCCGTGCTCTATCCGTTCGCAAACACAGATAGTTTCACGTCTCAAAGCGGACTGAGGCCATGGTCCAGGACGTGCCACGACAAATTGGCCAAAGGTAACTCGTCCATAAACGAATAGGTCATACAACTGTTTGTCAACACGACAGTTCAGTCAACGGCATTCGGTCAACCACATACAATGAAGGTCCACAAACAGGTTCATCACAAAAAACTTGCTATCCAAAACACCTTTGTAATTACTGTACTTTTAATTTATTGTAGGTAGTTTAAGTTCCGTCGATAGCTCAGTTGGTAGAGTGTCAGGTGCATTCCATGCAGTGAACTCGGGTTAGAACCCATCGAAGATGTCAGAAATAATTTTCCGTTTCAGTGTTTATTTCAAACCCAAAATAAAAACATGCCGGCAAGGTTTACTCAGCCTTCAGAAATAAGTACCAGCCACCTCGGAAGCTGGAAACCCTCACTTACTGTATGTGCCCGAAATGTCGTTGATCGAAAAGTCGCGTGGATGAATTTTCTGTGACCAAATTGTCCGAGACCGATTGGTTTGAAGCCAAGTTGTAATGCCGTTGACCTAAAAATCGTGTGAATTTACTGTCGTGTGACTGATTTGTCCAGCCGGGCTGTCTGCGGACGAGTTGTCTGTGACCGATTTGTCGTTGGGCCGGTCCAGGAGGCCCCTTGTGGACTCGAACCAAACTTGCTAATTATCACGCCAGATGTCTTGCCTTCATGCGCTTTGTTAATTAAACTTCAGTATTTGCCTTTATGCCCGCGTATAATCCAGACTAATATAATAGCTCGGTGCCGCAAGTATATAAAACTTGACGTTTAAACTAATCCATAGCGTACACTCTATGAAAATGTAACCCAAGTATAAGAACTTTAATTTAAATCTACAAAGGCTTTGATACAGCGCGAAAAACTTATTTTTCTTTTTGAAGAGCATGCCATTGAGATGTGTAATTTTTTAATTAAGATTTTCAGGGTAGCAAAATTGTGATTTTGTACGTTTTTAGAATTTTTTTATGAACAAAATAGATGTATAATGTTTACTTAAAGTGTCAAAGCAATATATAAACGTAATATTTTGTATCTGAAGATGGAAACATTGTTTCCGAAACCGGTCGTACATTATTGAATTTTACTCGCCCCGTAACCTAATACAAGTTGTTTTTTATTTTTAATTTCAATTTTTTAAGGATACATTTTATCATGATGAGACCTAAACATTATCTCCAGTGGACACATTAGGGTGAAATATCCACACAGTTAGGTGTCCATAAAGAATTTTAAATTAGTTATCAAATAAATAAGTCACACAATAAAAGAGTGTCTTCATACGTCTCAGCAAATCTCTCAGGCAACTTTACAAGAAATGAGAACCTGCCCCCTCAAAAACAGGGAAACCACAATTTAAAGTGGTCAAGATTGGCGTTAAGCTTGTCCCTTTTTTGTGGAAAAAAAAATAGGTTCTCTTCACCAAATGTAGAAATTCATAGACAATGCTGTAAGAAACGGCGCTATTTTTCAATTGCAAATGCGTTACGTAAATGAAAAACATACACACTCTTTCAGGTGCCAAAAAACCTGAACATCTTTAGGTCAAATAGCGCCCCTCTTGAGGTTTATAGTTTCTCGTACATTATTGGTGAAACGCTAGGGCTGAGTTTTCACGTATCTAATGTACTTGGGGTAGTGCACAATGTAATGCTATCCCGAGGGTGTTCTAACTCCGAGAGACTAATAGAGACGACTGAAATGATTACTAATTATGAAATCTGTGCTGATGTTTTAACTTTGATTTGAAGTTATACAATTTGAAAAGACCATTACCTATGAACAATGATTTGTAAGGGAGAAAAAACGTATTTTTAATTAAGGACATGTGTCATATGATAAATCACATATATGTTGCAAAGTATATTATTTTAAATGCATGCCTAGTTAAAAAAAAAAAAAATCTTTTACGTAATTAACATACACCGTGAGTGAAACTTATGCCACCCTTGCCTACAATAGGGGTAGCCTTTGAAAAGTTTACCATGTTTTTCACTACAAGTGGTCAGCCTCACACCAACTATGAACAATTAATGTTATGAAATAAAAAAAAAAAAAAAAAAACGTTCGTTGGTAACCGCATAAATCGATAGTACCTAAACCATTTTTGCTTTTTTTCCTCCCCAATTTTATTTACAAGTGTTAAATACATTGCTTGATTTTTAAAAACGAATTAATATTCCACAATAGTAAATAATTCAGCGTTTACATTGACATCATCTGACCTTATTAAAATGCTTGGATTTAAACAGCAACCCGGCAGATTGATGGCGTTAGCGGTTGTGTTTACACGCCATGTTGATTTAGCCGTAGAGACCTCACCTTCACCTCTACAGGAGAGCCCGTAATTAACACTTGCTTGTGCTACGATAAACGTAGAACCACTGGAGAATGGTGTGGACTGGAACATAATTTCAGGCAAAATTAAATGTAAAAAAAAACACGCCAACGGCTGTATTTGTGTATTGTTTTTTTTCTTTTTTTATTGCTCTGTCAGGTTTTTCAACGTTGACGATCACCATTTCAAAGACTTCACTGTAAGCAACCTCACTTCTACATCTCAGATCTCGAACTAGTCTCGTTCATTGTGTAGCCACGACGTCTGCTTTCTGCTAGCTACCAAGTGAACATCAACTGCAGAAGTTGGTATGTTGTCCCGTGCAATAAAAATCCCAAATAATAAAAATTCTGTTACTATATCTATAAATCTATCGCAACTCCACTAGGAGAGGCCAGAGCCTCTGCAGAGCTGCCAAAATTTATTTTATTTCTTACTAGAATAGCATCAAATTATATATTAAAGTGGTTCCCTTTCTCATATTATGCAACCTCTACGACAGGCGTTGTTACTGTCGTAGCTTGTACCCGTAACGGTCCGTTAGAAGGCGTTAAACGGAGGGGTAGTGGCCTTTACAACATCACCCAAAGTACAAAAGTGTGCATCTGAACCAAAGAGTTTTACCTTAAATGTGTGCTAACTAAAACGCTCATTAGAAGCGCCATTATTAGTTTGTATACATTTTAAATAAACGCTATTGTTAAGTTTAATCGTAGAGTTTACTGCATAACGGGCGTCGTGATCTATTGTGCGCCAAGACGTTTCAAAATAATAATATAATTTATAACGTCTAGGGGAGGGGGTGGAGAATTAATAGGTTTAATTAGTGGACTTTTATCGTCGCCTGTTATTATTATATTCATAATGGTAATTGGGGTCGTGAGGCCGAAAAGGTTGCCTGTTCGTGCGGATGTATTGTCGACTAATTGAAATTGATTGAGCTTTTTAAACAAGTATCTATTGAATCGTCAATTTTTAAGCGTTTTATTCTTATATTTCTGTTGGAAGATATAAGTCAAAGATTTGGAGTCATAGAAGTGTTCGACTGAGTGATACGATTTAAATAATCTGTGTCTGTATGAAACAAATATAGTTTGTTCAATTTTCAAGACTTTTATCTGTATAATCTAAGTTGAAAAGATATATTGATATTGAAGGCTCATATTTTATGCATCCTCACAAGCACGCCCATGTAAATTTGCATTTACGCATGGTAACGGAACATACGAATCATAGAGATTTCTCGTAAGACTTACAAAGACTTCATTACTTTTTAAATATACATTTATGTTTAGAATATTGTAGAGTATATAAAGTACCAGAGGCGAAGGGTGCTATACAAGCAGGCTTGCATCGGCTTCTCTTTTAAAATGATGTTTTTTTCTTTCTTGTCTTTTCTTTCTTTTAAATTGATGTTTTTTTCTTTCTTGTTTTTTTTTCTGCTTTCGTGATTTTGCCTGCAACATTTTATAATGACGAGCGTTGGGTATTTGTGGCTTAATATACGATTATTATGTATTGACTGGTATTTGCACTCAATGTACTCGTCATGAATCAAGCGCGCTTATATTATTATGATGATTAATTATGGTTCATATATTATATAAAATTTAGACAATAAGAATTTTATAACAACTAAGTATGTGACAGACACCGTCACTGGAGCATTGATGTCTAGTATGTAATTTATTATGTTTAACTTGTGAAAAAATTGTCAATGATCTGTTGGTGTTTTTACAAATAAAGAAATAAAATAAATAAATAAAGATGTTACAAAGTAGTTAAAAAATATAGGCACAAAGTAAAAAAATACATTTAAAACCAAAGAAACAATACGTATTTTTTCCCCATTGAAACCATCAGTCTACTTTATTATCATTTCTGCCTCATTTTAAACGGGAAACCGATGAGAATCGGCTTATATGGCACCCTTCGCCACTGTAAAGTACGGAATGATCTAAGTATTGCGAGCTCCATTGTGTTTCAAATTAGTATGCAAAGACATAATGCAAAAAAAAAACAACTGCATTACTTTTATTCAACAAAAAACAGCAGAGACAGTTTGATCAAATGATTAGCCTGAAAATCAAGCATCACGTCTATTTGATGAGCTTATTGAAACACACCCCCGATGTCCCGGAGGGGTAAACGTTCGGAACAAAGTTGTCCTTTGAGGGTCGCGCCCAACTTTGGGGTTGTGTCCTTGTAATTAAGATGGACTTGTGCAGTCCAAGCACGCGCCAGACCCCTAATGCTAATGATGGCCCACGAACAGGAAATGAACCAGTGACTTCTTGCATTTGAGCTGCCGTCTGATCTGATATGCTCGGATCTTTTTTTGAAATGGATTAACATGACTTGGTTGATAACTCAGTTTGTAGACTGCTTTCCCCATGTCCATAAAAATGTTTTAACTTTATGGCAGATCACGCAAGTAATAAAGGCCACTTTTTTGAAGAGGACAACCTGCATCTCATCTCTAATTGCATATAACGAAAGAGATGGATTTAATTGAGAAATAAATTCCTGTTTTAAGAATAATAAAAACAACCTCGTTAATGCCCAGATCCCGCCCATATCATCCCCCTTCCCTTCAATTTTAGCCCCAACCCCTCCCCCATCTTAATTATAAGTCATGCATTAGTTTTTTAACGGGGTTATTCTTAGACATTTTATTCGTCGGTTGAGCCCACGCTTTGACAAACTAATTATGCATTTGTATGAAGACCTGTCAATCCAAGATGGCCGCGAGTGAACAGCTGATTTGTCTTCATACAAATATTACCAAATTCGGTAGGTAAGAATGACCGTGCTGATGAAACTTCCAGCTCAGGCACCATTAGTTAAAGCGTGGGCTCAACCGACGACTAAAATGTCTACGAATAGCCCCGTAAGTATCTATGAAACTGACGACGAAGAGCTGTCTCTTCTAAAACGTTTTTTCGTGTAAATACTTATATTTAGTGGAATAAAACAATGTTCGATGAATTATATATTTTTTGAATAAAATATTTTAAAGGTTTGAATTTTTAAACCACTTAAAGTTAAATTTTCTATACTGAAATGTGGGTTTATCAATGGTTCTAAGTTCAACCAATCTAATGAATAATGCCGTTTACGTTTCATGCTTGAGGGTTAGGTTTTGATCCACAACTATGTAAAGTAACCTTTTAACCTTAACATAGCTTAACCAGATATCATTTAAACGCCCCTTTTTAAGGCACCAAAAGGAAATAAGGAAATAATTTACCTTTTGGTGTTTATTTCAAATCCAAAATTAAACCCCACTTATCACCATTTGATGTAAAATACTGGATGCTAATCACAATACTGTCAACACTGAAAAACGGATAAATTAAAAAATGGGATTCTTAAAAGGTCTCCTTTTTCAAATAATTCATTCATCATTATGTAAGAGTTTTCGTTTCAATCGTTAATAAACGAAATGCAAAAAAAAACCTTTAATTACATTAGCTTAGAATGATAAATAAGAATTAGGTCGGCCCTTTCTTTATCTGAGACTTGCTTTTGAAAGAAAGATTAATCGACTGGGAATGCCCACCCCTGCCGCAAGCAAAAGGGCAAAACTGGAATTCCCCAATCTTTAACTATTCAAGTCCCACAAACATTTTTTTTGCGAATCAATACGCTCCCTATTAAGGCTTTTATAATTTTTGTTACTCTTTTCTAACTCTGTACCTGTACTTTAAGTTGCAAAGATATATTACATCTAAAATTTATATTAAATGCATGCCCATAAACAGATACGTGTAAGTTAACGCTTACAAATGCTGCATGCGTACATACAAATTAAAATCCAAACATAAGCCCTGCAACTTTTGCCAACTGAAATTAGGGTAACATTGCCAAAGTGAACCATTTTTTATAATATGAGTGGTCAGCCTTATACCAACCTATAAGTCAAGGTATGATCCTTCAAATTATTTTGTTCTTGACTGGCAGCGAGATACTGTGTTCATTTGAGATTCAGGATTTCTTTGGCAAATTCGCATGCAGCATGTGCAATGTGCATATCTGTCAGATATACAAGTACGTATCATATATGTCTATCAGCAGGATCTAAATATGATTAACGCTTATTCAATGCTGTTTTTTTTATATTTAAGAGTAGTGGAAGACGTGGGACGTAAATCATGACAAAACAAGAACTTCCAAGTCAAAAGCAAAGTTGTTTCATTACTTTGATTTTGTATCCTACAAAGTACCTTTAGAAAGATACTTCATAAGACTTGTCAATTTGCTTTGCAACAACTTACAATGGAAAATCTTAGTCAGGTGAGTCAGTTGAAATTCCTTCAAGATCTTCAAATATCCAGGACTTCAGAATGTTAATTCTAATTCACAACTCAAGAGGATAGCAACAAAATATACAAACTAATGGCACAATAAAACACTGCTATTAAAAGATAATTATACAAAACGTTAGATATATTTTGGAAGGAAGTATATCTTATGGTTCGTTCAATGCTTTTTCAATCAAAAGCGCACCAATATTTGAGAAACTTTGGACACTAATGAGCCCCCTCCCCTTTTTCTCTGAGAGTTTATTATTCAATTATATTATTAAAAGAATTCGGTTTAAAAAATGTCTGACAAAGTCGCGATGAATCAATTGTTTTCGGAACTCTCAGCACTGCCGGACCGAACATTGTTCATCAATCCATTGTAAAAGTTTCCGATGAGTTGGTTAACTGGACTGACGGCGAAAAAAATACATTTCTTTGTGTTGGAAAATGAAGCTTATAGAAAAAAGATTTTTGGAATCCTTTTGTAGTTCAGTAACTTAAAGACGTTTCATTTAGATATTTGTAAGATGAATAGCAAGTCACAAAATTAAACATAGTTATTTGGGAAGAAAAGGTTTAAAACATAACGTGGTTGCCTTCCTTGGTGGGTATGAAGCGGAAGCTTTTTGCACCAATTATTCTTTGTTACTTTGTTTTTTTTTAACAAGAGCAATGTATAGATGGACCACGGTTAAGAACCGGAAGAGCAATAATCAAGTTTATTTGAATTATATTTGATACGTTAATTAATGTTATTGAATTAAAGGAAACTTGTGTTAAAAAGGGTAGACGATGGCTCAATGCTAAGAGGCCTACGTTCTAAGCTTACATATGACCTACTTGCATATTAATTTTATACGTGATAAAAGAGCGTCATTTTTGTGTGTGTCACACCTCTAGGACCTTATCATAAATAATGCATTTTATAAAAGTGCGCTTTCAGTACTGCCTTAATAATTTCAGGAGGCTCTTATTTATTCACTCCAGGTGACAATTAGTCCCGAAATATCTAGAAAATAGGTATTGGGAAAACGTCCGAAAGCCTCAACTACAATGAGCCACGGTAACTGATCCCGGAAAGCATCCAACGCAACGCAAACGCATCTTAGCTACACATATAGTGTAACTTCTTGCCGCGTTATCCCCGAAGGGGTCTCATGTGGTGAGTTGAACCTATTTATTTTTACAGGTAAGGGGACCGGCCTTACGCCAACCACTTCAGTTGAAGTGGGGGTTCCCCAGCTCCCGAGAGAGCTGGTACTCATTTCTTGTGAAGGCTGAGTAAACCTTGCCGGTATTTTTATTTTGGGGTTTGAAATAAACACCGAAACGGGAAATCATTTCTGACACCCTCGCGCTCGGTGGGATTCGAACCCGAGCTCACGGCATGGAATGCAAGCACTCTACCAACTGAGCTATCGACCGGACTCCATCCATCTAATAATAATTTAAATCATATTTTTACGAATGTGTGATTTTGTGTGTATTTTTACTTGCGTGAGTGTGCCTGTGTCTTTTGTCTATCTGTAGGTGTTTAAATAATTACACTTTTATTTATATATATAATATTTTTAGGGGGGATTTATTAACACAGTGAAAGTCCATTTTTTTTCAAAAACCTTTTAGGTTTTGAAAATTATTTTATAAAAATATATTTGTAACCATTCTGCTCCTGAAGATGCCTCATTAAGCGAAAATATTCGAGCACAAAAAAGAAATAAATAAGTGAATTAAAACTTTGTTTCCATTTGAATTTTTAAATAATTATATACTTTTATTTGTTTGATGATGTCAGCATTTGCTCGAACCTTCTAAATATAACATTCTGGCTCGAAAGTCACGAATGTTCCAGTTTCCGATGTTTCGAGAACCGTCCTTATGTCATACTTTATACAAGGGGCGTGCATTGCTTTTTAGCCATGGGTAGGCAACAATTCGGGATTTTCTCAGTTCCCATAAACCCAGATATTAATTTATCGTAAAAATGTGCTATTACATAATTATGTACCTACGCTACAGTATCAACGACTTTTGAAGCACAGAACTATTTCAAATCAGTGTAGAATCGAAAGCTAACTTTGGTTTTACTAAGAAGGAGCAACTCCTTACAAGATATGAATGTTTTTTTTTCAGTAGCTTATTTATTGGACAACGAAATTTTAGATACTTTTCGTAAAATCCCAATTTTATAGATCTTTAGACATTGGCTGCCATGTTAGCAATTTTCCTGCAATATAATTTTTTATCTGTGAACTTTGCCATAAAACGAAAGGCTATTAAAGAAGAATCAATGTTTTATGTTGTTATTTTAAGTTTATTAAATATTTTGTTGCACAAATTTTCAGTAGTCAGTTTAATTACAATTATTCAATACACACTGTTTTGTTTATTATTCGCGCTAACTATCATTTGCAATAACTCAAGTCAAGAATAAGGTTGGTACTTAACAGTGGCGTGCATTGCTTTTTAGCCATGGGTAGGCAACAATTCGGGATTTTCTCAGTTCCCATAAACCCAGATATTAATTTATCGTAAAAATGTGCTATTACATAATTATGTACCTACGCTACAGTATCAACGACTTTTGAAGCACAGAACTATTTCAAATCAGTGTAGAATCGAAAGCTAACTTTGGTTTTACTAAGAAGGAGCAACTCCTTACAAGATATGAATGTTTTTTTTTCAGTAGCTTATTTATTGGACAACGAAATTTTAGATACTTTTCGTAAAATCCCAATTTTATAGATCTTTAGACATTGGCTGCCATGTTAGCAATTTTCCTGCAATATAATTTTTTATCTGTGAACTTTGCCATAAAACGAAAGGCTATTAAAGAAGAATCAATGTTTTATGTTGTTATTTTAAGTTTATTAAATATTTTGTTGCACAAATTTTCAGTAGTCAGTTTAATTACAATTATTCAATACACACTGTTTTGTTTATTATTCGCGCTAACTATCATTTGCAATAACTCAAGTCAAGAATAAGGTTGGTACTTAATTGGAAGGCAATAAATCACTTTTAATATACTTCAATGGTTTTGTGCAATTTGTGAAAATTAAACTGTGTTTTTACAAATAAAAAAAATCTTATAAAAATTAATTTTCACTGTGTGAATACACAAACTTTGAAAAGTCAAAAAACACTTCTTTATTCTTATAAGTGGCTTCGATATGTTAACATTTAAAATTCATACCAAATGTATGCCCACAAACATACACGTGTAAGTGTAAGCTTACAAATGTTGCATGTGTACTAACAAATTAAAATCCAAAAAAGAAAGATAAGACTTACCACTTTTATCGATCTCCAAACAGGGATAACTGTCAGCCTCAAAATAATTATTGTTAAAAAAAATTGACATTTCACACCACAATTTCACACCTTTAACATTGTTACTTTTTATCATTATTTGTTTAGAAAATAAACATTCAATTGAAAAAAGAAGTACGAAAAATTCAACAAATGACAAGACTTTTTTAGGTTAATTAATACTTTAAAGAAAATAACTTAAGACACACACGCTGTTTTCAAAAATAATCACGAAAACACCCTTAATTTACATTATTTTAACTTTTTTGTTTTTATATTCAAAAAGGAAACTTGAAAAAAACCCCGAAATATATATTTTTGAAGCTCGTTTAACGTAACAAATAAATGTCAAAGAAACTAACAAAAAACAGAAGGTACCTAAACACATGGTACATCTCTCTCACAATACCGCATAGCGGTGTCTCGTTCTTCTATTTACCCTTTCTAACGTATTGCGTTGTCCCTTTTTAAGGCTCGCCTTTTCGTCATAATAATTGTTCGTGCACGTATTGGGAGAAATAGTTGTCACTATGAGTACGCTATCATTATTATCATCATAATATGTCAGTTCAACTAAAGATGGAACTGAAATATTATGATGATAATAATGTAGCGAGAGCCCGCTAGCGCTATCCGCGATGAGGGTGTGGGGCGGAGTGCGGGGCGGAGTGCGGGACGGAGTGTGGAGGAGAGAGGGGAAGTGAAGCGAACTGACAAGCGGCGGGCAGATAATATTATGTGCTATACCGCGCGTAATTTGAATTTTTAAAAGAACAGAAGATGAATATTGTTGTATGAATTGTGTGTTTAATTCAGTTCGGCAACAACTATTGAACTGTATGAGATGTACGCCACTGCTTTATACAAGGCTACAGCTGTTTGTAGCAAAGCCGCTATGTAATCGAACCAAATGTAAACAAAATCTTAAAATAAATTAACTGAAGTTTGTATTAAATTGAACCCGTAAATCCTAACAGTATTAGTTAATGGAAAACATTTAAAATTAGTACCTGAATTTTATCTCCATAACAGATTATGCAAATACATTTCAACAAATTCAGCGTAATTTTTAAGTACACACATGCGGGTAATACATTTATTTTTCTTGATTAACAAAACCTTATCTCCTCCGCGCAAGTACATACACGCGAGGGATGGTGCGGCACATATTAAAATAATAATTCCGACCGCACAGAGGGAAAAACCTTGTACGTCCTTCCTACGCGCATTAAGCTATAAATCAAACCCTGGCAAATTCAAAGGGGTAAGTAAATAGTAGCCGAGCCTACCGGTTATCAGGGCAAACAAAGAGAAAATTTCTAGTATAAATTATTAAGCACATAATTATCTTTTGTATTTACGGACCAGAAAGGGATGTATGCAATTAAAGTAGCTAACCTGTAGGTACACATACTGCGGGATGGCCTTAATGTTTTAAAGTCGCTAGTCAATGTTCAGAGTTGGAAGAGCGATCGTCTAGCTAGCCCATGTTTAACAATTTAAATGTAATAGTACGACTTTCATTCATCCCTTTGCAGTCGATCTCAAAACTATGAGAACTTGGCGTTTTCATGACTTATTCCTTTGCCAAACTGCCCGTTAATGGAATAATCTACAAATATCTGTGTTTTCTGCCCAATTTAATCCGCTTATTTAAAACCAACATCGATCGCCACTTCCTTGCAAAACGTCTCATGAGTCATGACATAAACAACAATTCAAGCAACACCTCTGCGGCGCCCTTCCCGAAGAAGTCGCATGGAAGAGTGGGAATTATTTATTTTAACAGGTAAGAAGGCCCGACTTTCGCTAAATGCTTTAATGGAAGTGGGGGTTTTCCAGCTCCTTTTGTGAAAGCTCAAAGCTTGAAATAAACACCAACACAGGAAATCATTTCTGACATCCTAACCCTCTGCAATGGAATGCTCAAACTCTTTTCATCCCCGTCCTGTATGGATGTGTCAGAAGGACTCACAGCATATGGACACTCATACAAAGCTCTTTTTTTTCTTAATTAGTTGTGGAAGACTTTCCCGTGAATTAAAAGGAACGGCACGGCCAAATAAGAACCTCTAGGTCAGAGGCGTGGCCATGGCTCTACAAGTAATTGATTCGATGTTACTGCAGGTAATAGCATACATCGGGTGGGATTGTTGCTAGATCACGGGTAGTGTGAAGACTATAATAAAAATAATATTATGCAAGCTGTTCGGGATTCTAAGCTAGTTTTGAGGTTAGGTGACTTGCAGAAAAAGATCTTGTTCTCAATAAAGCAAATTTATTTCCAGAAGGTACCAGTGTGAGACTTGGACCGGTCCGTAGTCCGTAGTGGCAACACTTCGGACTCGTAAATGGAAGGTTGTGGATTCTAATCCTGGCGGAGCACAAAAATATCCCTTATCTTTATAAAATTCAACGGCCTCCCCATACAAAATAGTTGTGCGTTAATGGCATTCAAACTGAAGAACTCCTAAACAGATGCACGTCATATTCACAACAAATATTGTTCAGGACTTGGGATGTGCTTCCTCATCATTAGTAGATTTTAAATTGTTGTTTTTTAAATAAATAAACATGATCAATCACAACACCTTTTTATGTAAAACCTATGCGAGAAACACAACTCATTTTGACATTCGAATTTCAAATAAATTGCCAACACTTCAACATAGGCTTCAAAGTTGCCATCGTTGCCATTGCCAAGTCGATTCTTTTTCGGTTGAATTCCGTTGAGTACCTACCTATATTCTTTATTTATTTCAAAATTATACTTCAACCAGTTATAACATGTATTTTTTAGAAATAATGACGATCGATTCGGTCAACTTTTTATATGAAACCGTACTTATTGCGGCATTTAATTTTTTTAAAGTATTATTACAATATACAATCTAAGTTGCATAGACGCATTAACATTTATAATTCATATTCAATGCACTCCTCTTCGGAGACACGGGTGAGTTTGCGCTTACAAATGCTGCATGTGTATTTACAAATAAAAATTTCAGCCTCTCATGACCATAAGCCCTGCAACTTTTGCTGACCTTTTCAGAAACAGGGGACACATTTGTTAAGTGAACCCATTTATGCGATATGGGTGGTAAGCCTCATACTAACCCTTAAGTCAAGGAATTTGAGTTTGAAAAATCCTTAAACAACGGTAATCTTAATTTATAATCTAAAGTTGCAAAAAAAGTTATTTGATGATTCAAATTGAATGCACGCCCACAAACTGGCAAATGTCATTTCACGCTAGCATATAGTTGTGGCGCTTGATTTTTTTTAAATATTAGAATATATAATCTAAGTTGCACAGATACAATAACTTTTATAATTCATACTCAATGCATGCCCCCCTGGAGACACGAGTGGGTACGCGCTTATTAATGCTGCATGTGAACTTACAAATTAAAATTAAGGCCTCTAATGAACATAAGCCCTGCAACTTTGGCCAACCTTTTCAAAAACAGGGGGAACATTTGTCAAGTGAACCATTTTTTTCGATATGGGTATTCAAGCTCATACTTACCTATCCGTCAAGGATTTGAGTTTGAAAAATCCTTCAACAACGTTAAATTTAATTTATAATCTAAAGTTGCAAAAACAGTTATTTGATGATTCAAATTGAATGCACGCCCACAAACTGGTAAATGTCATTTCACGCTAACATATAGTTGTGGCGCTTGATTTTTTTTAAATATTACAATATATAATCTAAGTTGCACAGATACAATAACTTTTATAATTCATACTCAATGCATGCCCCCCTGGAGACACGAGTGGGTACGCGCTTATTAATGCTGCATGTGAACTTACAAATTAAAATTAAGGCCTCTAATGAACATAAGCCCTGCAACTTTGGCCAACCTTTTCAAAAACAGGGGGAACATTTGTCAAGTGAACCAATCATTTTCGATAAGGGTATTCAAGCTCATACTTACCTATCCGTCAAGGATTTGAGTTTGAAAAATCCTTCAACAACGTTAAATTTAATTTATAATCTAAAGTTGCAAAAAAAGTTATTTGATGATTCAAATTGAATGCACGCCCACAAACTGGCAAATGTCATTTCACGCTAACATATAGTTGTGGCGCTTGATTTTTTTTAAATATTAGAATATATAATCTAAGTTGCACAGACACAATAACTTTTATAATTCATATTCAATGCATGCCCCCCTGGAGACACGAGTGGGTTCGCACTTATAAATGCTGCATGTGAACTTACAAATTAAAATTAAGGCCTCTAATGAACATAAGCCCTGCAACTTTTGCCAACCTTTTCAAAAACAGGGGAAACATTTGTCAAGTGAACCATTTTTTGCGATATGGGTATTCAGACTCATACTTACCTATAAGTCAAGGATTTGAGTTTGAAAAATCCTTCAACAACGTTTAATTTAATTTATAATCTAAAGTTGCAAAAAAAGTTATTTGATGATTCAAATTGAATGCACGCCCACAAACTGGCAAATGTCATTTCACGCTAACATATAGTTGTGGCACTTGATTTTTTTTAAATATTAGAATATATAATCTAAGTTGCACAGATACAATAACTTTTATAATTCATATTCAATGCATGCCCCCCTGGAGACATGAGTGGGTTCGCGCTTATAAATGCTGCATGTTAACTTACAAATTAAAATTAAGGCCTCTAATGAACATAAGCCCTGCAACTTTTGCCAACCTTTTCAAAAACAGGGGAAACATTTGTCAAGTGAACCATTTTTTGCGATATGGGTATTCAAGCTCATACTTACCTATCCGTCAAGGATTTGAGTTTAAAAAATCCTTCAACAATGTTAAATTTAATTTATAATCTAAAGTTGCAAAAAAAGTTATTTGATGATTCAAATTGAATGCACGCCCACAAACTGGCAAATGTCATTTCACGCTAACATTTAATTGTGGCACTTGATGTTTTTAATTTTAGAATATAAATCTAAGTTGCATACATACATTTTATAATTCATATTCAATGCATGCCCCCAAGCAGACATGAGTGACTTTGCGCTTACAAATGCTGCATGTGTAATTACAAATAAAAATTTCAGCCTCTCATAACCATAAGCCATGCAACTTTTGCCAACCTATTCAGAAACAGGGGGAACATTAGTTAAGTGAACCCATTTATGCGATATGGGTGGTAAGCCTCATACTAACCCTTAGGTCAAGGAGTTTGGGTTTGAAAAATTCTTAAACAACGGTTATCTTAATTTATAATCTTAAGTTGCAAAAAAAGAGTTTTGATGATTCAAATACAATGCACACCCACAAGCTGGCAAATGTTCTTTCACGTTAACATATAATTGTGGCACTTGATGTTTTTAATTTTAGAATATAAATCTAAGTTGCATACATACATTTTATAATTCATATTGAATGCATGCCCCCAAGCAGACATGAGTGAGTTTGCGCTTACAAACGCTGCATGTGTAATTACAAATAAAAATTTCAGCCTCTCTTGACCATAAGCCCTGCAATTTTGCCGACCTTTTCAGGAACAGAGAAACATTCGTTCAGTGAACATTTTTTTAGGTATGGGAGGTCAGCCTCATACCTCATGCTTCATACAAGATACTCAGAACATGAAAGAACTAAATAACCCTTTTACCGCAATTTTTTTTTCAAATTACTTCTTAAAGCATTTAATTACTATGAAGGAGGTGTGAGGAAAAATTATTGCGAAGCCAGACTTACACTGCCCGAAGGGCCTAGCAGACAATCGTGCGCAGCACGGTCAGTCTGCTAGTACTATATATATTTCGAATGTGCTCTTCGCTGGGTTGAAAAATTCATAAACCTTTACCAATGACCGGTCACCAAAGGTCCATCCAGCCTTACAGCAATTGGGTCTTGCTTGAGTATTGGCGCTTTGTAGCGACGACCAAGCTCGTACACCTCTGCGGCACTACAACAAGTGTCATAGACCCCTAGAGTCTTTAGAATCTAGAACTCTTTAGAGTCTCCCGCACAGGATTTCTTAAAAAAAAAAAAGTGTACAATAATAGTCTTTGAGTGAATATTTGTAAGGACACAAAAAACCTAACGATTCGAGTTTATGCACTCTCAACAAGCCTACCTTTATCTGGACGAAACAGCAAAACCAAAGACTATAAAATGTTGAGGTTGACAAATTCAAATTCCCTGAAATTAATCATTTAGGTATTTTTTTCACCCACCTTATTTAAATATTTGAACCAAGGTAATTGTTGACTGTAAAAATTCAAAACCCAAGCATTTTACCAACAGAGCTATCGACCGGATCAGACATGAACCTATATCTATAATCTAAGTTGCAAATATATATATGCCAACAAATAAACACGTGTAGTTCGCGCTTAGAAATGCTGAATGTGTACTTACAAATAAAATCCAAACCTCAAATGGCATTAACCCTATAACTTTTGCGGAACTTCCCTGACACATGTTATGTTATTTTAAATAACATATTATAAAAAAACAATCCTGAAGTGTGCAGTGTGTGTTTGTGGGCCGAGCGGAGCCGAACGGTCACGGAAGCGGCCGAACTGCACCGTATGAACTAATCAGGCCGTCGTTCGTTAGTTCCCGGCAAGATGTCAACCGACTAAGACGTCAGCGACCAAGCACCAAGCGGTGCAAGAGGGGGCACTACAATGGAGCTCCCTCCCCCCCCATCTACTTGGATTTCCTGCCAGCAAGGCACCCGACTTGTGGACCAGAGGCATAGGAGCGCCCACCCAGGGGCTTCCAACGTGTGGAGGCGTCCGCCTCTTGAGCCACCGCTAGCCTGGGGTGCTGCCCCAGGCCATTCAGTTCGGGAATCTAGTCAACAGAATAGGGAGTGTTTCAGTGAAAAGATCTAGGTCTGGCCCTTCCCTTATTTCCCCTTTTTCCCCCCATATTAGTAAAGTAAATAAACCCTTCTTTGTTCATGTTAAACTCATCTTTTACTATACAACCTTCCCAAGATAAAAGTAAGCAATACCGAAGGAAAGAACCCCACGCCCTAAGAGTGATGCTGATGAGAGCTAGCCGGATGTAGGTATCCTGAAGATACCTTTCAATCTAAACATAACACTGGCGCATCCAACTGGGATTCTTTCGATGTTGCGAACTTTTATTTTGGGAATTGTTTTGTGAAGCTCTGTTTTTTTAGTATATTTTTTTTGCTTTCATTATGACGTCATATGTTTTCTTGCCTTGATTTTGGAGTGAATTGTTTTTGTTTAGATTGCTTTTGCATTTTGCTTTAATGTCCTTTTGACGATTAAAAATTATGATAGAATTTTTATATCAATAAAAATTGACATGCAATCTTTGAGAAGCCTGAAAAATAAATCATTAAATCTTGTATCATTTGCTAAGAAACCTCGTCATATTTTATTTTTTTACGCTAAATTTCATTTTTTCTTCAACATTTAGTATTTCTGTCTATTTTGATTTTAACACTATTTTGGTCGCTTCCTTTTTGTTTTTTGCATTTGCGTAAATGTACTTTGACGATTTAAAATTCTGTGAAATTTTAATATCAATAAAATGTACATGCATTTTTGAGAATTCATTTGAGAAAGCATCATTATTTTGTTTTATTTTTTTTCACAGAGATCTAGCTTTGTTTATTTTACATAAGTACCTACCTTTAAATTGATGCATTATTTGTTGCTAGGCAAATAAACTTTCACTTTTTTTTTTTTTCATAAAAGCTTTTAACAAACCTTTTTCCACATTAAAGGATTCTCAGAAGTTCATTCTTTGTATTGTACTTTCGAAATTTTTAATGGATTTTTTTTTCAATGCATTTAATGTGAGGATTAAGTTTTTGGTAATCCATGATGTTTTTCCCCCATTTGGTTTTTTTTAATGTGCTATTCTCAAAAAACACTTTAAAATAATATTTTTTTGGGGGTAAACTGGTGATTAGGTCCATTCAGAAATTTACTACGAACTATGGCTATTCTGTTGGCTGCCATTTGTAAATAATTTTATAGATTAGCTTTAGGTACTTTTGTGTGTTGTCAGGGAACATTGAAATCGTTCCAAGAACCCTCAAAAAACGATAGAGGATTGTAATTTTTGTAAAAAGGTAGCTTAGGATTCATTTTAGTTTAATATTTACGATGGTTTTATTTCTTGCAAGCCAATAGCATATCACTTTTGTGCGATGTTTGACTGATATACGGGTCACTTGGAGAAATGTAAACTTGATCGGTTCTCAAAAAACATCGGAGAAATTTTGTTTTATAGTGTACAAATAGGTAATTTAGTTAGAATTAGGATTTCTTGACTACATTTGTTTTTATGTATGTAAATATCTTCAACAGTTTTTTTTTTGTGTAAAATTTCAATGGTTTTCCGAATTAACCCTTTGGAAAAAGATTGAATAATGAAGTTTCTTTATTCTTCTAAAAAATGAAGTGGCGCCATTGAGAAAGAGTGGGAAAATGTGGTCCTTTGGGCAAGGGAAGCCGTTTTCCGGGATTCTACTTTCGTAGGTCCGTGTGTGGATTTTCCACGGTATGTTGATGTAGGGATGAAATTATCACTGCTTTGAGTGGAAATTGATGTAAGGGGAAGAAATGCTGGCCTTTTTCTTGGAAAAGGGAGCGCATTTTCTTGAGATTGTACGTTTCGTAAATCTGGGATCTGATATGCACTTTTGTGTATAAGATGACACTTAAAGCCTTGTTCATTTTGTCGAAGGAGGAAAATGTCTGTGAGTACAGACGTGTTTGAGGTTTGAAAGAGCCGGTGTATTTGTAATATTTTGTTTGTGTATTCCATATTCACTTCAAGATGTTTTATATGGAATGTTCCACTCTTTTTCGAGTGAGTTCGTAGTGGATTTTACGCACTAACATATTAAATATTTTGAGCGAGCTTGGATGTTGTCTCTATTTGTATTTTTTTTGTATTCAGCTCAGAACTTATTGTTATATAATAGTCGACTCCTGTAACGAGTTCTGACTTGGTTAATATAAGTACCAGTGTAAAATATGTTTTGATTGCTGTGATTATTATTTATTGGTTAGAGTTTTCGACATGTTTTGGTGAAGAAAAAAGGCCTTGTTACAAGATCGCTTTTAATCCGCGTCTTGTCGGTTATTGGAACCACCTTGAAATTTCCCAAACCAAATCGATAATTCTCACAGCCACCAGTTTTCTTCTTCCTTCTTTCTGGTGTGTTGATAGGACAGAAGGATGTTCCTGTAAATCCCCTTTCCCTTTTTGTGTTCCCATAAAATTTTCAATTTTCTTAATGGCCAAAGACCTGGTGTTGTGTGTGAAGACTGTTGTGTTGCTCCTGGTTTTCTTTCTTTATTTTTGTGAGAAAGGGGAATGTTATGTTATTTTAAATAACATATTATAAAAAAACAATCCTGAAGTGTGCAGTGTGTGTTTGTGGGCCGAGCGGAGCCGAACGGTCACGGAAGCGGCCGAACTGCACCGTATGAACTAATCAGGCCGTCGTTCGTTAGTTCCCGGCAAGATGTCAACCGACTAAGACGTCAGCGACCAAGCACCAAGCGGTGCAAGAGGGGGCACTACAATGGAGCTCCCTCCCCCCCCATCTACTTGGATTTCCTGCCAGCAAGGCACCCGACTTGTGGACCAGAGGCATAGGAGCGCCCACCCAGGGGCTTCCAACGTGTGGAGGCGTCCGCCTCTTGAGCCACCGCTAGCCTGGGGTGCTGCCCCAGGCCATTCAGTTCGGGAATCTAGTCAACAGAATAGGGAGTGTTTCAGTGAAAAGATCTAGGTCTGGCCCTTCCCTTATTTCCCCTTTTTTCCCCCCATATTAGTAAAGTAAATAAACCCTTCTTTGTTCATGTTAAACTCATCTTTTACTATACAACCTTCCCAAGATAAAAGTAAGCAATACCGAAGGAAAGAACCCCACGCCCTGAGAGTGATGCTGATGAGAGCTAGCCGGATGTAAGTATCCTGGAAGATACCTTTCAATCTAAACATAACACACAAGGGTGACATTGGCAAAGTGAACCATTTTTTACCGTATGGATGGTCAACTTCATACCAACCTATAAGTACAGGAATCAATTTAAAAAAAAAAAATATTTCTGATTCTGTTTTCAGCATCTGGCGAGGAGTTTAAAACAAAGAATTTTCCTGCGTTACCACACGGTGATAGTACGGACCACACACAGTCGCTGACCTGAGCTCAACCAGAGTTTATCGAAAATGTATAGAACCTATAACATTGCATCTGGCGAGCGTTTTAGTTTCCATTAATTTGAGCTTAAATGTAATGCTTTTATACTTGGGATACAACGTTACAAAGGCAAACAGAGTACAGCATACTTAGCTATTATTCCTATGAATAAATACGTCAGCAGTAAAATGCGGAACTCGACGGGATATAACCGTATCAGCGTTTATTATAACGAGTAGACGAGAATCAAAATATAATATTTGACTATTGAAACGCAAAAAAGCAACGCAACTAAGCTACACATAGAGTGACACTTCTTGCCTGCATTATCCCCAAAGGGGTTACATGTGGCGGGTGCGACCTATTTATTTTTACAGATTATGGGGCCGGACTTTTCAGTTGAAGTGAGGGATTCGCAGATCCCGAGGGGGCTTGTGCTGATTACTTGTGAAGTCTGAGTAAACCTAGTCCGTATTTTATTTTGGGGCTAGAAAAGAACACCGAAACGGGAAATCATTTCTGACACCCTCGGTGGGATTCGAACCCGAGCTCACGGTATGGAATGCAAGCACTCTACCAACTGAGAAGCACAACTATACGTTTGTAATATATTTTTTAAATCATTAAATTTTTAAATGAAGGGCTTCTTGATTTTTTTGGCACACACTTAACGCAGTACCGACATCAAGAGAAAAAGGAGTAGCAGGCTAGTAGTTTAGCACTCAACAAAGCAAAACAAATCTTGTTACCATACTACATTAATTTTTTCTTAAAATAACCATAACCAAGCGACTGCAAATTTCTCTCGAAATATTCTGCAATAACAATTTTCCATCAATTAGTGCAGAAATCCGATATACGCTAATAATACAAATCCAATACGCGAATCACATCGCGCGATTATTATCAACCCGCTCCAGATTGGTTTTCCCGCCATACGGCTGCGATATTAAATCCTCATGAGGTCTACACATGGTCCCCCCCCCGTATCACCCCCCCCCCCCTTTATCACCCCCCCCCCCTATATCCTCCCCCCCGTATCACCCACCGCCCCTCACGGACCAAGTTTTCGTCGGGTCTTGCTAATTGACAGGCGGACGCGGTCACTAATTGCCCGGACAGCTCCGCACTACGGCGGCTACATACAAATAAAGACCAGACAGCTAGTTGGTTGCCAGTGTTGGCAGGTCCAACTATGGACAAGATAACATTAAACGTCATCATCAAGGATGAGATGAAAGAAGTCTGCATGGACCGAAAGAAATGGCGGTCGATCTGAAATGTTCGCGTCTAAGCTACACATTAAGTGTAACTCCATGCCGCGTTTTCAAATAAGGGGTCGCATGTGGCGAGTGGAACATATCTATTTTTACAGGTTAGGTAGCCGGCCTTACGCCTACCACGTCTTCAGTTGATGTGAGGGTTTCCCAACTCTCGAGAGGGCTGGTACTCAGTGACACAATACGTGTAGATTAGTTGCGTTCATACTCGTGCTCCATATACTATAGTTGTATGATTTCAAAAGTAATTGTGTTAAAAATATTAACTCTAGACACAAAAACACACAATGGGATACTTTTCTAGATATTTAAAAAGTTAATTAAGGCATATTCAGTATTTATAAAAGCAAACAACTATGTTCCTTGACTTATAGGTTGTTATGCGGCTGACCACACATGCTGTAAAAAATGGTTCACTTTACCAATGTGATATTTCACCCCAGTGTCAGGGAAGGTCGGCAAGAGTTGCAGGGTGTATGCCCATTTGAGATTTGGTTATTATGTTGTAGGTTCACATGCGGCATGTGCAAGCTCGAACTTGTACGTGTCTGCTTGTGAGAATGCATATAATGTGAATCTCCAATGTAACATATCTTTGCAACTTAGATTAGAATAGATTAGAAACATCAAAAGTATACCATCACTATGAATGTGGTGTAGGTCTCAAAAATACACTTTTTTTTAATTCAAAATAAAATGAACCATTCAATGTAAATAAAATAGGAAAAACAAAAAAAAATACATAATACAAAAACAAACAACACCAACAGTAGAAGGTGTGAAAATCAGCTTCGCAATACTAATTTATCTTTTTCAACACGAATGCATTTGCGACACCGATATGCTGGCGAACACTCACACACGCTAATATGATTTGCCGAATATCGCTGTTGGCCCCGCTCTGCGTGAAACGAGTCTAACCAAAAAGTTGCATTAATTAATTTATTTCGTCACAGGGGACGAAACAAATTAAAAGCATTAGTTTGCGTTGCAGTATCCGTGCACGGACGCGGTGAGTTATTTGTGGTGGCCGGATAATTGAAATGAATATTATCGCTATCCGGCTTTGTATATTTCAATTTCTCCGCCGCTGAGCGATTTTGTGCTTCCTTTTGCCAAGCTGCATCCGCAGCGGATTCACAGTAATCATAAGTTAGTAAAATAATATATTGGGTCCGGTCGATAGCTCGGTTGGTAGAGTGCTTGTATTCCATCATGCCGCGAGCTCGGGTTCGAATCCCAACGAGGAAGCCCCCTCGGGAGCAGGAAAACCCTCATTTCAACTGAAGTGTTTGGCGTAAGGCTGGCCCTCTTACCTGTTAAAATAAATAGCTTCCACTCGCCACACTCGAAACCCGGCAATAACGCGGCAAGAAGTTACACTATATGTGTAGCTTAGTTGCGTTTTATGCCCCTACTTGTTTTCCTCTTATTATTATATTCTTCACGCTTTCCGTGATCTAGCAACAATTCCACAAGAAGTGTAACCCGAGGTATGCTATTAGCTTCAGTCACTTCGAACCACTTACTTTTAGAGTCACGGGCGCGCCTCTGACCTAGACCGTAACTGTAGCTTGGTCCCCATTCCCCTAGGGGTGGCCAAAGCCTCAGCAGATTCACTTCCATTTTTTCTTAACCTTCCATACCTCTTCTAATTATTCATATCCATCACCATAAACATACATGTCCTTTTCTTACACTCGCTTTGTAAATAATATCCCATTTCGTTGCCGTTGTTTTCACTTCACGGGAAAGCCTTGCGTCACTTGAGAAAATATAAGACTTTGCATGAGCATCCATGTGCTGTGGGTCCTTCTGACACATACATACAAGGCAGGTATGAGGAGGAGAATACCTTCATTTCGTTGGCAAATTAACGCCTTTTGAATGGGGGGCTGAAACGCATTTGCGACTCGAGTACATCATTGAGTGATTTTGCGTATTTGTCTTCTCAACGATACAACAAATTAACTACGCAGTTTGTGGGATAGTTATTAATAGCTTCGCACTATTGCTTTCTGATTAGGGAAACGAGCCTACAAATGCATTGTATAATTTGAAGGTTGTAAAACAAATGACGCTAAACACGATTGTGGTGAAATAATGGAATAAAATGAAATTTGGGAGAAAAAATAATTGCATCATTATTTTATTATTTTGAGGCTGACCATCTAAACTGTAAATGGTTCAATTTTCCAACAATATCCTTGTTTCAGGAAAGGTCTGCAAGAGTTTCAGGGCTTATGTTCATTTGAGATTGAGTGTTAATGTTGTAAGTCCACATAGACAATGACGGCAAGTGTAAGCGCAGACTTATACGTGTCTGCTTATAAGAACACATTCAATATTAATTTTAAATGTAATTTATCTTTTCAACTTAGATTATGTATACTTATTGACCATAAAAAGAAGAAGAAAATAAACATTTTAATATAATTAAGCTTGCGGCAAACATTTCAGGGCATGATAAATACACGGATGATTAATATAATGGATGTTTTTAGTTCCTTGATACTTTATTAACTCTCCTTCAGAATAAATTTGTTATGAAACAAGTGCAATAACTTTTGAAAAGGAGCCCCGTAAATGTTCTAACCCATTTTTTCCACCGAAAAAAACATTGACCGCAAGCCACAAAAACCTTTTTAGTATACATTTAAATGTACAATGAAGAGCCTTTGGTTTCGTATATTACGACTGCAGTCACGATTAATATAGAGTGCTTGATTGTCTTGTTCTATTTTGTTAGTTGCATATTACGCGGGATCGTTCATCAGGACGTCTAGTAGTTTCAGCACAATAGTCTCGAGCACAGAGATATTACCGAGAAATTCAATTTATTTATTTAAGATCTTCCCCGAGCATCGTATTACAATGCAATCTCCTTACAGAGATGTCGAACATCGATATCAAAGCGGTCCGCGCCACATAATATTGTGTGTTTTCTCCTATAGAGTAAAACCTCAATATCAGTATTGTAACAAAAGGACTTTGAAAAATATATTTAGTACATGAGGGTTTGTTTTCCACTGTCGGAAGCAAAGTCTAAGAACCGCATTTGTTACAATTGTGAACAATCGTGATGGCAACATTATTTGTGTATCTTTTTTAGTATATTATATTTAATCGTATGATAAGTTTGTATTATACAACAAACAAACCTCTTATATGTAGTGCTTGCCATTTAAAATTAAAAGTTGCTTATCTTTGGTTTTCAACAAAAAATATATAGAATTTATTATTGAAAATGAAATAGTTCTGTTCCATACACACTTTTGTGAGGTCAATAATTTTTTCAATAAAAGCCATCAATAATAAATAAAGCCATCAGCAATGTGGAAATAAAACTGAGAAATGAGAGAGTTGATGAATCCATTATTGAAAATATATATATATTAAGTCACACCTAAAGGGCCCAAAGCAAACTTTATCCAAATAAAATAAGCCTGAAAACTATTGAACATGAAAAACTGTCACACAATTTTATGGAAAAATCTGTCATAAATTCATTTTGTTTGAGATATTAATTAAAAATCACTAGTCAACCACAAAGAGGTTTGAATTCCGTATTTACCTATCCTACCTACACTTTTCTTAGGCTTCACAAGCATCCAGAATGGTTTTTATTTACATGCTATACGCTATTTTACGCGTTTGTAAGTCCTGATAAAAGTTATAGAAAGATTCCTGAATAAGAGGGTTAGTCTGATTTTTACCATGCTACGAGTTCAACCCTATTGTTAAGCAATCCAAATTACAATTCTCTAAGACCTCATTAACGTTTTAAGCCGTTTTAATTTGTGCGTATGGTGAAAAAAACATTTCAAACGCTAGTAAGGCATAATGGAAGTGTTAATAGGAATGATGAAATTTATCAATAGATGGTCTGACCATGCTACGATCTGAATTTAATTTTGCCCTTTTGTACACTGTACGAAAACAAAATCAAAATTTTCGGAACTGGGGCATTCGATTGGGGAGGTCCCGTACAGTATATACTCTGCACTAGAAACTCAGGAAGTGCATGGGAGCAAGTTACAATCTGGAGTGGCCACAATGCTGCAGTGCATTTGTGGAGATGTCGGACACGGTCCCCCATACAACTCCCGGCAACTCAACATTTCCGTGTTAGATGTACTACGGAATTTCCTATCGCGCTACGCCAGTGTCGTGCTACGCCAGTATTGTAGACGCTGGGGATGCCTACGTGGATCGCTACGTTCAATCACAAAACATATCGGGAAAATGACGGTTCGATGAGTTTATTATTCAGATGCCATGAAAGGCTTTGTAGCGTTGCCGTAGAAAATTGAAATATCTGCCTTTAGTTTTGAACAAAACAAAAAGTCAATTTGGTGTATCTGATGCAAATTATGAACTTAATCTTATATAGCATTTATTGTTAATTTAAAAATAGTCACAACATACATGAATACCTTAATAATCTGATAAAATAAAGATTTTCCATAGAATGGTAACAACAAAAAGAAGAAAAATCCACCCTAAAAAATATACAAAAAAAAAGTCTAGAAATTATTATAGGTGTTCAAACTTTCCAATCAACGTGTCATATTGAAAAGTCGAGATTTTTTTTTTACCAAAAACATCAAGTTTAAATCGGTGACGTGAAAGAAAGTCTCAATTGCACGTTATCTCAAAAATTACCATATTTTTTATTACATCGTCAGTATGTTTGAGGAAAGTGATGCATGTTAAAGAGATGAAAGAGATATGCAAGGACAGAAAAAAGTAGAGACGCATATGCAGAGGTCATCATTAGTGGAATGGCGGCAAGATACAGTAACAAATTGACCACAGAAAAAAAGAAAAAAAACCTTGTATAATTAAGTTTCAGGCAAACATTTCTGGGCATGATAAATACACGGATGATTAATATAATGGATGTTTGTAGTTCCTTGATAATTTATTAACTCGCTTCAGAACAAATTTGTTATGAAACGAGTGCAGTTACTTTTGAAAGGGAGCCCCGTAAATGTTCTCAATCAGGAGCTGACCAAAAGGCTTAGTCCACACACCACGCAAACTCAACGCGGGCTTTCAAAAAACTAAAATAATTCTTCAAGCTTTATTTTTACTCAAAGCAATCTTGGCCGGTCCCGAGTCTAGTGGTAACGCTTCGGCCTCGTCGATGAAAGTTCGTGTATTCGAATCCCGGCGGAGCACAAAAATATATTTCATTTACATTTTTTACTAGGTTAATAGTTTCATTAATTACCTTTACCGAAGATCGGTCACCAAAGACCTATCCAGGCTAAAGCAATTAGGTCTTGCTTGAAAATTGGCGCTCTATAAGATATCCCACAATATTGATATTTTAATAATCCAGTTGAATTTACACAATGTTTTATTCTCGGCGTCAAGTATGACGCTACATACCTGCACATACAGCGTTACTTATTGCCGCGTTTTCCCCCAAAGGGTGTTGCATGTGGCGAGTTGAACCTATTTTTTTTACAGGTAAGGGCGCCGTCCTCACGCCAACTACTCCAGTGACTTGAAGTAGCTGTTTCCCAGCTCCCGAGGAAGCTGGTACTCATTTATTGTGAAGGCTGAGTAAACCTTGCTGGGATTTTATTTTTGTTTTTGAAATAAAAAACAAAACATAAAATCATTTCCGACACCTTTGGTGAGATTCGAAGCCGAGCTCTCTGCATGGAATGCAAGCACTCTACCAACTGAGCTATCAACCAAACTTTAGTCAATCGAATTAATTTGAACAAATTTATTTTACTTGGTTTGGTTCACAGTTTACAACAGTTGATAATTTCTGCTTATCGGTGTTCATGGCAAAATGCTTGGAGCGACTAATCCAGACTAATCCAGCGACTAATTTCGGCATGTTTAAGCGCAAACTTAAACGTGTCTGCTTGTGGGAATACATTTAATATGAATCTTAAATTTTATATATATTTGCAACTTAGATTATTATAGATTTTGATTTATGTAATCGAGTTGAATTGTCTCAATATTTGGTACTCGGCGTAAAGTATGATCACATTTTTGAACGTGAGTGAAGCTTTGGGTTCGCTTTAAGTTGACAGGAGCAAAATATTATACTTGGGAATATTTTTCCTTCGCAGGCACGGGTAAGTTTGCCCGGGTTTAATTAGGTTTCCCGCCGGCCAGCGCTAAACCTGGAAAACTTCCATAACACACCTGAGTACCTATGTACCTGCCTGGAAGCCATGTACCACAAATCGTCCATACCTGTGTGATATATCGACAAGTTGCTTCATAAAATACCACATTTTTCTATTTGACTATAGCCATCTATGAACATATATTTGCAATAATGTATGAATAATCTTATTTATAAAGATACGTTAAAAAATAGTATTCATATTTAATGCATACTCATAAACAGACACGTGTAAATCAATAATAAAAATAACAATTTAACAATATTTTTAATGCTGTTTTGTGAGTTAGCCGCAAGGGCCCTGCAGAGCCATAGCCCCTCCCGAACAGACATGTCTTCAACCCTGATTTAAAAGCATTTGTACTCTCCACAGCTCTCAGTTTGTGTGGTAAGCCATTCCACAGCAAAGGGCCGGCAATGCAAAATGCATGGCTCATTTCTATTAAGAGATCAAGACCATAAGATTGGTGATCAGCCTTTAAGTGAAATAATTATAGCACAGCTTTAATTTTTAATTAACAATGGCATGCTTGAATGTTTTCGGATGGTTTAGCTAATTACAACGCTTCGGTATCGAAAATGGAAAGTCGTGGGATGGGAATCCCGTCAGAGCACAATAAATATATCATTTATATTTTTAAATATGTCCTGAGTTAAAAAATTCAAATACCGGTCACCAACGGTCCATCCAGCTTTAGAATTGGCGCTTTCTATTGCGACGACCAAGCTCGCAGGGAGCTTTACTGTGATTCACACAAAAACAGCGCTCACCAAATTCATCATCGTAATATTATTATTATTATTATCACGGAGATCTTTGATAAGACCAATTACCTTGCGCGCCTTGTACCCACGTCTCATCACCATCTGATTCCAATTTGTATGCGAAGCCGGAACGCAGGTACTTGCTTCACTTCCCTACATTAATGATGTAAGCTAGGCGGGTATGCAAGTGCTTCTGGAAGCAATCACATCCCGCTGGGTGCTCCATAGTGGGAATGGTAATACGTACATTGTCGTAATCAGGAGAAATTAATTTCTGAATGTCTCGTCTGTCTCGGATATCGAAATGATGATGGAGAAATTTCTCTTCAAAATATTGAGTCTGTGTTATAGGAAAGGGGGAGTTGCTGTAACCCTTAATCTAAGTTTCAAAGATAAATGAACATTTTAAATTCATATTTAATGCACGCACACAAGCATCTATCATAATCTTTAATCTAAATTGCAAAATGTATTGACGTTTAAGGTTCATATTTAATGCACGCTCACAATCAGCCTCGTTGGCGCTTGGAAATGCTGTTCGTGTCTATAATCTTTAATCTAAGTTGCAAGGATATATTCATTTAAAGTTCTTAAATGTATGCTCACAAACAAACACGTGTAGTTCACGCTTACACATGCTGAATATGTACTTACAAAAACTGTGTACTCACAAATAAAAAGCCAGTAGCGTAGCGTTTAGCTGTATTAAAAAATCAGTCTACCTTTACTGGAGACCGGTCACGTCGTAGGTCCATCCAGTCTTACACCCACTGGGTCTTGCTTGAGAATTAGTGCTTTCTACAGCGCCGACCGAGCTCACAGAGGGCTCTTGAGGTGTGATTCACACAAAAACAGCGATCACCATATAAATCTTAGTAATATTTAAATTCATCGCAACGGAATGCAACACACACGACAACACTACGCAACTAACAGCCCTGGAACAAAGGATACGACTTTAACCGCCACATCACCAACACTTCTGCGGCACTACATTAGTTTCATAGATCCCTGGAGTCTCTGAAATCTGGATAATCTCCCGCACAGGATTCCTTAAAAAGGTTATTATATCGAATATCATTATATCGAATACCAGGAATAATAGGCCGGTCCGTAATCTAGTAGTAACGCTTCGGACTCGTAAATGGAAGGTCGTGGGCTCGAATACTGACGGAGCACAAAATAAATATCATATATTTTTTCAAATATGCTCGTTGCTGGGTTGAAAAACTCTAATGCCTTTTCCAAAGACCTGTCACCAAAGGTTCATCCAGCCTTACAGCAACTGGGTGTTGCTTGAGTATCGGCGCTTTCTATAACGATGACCAAGCTCGCAGAAAATTCTTAAGGTGTGATACTCACAAAAGCAGCGCTCACCATATAAATGATACTAATATAAATCCAACGCAACCCAACACTCACCACAACGCTACGCAACTAAAGGCCCTGGAACAAAGGATTAGGACTTCAACCGCCACATTACCAACACTTCTGAGGTACTAAAACTAGTGTCATAGACCCCTAGAGTATCTGAAATCTGGATAATCTCCCTCACAGGATTCCTTAAAAATGATCATTATATCGAAGATCAGTAACAATCTCCAGGTACACGCCTGTACATTATATTCCCAACTCTCTCACCGAAATGTGGCCGAAAGTTGCCGCCCTTCCTTGCTTCCCCATCTCATGTAGCGCGCGCATTAAATGGCCAACTTTATTATTCGTGACAAATAAATTACATCCCACTATATGAAAAGTGGTCCCACCGTGATGGCGCACCCTCACAAAGTTTCCACTCTAAACTTTTATGCGAGCATTCCGTCTTTCTTTCCTTCTTCTTTTTTAATTCAAGAACCATGTATAACAGCGCCGTCTTCTTTTCTTTAGCGTAATTTTTAAAGTTTTCTTTTTTCTTGCTGTAACTTATTTTAAACTTGGTTATGAAACTTAACAATGAATACATTTTTTTAAGAATGTCTCCTTGATGTTCATACAGCTAAGAACGCTTTATATATTTTTAGCAGTTTTGTAAGTGTAACTGTAACTCTGTCGCTATTCCGCTAGGGATGGCTAGAGCCTCTGCATATTTGCCTCCATTTATTCCTATCCATACAAACCTATTGGAATTCATTTATATCCATCGCTTTTTTAGTTTCATTTTTCTTTCTCTTACTCGCTTTGCACATCCCATTCTTTCAAAATTTCACCATTCTGTTCCAGCCATATTTTTCTTGGTTTTTCTTTTCCTCTTGTCCTTTTCACATTGATTTTGTTTAAGCACATTGTAAATCTCCAAGCCATCTATCTCATCACATTATTATATACTTACATTTATTTTTAAATCCTCTTTCAACTTGCATTTTCCTCTATGGATTACAAAATCTTATTTGTGTGTGCCATAAACTCTATGACGTCATAGGGTCTGGAAGCTGCGAGGGGGGAGGGGTGTTGGAAGGGGTAAAGACCCACGCGGGGGTAGTTAGAGGCTTAATATATAATGTACGAAACACATTTCAAATTTACGCCCGACAACGCAATACAAAATACACTGGTGCCTCAATACACGGACCCTGTGTGTTAACGAAATTGCTCGTAAGCTAAGAAATTAAGAAAAAAGAATATGGCTTCTTATTTACTTAATTAGGTAATTGCAAAAATATTCTGCAGTATATTTTCACTGATATAAAACGGTTAAAAGCTTCAAAAAACCTTTCAGAGTAAGGCATGACCAAAGGTTTCGACTAGCGCAGGATTGTATGTATAATAAAAGTTGCTAAAATAAATAACATTTATACAAGATTCGTATTACACGCATTCTCATAAGAAGACACGTCTAATTTCGCGCTTAGGTGGACTTACATTATAAAAATCCAATCTCAAATGAGAATAAGCCCTGCAACTCTTGAGCTTCCCTGAAACAGGGTGACACTGGCAAAGTGAACCATTTTTACAGCATAAGTGGTTAGCTTTATACTATCGCGTTGGTCAAATAATATAATGGTTACGAATTATGAATAAACGTGTAGTCTTTCAGGAACCGAAAAAGAGTGCTACCCATGAATATTGTGAATATTGCCAAAATGGTTCACCTTATATACATCTGAAAGGTGTCATCCAGTATACGCTTTATTGTAATTTATTACAAGTGTCGTGAAAAATGCGTCTTTTTAGGATTATCAAAACGCTCGAGCTGTAAGGCAACATGAATAGTGAGGTTTCGCAAAATAGAAGTAAGGTAAATCTAAATAAACCAAATAAATAAATGGCTGTTTGAATATTCACACACGAGTTTCAGGTGAAATGAGATATTTTAAACGAATGTTGTTGGAAATCCCCCGTCTAGAAACTGTTTGTTTCATTGGATAATTGAGGTATTTAATTAGCTTTCTGACATTGCAATCAAGAGAGAGCTTTGTTAAGTTCAACATCATTAAAATAAATCTGTGCTCATTATTTTTTATACATTTTTTTTATTAAATAAATTTATGAAAGGAATGCAGTTTATTAACCAATTTTTGCCATGCTAGAAACATTTTCAATGAATAATTCATCTATTTATATGAGAATTGGTTATTTATTATTATTAATTAAAAGTTCGGACCGGTCCATAGTCTTGTGGTTAACGCCTCTGACTCGTTATTGGAATGTAGTGGGTTCGCATCCCGGTAGGGCACAAATATATTTTTTTGAAATATGCCATTCTTTGGGTTGGAAATTAGTCCTAGGTCCGTTTAACCTTACAGCAACTGAGTCTGCATTGAGAATAAGCGCTTTCTAAAGAAACGACCAAGTTTGCCGAGGACACTTGAGTTGTGATTCACACATAAACAGCGCTCACCAAGTAAATCATCCTGATGTTATTATTAATAGTTAAAACATGTCTGTATTGCATTACATTTTAAATGTTTATCAATATACCTTTGCAACTAAGATTATAGATTAGAGCTTCTTAATATTCATCTACTAAGCTAAATCAAATAATTATAGATTTGCAATATATTGCACAATGTACGCGTTTTGGCAATAATTCCATCATGGCGCATATTGCTATTTTAGTAATAATTCTAAAGTGAGATGCAAGTAGGCTATATAAAGCACACGATAACTCCCTCTCTTACAACTTAAGGGTAAAACTCATGTGTAGCGTTTCCAAAAAATATACAGACACTGAAACAGTGCATCTAGAGAGGGTTTTAGTTTCCATATAATGTTTATAGCGCGTTCAATTTAATGAAAACTGCTGTTTATATTTTGTTTTACACAATTTATTTTATCACTTTCGGTTCAGAGTTACATTTGAACAGAATAGTTTGACGGTTGATTGATTTCCGACTGGAGAATTGCATGGAGATGCGATTCTGACCCAAATTTATACAGATTTATAGGAAACCTTCCACAACTCGAGAAAATATATAGCTTTGCATGAGCGTCCATGTGCTGTGGGTCTTTCTGACACACACATATAAGACGGGTATGAGGAGGGTTTGAGCATACTATGCCCTTGAATACCACCTTGCTAGACTTTATCAGAACATTCGATTCAACACTTAATTAATCTCGAACAAATTCAAATTGTTATTACGTACCTACCTAAGTGTCCCATCACTTTTAGAGATTTCATAGATCTACGCTACGTCCATCTGAGGTAATTTCACATGAGCAATGTTTGTATGTGTACTGGACCAATGTATCTAATGGAAACTGGAAATGGATTTTAATTTTTTTTTAAAAAACTCTTACACTATCGTGTTTTACGTTTTTTTCTTAGCTCAGATTGTGTAGAATGCGATTCTTTAGACAATAACATTGAAAGATTATCTTTGAAGCAAATGATAGATGAGCCAAACAAGCACAAGGGAGGACAAACTAGCAATGTCCTGCATAGTCGTAACTATATTTTTGCTAAAACGCAGTGTTTGAGTTGGTACGTCATGTTGGTACTTGGGGTAGAGTTAATATTCCCTCAAGTATTGAATGCTCCAAGTACGGTGAATTTATTAGCTCACCGTCTTAGGAGCAATTAGTATATTTCAGAGCGGAGGCGATACTTCATATAGGCAGGTGTTCTCGCTGTAATATGGACGTGCAGAGGGCTCATGAACGTATGGGATTTTGTATGACGTAAGTTGGAAACCTTTTATTTACAAAAATAATGTTTTTAATAATAATAATAATAATTAACAAAGTTTATATGCGCCCTTTTGTGATTTATATCATTACAAAGGCGCATGTGGGCTCTAGCGGGAAAATAGAAATGCTTTCAGCATCTTCCTGAAGGCTGTCTCATCGTCCTGGACTCTCAGCCTCTCTGGGAGAACATTCCATGCCGCTGGCCCGGCAACACGGAAAGAGCAGTTCCCGATGACTGTGCATGACTGTCTTTTCGGCAGTTCCAACAAACTGCCACATGACTAAGCTAACCTCAGTGTAACTTTCCTTTCATTTTAGCGGGATCTTTTTAATTATGCGGTATATTTATTTCTTCACTTTTGATTCGGTCAAAGTTTTACATGTGTACAGTAATACGGTTTATTTATATCTCCTATTTCAAGGAATCTTGGTCCTAATTTAAAATTTATATAAGATAATTCTCTTAACATGGAGGATCGTTACATACCAACTACGGGTACGAAGAGAGTTTGAGTATACAACCTTACTGGATTTTACCAGAATATTAAATTTACGACATATAAAAAATATTTTTAGGTACCTATCTAAGCTTTTACTTATTTCTAGAAAAAATATCTAAAACAAGATTCAAGTTGATACTTTTTCCTCCTGATAATGATGTGATAACATCGAAGCGTGAAGAAAAACTTTGTGTTTTATTTTTAAATTATTCACTTTGTTATGCATTTATTTTGTACTTGGCTAAATAGTTACATATGTATAAAATATTTCTATTTTTAGTTTTATTAAATCGACTGCTGCAAGGAAGAAGGAAGTAACTCCGAAATTTAGGTTTTTGACTTATTTCCATTTCTGAAGATTATAAATTATTATCTTCATTCCAAGATGACAGCCGTGTCTCTATCTCTTTTAAATTCGTTAATAAATTAATTTAAAAAATAGTTTAGGCATTGTTCTCCCTATAAAATAACACAATATTTCCAATGGTTCTACTTCTCTGAACTCGCGTATTTACATTGCACATAATGTACAGAGTAGCACATATTATGCTCATATCATTTTAATTACGATTATAATGCACAGTTTCGGGAAAGCTCGGCACACACATTCGGGAAAATCTTGACGCGTACGGTACCCCACTGAAATTTAATAAGACCTCCCTTGTGGTATAGATTATGACTCCCTATTCCGATAGTTTCAGCGTAAGGTAGAGGGTCCATTTAGAGCTTTCATAGAATCGTTACAAGCCCCACTTTAGAGCTTACTAAGAAATATAATATTTTACAAAGATGTAGTCATAGCTGGTGTATTCTAATTTTACTTTTCTTATATGAGTGCTAGTACGTGTGCCAATGTTCGAGCCCGATTGTGTTGAGTGCTAGGTGCGATTAACAGCTCTAATGTTTCTATGGCTTGTTACGTGCAGTGGCATACAATACTTTTTTTTTGGTGACGCCGAGCTAGGGGGCGTGGCCTGAACATGCGGAATTCGAGTTTATATGACGCTTTAATAGATATTTTGTACATTTTAATTTCAATTAGTGTTTTTTTTTGTTTTATCTTGTTAAATGTAATTAATTATGTGTGTTCCTTGACTACTAGGTTGGTGTAAGGCTGACCACCCATATTGTAAACAATGGCTAATGGAAAGTCGGTAAGAGTTGTAGGGCTTATGATCATTTGAGTTTTTATGTATGTTTTATGCGCCATGTGTAAGCGCGAATTTATACACGTCTGCATATGGAAAGGCGTATATTGTTTAATATGAATCTTAAATGTCATGTATCTTTGCAATTTACATAGATAGATAACAATGGTAATACCTCTACAATCAATGCAATATTTATTTATCTTTACCAATAACAATTTCAGCATAGAACAAAAATACACAGCACACACACATTGTTAATGAGCCAGAGTGCTTACTCCAAATAATCCGCTTACAAATCGAATACAATAATTATACTACATCTATAAGCTGATGACGTAGCCAGCTCAGCGTATTGTAACGAGCTATTCCAATAATTCCAGATTAATGTGTGCAATCTGAGACCAGCTGGCGTGTCTGCTGGCGTTTGTATTAGCCAGCCATATAATCTCAAGCGAAACGACTGCAACCGTGCACTGCTTTCGAGAAGTTAGTAAACAAATGAAAATACTTCGAAAAGTTTAAGGGTTTGTGTATTTACATTGTGAAGATTCATATAAAATTAATAAACAAAAATAAAATAAGTTTTTCTTCACAAGTTGACTTTAATATCTCGAGCGTATTCGGAGTGTCAACACACCATTTTCAAGAGAAATGAAAAAGTTTATACAAAGAAAATTTCAAATATAAAAACCTATTGGGAACAGACTGAGAAAAGAGTTCATCGAATAAATGAGTAAATGAATTTTTCAATAAATTTATGGCAGAGATGCGGAGAGTAAACTAGTTACAAAAAAAATTGCTCTTGGGAATTTTCTTATACAATTTGATAAATATTTTTAAACATTTTAGTCTTTTTTACTTCTGTCGTGCCTAATTCTGTCAACCTGTACTGCCTTTTTAAATCGTTTATTCAACAAACCTTTCCTCAAAATTGAAAGGTGGAGCTTAAGCAGACCCCTTTACCTATAAAAACAAAAAGGTTCACTCGCCACATGCGACCTTCTCGGAAACAACGCGGTAATAAGTTACAACATTTGTGTAGCTTCACGTAGATTATGAGTTTTTTTAAACTAAAAAGGAGATTTAAACCTGATTTTTGCCAACGAAAATGCAATGAATAAAACTCTAAATAGTAAAATGTATGCACGTTTTGATGAAGTAGTTTTGAAAAAAAACTATTCATGTATAATAACTGAAACCAAACTTCATCTCAAACTTTTTCTGGTACACCTCAGGTGAATATTTGAGTTTCAAGTTTTAGTTCGGGAAAAAAGCTCGCAGTACCTTCATTCCATTTCCCTTGCGCTATCAGCTACGCCACGTAGAACAAAGCAAACGCCTCGCTGGGAGCAGAATGACGTACCCTTACTATACAATGCTTGGGTATAGTAATCCAAGTGTGAAACGTTACGTTTAAACTCATGTTTCACTGAAATATGCTTCCATCATAGAACGACGCAGTGACAAAAAGACACATAACATGACGACACATGCGAGTACGACACAGGAAAGTATATCACAATGACAAAACAAAACATCACATACCTAAAAAAGAACATACCATAAACGGCACGTGTAAAAATATTACAAAACAGAAAACACCATAAATGGCATGACAAAAAAGTGAGACATAAGAAGCATGAGATTAGCATAAATTTTGCAACTTACGCCGCCTTAACCTCAAACTAGGGATGACAACAGCATAGCGTGTAGGGCTATGGCCAGGGTAGGCGCCAAAGATGTGTCTATAGTAGTATTAGCATACATATCAAAAAATAAAACGTAGAGAGGGAAGCACGAAAAAAATTTTTTTTTTTCTTTGATCTTTGATCTAAAGTCAAGTAAAACAAATATTTGTGTTGATTTGGTGTTTTGTAATGTGATGTTTTTTCATGTGATGTTTTGTCCTGGTTTTTCAAAGAGATGCATTTTCTATGTTGTTTTATCATGGTGATGTTTTGTCATTCGATGTACTGTCATTACTGACATGTGTTGTTCTGTTATGTGTCGTTATGCCATGCGTCGTTTTGTCACTTTGCCGTTCTACCCTATCACTCCGAAACGTATGTGAAACCTAAAGTGAGAGTATTAGTTTCTTCACTTAATTGTGGCAACGTTATGGGTGAGTGTGAACGTGAAGTTTAATACTTGGCCTGCAGAAGTTTTATCGCGCTCTGGGGTAAAGGGTGCCTTTGGATGATTTTGTTTTTCCAAGTGGATTTGCTTCAGTTAAAGTTAGGGTGTGAATTGTATGAATGAGGTGTGCTGAAACAATGTAAAAATACTCCATTCGTCTGCATACGAGTGCATGTCATATCATTTCGCATTGACCATAGAATAAATAAGAAAAGTTTGATTTGAAAATCTTATAAACTATAATGTTCATTTGATTTTTAGTTTGTGAATTATTTCACTTTCCGAAATATATGTGTACCTTGACTAATAGGTAAGCATCAGGCTGACTCTTGATTCTATAAAAACTTAGTTCACTTTGCCAATGCCACCTCTGTTTCAGGAATTTCGGCAAAGTTGCAGGGTGTATGTTCAATTGAGATTTGGATTTTAATTTGAAAGTTTACATGCAGTATTTGTAAGCCATTTGTAAGCTCGAACTTACACGTGTTTTTTGTGGGCATGCATTTTATATGAATTTCAAATGTTTATATGATGATGATGATGATGATTTAATATAGCGCCGTTTCGTAAAGATTGTCACTCCAAGGGCGCTTGCTGTGCTATCGCTGCGAAGTAGTGTGTCTTGAGGTAGTACCTAGCATGTCTTTGCAACTTAGATTAACGATAAACTTACACGTGTGGACGTGCATTGAGTATGAGCCTTAAATGTCAATACATTTTTGCAACTTAGATTCGAAATTATAGAAACATTTAATTAAAAAGTAGATTTTTATTTTCTTTTCAAATCTCATGCATCCTTTGTTATTTTCTGGAGACAAGCGCTACGCCACACGGACAAAGTAAAATTGAGTTGAGGCAAAACTTCCTTCAAACACCGCTGAGTGACTCTCGTCCCCGAGCAAGATTAGGGAAAATTATTTTTCTCTTCAAACTAATCTGCAGAGAATGTTCGCCTCCAGCTGCTGTCTTCTTCTTTGTTACATGCTCTTCATTTTCTTAGGTACAATGTTGACCATGCTGTCTAGGAAAATATCACTGAACAAAAAAAGAAGTCACTTTTTTGTCACGCGTGTTAACAAAAAAATCACAAATTAAGGTTCCCCTTTGCCGATGTGTCTCCTGTTTTCCCTGGAGAAGGTCAGCAAGAGTTGTAGGATTTATGTTCATTTGAAGACTATATGGGGATAAACAAGGAATGTCAACAAAAATAAGTTTGTTAGAAAATAAGTAAAATCTAGTGGCTTCAGTGTGTATCTAAAGTTCTGAAAAAATTGTAATGCAACAACAGTCGGTATCACAGTGTTTGGCGGTATTTCCGGTTCTGTGTGACAGGCAATACCATGTTTTTTAATTTCAAATTTTGATTTACTCATAATTTTCTTCAACTGACATTCCTTGTTCTTCCCCTGTAGTCTTCATTTAAGATTTGGACTTTTATTTTGTAAATTCACATGTGGAACATGTAAGCGAGAGAGCTATTATTTTCGGTAATATAACCTTTTGTCACTCACTGTTTGTTCTTAGTGTAATGTGATTATTTTTTATCATTAACATATTCCTATGTATCTTTACAAAACTACTGAATTTTTTAAGTGTTAAATAATATTTCCACATGTTTAGTTCTCCCAGTGCTAGTTTGGCTTATTTACCATTGTATTCAATGGTGATCTTTGTATTAAATTGTCTTAAGAATCACAATCTACACAATTTGAGCTGAGAACAAAACAGTGAACATGATAATGTGAGAGATGTTTTAATATATTATAATCAATTTACAGCATTCATAAGACACATAGGTCTAGTACCTACACATTCAAACATTGCTCATGTGAAATTACCTGTATAGGAGAATAGACAATTAAACAATAAGATGACGACTTTTATGTCTTTTTTTAAAACGAAAAATTTCAAAATTTGTACAGTTTTTTAATCTTAATTTCACCCAGCCTATATCGATTTACTTCGTCTTTACAAATATTGGACGTCTACAAATTACAATGAGACTTCACAATGATGTTGGGACTTACTTGAGCACCCTCTGACTCCTCTCGTACTTCAGGATCTGGTCTTTGATGTGGATTTTGTGGCTGTTTGTCTGCCGGACCGCGAGGAGGGCGTGCTTTCCTGGAGGAACCTGAAAAAATGTAAAGAAGAAGTAGTATTTTAAATTCCTTTGTCATGTCGTAGCATTCAGCGATTTTGTGAAATGCTTTGTCATGAAGATATTTTTAAATTGAAGTTTGTATTCATGCCTTTGAAAATGTAAATCCTGAATGTCAGGTTTGGGAAATTATATTTAATTTCAAATATTTATACAACTGAAAATGTTCCTGTTGTTGTTGTTTTTTTTATATAATTTAATAAAAAAGATATAATAATAATAATAATATAATAATATTAGGATGATTTATTTGGTGAGCGCTGTTTTTGTGTGTATCACACCTCAAGAGCCCTCTGCGAGCTTGGTCGTCGCTGTAGAAAGCGCCAATTCTCAAGCAAGACCCAGTTGTTGTAAGGTTGGATGGACCTTTCAGTGACCGGTCTTTGGTAAAGGTTTAAGAATTTTTCAACTCAGCGAAGAGCACATTCGAAATATAAATGGTATATGTTTGTGCTCCGCCGGGATCCGAATCCACAACCTTCCATTTACGAGTCCGAAGTGTTGCCACTACGGACTACGGACCGGTCCAAGATGCCAACGACACGCGGTGTACCTGAGCGGTCACCCATCCAAGTACTGTCCGCGCCCAATGTTGCTTAACTTCGGTGATCTATGGGAACCGGTGCTTTCAACATGGCTAACGTCGTTGACAAATGTAAATGTAAATACTTTCATATAAACGACAATAAAAGGAGATTTAATCAAAACTCTACCATGTCATACACTATTTGGACTGTTCATGGCCGTGGAAAGGACACGTTTCGACTGCGGATACCCATCCAAGGAAAAGTTAAAAACTCGATCTTCTCTACACCGCAATTCGTACAATCCGCCTATTAATCTGTACAAAATGCCTAAAGACTGTTATTTGTATTTAGAAGAAATAGATAAAATGCATTTTTTGTGAATAATTACAAATCTCAACAATACAACAGCTTTCAAACCTTGACTGTGGTTTGACATATTTTATTTTATCCTATTCAAAACCCTCCATAGGAGTATTTTATATCCATGTGTGGTTTGCTCCTTTCGGAATGAAATAAAAGGTAAAATACGACCGAGAAGTAGAAACGGCACATGTATGTAAGATCGTCAAACATTGTTCCGACATCTTCAGAAAGTCGGCGCCTTCAACAACAGAAGCGAACGTGTTAAAGTACTGGAGCAACTTTCTATTCGACAACACTTCTGTAGCCGCAGAATCAGAAGGAAAGAGTTAGACAATCTTTATGGTGGCTGGGTGTGGCTTAGAAATAAGGAGCAAAAGAAAGTATACTCCAGGAATAGTAAGGAACGAGTGTATTGAAAGTGTTGAGAAGTCCATTGTTTTGATTTATGTTTTGTTGTTGGAACAAACGTAGAGGAGTTGACTGTATTTTATTGCAATACAGCATTATACTCTCCAGTCTTAAATGGCAATTTTAGAGTGAATTTAATTGTTAGTTTCTTTACGGAATCTAAAGCTGTTTTATCAAATCTTCAATGAATATTTAGAGTTACAAAAATGTCAATAAAATTGAGGTTATCTATGAACTTAAGTCCAACGAGTTCCTCTACGAATTTTACGTGGTACGATGAAAAATTATAACATCATTTTTTTGACATTCTCATGGAATATAATAACTCTTCTTCTGGCAGCACATTTTTCACACGAGCCCACCATTACAACTATGCAATTTTCTCACTTCAGCAAAAAAATAAAAAAATGTGTGTTCATTATTTATTCAGATTCCCATTAAAATAAATTACAAACCGCGCCATTTCCCCGAGTGCCTTTCACCTTAAAGGTTTTCCCAGCCTTTATTTTTTTTGCGGTGACAGGTTAAAACTCCACAGTGACATAACGACACATGGCATAACAACACAAACATCACAAACAACCCAAACATTTATTTTACCACAAATCCACATTCCACGTCGGATAACACTGTGAAAAGTTGCTCTTTATGTGCAACTTACTTTATTTTTTCTTATCTTATAATCGAAATTAGGAGCGTTAGTTTTTATAAACTTTACCAAATAATATTTGCATGTGTTCCATTTTTTTATATCTCACTTTTTTGTCATGCCGTTAATGGTGTTTTTTTTGTTTTGCGATGTTTTGTCATGTGATGTTTTTTTATGTGCCGTTTATGGTATAGTAATAATAATAATATCTGTATGGTGTATTTGTGAGCTCTGTTTTTGGGTAAATCGTCTCAAGAGCCCTCTGCGAGCTATAGAAAGCGCCAATACTCAAGCAAGACCCATTTTCTGTACGGCTTTTATATGATTTTTTCATTCCAGCGAAGAGCATATTTGAAAATATAAATTTCATATTAGTCGTGCTTCGAACCCACAACCTTCCATTTGCGAGTCCCAAGCTTTACCGATATACTACGGACCGTATGATATTTTTATGTATGAGATGTAATGTTAATGTGATGCACTTTCCTTTGATGTTTTGTCTTAGTGATGTTTTGAAATGTGATGTTCCGTCATTGTGATATTCTGTAATGTGTCGTTCTGTTATACGTCGCTATGTCACGTGTCGTTTTGTCCCTGTGTCGCTCTGTAATGTAACATTTTTTTGCACCTTGGCTGCTGCCGCCGGCTGAGTCGGGAGACCATAAAAATAACGTTTGAAATTACAAGATGCTCTTCGGCCATTACTCTTGCCGAGACCCTCGATATAATTCCGGAACCCTAGACGATAAAGCTCGCAGAGAGTCTGGCTGCCATCTACCGTTCCTCCACTCTCGTGCGAGGCGCTTTTCCGATTTCCAGAAGTCTCGAGATGAGCAATCCATAACGCTTTAGATTTCAAGAGGTGACTTGATTTATCACGACTTCAAACACTTATTGATTATTGTTTAATAACGGCATTTTTTTGCGAATCGTTATGCATTTTTATAATTAACAATAAAAAAAATCTTTGGGTTGTAGTTTGGTATGAGACTGATCACACTTACTGTGAAAATAGGTGAACTTTCACTAATTACCACTGTTTTAGAGAAAATTTACAAAAATTGCAGGGTTTATCTTCATTTGATGTTTGTATGTATAAAATCATGTGTAAGCGTGAACTTACACGTGTTTGCTTTTGAACATGCATTTAATATAAGTCTTGAATGTCTAAATACTCGTTTCTTTAAATAGTAGATTAAATGTGGGATCTGTTAAGGGCTTTTCTACGAGCATACATTGACAAAATTAATGAAAATATATGAAATGAACATAAGCCCTTCAGTTTTTGCTGCCCATCACTGAATTATGGATGGCATTGGTAAAGTGCATCTGTTGTTATAGTTCATAAAAATTATGAGTTCCTAAGAACTGTACCTTTGTATGCTCTATCTTGTAGATGCACGTCACATTCCTGGGGTAGACTCCAGGATAGTTGGGAGACTGGATGCGGCAGGGCCTCCTGTCGCAGCTGGTCAGCATGCGGTCACAGTACGTCCCTGGCACCAGGTCTCCTCTCCAGATGGCCACCGAGGAGTTGCCGTAGCGGAGAGTGGCCTCGGAGCGCTTCAAAAACTTGTAGGCAAGCTTGAAGTCGAAGTTGTAGCCGATGCCCTGTGGACAAGAAGATATAAACCAATCAGTCTTTGAATGTGAAGAGAATCCTGGATTCAGCTATTTGGAGGGTATTGTCACTAAAAGAGCGAGGAAAATTAAAATGCATTAATACTGGATAAACATGTTGATGTTTGTGATGTACAAATTTGCCATCAGCTGTTGATTTTATTCTGTTTTTTTCATGGTTGCTATGCCTACAAAATTTTGCTTGCATCGTAGGCGAATGTTCGGAATTTATTTTAAATATTTGAGCACGTACTCGAGCTTGAAAGAGTTTGTGTGAAAGAATCTCGACATGCTATAATGAGCTCTATGCTCTTATTCAGCGCTAGTATTTACGGTGAGTTTGTCGTAGATCAGCCTGGATTCCCTACTAGTCATTGATAAGTCCTCAACAAGCCTATAGTTAAGTACTTTATAAAAATGGTTTTGCATCTAAAATATTTTTTTCTCTTGGAAAATATGATAATCCAAATATCATAGCTGTTTATAATATCTTATTTTTGTTTTATTTTACTTAAAATCTCTGAAATATAGGAGCTTAACTTACTTCCTAAGATGATTAAAAGGTTGCTATGAGGCCAACTCCCCATGCTGTAAAAACTTAGTTAACTTTTGCCAATGCCCTCCTGGTTTCAGAGAACGGCGACACGAGTTGCAAAGTTTATGTTTGTGTGATGTTTGGTTTATTTTGCAAAATCTTAAATGCCAAGACTTCTTTGAAAATTAGATAAAAGGTAAGATAAGATTACTTAAAGTCAAGAGTAAGAAGATTTAAATTTTTAATTACACTTTTCAATCATAATAAACAAATTTTACTTTACTGTCAAGGAATGGTCATTTCGCTACAGCGTTGCTAAGATAATCCGATCCTGTTGTTAGAAGGCTGTAATTATTTTTGCAAGTGGCCGTAAGATCAAGCCTATCAAGTTTCCACAGCTTTACAAATTCAGAGATCAGGATTCAAAATATATTAACTACAGAGAGTTAACATAGAATCTGAAAACAATATATATCTCTTCTCTTACTCAAACACTATAAGCTTTTTGTTACAAAAAAATTGCTTCCACGCAAATTTTGCTTTTATAAGTTTAGCACATCTCTTGTTTACGAAGCATTTGTAAATGTGTCATGTTTTGATAGCTACAGGATGGAGTATGTGAGTTCTTTTCGCTGAACGTCTGTGCCACGCTATGAAATAGCTGTCGCGGAATGAAAAAAGAGAAATAAGTTCCTTAAATATTAACATTGCATAAGTTCCCCTCAAACGTGTAAAAAGGAACAAAAAACATAAATCTGAAAAGTAAATCATTCGTTAGGTGTGTTTTTGAATCTTCCATACAGTTTTCTGATTTCAATTAAGAGGAATTTACGCAATGTTTTTCTTGCATTATGATAAAATTTTATTTGGTTATATTTTTTGTTGAATTTATATTTTCTTCAATTCGCACGTTTAATAATAAAGAGCAATAACTCAAAAAACAAGAATCTTGGGAAATCACGTTTGAAGTTCAGACAACCAGTACTACAACTTGTATGGGATTAAAAAGGCGACCGATGTTTTATCTCGGTCATATTCGTCCAAATTGAACGGCTGTCGCATTCTACCTATTCTTCTCGCATTGTTCTTTCGTTTCTCTCGTAATTCTCGATCTTCTTTCGTAAATCTCGATTTTCCCAATTATCGAGTTATTTCTTATTATTATTAAGCGTGCGAATTGGTTTTAAATATGGTTTTCGGCATAACCTGTAATTTTAATTTTTTTTACGTCAACTATTTGTTATAAAAAAAACCCCACTAATGATGTAAAGCGCCTTTGAGTGGATTTTTCCCAGTACGGCGCTAAAGGAAAAACTGTCCAATAAATAAAAAATAAATAAACATAAGATGGCGGTGATTTTGTTTTATTGTTGTCGTTGACGGTTACTAGGGAGGGGTCTGTTTATGCAATTATAACCGTTGACGCTAAAAAGTCTTGGATTGGAGTATTTGAAATGAAAAAACCTTATTTTAAAACACGGGTTAGCAAAGTACTCGTATAATTTACAAATTAAATAAACGTATAGCACACGCGCTTAGTAATAGTATTAATTGTTTTAACGCAATACTGTATAGAAGGCTTACATATTTCCCGGGAAATAATCACCATATTGCATTATCGCCGCGACCCTTTACATTCATCCCTTGTTTCATACAAATGCACCCATTATTTTCCGCATGTTAAGCCCCCCAATACTTGAGCTGGTATATTACTAGGGGTGGCTAACACCCGCTCGCTACTTCCACCCCTGTGTCTCCAGGCGAAGTCACTCAAATCTGATGAAACATGAGTGCTATTCTGTAGATACAAGAATCTTCACAACTCAAACGCAACTAAGCTACACATATAGTGCGTCTTTTTACCCTGAAAAAGGAAGTTTTATGATGATGATGATGGATGATTTCTTTCCTGTGGCGCCATTTAATGGTCCAGGACCATCTCAAGGGCGCCATGGCTTCTCGAGAAAAGTAGTGTCTTCAGTTCCTTTCTGAAGGTGGTGGTAGGCTGGTTCGCGCGAACACCGATGGGTAAATTGTTCCAGGCCACCGGCCCGGCCACCGCAAAGCTTCTGTCTGCAAAGTTTGATGTGTTTGCTCTATTGGGCACTATAACCTTGTTGACAGAAGTAAGGGCAGAGCGTAGTGGTCTTTTTGAAGTCCCATCGACAGAGCATAGCTCAGCGAGACATGGGGGTGCAGTGCCGTTCAGGGCCCTATGCACAGTGAGACACAACTTAAATTCCACCCTCTCTCGGACCCTCAGCCAGTGCAGTTCTCTCAGCAGTGGCGAAATATGACAGCTCTTTCCCTGTCGAAAAATTGCCCTGGCAGCAGCATTGAAAGCCATTTGCAGCCGATCAAACAATTTCTGCGGTAGTCCAGCATATATGATATTGCAGTAGTCTAATCGGGAGACGACGAAAGCAGCTACGAGGCTTTTGACAGCATCCACAGGCAAACATCTTGAGATGAGGCTCAATTGGCGGATATAGAAGAAAGCTGTGCTCACTGTCCTGGACACTTGTGCCTCCATCGATAGTGCTCCGTCTAGTAAGACACCAAGGACGGATATGGTGGAGGATGGTATTATGCTTGCACCAGAGAAAAAAATTGGCTGAGTACCCAAGAGGTGCTGCCGACCCGGAGAGGCGACCCACATGAACTCAGTCTTGGTTGGATTCAGTTTGAGACGTCTATAGGCCATAACGTTTGTGAGTCTTTCCAAGCAATGGGTGGTCCTGGCCAAAAGATCGTCTTTTTTGTCGGGACTGCAAAAACCAACGAGGACACGATCATCAGCATATGCATAGCTTCGCATGCCACACTCCTCCAAAATATTATCAATACAGCCAATGTACAAGATAAAGAGGATTGGACCAAGGACTGATCCTTGGGGTACTCCTTGAGAAACAAGATCTTCTTTGGTTGAGTCAGACTTAAGCCTAATGGACCACCTTCTATTATACAGGTACGAGCGCAGCCATTCGATGACAGTACCACAGATGCCATACTCAGACTCCAGACAATGAAGAAGCATTTCATGATCGACAGTGTCAAAGGCGGCACTCATGTCGAGAACCGTTACTAAACCAATGTCACCTGATGCCACTCCCACAATTAAGTCGGATGTCAGCCTTGTGAGGGCGGACTCAGTTGAATGATGCTTCCTATAAGCGAACTGATATTTCTGCAATAAGTTGTTATTCTCGAGGTGGGTCATCAGCTGGGATGCAATGGTACGCTCAAGCACTTTAGATAAAAAGGGGAGGCCTGAAATTGGTCTATAGTTGGTTGGGTCGTCAGCGTCGAGTGTATTTTTCTTAATTAGAGGAGTGACATGCGAAATCTTCCAGGATGCCGGTACGACTCCATGCATCAGAGATATATTCATAATTTTAACAGTCAGGGGTAAAAGGAGATCAAGGTTCTCTTTGAGCAGTCGTGTGGGTATGGGATCCAGCTGACAATGCTTGGTGGGAGAATTGCTGATGGTCTTCTTAAGCTCAATCTCAGTCACACGAGCAAAGGTGTTAAATTTGATCGAGCATGGTGTTGCAACTATGGCCGCAGTGCTATATGGAAGGGATGCAGATATTCCATCAAGTTTCGTCTTGAATGCAGTCTTAAATTGTTCAGCATTCAGGCTAGTGGGCATCGACGCATTAGGTGTCTCCATGACATTCCGTAAATCTTGCCATAATCTCCTTGGATTATCTTTGTGAGTGTGAATTTGTTCTCTCCAGTAAGCAGATTTAACTTTTTCAATGAGTTGTACATACAACTTCTGGGCAGAAATCCAAGCATTCTTAGAAACAGAGGTCTTCAGTCGCCTGTAAACCCTTTCGAGTTTGCGGACCTTGGCTTTTTCAGCTCTGCAGTTGGAGTCAAACCACAGATGTCGAGAGCCACGCACTCGCAATGTTTTCGAAGTGAATGGAGCAAGCTCATCTAGGATGTCGTTGAGTGTAGAATTGTACTGTCCTACAAGATGGTCTATGTTTTGGTCAGTATAGATGGCGTCAGAGCACAAGACAGAGTTCTCAAGACGAAACCGAAATTTTTTGGGGCAGAAGTCCTTCCAATTTCTGGTAATAATAGTAGTGTAGAGAGGCGATGGAATTGAGAGACAAAACCCAGCAACGATCAGCCGATGGTCAGAAAGTCCCACATCGATAACAGCTGTAGATGATGGGGTGCAGTCGCTGCGTGTGATGAGCAAGTCAAGGGTTCCTCCGGCATCGTGAGTGGGAGATACGACCCACTGCGAGAGGCTGTGGTCAACCAGCAGTCTGTTAAGCTTCTTTGCATGCGGATCAGCTTGCCTTTCTATATGAATATTGAAATCACCAGTCAGTATAATAGGTATCTTTAGGTGAGATGTAAGACTCAACATGGTGGTTAACTCATTAAAGAAATCAGCAGTGACTGGATTCGAGCCAGGCCTGTAAACGGTCAGGACTACGAATGATGAGCCCTGAAGGGTAAGTCTACATCCCGCATACTCGAAGGTTGTATATGATCCAAGGGGGGCGATGTTGGATATGCGCAATTCTGGTTTACAGACTATGGCAACACCGCCATGATTAGTTGTCAGTAGGCCTTCAGCGTGTGGGCTGCGAGGTCTGGCCTTGTCAAAAACTGTATATCCATAATTGCGAAGAGCATTTACTGCAATCGACTCCGAACTGTCATGCCATGTTTCATTAAGTGTCAGAAAGTGCAGATCATGTTCGACAAACAAATCATGTATGCTCTCAACCTTTCTCGTGATGGACCTAGCATTCCAGTGGCCGAGTCGAAAGCTTGTTGATGAGGCCAGATGTCTGCCGGCTGTTAGTTTTTGCCTCACTTGAGTGCCGGCCCTGCAGCCGCGATGGCGCTTTACAAAAGTTGAAGGTCTATGAGATCTCAGAAGGTAGACAGGCAGTGTCAGATGCTTGACATATGGAGAGTTGGCGGAAACATTGTGCATTAGAAGTTCATCCCTAGTATAGCACAAGATGTCGGGAGCGCATAGTGTGGGTTCAAAAACTGTCATTCTTCGCCTGTTGTAGGCTGTCACAATAGCGGCAAGCTAGTTAAAGACAACATTTTGACACTGGCCGTTTGAAACTGGCGCTCTTATTATTCGGCAGGAATCATCACAAGAAGAAGAAGAAGTTACACTGGCGTTTGAAACTGGCGCTCTTATTATTCAGCAGGAATCATCACAAGAAGAAGAAGAAGTTACACTGGCGTTTGAAACTGGCGCTCTTATTATTCAGCAGGAATCATCACAAGAAGAAGAAGAAGTTACACTGGCGTTTGAAAACTGGCGCTCTTATTATTCAGCAGGAATCATCACAAGAAGAAGAAGAAGTTACAAATTTGACACTGGCACTCAGTTTGCAACAATAATAATGAGTTGTTTTTTTTTTTTTAAATAATCAATTAAAGTCTTAAATTAGCAATTAAACACAAACAAATGCACTGCAATAGTTGCCGGAAGTTAGAACAGCGCAGGGACGGTCAAAACTGACAAACTTGTTAGAAACTTATAATTTTAATTATTTTTTGAAATTGCAGAAAGGAAACAGACACTGTCAGGCTGCTACAAAGCGCCATCTATTATGCCAACTTAGTAAATGAATTTTCAAAATTATGTATGAAAATGGGAAAGCACTTATAAAATAAATAAAAGAAGAACATGTCGTTTCCTTAGAATAAAAAAGAGCAATAGAAAGTGTTTAATAAATTATTTTCGAATCCAAACATGCGACCTCTTCGGGAATAACGTAAGTAAGAAGTTACACTATCTCTGTAACTTAGTTTATCTGTCACCCATGTTTTATCGCTTGTTATCTACGATAGCTGGACAACAAAATTGTTCTTATTTTCACTAAAAATCATTGATGTGAAAAAATCAACTCCAAGCCATAGAACTTATAATATGAAAGTACCAAAATGCATTTGAATATAACTTCAAAACTTGCAAGAACAATACTACGTTTTCGAAAATAAACAACAAAAATGTTTTGAAAATTCTGACATATTACTTTCTTGTATGTCGTAGCTCGTGATATGATTGTCCCGCTACGATCGCAACATGATCGTAGCATTGTAGCAGCGTAGCACCTACCTACGACATAAGTTGGGCACGCACAGAGCGAGCGCCTTAAACTTTTGCATTACCCGAGTCCCGGCTTAATGGATAAGTTACTTTAAATTGTGTTACTCGCACAGGCTACGGCGGAGATATCGTCATAATTATAATGTACGCATTCGCTTAACAGGAAGGCATTTAAGCGATTATGAAAAGTGTATCCTTCATAATATTATTTAATGGTATCAAGACAAGAAAAAATGGGTGGTGTTTTTTAAAATTACATTGTTCTTTAACATTAACCAGTCCAACGTCTAGTGGTAACGCTTCCGACTCGTAAATAGAAAGTCGTGGTTTCGAATCACGGCGGCACACAAAAATTCATATGTCTTTACCAAGGACTGGTTGCCAAAGGTCCATTTAGCGTTGCAGCAACTAAGGTCTTGCTTGAGAATTGACGCTTTCTATATCGACGAGTAAACTTGCAGAGGGCTCTTGAGGTGTGATTCAAAGACAAGTAGCGCCTTCAAATAATTATCCTTATATTATTATTATAACTACCGCATCGAGTTGCTGGCCCAATCATAAATTACAGTATGTGTCAGCTTCCTGGATCAACTGTAGCCACCGCTGCCTGTTATCAAATCGCTGTGTTAGTGTCCACATTTCCATGCTAAAAAGTACCTTAATATTTTAAATGAATTCTTCTTCTTCTTCTTTTCATAAATCCGAGGGATCTGTTTGTGCCGCTACTTTATCCTGTGTCCCAGACTTACAAATATCACGCCATCTCTTCGGAGGTCTTCCCGGAGGGGGAAGCAGGGGGAACATTGGAAAAATTAACCATCTTTTTCCGGCATGGGTGGTCAGCCTCATACCAACCTACAAGTCAAGGGTATATCAAGGTTACTTTTCTGAAAAACGCCATATATCAACACATGAGATGCGCACAATAAATAAACGAAAAAAAAAAGAAAAAAAAAACGTGTTCTTAAAATATTCCCTCAAATGCTTTTAGTAAATTGGTATGGCTTCCCAACTTTTATTCCCAAATGGAGTGCACTTTTCATCTCACTTTCCCCATAAATACTTTAATAATCCCTAATAAGCGTAAAATATGGAATTCCATGTGTGGAGATGAAACTACCCTTACTAGGGATGGGCGGTATATAAAAAGGTCTGATATATTTTTTTAAATATCGATATTGTTTTTGGAGAATCAAAAACTTAAAATAAAGTGTATTTTTTTCGTGCAATGCGTTTCCACCCCATCGCTCTATAGATTCAGACACTCAGATCCGCGGGCGATGAAGTAGTCAATTTGGTTCAGCCACGCCGTCAGATTCGTACAAATTTCGGAGACCGCGCTTTCCGTGTTGCGGGTCCGGTGGAGTGGAACAGACTGCCACCCGGAGTGAAGAACTCCAAATCTATGGATGTATTTCGCGGAGCACTCAAGACACACCTATTTAGAAAGTCTTATCCATGATCGGAGAGGGCCCTTGAGGTGTGACACACACAAAAACGGCGCTCTCTTATCATTTGTAATTTCAAATAAATTACCCTGATATTATTATTATTATTATTATTATCCTCCAGAAATTTTTGCCTTGCAAATCGGGTTCCCACTCACCCCGTAGTCGGTATTTTTGTGATGAAATTTTTTGAAGATATCCTCCGCAACCGATTGATATCTATAATCTATAATCTAAATTATATAATTGATATTGATTTCATAAATTACAATATTTAATAACTATCAATTTATTCAAATATTTTTCCCTCTATATTTGTCGATAGTGTTTTGCAAATATCGGTTCGATACATATCAATATTTTTATTTCAGTAGCCTATCCGTAATCTTTACCACATGAATATAAATAACTGCAGCCAGTAACTCCCCATTTTAAGTGTGAACAGAAAAAAATATTGTGTTATGTTTATTGAACAAGCTTTTTATGTACGATGCGAATCTATAAGAATCTATTATTTAATTAAAAAATATATTATAATACACTTATAATGCCTCATTTGAACGTACAACATTAAAAAATCCAATTTCAAATTATCATAAGCCCTGCAACTCTTAACAACCTTCCGTGAAACAGGGGTGACATTGGAAAAGTGAACATTTTTGTACAGTATGGACGGTCATCATCATAACAAACTATAGAAAAATACATTCATTGTATATAGAAAGAAAAAATAAATGCATGGATAGGTAGCATAACATAGCAAATATCATTTACATTACTAAGATTCACATTAAGGGTAACTTCTTACAGCATTATTCCCTAAAGAGTCACGTCAAGGGAAATGAACTTTTCAACCAAGCAAAAAGGATGTTTGAAAATGAAATGTTAATTTTTGAGCTTCACCAGGAATGAAACGGAGTCCGAAAAATAAACACTTCAAGGACTGAAAAATTATATATATTTCAAGTTAATATGGACAAAGCAATCAATGATCATCAACAAAAGAATAAGAAAAAAAAATATGAGGACTTGAAAATTTTCAGTGCTTTTTAAAGCGCAACTTTTTTCAGGATACAGAATATTATGTGCCGAAGCGCTGTTCTTCTTGAGAGCGGAAAGCTCGTATCTTTTAAAATAAGGTGTTTATCTTTTCGGGGCTGCGAGGCTGTAAAGCCTTGCGCGCGCTTTCCACTTCGGTACAAATCAACATTCATCCGCACCACCTGACAACTGGAGATACAGCCGATATAAAACTTTTGTGTTTGACAATCGAGCTTTGCGCGGAACCTCTCCCTTGAAATTTTGGCCTTATCGCTCTCATAAAGACTTTTTTTTTAAATCAAAACTAACACGCTTCCATCTTAATGTTGATTAATTTTTTTGTCGTTTCCTTGATAGAAGGCTATTTTTCAGTTCCCAGTGAATAAGATACGAACACTTATTTGTGTGAAAACTTAGATAAAAGTTAGAGCAAGATTTCATCTGAAATTAGTACATGTAAAATAAAAAAAAACGTTATGCTAAGGAGCTGTAGTCAATTTATGAGATCATATCCTCAGAATGAATCATGAAAGACTGGCACAAATTGTAGCTAATAAGATGCCAATGTGTCAACGATCAGTTGTAAGATCTATTTAAAAGCGGAAAAATAGCTGGGCATCCTCATCTCAAGACTCATGATTCGATTTGAAATTTTATTGTAGATTAAAAAATTTGAAATAAAAAAGAAAGAAGAAACAGCTTATAGTAGAGTTTAAGGCTTATATGGTCGGCTATAATGCGGAGAGCTGATTTCCGGGATCCGTTGCCGTGGTCTGTGAGATCTGGATATTACAGACGTTTAGCTTATGCCTGCGATGAACTTCTTCAGCATGAAAATGAAGTGACAAAGATGAGGTTGATATCAATTTTATCCCAAGCGTACTCATACCTTACTGATACTTTCATCGGCATCATCTTTTTCACTTCATTTTCACGCAAAAGAAACCCATCGCAGACATGAGAGAAACGTTTAGAAGCTCCAGCTCCCACAGATTACGGCAACAGATCCCAGAAAGCAACTATCCAGAGAAGTTCAGAGTGTATAGTATTTCTAAAAAATACAAACAATAACATAATTTTTGTTTTTAAAATCAATGTATACTGTAAAAATGTTTCTATCAATTATGCTCCTGAAGATGCTTAATTAGGCAAAAACGTTTGAGCAAAAAAACAAATCAAAGTGAATAAAACTAGTTTTTTTCTATTAAATTTATAAGAAATACAATTTATTTTCACTGTGTTAACAGAAAAAAATACCCTTAAAAACATAAAAAAAAAACACATTTTTTCACCTTCATAAAAACCATACGTATTTTTTTTTTGCATTAGCATTAAATGAGGCTTGGTAAACTGGTAGACGTCATGTTAAAATGCCAAGGCCACTATGCGTTCAGCCATGTACCTAGAGGCGTCGCGAGCACAAAAAAGCACTTGGCAGGTAGTTTCGGCAATTGTAAAGAACAAAAAAGTTTTTTTTACACGCCGAAATAAAGGAGGGCCGATAAAAAAAAACACGTCGAGCGTCGCGCTTATGCTCGGATAAGAGAGGAAAATGGAACCACCCCCAGAAGGGGAGGGGGAAGGGGGTGGATGTAAAATTTATGACCCCTCGTCCGGGTCAAAATGGGGGATGAAATAATACAGATTTAATAACGGGACCTTAACAATACGAGTGTCATTAAAAATATGTATTTCACCTGGAGGATGTACTGCGTTAATTTGAATTTATCGTCTTGTATCTCTTTAATGTTCTTGTAAAGATTTTAATATGGCATTTACTTGATATAATTGCAGGGTGAATTTCACTCTTCCATCTTTGATCTCTTGATATTCCATCTCTATCCCTAGACCTATAGTTTAGTATGACGCTGACCACAAATGCTTGAAAAATGGTTCACTTTGCCAATCTCACCCCTGTTGCAGGGGTTTTTTTACAGTATGAGTGGTCAGCCTCATTGCAACCATTAAATCATGGAATTTTAGACATCATTATTTTTTTTTTTTAGATTTGTGAAGAGGTATGCACTTCACCAACCTTTTCTGCCTGGCCAGAAACAGGTATTAATATCATCAATTAATAAATAATTCATTATTGTTTATTGTAATGAATTATTAATTAATAATTACCCAATAACATCTATTGAACCAGGGTCAAAGTTATGGTCAAATGACCCAGGCGGGGATCGAACCAACATTGTTCTATTCCAAACACGCTAGAAAGATCAGCCCACTTGGCCCCCTCGGCCATAACACATTGTTATTTATTTTAAGAAACACGAAATCATGTTTTCGAAATCACTGCGAAGCGTAACTGGCAACTTGTATGCTTTGATATCATCATATACTTTGCCATCAATAAGAACAAAGGCGTCCCGAAATGGCGGCATCAAACGGCATAAACTTTCGCCGAACAAACACCATTTCCCGGCAAAATGAGTCTCGAGTATTTCATAAAAAAACATTCCCACTTAGCGCCTGATTTTCCCAAAAAGTTTTAGCCGGAAATTTACAAACGAAATCACTTTGTCCTCGAATTTTTTTCGGGACAAAATAGGGAAATCTCTTCCTTTTTTATCACGTCATTGGTGATGTTGTTTTGAAGAAACCTTCCATGGTGTCATCTTAAATTTCTCTTTAAAAAAAAAAACTCTTCGCGACCTCTTGATCTGGAATTTGGAAAAAAATGTACTTGCAACAACAGCTGATATTTTTATTTTGTTTTTTAAGCTGTATAGATTTTCCTATAGTTTTTTTATACGAAAAGTTTTTTTTAGTATTTTAACCCCGAGTGTACAACAGTATAATTTGTAATCTAAGTAGCAAGAATATCTTACATTTAAGATTCACATTGTTCTTTTTTTAGCAGGTTCTATTTAATAAAAACACGAGAATGATCCTAATAATTTGTATACCTTAGGACTCAAATAGGTTCAACTCGCCACATAAAGCCCCTTCGGGGATAACGCGGCAAGAAGTTATATGTGTAGCTTAGTTGCGTAAGGACCAAGATTCCTTGGGAGAGCATAAAAATCAAACGCGGTACTGTTCACATGTAAAACTCTGTCGGCACCGAAAGTGAAAAAGAAAATTGTGTAAAATAAATAAACCGCAGTTTTGATTACATAGAACCCGCTAACAACATAAAACTTTATTTGATTCCACGAAAAGAAACGTATTTTTTGCAGGTACATTATTAAGACAATAGAATCATCTTGTAATTTATTCAATATATCCGATCGGCAAAAGTACACGACAACTTTCGTGTAAAATTTATCCCATGGCAGAATATTTCACTGTTAACATTAAGCCAAACTTTGTCTGCTTCCATGTACAATAATAATTATTATTTTCAATATTCATTGCGTAACGTTCGTGCCGTGTTATGCGAGGATGAACAAAAGATGTTTCAGCCCATTGTTATGTTCATCAATAGAAAGTGTGCTGGGGAAAATTGTTGAACGTTCAGATTGTTAAAGGGAATGTGTATTGGATCTCAGAGCTTATTTTGCAACAATTGCTACACATTTTTCGTTTCTGACGATAATCATGTAATCTGATAAATCAATACAAGCTTTATCCGCAAAGAACATTCTATTGTATACAGAAGAACTTCTAATCTGTCTGTATTTATTTTATTTTGTGTATAAGGATTATGTATTTGGTGAGCGCTGTTTTTGTGTAAATCCCACTTCAAGAGTCGTTGGTATACAAAGCGCTTATTCTCAAGCAATACCCAGGTGATGTTAAGCTGGATGGACCATTGGTGACCGGTCTTTGGTAAAGGTGCATTAAATTTTCAACCCAGCAAAGAGTATATTTGAAAATGTACATGGATTTTTTTTGTGCTCCGCCGGGATTCGTTTACGAGTCCGAAGCGTTACCACTAGATTATTGTTGATTAGTTGCAAAAGTACACTTATATTCAAGATGCATATGAATACGTTCCCACGAGTATACACATGCTACATGTAAACAAACGAAATAAAAACAACGAGTAAGCTATATGTATAGTGTAACTTCTTTTCACGTTCTCCTGCATGTGACGTGAACCCATTTATGTTTACAGGGGGCAACTGTGTAAAAAAATACGATATTCTATTTAGAATATTCAAGCTATTTTGAATACTCACATAATATTGGTTAAATACAAGTACAATTATTTATCATGTAGAGACACAGAAAGACACACTCACACCAACTCACACAGACACACAATTATACATACGTAACAATATTATCAGGACAGACGCATAAAATTCCTCGGCAGCCTTTGGAGCGGGATTATTATTTCCGTACAATAAACACAATGCTCAGCACAAGACAACGCAAACTAGGAAGACACCAGATAACATCCCTTCCCCGAACAAAGTCTTCTCAGAATCATACTGGTGTATGGACGTAGGGAGGAGTATATACAAAATAATAAATGTCTTAGTTACACAAATACCGGGTTTCTGGTTTTATAAACCGGTCCGTAGTCTATGCCTGATTTTTTTTTATAATTGCCGATGTTTTGTTTTCACGAGCAGAAAGAATTTTTAAGGGTGGTTATCAAAACTGTGCGGTGGCTTTGGCGTTTGCTTATTTTTGATGACCAATTACAGTAAACGCGCAGGTCATGGCATCGCTTTAAAAAGGAAAGAAAAATGATATTGCAACTTTAAAGCTAAAACTGAATAAATGTTGATGTGAGAAAACGTGGATAAAACATTTTACTGGGGGTTACTTTTTCAAAGTATATGAACTGATCATGAACTACTACTATGACAACCTTTTTATTTTAGGATTTTTACACATTTTTTTTTAATTTTTGAATTATTTTATTTATTTATAAAAAATAGATTTGTGAAGAGGAATGCAATTCACCAACCTATTCTGCCTGGCCAGAAACAGGTATTAATATCATCATTTAATAATTCATTATAGTTTATTATTAATGAATTATTAAATAATAATTACCCAATAACATCTGTTGAACCAGGGTTAAAGTTAAAGTCAAGTGACCCAAGCGGGGATCGAACCAACGTTGTTCCATTCGAAACACGCTAGAAAGATCAGCCCTCTTGGCCCCCGCGTTTATAGCCCCGACTAACTCAATCTCTCGTGAAAAATAATAAAAGGTGCATTTATTTGAGAAACCCTTGTTGGATTAATATGTCACTTATTCAGTTTTACCTTTAAGGTATCAATAGGATACGCAAATTATCCGGTATTGTTTATTTCAATACATTATAGGTAAAACTAAATAAGTGATATATTTAGATAACATGGGTTTCTCAGATGAATGCACGTTCTCTCCTATTTTATACGATAGAAAACCCTAAAAAAGTGTGAAAATCCTGTAGTTAAGAAGTTTTTCATGAGCATTTCATTGAAAATTTCTCATTTACTAAAATAAGTTGTAACCAATAAAAGGTGTTACCTACGATTTCTCAAATCAGTGATTGAGCAATTATTCAGTTTTACATTTTATGGAATACAGGAAAACTAAAAATACTGGTATATCAGGAATACCAATATTTGCAATATCAGTTTTCAACCATCCCTATATCGATGGAACTGAATAATGTACTAAGACAAAACGGACCGGAGTACTGTCTTCATAAAGCCAGATGGGGCAGACAACTTTGTGTGTAAACGCATCCATAGCGTTCAACAAAACTGCATCAAAACTTACAGCACCGCATCTATTTAGCGTTTTAATTTCTGTACATTTTCAGGAAAATGCAATGGCGTAAAGTTTGTACTTGGAGTAGAGACGGGGTAAAGGGAACTTGATCCGGAGGATGGTTAATAATTTCCTCGGGTTTCGATAATGAACGACCAAGTTTACATTGATGTTAAGGAAACACGCGATAGTTGATGTCAACTCACAAACAATGAGATCGCACAAGCTGCAAATAAGCTTTGAGAATGTTTGAATGAAAACAAATACTCCATTTTATAATAATTATTTCCCGTCTAGATATTGTTTTCAATTTCTTGTAAAGTTGACTCACCTATTCGCTCCACCCTTTAACAAAAAATAAAAGTCTAAGTTGATAATGAGGCAGCCAAAAGAATTGTCATGCACTATATCGTGTCGTCACCCGGCAGGGTTGATAGGGAAAAGGCATACAAATATTTTGTTATTGATTGATAAGGACGGTAGTTTTACACAAGACGTTCGATCGCTGACAAAAAAAGTTTCAAGTTAAAAAAAAAAGGATTCTTACTTGTAACCTATAATCTATTATTTAAGTGGCAAAGATATTTAATATTTAGATTTAAAATTCATATTACATGTAAGTGCATGCTCACAAACAGACACGTGTAAGTTTGCGCTTACAAGCGCTGCATGTGTAATTAAAAATTAAAATTCAAACCTCAAATGAACACGAACTCTACAATTTTTCCGACCTTCTTTGAAACAGGGGGAACATTGGAAAAGTTAAACATTTTTTACAGTATGGGTGGTCAGCCTCATACCAACCTATAAGTCAAAGAATCTCCGCTGTATAAATTTCATAAAAAATCTTATAACGTATAACTGATTTAAGCACTGCACGTTGAACTTTGTAGATTGAAAAAAGGAACTATAATCGTAATATACCACATACTGTAAGAGACAGTGTCTACCAAAATGTACATCAAAGACAAAGACGTCGTATGAACTGCATAAATGAATTACTATTGATATTTGTACTAAACTCTGATAAAATTAATAGCTCTACGATTTTCGCTTTAGTTTTTTCACTTTAGTAGGTACTTACCGTAAGTGGCGAAGGGTGCCATACAGCTCGATTCCCATCGGCTTCCCTTTTAAAATGAGGCAACAAAGTAGTTAAAAAATATAGGCACAAAGTAAAAAAAAATACATTTAAAACCAAAGAAACAATACGTATTTTTTCCCTATTGAAACCATGCCGTCTACTTCATTATCATTTTTGCCTCATTTTAAAAGGAAAACCGATGGGAATCGAGTTGTATGGCACCCTTCGCCACTCAGTCTACTTTTTTCTTAACATAAAAAAAATCAAGTACCTACTCACTTTTTTTTTTTATTTAATTTAAAATATTCGTAATTTTTTTAATATCTAGGTACTATTTACAAATGCATTATTAAAGACGAAATAGAATAAAATACAACTTCTGAGACGTAAATTACGTTTCAGTAAAAAAATACTTCAACAGGACTTTCGCATGGAATCTACGTAGAATGGAGCGTCGAGGATTTTCTTGCAAGCTCCTTAGGTAGTTCCCAAAGGATAAAAATCTGACAAAGCCTTGTGAGATCTGTAACCCAAGTGTTAAACTATTTTCAACTCAACTAAATAGTTTATCAAAAAATGTATTGAACTCAAAATAGCGTCTCTAGAGAGCGTTTAAGATTTCCGTGCATTTTTCGGGTGTGCGAACTGGTTCTTCTGTGAGATGGGAGCAATTAGTCGTATGTCTGAAGAGGAAATCCGTCTTTGCAGGATGAGTGAAAGAAATAGACGATGGAGTAAAAGAAGAATGTGAGGATTTCATTCCGATCAGTATTAACACAATGCTATAAGTAAATAGATAGACTTATACAGTATGGCTTCTAGTCTAGACCAGTCCGCAGTCTAGTGGTAACACGGATTCGCAAATGAAAAGTCGTGGTTTCCTGGCGGAGCACAAAAAATACACAACTTTATATTTTCGAACACGCTCATAGCTGGGTTGAAAATTTATAATACCTTTACCAAAGATCCATCCAGCCTTACAACAACTGGGTCTTGCTTAAGAATTGGCGTAACAAACAAGCTATTATACAGTCCGGTCGATAGCGCACATGGCAGAATGCATGCATGCCATGCCGAGAGCAAGGGTTTGATTACCACCGAAGGTCTCAGAAATGATTTCCGTTTTGGTGTTTGAAAGGTGTACTCAGTCTTCACAAGAAGTGAGAACCAGCCCCCGCGGGAGCTGGGAAACCTTTATTTAAACTAAAGACCGGCCACGTATCTGTAAAAATAAATAGGTTCCACTCGCCACATGCGAAACCCTTCAGAAATAACGCGGCAAAAAACGATACTAAGTGTAACTTAGTTGCGTTTTGCGTGATGTAAAAGTGATGAAGAGAAGACGAAGAGGGAAATAAATGCGAAGGGTAGGTACAAAAGAAGTATCGTGAAGGAGTTTCATTGTTGCAAAGCGCTGCATCTTTGAAGTTTCCTCCCTTATTTGGATGCTAATAGTTGCTGCTTCTTCACGTTAAATGTTTTGACTACATCAGACTATATATAACAGGCAACTAGTACATCACATCGTGCTTCTTCTTCAAATACGAGCGTTGAAATTTCAGGGTTGAATTCTGAAGACTAGTCTAAAAATTTTGAATGGTTTTCGAAGGATGCATCATAGAAGTATGGTGAAAGTTCAAAGAAAAAAATCCACAGAAGAAAAATACGTATGGTATTTTAGAGAAAAATGATTTTACTAGTTATATCGTCATCTTAGTGCTTGTTTGTCTTATGCCCATCAGAGGTAATTTCACATGAGCATTGTTTATTTGTGTACTAGACCAAGGTGTCTTATGAAAACTGTCTTTATTAAATACATAAAACAACTCTCATATTATCGTGTTTTACGTTTTTATAGTGTAATTGTTTAGACAATTTCATTGCAAGTTCATCTTTGAATCAAAAGGTAAATAAGCCAATCAAACACTCACGGGATGATATTGAATGAGTAAGATAGTATGATTTTTAAATATGAATATTATTTGAAGGCATTTCAAATAAACTCACAAGCCTTTCAGCTTTCAAGATCGTCAGGTTTTTCTTCAACTATCCATACATCAATATTGGTGAAAAATTTTAAACCATGTTATTTTTTTTATCAAAACACCAAAACTGAACCAAAAAGTGCACGAGAGATAAAATAAACGATTTTTGCATTACATGCCAAGAGCTCGGGTTTGAATCCCACCGACGGTGTCAGAAATGATTTCCCGTTTCAGTGTTTATTTCAAACCTTAAATAAAATACTGGAAAGGCTTACTTAGGCTTCACAAATGATTAATACCAACCTCTTTGGAAGCTGGGAAACCCCACATAGACTAAAGTGGTTGGAGTGAGGCTGGCCCCGTTACCTGAAAAAAAAAATTGGTTCCACACGCCACATTCGAACGCTGCATGAAGAATGCGGCAAGAAGTTTCACCGTATGTGTAGCTTAGTAGCGTTTAGCGTGTTTGTATATTTCGGGTCTACGACCGTACAGCCCTGTTTCTCGTTAGCGTCTACTCTCAGCTACGTGGCGTAGCTCGAGTTGATTCTCTCCCCATACAAGACGGTCTCATAATTGCCTACTTTGCAACTCGTTGCGGCTGCCGTACAAATGGAATTGTCTTGTACCTGAGAGTTAATTGCAAAGACAATCGCGTCTCACTGCACGGAGAGCTACGGCGTAGAAGCACTCGCAGGGTACTCGTCACCGCGAGATAGATCACGGCTATGTGAGAGGTACAAATGTTTCGTAGAGTTTACCGAGGTTGAAACTTGGATCCGAGTGTCTGCATAGCAACAAGGTTGCAATTAGAAGGAGGTTTATCTGAGAGCATGGCGTAAGCTTGTTCATACGAACCTATAGATTTCAAGATACGCTTACTACGAGATACATCAAGTCTTTGTGCGAGTTCTTTTAATTTTTTTAAATGGGTTTGTAAAGAAGAACGTTATTACCAACCTATTTGGCCTTGCCAGACACAGGTTTTAATATTGAATAAGAGTTGTCTACCGGCTGATGATGCTGAAGAAATGTTTTCCAGGAGTTGTTGCCGTGGTCCATAAAAATCATCTTCATCATTGAATTTTCACGCTGAAGAAGTCCATCGTAGACATGGGAAAAACTTCCTAAAGCTCCAGCTCCCATAGGTTACAAAAAATAAATGATTTTTGGACTTGGTTTTCTTTGTATTTTGACTCAGTCCGGTCAATAGTTCAGGTGGTAGAGTGCTTGCATTTTATGCCAAGATTTTGGGTTCGAATCCTACCGAGGGCGTCAAAAATAACTCACCATTTTGGTGTTTAAACCCAAAATAAATTACTCAGCCTTCACAAGAAATGAGAACAAGCCCCCTCGCGAGCTGGGAAACTCCCATTTCAAGTGATGCGGTTGCTATAAGGCCGGCTCTCTTACCTGTAAAAATAAATAGTTTCAATCGCCATATTTAACCCTTTCGGGGAGAACGCGGGTAGGTGTTACAATTGTTCAGTTGCGTTTTTTTGAGTTGTATTTTTATTTATTGAAGGACAAAGCGGTTAGAAGTTGCATTTACTTACAAAATACAGAATGTCATTTGTGGTAAATGATTTATGCAATCATTTTCTTTTGTACACAAAAATGCACCAACCACAATGCTTCAAAGCTTAATATCATTTAATGAAAAACATAAAAGACTACAAAGGGCTCGAATCGAAAGATAAGTTCCACCATTTGCAAGCTCCATTCTTCTTTATGAAATGAGATGTAATAACGTTTTATTCATCTCCATGCAAAACGCGTGCAGGGAGAATGTGATTTCCCGTTGAAAATGCAAACTCAATGAGACGAGAGGGCCCTTTGTGTGGTACTATGATTATGAACAACCTCTTATTATTAAACTTCCCTCTTTTAAATTATCTGTAATGTAACTTAAACAGATAAGTTACGTAAACGAATAATAGTAAACAAATGGATAAATAAAGTGTTCGCTCATTTACATGTTTACAAATGTATATACGCAAGGATAATTTATTTGTAATGTACATATACTTAAAGAGCGCCGTTTTTGCGTGTCTCACACTTCAAATCACGGATATTTTTTTTCATAAAGATGCGTTTTTTGTGCTTCTTTAAAGATACCAACAGTTTTGTCCTTCATCACATTAGTGATTTGGTGGTTGTCTGTTCCACTCCATTTAAACATCGCTTACATTATTGTAACATCGTCGTTAGTCACATCGATTGTTTGGTTAAGCACCCGATCTGATGTATGTGTCAGAAGGATCTACAACAAATGGACGCGTATACAAATATTTATATATGTTCAAGTGGCGGAAGACCTTCCGGGGAAGTTAAAAGCAACAGCAAGACAAAGCAAGTACCTCATGATAAAAAATATGTTCATGCTTCAAAAATTAATTGTTTTTATAGTACTGAAAATTATGTAATACCTCGGGTAGCTTTATGAATATGTTGCTAGATCACAAATAGAGCACCTACTGTGAATTCGCTGTGGATGCAGCTCGATAAAAGGAATCCAAAAATCAACATTCTGTGTTCAATCAACAAATGTTTTCTCCCATTCCTTTAAAATAACTCATTTGAAATTGACTGAAGTGCTAACGATGGCTCTAATCAAACTTTAATTTTGAATTTAAAATCTGAATATCAAGCCTCAATGTTTTCTTACCAAATATTGCCTACTTATTAGGCGCATGTTCTTGTATGGAATGCACGCTGCTGTTTTAAGTCAAGGGATAAATTTTAAATAATTTATTTTGGGATCACACTAAGATGAACCCTTAATAATTTAGTATCTGGGCTAACAATCTATAATGCGGTCTGCATCTTATCTTGAGATGATCTCAACTTGAGGTGTATTTCGTAAAGTTGGTAATGGATATTGTTGGGTAATGATGACGGTCATCCGATAGTCCCGGCTGACTTTGATGGCGCCTCAAGTAAGCCCCGCCGGGGGTCGGCTGGGGTCGACCAGAAGTGGGGCCAGATTCCCGCAACCACCGGATTAATCTAGTACCTACAAGAGTACAAACACGGTTCCAAACTGATCGCCCCCCCAGTGCTTGTTTGGCTTATATTATGTCTTTTATTATGACGTATGACGCTACTATCTTTATCCTGAAAAAAACACATTAGGTAAGTTCCCTCTAAAAATATGTTTGGAAGGTACGAAAACACACCTAACGAATGGCGTAATTTTCTAATAATATGTTTTTTTTTACATGTTCGAGGGGAGTTTATGCAATGGTTTATACTCGGGCTAGTTAAATTTCCCTCAGTGTTTGTTGGGCTTATGTACCATATTATTCAAATATGACTTTAAAATTAATTTGTCTTATGAATCACATTCTACACACTCTGAGCTACCGATTTTGTGAGAGTTATTTTAAATGTCATCAAAATCGATGACCAGTATTCGGAGAGACACATTGGTCCAGTACACATACAATCATTGCTTATGTGAAATTAACTCTGTTGGACATAAGACAAACAAGCACTTAGGCGAAGTGACGGACACGTGATGTGGATTACAACATCAATATCAGAAGATTAAATAATAATGTTACGACGATACGCTAAGTTACACCTATAGTGCACCTAAATTCTTGTCACGTTTAGGTACCCCGAAGAGATTGCATGTACATACATAGCTAGTGGAACTTCATTTTATTTTTACAATAAACACCACAACGGAAAACCATTTCTGACACCTCGATTCAAGCCTGAGATGCAAGCATTCTACTCGTACAAGCTGAGCTGTCGACTGCACTGCTCGCTTGTTAACTAATAAATCTTATGTTTTCTAAGAAAATTTGATTCTCTGAAAAAATGGTAGTACTGGCACAATAGTTGACAATGTTTCCCCTGTACTGGGAATGGCGGCAAGGGCTGTAAAACTTGGGGCACAAAATTTCTACATGCAACAATATTCATTAAAATAAATAAAGAGTGAATATATTTTTAACGTTTATTTTTGTGTATAAATAACTCGTATAAATGGACATTAAGTTTTCATTAAAATAAATACATAAACAACTTAGATTATACACGTGAATGTAATTACATACAATGAAGCATTATAATACAAGCCACTAGGCCAACTTGGTACGGCTCTATCCTAGATCAAACACAAAGGACCATTACTTGCCCAAAGTCAAACATAGCTGACCTCAAGTTGTTCGGCGACGCCTGCGTGTGTGCAGATCACGACAAGTAAATCTGCGGTCTGGGAAGGGAAGCCGAAACCCTTACTCAATTATGTATGGGGCAGTCTTTGTTGGTGGCAGCAAGTATTTCATACTCAAAGGTCTCACTAATCCCGGCTATGGAATCGATGAATTATTGAAATACATACCTCGTTATTATGTAATTCAGCGTTTTTTATACATGCATAGGTATCCATTGTAAAATTACTGACTTGATTAAAAGAGTGGCAAAGTTGAAAGGGTTGTGGGAAGCATGTTACCAGATTCAATGACCAATCTAGACGAATAGTGAAGTGGTGACCTCGACGTGCTGATAAAAAGTAGACGAATATCTACAAGAACGATAGTCGAATGACATCAAAATACTTGCTAGTGACTGGATACAGAAAGCCCTGGGGTGGAAATCTCGACAACTGTTGATAGATCTTATCAAATCTGTTTGAAGATGGGACAAACCTTAAAAATGGTGGCGTATAGCTTATTCATTTTATAAGTAACATCGATCAGCTGTTCAGGTACCGCCATGTTCTATTCCGTCCAATCTTTAAATAGGTACTGTAAGATCCACCGACGGCCGTTGAGACTTACAACCTTGGATAGAAATACCTGTAGGGATATGGAGAATACCTTCGATTATTATTTATCAGAGGACAACAATGGCTGACTAAAAATATAAGCAGAAAATTATGTCATCACCCTTATTTTAAACATCCCTTAAAAGCATGAGAAATGTCTGAGTTTTTAAAATATAAAAATGCGTTAATTACGCAAAAATAAACACAAAGTTGTTCTGCACGCGTTGATTTATTATATCCAGTGTTTTCCTTACCCCATCGTAGCCCTGACCCTTAAAACTTTCTCATGAATGGACTTTTGTAGTTTTTAAGCATTATATTTACCCCTTCTCTCTTCTCATCAAATTTTTGCCCCTTTTAACTTTCTTTCAAATTCAATATTGCAATTTTTAGGTTTGTTTGTTTTCTTGATAATGATGTTATGTCACTCTGAAAGCGCTTAAGATATTAAGCCTACTCGTGAAGAAAACTATGTTTGTTTATTCTTTTTGCGTAATTTTTTTTTTTTTGTAAACTTTTGCCTTGGTATGGTCACCAAGAGATTATCATTGTAAATATGTTTTGCAAATAGCTGCAGTAATAATTCAATGAACAGCGTAATCGCTGATTAAATGAGATTTAGTGACTCGTGCCACAAATCAGTGGACTGTGAAACATGTATGATTAAAATTTTAATCAATAATATCTACGCAATGAAACTACGATAATGTGGTGGTTTGATGGTCAAGATAATATCAAAGGCTCACCACGGATAGACGGATGTGATTTTGTGAAGATAAGCACAAAATGATATGATTGATTATTTATTTATGGTTTTAAAAAAACATAAATAATATAATTATATAAATAAAATAACATATAAATAAAATAACATAACAATCAATATGAATTTTCACAGTGTGAATATGAAATTTATGAATGTGAGACCATAAAAAATATAAAATGATATGAATTTAGAATGAACCACAACATCATATCGATACTTTAAAGGTAAAACTGAATAAGTGACATATGAAGCTATGTAATATGTGTTTCTTAGATAAATGCACCTTTTTCCTCTTTGCTACAAGACAAAACACTAGAAATGTGTGAAAATCCTGTAATTGAGGAGTTTGTCATGAGCATTTCTGTGAAATTAGTTCACTTACTATGAAAAAACCCGATAAAAGGCTTAATCCACGATTTATCAAATTTTTGTTTCAGCACTTATTCAGCTTTACCTTTAAAGTAGGTAGCAATATTTTAAAATACAAACTGATGTCAAAACTGTGGTAAGTATAAAAAAATATTGTTTATTTATGCTTTTGATTGAATGTCTTATTATACCCACTTAATAGTTCCTTGACTAATACTTAGTTCATTTTTGCCAATGCCACCCCGTTTCCGGAACAAAGGCGGCAGGAGCTGCAAGGTTTTTGTTAATGTGAAATTTGGCAGGAAAAGTAAGCGCGATCTTAGATGTGTCTGCTTGAGGGCATGCAATAAATAAGAGGCAAGAGCCCTAATTTTTTTAATATATTTTTTGCAATTTAGATCATAGATTATAGCGATTACCTTCACATACATTTTACATGTACTTATTTTCTTTTCCTGTATTTTTATCTTTATTTAAGTACATTACACTAATTTCAAGTCTGTAAAAGATTTTTCAGCATTCAATACGTGCAAATAAATTCTGTATAATGTCAAATCATCGACTTCTCGGCCCAGTGCTTAGATCGACCTGACCCACACACAATGCTGGCTCACAATTACATACATTCATATGGACGTTTTTTGGCTGTTCTCGATTTCTCCAACAAAATGAAGCATTTGAGAAGTATGACAGGAAAAACTTTGAGGGGTAGAGTTAGGAATAAATGGGTAAAAAAAGAATGTAATTTGAAAGAGGATGTGAAAGTTAAAGTACAAAAGAATGTGATGAGATGGTTTGGGCATGTGGAAAGAATGAATGATGATAGACTGACAAAGTATGTATACAAAGAAAGTGTGAAAGAAAAAAGAGGGAAGGGACGACCGAGAAAAGTATGGAGTGATCAGATTGAGGAGATTGTGAAAAGAATGGGATATACAAAGTGAGCGTAAAAGAAGAAAATGCATGAAAAAGGTGATGGATATGAAGGAATTGAAAGAGGTATGTCAGGATAAGAAAAAATGGAGGCAACTCTGCAGAGGCTCTGGCCACCCCTAGCGGAATGGCGACAGAGAGTTACAATGGATGATTCTATATCAGAGCGTTGTTCCACAAGCGTGATAAGAATCGCGTATGCACTAATACTACTATACGCCCGTAGCAATATAAATACGCCTTTCAGGTGTAGGTACCACATCACAGCGACTGTAAAATGGCCGAGGAATGTAAATGCGACTCACAATAAAAGCAATTTCCCCTTAAAGCTGACCGGTACATCATACAAATGTGAATAAACTACGCTTACGGGCAACGAGAATGTCATGCGGAATTCCACAAATGTTTTATGATGCCAGAATGTTCTTTAGGTATTGTTTATGCTAAATAAACTGCAACGTTTTCAAACATAAATATTTTGTGAAATTGGTGCAGGGAAATCTACATAATAATAATAATATAAATCGATAGTTTTGTTTGGACTTTGGACTCGATTTTTGTATTTCAAAAGGATGTTTTGTCGTGTGATGTTTTTTCATGTGCCGTTTATGGTATGTGATGTTTTGTCGTAGTGTTGTTTCGTCATAGTAATATATAATATTTTCTGTGTTGTTTTGTCATGGTGATATTTCGTCATGTGATGCACTGTCATTGTGATGTTCTGTCACGTGTTGTTCTGTCATGTGTCGTTACATCCTACTATATTGTTATCCTATATTTCCTCTGTAATAACTTTCAAATTTAATATAGCTAGTCACGTATTGCACGATCCGCGTGACTGGGCTGGAATAAAGATTTATTATTATCAGGGAAGGTCGGCAAAAGTTGTGGGGCTTATGTTCATTTGAGGTTTGGATTTTATTTGTAAGTACACATTCAGCATTTGTAAGCGCGAACTACACTTGTTGGTTTGTGGGCTTACATCTGAGAGCTTTAAATGAATATATCCTTGCAACTTAGATTATAGATTATAGATTATAGATATCATGTGTTATTTTGCCACTGTGCTCTTCTATCCTGTCACCGTTAAAGTATGCCAAAAGAAGAAAATACATGTAATATATTAATAAACGTTGTTGTTTTTTTATTTTTTGTGTTATACTTTCAAAATTCATCTCGCAAGTCATTCTCAATTAGCTACAGCAACTCTGGCAGACAACTTAACTTTAATTTGTCAGTAAAGAATCGCGTTCAATCACAAAGTGCTCTAAATCTCACTGCACAGCACTCCACCCCATGGTAGCTCCCTTAAAAAGAAACTTTTAAAAGGCCTCGCGAGCTTTTCCCACGGACAGCCTTGCGGGAGGCTTTTGTACTGAAACAAAGCTGCGGGTCTGAAGGAATAACTACCCTCGGCCCGGCGCAGAAGGAAAGGTAAGGGTACATCATATAAGGAGGGGTGTAATCTGGTAATGCCGAATTTGATAATAGTTTCTAACAAGCGTAAATAATAAAAATAAAACTCTAAAAATTTGAAGATAATTTGACAAATAAAAAATACCATAATAATGGTAATATTAATAATATTGCTTCGAATGTGTGTCGGAGTGTTTTTACTTGTGTGAGTGTGTCAGTGTCTTTAGATACAGGTGTATAAATAATTGTATGTACTAATATTTGTTCGAAGGTGTGAGCATTCACTAGAATATTCTGGCAAAATCATGCATGTTCCAAATCCAAATGTTTCAAGAACTATCCTTATGTCATGCTGTAAAAGGGCCAAAGCTGTCTTTTGCGTAAAACTTGTATTATATCCGTCGAGCTGAACATTTAAAAAGCCATTCTATAATTGAACCCAATGTGAACGGAATCTTAAAATAAATTGGGTGAAATAAATTTACTAAAGTTTTTTATAAATTAAACCCGTAAATCGTAACAACATATATTTTTAACAACGTTATACATACTAACAATAAAATAAGAAAATAAAACTCCATGCCTGAACTAGGAAAACCCTATGTGTCACTCAGTACATTAAAAAAATATATCATTTTATTTTTAGGTTAAAACAATTAAGTAAGCATGTCTGGTTGCTGTTCGGTAATTTTTTTATCAGTCTTATATAACGGAGAGATCCAAAGAAAAGGTGAGACAATAAAATGTCAACCAACAGAATTGTTACAAACAGGAATGTCTAAGAAAGAGTATGGAACAAATTGAATGTACATGTTCTGGAAAAATTAAAAATATTTTATGCAATGGAATTGCCATCCAATCGTACAGGAGAATAACTTATGCAACAAAATCGAGGTCCCACGTTTGCTTCGGGGGTCCCGTTTGCTTAAATCTGGCTTTGCGGGGACATAACTCTTCTCAAGCATCTTAACCGCACCAAGGAAATCTTCCCCCTGGGACCTGGTGGCTCTGGACATATTTGAGGAGACCGGCAACGTTCACCTCTCGCTCGGAGGCAGGCAGATTAGATTGAAAGAATAATAAGGGTCGCATGCGGAGGCTGTAAACAACCCCCCACCCCTCCCCTCCTTGCTCAAATCCGTCCCAGTGACAATATTTTTAGGACCCCCGGCACACCTTAATGCGTTCCTATTAAATGAAAAGCAGGGCCGCAAGATGAAGTGGAGGTAAGGCAGATGGACTGGGCGCCGTCAAAATAAAACTGGCGCAATTATTATGTGTCTGCTAAGAATTTTACCGAAATGAAAAGTAGTTGAATGTAAGCTTTGAAGTATCGTGACTTAATGCAAGGGACTGTCATTCCCGTAGAATTTTTTTTTTGCTAGATAACAGTCTTTCTACTTTATTTGGTTTTTAGTATTGTAAAGTTGCTATCAGTTGATATGAAAAGCGAATGTAAAACAAAGGCAATGTATGGAAAAGGTGATGGACATGAGTAAATTAAAAGAGGTATGAAAGGATAGGAAAAAATGTAAGTAATTTTGCAAAGGATTTGGCCGACCCTAGCAGAATGGAGTTACAGTAACAGTTTTCATATAATGGCTGTAACTTATTTACAATTTTTCTTAAGATGTAGCATTTTGATGTATCTAAGAAGACCTCCCTTTTATGTAAAAAAAACTGCATGCATGTGTGATATCCCGGAAAAAGGCTCCCAACCCTAATTTTCCAACTTTTGACAACGTCCTCTTACCCAACCAAAACTATTTTTAAATCTTCTCGGTGTTTCTCTTTCATCAGAGCTGAAATATCAAGATGCCATCTCATCTCAATCTATTTCGGCCTTCCGGCCTTCTTAACTAGGCGTACTATTCAGAGCTTGTAGATTTATTAATTCAGCTCAACTGCTGACTCTGTAACTATAAATCCCAAATCCATCTGATTATAGAGTATTACAGTCATCTCTGGTCTGGTATAGCAAAGAGGCTGAGTGACCAACTTGATTCTATGCAAAAAAGAGCGATGAAGCTGATTGATCACCCTATTTTCACAGCCAACCTACATTCTCTCGAGCACAGGAGGAAAGATGGAATGATCAGTCTCTTCTATAGGTACTATTATGGCATCTGTTCTGATTAATATCTTCACTTATATCTCCTTTTCTCGTCACAGCAAGGGCAATTCGTAGAACGGCTCACATCCATCCCTTTGCAGTTGATAACAAAACGATGAGAGCTTGATGTTTTCACGACTCACTTATTTGCCAAACTGCCCGTTTCTGAAACAAGCCACCAGTATATGTGTTCCCACCCCAATTCAACCTTGCTCTATTCAAAATCAATGTCAATCACTACTTCCTTTCAGTGATTTAAAACAAAGCTTACGCAACACACAACGTAACACTATGCAGCTAACTGCCCTGCAATAAAGGATCAGGATATCAACTGACATAATGACAACAACGCACATAACCAACACCTCTGCGGCACAACAACAAGTGTCATAGATCTCTAGGTCTCTGAAATCTAGGGAACCTCTCGCACAGGATTCCTTTAAAAATATAAATATGGCCCAAAAACCCTAGATCCATCTCTGATTGCGTCAACACCATCTTTTGACCGAGTTTACGCGCGGTGAATATTTGAAAGGCCCTTGCTTCCTCCAGGCACCAGGTCCGCCTCAGCACGCTTTCATTGTATAAAACTTTAACGGGCGCCGTTTTAAGTATTTTTATCATGTTTTTCGGCAATAAAGCCGAGAATGTCGCGTAAAAGAATACTCCGCACTTGTATTTCCACGCTTTTATACCTCCGCTACCTTTTATTCTTCCTCTCAAAACGAAACACCCCCGCGTTGAAGCAATACCTTTATCCCGAGTATAAAATCTCACCTCGATTGTGTTTATAAAAAAATGTATATAATATGCTACGACACTAATTTTTCATTCATTCTTTCATTTAACGCAATCGATGTGAGTTTTTGGAATGTTATATACAAGGGGAACTTCTGATATAACAGGCTGTATAAAATCACGCCATGGAAGTGTAAGAAAAGAATTTGTTAATAGTTTGTAGGGAAAATAAAGAATAACAGTACATTTTGAATATGGACGTAAAAAACAAAAGGTGATCGGCCAACCCGGCTTCAAGAGCCACAGGCTGGTGTGAATTTTGTTATTATATATATTGTTTTGTAAATAAAATTGCAGTTGCAAAGATGTATTGGAACTAAAAGGTCATATTAAGTGCATGCCCACAAACAAAGACGTGTAAGTTCACGTTTATACATGCTGCATGCGTACATACAAAATAAACCAAACCTTACGTAAACATAAACTTTGCAACTCCTGCCGCTTTCCCTGAAACTGGAGTGGGATTGGCAAAAGTGAACCACGTTTCTACACCATGGGGAACAGTCAAGTCAGGGAATATCCTTAAATTGAAAGCATTGAGAGACTTGGAGAAGGCTTGATTCCAGGAATGGACTAAAAATGGCTAAGGAAGAAGAAGAGATTTTTACCATTCTTCAAAGCAAACCCCTACAATTTATTTTATCAACAATCAAATAGTATTTTATTTTCTGTATTTGATAACAAGCAATATCCCAGAAGAAAAAATATGTGTACCTATCCCATTTTATTTGACTTCAATATTTTATTTATCATCCCCCGTTTGCGTATCATCTTCTCCAATATATAAAATCGAACGGATGTATGGATGCTTGCGCTGTATAGACTCCTAAACTACTGAACAGATTGAGATGTAACTTATACGAGTAATTCTGTACATGCCAACTTACATAGACTTCCGTCTTAGAAAAACTGGAGCAGTGAAAAAACTAAGAGCACCTAATCTTACAATTTTAGTTGTAAAGATATTTACCATTAAGGATTTACATAATATGCATTTTCACAAGCAGACACGTATAAGTTCGCGCTTAAACATGCCGCATGCGGACTTACTCTATAAAAACCCAAATCTCAAATGAAAATACACCCTGCAACTCTTGCCGACCTTCCCTGAAACAGGGGTGACATGGGCAAAGTGAACCACTTTCTACAGCATGGCTGGTCAGCCGCATACCTATAAGTCAAGGAAGCATCTGACACTATTTTCCCTTTATCACATATATTTTTTTAGAATAAAATAAAGTTATAAAGACACAACACAGTGGAGACATGTCTGCGAAGATCCTGGCCACCGCTACTAGCATGGCAACATGATGCAATAACAGTAACTAGAAGAGCCACCACAAGGAGTGGCAGGGTACAGCTAGGATAATATAATCATATATGTATGCATGTAGGTAGATATTTTTATTTTCGTTTTGCCTGTAAAAGGGAAAAAGGGTCTTTCGTTTCGCCCGTACGTGGATGTACGGGCAAAAACAATTTCCCGCGTTGTCTGTGTTTATTGCATATAAATATTGATATGCCAGACTTTAAATGTCATTGTGCACGTACAGAACAAAGGGATGGGCGTAATCCGGTGATTTTACAAACACACAGATAACACTTCTTTACATTTCATTTTTAAATTTCAACTTAAATTACTCGGATACTCGACAAATTCAAATAGAGTAACTTATTATCCTGAGTATTCAAGTTTATGTGAATAACAATAAAAGAGGGATGAATTATGAGGTAACAAAATGGAGACGCATCTGCGGAGGTATTTACAACCCCTGGAGAAAAAAAGGTAGGTTACAGTTAAAGTTACAGAAATAAATAATTTAGAAAAACAATTGAAATAAAAAAATCTAAGACATCTCTCTCCAAGCTTTGTAAAAAAAAAAATTCGATGTACTTTTTAGAGACTTTACTTTTTTAGAGTAGAAATTTCCACTAAGGCCGAAATTAATCTTGTCATATGACGGCTAAAGTCTATAATATAAGTTTTAGATTTAATGAAATTTAAAATTCATATAAATTGCGAGCTCACAAACACGCTTACAAATGCTGCATGTCAAATCAACACTCAAATGCAACTTTTTCCGGCCTTCCCTGAATCACGGGGGACATTGGCAAAGTGAAACATTTTTTTACAGCATGGGTGGGTGGTCAGGCTCATACTTGACCTTACCAACTCAGACCCTACCAACAAGGCAAGGGAAAGTCAATATTGAAATTCTGAAAATAATAAATTCAACCACTGTGATACATCATGTAACTATTTCTACATTTTTTCTTCTTTTTTCTAGCCTTATTCCATTAGGGATAAACAGTACCTCTACAGACACGTCTCCATTTTATTCTATCCTAGCGTAATTACTTCATCTCCTCGACATTCATCACTGTCTTTTCTATATCTTAGATTCAAGTCTTTTGTTAGCTCGTTTATTTTATCAATATACTCTTTCCATCGGTTCTGCCCTTTCACACTTACCTTTAAAATTGTATTCAAAATGTAATTATTTCTAGATATTTTAAATAATCATAAAATGTATATAGCTACAAAGCTACCAGTTGCCTGAAATTTAGATACAACAAACGTTATATTGTATTGTAATATCTCCGGTAATGCTATATCCCGATACAGTTTTATGTTTCTTTAGTAGAGTACAACTTGAGTGGAACGTCTATTCAGCTGTCGAAACCTTAACGACACAACAGAGTCATCGAGTACTCTAAAATTTCTACGACAACTTGCAAAAGCGCTATCCAATTTTCGTACAAAATTTAGAATTTCCGTTAACTTTGCTATGACCTAAACGTTTATACTTACAACTTGAATAAAACGTCTATTCAGCTGTCGAAACCTGAAAGACACAACGAAGTCGTCGTGAATCCCAATTTTTCTTTGATAACTTACAAAGTCGCTATCCCATTTTCATACAAAATTTTGAAATCCCGATTACTTTGCTGCGTCGTAAACGTTTATATTTACAACTTGAATGAAACGTCTATTTAGCTGTGGAAACCTCAACGGTACAATCAAGTCACCTGTGAATTATATTTTTTCTTTGATAACTTACAGAGGCGCTATCCCATTTTGATACAAAATTTGGAAATCCTGACTACTTTGCTGCGTCGTAAACGTAAGCGTTTATACCTTTGTTTCAGCTGTCTGGCAGAATACGCTATCTGACGTTTCCAAATCCGATGGAATAAAATACCAAATTTCGTAATTTATTACTTTTGTTTCGTATTTTCTTTTCATTTAATCAGACACATCTGTCAAACACTTTCAGTTTTATATCGAAAACCAATATGAGAAAATACATTTATACTGACATAATTTTCTCCTTTCAATGTCAATGGTATTTTATTTTTACAATCATTCATATTTTTTCTAATGTGAGATGAAATAAGTTTTACTAAAGAAAATATGTAAATGCTAGAATTACGATTAATGGATCAGAGTTTTAGGCTTACACGGCCGGCTGATGATGCTGGAGTGATGCTTCCCGGGATCTGTTGCCGTGGTCTGTGGGAGCTGGAGCTTCCGGACGTTTCGCTCATTTCTACGATGGGCTTCTTCAGCGTGAAGTATGATGATGATGATGATCTTGATGAGGACTGTGATGTCAGTGAGGACTGTGAATCTCCAGCTCCCACAGACCACGGCAACAGATCCCGGAAAGCATCACTCCAGTATTAATGGATCAGTTGGTAGAATCCTTGGGTTCAAAGATATAGGGCTAGGATTCGATCCTCATTAAGCATGCAACTTTCTAAATCAAAATATTGGGAAAGCTTACTCAACTTTCACAGGAAATGAGAACTGCGTCATCAGGAGCTGGGAAAACTCCACTTCTAAAGAAGTGGCTGACGTATGGCCGACATCTCACATACGAAAATAAATAGGTTCCATTCGACGCGGGTAAACCCTTACGCGGCAAGAAGTTGCTTTGCCCTGAAGCTTAGTTGCAAATTATTTTGAAGTTTGAATCCCTTTTTTCAAGGTCCGGTTTTGGTTATGAAATGTATGTTAAAACCATGCCGGATCGTACAAAAGCTTGTACACCTACCCAACACACTATGAGACTTCCGATCCGGGAGCAAACCGGACCGTGTGAGAACGCACTTGCCCCTACATTTTTAAAGGAGCTGCTATGAAATATCATAATGTTTTAGCGTGATTATCTGCTGGTACTTTACAGTCGTATGTTAAACACGCCGCCATTTGCGAGGGGGGTACCATTTATACGCGCCCCATAGACAGATGTTCATTCATTAAGGGCTATAAATTTCCTTTAAAAAAGCGTAATAAAGTAGGCAGGGTCAAAAAAAGACCGCTCTCCCTGCGAGTGCTTCCATTTATCCTTCAAACCGATCCGAATAATAAGGAAGAGCCTTTTTCGGACACTTAATTCCGTGGCGAAAAAAAAACGCGTCTCGGAAAAACGAAGCGGAATTATTTGCGTTTTTATGGGGGTGCGGAAACTCATTGCTCTCGTGTTTTATATTGCTCATTTGAAATTAGTTTGCGAGATGTATAATTAGATTCGGTTGTTTCAAAGAGAATTGTTAAGGCGAATTCTATTATGGCTTCCGCTTTAGATGTTTACGATGACGACAATATTTTTTATTGTTAAATAATTATAATTATTTAACAATAAAAAATATTAATAATTATTGTGCGTAATGAAAGAAGAAAAAAAAGTTCGAAGGTATTGTCGCGTGCAGCATTTTTAAGCGTGACCTTCAGTGGCGTGCCTACGATTTCTGCCATGCGCATGCTGGATAATTAAAGTTGCACTAAATCACAAATAATAAATCTTACCCCTTTGTTTTTTTCCACAGTGTTTCTTAATCTCTTCAGACTTTGATTTTGGATAAATCAATAAATCTTCACATACTTAGGATCCTTACAAGGTACAACTATATTTTCACAGGAATTCATTGTATACTATAAAAAAAACAATTCTCGATCGCAAACAAGGGATAAGTTATTTATTTTGATATTTGAACCTGACGCGACAGTGTTTTCAAAACACTGTACATAAGTCATTCATAAATCTGTAATCAGCTTCAGTCTGGAATCGTAAAATTTAATCGACGAAAAGCTTAGCATATGGTAAAATTATTATCATGCGTACTCCAAGCCATATCTCCAAGCACAATCAGTAAAAGTACGTTTTTATTTAGAATTAAAAGAGCTTAAGCGACTATCTTCATACAAACTTATGAGGTCAAGCTTTTTCATACGTTAAACAAAGACAGGTAAATACATTTCTCAATCACGTTTAAAGAACAGAGACGTCCCAGATGGCAGAAGCACTAGTATATTGATATATATATCTTTAATCTATACAAAAATATATTTATTATTTTCATTTCTGAGGGTACGCATGCTTAGCTTTTTAGCTTGTAAGATAGTCACGCCACTGGTGACCTTACGCGTGTCTGCTTGTGGGCATGCATTTCAAATGAAATTTATTATATCTTTGCAACTTAGATTAAAGATCATTGTGCTTATTATCTTAAATTGTCATGAAAGCATTTTTTTTTAAATACATGCTATACACCTGTCCGTGGTCTACTGGTTAACGCTTCGGACTCACAATCGGATCGCAATCAAAAATTCCTGGCAGAGTACAAAAAATATAATTGTTTCGAAAATGCGCTCTTGATATGGTTAATTAAAATTATATTCCTTTAGTAAAAGACCAATCACCAAGGTCCATTCAGGCATTTTACTATGTACATAAAGATGTGCACGGCCTTAAATGAATTTACAAGACAGCTAAAGGAGGGCGCTGTTATAAATTTGCGGCCTTCAAACTACTTAAATCAATGGGTATTATTTTAGTTTTATTCAACACAATACCTCTTAAATTTAAGCAATTCAGCTAATATCACATTGAACTATCAAAAGTGACGTTCCACAAGATGGCAATTAGTTCCGATTTTCAGGTCGTTCAGTTTTAGCCGTGTCGATCTGTAACCACCTGCACAAAGCTGTCTTTAGGCCGGAATTTTCAATGTTAGCATAGCGACTTTATACAGAATGAAGAGGACGCACTTATGCAAGTCCTGTGGGTAGTTTTTATTGTCAGTTGAAAGTCACATATCGGTCCCTGAAAGATAAAACTGAATAATTCAATGATTTGAGATATGGTGGATAAAACATTTAATTGGGTGTAACTCCTCATAGTAAGTTAACTCATTATAAGGAAATCCTCATGAAAAAATTTTAAACTACAGGATTTTCACACTTTTGTAGTGTTTTGTCTCGTAGAAAATATAATAACAGATGTATTTATATGAGAACCCGATGTTTGCTGAAATTGTCATTTATTCAGTTTTACCTTTAAGGTATCGATATGCTAACGTTGAAAATACAGGGCCTTAGTGAGCGAGTTTTAGTTTTGAGCTACGGTTGAGCACGAGCTTAAAGTTGTACTGAATATCATAAAAGGTTGGTGAAATTCCCAGGCGGATCTCTGCCAGACAGTTGTAAAATAATTTACATAGGAGCTATCCTGGGGGATGAAAGTGTCCGTCTAAATGATGACACGGGGTGAGACGACGTCATCCCTGGGGGGGGGGGGGGGAGAGTGGGGGAGCGCTGCCGGGCTGAAGGGTGTCAATGGGAAATGAAAACTGTCACGGCTTTTGTTTTTGGGGTAGTTTTGTTTTCGCGTATGCCTGTCTTTAAAACCAAAAATATATAATATATTGTCGCGAAAGTGTGATTTTATGTTGATTTTAATGTTTATCCATTTGTTTATGTCTAAAATGTTATTTGTTGTGTATGTTCCTTAACTTAAAGGTTGGTATGCGGCTTACCACCCATGCTGTAGAAAATTGTTCACTTTGCTAATGTCCCCCGTGTTTCAGGGAAGGTCAACAGGAGTTGCAGGGTGTATGCCTATTTGAGATTTGGTTTTTATGTTGTAGGTTCACATGCGGCATGCGCAAGCGCAAACTTGTACGTGTCTGCTTGTGAGAATGCATATAATGTGAATCCCCAATCTTTCATATATTTTAACTTAGATTACATTAGATTAGATTAGTATACTTACTTATGATTATGTATCTGTGTGTTTTTACTTACTTGTGTATGTGAGTCTATAGATGTAAATATTTGGATGATTGCACTATTGTTCGCTCGAAATTTCTAATAAAGAATATTCTTGCATGGTCCAGTGTATGCCATAGTAGCCCCTATACACCTATAAATGGAGATGGCGATGCTTTGAAACCAGACTTGTATCTGAACCATCGAGCGAAGCAGTTCAAAAGCAACCCTGTGTACGAGACGTATGTTTACAAAATGAACCAAATAAATAACCGCAATTTTTATTTATGTAATTGAACAAGGTAAAATCAGTACTATATGAAGATTTATTTTAAATGACTAAAGCAAAAATGAAAGCAATATTTTCTTAAAATGAATTGAGTTTTATATTCAAGCGCTATCGGAGTGCTGACACACCATTTTCAATATCATTGCTTTATTATTATTATTATTATTTATTATACGAAAAGCAACAAAGTATATTAATTACATGAAAAGAATGTCAGTTAACAAAATATAAGGCCAATTATAGTTTTTATTGTAAATGTCTTAAATTATTACATCATACCTTTTTATGTCTTTATAAAGGAAGTATTTTTTAAAAATTACATGAAATAAATTGCTGAATTTAACATGCATGCTTTCAACTTGCAATGCAATTAAACTGAATTATTTATGCACATAATTAAAAATGTACAATCGCTCGTATGACGTAATCAAAATGTCAGATTGTGATACAACGCAGCGGAATTATTCAAAAACGCGTCAAGTCGGTGACAGTAATGAAGGCTTTTGCTACAGCGATATAATTTATTCGTTTTAATTGCAGTGTACCACAGAAGGGGATGTGGATTATTATATTATTTCTATTTTAGTTTATAAAGGACACATGGAAATTGTATGGATTTACAAGCGAATGAATGGGATATCCAGAGTCATTATAAAAAAAGAGCTTGTATGAAAAAGGTTATGACTCTGGATGAAATGAAAGAAGTATGTAAGGACCGAAAAAATGGCGGCTGATCTGTAATGTAGGCGGCTAAGGCCAAGAATCAATTATCATTTTCATTTTTATAGAGGTTTTGTAGATTTTTTAGTGTTTATATTTTTTATGGTTTGTGTATTAACACTGTGAAAATTCATGTTTTTGGTTTGTTATTCAAATAAACAACACTTTTAACTTTGAATGCATTTAATATGAATCTCAAATGATACATATCTTTGAAACTTAGATTTAGATTTAGACAAACATTTCCTCGTAAAAGACAAAATTAGTTGTATCGAATCAAAGATGGTAAATGCAACTAAGCTACACATATTGAGTAACTTCTTGCCTGCGTTTTCCCAGAAGGGGTCGCATGTGTCGATTCGAGACCTATTTATTTGTACGGGTAAGGAGGCCGGCCTCATATCAACCACTTTTAGTTGAAGTGGGGGTTTTCCAGCTCCCCGGGGGACTGGTTCTCATTTCTTGTGAAAGCTTATTAAACCTTGGGATCGAACCCTTGCTCTCGGCATGGAATGCAAGCATTCTACCAATTGAGCCATCGAAAGGATTTTTTACGAGCTTGGCTTGGTAAACTAGAAATTGACGGAAAATAAGAGAAATGATTTCCTGTTTGTATATAATATTTTGAAAAGAAGACTGCTATTACTTTAATATTTTTAATCTAAGTCGCAAACATACATTATAATTTTAAATTCAGAAATACGAGTAACTTATATCTATATCCACGATTAAAATAAGCGACGTTTTGGTCAAAAATAAGTACTATGAATGTAATCCTACTTCAAATTTTCCGTTCTTTCCAATGCACTAACTCCTAAAGCTCTATGATGATTTTTTGTTGTTTATACCCAAGCAAACAACTGCATTTTCGAAGTATGGTGTTGGTGTAACCGACTAGATTTTGGCTTTTTTTGGCCTCAAGGCGCTTGTGACATAAAAAAAATCGTAAAACATCGTGAAAACCGTTTGTACTACCGTTTGTACTAACGTTTGGACTACCGGTCCGTAGCTCAGTGGTAACACTGCGGACTCTGAATGGGAAGGTTGTGGAATATGTTATTGTGAAATATACCATTTATATTTTCAAATTTGCTCTTCGCTGGGTTGAAAAATTCATAAACCCTTACCAATGACCGGTCACCAAAGGTCCATCCAGCCTTACAGCAACTGGGTCTTGCTTGAGTATTGGCGCTTTGTAGCGACGACCAAGCTCGTACACCTCTGCGGCACTACAACAAGTGGCATAGACCCCTAGAGTCTCTAGAATCTATGGAGTCTCCCGCATGGTATTTCTTTAAAAAAAAATTATAGAAATGCCTATAAATGCCTTTATTTTTTCAATTTTAGAGCTCTTTTGATTTTAACAATTTAATAAACAAAGTTATGCCATTTTTCTGCAATCTCAAAACTTAAGCTGCTCTCCTGAACAATTTAGTTTTTGTCGCTTATGCCCTATTACCTTTTAACTGGTAATATTTACTTCTACGGAATCTTTTCCGTCCCATCAAAAATAGGTTGAGGAATTAAATTCCTCTACACAAATGTATTTTAAAATAAAAAAAGTTATAGGTAAGTACGTTTATAAGCACGAATTTGTATTTAGATTCTTAGTTTTAGATGTTGGTTTTGTGTACAGGTATTGTCATACGCCCATCGGCATGAGAGTACTTAAATAATCATTATATACGAGCTCTACTAGGGGTTGATATATGAAGCATCTAGAATTATTGGAATAATTGTACACCTACAGAAATTTATCGACAGCTGTAAATGCCCCCTTAATATTGAAATACAGTAGCTGGCAGTGCTATTCATAGAGGCCTACTCATAATTAATATCATGATTATATGTCACAGGACTATTCACGATTAAATCAGCCTTTATTATCTATAATCAGAGCTTCGTCGCGTCAGTTCTGTGTATTATTTGAAAAATATAAATGTAAGACACACTAAGGCCCGGTATTTTCAATGTTAGCATATGTGATAAAAATAAATTACCCACACGATTTACATAGGTGCGTCTTTTTCTTCACTAGCATTGAAAATACCGTGCCTTAAAATAGACTGGATGTAAATTACGAGTACAAAATCAATAAACTCCTTCAATACAGGATTGTCGCATTCTTGGATCTGTACCTGAGGGGGACAGATCCGTACCAACTTGGAGCTGATGTCCATAGTTAATGCTTCAAACAGCGAAACAGTAGTGAAATCAAGAATGCTTTAGTCATGAAGGGCATGAAGTACGTGCAGACGACTCCAGGATAATCAGAAATATCTTAGATGGTACACCCTCTAGTGCCGAACCATTCGGACGTCGCAGAATGCGATGAACAGACAATGTCAATACTGACGCGGAAGTTCTGGGAGTAAGGAGACAATGGTAAGATGTGGCAGAAGACAGAGAGTTCTGGAAGATTGAATTGCAGTCTTCAAAGCTTGTGAGCAGGATAAAGTAAGCAAGTAATACAAAACATTAACAAAATCAGTTCAACAATCAGTTAATTGTAAGGTTTAAGTTGGAATTACGGACGTTTGACATATTTACTACAATAATGATAACTACGCAGTAAAATTTTGTTACTTGGATATTAGACGAACCGTTATAAGAAAACTCAGCTATGTCACTAACGAAACGTCGAGAATAAGTTCTCTTATAAGTTTTTGTCTAATACCCGAGTATTTTTTTTAACTGTTTAATTATTATTTTTGTTAATATCTTTAATGGTAAATTTGCACAACATGAAAATCATTCCAAAAAGCCCATCACAAATATGAATGAAACACCCTAAATTTCAGTTCCAATGGACCATTGCAACTGATCTCAGAAATCAACTCTTCAGTATCATACTCGTATTCGTATGTTGCTTTCTTCTACCTTCACTTTAGGTTATCATCTATAAACGAGACGGTTATATTACAATTTTTTTCACATCTTCTTGAATTTCACTGCATTTTTCGATTACACCATTCTTCACAGTTTTTCCACAAGGGGTGCGACTGTTAAGTTGGAGGTTGGGGGGTGTAAGCGGAAGCGGTAAGTGCGGGGGGAGGAAGGACATTTTCTTAAAATGAATAGAACAGTTTATCATACGAAATGTGGCAGGGGGGATGGGGCTGGGCGGGGGGAGAGGGGAGGGGGGGATGTCGGAAAATAAACTCTGGAAAATGTGGAAAACAAGCCGCAGAGAAAAGGTAATCGGCTTTGCATAGAATTTTCCAACTTAATATCAGCAGTAAGTTGGCCATATTATTTAAATTATTTTCTAGACTCCAGCAGAGTCGTCACAACACTTTCCGTGGACAATAAATAGGATTATAAATATTATTTAATATAAGATCCACACCAGCTAATAGAAAATACGTCGAAGAACTTTGTGCTATTTTAAGGCAAAAGCCAAATAAGTTTTAATCACTTTAATGTTTAATAATATTGTGGTGAGATGAATTGTAGCATTTTGTACAACATAAAGAAGTTTACATCTGTTACATCAAGGTGCAAAAAAATGTGATGAGATGGTTTGGACATGTAGAAAGAATGTATGATGAAAGATTTAAAAAGTGTGTTTACAAAAAAAATATGAAGGGAAAAAGAGGAAAAGGAAGATCGAGAACAAAATGGTTGGATCAGATAGGTGAAATTGTGAAAGAATGGAGTAAACAAAGCGTACTATGTAAAATAAGGAATCGTTTGAAAAAGGTGATGGATATGAATGAACTGAAAGAGGTATGCATGGATAGGAAAAACTGGAGGCAAATCTGCAGAGCTTCTAGCAACCCCTAGCGGAATCGCAACAGAGTAACAGTAAAATCTAGTATGGACCATCGCGTGTAGAAAAAAATGTATGATAATTAACTCACTCGATGATGATTTCATTAGAGCACCGTTTCGATACGTGGCAACTCCAAGTGCGCTTACTTACTAACTCACTTATTAGGGGTACTTTTATATCGTTCATACATTTTTCTATTTATGCGATGGGACAAAATTTACGAGCCGTTGTATACAAGAGGTCGTTAACCATATAAAAACAGTTTTGGGGAAGTTGCTTCTCAATTGAAATCCACAAGATAAAAAAGGAAATCCGACTTCATTTCTAATTTGTTTTTTTTTAATAATTAAATAAAATATTTAAATATGAGAAATGACGAAATGCAAACCGATTGTCATTTGTTTTGCACATGGGTTCATATGAAATTCAGAACCCTAAGATGGTATACGAAACAATTTCGCACAGTAAACTATTCCTTTGATGTTCGGCGAAATTGAGTTGTTATAATGTAACACCTAAAGCACTCAAACTAATTAAACTTACATGATATTCCCATATCGTTGTCTGATGTAATATTACAGTGAAACACAAGTATATGAAATCGTACGTATTGATGGATTGGCTTTGCTCATTTCAAAAGCATCTATAAACAATGGGTACAGCGGTACTTGTCAAAGTTGTCTATATTTCCACTATATTATGAAGGTACATAAAATGATATATGGTTACAACTACAAAATGATTCAGCAACTAGACAATTACTAGAATTTACCAATGTATCCGTGTACAAATTTATTATTCCTTAATACAAATAACACGAAAAATAAATCAAAAAGCATGCCAACTTGTAGATATTTTTTACAAACGATTTTATTTGTTTTTTGAAATAAATTATATTAACGAGTTTTGAGAGTACGAGATACCAAATAGAAAATGAAGCAAAAATTGATGTTAAGAACATTTTGTGATAAATAGTACATTTGTGATAAAAAAAAAACAAGATGAACAACAATGGGCCCATGTTAGATCCTTGTGGAACTCTTTCACGACCTTTTGAGTTTTGTTACTCGAGTATATTTAAATGTTATGCTTGTTAGTAGATTGTGAATTTTTTTGAACATCGAATTGATATCCATTTGTAATATTGAAATGACTGTAGTAGCACTTTGAAACGTTTCATCAAATTCTTCTCTTCTTCTTCTTTCTTCTTCTTTGATTTAAAAAATGTAATTTGTCATGTATGTTCCTTGACTTATAGGTTGTTATGCGGCTGACCACCCATAATATAAAAATTGGTTCACTTTGCCAATGTCACCCCTGTTTCAGGGAAGGACGGCAAGAGTTGCAAGGCTTATGTTCATTTGAGATTGGGTTTTTATATTGTAGGTCCACATGCGGCATGTGTTAGCGCGAAATTATACATATCTGCTTGTTTTTTTTTTTTTTTTTTTTTTTTTTTATTGTAGCAAAATAATGCTAATTTAAACAATTTGATATCAAGTCAAAACAAAAAAACAGTTATGTCAGAGGCGCTGTGCAAGTAGGAACCTTACAGCTTTCTCCTTAAATTTGATTACGTCACTAGTTTGTTTGATTTCTGCTGGTACTTTATTATATTCATCAAATCCTCTGTGCAGAACTCCTCTGTCATATTTCACTGTTCTTACTTTTAACTTTCTTAAATCATTTTTCCCTCTAGTATCATAGCTATGTACATCCTTATTTCTAATTATGAATTTATCCAAATAAACAGGCAATAACTTATTTTCTAATCTATATATAAACATAAATGCATTCAACTTAAGATACTCCTCCACATTCAACCACTCTAAGCTAACCAACATATCTGAAATTTTAGTATCATACTTCTGATTTAGAATCATTCTCATCGCTTTATTTTGTAATTTTTGGAACGAATTTAGATATTCTTTATTTGCCATGTATATAATTGTTGAGCAATATGAGAAATGAGGCTTAATCATAGTATTATAAACATTTATTTTATATTCAGTATTTAAAAATTTCTTTATCCTACTTAATAATCCTATTTTTTTGCTAACTTTTTTAATTATATGATCAAAATGGTACTTAAAATTTAACTTATCATCTATTATAACACCTAAATACTTAATTCTATCAACTATTTCTAATTTCTTATTATAAACCTGAACATTAATGCTACATTTATTTCTATTATTCAGTATTATTACTTTTGATTTCTCAGTGTTCAATTTTAGTTTATTCTTATTTAACCACTTTTCTGTCATTTTCATAACATTATTTACTTCTCTTTCTATAATATTTATATCATCACCAACAAAATATATTAATGTGTCGTCTGCAAACAAATGCAACCTACATCCACAGCCACTGGTAATATTTATGATGTCATTTATATACAAAATAAATAAAATTGGCCCCAATTTGGATCCTTGTGGTACGCCAGTGACAATTTCCCTTTGGTTGGAACATTTGTGGGAGATTTTAACTTTTTGTTTGCGCATCAATAAGTAGTTGCTTATCCATTTTATAACTGTCCCTCCAATACCCATCATTTTCAATTTTTCTACTAGTAAACTTCTATCAATCGTTTCAAATGCTCTTTTAAAATCGAGGAATACCGCTGTTACGATCTTTTTACTATTTATCTCCTCAATCCAATTATTTAACACTATCTGTATAGCTGTTTCTGTTGAGTGCTTAGTTCGAAATCCTGATTGTTCATTAATCAAAATCTTTTTATCATCAATAAATTTCTTGATTTGGATGCTTATTATTTCTTCTATTATTTTTTCCAAGAAAGGTAACATATTTATTGGTCTGTAATCACTTGCTTCAATAGGGTTCTTGATTTTTGGGATTGGAATAATTGTGGCCACTTTAAGTATTTTGGGCATAACTCCTTTAGTTAATATAATATTTATGAGTTCCACTAGTGTATCTTCAATTTCTTGCCAAATATTGATAATATATTTCTTGTCAATAACATCAGTACTAGATCCTTTTTTTGTATTATTAATGATTTCAAATAGTTTTTCCTTGTCAATTTTTTTAAAATTTTCTAACATAATGTTGTAATTTTCTGTATCTTTATTTTGTTCATTTTGGTTTGGATCAGCCTCATCAACAATTGATTTAGTTATTTCCAGTATGCTATCAATATAATATTTATTTAGTTTTTCTGCTATTTCTTCTTCATTTTCTATTTTTTTATCATCAATTTTTATCATTTTGATGGTATTTGTCTGAACCTTTGGACTTACAAGTTCTTTGATTATTTTCCACATATTTTTTTGATCTTTTCCCGCTTCCTTTATTTTATTTTGGTATGATTCTATTTTACTTTTTCTTATCGCATCTGTAACCATATTTCGATATTTTTTATATTCCATCCAATAAGAATTTACATCTTTTCCAGTATAATAGGTAGGAAGTACCTTGGCCATTTTAAATTTATTATAAGCAATATTTCTTTGTAGAGTTATTTGCTTTATTTTGTCATTGTACCATGGCTTTGTTTGCCATTTACTGATGATTGTTTTGCTGCTGGTGTTTACTTCTTTGACACTTATTAATTTTGAAAGAAAGTCCTCCCATACGCTGTTGATATTATCTTCATCTATATTGCTATTATCATATATTGTCTCAGTGTTGTTGTTTTTAAGCATGTCTTTTATTCTTTTCGTATCAGTTGTAGTTATGTATTTATGTGTTTGTTGTATGCTTTTTTTCCACATTTCATTGTTGATCGTAATAATGACATTAAGATGGTCTGCAATTTGGTTGTTGTTATCTATTTGGCAACTTAAATTTCCTATATTTGTAAATACTAAATCAATTAAGGTGCTTGAAGTATTTGTTACTCTAGTTTTTTCCTTAACGCATTGTTTCAGTCCACATTCCGATGCCCATTTGTTCAGTTTTGTATATTTGTAATTATTTTTATTTTCCCAATCCACATTTATGTCTCCGCAAATAATAATTTCACATCCTTTCTCAATTTCTTGTTCGCTTTTATCTTTTATATAATTTTATATAAAGAAAGTTTCCATTTGGTGACCTGTATATAACTTGTAGTATTTTCCATTTGTTATTTATTTTAATTTTTATCAATATCCTCCAAAAATCCTTATTGTTATCTATTATTTCTATAACATTGTAGTTTACGGTTTTCTTTAAAAATAATAATACTCCACCTGTGTGTCTTGAGAACGAGTTGCATCTAATTGTATCAAACCCATCAAAATCTATTTCAAAATCTTCAATGCTTTCAGTCACATGTGATTCGGTAATCGCTACAAAAAGGTAATTTTTGCATACGTCTTCAATTTCATCCCTTTTATTTAAAAATCCCTGTGAATTTATAATTATACCTCTTATTTCGTTTTCTTTATGTATATTCAGTTTATTTTTTAATTGCTATATATAGTTTATTTTAGATTTACTAATGTTTATATACTTTCTTAGCACTGCGCATTTTTCATGGTCATAAGGGTCATGGTCCGTTTCCATTTCTAGTTTAACTTTAAGATTTATATTTTTACAATTTATGCAGTTTTTATCTTTTATGCATATATTGTTTTCGTGATGTTGCTCTCCACATCTTCTGCATATTTGTTTATTTTTGCATTCCATTGCCTTGTGGTTGTAACCGTGGCATTTGAAGCACCTCATTATTTGAAAATCTTCCACCACTCTCCACCTCTTCCATCCTATATTGACATATCCTTTTTCAATCACTGCATCTATATTTTCGGAACTTACTTCGAATGTAATGTCGTTGGCCTGCTTTTTTATTTGATAATATACCAATTAAAATTTTTTTTTGGCATCTATGTGGGGGTTCTGTTTATTGATTAATTCTAGTACTTCCTCTTCTTTAATGTCTTTTTCCACATTTTTTATTATAATTCTAGGTTCTCTTTTTTTTGGAATGTTTATATCGTATTCTTTTCCAATAACTTTTTTTGCTTCTTTTTTCAGTTTCTCTGCATCTGCTTTATTTTCAATGTTTATACCAATCTGTCCATTTTTAAATTTTCTTATGCCATTTATCGGCATTTCTAAATCACTCAATTTAATCTTCTTAATTTCATCTATCGTTTTGCTGTAGTTTTGTTCCTTTTTACTTTTTATTATCAACATTTCTGTTGTTCCGGAAGGTTTGACCTTAACTTTGTCAGCAAAAGACATTTTAGTATTTTTTATCTCTGCAAACTTCTTTTCAATTTCAGTTATTATTTCCACTTTTATTTCTTCGAGTTTATTAGAAATAAACTCCGTTATTTTTTTAAATAAATCGTCCTCTTTCGGCATTTTAAATTCGGTTTGACAGCACTTCAAAAACCACTTCAAAATACGTAAACTTCTAACCTCTTGTGGGAATGCATTTAGTGTAAATCTTAAATGATATATATCTTTGCAGCTTAGATTAGATTAGATTAGAAATCAATAACATTTTCCTCGTATTTGGATTGAAACCACTTTCACCTTTGACACGATGGTTCGGACTGTTTATTCGGCTCTGTGGATTGAACAAACAATGGAGGTGGGATATCAGATTGTAATCGGGATTCAATTCGGTTAACTTTGAAAGCTTGAATCGAACAGCTTTATTGTCTTTATTTTTTTAATGTTGGCTATTTTAGTCTCGTAGAATTGTTCAAATAAAAGTGTAGAAAATTTAAAGTCTTTAAAGTACACATTGGAGCTGGATCAAAAAAATTGAATCGTGACATCACCGTGCCAGGTTGCTAACAATTTTTCGTTTTTTGTGCTTGGCTTGGGTTGGGCTCGTTTATTCACTTAGGTCCTAGACCTATAAACCCACCAGAGGAAATAGAAAATATTTTTAATCTATCGGTAATCATATTATTATTACTGTAGCTGTGTCGCTTATTCATTTAAAGTGGCGAAAATCTCTGCAACTTTTCTCCACCTCTTCTAATCGATCTTCTTTGACATAATAAGGTAAATAAGTTAAAATGTACTTGATTTCTAAAACAAAAAAATAGTTATTGAAGACAAAAAAAAATCCAGTGAATTATTTTATGGACTTGGCGAGTTTTGGTAGGGGTTACAAGCAAGGTGCAAAATATGAAAAATAAAAGAAAATTCAACGCGGCCCGTTCAGTCGGAAAGACTTTTGTGTTCGGAACGGAGATTTTGGCTGTCATTGCCAAAAATACGGGAAGATTCATATTTTTCACGTAAGGCCATTTTGAATTTTATAGCCGACGAGAAAAATTATTCGGCGGTGCGCGCCGCACAAATATCATATTCGAGCCGCAAAAAGGTGAAATATCAATAAGCTGGAGCTCAACCTGAGATACTATTATTTTCAGTTATGATGCAGCTGTTTTCCATTAATTTTTATTCCTTGACTGATAGGTTGGTATGAGGTTGACCACCCATACTGTAAAAAATGGTTCACTTTGCCAATGCCACCCCTGTTTCAGGGAAGGTCGACAAGAGTTGCAGGACTTATGTTCATTTGAGATTGGGTTTTTTATATTGTAGGTCCACATGCGGCATGTGTAAGCGCGAAATTATGCGTGTCTGCTTGTGGGAATGCTTTATAGTGGGCAGCCAAAGAAGCATTTCAACCGCTTTCAATGCGTGTTAAATTCAGCAGCAAGGCTCATATTCGGGATATCCAAATTCGCTCACATCACTCCGCTGTTAAAAAAACTACACTGGCTTCGTTTCCCGGAGAGGGTGGTCTACCGTGTTTGTCTGATGGTATATAAAGCCATCAATAACGTGGCTCCACCTTATCTGACTGACATGATTTCGCCTGTTGAGATGGGTGTGAGGAGGCAGACACTCAGATCTGCGGGCGATGGTGCGATCAATTTGGTTCAGCCGCACCGTCAGATCCGTACAAATTTTGGAGACCGTGCTTTCTGTGTTGCGGGTCCGGTGGAGTGGAACAGACTGCCACCCGGAGTGAAGAACTCCAAATCTATGGGCATATTTCGCGGAGCTCTTAAGACGCACCTTTTCAAAAAGTCTTATCCGTGATCGGAGAGGGCCCTTGAGGTGTGACACACACAAAAACGGCGCTCTCTTATCATGTGCAATTAAAAATAAATAAGCCTGATATATATATATATATATAATGCATGTAATGTGAATCTCCAATGTAACATATCTTTGCAACTTAGATAAGATTAGATTAGACCCATGATCTAGTCAGCCGCATACCAACCTATAAGTCAATACAAGGACCAGCCTATAAGTTATTCACGCAACCACGGGTAGCGTGAATAATATAATTATAATAATAATAACAAAAAGAAGACTAAGTACAGGATTACTGTGAATCCGCTGCGGATGCAGCTTGGCAGGATTTAAATAAAAATTTAAATATAAATAAAAGAAACACAGAAAATGTAATTTTCTTTTATTCTGTTATATTCTAATTTTTCGCCGTTGTATCTTCTCATCTTTTAATTGATTTGCGTATCATTGCAATCATATTCAAATATAATTTTTATCTCATGTTTCATAAATAAACATATTCAATCAAATCAAAGAAAATCCCCATTTATTACAAAAAGGGAACTCCGTAACCGATTATTCGCAACGGCAAAAAAAAACTAAACCATCGGGGATCAAAAAATGTTTTGCGGTCGAGAAAAAAAAACTCGAGACAAATTTACCGCCGGACCTTTTGAAAAATGAATTTATCGCTGAGGCAAACATGCGTTTCGCTCGTCGGTCGGTAGGTATCATCTATAAATCGCATATTGTCCAGTTAGGGATAAAAACGAAGGCTCTCCTGAATCTCGAGGGAAATTACCGCGTCCATAACTTTCTCGAAGGACTCTTGTATATACGTTTAAAGTTTGCTCGTGTATCCCGGTTTGCGGGTAATATGTTTTTACAGCCGTGCCGAGAGCGTTAAATGTAAGACATTGCAGATTTTCATAATCACCATCATTACCATTTGCGTAAATATTTCGCTCCCGCATTCCTGATGAAATCACGCTTTTCTCATGTCCATACTACCTACGTAAAATAATTCATTCGCTATTTTTTTATGTTTCTTGTTTTGCTTGTTTTGTATAGTTGGATGTAATTAATGTTTTTGTATTCCTTGACTTATACATAAGTATGAGGCTGACCACCCATACTGAAAGCAAAAGGTTCACTTTGCCAATATCACCCCTGTTGCAGGAAAGGTCAGAAACAGTTGAAAGGCTTATGTTCATTTGAGATTGGGTTTGTATGTTTTAAGTCCACATGCGGTTTGTGAAAGCGAGCACGTATATGTGTCTGCTAGTGGGATTGAATTTAATATGAATCTTAAATGAAATTAATCTTTAAACTTAGGTAATATAATACTTTATATACATAAAATGTACGGAAAAGATGTACCTGGGAAAAAATCTAAAGACTGAAGTCGATGTTCTTTATACCTGTCTGAACAAATAATGATTATATTCTTTAGATTTCATTTTATTTCTGGTACGTAAACTTGTCAGTTAAATAGCATTTAAAACTCTCGTTTTTCATATAAAATACAAAATGACGCATTTGTACCGGAAGCTTTATAATATTTTTTGTTTGTACATTGAAAAGTTAGAAAAACTAATGGTTTTCAGCGTCGAAAAAGCATATTTATATTTTGGTTTTGTCTAAGTAGGAGCATCCTTCTTAGCGTGTGTACGTACCCTCATAAAATAATACATTAGCACCGTAAATAAATATACAGAGTTTTTTCGTCTCAAAGGGACGCCCTGTTTTTATTATTAAATAAGAGCATCCCCAATTATGTCCTTCGGGCGGGATCGGCGAAAATTTCCTTTTCGCGGACGCTTCGTTTTTATAAAGTTCCATCGTGGAAACATCTCTGTTGCTATGGCAACGGCACGAAACCTGAGTAAGCCTAGGACTTTGACATACGCGAGCTTTCAGAAAGCTCCTGAATATTATATTATATATTGTGTATGCTGAAGCTTTATGTATTTATGTACATGGAATTCAAATTGAATAATGCGAGAATCGATTTATTAGTACCGGTAGCATTAAATAAGTAATGTGATTGAATGAAGAATTAATGTGATTGGTGTGAAATGGAATAAAGATAAGGTATAAGCGTACAAGGATGAGAATTTGTGAGACCTACGTCTAGCATGAGATAAATTTGCAAAGGCTCTGTCAACCCTCAACGTATTGGTGACAGCATAATAAAAACAAAAATTTCATATGTCATATCAAATGTCTCATGAGTTGGGCTGATCTTAAAAGATAAAAAATAAAAACTTTTTTTTTTATTACGGCGTGTATATTAAATTCTACGACCGGTTTCAGAAACAATCCGTTTGCTGGGTTGCATCTTATTGTTTGTGAAACCGGTTGGGGAATTAAATATTTACTGACCTTTATAACAAACAAAGTTGTTATATTTTTCATCTTGTAAGATGAATGATTACAAAGTAAATGCTTCTACAATCAATAAAATTGGATGATATTCTTCGATATAACTACATAAAATACTCTCTTCTCTCATTTCAATCTTGCACCACCCTCCACTTGGATTTTTAACGACTTAGTCCCACCCCTCTTTGTACAAATAGATTTACTAAATTGTAATGCATTCTAGAATTCACGACTGAATCTTTGTTTCTCATAAATTTGGAATCGTGGGAGTTTCTGCAGTAGGCGAACGCGTAAACCAGACGCGTTTTCCGAAGGGACTTCTCGGGATGAAAATTTAATAACTTTCCTGTTACGAAAATAGCTTCTTTGTGCTGGCGCAAATGAAGCAACAATACCAAAAAGTTGGCGACTAATAAACGGCGTCCAGATTATCATTATGTCATGAAATAATTAGGTTTTCATAAACCGAAAATAGGCTTCGGCGTAGGTTGAAAAATTATTAACCGATATTAAATTTCCTTACTTAGCTTTCAAGCTTTTTTTACCGAAAAATAAATACTTGACCTTGAATTATGCCTGTTTTCATATAAATTTATAATGTAAGTGGCAAAGATAGATAAAAATTAACAGACACGTGTAAGCTTGCGCTTACAAATTCTGCATCGTTTATTAAAAATTAAAATCCAAATCTCAAATGAATATAAGCCCAGAAACTTTTGCTGCCTACCTTACTTGAAACAGAGGTGACATTTTTAGAGTTAGACCATTTTTTAACATTATGGGTGGTCAGCCTCATACCAGCCTATAATTCGAGAAATCGATGAAACAAATTTCAATATAATTAAAGAGTGTAGGTAAAAAAAGCGGTAAATAAATGGATACACTTGTCGCTATAAATGAGCGGAATAGGCGATAGCATTTTAACTAGCAGATGTTTGAAATAAAACAACGCCGGTGAAAAAATATAGGATAATAAATATAGTAGGGTATTAAAAAATAATTATTATTTTACATAAAACAAGTAGGTTAAATTATGTCAATTTATTTGTGTAAAACTCTTTGATTTGTTGTTTCACCTTAAAAAAAACAGCCCATACAATTTTTCATTGCCACAGAAAATAATTAAATAAAATTAAAAAACATGAACCGAGAATTTAGCAGATACAAAAATTAATAATTTACCTTTTCGCTCGCCTTTTTTTTCCGAGAAATGAAAATAATCCTTAGTATTAATTAAAAAATAATGTTGCACCTCATTTCCCTCAGTGGGGTCCAAATCACCCCTTAGTAATTTCCTTTTATCCATTACTCCTCATCCCTCACAAAAACACGAAGGGCGTAGACTCAATTTCACACCCTCTAATAAGGGTTTCATTAAGATTCCAGCCCCCGAGGTGGCCGTTGAATTTAAAGATTTCTGCCCTCATAATCTTAAGGGTAATTAGGGAATTAAACAGGCCGTGTAGCACTAAGGGTCTGAACCCCTGATACAATTGGGCATACCTTCATCGCATCATTCCCTCTATTACATCCACCCACTTAGTGGGTACCTGGCGCAATGTGTTCGCGAACGATAATGTTCCGATTTACGGGTTGAATTTAATAAAAACTTCAGTTACTTTATTTTAAGATTCCGTTCGCATTTGGTTCGTTCACAGAGTTAACTTAACACCACGGTCGCTTGACTACTCATTAGTTCGACAGATTAGACACAATTCCAACGCTACAGACAGCTTTGTCCCTTTTTACAGCATAGTATATCATTGAGGGAACTGGATTCGGAGAGACTATTTTAAAGACGTTTCAAGACTCTTCGTCCAATCATATGGACAAGCGCCTTCGTAGTGACACACTGTCATAAAAGGCGCTATACAAACTTTCAAGCAATTAGCATAAGGATGGTTCTTGATACATTGGAAACTGACACATGCGAGATTTTGCCAGAATATTCGAAAAAATACTCACACTATCGAACAAATACAAGTACAATAATTTTAACACCTACATATAGAGACACATACACACACTCACACAAGTGAAAACACACAGACACACAATCACAAATTCGTAACGATACTTTCACATTTCACGGAAGAGATTTTGAAATCTTGTAAAATTTAGACATTGAAATCAACAGTTTAGATTTCACCTGCGATACTATATAACTTTTATGAATACTTAGTTTAAGATGAAAAAAATTAAAGGAATTTAATAAGCAACGTTTTATATACCAGCTTTGCGTGTATCGATATTTTAGATCGTTCTAATATTTAAATGTGCCATTCCCATAACAAACATCTTTTGATACCAGCATTGTAGGCATCAATGTTTAATGTATCATTTTCTGACATTTTATATATCAACGTTTTAAGAACCTACAGTTCTTGTATCCTTTTCGAAGCCAGCGTTTTAGTTCTAACATTTCAGGCACCAATATTTAATACCTAATAATAATTGTTTAATGAAACAAAATTGTTGCAAACAATTGTGTATCAATATTTTACTAATAATTTTTGAAAGCAAGATCGTAGGAGCCAATATTTAATTTATCATTTGTGGAACCAAGATTTTACCCACCAAAATTTTCCCAACATTTTAGGTGCCAGCACATTGACTTATGATATCCGTGGACTAGAAAAATATTTTAACGAAAATAGATATTATGTATCTGTTTCAACTTACTTCCAAAAATGGTCCTTAGTAAGAAAGAGAACAAACATCTTCACCGTGTCATTTAGTTATACACAAAAAAAAATGAATGAAAGTAAAAATGTTTCTAAAATGTTGGCAGGATCGATATTAATTCCTGCGCGAACATTGTGCGCACGCGTTATAAATCTTTTAATCGGTAATTTTGACAATTCGCTGCCTTAGTTCTTGTTTACCGTATACGCCATTGAGAAACTTTTACATGAGCTATGTTTGCATGTGTACTGGACCAATGTGTCTTATGAAAACAAGAAATTTACTTAAAAAATATTTAAAAGAACTCACATTATCGAGTTTTACGGTTTTTCTTAGCTCAGGTTGTGTAGAATTTGATTCTTAAGACAACTGCATGAAAAAGTCATGTTTGACAAGATTGGCGGATACGATAAACAAGAACTGGGGGAGCGAATTGGTAATAGGCATTATTTTAAGACATTATGGCATGTGTAATAATTGGGAGTCGAAAAACATAATGGAAAATGCAAGAAAGTACAGGATTTCACATGTAAAAACATGATTTTTGAATTGTTGTTTTTGACAGGACTGAGGACAACTGTTCTCCAAAGTATGTATTAATGCCGTAAGTTAGTTTCTACTACTCTATATTATAGCTCAATGTGCCAGCAATTAAAGTAGGCACTTCTGAGGAATCATTCTGCAGGAGCAGTAAGCAGTTATTCGTAACAGAAGGGCGAGTAGCCTCTAAATAAATAACTCCCGCAGAGGGGTAAACTTTTACATTACCTAATAATGGTTCCACTAAGAGCCGCTGACTCGGGAGGTGGTTAGGGGAGGTTCCACCTACAAAACAGAGGGTCGCAAGATACATTGTCCAACTGTAAATGAATATTACACCCGAATAAAGGGTCCTTGACTAAAAGGTGTGTATAAGGCTGACCTTCTATCTAAAAAATCTAAGCTGCAAAGATATATTGGCATTTCAGGCGTATATTTAATGCGCGTCCACAATCAATCGCATGCAAGTTCACGCTTACACATGCTACAGGTGTACTTAACAAAAAAAACCTCACATAAATTGAAACCTTGTTCCTGTTGCTTTTCCCTGAAATCGGGTAAGCATTGGCAAAAGTGAACCAAGTTTTCAGAGCATGTAGGGTCTGCATCATATACCCCTAGGTATTAATCAAATAACTCATCTAAAATCTGTAATCTAAGTTGCAAAGATATATTGACATTTAAGGCTCATATTTAAATCACGACCATGAGGGAGTCCGTTAGCCGGTCCGTAGTTTAGTGGTAACGCTTCAGACTCGTAAATAGAAGGTTCTGGGTTCGACTCCCGGCGGAACACAGAAAATATAACATTTATATTTTCAACAATGCTCTTCCCTGGGTTGAAAAATTCAAATACCTTTACAAAAGAGCAGTCACCAAGGTCCATCTAGCCTTACAGCAACTGGGTCTTGCTGGGTCTTTCTATAGCGATGACCAAGCTTGCAGAGGGCTCTTGAGGTGTGATACACACAAAAACAGCGCTCACTAAATAAACCATCCTAATATTATTTTTTTATTATAAGCAGACAAGTGTTGGTTCGCGCTTTCGCATGCTGCATGTGCACTTACAAAAAAAACACACACACACATTTATAGTAAATCCTAGATTGCAGACCTTGACTCTATGCGACTCACTTTTTTATCATTACATAATTTATTGATTTAAATGTGTAATTCTAAGCGTGTCAGGGGTCAGCCTCGCTTAATCAACTCTAGCAGAGTTATCGCTAATTTTGGTGATATCCGGCCATTAAAAGCACATAACGTTGTCTAAACAAACAACATGCGATGATGTATTGACGCTTACTAACACAAAAATTAAATATTTTACAACATTATCGCAATCCAAACAATCCTCATAATCACTGAGTACATATTAGTGTAAATCATACCAATTATGACTTATATCAAATTTCTAATGAGAATAAAAAAAAAACATGTTACTTTCCTTTTTTTTTAAGTAATCCTGTGCGGGAGACTCCCTAGATTCTAGAGACTCTAGGGGTCTATGGCATTTGTTGTAGTGCCGCAGAGGTGTACGAGCTTGGTCGTCGCTACAAAGCGCTAATACTCACGCAAGACCCAGGTGCTGTAAGGCTGGATGGACCCTTTAGTGGCCGCTCCCTGATAAAGGTTTTATGAATTTTTTCAACCCAGCGAAGAGCACACTTGGAAACACAAATTGCACATCTTCTGTGCTCCGCCGCGATCCGAATTCACAACCCTCCATTTACGAGTCAGAAGTGCTGCCACTGGACTACGAACCGGTCCAAGAGTTTTGTTTTCATTTTTGCTTTTAGTTTTATGAGAAAGTATAAAAAAATTAAAAACACAGTTTTATTTTCACAAGTTGAGCATTTATTTCACCTCGAGTACTTTCGGCTTGCTTACGTCATTTTCTAGAGGATACTTTTTCTAATTTTGAAAGTATGTACAATCTACTCCATACCAGCTATGCGCACAGGCTATAGGGGCTATAGGGCCTGTTGCACCATCTTCCAATCAATATTTCATTGACACATAAAATTTGATTTATTAATTCAGGTAAGGACCTCGGTTAAATATTTCTTGGAATTGAGTAAATGATATGATGGAATCAAACCGGAAAAATGATGTACATCAGCTGATTTACGGATATGCAACCAAATTTTTTATTTATTGGGAAAAAATCACATTTAATTTTGATTTTTGTCTGATTGAAGTTTGGTGCAACAGGCCCATAGATGATGAATTCTCGCTCACACGCAACGCAACGAAACTAAGCTACACATATAGTGTAACTTCTTGCCGCGTTATCCCCGAAGGGGTCGCATGTGGCGAGTTGAACCTATTTATTTTTACAGGTAAGGGGGCCGCCCTTACGCCAACCACTCCAGTTGAAGTGGAGGTTTCCCAGCTCCCGAGAGTGCTGGTAGTCATTTCTTGTGAAGGCTGAGTAAGCCTTGCCGGTATTTTATTTTGGGGTTTGAAATAAACACCGAAACGGGAAATCATTTCTGACACCCTCGGTGGGATTCGAACCCGAGCTTTCGGCATGGAATGCAAGCACTCTACCACCTGAGCTATCGACCGGACTATTAAATAATTGTATTAAAAATTTTAGAAAATTTAGAGCATGCGCCCTCACCTGTTGGCTGAGTCGGTCTAGTCTCAAGGTCAGGTTGAGGCTTGACCTCTCGCTGTAGTACACGGTGTATCCCCATGCTGAGCCGCACCATTGTCCACTTGGCGCTGGAAGACCTTCCTCCCGGATGCTCATGTGCCCATCTGGACAGCCTTCCGATGTGAAGGAGGCGAACTTGCCGACGGTGAACGTGTCGAAGGTGAGCTGAGGACAAATCAAGAAGGTTTTGTACTATTTATCCTTGACTTATAGGTTGGTATGAGGCTGACCACCCATACTGTAAAAAATGGTTCACTTTGCCAATGTCACCCCTGTTTCAGGGAAGGTCGGCAAAAGTTGTGGGGCTTATGTTCATTTGAGGTTTGGATTTTATTTGTAAGTACACATTCAGCATTTGTAAGCGCGAACTACACTTGTTGGTTTGTGGGCATACTTCTGAGAGCTTTAAATGAATATATCCTTGCAACTTAGATTATAGATTATAGATCCATAAGATACCAATATATTGTAACAATTTTAGTTGGGTTCTTTTAATCAAACTGCAATTTATTTTTCAAGATGTATTTTACACAATATACTGATTTCTAGCTCTTGCTTTTCGACTTCACGGCTCAATGTTTTAATCTGGTATCTCACACAATTGCGGTCCAAATGAATAGCGTCTAAACGGACGCATCTCGCATATTCCGGACCTTCTGTAGTGAACCGTACACTTCTGTATTGTTCCAGATTATTCTAGTTACGCATACCAACAACTACGTGCCTGGGCTCATGCATACGTTCAAACTCACAGCAGACTATTTTAGAGGCGGACACATACACACAAGCAAGCCACGCAATCGGGCTCATAAGTTAGTAACAATATGTATTGAATTATCTTCTTTTCAAGCCTTCTGATTTTATTTAAAAAAAAAGGATACTCTAATCTAATCTAATCTTATCTAAGCTGCAAAGATATATATAATTTAAGATTTATATTAAATGCATTTCCACAAGCAGATATGTATAATTTCGCGCTAACACATGCCGCATGTGGACCTACAATATAAAAACCCAATCTCAAATGAACATAAGCCTTGCAACTCTTGCCGTCCTTCCCTGAAACAGGGGTGACATTGGCAAAGTGAACCAATTTTTTACACTATGGGTGGTCAGCCGCAGAACAACCTATAAGTCAAGGAAGGATACAGTTTGGAGTATTAAGAGAAATAAATTCGGTGATTTCAGATTAAAGTAGATGTTGCAGTAGTAATTGAAAACGTTAACCATAATGTGTAAAATAAATTATCTTTGCTAAATCGTTCAAACACACTTTCATTTCATTTTCAGAAAATGATTTTCTCTAGATTGAACGAAGCTTTGAAAGGTAATAATTTGAAGTTGAATGCAAGAAAGACGAAAGTTTTGATTTTTGAAAGAGATGATGAAAATATGAATTATGAATTTAAAATTAATGGAATGAATGTTGATGTCGTAAATGAGTTTGTATATTTGGGAAGTAAGTTTGAAAAAGATGGAAGAATGGCCGGTGAATTTGAAAGAAGAATAATGAAAGGCAGGTGTGTACTGGGTGCGACCGCTTGCATCGCCAGGAACCAAAATCTCTCAAAAAATGTTAGATTGGCGGTGCACGGTGGTATACTAGTGCCAACCTTGATGTATGGAAGTGAAGCCTGGACGGTGAGTGAAAGGGAAATTAGTAAAGTCCATACAGTAGAAATGGACTATCTAAGAAGTATGATTGGGAAAAAACGAAGTGACAGGGTGAGAAATGATTTTGTAAGAGAAGAATGTGGTGTAAGGGAAAGTGTGAAAGTGAAGATTAAAAGAAGTATGTTAAGATGGTTCGGGCATTTGGAGAGAATGAGTGATGAAAGATTGACGAAGAAAGTATATGTTGCTAGAATAGATGGATGTCGTGGTAGAGGAAGACCGAGAAAAGTATGGAAGGATCAAATCTCTGAAATAGCGAATGACTGGGATATCCAGAGTCATAATAAAAGGAGGACTTGTATGAAAAAGGTTATGACTCTGGATGAAATGAAAGAAGTATGCAAGGACAGGAAGAAGTGGCGGCTAATCTGCAATGTTGATTTCTAATGTTGGTGTATTCATTTGCTACATTTTTTGCATAGGAAATTTTTGACTTTTTTTGTATAGATTTCTTTGTAAGGTTTTGTTCTTTTTTATATTTAAATGTAATTTATTATTCATATTCCTTGACTTATAGGTTGGTATGAGGCTGACCACCCATACTGTAAAAAATGGTTCACTTTGCCAATGTCACCCCTGTTTCAGGGAAGGTCGGCAAAAGTTGTGGGGCTTATGTTCATTTGAGGTTTGGATTTTATTTGTAAGTACACATTCAGCATTTGTAAGCGCGAACTACACTTGTTGGTTTGTGGGCATACATCTGAGAGCTTTAAATGAATATATCCTTGCAACTTAGATTATAGATTATAGATTATAGATTTAACACTACACGTGTTTGTTTGTGGGCATGCATTTGAGAGCCTTAAATATTAATATATCTCTACAACTTAGATTACAGATAGATTATAGATAGATTTAAAAAATATAGTTGCTCTTCATTCTTCTTGATTGATTGTTACGGAAAGGCAGACTGTAACTGGTAGCTAAGGACGGCATTCTCATAAGACTGGTGTTAGCTTGCCGAGAAAAGAGTTCAAAATTATTTAATTTTAACATCATCGGTGTTATGGCCGAGGGAGTCAAGTGGCTGATGTTTCTAGCGTATTTGGAATAGAATAACGTTGGTTCGATCCCCATTTGGGCCATTTACCGGATAAGGACAACTGCCACATCACCAACACCTCTGCGGCACTATAACAAGTGTCATAGATCCCTAGAGTATCTTGAATCTAGGGAGTCTACCGCACAGGCTTCATTAAAAAAAATTACCATAACTTTGATCCTGGTTCAACAGTCATTTGGTAATTACAAAATAATAATTCATTAAAATAAACAATAAAGAATAATTAATTGATGATATTAATTCCTGTTTCTGGCCAGGCAGAATAGGTTGGTAAATTGCATTCCTCTTCACAAATCTATTGAAAAAAAACACAGGTTAGTCATTTCGTAATGAACATTACGAAACGGGCCGTAGAAATGTATGGCATTGAGATACCGTTAGACGTTTTCAATGAGTAAATTACCAAATGGCAGCAGAAAAAAACTCTTCTAGATTTGTTAAAATAAGGTGGAATACGCATAATTCACCTTATATTTTTTTGAATGGTAAATCTTTGCCCTTATTTTATAGAAATTGTTTATTTTATAGACAAACACGTTACTAACTCATTTATTTGCACAATGAATTGCATTTTTAGTACACATTGAAAAACTGAAGGAAATTATCTTCAAATAGGAACTGTAACAATAATAAACTACATAATTGCTATTTATTAAAATATTTACATATCAAATGTCATGTCTACAACACGTCATATCAACACCTTAAAGATGACATTGAATAAGTGACATACTAATCCAGCATCAATTCCTCAAATTAACGCATCTTTTTCCTATTTTCTATGTATGAGAAAAACACTACAAAAATGTGAAAATCCTGTAGTTTAGAAGTTTTTCATGATCATTTCTTCATAACTCCTTCGCTTACTATGAGAAGTTTTACTCAATAAAATTTTTAATGTGCGCTTTCTCAAATCAGTGAATCAGCAGTTATTCAGTTTTACCTGTAAGATGGCGATATTTAAACTTATTATAAAATAATTTTAAACGTGGTATCATAATGTTATAGTTTGTTGTAGATCTATAGGGAAGTAGTTACATTTAATATATTACTTTGTTTCTTAATTTTTTACTTTATTATCAAGGGTTTCTCAAGTTATACAAATTTTTGTAAATTTAAATTAGAATTTTGTATTTGATTTTAATGTTTATCCATTGGTTTATGTCTAAAATGTTATTTGTTGTGTATATTTCTTGACTTATAGGTTGGTATGCGGCTGCCCACCCATGCTGCAGAAAATGGCTCACTTTGCCAATGTCACCCCTGTTTCAGGGAAGGTCGGCAGGAGTTGCAGGGTGTATGTCCATTTGAGATTTGGTTTTTATGTTGTAGGTTCACATGCGGCATGCGCAAGCGCGAACTTGTACCTACGTGTCTGCTTGTGAGAATGCATATAATGTGAATCCCCAACGTTACAAATCTTTACAACTTAGATTAGATCCCCCCAGTGCTTGTTTCGCTTATCTACCATTTGTTTCAAATAATATGTACCCTTCGTTCATTTTCCTTAAATTAGAGCTGGTGCTCCCGCACACTATACTACTGGGTTATTGTATTTATAAAGAGAACTAGCAGACTGACCGTGCTGCGCACGGTTGTCTGCTAGGCCCTTCGGGCAGTGTAAGTCTGGCTTCGCAATAATTTTTCCTCACACCTCCTTCATAGTAATTAAATGCTTTAAGAAGTAATTTGAAAAAAAAATTGCGGTAAAAGGGTTATTTAGTTCTTTCATGTTCTGAGTATCTTGTATGAAGCATGAGGTATGAGGCTGACCTCCCATACCTAAAAAAATGTTCACTGAACGAATGTTTCTCTGTTCCTGAAAAGGTTGGCAAAATTGCAGGGCTTATGGTCAAGAGAGGCTGAAATTTTTATTTGTAATTACACATGCAGCGTTTGTAAGGGCAAACTCACTCATGTCTGCTTGGGGGCATGCATTCAATATGAATTATAAAATGTATGTATGCAACTTAGATTTATATTCTAAAATTAAAAACATCAAGTGCCACAATTATATGTTAGCGTGAAAGAACATTTGCCAGCTTGTGGGTGTGCATTGTATTTGAATCATCAAAACTCTTTTTGCAACTTAAGATTATAAATTAAGATAACCGTTGTTTAAGGATTTTTCAAACCCAAATTCCTTGACCTAAGGGTTAGTATGAGGCTTACCACCCATATCGCATAAATGGGTTCACTTAACTAATGTTCCCCCTGTTTCTGAATAGGTCGGCAAAAGTTGCATGGCTTATGGTTATGAGAGGCTGAAATTTTTATTTGTAATTACACATGCAGCATTTGTAAGCGCAAAGTCACTCATGTCTGCTTAGGGGCATGCATTGAATATGAATTATAAAATGTATGTATGCAACTTAGATTTATATTCTAAAATTAAAAACATCAAGTGCCACAAATAAATGTTAGCGTGAAATGACATTTGCCAGTTTGTGGGCGTGCATTCAATTTGAATCATCAAATAACTTTTTTTGCAACTTTAGATTATAAATTAAATTTAACGTTGTTGAAGGATTTTTCAAACTCAAATCCTTGACTTATAGGTAAGTATGAGCCTGAATACCCATATCGAAAAAAATGGTTCACTTGACAAATGTTCCCCTGTTTTTTGAAAAGGTTGGCCAAAGTTGCAGGATTTATGTTCATTAGAGGCCTTATTTTTAATTTGTAAGTTCACATGCAGCAATAATAAGCGCGTACCCACTCGTGTCTCCAGGGGGGCATGCATTGAATATGAATTATAAAAGTTATTGTATCTGTGCAACTTAGATTATATATTCTAATATTTAAAAAAAATCAAGCGCCACAACTATATGTTAGCGTGAAATGACATTTGCCAGTTTGTGGGCGTGCATTCAATTTGAATCATCAAATAACTTTTTTTGCAACTTTAGATTATAAATTAAATTTAACGTTGTTGAAGGATTTTTCAAACTCAAATCCTTGACTTATAGGTAAGTATGAGCCTGAATACCCATCTCGCAAAAAATGGTTCACTTGACAAATGTTCCCCCTGTTTTTGAAAAGGTTGGCAAAAGTTGCAGGGCTTATGTTCATTGGAGGCCTTAATTAATTTGTAAGTTCACATGCAGCATTTATAAGTGCGAACCCACTCGTGTCTCGAATATGAATTATTAAAGTTATTGTATCTGTGCAACTTAGATTATATATTCTAATATTAAAAAAAATCAAGCGCCACAACTATATGTTAGCGTGAAAGAACATTTGCCAGTTTGTGGGCGTGCATTCAATTTGAATCATCAAATAACTTTTTTTGCAACTTTAGATTATAAATTAAATTTAACGTTGTTGAAGGATTTTTCAAACTCAAATCCTGGACTTATAGGTAAGTATGAGCCTGAATACCCATATCGAAAAAAATGGTTCACTTGACAAATGTTCCCCCTGTTTTTGAAAAGGTTGGCCAAAGTTGCAGGATTTATGTTCATTAGAGGCCTTATTTTTAATTTGTAAGTTCACATGCAGCATTAATAAGCGCGTACCCACTCGTGTCTCCAGGGGGGCATGCATTGAATATGAATTATAAAAGTTATTGTATCTGTGCAACTTAGATTATATATTCTAATATTTAAAAAAAATCAAGTGCCACAACTATATGTTAGCGTGAAATGACATTTGCCAGTTTGTGGGCGTGCATTCAATTTGAATCATCAAATAACTTTTTTTGCAACTTTAGATTATAAATTAAATTTAACGTTGTTGTAGGATTTTTCAAACTCAAATCCTTGACTTATAGGTAAGTATGAGCCTGAATACCCATCTCGCAAAAAATGGTTCACTTGACAAATGTTCCCCCTGTTTTTGAAAAGGTTGGCAAAAGTTGCAGGGCTTATGTTCATTGGAGGCCTTAATTTTAATTTGTAAGTTCACATGCAGCATTTATAAGTGCGAACCCACTCGTGTCTCGAATATGAATTATTAAAGTAATTGTATCTGTGCAACTTAGATTATATATTCTAATATTAAAAAAAAATCAAGCGCCACAACTATATGTTAGCGTGAAAGAACATTTGCCAGTTTGTGGGCGTGCATTCAATTTGAATCATCAAATAACTTTTTTTGCAACTTTAGATTATAAATTAAATTTAACGTTGTTGAAGGATTTTTCAAACTCAAATCCTTGACTTATAGGTAAGTATGAGCCTGAATACCCATATCGAAAAAAATGGTTCACTTGACAAATGTTCCCCCTGTTTTTGAAAAGGTTGGCCAAAGTTGCAGGATTTATGTTCATTAGAGGCCTTATTTTTAATTTGTAAGTTCACATGCAGCAATAATAAGCGCGTACCCACTCGTGTCTCCAGGGGGGCATGCATTGAATATGAATTATAAAAGTTATTGTATCTGTGCAACTTAGATTATATATTCTAATATTTAAAAAAAATCAAGCGCCACAACTATATGTTAGCGTGAAATGACATTTGCCAGTTTGTGGGCGTGCATTCAATTTGAATCATCAAATAACTTTTTTTGCAACTTTAGATTATAAATTAAATTTAACGTTGTTGAAGGATTTTTTAAACTCAAATCCTTGACTTATAGGTAAGTATGAGCCTGAATACCCATCTCGCAAAAAATGGTTCACTTGACAAATGTTCCCCCTGTTTTTGAAAAGGTTGGCAAAAGTTGCAGGGCTTATGTTCATTGGAGGCCTTAATTTTAATTTGTAAGTTCACATGCAGCATTTATAAGTGCGAACCCACTCGTGTCTCGAATATGAATTATTAAAGTTATTGTATCTGTGCAACTTAGATTATATATTCTAATATTAAAAAAAATCAAGCGCCACAACTATATGTTAGCGTGAAAGAACATTTGCCAGTTTGTGGGCGTGCATTCAATTTGAATCATCAAATAACTTTTTTTGCAACTTTAGATTATAAATTAAATTTAACGTTGTTGAAGGATTTTTCAAACTCAAATCCTTGACTTATAGGTAAGTATGAGCCTGAATACCCATATCGAAAAAAATGGTTCACTTGACAAATGTTCCCCCTGTTTTTGAAAAGGTTGGCCAAAGTTGCAGGATTTATGTTCATTAGAGGCCTTATTTTTAATTTGTAAGTTCACATGCAGCATTAATAAGCGCGTACCCACTCGTGTCTCCAGGGGGGCATGCATTGAATATGAATTATAAAAGTTATTGTATCTGTGCAACTTAGATTATATATTCTAATATTTAAAAAAAATCAAGCGCCACAACTATATGTTAGCGTGAAATGACATTTGCCAGTTTGTGGGCGTGCATTCAATTTGAATCATCAAATAACTTTTTTTGCAACTTTAGATTATAAATTAAGATTACCGTTGTTTAAGGATTTTTCAAACTCAAATTCCTTGACTTAAGGGTTAGTATGAGGCTTACCACCCATATCGCATAAATGGGTTCACTTAACAAATGTGTCCCCTGTTTCTGAAAAGGTCAGCAAAAGTTGCAGGGCTTATGGTCATGAGAGGCTGAAATTTTTATTTGTAAATACACATGCAGCATTTGTAAGCGCAAACTCACTCGTGTCTCCGAAGAGGAGTGCATTGAATATGAATTATAAATGTTAATGCGTCTATGCAACTTAGATTGTATATTGTATAATACTTTAAAAAAATTAAATGCCGCAATAAGTACGGTTTCATATAAAAAGTTGACCTAATCGATCGTCATTATTTCTAAAAAATACATGTTATAACTGGTTGAAGTATAATTTTGAAATAAATAAAGAATGTAGGTAGGTACTCAACGGAATTCAACCGAAAAAGAATCGACTTGGCAATGGCAACGATGGCAACTTTGAAGTGCTGGCAATTTATTTGAAATTCGAATGTCAAAATGAGTTTTGTTTCTCGCATAGGTTTTACATAAAAAGGTGTTGTGATTGATCATGTTTATTTATTTAAAAACAACAATTTAAAATCTACTAATGATGAGGAAGCACATCCCAAGTCCTGAACAATATTTGTTGTGAATATGACGTGCATCTGTTCAGGAGTTCTTCAGTTTGAATGCCATTAACGCACAACTATTTTGTATGGGGAGGCCGTTGCATTTTATATTATAGGGGGATTAGAAAAAGGTTCAAGAACAAATTTCTTGGTAAATAATATTTACAATAAATTGTTAATCCTTGAACAGTCTCAGGAAACTACTCCAAGTACAAACCTTTATAAACTTTGACGAAGTAAGTTACGAAGATATAGAGGCCCGTTCCTTAAAAAAATATAAATCCCTTATGTGCGCCTATAATATGTAATCTATAATATAAGTTGCAAAGATATACAAACATTAAAAATTCATTGATTTCTTCTTAATTTTATAGAACTTTACAAAAAATCTACAGAAAAACTGGTTTGTTTTTACTTTGTTATTAATTTTATTTAAATTAATAAATACAATCGTTTTCGATTTCTCCATCATCTTCAGGTAAGAATGTTTTCTAAGTTCTATAAAGTTTAGTAGAAATCAATAAATATGAATTTTCAGTGTTAATACACAAATCATACAAAACATATTTACAATTCTTTAATATATAAATATTTAAAAATATTAATGGTAAAACATTGTTTTAATTCACTTTATTTTATTTGCTTATGCTCGAATATTTTCGCCTAATGAGGCATCTTCAAGAGCAGAATGGTTACAAATATATTTTTATAAAATAATTTTCAAAACAATTTTCAATTTTTTTTTTTTTTTTTTGAAAATTGTTGTGTGAATTGTGAATTAAAAGTGAATTAAAACAATGTTTTACCATTTATATTTTTAAATATTTATAAAAATGGACTTTCACTGTGTTAACAGATCAACACTAAACAATCTTTTATATATTATTATTATATTATTAGTTTATTATTATATACATTTTTTATGTATGCTCACGAACACGTTTAAGTTGCGCTGACAAATGCTGCATGCGTACTTACAAATGAACATATACCCAGAAACTTTTGTCGACCTTCCCTGAAACAGAGGTGACATTGGCAAAGTGAACCATTTTTTACAGTTTGCGGGGTCAGATTCATACCGACCTATAAGTCAAGGAAAATGACAAATGCCAAGTATCAAAAACAGCAAGTTGATGTGCATTGGATACGTTAAGAGGAATGAAAAATACCGCATATTCCATCTTTTTTTACAATAAAATTGTGAATTAAAAAGACTGATGGGCGTCAAAGTGACAAGATAAGCCTTAATACCCACCTGTTCGCTCTATCTTACGAGTACAAAGCGTGTGTGTAATGATTTGAGCCATTAGATGACTTTGTTTTTAATATAATACATAGTGTAGTATTACACAAGCCAAAGCAACTTCGTGGAGATGAGAATAAATACAAATGTATCACATATGTACTTTCTAATTTAATATAATGAAAGTCATTCATTGATTATTTGACAAGTCGTCACCTAAGTGCTTGTTTGTCTTATCTCCAACAGAGGTAATTTCACATGATCAATGTTTATATGTCTACTGGACCAATGTGTCTTGTGGATGCTGGAAATTGATTTAGAAAATATTAAAAACAACTCTAAAATTATTGTTTTTTTCTTAGCTCAGATTGTGTAGGTACTTATTGATTCGTCATATTTGAATCAAATGGCAGATAAGCCAAACAAGAACTGGAGGAACGAAATAGTAAAAAATAAACATCGTAGAAACATTACTCATTTATTTAAAGTATGTGACGACGATTGTGATTTTAACACATTATCGACAAACAGTGCCTTAATAAATCGTTATTTAAAAAAAAACGTTTTGATCTCAATTGTCTATAACTGTACCATTAGTACGAGTTGCAAAACTTGAGTAAAGTAAAGTTTATGGAAAATATTAAAGAGGTATTTACCCCAAAATCTGCCGTTTTTTTTTCTTACACTTACACTTCTTACACGGTCTTAGTAAAAGAGTTACAGTGATGAAGAAAATCAAGTTCAAACAAACAAAAAAGGCAGATTTTGGGGGAAACCACTCTTTATACTTTCCGTAAACTTTACTTTACTCAAGTTTTGCAACTCGTACTCAGGGTACAGATAACTGATAAGTAATGTTTTTTTTTCCTTAAATGATATGTACATTGACTTTACTATACGTTTAAGGCTCAATAATATTAAAAATACGTAAGTTTAAGGTAAGATTATTTTCAATTACATCGAACAATCATTCAATATAGGTTATTTTTTACTTAAATAAGCGTTGTTGTAAAGATACATATTTTTCAATTCCTATAATACATTTCGAACCTGTTTCAGGGAAGGACGGCAAGAGTTGCAGGCTTATGTTCATTTGAGATTGGGTTTTTATAATGTAGGTCCACATGCGGCATGTGTTAGCGCGAAATTATACATGTCTGCTTGTGGGAATGCATTTAATATAAATCTTAAATGATATATATCCTTGCAGCTTAGATAAGATAAGATTAGATTAGAACCCATAAACAACCATTTACGAGTTTGAAACGGCAACCACTAGACTATGGGACCGGAAAAACTTTTTAGTATCTTATTTAGCTGTCAGTAAATGCATTTTGTATCACAAAACTGTTGTAACTTTTAAATCAGATTTTTTGATTGATTCCTAGATTTATCGTTACCAATCCTCAATGTGTATACTACATACATGCAAAAATACAAATTATCATTTAAGTACTTGCTTTTACGTCCCCTTAGTGCTTGTTTGCCATATGTCCATCAAAGTTAACTTCACATGAACAATGTGATGTATATCGACGGTTAAAAGGAAGCGACAAAAATCTAAATTGTTCGGAAGAGCAGTTTAAAATTTGAGGTTGGTAAAAAATGGCATAACTTTTTTTTATTTTTTATCTTATCGTTAAAATCAAAACAGCTTTAAAATTTAAAACATAAAGGTATTTATTGGCTTTCCTATTAATGTGGTTTTACGATATTTTACGATTTTTTAATGTCATAAGTGCCTTTAGGACAAAAAAGGCCAAAATCTTGTCGGTTACATCAAAACCATACTTCTAAAACGCAGTTGTTTGATTGGGCATAAACAAAAAAAAAAAAAATCATCGTAGAGCTATCGGAGTTAGCGCATTAGAAAGAGCGGAAAATTTGAAGTAGGATGAACGATAGCGAAATGAGTAAAGTATGTACGGTGGAAATGAAGCATTTGAGAAGCATGACAGGAAAAACTCTGAGGGATAGAGTTAGGAATGAATGGGTAAAAAAAGAATGTAATTTGAAAGAGGATGTGAAAGTTAAGGTACAAAAGAATGTGATGAGATGGTTTGGGCATGTGGAAAGAATGAATGATGATAGACTGACAAAGTATGTATACAAAGAAAGTGTGAAAGGAAAAAGAGGGAAGGGATGACCGAGAAAAGTATGGAGTGATCAGATCGAGGAGATTGTGAAAGAATGGGATATACAAAGTGAGCGTAAAAGAAGAAAATGCATGAAAAAGGTGATGGATATGAATGAATTGAAAGAGGTATGTAAGGATAGGAAAAAATGGAGGCAACTCTGCAGAGGCTCTGGCCACCCCTAGCGGAATGGCGACAGAGTTACAGTTACAGGATAGGATTCATAATTTATTTTTGACCAAAACGTCGCTTCCTTTTAACCGTCGATATGGATTTAAATTATTTCTGAATTTGAAGTGAAATAATTTAAATCTACTCGTATAATGTATCTTTGCGACTTAATTAAAGATATAGCAGGCTTATTTTCAAAATATTTAAAAAAAAATACCAAAATGTCGCTCATGCTGCCTTTTAACCGTTGATATGTACTGGACCAATGTGTCTTATAAAAATTGGAAATTGATTTAAAAAAAAATTAAAACAATTCTCACACTATCGTGTTCTGCGTTTATTTTCTCAGATTGTGTAGGATTTGGTTCTTAAGACAATTTCATTGAATGGTCATCTTTAAAACAAATGGTGGATAGGCCAAACAAGCACTGTAACGACGTGTAGTTTATCATTAGATATTTTCTGTTTGAGACTGGCGTAGTTCAATGCTAAGGCAACCTTACTTAGTTAAGTACGTGCACTACAGATGTGCAAAAAATTACTTAAAAATGTGCAAACATATCCGGGTTTATTGAACAACAACGTGCCATACAAAAAACGTTATTGTGCAGTTGTTTACAAAGACTTTTTTGTGTAATAAGTTGTGCTTCTAATGCATATAAGTTTTAAATTGTGAGCTCATTTTTAATACAGAAATAGTGAGTACTTTTACAAATTTTACACTAAATAAATGACTTATTAGAAGGTAATAAACCTAAAGGTAAAACTGAATATGTGTTAATTCACTGTTTTGTTAAAAAAAAAATGGGTGTAACTTCTCATAGTAAGTGGACATTATAGGGAATATTTTTCACACTTTTTTGTGTTTTCTCTAGTAGAAAATAGGTAAAAACGTGCATTTATCTGAAAAAACCCATATTGGCTCAATTTGTCACTTATTCAGTTTTACCTTTCAGATGTCGAAATATTCTTTGATTTCACCGATTCCTTGACTGAAAGGTTGGTATGAAGCTGACCACCCATACTGTAAAAAAAGGTTTTATTATCTAAGTTGCAAAGATAAATGCTTGCCACGTCCAGGAATATGAAAGTTCACACTTACAAAGGCTGCAAAGTACATGCAAAATAAACCAAACCTTACATAAACATAAGCTTTGTAACTCCTGCCGCCTTTTCCTAAAACCTGAGAGTCCTCCCTGTCTCAGGGGAGTTCGATTAAGTAACAGGGTGTATGTTCATTTGATGTTTGGATTTAAATTTGTAAGTGAGCACATGCTACATTTGTACACGCAAGCATTATAAATGTCTGTAACGGTATTTAATCTAGGTTTACAATAAAGATTATATAAAACGCTCGGTGGGATTCGAACACGAGCTCTCTGCATGGAATGCAAGCGCTCTACCGATTGAGCTATTGACCGAACTTATCTTGACTTTCTTATCACAACTTACTTAAATTGAAAGAAATCTGCTTTTCTATTAATTAATTCAGTACATTTTCATCGATTTACGAGAAAAAAACCGTTAAATTAGTTTCTTCCAATCCAATCAATTACTTAGTTATTAAAAAAAATGCACAATAAGATCGGCACATATAAAAAAGACAAAAACAAGTGAGGTATCGCGGTTTGATTGCTAGTTCAAAGGCTTGCTAAAATTGTCTTATTGGCTACTAAGAACACTAGTAACATAATCATATGACGTTTGCCCACCGAGAAAAATACGGGTAAATTTGGACGATTCGTTTACAAAATGTTACACATCTTTTATGATTTTTGGAGATTTCCACATTGACATTATGTATCAGAATGAATAAATATAAATCTTAGATCTAACTTTTATCACAAAAACTTTCACGAGCCCAATGCGCTAAGAACTAGCCTACGGGCCGGTCAAATAGTACGTCAACACTCGTTAGTTCTTTTATATGAAGTCGGCAAGACGTTTTTTTCTATTCAATTCTAGAGACTTGATTTATAATAACTGTTCTTGGAACTGTGGGTCTTCTCGGTAGTTAAAAGATTACCAAACCATCTACATATTATGTAGAATTAATTAATTGTGCTGGATTTTTTTTTGGTTCATCAACAAACTCTTTTCAGAATAAATCAACGTTGCAATACTGTCAAAGTACTTACATGCCGAGATGTCGGGTTTGAATTCTACCGAGGTAGGGAATGCAATTTCAATCTCACCAGATCCCGATCTTCCGAGATCTCGCCTCATTTTTCGAGATCAATCTCGAAGCATAAAATGACGAGATCTCGACCGAAATTAACGAGATCGAGCGGCAGTAGTCAGCGAACTTGGCAAACGAGGATGTCTTGCCTCTTTCAATGATTGCAGAAGATATGAATTTACGTGCTGCTGCAAGATCAAATAGAAGTCTTCAAGAGGAACTAGAAGATACTTCGAAAGCCTGTAAAAGTCCTTTCTCGCGGGTTGCTACTATTACAGACAGGCTAGAGTCCGTGATTAAAAAAAGAGATGGACCTCTATGAATGTGGAGGATCCAGGGGAATGTTTTTGCAATTTGCATACAACAGCTTGCTCACGCTGATACCAACTAGCGTTGAACTAGCTTTTCAGCCACTGGCTACATAGCAACTGACATAAGATACCGTTTATCCGACAGCACTCTAAGTACTATTTGTTTTTTAAGAAGCTATTTCCAAAATCACTCCTAATTTAGTTAGGAGTGATCGATCGTAATCACTCCTAGTTTAGGAGTGATTTTGGAAGTAGCAATTTTTGTTTTAACTTTCATTATCTTTATTAAATAAGAAAGCTTCCTTTATTTAAGACATTTTACGGGTCTGAATTTCTGTGTTCACTAACATAATGTCAAAAAATTATAAAAAAAAAGTTTTTTTTTCAATAATTCATTTTGTATCTTACTCGCATCATAATCACAAATGTGCAGTATCAATCATGTTTCCGTTACTTTATTGAAACAATACTTTTCGAAATCCATTCGAGATCTCGAAAATGCCGAGATCTCGCCGAGATCGAATTTCTGATCCCTCGAAATCTAGATTTAGCGATCTCGTCTCGAGATTGCATTCCCTATACCGAAGGTGTCAGAAATGATTTCCCGTATCGGTGTTCTATTTCAATTATAAAATAAAATATTGGCAATGCATACTCAGCCTTCACAAGAAATGAGAACTAGCCCTCTCGCGAGCTGAGAAACTCCCACTTCAACTTAAGTGTGTGGCGTAAGGCCGGCCCTCTTATCTATAGAAATAAATAAGTTCACTCGCCACATGCTACCACTTCGGGACAATCGCGGCAAGAAGTTACCATATAAGTGAAGCTTAGTCGCAAGGTCAGCCTCATAATAGGGAGGCTGACCACCCATTCTGTACAAAATGGTTCACTTCAAGGTCGGCCAAAGTAGCAGGTTGTATGTTCATTTGAAGCTTGATTTTAATGTGTAAGTAAATACACATGCAGCATTTGTGAACGAGAATTTACACGTGTCTGTTTGTGGGCATGCGTTTAATATGAATTTTAAGTGCGTAGACATCTTTGCAACGTAGATTAAAGGTTATAATTAATAGACTGTTCACGTGTTCCATGATGAGCACTTTTGACCTTGTCGTTTAATAAGTTGGCTTGTTTTTTTTTTAATCTGCGATTTAAATAACTCATCTATCTCCAGATGAAGCCGATGTACGTGTGGATGGTTCTGGCATCAATTTTCATCAAAGACACATTGGGATACAGAATCCTGGCTGTGATTCCGTTCTCTGGGAAGTCTCACTACATCAGCATACAGCCCATACTCCAGGAGCTGGCAATCAGAGGACATGACGTCACAGTCATCACAGCACACCGCGAGGAGAACCCGCCAAAGAACTACCACCAGATTGTGGTGACGAAGAGACTGCTTTGGGAGTTTTGTAAGTATTAAACAATTGTGCCAGACCAAATCCGACTTATCCGCCTACGAGCAATTTTGTACTTCTGCTTTCGCATGAAGACATTTGGCCAGGCAAAATAGGTCGGTGAATTGCATTCCTTTACACAAATCAATCTAAAAATTAAGTGCCATCGGAGCCAACCGGCTGCACTTCAATCAATTTAAAATGAGTAATTTTAATGGAATGGGAGAAAATATTTATTCTGTAACATATTTGCCTACACACAATGCACGCGCTTGCATCGAACCACTTAGAAAAGTAAGAGTCATGGGCACGCCTCTGATCTTGAGGTTCTTGCTTTGTCGTGACGTTGCTTTAACTTCATGGGAAGGCAACGGCATAGCATTGCATCGCTTTTGTGAAAACAGATACATTAATGGACGCAATTGGTCTGTTTCAGTGGGAGATGCACCAGATATATTCGCTTTGGAGAAATTAACATTCCAGCCGATGCTCAACCTCGTCTGGGATGGAGCACACTTCACCACAGAAGTTGCTCTCAATTCATCCTCATTAGCTAAATTCATCAAAGAAGACAACAGCCACTACGACCTGATTTTCCAAGAAATATTCTTCCAAGAATCTCTTTACATGTTTGCTCACAAATACAAAGCACCAATGGTTGCCTTCTGCACCATGGGATACACCCAATTCATTGGAGACACAATGGGAAGTCCCGTAGTCCTACCGTATATGGTGCACGAATTCTTGAATTTCGGATCAAAGATGACCATGACCGAGAAATTCATCAATGTGTATTCAACATTGTATGATCTGTTTTGGAGGCATTTTTATTTGTTGCCTAGACATCAAAAACTGGCTGAGAAGCATTTTGGGCATCTGCCTGGACCATTGCCTTCGATCAGAGAACTTCAGAATAACATTTCGCTGATTATGTTGAACACACACTACAGCTATGATCTGGTTAGACCTTATGTGCCAGGAATTGTTGAAGTAGGTGGATCGCATATCAAACCACCAAAGAAACTTCCAATGGTAAATCAGTTTTTGTTATTTTACTGTACATTCTGACATTAAATTCCAGGATCGGTCCGCCACCTTAAGAGTAAAACTGAATAAGTGCTGATTTACTGATTTGAGAAATCGTGACTAAAACATTTTAGTGAGGTTAACTTCTCATAACAAGTGAACTAATTATAAGGAAGTGCTCATGAATAACTTTTAAACTACAGAATTTTCACACTTATGTAGTGTGTTCTCTCGTAGAAAATAGAAAAAATGTGCTAAATAGAAACATGCTAGCTAAATATGTCAATTATAAATTTTATTTTTAAGGTATCGAAATACACAGTCCTTCTATGATTTCTCTTATTTGCAGGATATCCAAAAGTTTCTCGACAACGCCAAAGATGGAGCAATTTACTTTAGTCTTGGTTCGAATGTGCAATCCAAAGATATGCCCAAAGAAAAGGTTGACATTTTCTTAAAAGCCTTTGGAAGGTTGAAGCACAAGGTCTTGTGGAAATGGGAAGATGAACAGCTCGCTGGAAAACCAGCGAATGTGATGACAGGAAAATGGCTCCCGCAAAACGATATTTTAGGTAAAATCATCTTTTTTACAATTTATTTTTGGGACACACTATTTCTATCGATGATGAGCAATCATCATAGGTTTTTTCAAGTTTTGATTATTGCGAGTATTGGACTATTCTGGCATGATTTTTTTAAGCTGATCAAAATCAAAATCAGGTAATCTCCAATGTCCTTCATGATCAGGTATCTTTTATTTTTATTTTTAATGTTTTTTTTTTGTTCCAGCTCATCCAAATGTTAAACTCTTTATAACCCACGGTGGACTTTTGAGCACACAAGAAGCAATCTATCACGGGGTACCGGTGATTGGTCTGCCTTTCTACGGAGACCAGAAATTGAACATTGAAAAAGTCGTCAGCACCGGTTTCGGCATTAGACTGGAGTTTGCAGAGCTAACTGATGCAGACCTTAGCCAAGCTTTGAATGAGATTCTAAGCAACCCAAAATATAAGTCAAAAGCAGAGGATTTGTCCGTTAGATTTAGGGATAGACCCATGTCGGCAATGGACACAGCAATATTTTGGATAGAATATATAGCAAGGCACAAGGGTGCCAAATTTATGAAATCTCCGATATCAGAAATGTCGTACTTTGAATACTTCATGATGGATTTATTATTCGTTTTTGTGATAATTATTTTTGTAGCTGTTACTTTGCTAAAAAAACTTGTAAGAAAAGCCACAAGAACTTTGAAATTTGATAACAAAACGATAAAAAACGATTTTCAAAAAAAGAAACTGAAATAGTATTGCAACAATCAAGAAAAATGTGAATTTAATTGTATTTGTACACATTTCAGTAATTACTTTAAAAAAAGTTTTTTAATAATATACCTACACATAATTTTCATTTCACTTTTAGTCTCCGAATAGTCTTTTTTATACAAAAAAACACATTTTAAAAATTGGGAGTTGGATTTTTTGGTCCATTATAATTTGTTAGTTTTCGTACAAAAAGTTAAATTACATTTTTTTTAAATAAATTAACAGCTGATGCCTCTTTATAATTATTTACCTCGTTTATACCTAAGTTGTACAAAAATAATTTACACTTTTAGTTGAAGATCTAATGCAACAATGATAAAGTTTTTTGAAACGACTCGGAGATGGCGTTATTTACTTCGATCACTGCGTACGTATTACGCAACAATACATTTTTTTAATGCAATCGAGAATATTTTAGAATAGTAAGAAAAGTATTACTTTCATTATTATACTATAAGATAATAGTAATAATACCGACTAATATGACTAGTGCTTTTTTGTGAGTTCACCGCAAGGGCACTGCAAAGCAATAGCCTCGCAGAACAGACAAGTCTTCAATCCAAATCAAGAGTAAATCATATTAAAAATATATAATTTCTCAGGAGAAACTATAACTTATGTCAGGCCATAGATCATCAGATATATAGATAGATTCTATTTTATAAAAACAAGTTCGTCGGGTAATTAATGCTTACATAATGGTGTACGCCGAGTAAAGCATTGAATAAGTGCTCAACCGTCGTGTGAACACAAAAATGTATGGAATGTACAACAGCGTTTGTAGTGAGTGTTGAGTTTTCATACAATTTTATTTCAACCGAGAATAATATTTTTTCCTTCTGTATAACGTAAACATGTTTATTTTTAGTATCGAGATGTGCTTCGACAGCGCTGAACGACAGATGTTTATTTTTTTTTAATTGTAAAAAGAATAAATAAAAAAGATGCTTAAAATGTGAATTTACTTATTTTTTTACACTTAATAAATAAGTACTTACTTACTACAATAATTACTAATATTTAAAAGATTCGAGTTATTTTCAAATACAAAGTGCAAGATAAGAAATAATTTGTCAATACTTTTAAATGTTATGTTTAAAATAAAGTGAGGAAACATAATAATCTATCTTTATTCAATTAGTAAATAAGATGTAATATTTTAAATATTTTAAATAATTTTAGTTGAAATATTGCGCTCGGCATTCATAATAAATTAAAATTTTGTGCACAAATATACTTTTTAAGGATCTTTCAATCAAAACAAGGTTTGTAATTCAACATTATTTACAAATATATTATTTTTTAGATGTTTTAATTATTTTATGTTTAATATATATATATAGTAAATATTTTTTTCTTAACTTTATGTTGGATTTTTATTTTTGTTACCAAAATGTATATTAAAATTATTATCCGGTCAATAATTGATTGCATCTTTTTTACATCCAAGATTATTTTTTAAAAGTAAAAAGACAGTTGATAACTCTTTGTTCCTTGACTTATTGTTGGTTGGTATGAGGCTGACCCCCCCATGCTTAACAACCTTGGTTCACTATTTCTAATGCCATCCCGATTTCAGGGTAACTCGACAGAAATTACAAGGTTTGTGTTCATGTGAGGATTGGTTTATTTGTATGTACACATACAGCATGTATTAACTAGTCGGCATTCATTGCACATAATATACATTCAATATATCTTAGAAAATTCGATTATAGATTCCTTGACTTATAGGTTGGTATGAGGTTGACCACCCATATTGTAAAAAATGGTTCACTTTGTGAATGTCACCCCTGTTTCAGGGAAGATCAGCAGAAGTTAAAGGTCTTAGGTTCATTTGAGGTTTTGATTTTAATTTGTAAGTACACACTACACATATTGTAGCATTTGTAAGCCCGGAAATACACGTGTCTGTTCGTGGGCATGCATCATATATATATAAATGTATTTTATATATATTATATCTTAATATCTCCAAGTATCTATAAGTCAGCGATATGGCCGAGGGGTTCAAGTGGCTGATCTTTCTAGCGGATTTGGAATAGAATAACGCTGGTTCGATCGGGGATCTGGTTCCCTTGACCATTACTTCCACCCTGGCTCAACAGATGCCATTGCATGTACACAAGCTTCTGCTTTTGTATGAAGACAACTGACCAGGTAAAATAGATTGGTGAATTGTATTCCCATTCACAAATCAATTTAAAAAAAAACTTAGATTGTAGATTATAGATAGATAGACATTGTTACTGTTACTGTATCCTGCCGCCGTTCCACTAGGGGTGGCCGGTACCTCCGCAGATGCGCCTCCACTTTTTTCTGTCCTTACAAACCACTTTCATTTCCTCAATATTCATCACCTTTTTCATACATACTCTTCTCTTATTTTCACTCTGCAGGTTCCATTCTTTCGCAATCTCACCTATTTGGTCTAACCATTCTTTCCTCGGCCTTCCCCTTCCGCGCTTTCCTCTGACATTTCCTTTGTACACTTTCTTCGTTAGTCGTTCATCATCCATTCTTTCGAGATGTCCGAACCATCTCATCGTACTTTTTTGTACTTTCATTCTCATATTCTCTTTTATACCACACTCGTTCATCACCCAATCATTACGTACTCTATCATTCAGTGTTTTTCCAGCCATTGCTCTCAGATAAGCCATTTCAACCGTACATACTTTCCCAAGTAACCATTTAGGTTTTAAAAAGGTTACAAAATGGTCCCACAACCTTTGTATGGAAATCGGCACGTAAGTCTTAGTAGTCTCAATAACGTTATATTTACCTTATACTAACCTCGTGAGTGCTAAAAGGGCCCCAGTTTTAGAACCTTGCGAAGAGCTACACCAAAACCTATAGCTCAAATACAGAACCGCTCTACGAGCTACGGCAGAACCCAAATATAACTTCGGCAACCTTAATTTTACCTCAATATAACCTAGCAAGACAGCGTTTACGTTCTAAATAAGTCTTGGATGTAACTCGTATACAACTTACAACTCGGGTTCTCTCGCTCTCGCTCGGGTGAGCGAGAGCGAGAGGACCCGAGAAACATCTCGCTCTCGCTCGGGTGAGCGAGAACGAGATGTTTCTGTGGAAGATTTTTTACACAGCCGTGAATTGAAATACATATTATAATGGCGCGTGCGCGCCATATTCCGACTTACCAAGTTTCAAAATGGATAGATAAGTATGAGTTGTTTTCAAACAAAATAATAAATGGCTTTAAGAAAGCAGGGGAAATGTAAAACATACTGCGAATGGCACTTTATCGTGATACTTTAGGATAATAGTTCTGTATACGAGACGGGCCTTTCGTAACTTAAAAAATTTAATATTTTAATTTTAATATTTTTTTTCAATTAAGTGTTTGGTGGTAAGTTGCATTATAAATTAAACTTATATTCATACAAAAAGGCATGTATTTTAAATCGCATAGGATACCATATTTAATTTTGCATAATTAAATAAAAATATTTCTGTTGATTAAGATAGTTAGTTTTTTTTCATTGAAAAAATATGGCTGCCGTAAAGAAATTACCAGTAAGCTTTAAAATATACCTTTTTTGCCAAAAAAAGAGCTAAATGTTATCTCGCGGAGCTACTAACAACCACAAGGCTATTTTCGCAGCTTTAAGCTTATTGCGAGGAGCTCTTAAAGATTTGTCAGTCGCGACAATAACTGCGAAGAAACATTAGTTACCTTAAGTTTTGTTGCTGACAGTGTTGAGAAATATTAGGTAGGTATATATGTTACATCACTACTAAATTATGATTGTTGTCTCTGGTACTTCTTCCTGTCATCAGCATGGCTGACTAGTAAAAATATATTGTGAATTCGTAAATAAAATAGTTTTAATTAATCAACCCTCGATCCCACAACTTAACATGGTAGCAGAACGTGGTTAATAGTGAGTGAGGTTGATTAATAGTGAAGTATATTTTGGGGTTGCGATCCGCGCAGTAAAAAAGGATAGTAAAAAAAATGGCTGGCGCTGCTCTGTCTAATTTGCCATTTTTGGATGAGAAGTCAAACTTTAGTACGTGGAAATTTCGTCTAAAACTTATTCTACAGGAGAAACAGGTGGAATATGTGTTGGATGAAAGTGAAATTAATACAGAAAAATCCAAAAAGGATGATGCGAAAGCTAAATCAATCTTGGCTCAAAGCGTGTCTGATAAATATATAGAAATCATTAAGGATGGCAGAACTGCAAGAGAAATGCTTCATTTTCTTCAAAATGTTTTTGAAAGAAAAAGTGTTTTCAACAGATTCCACTTGAAACGCAAATTAATAACATTGAAATGCAATAATGAGCCGCTGCAGCAATACCTAATCAAGTTTAGTTCGATTATCAGCGACCTGAAAGCCATCGACGTCAAAGTAGACGAAGAAGATCAAATTTGTTACCTACTCTCATCACTGCCGAAAGAATATGATCCTGTAATTACATCAATAGAAACAATGGCTTCAGAAAAGAAGTTAAGTTTTGATTTTGTCAAGGCCAGACTGTTGGATGCCGAAACTAAGATCAGCACCGATACAGTGAACCAGGAGAACGCATTTATGATGTACTGTTACACATGCGGGAAACCAGGACACAAGTCTTATGAGTGTAGTACTGGTAATAAGGAACAAGGAAAATACAGAGGAGGACGGAACCAAGGTCAAGGTCGAGGTTATGGTCAAAATCGCAGAGGAAGAGGCAGATTTCAAGGACGAGTATCCCGAGGCAGAGGCTTCCCGGGACAAGGTGCTACTTCATTAATGAGTGAATCGGAGATCGGTTTTGTAGCCAGTGAAAATGTTTTTAGTGCTGAAAGTATAAACAAAGGCTATGATATCACCTTCATTGTGGACTCAGGGTGCACACAACATCTTGTAAGTGAAAAATTTGAAAAATACATGACAAACATTCAAATACTAGATAAAAGTGTAAAAATATTAGTTGCAAATGGCCAGTACATTAATGCTTACAAAAAAGGTAATTTAAAAATAAAATACAAAAACTTAAAAATAAATGTTGATGCTTTTATTGTAGAAAACATAATCTATAACTTACTCTCAGTCAAAAAGATAACCGAGGCCGGATTTCATGTAAAGTTTGATAAATATAAAGTTGTTATTACTGGAAAGAATTCATTTGTTACTGGTAATTCTGATGGGAAATTGTACAAATTAAATGCTAATGTATGTCATGAAGTGTGTAATATTAGTACAGGTAAAAACCAATGTGATGATGTTCTTTGGCACAAACGTCTGGGCCATTTAAATAGAAAATGTTTGGGTATTATGCACCTACCAATAAGTAATAAAACGTGCAGCCCATGTATGGAAGGAAAGGCAACTAGAGAACCATTTCAGCAGACAACAAGACCAAGATCTAAAAGAGTAGCAGAAATGTTGCACACAGACATAGCGGGACCTGTCAAGGAGTGTGGACTAAATGGTGAGAAATATTTCATGACGGTATTAGATGATTATTCTCATTTCTGTGTAGTGTTCCCTTTGGTAAACAAATCTGAAGCAACAGAGAAACTGATTGACTATATAAGAAGGATTGAAAATGAAACTGGAAGTACAGTTCAGCGAATCAGGTGCGACAATGGCGGGGAATATACCGCCAACAAGTTAAAAGATTTTTGTAAGAAAAAAGGAATAAGTTTAGAATATACTTTACCCTACACAAAACAGTCCAACGGAGTAGCGGAAAGATTAAATCGTACCTTGTGTGATAAGGTAAGAACTTTATTTGCAGATACTAATTTGCCCAAAACTTTATGGTGCGAAGCTATTCAATGTGCTGCCTATCAGCTGAACAGGTCACCTTCATCAGCAATAAATTATAAAACACCGTGTTTCATGAAAAATGGAACCTGTGACCTATCAAGACTAAGAGCTTTTGGCGCAAAGGCGTGGGCTACTATTGTACCTCAACGCGACAAACTGAATAAAAGAGGAAAAGAGACAAGAATGGTTGGCTATAATACAGTGGGATACAGATTGTGGAATCCAGAAGAAAATTCAATAATAATATCAAGAGATGTGAGATTTGATGAAAGTGATACAGTATACAAAAAGGAAGAAAACGAGGAAAGAAGATATATTCAAGAAGAAGAAGAAGAAAACCAAGAAAATAAAATAGAGATGAGACAAGAAGAGAAACAAGAAACTGAGAATTTAGAAGGAAAAGGAAACAAACAAGTCACTGATGAGGGAAATTTAAACAAAGATGCAACAAGAGAAGAGAAAACAACAAGATCAGGAAGAATAGTAACACAACCTGCACATCTTGATGAGTATGAGACAAATATAGTTATTTGCTTGAGCGCAAATACACCTAGCTCCTATGAAGAGGCTATAAGCAATACAGAATGGAAAGAAGCTATCAATAAAGAGTTACAAGCACTTGAAAAGTTAGAGACCTGGGAAGAAAAAGAATTACCCAAAGGAAAGAAAGCTATTGATACCAAATGGATTTTTAAAGAAAAAGATGAAGAAACCAAAAAGGCTAGACTAGTTGTGAAAGGATTCCAACAGCAGAAAGGAGATATTTTTGATAGCAATTATGCCCCTGTTGCGAGACACTCTACAGTGAGAATGTTTCTATCAAAGGCAGTCCAAGAAGACTTAATGATTACTCAACTTGATATACCATCAGCGTTTTTGAACGGAAAACTAAAGTCAGATGTATACATAAAAGTTCCTCAAGGATTGAAATCAAAGAATTCAAATACAGTATTAAAACTAAGAAGAAACAATCACGTGTTGCTTTGTCAACAGCAGAAGCTGAGTACATAGCTGCTGCTGCCACTGCACAAGAGTTGGTAAATCTTAAGGGCCTAAGTAATCATCTTAACGATAACTGTGATGCTTTATTACTCGTTGATAATATAAGTGCTATATCTATGTCTAAAAGTTATGAAAATTCTAAGCGAACCAAACATATAGATATAAGAGCCCATTTCCTTAAAGACATTGTTGAAAGGAACATCATCTCAATTGAGTATGTAAATTCTAATAACAATTTAGCTGATTTAATGACTAAAAGCCTGTGTAAAGAAAAGTTTGTAAATTTTGTTAACCAAATTATGGATTAATTTAAATTTTAGTTTATAAAGAGTATTTTCCTAAAGTTGATTTTAGAGTTAAGAGTCACTAAGGTTATTTTGTTTAATGATAAATCTTTATAAAATGTATTCATAGAGTAGAGCTGTTGTAAAAATAAAGAACTAAATAGTAATTTGTTGTAACTTAAGTTTATTTTGCTTGTTTAAATATGCTCATGTTTTATAGGCAAATTTAATATGTTGTTCTAAGTTAAATTTGAGGAGGAGTGTTGAGAAATATTAGGTAGGTATATATGTTACATCACTACTAAATTATGATTGTTGTCTCTGGTACTTCTTCCTGTCATCAGCATGGCTGACTAGTAAAAATATATTGTGAATTCGTAAATAAAATAGTTTTAATTAATCAACCCTCGATCCCACAACTTAACAGACAGGACGTGTTGTTCATCGAGAGAGTGCTAAAAAAACAGCTACAGGGTCCTCTGAAAGTAAGTTCATTTTTTCAATCCCTTGAAAGTCAAATGTTAAAAAAACACTTTGGATTACGTTTTACGTCAAGTTTGTCTTTTTAACTCGCAGGTATTTTATTTTAAAGTTTTAAAAAATATACATTATTGTATTGTATAAAATTTCCTTTAAAATAGTGTTTGATGTGTTTACTGTTGTTATTATTACTTTTTCTTTATTTTCCGTATTTACTCAAAAACTATTGACATTATAAAAAAAATGTTAAGTACGGAACCTAAACAATGTATAGTTCTGTAATTAAAAGCAAAAACAAAATTCCAAAATACAGCACACACGAAAAAAGCCAAAAATGTAAAAAAAACGAGTTTTTTAAAATATTTTTTTGTGATGGCAATTCTTTAGTTATATATTTTGTTCAAGCTTTATAATTAAGATGCTTGATTTTTTTCATTACTGTAACTATTTAGCTAAGACCAAGTATAATATATATAATATATAAAGGGGCCGTCCATAAATTACGTCATCGATTTTGGCCGATTTTTGACCCCCCCCCCCCCCTTACAATCATCCTATAGTCATTATCTAATGACCCCCCCCCCCCCCTCTTGCTGTAATAATGGATGAGCTTAATAATTAATAATATTATATAACTTACATAATATTTTGTATATTTTGTAGAAATTGGTATTTACAAGAACAACGTCACTTTTGGTACTCGTACATCATTTGCCATCATCTGCAGACCAGACTCCCCCCCCCCCCCCTTAATGCGAATAACGTTATATATGGACAGCCCCATATATATAATATATATAAGACTAAGTATAACAAAACCAAGTGTAAATATTATATGCTGAATCTTTTCGGGGGTAGTCGGCTACTTCCGGTAGCGGTCGGGGGTCTTCGGCACCACCGGCGATACAGCTTTCACTACATACCAGGCTACCGAGAACGCCCGAACGACTCCGGAGCGGCTCCAGACGGAGTGGACCGACAACGCCGGACGGTCCTGCAAGAAATCTACGGCGGAGATTGCCGAAGACCCCCGACCGCTACCGGAAGTAGCCGACTACCCCCGAAAAGATTCAGCACATAATATTTACACTTAGTTTTATTATAACTCTAAAGGTCCGAAGATGGCTTCCCTTGCGAGGCCGAAAATTCACCTATTAAATAATAAAAATCAAACGATGTTTCCAAAAAACAAAATCATATTCCACGTCGTGAAAAAAATTATCTAAATATATACATTATATGTTTCGTAAGATAAAAAATTTCACGACATGGAATATGATTTATTTCTTTATTTTAACGATGTTTCCAAAAAACAAAAAAATAAATCATAAATATATATCTAAAAATCTAATTCTTAATCTTAGCTGCAAAGATATGTATCATTTGAGATTCATATTAAATGTATTCCCACAAGCAAACACGCATAATTTCGCGCTTACACATGCCGCATGTGGACCTACAATAAAAAAAAACTCAAATGAACATAATCCCTGCAACTCTTGCTGACCTTCCCTGAAACAGGGGTGAAATTGGCGAAGTGAACCATTTTTTACAGTATGGGTGGTCAGCCGCATACCAACCTATCAGTCAAGGAAAATAAATAATTAATAATAATAGAAATATATAATTAATAATAATACAATAAATGAATAATAATAGTAATATTTAAGATGCTTTGTAGTCTTTACCATTCACCGAACTACCTACCATAAAAAATAATAAAAACTTACCGGTGTATTGATAATTCGTAAAAAAAATTTACGGACTTTACGTTTAAAATTTCCATTGAATTTCTTTGATATCACCCTGTGTCGGTTCATCTTACTAGGCAACGTATTGCTTTGAAATTCCGTAGACAACTAACAGCTGTTGAGCATAAAGCATTATAATATTATACTTGTAGCTCCTGAAGACAACCTATTGGTTTAGGTTCTTACCACGCAGTCCTAATTTGTTTGCCTAGACAAGTCTTATACAACCTAAAGCAATTTCAACATTCTTTTACTTTATGGTTCTAACAATATTAAAAAGATAACCTTTAGCTCTCACTTTAGCAAATGCCAACCTCTCTAGAACGTAATCAGGAGTCTTAGACAACCTTAAGATCATCGGACTATAAGCTCTTGAAATTTAAGTCACAATAACGTTAATTTAACCTCTTGTCAGCAACTTCTACGTTGAAATAATAACCAGTTGGTTTTTGGACGTATAAGTTATCCTCAAGCCATTTATATGACCAAATAGCAAAGCATTAACCTTTTTATGAGCCTTATAAGACCTAAAGACAATTTTCACAACTTAGGACGACTAAAGTGGTTACTTGGGTTACTCAGCTCACATTCATTAACTGTCCACGCCTCACTTCCATACATCAATGTCGGAACCAATATACCATTGTGGACCGCCAATCTCATATTCTTCGTAAGTTTCCTATTTCTTGCAATTCTTCCAATCGTTCCCATTACACTTCTTCCTCTACTAGCACGCTTTTCCAATTCTTTCGTCAATTTCCCATTCGACTCAAACTTGCTTCCCAGATAATCAAATTCTTTCACGACCTCCACTCTTGTTTCATTCAGTCTTATCTCAATTTCCTCGCATTCCTCAGTCCTGTCAAACACTAATACTTTCGTCTTACTGGCATTCACTTTTAAACCGTTCTTACTAAAAGCATCATTCATTTTGGTGAGTATCATCTGGAGCTCCTCCGCTGTATCAGCCAACACTACGGCATCGTCAGCATAGAGAAGAACTCCAACATTCGTCTCACCCACTTTCACACCATAATGAGAAATTTCTGCTTCTTTCATACAATTGTCCATGATTATGTTAAATAACCACGGACTCATTACACACCCCTGTCGTACTCCCTTGTAAACATCAAACCATTCGCTACATTTACCATCCACTCTTACACACGCCAAACTATTTTCATAGATGGCGCGTATTCCATTCAGAAGCTTGCCGTTCACACCGTACTTTAGGAGTACTTTCCACATCATACCTCTGTCCACCGAGTCAAAAGCCTTCTCGAGATCCACAAAAGCCGTGTAGACCTTCCGACCCACAGCCAGATGTTTTTCAACAATCTGTCTGAGAGTGAAGATCTGGTCTACACACCCTCTTCCTGGCATAAAGCCAGTCTGGATATCAGAAACCCCATGACCGGTAGACAGTCTCACTTTTTTTATGAGAACCTTACACAATACTTTACCAGCTATACTGAGAAGACTGATGGGCCTGAAATTTTGGCAGTCCTTTTTGTCACCCTTTCCTTTGTAGATAGGAACAATGACCGCCTTTTTCCAGTCCATCGGCACTTTACTCTCTTTCACACACATCTTGCACAGTTCAAACATCCATTCAACCATGCACTCCCCAGCACATTTGATCATCTCAGCATTCACACCATCATTCCCAGCAGCTTTTCCATTCTTCAGATCTTTTATACTTATTATCACATCCTCTTTCACAATTTCTTCATCGCTGTCATTATATTCAACATCATAATAGTCTCTTTCGCCCTGGCCATATAAATTTTTAAAATATTCATTCCATCTCTTCCTTACATCACTTTCGTCCCACAGCAAGATTCCCTCAGCGTTTTTAATGCCTGGGGTGGTTGATCCGCGACTTTCGTTTTTATCACGTACCCAGCTCCAGAATGATTTTTTATTGGTGAGGAAATTCTGCTGCGCTCTCTCATTTTCCTTACTTTCTATTTTCATCTTACTCTCAAAGACAACGGTTTTGGCTCTTCGTTTTGCTTGCTTATATATCTCTTCTAGAGCTTGATTTTTCCTATCATTCAGCCATCTATTAAAAGCATTCTTCTTCTGTTCAATAGCTTCTCTCACTTCGTCATTCCACCATGCATCACCTCTTCTTTTACAGACCTTCGCTTCACCACAAACAGATTTCGCACATTCAATCATATTTTCTTTCATTTTTGACCACATTTTTTCAACACATCCTTCTTCTTTTGTTTTTTTTAACTCATCGTGGTTAAGTCTTTCATTCATCTCACATTTGTACTTTTCTTTTATACTTACATCATTCATTTTTTCAACTTTTATTCGCTTCATACTCACCAATTCCTTTTGTGCTCTTCTTTTTACATCTCCTATCATTATTCTCGAGCACAGCAAATAGTGGTCTGTGTTCAGCACAGCTCCACGGTATACTCGAGAGTCTCTTACATCCCCTCTCATTCTTTCATCCACACAGATGTAGTCAATAATTGTACGGTTGCCCGCTCTGTTCTGCCACGTATACAAATGTATACTTTTGTGGTTGAACCAGGTATTCGACGTAAAGAGTCTATGCTCCATACATAGGCTTATTAGCGCTCTACCGTTATCATTGGCTACACCTTTACCACTCGGTCCTACCACATTTTCGCTATCATCTTGTCTCATACCTACCCATCCATTAAAATCTCCTAGTAGAATCGTTCTTTCATTCTCTTCTTTCTGTCTCATAACAATGTTAACTTTCTCCCAGAATTCTTCTTTCACTACCCTGCATTCCGAGTCCACTGGGGCGTAGCACGCAATCAGTAGAACTTTCATCCGTCCAAATCTCATTCTCACTAACAATATTCTCGGGGAGACTCTTTCATACTTAGTAATACAACCTTTCGCTTTTTCATCAATGATAACACCTACACCCTGTCTCTTGTATCCATCTTTCACCCCACACCATACAAAAAATTCACCATTTACCATTTCCTTTTCTCCATCTCCTATCATTTTCGTCTCAGTCACACAAAGAACTTTTATTCCTCTCTCTTTCATAATATTTGAGATTTCCCTCTCTTTACAGTCATTCCAGTCCCTCACGTTCCACGTTGCAAACTTCCATTCCTCTTTCTTCGCATACTTTCTTCTCACACATTCTTTTCGTCGCTCGCACACTTCTTCAGCCTTTCTGACAGAATCAGCTTTGACGCCTCTACAGAGGCCATTTGACACTCCCACGGCTTCCGGGCGGCGGAGGTTGTCAGTCTCTGCGCGCCCCCTCTCGTGCTGTGCAGCGCCGTCCTCGCAGTTGTCAGCTGGTGGCCTGCAGTACAGGCGACGTCCCGCCCGCCTGCCACGCTTGCGCCTCCTCCCCCCAGCACTATCCACGACATGTCCTCCCCGTCCCTGCACTACCCTCCGCACACAATCGCTCACTTCAATGTGACAGACAGGGCTATGTCTTCTCAGACTTAGGAGTTCATTGATCGTATAAGATCGCACCATTTATTAAGTTATATTAAATTATTTATATTATTACGTTAAAATCCAATAATTCAAATCAAATATTGACACATTAAAATTTGAACACAAATCATTTTTATCACATTAACCGGTCACAAGCATTGGTCACAACATTAAAATCCATTATTCTTTAAAGTAAATTAGTTAAAATATTTATATCATATTATCGTCAAAAATTTAAAATTATTAATCCGCAAAATTATATTGTCACAAAAAAAAAAAAACTATAAAACTATTTGTCATTCAGATTAAAAACACAAATTACACAAAAACGTTACATTCATTACGAGTATTATGGGTTATGATATATTAAGTAAAAAATTGTAATTTATCCTTAATTATTAATTCAAATGTACTATTTTACGAAACAATTAATTTGATTTATTATTTAAAAAACAATCGCGGATCTGACAGCACACGCTGTGTCGCCAAAGGCGCCATCTTGCGGTCAACATTGTAAAATAATAAACTTATTTTTGAACATTTCCAGATGAATCCATGCATCACAGTCTGCTTCATCCTCAGCATTCTGGCTTCACAGAACCACGGAGCCAGGATCCTCTCCCTGATTCCGTTTCCTGGAAGGTCCCACTACATCAACATCCAGCCCATCATGCAGGAGTTGGCTCTGAGAGGCCATGACGTCACGGTGGTCACCACCAACTACGAGAAAGATCCACTGCCCAACTATCACCAGATTATTTTGGATCAAAAGACCTTCTGGGATGCATGTAAAACCTATAATTTATAATCTGTTTTTTTTTTGGAAATCCTGTGCGGGAGACTTTCTAGATTTCAAAGACTCTAGGTGTCTATGACACTTTTAGTAGTGCATTCGACGAGAGGTGTTTACGAGCTTGTTCGTCGCTACAGATCGCTACAGGCTGGATAGACCTTAAGTGACCGGTCTTTGGTAAAGGTTTTAACAATTGTTCTATCCAGCGAAGAGCATATTATTTGAAAATATAAATGGTATATTTTTTGTGCTGCCGGGATTCGAACACCCAACCTTCCATTTACGAGTCCGAAGTGTTGCCTCTGGACTATGGACTGGTTAATATTGATATTTAAGACTCATATTTAATGCGTGCACACAAGCAGGCACAGTTAAGTTCACGCTTACACAAGCTGCATGTGTGCATACAAAATAAACCAAACCTCACATGAAGATAAGCCTTGCAATTCTAGCCGCCTTTCCCTCAAACCTTATATTTTTATGGAAATCCAAAATTATTTTTATCTCATAGAAAATCTTGTGTGATGTTTTTTTATCTCTTTGTATTTTACGCACATTTAACAAACATCTTTGGTTCACTTTGCCAATTCCACCCCTCTATCAGGGAAAGTCGGCAAAAGTTGCAGGGCTTATGATCATTTGAGGTTTGGATTTAAATTTACAAGTATTTGCCAGCGCGAACATATATACGATCCTGTTCGTGGGCAAACATTTAATATGGCAACTTAGATTAAATATCTTTTAGTCGTTTCAAGATGTCATATATGTATAAACAGAATAATTGTTCAATTACGAGAAGGCTTAAACCATTTTCAAGGTGTCTGACTAAGTAAGCCTTTAATAAGAGTTACTCCATCAAACGAGCATTATATGCCTAGATTACAAAGCCAAACACACTTTTTTTTTTGTTATCACAAATTTAAACAGCAATCATAATTTTTTTTAATTTGTAGAATTATTTTCTTTTTAAATTTTTAAATTTCTTTATCTTTTGGCTCCTAGTCCACTCCATTATGGTAAAAACAGACGCAAGACATTTATGTCTGTTTCAAAGTAAATTCCTCATTAAAAAAAATCTTATTTCTAACGGGGCTATTCTTAGACATTTAGTCGTCGGTTGAGCCCACGCTTTGACAATCTAATGATGCATTTGTATGAAGACCTGTCAATCCAAGATGGCCGCAAGTGAACAGCTGATTTGTTTTCATACAAATATTACAAAATTCGGTAGGTAAGAAAGGCCGTGCTGATGAAATTTCCAGCGCAGGCACCATTAGTTTGTCAAAGCGTGGGCTTAACCGACGACTAAAATGTCTAAGAATAGCCCCCGTAAGAGACGTTTCTTGTTACACTTGTCTTCCAAGTATAGGGTATTGTTATGATTTTACTTGGGTTCTTTTAATCAAACAGCGATTTATTAATTTAACAAAATCTATTTTGTACAATGTTGGTTACACAGTACTTCTCTAGCTTATCGACTTCGCGGCTCAATGTTGAAAGAGACCTGGCTCTTTCACAGAATCTTTGCTAATTTATATAGGGGTGACAGAGACGATTCTTGCGTGTTCGAGATAATTTCGCATACTTCTATATTGTTTGACGTTATCCAGTTGCGCACACCAGCAACCTACGTGCCTAGGTTTATGTACACAAAAACTCATAGTATATTTTGCTAGAGGTGGACACACATACCAGCAAGCTACATACGTGTTTAGGCTCATGTTCCCACAAACTCATACGTTCGTTCATTCTTCTTCTTCTTCTTTTTGCTACAGATCTATGATCTATTTATTGTCGAACTCCCTCCTATGATGCAGAAGACCAGCTGTTCTTCCATCTTTGGGTTCTAAACGTTCGTTGCTGTATTATAATATTCTAATTTGTTAATTTTTTGGTTTTCAGTTGGCAAAAAAGTGGACAAGTTTGCATTCGAAAACATGGCATTCCCAAAAGAAATGAAACTGTTGTGGGACGCGGCCTATTTCAGCACTGAAGTCGCCTTTAATTCGACATCACTGCAAGAGTTCATTCAAAACGACCACTCTGAATTCGACTTGGTATTCATAGAGCTATTCTACATGGAAGCGTTGTACATGTTTGCCCACAAATACCAAGCACCGATAGTGACCATCAGCACAATGGGCTTCACACAATATGTGGGGGAATCCATGGGAAATCCCTTGCACATGTCGTACATGCCTCACGAATTTCTACCCACAGAAGGAAAGCTGTCCCTGTACAAAAGGATAGAAAACACATTTTACACAATGTTTGATTTGATCGGGAGAAAAGTGTATAATTTTCCAAGACACCAGCAATTGGTAGAGAGACATTTTAAAAATCTGCCACAACCCCTTCCAAGTTTGGCAGACATTGAGAAGAATATATCTGTTGTATTGATTAACACACATTATAGTATTGATACAATCAAACCAACAGTTCCTGGGATAATAGATATTGGAGGTGCGCATATTAAAAAGCCAAAACCATTAACAATTGTGAGTATTATTAATCATTTTTTTAACAATACAAATTGCTTTTTGGCAGATAAATCTATAACCCCTAGACAGTGCGTACCTAGGGTGGTGGATAGAGTAACGCTCGCCAGGTTAGTCTGGAGGGTATGCATGAAATCATATTATTATAGGCCCTGCAGACCAACAGATCATCAACAACCTGTCTGGCATAGATGGTGAATTACTGCCAACTCTCTTCAACTAAACATCAAAATGTCAAAGTATAAAAATATCTCAACACGGCAACGTAAATCATAAAAAAACGTGTATTACAAATAATCAATAATAACATACCTATTACAAATTTCGTTATTCTTTGTTGACTCAAAATTTATTTCACATTTTTTTCTGATTCAAAAAAAGACCTAAAATAAAAAAATATAAGTAAAATTTTCATTTTCATTTTTTCAGGATCTTCAAAAGTTCATCGACGAAGCCAAAAACGGAGTCATATTCTTCAGTCTAGGGTCCAACATCAAGAGCAACGAGATGCCAAAAGACAAAATGCAAATGTTTCTGAAGGTCCTTGGAAGGCTGAAAGCCAGGGTACTGTGGAAATGGGAAGACGACCATCTACCGAATAAGCCAGACAATGTGCACATTGGAAAGTGGCTACCACAGACCGACATCCTTGGTACAATATATTTATTATTTTAGCATGTGAAACCTTTTTATTTTTATAGATATGAAAGTAAACTCCGGTCAATTGATTGTTTAAAATAATATACGGATATATATATACGGTAGGGAATGTATAATTCGAAGAGGAAAATTTATCAGCTAAACAGAAACACAACTATCATCCTGCAGACGTTAGGGGTGGCCGGTACCACAGCACATGTATCTCCAATTTTTTTTGCCCTTGCATATCTCTTTCACCTCTTTAACATTCATCACTTTCCTCATACATACACTTTTCTTATTCTCACTCTGCAGGTTCCATTCTTTCGCAATCTTAAGTTTGTGTTAAATATGATTCTCATTCAGATGGAATATATATACCAACCGAGGAGGAGATCTCATTGAGCAAAGCCATTGCCCTCCCTTCCGCCATATCTTTTGGCAGTTTATTTTTACATTTTGAGAGTAACAGCATTCCATGAACACGTCAACCATTATTTATTGGAAATAGGTGTTTTTCCCACTCCCGAATAAGTGTGGTTTTCATTTCAAGTGAAGACTGAAAGAACTTTTTCGATGCTGTAATTATGGTTAGAGAATAATTATAGTACGTATAGTGTTGTTTTATTAAGATAAAGATTCTGCTGATAAAAACATAACTATTTACCCATACATAGAACAATTAGAATTCTGATAACCTACGAAAGGATTCCATTATTTATCTTCCAAGAGTTCAGACAGAAAAGAAAACTTTATTTATTAATAATCGTTACTGTCACTTTTGTAACTCAATGACGTTTTCTTCTTAACGTGCCTTGTCGGATCCGTTCGATCCATTTCGATGATGATCACCTGGGAGAAATCCCTCTGTTTTGGGCAGCACAAAACAGCTCCTCCACACCTCTCATCCCGGTCCACTCTCGAATGTTCTGAAGCCAGGAAAGCCGCTTTCTTCCAAACCCTCTACAACCCTCAATCTTTCCTTCTATGACCAGCTGTATGATGGCATATTTTTCTCCTCTCATTATGTGACCAAAATATTACGGAGCTTGCTTGTTGTGAAAAATTCTCTTTGAACATTTGCTCCACGCAATACTTCAACGTTACTTGTCATGTCTACTCTAATCTTAGTTGCAATATATGTTACATTGGGGACTCATTTTATATGTTTTCCAATAAGTGTGCGCTTGCACATGCCGCATGTGAACCTACAACATAAAAACCCAAATCTCAAATGAACAAACACCCTGCAACTTTTGCCGACCTTCCCTGAAACAAGGTTAACATTGGCAAAGTGAACCATTTTCTACAGCATGGGTGGTAAGCCGTATACCAACTTATAAGCTTAGGAACATAAACAATAAATTACATTTTTCAACTAGTAAATAGTCTATAGAAATACCAAAACAAATATGAAATTATAATTTAAAAACCATAGCCGCCAAAATTGATGATGATGATGATAATGATGATTTTTATAGCGCCGTTTCGTGACTACTGTCACTGCAAGGGCGCTTTGAGGCTTGACGCGGCGGTGAAGAAATGGGTCTTCATTTCCTTCTTGAAGCTCTCGATCCCTTCCTTGGTGCGCACTTCAGGAGGCAGCTGGTTCCAAGTGGACGGTCCCGCAACGGTGAAAGCGCGGACTCCGAACACTGTACATCTTTTTCTGTATTGATTGCTGACAGATGTAAGAGCACTGTCGGCAGATCGCAACATTGTTATCAAATGGTAGATAAGCCAAACTAGAACTGAGGCGCTGATCTTTTAATTATCACAAGACCTTTATAATTTGTCAATTGTTATCTATGGCCACCTTTTTACAAATTCACGATTTTGCTTTCAGCGCATCCAAACGTAAAAGCCTTCATAACCCACGGTGGACTACTGAGTTTCTTGGAAGCAGTCCACTTCGGAGTGCCTATCATCGGACTGCCAGTCTACGGAGATCAGCATTTGAACACAGCAAAAGCCGAAGCCCTGGGCTTTGGAATCAAACTCACATTCTCATCCCTAACCGAAGAATCTCTGACACTAGCACTAGACCAAATACTAAATAATCCTCAGTATAGAGACAAGGCTGGGGATCTTTCGAAAAAATTTAGAGACAGGCCGCTGTCTCCAATGGACACTGCAATTTATTGGATAGAATACGTGATAAGACACAAGGGTGCAAAATTCATGGCCTCTCCAGTTTTGAGTTTAAATTGGTATGAGTTACATATGGTAGATGCACTTTTGATATTTTTAGTAATTGTTTTCAGTGTGGTTTTGGTGAAATGTATGGCCGTCAGGTTTATATGGAGAAAGTTGTTTGGAGGAAGTAAACAAAAAAATGTTTCGAAAATGGATAGAAAGAAAAACAATTAAATAAATTTGTTGTCATGTATTTTTAAGTGGAAGATCTTTTTGAATAAATTAAATTAAAGTTTTTATTTGTCTTTTTTGTTTGAGTTGTATAAAATTAACTATTGGTGTACTTAAAATAAAAGCAATAAAAGCGTGATCTTTTATCTATAATCTAAGTTGCAAAGATGCTTATTTTCATTTAATATTAATATTTAATGCGTTGCCATAAGCAGACACGTATAAGCATGTGGAATTACTACATAAAACCGAATCTCAAATTAACATAAGCCTTGCAACTATTGCCGACCTTCCCTGAAACAGAAGTGACATTGGCAAAGTGAACCCTTTATTGTACAGTGTAGGTGGTCAGTCTCATACCATAAAAGTCAAGAAACTAAATAACTAAAGACGCCGCGCTGTTAACATATTTTTAATCATTTTTGGTACACGTTTTGGTAAATGGGTGAGTTTATGAGTGAATAATGTTGATTTATAAAAAAGTGTATCCACAAGGAGAGAAGATGAAATCTAAGTTATTAAAAAAATAAGTTAGCACTGAAAAAACATGTAAAAAATTAGAGAACTAGTTTTTCCATTCGATGCTTCAGCAAAGTTTTCACACCTGTTTTGTATAACTCTATTTTGATACATGATACTAATCACTGATAAAACATACCCTACTCCATAAACAGATAAGATTGTCTCAACTGCTCTCAGCATTTCTCACACATTGTGGCTTCTCATTTGAAAATAATATTGTGCAATTATACAAATAATGTAAATAAATTGAAGGAAATAAAATTAAAAAAAAACAATAAATAAATCTTTCACGAGTTCAAAGTAAGTGCTTTTTTATGTTTCTGTTACTGTTGTTTACACTTCTAACACTGTGCCACATATGTAATGTGTGGCATGATATGCAACAATTTAACATTTTTTCAAAATATTCACATTACCAATTGTCAAAAAAAAGTTGCAGGGCTTATGTTCATTTGAGGTTTGAATTTTAATGCATAGGTACACATGTAGCATTTGAGCGCAAACTTACATGCGTCTGTTTGTATGCACGCGTTTAAAATTAATTTTAAATGTAAATATATTTTGCAACTTAGATTATAGATTTATATAACTGGTCTAGCAACGCTCCCTCAGGATCCGATCAATAAGGACCCTGAATTAAGATTGATTTTCATTAATATTGACGTCATGCAAAGAGGATAAAGAGACTCTAATAACCGGTCCGTAGTATAGTGGTAACGCTTCAGACAGAAGGGAGTGGGTTTGAATCCCGGTGGAGTACAAAAAATATACCATTTATTTTTTCAAACACGCTCTTCGCTGGGTTGAAAAATTCATATATACCCGGTCATCAAAGGCCTATCCAACCTTACAGCAACTGGGTCTTGCTTGACCAGCATTGGCACTTTCTATAGCGATGACCACGCTCGCAGAGGGCTTTTAAGGTGTAATAAATCATTATTATTGTTATTCACGATGGATATAATAATAATAATAATATTGGGATGATTTATTTGGTGAGCGCTGTTTTTGTGTGTATCACACCTCAAGAGCCCTCTGCGAGCTTGGTCGTCGCTGTAGAAAGCGCTTAATCTCAAGCAAGACCCAGTTGTTGTAAGCTTGGGTGGACCTTTTAGTGACCGGTCTTTGATAAAGATTTATGAATTTTTCAACTCGAAATATAAATGGTAGGTGTATTTTGTGCTCCGCCGGGATCCGAATCCACAACCTTCCATTTACGAGTCCGAAGTGTTGCCACTACGTACTACGGGCCGGTCCAAGATGCCTAAGATATGCTCTGATAATACACAATTGGACTTTTCCATCAATTTAAAAATTAAATTTTGCACGGATAGACGGACAGACGGAAAGGTGTTGTTTATAATAACGAGTTTCAATGATTCCGCATTAATCGGTGTCGTGGTGAACCTATATTGAACAAAATTCAGACTTACATAATTTTCCATTAAATAACTCCCACTTTTCATTAAAAGAAAAACCGGTTATCGAAGAATACGTAAAGGAAGTTTATCGAGTTTAAAGATATCTGATTTGTTCAACAATCTAGTAGTGTCAATTTTTTCTCATATCTCAAATTCGTAATTATGGTATTAATCTTTATTTGAAAGTGATATTTCTTGTGATTGTGATAGTTCTTAACGAACGAGTGAAGGGTGTGTATTAGAGTAATATAAACCTTCTAATACTTAGTGAAAATTGCAACTATTTTTGCATATTACATCATATACTCAAATAAATTTGATCCTTTTTAAACTCTTTTCAACGAAAAAAATCCATACATTTAACGTACACCTTCTTTATTCAAGCTATGTACAAGCTTAAAGTTTACGGAAAGTATTAAAAAGTGGTTTTCCCCAAAATCTGCCGTTTTTGTTTGTTTGAACTTGATTTTCTTCATCACTGTAACTCTTTTGCTAAGACCATAAAGTGTAAGAAACAAAAATGGCAGATTTTGGGGAAAATTAAACTTTACTTTACTCACGTTTTGCAACTCGTACTAAGGGTACAGAATGATCTCGAGCAGACGTTTCAAGTAAACACGAGCAAATACCACCATCAAATACTCACATTATTCATCACATAAACAAGTAACTAAAAACACATAGACACACAATCATAAGTAAGTACATAAATACAAATAGACACAAAATCATACAAACACTTAAAGATGCACAGGCATAAACTTACACATTCGTAATAACATTTTAATTTTCAAACTGTTCACATTCTCCCCTCACTAATTAGTAATTACCCATTCCTCACTTTGTCATACTCAACATTAACTTGGGTACGAGCACATAATCAGTAATAGTTTAAATGTTTTAGATGAGTTTTTTTTAAAGCATTGATTCTCTTTTATAGATGGCTCGCTTTGCTGTCGTGACTGTTGTTATTGTCGTTGTCTTGGCAACATGTGACGCTGCAAAAATTTTGACTTTGTCTCCATTCTTTGGAAAATCTCACGCCATCTTCATCCATGCCATCACAACTGAATTGGCCAACAGAGGCCATGAGCTGACAGTGATTACCTCAAACCCAATAAAGGATCCTCCAAAAAATTATCATCAGATCGTGGTTGTAGAAGGAAACCCTCTTGATAGTAAGTTTTAACTTTTTATTCCTGTCTTTTTACATTCTTAATGTTTTATTCATTTTTAGTTTGGTTTGTTTTATTAAATTTTCGTTGGTTTGGGCATGTAGAAAGAATGAATAATGATAGACGGACAAAGTATATATACAGAGGAAGTGGAAAAAGATGTAAGGGAAAAAGATGTAAGGGACGACCGAGAAAAGTATGGAGTGATCAGATTGAGGAGATTGTGAAAGAATGGGATACACAAAGTGTGTGTAAAAGAAGAGCATGTATGGAAAAGGTGATGGATATGAATGAATTGAAAGAGGTATTTAAGAATAGGAAGAAATGAAGGGAGCTCGACAGAAGCTCTGGCCACCCCTAGTAGAATGGTGACAGAGTTCCAGTCATTTTTCAGAATCAGAAAAATATATTATATGTACAGATGGAAAATTGTTTTCTAATTATGTAAATGAACTTATCTCCTTTTAAAAAACACTTTTGATTGCAGCCATTAATCCTTTACTCATTTATATCTGTAGAGATTGTAGAAGATTAAAAAAGATGATCGTAATCAAAAATCTATGTTATAAAATATACATTAATTTTTTGTGAGTCATGTTTAATTCTCAAGCAGATACGTGTTATTTTGCATCTCTTGCAGCCCCTCCCTGATACCTACAAGGGTAGCATTAAAAAAGGGAACGCTTTTAAAGGATAAATTGGCAGCCTCATACCAACTTATAAGTCAAGAAAAAAAATAACAACACATATTTAACGCTAAAAAATCATTATTTACTTATTATTTATTTATTATTAAGTAAAATATATGGTTGATAAATTAATATATGTACGTATGTAGGTATGTATAATTTGTTGTTTATTTTTTTTAGTAAAAGAAGAAGAAATGTTTACATTCTTCAGGCGCATACCCATGGCGTTTTCCGTATTATTCTTATCATGGGCCACATACGAGTCGAGCAGAAAAACCTTGGAAAACAAAGAAGTCAAAGCATTGATCGAAAACAAAGACAAGCAATTCGATTTGGTCCTTTCAGAGATGTTTTTTCAAGAATCATTGTACATGTTCTCTCACAAATACAAAGCACCTTTAGTTCTCCTCGCTTCTGGAACTTATTTCTCGTGGATTGACCAAGTGATGGGGAACCCTTCGACCACTTCATACTTGGGTCATGAACTGAGTGGCGTAACAGGAGACATGACGTTCTTGGAAAGGATCTACAACTATATTTTCAGTGCTTATTACAATTTTGTCCACAAGTATCTGCTGTTTTGTTTCCACAATAGATTGGCACAGAAGCACTTTGCAAGTTTGGGACAGGATTTGCCACGTTTGGAAGACATTGACAAGAACGTTTCTGTGGTTTTGATCAACACGCATTATAGCTTTGATGATGTCAGACCAATGGTGCCAGGGGTTGTGGAAATCGGTGGAGTGCATTTGGAAAAACAAAGCAAGCAACAAATACCAGAGGTATTATTATAAACTTATTTTTATCTATTTTTATACATACACCTTTGTGATACTGGAGACTATTGGATCTACATATAAAAATCGAAAAAAAACAAACCAAGAATAGTTTTTTCAGATAATCAAGAATACTTCAACCTTATAAGACAGCTAACGTCATGACTACTGTCACAAAGTATAACTTATAACACTATAATCTATAATCTAAGTTGCAAGGATATATTCATTTAAAGCTCTCAGATGTAAGCCCACAAACCAACGAGTGTAGTTCGCGCTTACAAATGCTGAATGTGTACTTACAAATAAAATCCAAACCTCAAATGAACATAGACACTACCGGTCCGTAATCTAATGGGTAACGTTGCGGACTCGTGATTGAAAGGTTGTGAGTTCGATTCGGTCGTTGCTGTAGAAAGCGCCAATTCTCAAGCAAGACCCAGTTACTGTAAGGCTGGATGGGCTTTTAGTGACCGGTCTTTGGTAAAGGTATATGAATTTTTCAACAAGCGAAGAGCATATTTGAAAATATAAATGGTTATTTTTTGGGCTCCATCCAAGCCGCCGGGATTCGAACCCACAACCTTCCATTTACGAGTCAAAAGTGTTAAACACTAGACTATGGACCATTCAAAGTACAAATGAAACAGTTTTTTATTTGATTATTTTGAATTTTCATTTTTTTTTTGTAGGATCTTCAAAAGTTTCTTGATGAAGCAAAACAAGGTGTGGTCTACATGAGCTTAGGCTCTCAGCTGAAGAGTTCCAAGATGTCAAAGGAAAACAAGGAAGCATTCTTCAGCGTCTTTGGAAAACTCAAAGAACGAGTTGTATGGAAATGGGAAGACGACAATCCGCCTGCACATCTGAAAAATGTCTACACCGGGAAATGGCTTCCACAAGGTGCAATCCTAGGTGAGATTGTGTTTATCATTTAAGTCATATGGACGACAAGTCTTTTCATAAATCTTTTATTTTTTCTGTCTTTGCATATTTCTTTCATCTTATCGATTTTCTACATGCATGCTCTTTCTCAGTCTCATAATTATGGACTAGCACAGATGAGATCCTTCATTTCTTGTTTTTTCAGCTCATCCAAACGTCAAAGTCTTCATCTCCCACTGTGGAATGCTGGGATCCCAAGAAGCTGTCAATCTAGGTGTACCAGTCATAGGAATCCCAATTTATGGTGATCAGCCCAAAAACGCAGCCAAATTGCAGCAGCGAGGAATGGCTTTGACCTTGGAATACTCTAAACTTTCAGAAGAGTCGATCAGCAGGACTTTGAAGGAAATGCTCTCAAATACCAGTTACTACAACGCTGCAAAAGAAGTATCTAGGAGGTATCATGATAAGCCCAAAACTGCTTTAGAATCTGCAATGTTCTGGATCGAATACGTTATAAGACATCAAGGAGCCGGTTTTATGAAGTCCAAAAGTGTACAAATGAGTTGCTTTAGATACCATTCTCTAGACATCATTTTAACCATCTCATTAGGATTATTTTCTCTTCTTTGTGTGTTAAAAAAAGATTTTTGGAATGACTTCTACAAGCAAATTCTTTTGCCTGTATTGATGAATGTTTACTTTATTGTAACTCATAAATTTAGGCTGTTTTTGGTTTTGTTTTTAATTTTTGCGGGTTTATACTTGGCAGTTGAAAAAATGATATAAATTTTGTCTGATTTTAAGCTTTAAGATGAATAAAAAACAAGTAATAATACAACAGTGTTTCAATTTTCTAATAAATGTATCATTCTTGAAATACTTGGTTCACTTTTGCCAATGCCCCCTGGTTTCTGGAAAAGTCAGCTAAAAGTTGCTGGATTTATGTTCATTTAAGGTTTGGTTTTCTAAGCGCGAACTTGTATTTATGGATTTAATATGAATTTTAAATGATAGTATATCTTTGCAATTTAGATTTATAAATTAGATAATTATAGATGTTCCACAGTCTTAAGAAAGTCAGTCAAAGGAAAGGTGTTATTTAGTTATAACGTACTATTGAAGAAACGAATGTTTTAAAAGACTGTGGAATCGGATTTTTTACAACTTAAATGAAAAATGCAACAAACGGAGAAAAAAAAATTTTACAAGCTAATAAGAAAATCGTGAATAAATATTTTTGTTTTGTCAATGTCGTACAATTATTTTTATCAAATAATCTAGATAAAAATTGCACTTCGGATTTTTTAGTGCTACATTCAGATCTTGTTTCTATTTAAAAAAAATACTCCATGCATTATTTTGTGATTACTATAATATTTAGTTAAATTTTCAAAAACAGAAAGATACTGTGGTCTAACTAACTCCATAGGTTTTACCGAATTTTTAAGTAGGCAAATAGAACAATTATTGTTATTTCTTGACTTATAGGTTGGTATGAGGCTCACCACCGAAACTGTAAAAAATGGTTCACTTTGCCAATTTCACCCCTGTGTCAGGGAAGGTCGACAAAAGTTGTAGGGCTTATGTTCATTTGAGGTTTGGATTTTATTTGTAAGTACATACATATTCAGTATTTGTAAGCGCAAACTACACGTGTTTGTTTGTGGGCATGCATTTTATATGAGCTTTAAATGTTTATATATCTTTGCAACTTAGATTATAGGTTGTTATTTTATTGAAAATGCAATTTCGAAGGAGTGTGACCACACACACGGTGACACGAGAATTATATACATAGATATTTAAAATATTTAAAACACAATAGAATTTAGATTTTTTCGTCATGTTATGATGGCACAACGAAAGAGTAGAAGAAGAAGAAAATCCATGATGACGCACCAAGGTGGAATATATTGATTTAAATTGGACAAGATTGGAGATAGTGAACAGAAGGTGTCGTAATATCCACAGATAAGGTGTAATTTGCTTTGTTTTTTTATTGCAAGTGAACCTATATATCATTTCGTAATCGTTTTAGGAGTGTCCTCATATTTTTCATGGAATACCAAAAACCCAAGGTATGTCACTGCATACTGTATCTACTAAATTTGTATATTTTTGTGTGATTATTTTAATTAAATTTTCATTTACGGAGACTGAGAGATCACGCTAACAAAAAAATGAAGAAAAAAAAACGATTGTTAGTCATATAAGCTACCCCCGTAAGCTTATTCTTCAATGGGGCTACACCCCAATACTAACCATTGGCCTCCTTTGACTTCTCGTCTCCCCAGGGCTTGTTTTGGCTTGTATATCATTTGATTAAAAAATGACCTATCAATGAAATTAACAATCTAAACTAAGAATAAAACGTAAAACACGATAATGTGAGAGTTATTTTAAATATTTTGAATATCAATTATCAGTTTTTATGACACACTTTGGTCCAGTACACACAAGAATTGCTCATGTGAAATTACTTCTGATGAATATAAGGCAAACAAGCACTAAGGCGACGTCCGGTTTCCTGTCTGTCCTCTATCGCCATTCATCAAGTCGTAGCCTGTAGAGTGTGCCCGTTTTATGGATTTAAAAGTATTTACCTAGGTAAATACTTTTTCGTTATTGAACATACTTCCATAATATTGTTGTTTTGTGTTGCGCCAATTTTTTTTCTTTTATTTTTTTTCTTTTATTTGTCAAAAACAGTGATAAACTGAATAATTCAAACACATTAATGAAAATACACGTAGAAAGGAAACAGAAACCATGGAAAAATGCATATTTTTTTCCTGTGAGCTGTGATTCAAAATGGAGTCAGCAAAAATAAAAAAATAAGAAATACAAAAATGTGACATCACTCGGCCGTGTCACTCAGAAAAAATTCGAGCGACATTTTGTCATTGTTTGCTAAAGACCTAAAATGTGACGTCAACCAAAAAATGTACTTTTGACTTCATTTTAATCTAACAAATTTTAACATTTATTTTTCAATAATGTATACAAAATATACTCCATGCCTTATAGGTTGGTATGAGGCTGACCAACCAAACTGAAAATGCTTCACTTTGCCAATGTCACTCCTGTTTTAGGGCTAGCCGGAAAAAGTAGCAGGATTTATGGTTATTTGAGTTTGGGATTTTTTTATGTTGAAAATTGAAGCTGACTCATTTATTTTTCAGATGATTCCAAAAAGAATGCTTCTTGGTGCATTAGTTCTGGTTGTTCTTTCATCATGCGACGCAGCTCGCATCTTGACTCTCTCCCCATTTTTTGGAAAATCTCACTCCATATTCATTCACTCCATAACGACCGAGCTTGCAAGAAGAGGTCATGAGGTGACTATCATAACTTCAAACCCAGTCAAGAGTCCACCTTCCAACTATACGCAGATTGTGATTCCAGAATGTGACTTCTTAAAAAACAGTAAGTGCCACGATATTTTTGGTAATCAAACGATTTGCAATCAAAAACGTTAAGATCTAATACACTAAATTTATCGTTTTTGTTTCTTCAACTTTTTTGTCTCAGTAAAAAAGTGACAGTACCTAATAAAGTCACGGCAAAAGATATATCTAAAAACAGATTTTTATCATTTTTCTTTATTTGCTTTATTTTGGAGGTTTTTTTCTTCTTAATTACAGAATTGTACATTATTCATTCTCGCTAGAAGCCGATTTTTAATAATGAGAAATGTTTTTGAGAAAGTATAAGAAAACTGAAAGTACTTTACTAATTAAATTTCTTGATAACAATTTTCCATATTTTCTTAAAAACTATTTTTTTTTTTCAAAAATCACATACAATGTTAAAAAAAACTTGTTTTTTTTATGTGGTGACACTTTTAAGGTAATGTATATTTTTTAACGTATAAAATTTAGACCAATAATGAATAAACATGCTTGATTTTTTTCATTATTGTCACTTTTTTACTAAGACCATAAATGTTAAGAAACAAAAACGACAGGCGTAGGGTATAAAATATTATTGCGGGCTTTGACCTTCTTGCTTCTTTTTTCTAATTATTTTAGAAATTAGTTAAATTAAATACTCAATTTGTGAAAATAAAACTCTGTGTTTTTTTATAAATTCTTAGAATTTCTTATACAAAAATATATTTCATCTAATGAAAAAAATGATGAAAAAAGAAGGAAACTGTGGACTGCGGTCAAAGACCGGAAGTATAATATCAAGTGTTTGCTTGTATTTAAATTAGAAGCTCATTTTATCTATTTGTACAAACCCTGATATAGATGTTCCTCTAAATTTGTAAATTTTTAAAAATTATTATTTTCAGTGAAAGAAGAGAAAATGTTCACATTTTTCGACAGTATCCCAACAACACTTTCCCTACTCTTCGTTTTCCATGGAGTCTACGAAAACATAAGATTGACTCTCGAGAACAAGGAAGTCAAAGACCTGATAGAATATGACAAGAGTCACTATGATCTGGTCATATCTGAACTGTTCTTTCAAGAAGCGATGTACATGTTTGCACACAAATACAAAGCACCATTAGTTGTGTTGGGATCAGCGACTTATTTTTCATGGATAGATCAATTCATGGGAAACCCTTCAACCATATCATACTTGGGACATGAATTTAGCCAATATGGTGAAGACATGACATTTCTACAAAGAATCAACAATTATTTTTTTAGCTATTACTACCATTTCGTCCACAAATACGTTTTGTTTTACTTTCACAACAGATTGGCTCGCATGCATTTTAGCAGCTTGGATCAACCTCTACCAGATTTGCAAGAGATTGATAAAAACATTTCTTTGGCATTGCTTAATAGACATTTTAGTTTTGATAACATAAGACCTATGGTACCAGGGGTGATTGAAATTGGTGGAGTTCATTTAGAAGCTAAGCAAGAATTACCAAAGGTAATGCTTTATCCAATGAATTATAAGTTTAAATCGATTATATATTGAATCTAACAAGGTCATATCAAATTCTAGGACCTCCAAAACATCTTAGACGAAGCGAAACAAGGTGTGATCTACATGAGTTTGGGTTCTCAACTAAAAAGCGCAAAGATGTCCAAGGAAAACAAAGAGGCATTCTTCAATGTCTTCAGCAAAGTCAAGGAACGTGTCGTTTGGAAATGGGAAGATGACAATCCTCCAGCACATTTAAAAAACGTGTATACTGGAAAGTGGCTCCCACAGGGCGCAATATTAGGTATCACTTAATACAACAATTATTTCATTGATAAGAATGATGGATATCTAATCTAATCTTATCTAAGCTGCAAAGATATATATCATTTAAGACTTATATTAGATGGATTCCCACAAGCAGACATGTATAATTCGCGCTAACACATGCCGCATGTGGACCTACAATATAAAAACCCAATCTCAAATGAACATTAGCCCTGCAACTCTTGCCGTCCTTCCCTGAAACAGGGGTGACATTGGCAAAGTGAACCATTTTTTACAGTATGGGTGGTCAGCCGCATACCAACCTATAAGTCAAGGAACTATGATTTGTATTCAAGGCAATTCAAGGCAATATGATTTGTATATATTCTTGATGGCAAGCAAGATTGAATCTTTTAGAGAATTCTAAGGGAATAGTACACACAAAGGTGAGCATAGATGAAGAATATCGAGGAAAGAATGAATGGATTAAATAAACGAGATTGCAAATGACTGGTATTTGCAGTGTGAGATAAAGAGAAAATCATGTATGAATGTCGAGAAAATCAAAAAAGTGTGCTAGAACTTAACAATTTTGAGACCTATCTGCAGTGTATGTGTATTTACATCCACTTCTAGTATAATGGGGGCTGGATACAATAACAGGGTCATCTGTGTTGCAGCTATTGCACGCCGTTCATCTTTTTGTGTTTTAGCTCATCCAAACGTCAAGGTCTTCATTTCTCACTGCGGAATGCTTGGTTCACAAGAAGCAGTCAATAAAGGAGTTCCAGTCATTGGTATACCAATCTACGGAGACCAACCAGTCAACATGGCCAAACTCCAAAATAGAGGAATGGCCTTGAAATTGGAATACTCAAAGCTATCAGAAGAAACCATTCGCAATGCTCTGAATGAAATGCTAACAAATTCAAGCTACTACAAAGCAGCAAAGGAAATTTCTAGAAGATTCCATGATCAGCCCAATACTCCGATGGAAACTGCTATGTTCTGGATTGAGCATGTCATTAGACATCAAGGATCGCATTTCATGAAGTCGAATGTTGTTCATATGGGTTTTGTTAGATATTATAATTTAGATATTCTTCTTACAATTGCCTTAGGAGTATTCTCCTTGCTTTGTATTTTCAAAGAAAATTTCTGGAACTGTTTTTATAAACAAATAATTTTGCGTGTCGTTGCCGACGTGTATTTTATAGTTTTTTACAGATTTAACAATTTATTGCTTGTGATATTTGCATGTATTATTGTATACGTGAGTGTAAATTATTTGATTTATAATTTCTTGACTTTTGAAACAGCCTTTAGTGATTTACTAAAATAATTTTGTTATTCTTTTTTTTCTTAATTTTTTACATTTTCTAATTATTTAAATTAATCAACCAGTGTATTGTAACAACTTTAAAAATTAAAATTAATTTATATACAAAGAAACAAATTCACTATTTTTAATTTAGAAACTAAATTCATAAATCTTAGCAACAAAAATATTTTTTCAAAAATTATAAAATATTTCGATTTTAAAATAAATGCTGATAAAGATGCTACAAATATAAAGAATATTTTTTGTGAAATTGAATATACTATATTTTGTAATACTTTAATACCTAAATAGGACACAATTTTAACCTTTTTCAAAATTTTATAATTAAAATAACCCAATATCATTTATATTTTATTATATCAATAATTAAATATTACATCAAAAATTAATTATTATATGAATAATAAGTGTAAAATTATATTTCAACGTAATATTTCGTGCATCATACTAACGAGTGTTTCTCAAGTAGGTACATATGTACATAAGTATGTTATCAAGGCTTCTAGCTTCTTCAAACTATTTTAGTTTATTTATAAAAAGAATTGTAAATCATTTGTATGAAGCATAATATTTTCCATTCCTCGTCATAATTATTAAAAATATTATGAATGAATTATATTATTCTTACAAATAACTGTTCCTGAACCTACCTACACCAGACCAACGCATCGCATAGAACTCGTTTTATCCTCAGTCAACTCAAAGCATTACTTTTACAACCATCCAATTTATTCAGTCTCTATTTATCGTTACCAAATGATTCATTTCTATTCAAATTATTATTTTTTTCTTCAAATTATTCATTCTTTATTTTGGTCACTCATTTTTTAGAATAATAAAAAATGGATTGTAGCTAACGTCAGTGCTTTGAAAAAACGTGATAATATTGAAATGTTACCAGATAAAAAATATTATTAATATATATTGTTGTTTCTTTTTATCGATGAAATGGTGAGTGTTTAATTACATAATATTTACATTTTTTGTGATAAAATCTGTGAGATATAATTTAAAAGTACAATGTAAATATCTATAAAAATGGGAAAATAATGGAGAACAGACATTATGTGGATAATTTCCCCAATTAGAAAAAAATAAAAACAATGTGCTTACGACGTGCCAATTAAAGTTATTCTGAAAAATTAATCAGTTTTTATCTTAGAACGGTAAATCGTATTTTAATAATTGTTATTCACAATTCTTAACAAATGTATTATTTTGTTTTGTTTGTTAGTTAGTCTTACTTTACAAAAAAAACAAAAACGAAATTAAATAGTTCATTAAAAAACGTGTTTTGTAATTTGTTATTTCTTTTACTTATATAATTAATAAATTGACATGTCTTTTTTTTTGTCTTTTACAAACTTTCATTTCTTAGTTTTTCAAATATTAATATTATTTGTATGTCATATTCGTTACATTTTGCAAGATAAATATTAATCAGCTCAAACATATTATTATGAAAATAAAAAAATAGCGAATGGGGTCATTACCTTAATAACATACATATGTAGGTTCTTAAAATACAAAAATACCTAGAGAAAAAATCTTTTTCTTCTTACTTAACAGTCACTTGACATACTTTTATAACTGTTTCTCTGCTGTTATTCCACTACGAGTGGACAGAGCCTCTGCGGAGTTACCTCCAATTCGTCGTATATATTTTTTTCATACAACTTTTAATGTAGTCGGAATATACAAATTTTTCAGCCACAGATTTTATACGACCGTATCAATTTCAAAAACAAACTAAAAATCGACTGTTGATGACAGATTCGGAAATTTCAAACAAACAATGTATGTGAACAATGCAAACCATAGCAACTCCGCATACGTCTCAATGTTTTTTCTGCCTTTTTGAGATGATTCCACTCTTTTATGTCCACCTGATGTTTCGCTAGCGGGGCCTCGAGCCTCCGCAGATTTGCCTCAACTTCTTTCTACACTTGCATAGATACTTCTAGCAAGCCATTCACATACATCACTTTTTTCAATCTTTTATTTTTTACGTTCACTCTATATTTCGCTGCCTAGTTCTTGTTTGCCGTATAGACTAATCTAATCTAATCTAATCTAAGCTGCAAAGATATATATCATTTAAGATTTATATTAAATGCATTCCCACAAGCAGATATGTATAATTTCGCGCTAACACATGCCGCATGTGGACCTACAATATAAAAACCCAATCTCAAATGAACATAAGCCTTGCAACTCTTGCCGTCCTTCCCTGAAACAGGGGTGACATTGGCAAAGTGAACCAATTTTTTTACAGTATGGGTGGTCAGCCGCATAACAACCTATAAGTCAAGGAACATACATGACAAATTACATTTTTAAAATCAATAAAATAACAATATATACATTGACATAAAAAACTAAATCACAAAACCAATTTTACTTTAACAAACCCCAGCCGCCAACATCACAGATCAACCGCCATTTCTTTCTATCCTTACATACTTCTTTCATTTCCTCCAGAGTCATAACCTTCTTCATACAAGCTCTTCTTTTATTATGACTCTGGATATTCCATTCATTCGCAATTTCGGATATTTGGTCCATCCATACCTTTCTCGGTCTTCCTCTACCACGACATCCATCTATTCTACCAACATATACTTTCTTCGTCAGTCTTTCCTCATTCATTCTCTCCATATGCCCAAACCATCTTAACAAACTTCTTTTAATCTTCACTTTCACACTTTCTCTTGCACCACATTCTTCTCTTACAAAATCATTCCTCACCCTGTCACTCCGTTTTTTCCCAATCATACTTCTTAGAAAGTCCATTCCATTAAGTTAATTTTACATGAGCAATGTTTGCATGTGTAATGTACCAATGTGTCTTATGAAAACAGGAAATTGATTTTAAAAATATTTAAAACAACTCTCACATTATCGAGTTTTACGTTTTTTCTAAGCTCAGATTGTGTAGAATTTGATTCTTAAGACAACTGCATTAAAAAGTCATATTTGATAAAATTGGTCTATCCGGCAAACAAGAACTGGGGGAGCGATTTCCCATTATTTTACAATTTCACCTAGCTAATCAATTACATTCACTTTATTTAAAGTATTTAATCAAACTTATTTCTGATTCCAGGCTAGATTCCATTCTAGAAATACAATCTCATTCACCATTCTTATTTTGGAAATACTCCTTTGCGATGTTCATGCAGCGAGAATTCTGGCGGTGGCTCCATTCTTTGGGAAGTCCCATTCTATCATTGTCCATTCGGTCATGACACATCTGGCCAGGAAAGGTCATGACGTCACCATCATCACCACAAACCTGGAGAAGAATCCGCCACCAAATTATAGGCAGATTGAAGTGGATAAAAATGTGGAGTTTGCAAAAAGTGAGTACTATTGCTTTTAAAGTTGAAAGAATTCTATTTTGACATTGTGAAGAATAACTTTAAATTAATGATTCAAAAATAAGTTTTTCTTCCCGAGTTGATTTATTTCCTCGACTCTTTTAGATGCAATCACATCATTTTTGGTTGTCCTCTGATGTGTGATAGCATCGAAAGCACTCGAGGAAACAAATCAACTCGCTAAGAAAAACGTTTTTATTTTTATTTTTACATTATTAACGACTTTAGCAACAATAATTTGATAAAAATGACATGATAGAGTACGTTGCTTCAATCATAGCTTAGCGGCTTCAAAGCGAAAGAAAATGACAAAACTAAAAAAGTGAAGTTAAGTTTAAAATTTGGGTAAAGCCGTAAAGAATCAACAGCGACAATCTACGTTATTTTTCAAAAATGAAATTCAAATCTGGAAGCAAAGAGAATCTAATATTTTGTTTTGTATTCATTTAATATATTGTATCTTATTTTAGAAAAAAAAAGGTTCTGCACACTACAAAATAAAATAATAAAATAGCTCAGTTGGTAGAACGCTTGCATTAAAAATAAGAGAGGAGTTCTATTCCCACTGACGGTGTCAGAAATAATTTTCCCGGCAATGTTAACACATCCTTTACAAAATAACCAAGAATGAAAGCAACTGCTTTTCATATTTAAAATTAAAAATATTATTGAATTTAAAAAATCAGCTCGTGTAGATTTATCTGGGTAATGCTCTACACAAGGAGCACTGATCAAGGCTATTTTAAAATGTGGGTCATTTTTTATGCGAATAAACGGCCAGACAAAAGATCGTTGCAAAAAAATCTCACCAATTTAAATTCGCGGTCGAGTGATGGACAAACGAGTTTCGCGAACAAAGCAGACTGTCATTATAATATAATTAGTATTTTGTTCATGAGTTTGAATAATAGAACCACTAGGTATAAAGGAATGTTACAGTGGATATGATAATAATAAAAATAATAATAATAATATTAGGATGATTTATTTGTGGAGCGCTGATTTTGTGAGAATGGCACATCAAGAGCCTCTCTGTGAGTTTGGTCGTCGCTGACTGATTAAATTTAAAAACTTACACATGAGAAGAGAGTGCAGTTTTTGTGCGTCACACCTCAAGGACCCTGTGGAATGAAAATGAAAAAGGTGTGCATTGAGTGCTCCACGAAACCCACACACAGACTAGGAGATCTAAACTTAAGAATGGTAGTATGTCCATTCCATCAGACCAGCAATCCCAAAAAAGTTTGTTTCTGTAATGATGATGAGTTGATCATTTTTTTATAGAGCCATTATGTGATATAGTCACTCCAAGTGCGTTTATGGAAATGATGCCAGAAATTAGCTTGTCTTCAGTGCATTTCGAATTTTTCTATGGTCCTCTAACTATCTCACATGATGAGGCATATGGTTCCAGTCCAGAGGACCAGCAACTGCAAATGCACGCTCTCCAAGCACTGTGTTAACTCTTTTTACCGGCTCTTTAATACCTGGCTTGCCTCCAATTTCTGACGAGCGTATTGTGAGGCATTTTTTACCGAGGGCGACGGGCTTGATTAAATCAGTGAGATGTTTGGTCCTTTATTTGAGTTCCAGTCTCTTTTAACAATCCAATGTTAGGTAAATTCTGTGCGAAAATCATGGTAACATTTGAATTATAAATTGTAGTGGGAAAATGGTATATCTACGACCTCGAAATCAACCAAGCAAACGTCTATATCACCTTGAATCATTGCACTAGTGATAATCGCATATTAACTACTGAATCATTTCATTAGCGTGATAATTATAAGTGTTAGCATTACAATAAGTCTAAAAGCATGTTTCCATAATTTTAACAAAAAAATCTAAGCTGCAAAGATGTATCAATATTTAAGATCCATAATTAATGCATGCACACAAGCAGATCCGTGTGATTTCTCGCTTGGGCATGCTGAATGTAACCTTACAAAATAAAAATACAAAGGTTAAAAGAAAAACAGCTTTGTTTTCGATTACGTGAGTATATATATTTTTATACCACAACCGGTTTCGCACACATCCGTTTGCATCGTCAGGTGGTTAAATTAATACTTATATTAATTCAACAATCAGTATTAATTTAACCACCTGACGATGCAAATGGATGTTTGCGAAACCGGTTGTGGTATAAAAATATATATACTCACGTAATCGAAAACAAAGCTGTTTTTCTTTTATCCTTAATGATGCACGATTACAAAGTTAATGCCTCTACAATCAATAAAAATACAAATCTTACACTAACATTATCCCTGCAACTCTTGCTGCCATTCCATAAGACAGAGGTTACACTGTGAATCATTTTTCATAGGTTAGGTGGTCAGCCTCATACCAAACTATAAGTCAAGGAACTATATAAAGGCAAATGTATTTCGTAATACAGATACTTACTTTTCCCTTTAAATATGCATAGTAATGCTGACAATGACTCAGCTCGATTCATGATTTTCAATTTGGAAACGTAGAACCAAGGTTACATTGAGTTTCATAGAAATTCTATTTTTTATAATAATTGTATCGCTTTTCTCTTTCCAGTGTCACCAAAAGATCACTTTGCCTTGAAAAACTTCACCGTCTTCGGCCAAGTTTCGTTTCCATGGAGGATATCATCAACCGTGTCGGCCCACGTCTTCAAATGCAAGTCTGTGCAAGACTTCTTGAAGAATGACAAGAGCCACTTCGACGTCGTCATAGTTGAAATCTTCTATCAAGAAGTGATGCTTATGTTTGGTCTGAAATACAAAGCCCCGACCATCCTCCTAGGAACGGCTGGCTTCCAAAGACACGTGGGAGACATCATGGGGAATCCATCGCCATATTCTTACATCCCAAACGAACTCTTCAGACAAGATTCTGAACACTTCAGCATATACCAAAGAATATTCAATACAGCTGTTGGCTTATTCGATAAGTATGGAAGACTTTACTATGCACTTCCAAAAAATGACGTTTTGGCCAAGGAGCATTTTTCTGACGTCATCTCTGGTCCTCTGCCAACGGTTGAAGAGTTGGAGAACAATGTGTCTTTAGTGCTCTTGAATACGCATTTTTCTTACGATAAGGTGATGCCATTGGTTCCTGGTGTTGTTGAAATCGGAGGAGTGCATATTAAACCTACGAAGAAACTGCCAGAGGTTTGTAAAAAAAGTTAACCTATCATCTTATTTATTAGCTTCTACCGATTAATACTCTTTAACAAATTCGAATTAATTACCCCTTTCGGATATTTGACGATGCGCTGTAGGAGAACTTATATTATTCTCGACTTTTTGTTGCGTCGTAGCCAACGTCAACGCACGGCGAAATATTTTTATTAATGATAAAAGAAAAACAGCTTTGTTTTCGATTACGTGAGTATTTATTTTTATATACCACAACCGGTTTCGCAAACATCCTTTTGCATCGTCAGGTGGATCAATTAATACTAAATGGCTTAGTATTAACAACATATGAGCACCCAATTCATCCCCTTTGTTGACCATATTCCCAAGGGACAAATTCCAAAAAAATTATCCAGATGATGCAAACTCCACATATGGCCATCCTGCACCCCCCCCCCCCTCCCTCCCTCCCCCATACCCTCACACAATGACGCCCTCTAAGATGATTCCGTACTAAGCCATTTAGTATTAATTGATCCACCTGACAATGCAAACGGATGTTTGCGAAACCGGTTGTGGTATATAAAAATAAATACTCACGTAATCGAAAACAAAGCTGTTTTTCTTTTATCATTAATGATGAACGATTACAAAGTTTATGCCTCTACAATCAATAATATTTTTATTAAGTTTATCTTTAAGTAATTTGGAAAAAATGTGAATATATAAAAAAAAAAATTTCCTTAACTCGTACCTTTTCATTTCTTTATGGTTTTGTCTTGTCAATTTTGTTACAGTGTGCTATTGAAAATGTCGTAGGCAAGTCGAAAGTACTCGAAGTGAAATAAATGCTCAACTTGTGACAATAAAACTTTGTGTTTTAAAAAAAAAAATACATCTTGTGTTAATACACAAACCATTAAAAATATGTAGAAAAAATTAAGATGTCCGCTACCTAACACAATTTCACAAATGCATTAAGTATTTATATAAAACTTACCCTGAGAGGGCCCTTGAGCAAAAACGGCGCTTTCTTATCATTTGTAATTTAAAATAAATTAGCCTGATATTATTATTATTAATATTACCGTCATAATAAAAAAAAAACATTTTAATGGTGACGTAAAAACAAAAGGGTTAAGAGTAGAATTTATATCCTGATTGCAGAACATCCAGAAGTTTCTGGATGAAGCTGTGGATGGCGCTATTTACTTCGGGATGGGTTCCCACGTGCACAGCAGCAGCATGGAGCAACACAAAATTGATGCATTCGTCAGAGTGTTCGGCAAACTGAAGCAACGGGTTCTGTGGAAATGGGAAGACGAGGACAACGCTCCTAAATTACCAAATGTCCTCACGGGAAAGTGGTTTCCTCAAAACGATATCCTAGGTAAATGTCAAAATCTTGCAAAAATTAATCATATAAAAATAAAACACAAAGTTTATAATGGTCTGATAACACTGAAAGCGCTCGAGGAAATAAATCAACTCTTGAAGAAAAACTTTGCATTTTATTTTTAAATTATTAAGAGTTGTGGACACACAGAAAATTACATTTTCTCGTTTTTGAAAAAATAATTTAGGTTGGTGATTTATTGTTTTACGTCTTTTTCTAGCTCATCCAAACGTGAAAGTTTTCATCAGCCACGGAGGAATGCTGAGCACCCAAGAATCTGTCCACCACGCTGTCCCAATGATAGGCATATCCATCTTCGCAGACCAGCACTTGAATGTGGCCAAACTGGTCACAAAAGGAGCAGGATTAGCTCTTGACTTCAACGAAATAAACGAAGAGACGATAACCAAGGTTTTAGACCATGCTTTGAACTGTCCAAAAATCAGAGAAAGTATTAAAAAATTATCTGTCCAATTCAGAGATAGGCCTTTGAGTCCTTTGGACACTGCCACGTATTGGGTAGAATATGTGATTAGACACAAAGGAACTCCTTTCCTAAAGTCCACAGTTAAAAATTTAGCCTGGTATGAGTATTACATGTTAGACGTTGCCATGGTGATAGCTTCACTTTTATATTTGATATTTTACATTATTTGGCTTTTAGTTACAATGATAAGAAAGAGAAGAGGCTCGCATAGTGATAAGAAAAAAATACAATGATTCTCTAAGCTAGGTTATTTATAGTTTAAAATGTAAACAAAGATGATTGTTTTTTGTTTGTATCTTATCTCGAAATAAACATATCCTATCTTGCTGCATTTAATTTTGTTTTCTGTTCAAACAAATGCATTCTCAGATGTGCCCATTAAAATGTAATTTATTATTTAGTGATACACTATTAAACTTCCACACTATTTTATCATTAAATAAATATTTTATTTCTTGAAAGTGATTTTTTTGTGGCGTCATTTTTTAAATACAAGAAATTAAAAAAATGGGGGAGGAAATGTGAAATGTGTGAAGAAAAGGAGAAGAGAGAAAACCAGGAAAATTATGGCCTAATCAGATTCCTGAAATAATAAGAAGAATTTATGATGTACACTTTGAATGTACAAAACTTGTAAGAGGCGTGCAAAGAGAGATGAAGTGGAGGCAACTCTTCAGAGTCTCTGGCCAGCTTTAACAGAATAGAAACAAAGTTACAGTCAAAAACTTAGTAGGAGAATATTTCTTATGTATAGGTATATTAAATCTTTAAAAAAATCTGTACTCAATTTTATAGAACCAAAACAATTGTAATTAAATAATGCATTATTTTCCCTCAATTTTTTTAATTTATTTTTATTATTATATACCTACACGAACTTTTGCGATCTCTTGATCATCCTCCTGTCCATATTAAACTGATGATTTCGAAACCATACAAAATATATAATTGTAAATCAACTCAAATCCGTACAAATCCATACTGATCCCGACTGACCTAACAGATTCAATTTGGCCGATGTCACCTCTGTTTAACAGAAAAGCTTCAGAAGTTGCGAGGTGAATGCATTTTTGGGAAGTTTTTATTTTCTCAACACACACATACCTACAGAACGAGTGAGCGCGATCTACACTCATGTACCTGCTTGTTGGCATGCATTACATATGAATCTAATATTGTAATGTGTCTTTAAAACTCAGATTTGTTGTAATACAATATTCTATAATATAAATATAACAGGAAATCCTGCAGCTTATTGATCATAATGTAAGATATAAATTACGTCAAGAGAACATAAAACAGCTCAGGTGTACCAGTATATAGTATAATATACCGGTCTGTAGTTTAGTGGTAACGCTTTAGACTCGTAGTAAATGGAAGGTTTTAGGTTCGCATCCCGGCGGAGCACAAAAATAAAACATTTATATTTTCATATATGCTCTTAGCTGGGTTGAAATATACATAATAACCTTTATCAAAGACCGGTCACCAAAGGTCCATCCAGCCTTACAGCAACTGGGTCCTGCTTGGAAATTATGTTTTCTTGTAGCGGTGATCAAGCTCGCACAGGGCTTTTGAGGTGTGATTCACACAAAAACAGCGCTCACCAAATAAATTTTCCCGATATTATAATTTTTATACATATTTATTGTTTAACTTTTGTTAAACATTATGTATTTTTAAAGACGTAAAAATCATTGAGTTATAATATAGAGGAGTAGAAACCAACTTCGTGCATTTATATTTCCTTGATTCCTTGACTTATATAGATTGGTATGAGGCTGACCACCCATAATATAAAAATAGTTCACTTTGTCAATGCCACCCCTGTTTCAGGGAAGCTCAGCAAAAGCTGCAAGGCTTATGTTCGTTTGAGGTTCGGATTTTAATTCGTTAGTTCAACTCCATAAGTTTCTAGTTCACAGATATCACAAGTCAATGTAAAAAAACTTTATTTAATAATATGGTTAAAAAGTATCCCACAAGGTTAGTCGAAAAATTCGCAATAAAATCATTACAGTTGAGAGATACCAACATTATTTAACAGCCATCTAGACACGAGGTATTTTATATGGGCAAATTAATAATATCAAGTTTCGACTCATAAGAAGTTCTAAGTATACTAAATGCCCTTGGAATCTGTTTAGTAGTAAAGTGATCTCCAAAGTGTGAACATGACAAAAGATACACTCTGCCATGAGTTAAAAAGAGAGAAATATATGCAGTTTTAAATTAGAGTCGTTTAAAATTACAATCCGATCACAGCGTAAATAATAGTGGTGATTAGACAATATTTAAACGGTGTACGGTTTCATTGATTAATCTATTGTTTATTTGCTTAAACTGCGTGCATAGGTACTAAATAAAAATCAGGAAGATATCAATAACTGTTTACACGATTAAAACAAATGCGTAGTGTTATATTATTCAAATACTTTGCATTGATTAATAAATATTAATGTACGAAGCAATAAATTAAAACAAAAGAGTTAAATTAATTTTACGTTATGAATGCAATATTAATTTTAAAGAGTGAACAAAAATTATTTTGTTATTCCAAACAAGGCGGTCTTATCTTTGGCGCTTATCAAAAATAAATTCACGATAACTTTTCCAGTTTCGAATAAATAAAACGGTTATTTTAATTTGTTTACGAAACGCCGGCAAAGTTGGGCGCCCAACTCTTTTGATTAAATTAAATTTAAGCAAATTTTAATTTAAAGTGTTTTCTGTTGAAATTTTCACAACAGCAAAGATGAAGCTGTTTTTCTTGTTGGCTGTGCTGTGTTTTTCTCGAGTGTTTTCCGCCAGGATTTTGGCGGTTTTTCCGTTGTTTTTGAAGTCTCACAGCATTTTCACGCACAGCATTGTCAGGGAGCTTGGAGTCAGAGGTCACAACGTGACCATTTTGACTCCTTTTGAAGATCCTGACCCCCCTCCCAACTATAGACAGGTCATCGCAGATCAAAGAAGCTGCTGGGAAGATGGTAATAAATTTTGTATTTGTTTTTTATAAAGAACATTGATTTATTATGTAAGACAAACAATGTCTCGACAACAGTGATTTTTGTAATAGTCCATAAATCATGTGTTTATTGTCCATTTAATTTTTTTGTTGTAATTATAAATAATGCTTCCACTCAAGTACTGATATTATCTTCCTGAAGGCATAATGACTCCAATGCATATTTATCAGTACTAGGTAAAGTTAAACGAAATGACATATAATTATTATTAAGTCAGAAGCCAATGTTCAAAATGCAGAACATTTTTTCAACATTGTTTATTTTTAATGAATAATAATGTTTATTTTAGAAGACAAGTACCTAATTCGTTTGGCATGAATTTACTTATATATAAAATTTCGATTCTCTTCGTGTTTTAGAGTGGCAACAACGTAAAAAAGGAATTAAATCAAGTAATAAATAAGGAATAAATGTGCGATATTAAAGGATTCCTTAATTCTGTAACCAAAATGACCAAATCCTGAGTTACTGCTTCCAGAAGAGACGTTAAAATATTTTTTCTGTTAAACCAAAGACCTAGATAAGCATTCCTAGAACCGGTTACCTAAGTGTTGTCTTTTTTAAACAGAGATACGTTATCCCAGTTTTTAGGTAAAGGCTTAATTTTTTTCCGCAAAGATGACCATATTATCAGCAACATAATCTGGGTAATAGCTACTTGAATAATATTTTACACCGAAGCCTTTTGTTTATCCGAGGTGCTTCAATCATATCCTGTCCTGAGGATCCTTTAAAAAGGATCGGTGCTTTCAAAAAGTATAAATAACAACCCCAGCTGATGAAGCGGTTGGCATAAGACTGTCTGAAAAAATAAATAGGTTCCTTTTCTCAATGGTACTTCTACGAGATAAAGCGGTAAGAGGAGGTTACATAAAAAATATGTAACTGAGATATTTATATGCAGTGCATATTTATTATACAATTATTTTAGTTTTTTTTTTACATTGTTGTTAAGGAAGCACTACATTTTTTAAGGCCTCACAAATAGTTTGTTTTGTCCTCTTAAAAAAATACACAACACAACTGTTATACCGCAAAAAATATATTCTAAGCTTCAATAATATTTCAACAAAGGGTGATTGATATAATAGATATAATACAATACATTAGAGGTCCAAAAATATTACAAAACATCCATTTGTTTTGGTCAATCACATTCAAAAAGCGTAACAAAATAGCATTTCATGGTTTGTCAATGTCATCTCATATTTAACACGCTTTTTATTGATTGATTTCAGTCCCAGATGAAGCAGAAAAAGAAATGTTCTTGAATGGAAAAATCCCTTACGTCTTCATGCACATAGAAAGATGGAAGTCCACTTTGTGGTTCACAGAAGCTGCCTTCAATTCCACACCAATACAAGACTTCATAAAAAACGACAATTCACAATTTGATCTAGTCATCACTGAACTCTTCAACCAAGAAGCTTTCCTTATGTTTGGACATAAATACAATGCCCCAATAGTCATGCTTTCATCATTTGGAAGTGGGCATTCCATCAGTGAACAGATGGGCACACCATTGGCTGTATCTGCCGTGCCGTTCGAGTACAGTGGTTACTTTGGGTACATGAGTATTTGGCAAAGGATGGTGAATGCTATTTATACGTTTGGAGATCTTTTTGGGAGGAAATTTTACTATCTACCTAGTCAACAGGAATTGGTTGAACAACATTTTGCTGATCTTCCAAAGCCACTCCCAAAGTTAGCAGATTTAGAGAGAAATGTCTCGTTGGTGCTATTGAATACACATTTTAGTGTGGATACGATAAGACCAAGTGTTCCAGGTATAATTGAAGTTGGTGGAGTGCACATTAAACCACCGAAGAAGTTACCAGCCGTAAGTATTTTAAAGTTTATTATGTCGCTTTCATTATTGATAATTTTGGTTACATGGTTCATATTTTTTTCATGCAATGGTTTTCAATATAATTATTCATTTTTTGGTTCTCCTATACTCTTCTTTCTTTTTTAAGTTCTTCTGATAATAAATCCGAGGATATGTTTTTTATACCCGGGTTTCAAGAAAGAATGAGCTCCAAATGTCTTAACATATTTTTGCTGTTCTTATGCTTTGGTAACTTTCGTCAGCCATGTTATTATTGTAACTTCATACATTGTGGAATCTATCATCATATCATGTTTCATTTTCTCCACGACAAAATTGTATTTTCTACTGCTTACCAATTTCATTTTCAACGAAGCCAAAATGATGAGACGAAAACTGGTATAGCTTATTTGAGACCAAATTGATGGGACTTAAGCTGGAATAGCTCAATTAAGACAAAATTGATTAGACCTAAAACTGGGATAAAAGGTGACCGAATAAGACCACAAACTGATTTTGTACTGAAGTTTGTTGAGAGATAAGTAGGGTCTGACGTCCAGATGTGGGAATACAAACATACTATTATGTCAACACAGATGAAAGAAGAGATGTGCTTAAAATATTTGTTTCGCACAAATTACAAGTTTCCTCATTTTGATTTCAGGATCTGCAGAAATTCATGGACGAAGCATCGCACGGTGTGATATTTTTCAGTTTGGGGACAATAATGAAGAGTTCAGAGCTCGGTGCGAAGAAATTGGAAACTCTGGTGAAAGTCTTCGGGGGCTTGAAGCAAAGAGTCCTCTGGAAATGGGAAGGTGACGATATGCCATCTGGAGTGGCGAGCAACATCAGATTTGAAAAGTGGCTCCCTCAAAGTGGAATCTTAGGTTAGATGATTCAATATTTTTTTAATACATTTAACTAAATATCCGTTTTTTCAATTCTGAGAAGAGCTTCTATTCTTCTTCTTCCTGCTTCTCTTCAACGAAGATTGGTGATCATCAGAGAGATTGCACCTTCGATATTGTAGCACGAAAAAGGGAAAGAGAGCCGTTTTGCTGAGGACTTATAACGATAAAAAAAACCATGAATGAAAAGGGTACGCAATGTCAATGCTACCTTATTTGGAGAGAAAAATAAACATTTGCTGGTGCATTTGAATGATGCAATGGGCTCAAATCGAAAATCCCATAGTTCCCTCGTCGGATGACGTCACATGTCTAAGTAACTAGGGTAAAAAGAAAATCAAAATTTATTGAGCTAATAGTTTAGCGACCCGACAAGGTGATATTCAATTTTTTCTCTTTGTTTTTTTTTGTGCCAACCCCATTCCCTTTTGCCTCTTGTGCTAAGTGTTGAAAATGAAGTTTGAATGCTTGTAGATTTACAGGGTTATTTACAGCACGTATTATCCGAAGCTAATCCATGGATCATCGTTGTTTTGTACTATGAATAACAACACTAGTAACGTGAATAACAACACTATCGAACGACAGAGTTATTCACTAACATATTCTTATCCATAGATGACGTACGGATCATATTTTTTTCTCGTTTTGTATGGAGAATTCACCTAAGGTGGCGTATGAACCGTGGATTTATCGTCTGTGAATAACACGCATCGCGGTTAAATACAGTCAATTGGTTTTAAACAGAGAAGTAGCAACAATGACTTTATCTTTCAGATCTTGATGCATTCTTAATTGATGGTACTTAGATAGGTATCTATATACCCATTTTTATGATATAACTAGGTATATATTAGAATGGTAAACTAATCATAGAGAATAATAATTATAAATGTAAATGAAGTGCAATAAGTAAATGTAAATGAAATGTAATTTGTCGTGTATGTTCCATAACTTATAGGTTGGTATGCGGCTGACCACCCATGCTGAAAAAATGGTTCACTTTGCCAATGTCACCCCTGTTTCAGAGAAGGACGGCAAGAGTTGCAGGATGTATGTCCATTTGAGATTTGGTTTTTATGTTGTAGGTTCACATGAGGCATGTGCAAGCGGGAATTTGTACGTGTCTGGTTGTGAGAATGCATGTAATGTGAATCTCCAATGAAACATATCTTTGCAACTTAGATAAGATTAGATTAGAATTAGATTAGAAATTACAATCGATTCTAATTCCTTACTTGTTTTAAGCATTAAAAGATTGTATCCCATACATTTGACGAATTTCTAAAATACCTAAATTAAAAAAAAAAAAGTTCGTGAAAAGAGAAAGCCAATAAATATATGTATAACACTAACAGTGAGGTGTTTACTTTCTATCTTTATTCTTTGATTCAATGCTTTAATTGCAAATATATCGTCCCCTTAGTACCTACCTATTTGTTGCCGTCCATCAGAGGTAATTTCACTTACCTACATCTAGCGACACATTCACACAAGTAAAAACGCAGACACACAATCACACATTCGAAACAGTATTTACTTACTTAATTTTTTTTTAATTTTGCATCTTTATTTTTCAGCCCACAAAAACACCGTCCTCTTCATGACCCACGGCGGTCTTTTGGGAGGTCAAGAAGCCATTCACTACGGAGTCCCCATTCTGGGCATACCCTTTTACGGAGATCAATTCCTGAACGTAGCGAGGGCCGTCAAGATCGGCTACGGCCTCCAACTCTTGTACAAAGACATCACAGAGATGACCCTGTCAGACAAACTGGGAAAACTCCTTACGGACCCCAGCTTCAATAACACGGCAAGAGATGTCGCCAAAAGATTCAACGATAAGCCCAACACTTCAATGGAGACGGCCATGTTTTGGATCGAGTATGTGATAAGGCACAAAGGCGCCCCCTATATGAGATCTCCCATACTAGATTTGTGGTGGTTCGAGTACTACCTCATAGATGGCACTGCCCTATTGATCTTTGGTGTATTGGCTGTCGGTATTGCAGTCTACTCTATTATTGCGGTTCTGTGCAAATTGTTGTTCTATCGAAAACAGTACAAAAAGAAACCGAAGAATAAAGATGAATAAATATTTTGTTTATTTATAGGTATTTATTTGAAAGTGGAAAAAGGCGAATGTACCTACTATATGATCTACAATCTGAGTTTGAAGTTCTGAACATTTAAAAATCACATTAAATGCATATCCACAGACAGGCGCGTGTATGATAGCGTTTACGAATGCTGCATGCGTATATACTTACAAATTAAAATCTAAACCTCGTAACACAAAACCCTGCAACTTTTGCCAATCTTCCCCGAAAAAGGGTTAATATTGGCAGTAGATTCCCTTTTTCGCTCCAAAATTTTCAATAAATTGAATCAACAATGAAAGATCTCTTCAGCTTTATTTCTGATTTTGAAATAATTTATCATTTGTATTCTGAAATACCCAACTTAATATTTTTAAGTTTGTAATTTGATTTACTTAGAATAAAATATACATTCTTATTTATTGAAAAATACCAAAAGGTTTGAACAAAAAGAAAATCTCGTTATAATTAGGTAATTATAAAATTACCTAAATCTCATTATTATTTCTCATTTGTGTATTTTTTTACGTGTTAGCTTTATTTCATTTTTGATTTTTATTTATTTTATGTAAATTGTACTTACGGAATAAAATACACTTTTGTTTTGTTTTATTTATTACTTTCAACAATAAATATGAAAGCCTAAAAAAAGTGATTTTTTAAAATACATATTTGTGTATGTAAATACTTTTTGGAATAAAATCGTAAATATTGTCACAAAGCAGGTTTTTAACTTATTTTCATAAGTAAATGTTTTTCAGTAAATAAAAAATGGTTAACCTACCGAGATTTATGTTACCTCTCCTGACATAAATATAAGCACATTAGTAATTTTATATTTTTGTTGTGAAAATACATCATTGTTTAGTCAATATTATAAAACATTTTATTTACAAAATTATATAGTCCGGTCGACAGCTCAGTTGGTAGAGTGCTTGCATTCCATGCCGTGAGCTCGGGTTCGATTCTGACCGAGGCGATGGTGTCAGAAATGATTTCCCGTTTCGTTGTTTATTTCCAACCCCAAAATAAAATACCGGCAAGGTTTACTCAGACTTCACAAGAAATGGGTACCAGCCTCCTCGGGAGCTGGGAAACCCCCACTTCAACTGAAATGGTTGGCGTACTTATCTGTAAAAATAAATAGGTGCCACTCGCCACATGCGAAACCCTTCGGAGATAACGAGGCAAGAAGTTACACTTTATGTGTAGCTCAGTGGCGTTGCGTTTTATGCGCAGAATTTGATATATTTTTGTAGTATTGATGTAACATAAAAATGCATTATAATATATCCTTTTCGGTAACGAAATTTTCATGCGATTTACTAGAAATTTAATTTTAAAAATATACAGAGAGCAAAATTTAAGCCGTTGAAAGGTTTATCAGCAAAATTTCGTACTATGTTCACGTTTGCAATTTCTATCAAGTTATTAATTTTGGATTTTAACGAAATAGCTACATCTATGAACACAAAAGGAAAGCATATTTATTTTAACATAAAAATCATGAAATAATTTTCACACCAGGCCATACTAAAAGGATCTGGAGTGGGCTACGTAGATATTTTTTTCATAATATATTTATTAAAAAAAAATCCCACATAGTTCTTGATTGCTTCATTTTGCTTTTTCATTTATCTTATATCTATGTACATGACTACATAATCTTATATTATCTATAATCTAAGTTGCAAAGATATGTTGACATTTAAGATTCATATTAGGTGTATTCCCGCAAACAGACATGAACATGAACCATACAACTTTTGCCGGCCTTCTCTGAAACAGGGGTGAAATTTGCAAAGTGAACCATTTTTTAGAGTATAGGTAGGGGGTCAGCCTTACACCAACCTATAAGTCAAAGCGTATATAATCTATAATCTATAATCTAAGTTGCAAGGATATATTCATTCAAAGCTCTCAGATGTATGCCCACAAACAAACACGTGTAGTTCGCGCTTACAAAAGCGGATTGTGTACTTACAAATAAAATCCAAACCTCAAATGAACATAAGCCCTGCAACTCTTGCCGACATTCCCTGAAACAGGGGTGACATTGGCAATGTGAACCATTTTTTACAGTATACCCATACTGTAAACTATGTATGAGGCTGACCACCCGGTCAGCCTCATACCAACCTATAAGTCAAGGAATAGTATCAAGGTTGAAAAAGGCGCTTTAGCATATCTATCTGTAAAAAATTGCATTTGTTAGTCAATTTCAAGTTTTTCCATTCCTATCATCACAGGCTCGATAACAAAATAAATCACGCGCCTGTGCAAGTCATAATTTTAAATGAAAATTGCGCGGGGTTCGCAATCATATGAATGCGCGCACACACAGGTGCAGGCGTTGTCATGGCGACTGCATGCATACCGATAATAATAATAGTCCAGAGAGTGCACAAAACCAGTTATGCCCAAAATGAATTTGCATCGATTGCGAAATTTGGCGAGGTGGACGGACGTGTTGCACAAGCCGGCATAACGAGTTTCGCAGATTTCGGATGAAAGTTCCGCAAAAACTGATCGGCCACCAATTATTACATCTAGTGCATGAAACCACTCAAAAAAGCCAAAATAATTTCATCATTTGTATTAAAAAAATACGATGGTTATCTTTTATTGTGCAGAGCCCGCACAGTTGAGATATCGAAGAAAAATTAGTGACGTCCAACGACCGGGATGCTGGTCTACGCTTCAATCTACAAGTCGTCTCCCCAGTGAATGTTTGGCTTATCTACCATTTGATTCAAAGATGACATTCCAATTAAATTATCTTAAGAATCATATTCTAGGCAATCTGAGCTGAAAAAAAAACGTAAAACACGATAATGTGAGATTTGTTTTGAATATTTTAACAATCAATTTCTCATACAAACAATGCTCATGTGAAATTACCTCTGACGGACATTAGACAAGTAAGCACTAAGGCAGGCCTGGCCAACCCGCGGCCCGCGGTCAAGTGTGATGATTTTTTTAAATTATGTATTTATAAATGTTTTTATTTAAGAACTTTATTGTCGTTAAATTTGTACAATTTTGAAATCAAAACTACCCCAGAACTTTCCTAGTAAAAACACTATTTGACTGGACTAGAGATATTTTTCAGCGATTTGAGTTGCAGCGGCAACACATTTAAGCGTTAATGCGTAATATGGGGGTGCAATTTTGAAAAAATATCAAATTTTTCCCTCAAAAACATTGTCGTGGAGGGGGGGGGAGGGGGTAGCGACAGGTTTTTCATTAAACTTGCCATAAAAAAAGTGTCTTTATTAACAAATTATTTCAATATAAAGAATTATCTGGGTATTTATGAGATCAGTGACTTTTTCTGCCAGATCCGATTATGTTGTTTACTACATAAATACATTTTTTGTTGTTGGTTCAATGCGTGTTTTCTTTTCACATCTGGTTGTCGTTTCGTTTTTTTATATATTTTATTTTTGTAAAATGTTTGTATGTGGTGCAATTTGGGTTGGCCAGGCCTGCACTAAGGGGACGAAGTGGTTATATTCTAAGAAATGATTGAACCTCCCTTCAATAGACTTGTACCTAATAGACTCGGTGTAGTATAAAAGTACCTAGGCTATTTGGCTTTATCCATAGAACCTGATTAAAAATGGTTTCACGATAATCAAGGATTTTTTTTACTAAACAGCATTATGTAACGTATGCACTTGATGGTTATGCTAAATGAAGTGCATAGCGCTTCAATGTTTTTTGAAGCTACCTACTGAATATGTATTAAAGTTATGAATCTCTGTACTACCTTCACCCCATTGAATGCAATTATATACGCATTCACTTTGTAATCTTTCATCTTATGGGGCGTCCACACGCTTGCCAACCATTCACAAGTCAAGCGCACAGTGTGTCGTCTAGAACATGCTAGCTGGACAAAATTTTGTCTAATGGACTCATTTTGTCCAGCTAGCATGTTCTAGACGACACACTGTGCGCTTGACTTGTGAATGGTTGGCAAGCGTGTGGACGCCCCATTACAATATATAAAATAAATCAACTTTGTTTTTGATAGCTGTGAGTGTGTTCGTAGCTCTAGCCCGTCCAAGTGACATCACATTTGTTCCCCACATTGTAAATGTGTGGCGTTTAAGATTTTCTATGAAGATGTTTCAACTAAATATAATATGATCTCTTTCTTCAATAACTCCCTACCATCATCTTGTATTGTAAATTATACTGTTACGAATTACTTCTTCACAGTTAAACTTTCGTTCTACCTCGCTAAACGGCTCTTCTCGCCTTTAAAACATCGCCATCTCTATTTATAGGTGTAAAAAGGCTTATATAGCATACACCAGACTATACCAGAGTATTCTTAATTAGAAACTTTGAGCGAGCACTAGTACAACTATCCAATACTTATATCTAGAGCAGAGTTTCCCAAACTTTTATTTCTCATAGACCAATTCCAAAATTTTAGGGTTTTCGGTAGACCCTTAAAAATTGTTGCGGCTTTTTGTCTAAAATATTGTCGACTGGGGGAAGGGGGGGGTAGGCATGCAATTTTCAAAGTTCATTTTGTATTAGTAAAAATGCTGTTGACGGGGGGGGGGGAGAGGTTAGACACGCTATTTGAAAGATGGGTGGTCACGTGTTTCTATAATTTTTTGTAGGGGGCTTTTACAACTTGTAAGCCCCCATTTTTATGCCACGTCAATGTGGACCCCCATCGAGTATCCCATAGGCCCCCAGGGGTCGATATCGACCATTTTGGGAATCACTGATCTAGAGCCACACATACCCAAGCCAGTTTAAACACACAGATACACAATCATACATAAAATCACACCTTCGTAACAATGCGCTTTCTATCTACATATACTCACATAATTCGCCGGTAGGTTTGCAGTCATAACTAGAGAGTCATCCGGTAAATGAGTCAAAACCCTCCCGCCTCGTAATCAACTTTTGTGCGTTTTAATCCCAAACGTAAAATGCATATTAATATTGCAAAATTAGTACAAATTGATGCATTTATTCCTCACTGCATTTATAAAAGCCAGGCTACTGTGAAATTGCTACGATGAATTATTGACCAACCCAACGTTTCATTGACCCCTGTCTCCCAAACATTGACTTATGATATCTGTGGACTAGAAATTATTTTAGCGAAAATATAAATTTATATCTATGAGAAATAAGAAAAAAAAAAAAAACACACACACACAGTTTTATTTTCACAAATTGAGTGTTTATTTCACCTCGAGTACTTTCGACTTGCTTACGTCATTATCAAGAGGACACTATTACAAAATTGACAAGACAAAAACCATAGAGAAATAAAAATAATGAGCTACGACAAAAAGGTATAATTAGGTAAGAACAAAGGTGAAGCGGCAGGAATTTGAACATTGATCAAACTATAAGAATTAGAAGTGTTTTTGGGCTTTCATGGCCGGCTTCAGATGATGATGATGAGGGTGCAGCATCCATTCTTTCGGGCTTGTAGACCATGGTCCAGTATTTCTTCTCAGAAGGCTGTTTTTTTCTTTTTAGAAGGCTGCTACGTTTCGTCAGTGAACTTGTGACTATAAGAATTAGAATTTTTGTGTTTATGGATTTGCAAAGTTTCGAGGGCAATTAGTTGTCTGCCCTTGCATCCGGAATGGAAAACCCGGACACTAAAAAGTTTAATGGTGATTACATGTATATATGTTTCAACTTACTTACGAAAATGGCCCTTAGTAAGAAAGAGAACAAAGAACTTCACATTTCGTTTCCATGTGTCCGAAAAAAAATTGGGTGAATAAAAAATATTTCTAGAAACATTGCCGCGTGCGTACTATGCCCGCGAACCAGTCCGAACATAGTACGCAAACGCTATAAATCTTGTGATCGCCAAAATTGACGAATTTTAAAGGAAAAAGGCATTACTTTAAGACATTATGGCATGTGTTATAATTGCGTGTCAAAATACAAAATCAGAGAAAGCAAGAGAGCATAGAATTTGACACGTAACAAACATGTTTCGTATGACTACACCACTGCAACGTTTAACAGGACTGGGACAAATGTGGTCTATACTCTATAGTAAGTATCAATGCAGTAAGATAGTTTCTGCTCCTCTATGCTATTACTCAATGCTTCCAAATAATATAAAATTTTGCGTTTCAACTTGCACATAGCGTAAACCGAAAAAATATTTCAAAACTTAGGCGCAACAGCAGGTCAAGTTAGCGTTTTAATTTACGAATATTTTTTTGGAATAACGCTATGGTTGAGTTTACGGTGTATTTTATACTTGAGGTGTTGCGAAATTTTGAGAATCGCGGTGCTTAATCATTATAAATAATTTCAAATGTTTTGATGCAACCGTGCGATTTGCTACTTTGAACATAGAAGATTATTTTTTTACTTTAAAATGTGCCAGAATGCATTTTTAGCCATAGGAAATTTCCATTGCAACCTCAGAATAAAGTCGATCATATACCTGTTACCATCGATCATTTAAAAATACATAGATGACTTACTTCTGTTTTTTTTCATAAAGTCATAAACGTGCTATCTATAATCTATAATCTAAGTTGCAAGCATATATTCATTTAAAGCTCTCAGATGTATGCCCACAAACAAACACGTGTAGTTCGCGCTTACAAATGCTGAATGTGTACTTACAAATAAAATCCAAACTCAAATGAACATAAGCCCTGCAACTCCTGCCGACATTCCCTGAAACAGGGGTGACATTGGCAAAGTGAACCATTTTTTACAGTATGGGTGGTCAGCCTCATACCAACCTATAAGTCAAGGAATACGAGTAATAAATGACATTTAAGTTTACAAAAAAAAAACAACAAAACCTTAAAAATAAATCTATACAAAAAAAGTCAAAAATTTCTTATGCAAAAAATGTAGCAAACTAATAAACCAACATTACAAATCAGCATTGCAGATTAGCCGCCACTTCTTCCTGTCCTTGCATACTTCTTTCATTTCATCCAGAGTCATAACCTTTTTCATACAAGCTCTCCTTTTATTATGACTCTGGATATTCCATTCACTCGCTATTTCGAAAATTTGGTCCATCCATACCTTTCTCGGTCTTCCTCTTCCACGACATCCATCTATTCTAGCAACATATACTTTCTTCGTCAATCTTTCATCACTCATTCTCTCCATGTGCCCGAACCATCTTAACATACTTCTTTTAATCTTCACTTTCACACTTTCCCTTACACCACATTCCTCTCTTACAAAATCATTCCTCACCCTGTCACTTCGTTTTTTCCCAATCATACTTCTTAGATAGTCCATTTCTACTGTATGGACTTTACTAATTTCCCTTTCACTCACCGTCCAGGCTTCACTTCCATACATCAAGGTGGGCACTAGTATACCACCGTGCACCGCCAATCTAACATTTTTTGAGAGATTTTGGTTCCTGGCGATGCAAGCGGTCGCACCCAGTACACACCTGCCTTTCATTATTCTTCTTTCAAATTCACCGGACATTCTTCCATCTTTTTCAAACTTACTTCCCAGATATACAAACTCATTTACGACATCAACATTCATTCCATTAATTTTAAATTCATAATTCATACTTTCATCATCTCTTTGAAAAATCAATACTTTCGTCTTACTTGCATTCAACTTCAAATGGTTACCTAACAAAGCTTCATTCAATCTAGAGAGCATTGTTTGCAATTCTACTGCTGAATCAGATACAAGAACTGCATCATCTGCATACAGTAGAACACTCACTTTGCTCTCTCCTATCATCAATCCACAATCATTAAGACTAGCATCTCTGACACACTTGTCCATGACTATGCTATGAAAAGGAATAATAGGTTAACAACGAAAACATGAGACATAAATAAATAGTATGGTTGCCGGAAACTGATTATAAAAAGACCTCGTTTCTATGAAGTGCGCGCCCTAGAGCGCACCCGTTTTTGGTACACAAATCGCTTCAGATGCTTCATCTATATCTTTTATGTTGCTAGATGCCTGTTACATACATTTTATTTTTAATTAAAACGTGTTGTTACTTGTTCCTTTACTAAAAGTTTGGTATGAGACTAATCGCACATGTATTAAAATACGTTCACTTTTCCAATGTCACCCATATTTAAGAGATAAGTGGCAATAGGTGCAGGGCTTATGGCCTCTTGAAGTTCAGGTTTGTAATTTGTAAGTACACATACACAAAAATTATGCTTATATATTATTAATTCGTATCTTTATTCAGCCGGTCGATAGCTCAGTTGGTAAAGTGCTTGCATTCCATGCCGTGAGCTCGGGTCGAATCCCACCGAGGGTGTCAGAAATGATTTCCCGTTTCGGTGTTTATTTCAAACCCAAAAATAAAATATCGGCAAGGCTTACTCAGCCTTCACAATAAATGAGTACCAGCCCTCTCGGAAGCTGGGAAACCCCAACTTCATCTGAAGTGGTTGGCGTAAGGCCGGCCCCCTTACCTGTAAAAATAAATAGGTTAATCCCTTCGGAGATAACGCGGCAAGAAGTTCCACTATATGTGTAGCTTAGTTGCGTTTGCGTTTTTATTCTCTGAAATTTCTATTGATGCTTGTATTTTGCAACTCAAGGTGTGAAAAAAATATTTTTTTAGGTTGATCAAATTGACATGGATTACCCAATGCACAGACTAACAATAATGTGTGATGCAATATTTGGTATGGTAAATACAAAAGAAAAAGTTTTGTAAGTATCAAAATTCATTGCTTATAGGTTGGTATAAAGCTGACCACCTATATTATAAAAATGGTTCACTTTGCCAATGACACCTCTGTTTCAGGGAAGGTCGTCAAGATTCGCAGGGCTTATGCTCATTTGAGGATTGGACTTCAATTTATAAGTACACATGCAGCATTTGCAAGCGTGAACTTAAACGTATCTGTTTGTGGGCATGAATTCAATATGAAACGTAAATGTTGACGTACATTTGCAATTTAGATCATAGATGTAATGCGTTGCCTGAACTGGAATGCCAGCAGAAAATAACAGATTATAACCTATTTCCCGTTTCTGCAATTATTACAAACGCAAAATGAAATACCGGCAAGGTTCACTCAGCCTTCACAAGATATGACAACCAGCACTCTTGGGAACCAGGATACCCTCACTTCATCTAACGTGGTTGGCGTAAAATCAGTCCCCTTACCTGTAAAAATATATAGTGCACCTTCGGGGACAACGCGGTGGTAGTTGCACTATGTATGCAACTTAGCGGCATATTGTCCGCCTATATCTAAATCTAAATCTAAGCTGCAAAGATATGTATCATTTGAGATTCATATTAAATGCATTCCCACAAGCAGACATGCATAATTTCGCGCTTACACATGCCGCATGTGGACCTACAATATAAAAAACCCAATCTCAAATGAACATAAGCCCTGCAACTCTTGCCGACCTTCCCTGAAGCAGGGGTGTATACTTTTGAAAAAAAAATGCAGTGACCAAAACACAAAAAATGGAAGTTCTGTTTTGTAAAAGATTCTCGTAAAACTGGTCCGATTATTTGAAAACCGGTTTAGACTAAAAGTAAAAAGATTTATTGGTCTTGTATGTATTTTTTCTATTTCATCTACAGGTCGTTAATAATGGGACCTCTGCGGAACATTTTTAGATGTGAGGTAGGTCACGTAGTCAAAAGATTTTTTCATGCACGTATCTGGCTTCCCCTTTGTTAAAAAATGTCCGGTCATTAAACTTATGCTTTTTAAGCATCGGTCCAGTCGATAGCTCAATTGGTAGAGTGCTTGCATTCCATGCCGAGACCTCGGGTTCAAATCCCACCGAGGTGTCAGAAATAATTTCCCTTTTCAGTGTTTATTTTAAAACACGAAAATAAAATACCGGTAAGGTTCACTCTGCCTTCATAAGAAATGCTGAGAAACCACCGCTTCAACTGAAGTGGCCGGCCCCCTTACCAGTAAAAATAAATAGGTTCCAATCGTCAAATGCGAAACCCTCTGGGGTAAAGCGGCAAGAAGTTGCACTTTATGTGTTGCTTAGTTTTGTTTGCGTTGAGCTATGACATAAAAGATTCTAGAAGGAAAAATATCAGTGTTTAAGAATTAAATACACCAATTTAGGATTTTCCCGTTTTTTTCTGTTAGATCTAATCTAAATCTAATTCTAAATCTAAGCTGCAAAGATATGTATCATTTGAGATTCATATTAAATGCATTCCCACAAGCAGACATAATTAAACAAAAAAAAACAACTTTATTTAAATTTTCATAAAAATTACAAAATAAGTCATTATACCAACGTAGATTAGTGGAGATTTTTACGCCTGATGTGTAAGTAAGGCCCACTATTTTCAACCTTAGTAGATTGACTTTATACTGAATGAAAAGGACGCACTTGTGTCAATTGTGTGGGTAGTTTTTTTTTTATCAGTTTAAAGTGGCATATGCTCACGTTGAAAATACCGGACCTAAGTCTTCTTAAAACATTTATTGACGTATTGTAATTTGTAATCTTTCTACAATTAAATTTTGTAATAAAGTAAATTGGATTATCTGTTTCATAATGGTGTGCTCAGCGCATCGCAATGTTGCATTTTGTATTTTTTACCATTTTGTAACATGAAGAGTATTAAATTACTTTTACCAACGTAAAACTTAATGATACATACAAAAAGGCGTTTTTGGGTCATGGCCGTATTAATGTAGGTACATTTTCTTTATACGAGAATTACATTTCAAGAAAGTGAAAAATTCATTTTGCTTAAAATAATTGTACTTGTTATACCTTCTATATTCTTAGCCTTCTTTCATCCGTTCCTGGATGTGGTCTTCATCAAAAAACATCCTGTTGGATGCTTCAGTCAGCCTCCTCTTTGCAGTCTGCTGAACATCATTCAGGCATTTATTCATTGACTTCGATGGATTTAAAATAAAATACTTATTTTTCAATACAGAAAATATTCAAAATCAATCTTGCATTCCATGTTGAGAGCTCGGGTTCGATTCCCACCGAGGGTGTCAGAAATTGATTGCCGTTTCGGTGTTTATTTCAAGCCCAAAGTAAAATAACGGCAAGGTTCTTCGGCACTTAGCTTTACAAAAAATGTATACCAGCCCTCTCAAAAGCTGGGAAACTCCCACTTGAACTGAAGGAGTCTGCGTAATGCTGGCCCCCTTTCCAGTAAAAATAAATATGTTCCACTAGCCACTAAGATCACTTCTTGCTTTAATTATATCTCGATTTGATTTTATCTTCATGAGATAATCTATTTGTATTTATTAATTAATACTTCCAGCCGGTTTTGGGTCCGAGAAGTTAAAAAAACGAAAGTTGAAAAAATCGAAAGTGGCTCTGAAAAGAGATCGAAACGTAAGCATCATCTTATCGGTCGAAAAGATTTTTACGTCTTTTAAATACTGTGCAGGATTTTTGAACTGTATAATTTTTGCATAAAAAAACTCTCTTCGCAATAACAATAAAAAAATGGTTTCTCAAATTCTAAAAAATGCAAAAATTGCGGGTATTAATCGAATAAATAGAAAATTAAAAAAAGGCTGATTAATTTAAAGTTTTTATTTATTTATCTATATTCTATCTCTTATATGCTTTTGCAAAGATTCGGTAAATCTCATTTCAATATATATTTATACTTAATGCACGCCCACAAATTGGCATGTGTAGATTGTAAGTTCGCGCTTACATCAGCTATTTTTTCGAAAAAACCTAAACCTCAAATAACCATAAACCCAGAAACTCGTGCCGCTTTCATAAAACCGGAGTGACATTGGCAATAATGAATTTATATTATCAAGAAATATTACCTATCGCTGGATAAACTTTTGGCAATTGTTTTGCATCGATTATAAATTGCCCAATTAATTGATGAAAAGTTTGATGATAAGACATAATCAAGAAATATTTTCCACATTGTTTTCATAACAACAGACAACTAAAAGGCAAATTAGCTGAAGCTTTGGCCAACCCTAGTAGAATCACAATTAAGAGTCATAATCACTTTATCGTGTTTTCTTTTTTATAATTTGTAATCTACAATATTCCATAATTTTTGTTCTTTTTCTTATAGGTTGGTTTGAAGTTGACCAACAAAAATGTTTCGCTTTGCCATTGTCACCCCTGTTTTAAAAAGAAGGTCGCCCAGAGTGTCACGGCATTTGAGCTGTTCGGTTCATTTGAGATTGAGTTTTTATGTTGTAAGGCCACATGCGGCATGTGTAAGCGTGAACTTATAAGTGTATGCTTAAAAAAAATTAATTAGGTTGATTTATTTCGTGAGCGCTGTTTTTGTGTGTATCACACCTCAAGAGCCCTCTAAAATATCGGAATGCATCCAATATAAATTTTAAACCTAATATCTTTGCAACTTAAATTAAAGATGATTTTTGGCACGTGAACCTCATTAAAAACGTTATGAAAGTTACGTTGAAAGGGCCCAATAAAGAACGAAATAAAAATGCCTAAAATGTGGAATCCCACTTTGATGGGTCGTTAACTTACAAGGTTAATACGGGCATAAAAAGTGTCCATTAAAAATAATTTGGAAACCTACTTATATTCTTAAAAGTAAACTCGTAGAAATCTTGTTTTTCTTTTTAGTTTCTACTTCATATTAAGTCGTATTTTTTTAATTTAATGTTTCTAATTAAAGATATTTTTCTCATCAATTGAGGTAAGTGTAACTTTACCTGAATCTGTTGCAATTCTATCAGGCTAGCCAATTTCTTTTTTTTTATATCCATCGCGTTTTTTTATAAACTTTGTTTTAAAGTAACATCAGCTGCAATAAGACATGTCTCGTTTGCATTTTTCGGCTATCGTATTCTATAATCTATTATCCATAATATAAGTTGCAAGGATATTTTTACATTTAAAATTCATATGTAGGTAATGCATGCCCACAAATATGCACATGTAATTTCGAGCTAACAAATGCTGCATATGTACTTACAAATTAAAAACCAAACCTCAAATGAGCATAAACCCTTTGCCCTGAAACACGGATAACATTGGCAAAGTGAACAATTATTTTACAATATGGGTCGTCAGCCTCATACCAACCTATAAGTCGAGGAAATTATTTATAATTTAACCGTATTCATTTTAATTCGTCTTATTCGTATAAATAAATAGATCCACACACACATAATGACATTTCTTTAAAAATATAGTTTAAAGATTTTTGTTTACTTAATTAATTAAAACATGATTGAGAAAAACTTTGTCAAAGTAAAAAAAAATGATTCGAAAATACACAGCATGTCAAATCCAATTCTTAACAAAAAAAACTACATGGTATTTTTTTCTGATAATTCGAACATCTCTTTCAGTGATCATTAGGTAATATTTTTCGAGAGTCATCTGTTCATCAGAAATGGACTGACGCAGTATTTTTTTACAACATAGTAGGTTCAATACTTTTTTTCTATGGAGCTAAATTATCACGTTGCCCAAGCTTTGGAATAACCGAATTTATACACCGTCATGCCAGCTCACATGTAATTTTTTTTACAAATACAATGTTTTTTTTTTTCTGCTGATGATTTTCGTAGCGAAAAGGTTGAGAAACATTTGATTAAGTAACACAACAAATCGCAAAAAGTTGCAAAATTATTTTTGGTCAAAACAAAATCATTATGTTTTTTGCACGTGTTTGTACAATGGGAGAACATATCTATGTAGGTGTGAGCTATGCAATTTTATTTTATTAATAAGCTTTAAAAAATGAAAAAATATAATATATTCACAATGTTTTTTTCTACTTTTTTTTTATTAAACACGGAAAGTGAGATATTTTTTAAACATTTACCTGTTTGCAATATTCAAGGAAAAAATAATGTAGTTCATGGATATATGTATGTATTTTTTTTATAAGTAGCCATTGGTGCCTAAAAGTAATAATAAGGTACCTTCTTATGTATTTTAGAAATGGTAAAAATTGCGACAATTGTTGACAAAAACAAACACATCAGTTAGTTAATTTTATTTAATAAAAACGCGCCGTTTCTAACCTGTGAAAATGTTCCATTCAACTGAAAAAAATGGTCCATATAATTTAAGTATTCAGCACCGTAAAAAGAACTCAAAAAACATTTAAAAACAAAACGAAAAAAGGCTTTCGCGGCATTCCGAGAATTCAATGTCAGTAAACATAACAATAATATCATAAGGTTTGTCTCTTTATGACGAACAGGTTATACTCATTCCATCTCTCTTCAATGTCCAACATTCACATGAGTTGTTCTCTCTCCCACCAGGCCGGCGACCAACGAAAGGCTTCGTCGATCTTTTAGGCCGGAGAAGTACGACTCTTCGTTTTCAAGTCAGTACTAAAAAGTAGCTTAGTGGTTGAGCAGCGCGCAATGCACTTGCTGCAAGCGGTCTGAGATTTGTGTCCACCAGAAATAAATTTCAAATCGTATAATGATAAAAAGTTGATAATACGGAAAATTACTAAAAAGTGTGTGTTAAATTTACAAATACATAATTAATCATGATTGTTTGTAAAGCTTTGTTTTTCCTTGGTGTGTGGGGTGTGGTGGAGGGTGCCAATATTTTGGCACTGTTTCCCTTGGATCTGGCGACACACCATTTGTTCTTGTCACCAATTGTTAGAGAATTGGCTTTGAGGGGTCACCAAGTGACTGTTGTGACACCGATCGAGGACAAGAAACCGCCGCCGAAAGACTTCAAGCAGATTTTGGTGCCAAGGCAGTCGTTTTGGGATGAAGGTATGGTGCTGTGGAATTAAATAGTTTATTATTTGAACGGTTAACTTCTACAACGTCCCTATAGTGCTTGTTTGTCTTATCTCCAACCGAGGTAATTTCACATGAACAATGTGTGTAATGTGTATGTGTACAGCACCAATGTGTTTTTATAAATACCGGACGTTGATTGTCAAAATATTAAAAACAACCTCAAATTATCTTGTTTTTCTTGTGTCAGATTATTTAGAATTTGATTCTTAAGACAATTTAATTTAAAGGTCATCTTTGAATCAAGTGGTAGATAAGCCAAACAAGCACTGAGGGGACAATAAGGCACCAAGTTGGTACTATAATTTAAAAGTCAAATTTCTAATGGAGTTTTGTTCTATGTGTCAACGCTTATAACTTGAATACGACCCTAAACTCCCCCAAAAAAAAAAATAACCTCCTAAAGTAGTTGGATTTTGGAAATTAAAAAAGCACTTTATACTTACTATACACGTTAAAGAGTAGTTTGTACCAAAATGCATCACAAAGATGAGTGCGTCGTGTACACTGCATAATCAAGTTGATTTTTGTACAAAAATCTTGTAAATATTTCTAACCACTTTATAGAGGTACGTTTTTATATTTTCTCAGTCTGATCATTATGGTACTTAGTGTTTTTTAAAATAAATTATTTATGTACAAATATATAAGAAATGTGAAAACAAGACAATAAGAATATATTAAGAAAATTACATGATGAGGTTAAATTAACATAAAGTGTTAGCACGTGTTATTTCGTGCTTCCAAATGCTGCATGTGTATTTGCAAAGCATGAACCCCAATCTGAAATATAAATAGACTTTGTAAATCTTTCTGTTCCCTTTTTTTGAAACAGAACTAACTAACATTGGTAAAGTGAACCAATTTTTACAGTTCAACCTCGAACCAACCTAAAGAATATAATTATTTCAATATTTGAACTTTTTAAACTTCATATTATGTTTCTACCATGTCACGATAAACCGTTCGAAGATAACTCATCCACCCATGTAAAAATCGGTCACACGACAGTTCATCCACATGACTTTTCCGTCAACCACATTTCGGTCACGTACAATATATATCCATAAACAGCTCTTTCACAGAAAAAACTCTCGCAAAAAACACCTTTTTATAACACTGTTATTTTAATAATATGTATTTTTTTATGATGGAACTCTTTGTGGACCAAATACTGTATGTGACCGAAATTTTGTTGACCAAAGAGTCATGTGGACGAACTGTCGTTTGACATATTTGTCCATGGCCGAGCCGTCTGTGACTAATGGAACCGCGTCATACATATTAGAAAAAACGCCTCTATTTTTTACAGAATTTGCTATTTTACTACAAAAAAAGACATTTTAATAATGCTAATTTAAAAATCAACAACTTCAAAAGAGCACGAGCAATAAAAGATTTTGCTTTCCAAAAAATAAACGTCAGCGGTTCTAAGCGACACTAAAAATCGGTGACCGAAGCCAAAATGGAACATTAGTTTTTGTACAACTTTCAAAATTTTTCAACAGTATAGTTAACATTTTCTATTCAATATTTTTAACGCAGCAAACCTCGTTTTGCCTTTTTTACATTCTTCATCATTAGAAACCACAAGTAGACGTAAAAACTTGAAGTAAGAAGTGGCTGTCCCGTTAATGGAAGAATGAACTAAAATAATGTCAAGTACTAAGAATACTTCAAATTAAATATACTCATTTTGTACATTTTAGAGATATAATAATAATAGGAGGATTTATTTAGTGAGCGCTGTTTTGTGTGATTCACACCTCGATTAGATTAGATTAGATAAGACACCTCAAGAGCCCTCTGCGAGCTTGGTCGTCGCTGTAGAAAGCGCCAATTCTCAAGCAAGCCCCAGTTGTTGAAAGGTTGGATGGACCTTTCAGTGACCGGTCTTTGGTAAAGGTTTATGAATTTTTCAACCCAGCGATAGCCCTCTGCGTGTTTTGAGGTCACAGTTTAAAGCGCCAATTCTTAAACAAGACCCAATTGCTATAAGGCTGGATGGACCTGTGTTGATCAGTCTTTGGTAAATACAGATTTATATTTCAACCCAGCGGAGAGCATATATGAAAAATGGAAATCTTTTTGCGCTCCGCCGTGAATCGAACCCACTACCTTCCAATCACGAGTCCAAAGTGTTACCCACTAGACTGCAAACCGGTCTTGCTTGCAGAGGTGCTTATGATATGTACTAAGTAATTGTCATTATTTTTTTCGAGCGTCTTGTAGTTTTCAATACAAAAAATGTCAGCAGGCACGCGTAAGTTTGTTGCTGTCTGAACTTAAAACTTCTTGCACGGTATGCTGACTCAGTAACCATTGTGCTATTGACCAACCTACAAAATCAATTAAATGAAACTAAATAATAACAGTGTAAAACGTAACACAACCTAACAGATCAATTAAATAGAACAAAATAGTAACAACGTAAAACCTAACCTAACAGATCAATTATATGAAACAAAATAATAACAACTTAAATTTACCATTTCAGCTGACAAGCAGCATTCGATGCAAGATGGAAGATTCATAATCAACAATTTGGACTTTTACGACTCTCAAATCCTCCTGTGGAACACAACGCTAAAGATGAACGAAATTGTACTGAAATCAAGAGAGTTTCAAGAATTCCTCAAAACAGACAAAACACAATACGACCTGATAATCTACGAAATTATGTGCCAAGAAGTTTTCCTTATGCTGACCCAAAAATATAAAAACGTTCCAATTATTGGACTTTCAACAATCGGAAACTCACATGCAATCAACAACCAAATGGGAAACTCCCTTGAACTTGCATACGCATCATCAGAATTTAAAAGAATGCCAGGAAAACTGGGTTTCCTTGATAGAATGAAAAACACTTATGCCACATTTGGAATGCTGATCCAGAGAAGCAGGCTGCTGATAGATTGGCATGATGAGCTGGCAAAGAAGTACTTTACATCTCTGCCAGAGCCTCTTCTAAGTGTTGGAGACATTGAGAAGAATGTGACTATGGTTTTGAGCAATTCGCACATGAGCATCAATGTGGTGAGACCGAATGTGCCAGGAATCGTTGAAGTGGCTGGTGTCCATATTAAACCTCCACAAAAACTACCACAGGTATTTTTTGTTTTAGCAGTTGTTTTTCAAAATGAATACAAACAGAACTTTTTATTTTATAAAAAAGGTTTTACCTCAAGAATCTGATATTCTGTCTGTCTTTATTTATGAACATAGCTTAGATCCAACTTAGAGTGAAGTATTTTTTCTATTTATGAAAAAATATTACATAAATATACATCATTTTAATGATATTTTCCCAAAAAAAACTTGTTTTTAAGCACTTTTAGTCCCTGAACGTATTACGAAAATTGAATTACTTACACATTCACATTCAAAATGTAAATTGTAAGTAGGTAGTATTTTCTTAATTTGATCTCAAGATTAAGTTTCTTACACGAAGAAAAGTACTGATTAATTAATGGTTTAAGATGTCACTAAGTAGATTCTGAATAGAAAATGTTAATGTTTTCATAGCGGTCAACTCAAAGTTGACGCGTTAAGTAAACTTGAAAACCCGTATTCATAAAATAAGATCGACAAACATTACGTTAGACGTTAGTCCACGTTTCAACAAACATATTTCATAATTTTAGCGATGTTTTAACTGTTAATTTGATCATTGTGAATAACGTGTTGCAATGCTGTGTCAAACATTTTCTATTTGCGAAGATTTTTAAATATTTAATGTGTTAATATAACACCAAGGATAAAATATTTAAAACAGGGATTTCAAAAAAAAAGTTTACAAATGGGTGGTCTATTGATTGGATTATTATCAAAGACGGAAATGTAGGATTTTTCAGAAAATGAGAGAATTACCTTAATGTGTTTCAGTATTTAATTATTTCACTTTCCATCATTTTTGTGTTCCTTGACTAATAAGTTGGTATGAGGCTGACCCTTCATGCTGTAAAAACTAGGTTCACTTTTGCCAATGCCATCCCGGTTTCAGGGAATAGAGGCGGGAGTTGCAAAGTGTACACATGCAGCAAGTGTAAGCGCGAACTTATATGTGCCTGCTTATGGTCATGCGTTGAATGCCAATATATCATTGCTTACTTACATTACAAATTATATATGAAACTCTCTATATTTCCATGATCTGCAGCGTTGGCTGCGGTTGATTAAGGAGGCCAAGCCCCACTCCGGGTTGTCGTGCCATTGATGATAATGATAATGCACATATGTTTATCTCACATTCAGTAAAAATGCTAGATTGCCATCTTGATTTTTTTACGAATAAAATACCTAATAACTACAAGATAAAAAACAAAAAAACATTGGTTTTGAATAGGAGTTGCCTTACACGGCCGGCTGATGATGCTGGAGAGTTGTTTTCCGGGATCTGTTGCTGTAGTCTGTGGGATCTGGAGCTTGAAGACGTTCCGATCACAGTTTCATCCAGATCATCTTCATCATTTAATTTTCACGCATAAGAAGCTCATCGTAGACATGGGCGAAACGTCCGGAATCTCCAGCTCTCGGCAACAGATCCCGTTAAGCAACTCTCCAACTTTTTTTTTGATTACTGTGAGTGTATTCAGTTCCACGACCGGTTTTGCAAACAAACCTTTTGCATCCTCAGATGGTAAAATAGTTACTTAGTGATCCAGAAACGGACTAAGCTCCCTGAGGATGCAAACGATTTGTTTTCGAAAGCCGTTTTCGAATCGTGAACTGATTATACTCACAGCAATCAAAACCAAAGTTATTTTATTTTTAACTTGTAAGATGGCGGACTACAAAGTTAATGCCTCTACAAGCAATGTAATACCTAATTCTTTATTTTTAATATACTATTTTTCATTGTAAAGAAAATGTGCAAGCCGACAATTATTGTTTTTGTAGTTGCAGCAATAATAATTATTTGAATTTTATTTTACACGTTTTTAGAAAAAATAAATTTCAATGATAATTATTTTGTCAGCTAAATATTCTTAGAATATGTTACCTCGAGGGATTAGTTTATTTAAGTGAAAATACTTTTTTTAATATGATCACGGTTTCTTTTTTAATTCAATTATTTTTATCTCCAATCAGCTCAACTTAAACGACATATGAAGTATGCCATTTAATTTTCTTAGCTAAAAATGAATGTGGGAATAATATGCAATAATTAGTATACATGCAGTTAGTACTTATTTCATGTGCATCAAACATGCATGCGTTTGTTGTAAATGAGCATTTTCATAATGCCTTGAAACCATAAAACCTTGCCGTTATTTTATTTTGGTGTTTCAAATAAACACTGAACCGGGAAATCATTTCTGACACCCTCGGTGGGCTTCGAACCCGAGCTAACAGCATGGAATATGTATTTTTTTTAAATCTAGCAAAGGGATTTCTCCTAATTTATATGATTTTTATAATAGCAGGAATGAATAGAATCGAGACAAAAAAGTGAGAAAAAATTGTGACGACAACATGCTGGTTTGCAGAACAAATATTTATTTTCAATCCTTTAACGTCACCCCGCAGCGAGTATTAAAAAATACACAAAAAATAAATAGATTCACAGCCACCCCATTGGAGATAACGTGACAAAAAGTTACACTATAATTACAGATTTTCAGTAACTGTTTCATGCCGAAAGCTCGGGTTCGAATCCCACCGAGGGTTGTCAGACATGATTTCTTCAAATGTCTTTGATGTTTACTTCAAACCTTAAATAAAATACCGGCAAGGTTTACTCAGTCTTCACAAGAAATGAGTACTAGCCTCTTCGGGAGTTGGGAAACCCCCACTTCAACTGTAAAATAGATTTACTCGCCACATGCGATCCCTTCGGAAGGAACGCGCTTAAGAATTACACTGTATGTGTAGCTTAGTTGCTATTTTGCTTATCGGAAATCCGTTTTTCCATAGATGGGCTATATAACGAATGTGTCGAGATAAGTTTCATATATGATGCACACTTCAAAGTGTACTTTCTTCTGATTCCAGGATTTACAAAAGTACATGGACTCTGCCACAAACGGAGTGATATTGTTCAGTATGGGAAGTCAGCTGAAGTCATCTGAACTCCCAGATAACTACACCACAGCCTTTGTCAATGTCTTCAAGAAGCTAAACATGAAGGTCATTTGGAAGTGGGACACGGAGCATCTTCCAGGAAAACCTGACAATGTATTCATAGCTGCATGGCTTCCACAAAGCGATATCCTGGGTAAAAATACAAAATTTTGAATTGAAGAAAGCGCGGAAGGGGAAGGCCGAGGAAAGAATGGTTAGACCAAATAGGTGAGATTGCGAAAGAATGGAACCTGCAGAGTGAAAATAAGAGAAGAGTATGTATGAAAAAGGTGATGAATATTGAGGAAATGAAAGTGGTTTGTAAGGACAGAAAAAAGTGGAGGCGCATCTGCGGAGGTACCGGCCACCCCTAGTGGAACGGCGGCAGGATACAGATGTAAATGAGTTTTATATAGAACGACGTTTTTTGACTAATGGGTTGGTATGAGGATGACCCCCCATGCAGTAAGAACTTCTTTCACTTTTGCCAATATCATCCAGATTTTAGTGAAACGCAGCAAGAGATGCAATGTTTATGTTCTTGTGAGGTTTGGTTTATTCTGTATTTACATATGCTGCATGTGTAATTACGAATTTACGTGTGCATCCTGGTGGGCATGCATTAAATATGCCCCCTAAATATCAATAAACCTTTGTAATTAAGAATCAAGTTAGATGGATGAAAAAATTAAATAATAAATAGTTTTGTATATTAATTGCTAAACTATGGCCAAAGCTTTTTTAAGCGTGAAAGTTATAGAAGATGTCAAAAATGGACTCGGCACGAATTCCAAAGACGAAAAATTGTGACATCACACGGTGGGATTAGTAGGGAACAGGCCAACTAATGTTTTCTTATTTGTTGCCAAAGACCGTTGTTACACTAGATCTTGAGGTTTTTCCACTGAGAAAAAAATGCGACCAGACCATTACCAAATTTTTCATTGTTATTTTTATCATTCCATCATTCTTTATTTTCCAGCTCATCCAAATCTCAAACTCTTCATCACACACTGCGGAACATTCAGCTACCAAGAAGCAGTGTCGAGAGGAGTCCCCATAGTCGGAATACCAGTCTACGGAGATCAACCAGCCAACTGCGAAATGGCCAAGAACCTCGGCATGGGAGAAATCTTGCCATTCAATGAAATCAACGAAGAAACCATTCAGAGCACTCTGAATTTAGTGTTGAACAATGCGAGGTATCAGATGAAGGCTAAGAAGTTGTCGACTTTGTTTAACGATAGACCTATGACACCGATTGACACAGCAATGTATTGGATTGAATACGTCATCAGGCACAAGGGTGCTGTTCATTTGGATTCCCCGGCTAAGGGGCTAAGTTGGTACGAATACTACATGGTTGATGTGACTGTGGTGTCTGTAGTGACTGTTTACTACACTTATGTTATTTTGTCTTGGATGTTTTTCAATGTGGCTCTCAGGAAAAAGATTGAAAGGGGGCATCTGAAAGAATTGATTGAGAAACAGAAGAAGGCGTAGTAAGAACGCTTTCAAATTGTTTAATGTATTTTTGTTTCATTGTTACCCGTCAATAATTGTTTTATCGAAAGTGGAATAACTTGATTGTTGTCAACGGGGTCCATTGATTTTCCTTTTTGGTGATGTTCGTCATAGAAATAACAACTTTCAGGGCTGTCTGCTACTCATGTACTACAAAGCAGAGCTCTGTAAAGGCCCTTAAAACTACGGTTGACGAGTATTTACTCTGGATTACTTTTTTCACTGAAATTATGTTAACCATCTTCGTCTTTATTTGTAAAAATTAGTTTATTTTATTAAGAATATTTTGTGAAGTAGTATAAATATGTAGATGTTTTTTTTTCATATTTCTTGTAGAAATATTGAAGCAAATGAATGAATAAAATTAAATAAAAATGTATTTAATATTAAATCATTTTTTGGACCATTTTTTCTTATGCCAACCTAATTCTTCTTGAGGAAAATAAACCCACGTTTGTTTTTGTATAAAATTGAATAAAATATCCATTTTTTTTTTTTCTTACTTTAGATTGTATATTTTTTTTTTATTCTTGTTAAAACAGAAAAATCATTTTCTCTCATTCCTTGAATCTGAATACCATTGAAAATATTGTCCAACATGCAATAAAACAATAGCATACTTTTTAAAAAAAAAAAATCGCAACCCACTCGCAAACACAAAAGATAAAAAGTAGACTGTGCAAAAAAAGCGTGGACACAAAAACCTGAAATCCTGTGGAACTATTATTTTTCGCAATTCCCCAATATTTGCGAAACCAGTTAACTATACAAGTACTTGCTGAAATACAGGGTGGACTGCAAGTCTCTTCGCATTTTTTTTTTTTAAAAACCTGTACCACCAAAAAAAACTACTGAGTAAGCCGTAAGGAATGGCTATGGAAAAAGGAGAAGGTAATATTTGTAAGGATAACAACTATGAAGGATTATGTGTCTTTTTTAACAGCAACTTTCATCGTCTATCAACAGTCATTCCGTCACTTGTATGATCAAGGGGAAAAAACCGTCGGCATTTGAATTTGTGGTATTGAAACAATCGCAAGTTCAAGCACCGCCTGCGCCCTGTCCTATCGACATCAATTTTAACCCTGGCTTAACAGGCATCATTGGGTAATTATAAATTAATTATTAATAAAATCTTAAATAATGAATTTTTGATTGATAATATTAGTTTCACAAACCAATATGTTTTTTCTTATTCGATTAGCAAATATGTTTCCTGAATAAGTTGACGGATGATGATGATGATGATGATGGATGACTTCTTTCCTGTGGCGCCATTTAATGGTCCAGGACCATCTCAAGGGCGCCATAAAGAGTCTAATGGCAATATTTAATTGTCAATAATATTTATTTCATAAAATAACTTAGTACGTTGTAGCTCATCCTTAATCGTCGTGCAGAAAAGGTGACTCGTTAAAACGTTGGCTACGACGCCAGAAAGACGTCGAGAATAAAATAAGGTTTCTCAAAAGGGTTTGTCTTATATCTAAAAGTACAATTATTTTTTCAAGTGTTTTTATCATTTGATTATTTTTTTTTGTCATTTCAAATGTTGACGCGCTGGTGGTCCACTCTGTACAAGCTCAAATCTGCACGACTGTACGTCGTTTCCGCTCGTAGACGCTATGTACAAATTGCTAATGCCAGGACAAATATTAGCCGGAGCTAAATAGACAGTAAACTATCCCGGGCCGGGATTTGAACTCGCTCTCTCTCTCTTTGGCCAGCCAATTACCCGGAACTATCATGCGAAGTTTGTATTTCAATACCGGATTTTCTAGCTCTCACCCAAACCGCAAACTGAAAATGTATACTAAAGTTTAAGAGTTGAAATGTGGGGATGATAATTGAAATGTTTGGCCTATTTATGTCGGCCAGGTTTTAAGGAATACGAAAGTCAACGTCGGGGGTCCTAAAAAGACACTAAATAAAATAGCATATTTTATCTTTTTTTTTTGTCGGTGCTATGGCCACGGCGGTCAAGACACTTGTTGTTCAGCTAGCGTAGTTGGTTCAGATAACGTTGGTTCGAGCCACGGCTGGCCCCTTTGACCGGTGCACTGTAATAAGGGGAACCTGTTGTGCACAAAAAAAAAAAAAAATAACATTGACCCTGGTTCAGATGTCGTAGCATGCACACAAGCTTCTGCTTTCGCATGAAGACAACTAGCCAGGCAAAATAGGTTGGTGAATTGCATTCCTCTCACAAATTTATTTATTTAAAAAAAAAAAAAAAAAAACATTTTGCCAGGCTTTTTGATGAAAAACGGAAGCCGGTGTAATGAATTCGATTTAATTTCCAGAAAAATGTTCTTTAAATGTATATGACTTCAATTATATGCAAAAATGTCACATCAAAATAATACGCTTTAAAAATAAACGTAAAATTTTAGGCACATTTTTCTCAGCCTCGCATTAAGACGTACAAAGCATTTTTATCGTAAGATTACCTTATTTATTATTAACGTACATAAAATTCACACAAGAATTCTCACTCAGCATAATTCAGCGTTTCTTTGAAAGGGACACATAAGAGACGACATCTTACGCTGAGTATAAAAACTGCGTACATAAATACTCAACAATCGCGTAATCAGAAAATGATATAAAAAAACGGCGCCTTTGTGAGGGTTTAACATTTCATACACTTACAAAATTCGTGGTACATTCAAGGCGCATAAGTATCCTAAGTAAATAGCTGAATTGTACGTCAACCATATCGTTTAATAAAAAAATGTATACAAACTAAAACTGCACTTTTAGTAACCGTTTGCATTTCAATACGTTTTTTGGTAAACGTCATGGTTGAGTTTATATACTCTTGGGAGTGAACAAGAAAAGTCTATTGAAGTGGTAAAAAACCTCCACATACTCTGCCACAAACGGCTCATTACAATGTACATTTCCTTCTCAAGTGATATAAAACTCGAATGTGGTCTTTTCTAGCGGCTTTTTTTCTACTCGGAGCGATTTCGCAACCGCCAGAGCTGCCGCCCTAAAAGTCTGCCCAGATGGAGCGTTTTACGCGCGAGGGCTTTCCCGCGTAAACACTCGCGCGTTCTCCAGATACTAGAGCTACATACATCCCGACCAGATGATGCCGCGTTTCCTCACTCGCGCGTAACACGCGTCCAACACATCGGAATCTCACGACTCACGCCGGAGCGAGGTGAGCGGCTCGAGCATCGGTGTTGCGTTCAGTGGTACGCACGAGTCCTTAGCACGTACTTGACGAAACTGAACTTTTTATGACTCGCGCGTAGGAGCGCACGTACAACGCGGTATCTGGATGCAATATAAATTGAAACGCGCGTATGCGCTCGCGCGTAAAATGCTCCATATGGACAGGCTCTAAGGTAAGTGAATAGAGCAATAAAATATATGATTTTGTAGGGGTGAGAGCCAATAAAGAGCTGGCTGTATGTATGTATGTGTTTACCTTTGCTACGCTTGGCGCGTTGCAAGGTTTTCCTATTGAATATCCACGCACGGTTACAGAATAAATGGTCAACTGTTGACATCGATTTAAGACATTGCCACCTAAGTGCTAGTGTCCAATAGAGGTAATTTCTGATGAGCAATGTTTGTAGGTGTACTGGATCAATGTGTCTTATAAAAGTTGGAAATTGATTTTCAAAGATATTTTAAGCAACCCTTACATCATCGTATTTTACCTGTTTCTTACTTAGCTCAGATTATTTAGAATGTGATTCTTAAGACCATTTCATTTAAATGCCATCTTTTGATCATTTATTAGACAAGCCATACAAGCACTGTGGGGGGGGGGAACAATAAAGCAGTCATCGGCATGCTTGACTATGCCATTTCAGCATGTGGAATCTATTTATTTTTCCAAATAAGGCATGCCATACAGTTATCAAGGGCTTAATAGAAAGTCCCTGTTTGAGAGTTACAGATTGTATATGCCTGACTACTTCATCCAAGGGTGAGGACATGACTTATGCTTTCATGTACTGAAAAGCCGTACAGATGTTGTGGCACAACAACCTGTGATTCGGTATGCAAAGCTCTTAATCAAGTCTAATCTAGACATTTTTCATGCGTGTTGCTTTGCTGGGAGCTCCATACTATAATGTATAATCTAAGATGCAAGGATAGATTCATTTTAAGTTTTCAAATGCATGCCCACAAACAAACACGTGTAGTTCTATAATCTATAATCTAAGTTGCAAGGATATATTCATTCAAAACTCTCAGATGTATGCCCACAAACAAACACGTGTAGTTTACGTTTACAAATGCTGAATGTGTACTTATGTACAAATAAAATCCAAACCTCAAATGAACATAAGCCCTACAACTTTTGCCGACCTTCCCTGACACAGGGGTGACATTGGCAAAGTTAACCGACTGACTTAATTCTCTATTACGTTGCCAAATATAGAAGCAGAGATAATAATACATCACAGATTCACACAAAACAGTGCTGATCTAAAAAAACTAAGCATGATGATTTTGATTTTTTAATTTTTAAAATTTTTAAGATTAAAATTGTTTGCAAAACACACTTCAAAACGACTAAATTTTGCTTTTTTCGCACCCCCAAGCAATGCAAATACTGTCTTCAGTTGCTCGAACTGCATCGCTGAAGTCTACCGTACTCCAACACCACATACGAGACGTTCACAACCAAACGCGGCAATGTAGTATGTTTTCCAAACAATGAAAAAAAAATATAGAATTACACAGAATATTTTTTTTCATCATTTCTCTATATTTAACTAATTTCCGATAAAAATCCTAGATCGCCGTCTTTGGTACTTCAACACCACAAATATCGCGCTCAGTACCAAAAGCGGCAATCTAGAATTTTACCCAAAAATGCGATAAATGTATCTAAACGTAGGAAATTACTTTCTCATCATTTCTATGCATTTATCTGCTTTTCGAAAAAATCCTAGATTTCCGTCTTTGATTCGATACGGCAACATATTACGTATTCAGCATATGTGTGAAACGTACCGGCTTATCTTTTTACGTAACTGGCTATAAATTAGTTAGAACGTATGGCCGCCGCGTCGTCTTTTTGCTCAGTTTAATATCTTCAGGTTCGTGGGGTGGTTTTGAATTTATGAGGGTGCATTTAGACGGCTATGTTTTTGGGGAGTCAATGTTACCTGAGATGTGAGACCACTCAATATTTCTGTAGGTGTATAAAAGCGTTGTCGTTTAATTTTTTGCAAGGTTTATTGAACTAGATATAAGTTTAAAAAAATATGGTGAGAAATTAGAGTCACATGTGGTGAGTGGAGCCTATTCCTTTTTACAGGTAGAGGGGCCGGTCTTACACAAACCATTTCAAGTGTAGTGGGGGTTTCCTAACTCAGAAAGGAGTACCGTTTATACAGGCAAGACTCACATTTCGTGATCGATTTTTTTGTACACGTAAATTTTTCAACCCAGCGAATATCAAATTTTAAAAATTAACTTCCTTGACTTATAGGTTGGTATGCGGCTGACCACGCATGCTATAAATAATGGTTCATTTTGCCGATGCCACCCCTGTTTCAGGGAAGGACGGCAAGAGTTGCAGGGTGTATGCCCATTTGAGATTTGGGGTTTTATGTTGTAGGTACACATGCGGCATGTGCAAGCTGAACTTGTACGTGTCTGCTTGTCAGAATGCATATAATGTGAATCCCCAATGTAACTTATCTTTGCAACTTAGATTAGAGATAAGATAAAATTAGGACTTGTTTTTTTGTACTCCACCGGGAGTTGACTCACTAGATTGAATTCCAGCCTGATTTTGTAACATTCCTTTTTTGAAGCTCTATTTTATGAAGACTTCAAATCGAAAACCTCTTATTTTCTCTTACCGAACCGTTATGAATGATGCGATGAGATTTTCCACTGAGCTGACCCATTCTTCCCTTGCATTGGGTCAACCCTCTCAGCCTTATAATTGTGCCCCTAACATGGCCATGAATGCAAAAGAGGGATGAATTTGAAATTGATTTTCCTGGTATGAGGGTCAAGCAGCCAGTCAAGTGGAAGGACCCTTCTCAGCAAGTGGCCCTAGTTGTACCTAGAGGCCCAATAAGTTGTAATACGGTGTAAAATATTATATTCAAAAGAAATTGGACGTAAAAAATTAGCAACAAATTGAGTTAGGCAGGGTGTCTTAAATCCATAATCTCAGTTCTCATCCTACCGAGGGTGTCAGAAATGATTTCCCGTTTCGGTGTACCAGGAGGAGTTGCCAGGTTTATGTTCATGTTAGTTTTCGTTTATTTTGTATGTACACATGCAGCATGTATAAGCGTGGACATATACGTATCTGTTTGTGAACATGCATTAAAATATATGAGCCTTATATGTCACTATGATTTTAGGTTCTTGTTACTATATAAAATGTATTCTTTTTTTTATCGGATTTTCTAAATTATGTTTTTTCGTCGGGCAAATTACATGTCGTAGGTCCTTAGCAACTATTTCCAATTAACCAGGCGCGTGCATAGGGTAAAGGAAAATACATTTCAGAAAAAAAATCCCATTCCATCGACGCTAACGATGACTACAATCGGACATAAATTTTGAATTTCAAATCCGAATATTAAGCTTAAATGGTTCCTTACCATATATTGCCTATCTATTAGGCGCATCTGCCTGTATGGGATGCACGCCCCTGTAACTTACAGCTTTTGTTCGAACAACGCGGAAGTATGACATCACAAACTTTTGATGGTTTTTTTGCTAAAAATATCATTCAGTATTCACGCAATGCAACTAAACTACACACATAGTGTAACTTCTTGCCGCTTTATCCCCGAACGGGTCGCATGTGGCGAGTTGAACCTATTTATTTTTACAGGTAAGGGGGCCGGCCTTACGCCAACCACTTCAGTTGAAGTGGGGTTTCCCAGCTCCCAAGAGGGCTGGTACTCATTTCTTGTGAAGGCTGAGTAAACCTTGTGGTATTTTATTTTGGGGTTTGAAATAAACACCGAAACGGGAAATCATTTCTGACACCCTCAGTGGGATTCGAACCCTAGCTCACGGCATGGAATGCAAGCACTCTACCAACTGAGCTATCGACCGGACTCAACTCTCCAAATACATTGAAACTGTGTAAGACTGTAAGCTTAAACGGAAAATATCCTTTCTTCATATTTCTGGGTATATGATAGTAACGGCTCCCATCTTTAACATTATCCGGCGAGTTGTACGACCACTTACTGCGATGCAATTCAATTGAATCTTACCTTTCATGGCGCCCAAGTATAAAACAATAAGTTTAAACTCGATCATAGCGTTTAATCAAAAACGTAAAGAGACCAGTACCCTGAGTACGAGTTGCAAAACTTGAATAAAGTAAAGTTTACGGAAAGTATTAAAGAGTGGTTTTCCCCAAAATCTACCGTTTTTGTTTGTTTTAACTTGATTTTCTTCATCAGTGTAACTCTTTTGCTAAGACCATAAAGTGTAAGAAAGAAAAATGACAGATTTTTGGGAAAATCACTCTTTAATACTTTACTTTACTCAAGTTTTGCAACTCGTACTAAGAGTCTTGAGCACGCACGAGGGGCTTATGTTCACTTGAGATTGGGTTTTTATGTCCCAATATGTAAGCGCGAACTTATACGTGTCTTCCTATGAGAATGAATCTTAAATGAAACATTTTTTTGCAACTTAGATTATTCCTTGACTTAAAGGTGAGGCTGACCACCCATACTGTAAAAAAAATGGTTCACTTTGCCAATGTCACCCCTGTGTCAGGGAAGGTCGGCAAAAGTTGTAGGGCTTTTGTTCATTTGAGGTTTGGGTTTATTTGTAAGTACACATTCAGCATGTGTAAGCGCGAACTACACGTGTTTGTTTGTGGGCATGCATTTGAGAACTTTATATGAATATATCCTTGCAACTTAGATTATAGATTATACATTAGGTACCTTTTTAATTTAAAAAATACAAATTTTAGAAAACTCGATGACTTTGTTGCCTCGTAAAATTTATACTTGCATACTTCAATATAACCCCAAGAAGCATAAATTTTCACGTTTAAACTTAACTATAAAGCTTAATCAATAAAATGAGTTAACTAAAACACTCACCAGGGACGCTCTTTTAGTTTGCATACAGTTTTTGTGCAAACGCTCTAGTTGAGTTTAAACAAACTGTATACTCGGAGAACAATTGTAAAATATTATTGCAAGCGATAGTTCTAAAGTATGCATTGAATAGAGATCGGTCGGAAAATTAAATTTTACATCTTATGGAGTATGAATGTGATACTTTATTTGAGGTTATAACGCCGTAAAAAAAGGTATGAATTTTAAAGTTGAATTTTGAAGTATCATACAATACAGCCCGGTCGATAGCTCAGTTGGTAGAGTGCTTTCATTCCATGCCGAGAGCTCGGGTTCTAAATCACCTGCTGCGTCAGAAATGATTTACTGTTTTGATATTACTTCAAACCCAAAAAAAAAAATACATGCAAGTTGTACCTAGTCTTCACACAATAAATTAATACCACCCTCCTACAGAACTAGGAAACCCCACATCAACTGAAGTGTTTAGAGTAATGCCGCCCCTCTATCTGTAAAAATGAACAGGTTCACTTGCCACATGCGACCCCTTCGGGAAAAAATCGGCGACGAGTAACTCTATATGTGTAGCTAAGCAAAGTTTTAAGCGATGTTTATTTCAAACCTTAAAATAAAATACCTACCGGCAAGAGTAACTCAGCATTCATAACAAATTGGACTCACTCGCCACATGCGACCTTTGGGGAGAACGCGGCAAAGAAAGGAACACTGTACGTGTTGCTTAGTTGAGTTGCGTATACATTGTTTTAAAACTTTGATTTCTGAGTTGTATTTCTCTCAATCACTGTAACTGTGACAGTCCTTACACACTAGATGCATTTCGCTACCACTCTGCCAGGTTTGTTATGGTTTTTTTTCTGTTCCATGCTTTAAAGTCAAATATAGGGACGCCCATGCCAAGAATACCTGAAGGACCTGTTGGTGGACGTGCGCTGCTCATCATATTATGCAGACCTTAAAAGAGCCACGCAAGACAGGGAAGAATGGAGGAGAAGAGTGAAAGAAATTGCTGCAAGCCAATCCCTGGATTGAAACCAGAGAAGAAGAAGATGTATGTGAAAGCGTACACACAGTTTGTCCAGTAGTCGATAGACAATCCGGGAAAAATGCGCTGTGTCTGAAAAGGCCCTCACTCTGTTACCATTCCACTAGGGGTAGCTAAATTTTAAACATCTTCATTTGTGATGATAATCATATAAGAATCAATGACCCCTACCTGCACCAGGTCCCCATAGCTCGCGCCAGCCGCTGTGAAATTCAGGTGGCAGATGAAGGGCAGCTTATCCTCTCTGGGACGTCTGATCTCCAGCTCGTAGGTCCTGCCAACGTCTCCGAAGTACGTCCTGTTGCAAGCTGAAACAAGGAAAATGGAACGATTATAAGATGTTGCCATCGTGGAGGTGAATGTAGGCCAGCCCTTATGGAGTGCTGTATTTGTCTATTCTGTCTTTTGACGATCAAATAGTCGACTAAATGTTGATGAAAGCAATAAATTTTAATTATAAATTGTAGGAAATAAAATTAACATGCGTTTTAAAATTCGATGTGTTAGTCTAATTAGACATAACAGAAAAAAAATGTAGCTCATATTGTCATCATCTTTACGCTGAAGAAGCCTATCGCAGGCATGGGCGTAACATGCAGAAGTTACAGCTTTAATTGAACACGACAACAGATGCCGATAAGCAGCTCACCAGAGTCAAAAACTTATTTCAAATTTTAATTTTTCAAAATAAAATCTCGCCAGAATTGAGCAGGGTAATTAGTTGCACCTATTTATTTTCACATATAAGTGGAAAGTAACACCGAAAAAAATAGGTGAAAGAGTATGCATGTGTTCTTTAACTTTACTAAATTGAAGATCTCTTATTGTAAAAAAATGCATGAATAAATCCTAGCACTTGTTTGAAAATCATGTCCTAACACCTCAAATTTGAACTTAGTATATGCGCTTACAAAGTAAAAAGCTCTTTCAACAGAGCTATCGAACGGACTAGATTTTCCACTACCCAAGAATTCTTAGAGTAAGTGCAACCCAAACATTATAAGTATATTTTAAAATCGATTGTTAAAACACCGTTATATCCACTCGCTCAAACCCTTCTTGTGAACATTATAAATTCACGAATCTTGTACCGAACTCCCGTCTCTCTTTTAAAGCGGGCGCCGCCGTGCTAACACGTCTGCCCTGTAAATAATCGTTACGCCGAGATGTATACGGCGCGATCAAACACGCCCGCCTAATATTTGTTTCAAGTTTGGAATGCGGCGAACACGTAGAGTGTAATTTAGCTGTATCTTGTATGTACACACGTGGTCCTGTTCTGAACGATATGAAAGAAAACCAATAATATATTTTTTTTCAATTTTGCTTTGTCAATGTCACCTCTGGTTCAGGAAAGGACGGCAGGAGATGCAAGGTTTAGCTTCAATTGAGACGTGGATTTTTATATTGTCTGTGAACATACATATATCGCACTTAGCAATTTTTCATATTCCAAAGGCACTCCTTTTGGAAAAAAAACTTTGGAATGACGTTTTAACGAAATCAGTGGAATAAAACAAGTTTTTCATTTAAAGTTCATAAAATTATTCATGTTTTTAATCAAATATTTAAAACCATCTACGCGTCAACCTGTTAAAAAAATATATCTAATCTAATCTAATCTAAGCTGCAAAGATATATATCATTTAAGATTTATACTAAATGCATTCCCACAAGCAGATATGTATAATTTCGCGCTAACACATGCCGCATGTGGACCTACAATATAAAAACCCAATCTCAAATGAACATAAGCCTTGCAACTCTTGCCGTCCTTCCCTGAAACAGGGGTGACATTGGCAAAGTGAACCAATTTTTATATTATGGGTGGTCAGCCGCATAACAACCTATAAGTCAAGGAACATACATGACAAATTACATTTTTTAAAATCAAAGAATAAAAATAACAATATATACATGGACATAAAAAACTAAATCATAAAACCAAATTCACTTTAACAAACCCTAGCCGCCAACATCACAGATCAACCGCCATTTCTTTCTATCCTTGCATACTTCTTTCATTTCCTCCAGAGTCATAACCTTCTTCATACAAGCTCTTCTTTTATTATGACTCTGGATATTCCATTCATTCGCAATTTCGGATATTTGGTCCATCCATACCTTTCTCGGTCTTCCTCTACCACGACATCCATCTATTCTACCAACATATACTTTCTTCGTCAGTCTTTCCTCATTCATTCTCTCCATATGCCCAAACCATCTTAACAAACTTCTTTTAATCTTCACTTTCACACTTTCTTTTGCACCACATTCTTTTCTTACAAAATCATTCCTCACCCTGTCACTCCGTTTTTTCCCAATCATACTTCTTAGAAAGTCCATTTCAACAGTATGGACTTTACTAATTTCACTTTCATTCACCGTCCAGGCCTCGCTTCCATACATCAAGGTGGGTAAAAGTATGCCACTGCGTACCGCCAATCGAGCATTTTTAGAAATGTTTTGATTTTTGGCGATACAAGCTGTGGCACCCAGTACACACCTGCCCTTCATTACTCTTCTTTCAAGTTCACCTGTCATTCTTCCATCTTTCTCAAACTTACTTCCCAAGTATACAAACTCATTTACCACATCAACATTCATTCCGTTTATTCTAAATTCGTAGTTCGTATTTTCTTCATTTCTTTCAAAAATCAAAACTTTCGTCTTACTTGCATTCAATTTCAAATAATTACCTAGCAGAGCTTCGTTCAATCTAGAGAGCATCGTTTGCAATTCTACTGCTGAGTCCGATACAAGAACAGCATCATCCGCATACAGTAGAACACTCACTTTGCTCTCTCCTATCATTAATCCACAATCATCAAGTCTAGCATCTCGAACACACTTGTCCATGACTATGTTAAATAGCCATGGGCTCATCACACATCCTTGCCTTACACCCTTAAAAACTTCAAACCATTCACTATACTCATCATCAATACGAACACATGCTGTACTATTTTCATAGTTTGCATGCACCGCACCTAGGAGAGCCCCATTCACTCCGTATGCTTTCAAAACATCCCATAACATACCTCTGTCTACTGAGTCAAAAGCCTTTTCCAGATCTACAAAGGCCGTGAACAGCTTCCGCCTCACCGACAATTGTTTTTCAACAAGTTGTCGTAGAGTAAAAATCTGATCAACACAGCCTCTACCGGCCATAAAGCCGGACTGTATATCGGAAATCCTTTCACTAGTAGTCAGAATCACATTTTTTATAATCACCTTACAGAAGACTTTTCCTGGTATACTGAGTAGACTGATTGGTCTGAAGTTCTGACAGTCTTTTTTGTCCTATTTTGTTATATGTCCTATTATTGTATATTATTTTGCTAACTTTAGTATTGCTTATTTTAAAAATATTTGCATACGTTTCTTTCATGACACGTAAATTCACTATTAAAACAGAAGAGTTAGAAATAGTTAACCATTATAATAAAAATGGTATAAGTATGCTTGAAAAATACATAACTGATTCCCATAAAGGTAATGCTTTGAATTTTGAAAATGCCACCATAAAGAAATTTGCAACAAAGGCATCTGGCGTTGGATGGACGAAAATTGAACAATTTTTAATTTCTGTAACGACAAATCAAATCAAGCTCAATGACAAAAAATATTTTTATCTTTTAATTGCACTAGTTAAATGAAATATCTAAACCTAAAATTTATAACCCACTCCCATTTTTATTCATTCACCTTTCCATTCCCTTTCCATAATTTGACTTAGGTTCTTAGTGTGACATAAGGTAGATTTCCACTGGTTCCTCCCCTCCCTCCCACCCCGCCATCATTACTCTGAGTGGTTTCTCGTGAAACATTCTTATAAATTCATGGCAGGCAAATGGAGCGACCAGTATACCAGTCAAGGGTTGAGATTCCTAGGGGTGATTTTTCTCTGCGCGAGCCGTCAGTCCGTAGGTACAAACTATGTACGCCGCGCCGGAACGTGTTACATAATATACGGAGGGTGCGGAATATGCAGTTTTCAATTCAGTTAAGAGCATTAAAAATGTTTTTCAAATCTTTCCACCGCATTTCGTGACATTAAAATTTATGTTTTTACCACAAAAAACGTTTTTTTACTCTATTTTTTTTTTAATTTCAAATAAGATAAACGACAAATATTTTACTAAGTAACTTGTTAAAATGTTCATAATAGGAATTAGCAACGCAAATAATGGATTAAAAATATTTGTAAGCAACCGGATGAATAGGTGAGATTGCGAAAAAATGGAACCTGCAGAGCAGAGTGAGAATAAGAGAAGAGTATGTATGAGGAAAGTGATGAATCTTGAAGATATGCAACGACAGAAAAAAGCGTAGACGCATCTGTGGAGGTACCGACCCCTAGTCAAACAGTGGCAGGATACAGTACAGTACAGCACATCCTTGCATTTTAAAATATCCATAGATACCATGCTGTCGACACGTTTCAAGTTTATTCGAAGCAACCCTTATTACAAACAAAACTGTAAATTAAATAAATTGCACAAAAGCACACGAATGCCCCTCAAAGCAGAGAAATTTCAAATGCAGAACGAAATCTTGTAGATCACGATGTAAGGCGAAATTATCCATTTTCCCCTTTGGCAGGCAGAGCCCCACGTCTAAAACTTTTCGCTCAATAAATTTAGAAAAATTAAAACGTTCACTAGAGTTGCTGTTTTAGTTTATATACCTTTTTCGTAAACGCTGTGGTTGAGTTTTATGTGGAGTTTTTTTACTTGAGGTACAGGCTATAAGCACGGACTCCAATTGCCTTTGCCCCCTGCAGGCATTCTTCCTATATTTCTACTACACCGGGGCTTGGAGGGACGTGCCTGAAGGAACGGTGGCAACTTTTCAACTTTCAGCTTTCAACTTTCTACTTTCAACCAGTCGCCTCTTTCACGCCAGACGATTCTTTCTTCTTTCATTCTCTCTTCTGTAGAAATGACAGAGTTCTACTTGAGCAATTTTCGCTTTGTTTCTTCAGATGCATCTCACTGCTCTGATTAATTGTTTTGATTGGAAGCTGAAAGTTGTGGTCTTGCAACATAAACGCAGACTTATATTAATTAAGTTAAGCTATATTCGTGTCGCAAATATGTATTGACATTTAAAATTCATATTTAATGCCACAAGCAGGCATGTGTAAGTTCACGCTTACAAATTAATGCTGCATGTGTACTTACAAATTAAAAACCAAACCTCAAATGAACACGAACCCTGCACTTTCTGTTCACACAAAAACACCGCTCACCAAAGAACTCATCATAATATGTATTATTATAAATTTCTTTGTATATGTTGGTATGAGGCAGATCACTCGTACCGAAAAAAGTTCACGTTACCAATGTAGCCCGTGTTTCAGGGAAGGTCGTCAAGAGTTGCAGGGATCATATTCATTTCGATTGGTGCTTTTTTAATGTTGTAGGCGCAAACTTATACGTGTCTGCTTGTAGGAATATATGTAATATGAACCTTCAATGTTAGATATGTGTACAACATAGATTATGAATTATATCGATACCTTAAATGTAAAACTAAATAAGTAACTTGTTATGCTAACATGGGTTTGTCACACACTTTTTGCTATTTTTTACGAGAGAAAACAGTACAAAAGTGAGAAATTCATGTAGTTTAGAAGTTTTTCATGAGCTGCCTCCTATAATTAGTTCACTTACTATGAGGAGTTTAACCCAATAAAGAGCTATATTCATGATTTTTCAAATCAGTAAATCAGCACTGCTTGTGGAAAAAACAGTTTTTTTTCACAAACAGACAGATTGATTAAAATATTAATATTTATTTAATTATAAAAACAAATATTCTTACCATCAACAAATTAATTTTATGGTTTTGATAATTGAAGATATGATACAGATAGTTCCAAATTTACACAGATTTGGCAGTGCCACTTGCCGAAACTCGGCTTAAATCGCTACCCGAAACAGCTGAAGCAGAAAAGGCACGATAACGTCTCCAATGAAAGCCCACAAGCTGATAATGTATTGAATAATAGGCAGCTAATCCTTGCGAGGCAAGAAACAAGGGTCTATGGCTTTTTAGGCACGCCCCATGATCACTCATCTACGAAAGGTTGTCATCTTGGGAAACAAAAAGCCTTTGTCCGCTTTGTATCGTTTGATAAACAATTAATTCACTTGTCGATTCCCGAAAGCTCAGATTTTGTGAAGCTTACCGTAAGGTTGAGATAAGGTTTTTTTTGTACCTAGAGATTTACCGTATTTAAGGCTTTACGGTTCAGTGCGTTTTTGTCGGGTGTATTTGTGATAGAATATTGTTTGAAAAAATGAATACACCATGAAAAGGTTTTGTCGTTTTTTTAAAGCTCATGTTAGGCAGGTTAATATCTATATATTTTAGCATTTTTTACATCAACACCTCATGGATAAAACTGAATAAGTACTGATTCACTGATTTGAGACATCGAGGATACAACATTTTATTGGGTGTAACTTCTCAAGTGGACTTATTATAAGGAAGTGCTCATGAAAAAGTTCTAAACTATAGGATTTTTCTTCTATAAACGATTTCCCTCTTAAAAAGAGGGGAAAAGGTGCATTTATTTGTGAAACCCATGTAAGTTTCATATCTATAATCTATAATCTAAGTTGCAAGGATATATTCATTTAAAGCTCTCAGATGTATGCCCACAAACCAACAAGTGTAGTTCGCGCTTACAAATGCTGAATGTGTACTTACAAATAAAATCCAAACCTCAAATGAACATAAGCCCCACAACTTTTGCCGACCTTCCCTGAAACAGGGGTGACATTAGCAAAGTGAACCATTTTTTACAGTATGGGTGGTCAGCCTCATACCAACCTATAAGTCAAGGAATATGAATAATAAATTACATTTAAATATAAAAAAGAACAAAACCTTACAAAGAAATCTATACAAAAAAAAATCAAAAATTTCCTATGCAAAAAATGTAGCAAATGAATACACCAACATTAGAAATCAAGATTACAGATTAGCCGCCACTTCTTCCTGTCCTTGCATACTTCTTTCATTTCATCCAGAGTCATAACCTTTTTCATACAAGTCCTCCTTTTATTATGACTCTGGATATCCCATTCATTCGCTATTTCAGAGATTTGATCCTTCCATACTTTTCTCGGTCTTCCTCTACCACGACATCCATCTATTCTAGCAACATATACTTTCTTCGTCAATCTTTCATCACTCATTCTCTCCAAATGCCCGAACCATCTTAACATACTTCTTTTAATCTTCACTTTCACACTTTCCCTTACACCACATTCTTCTCTTACAAAATCATTCCTCACCCTGTCACTTCGTTTTTTCCCAATCATACTTCTTAGATAGTCCATTTCTACTGTATGGACTTTACTAATTTCCCTTTCACTCACCGTCCAGGCTTCACTTCCATACATCAAGGTTGGCACTAGTATACCACCGTGCACCGCCAATCTAACATTTTTTGAGATTGGTATAATATTATTTATTTAGTTTTAAAGGTATCGATACATAGGCTTTCAGAATCATTGGCGTATTTTTTGTCTTTTTAACAGTACCTAACGAAAACTATAACTTATTCCTGATAGAAGCGGCCTAAACTTCTACGGGATAGCTTTTAATTACTTTAAATAGTTCTTATATCCTTCTATACTTCTTTCATTCCTTCAATCAATGAACTCATATATAATCTTGTACAAGACCTTCTAGAATCTATAATCTAAGTTGCAAAGATATGCTAACGTTGAAAATGCATGCCCGCAAACACCTACGTGTTTACAAATGCTGCATGTGTAGGTACTTATAAATTAAAATCCTACCCTAAAATTAACATGCGCCCTGCAACTTCTGCCGACCTTCCCTGAAACACATTTGTGACATTGGCAAAGTGAACCATTTCTTACAGTATAGGTGGTCGTCCTCATACTAATTTTTAAGTCATGTGTAAATAATTAATGTATAAAATAGAAAAAAAAATGTATGTAATTATATTTCATTACATAAGTTTATTTTCAAACTGCCTTAATGCTTTTTCTTTTTAAAGAACCTGAAGTATAAGAAGACTTTTTTATTCATTTGGTTTGCTATGAAAACCGACAAAATGCATCCTTATAAAAGTTTGACGCCGGCCATTGCATTTCTCTTTACATTTCAATACGAAATTATAATAATAAAAGCTTAGCTCTTTCCGCGTAAAAAAAATCCTATTGAATATTTTATTCAACCCGTATTGTAAAGTCACAAGAAAGTTTGAATTGAAGTGTAATAGAAAAATGAGTTTTTATACAGTTTAAAACCATACTTTAATAAAAAAAAAACTAATAATTATTATACTTGTATTGGTAAGTATTATAATGTTGACATTAGTGCATTGCATTTCTCTGTTATGAAATTATTTTTCTTTTGTATCAGTATTATAAAAAAAAATGTTAAAAATATCGCCACTTTAAAGGTACAACTGAATAAGCGCTGATTCACTGATTTGAGAAATTGTGGATAATAATAGCATTATATTGGGGGTGACGTCTTATAGTAAGTGAACTAATTGTTTGATATAATTAGTTGCTTAGAATGTAGAAGTAAAGAATGAATAATTGTTGGATGATTTTTACATTTGTATAAAAAAAACAAGTTTCAGTCCATTTTTGATCACTTTTGGTGTTTTTTTAAAGATCATTTTTCATCTAAATAAAACATGTGGAATATTTTAGAGGAATGAAATTTCATGTTTTTTTGCAAATAGTTGATAAGGTTTTTTTTGTTTATGCCATGAAGAATTTGCGTAAAGGACCGATCATGTGAAGTTTGTTTTTTGTAAGTGCAGTTTTGTAAGTTTTTTGCATGGGTAATTGCGAACCTATGGATTATAAGCCTTTAGTGTCAATAAAGCATTGTAACTAAGATTATATATAGATAGAAAGATAGATAGCAACTTAAAAATACATCAGAAAACTTTTTTTTACTAAGCTAGTTTATCGATACCTGATTTAAAACTTTATAAAATGACAAAAGTTGAATGGATTCACATCGTACCACAAAACAGCTGAAACATGAAAAATCCCCATACCACATCGCGTGTCAGAAAAACTATGCATACCATCGGGGAAACTCAGAACTGAGCAACAAAAAAGAAAGAACAGCAAAGACGTTTCTGGCAGTCACTTGAGTCAAACGTGAATTTAAACACGTTTCGTACAAATGCGATTTCTTCTGTCAGCTTAGAATCTTTTACAAGGTTCCACGTAAAATGCTTACCATCTAGAATTGTACCACCTACAATTCTGCCACTTTGAATTCTAGAAATTAGGTTGTACAGTGAAGAGTGAAAGAACAGATAACGACGATTCTGGTACACGAAATTTGAACGTTTCATTAAAATATTATTTATTCTGTCATTTCAGGATTCCACAGGGTTTGAGCAGATTTTGATCACCTAAATTCCTACTATCTTGATATATATCCGGTTACTTAATACACCTTTAACTGTAGGTACTCCTTAGAATTCTGCAATTTAAAAGCCTAAAAAAGCGCCGATTCTCAAGCAAGACCCAGTTGCTGTAAGGCTGGATTGACCTTTAGTGACCGGTCTTTGGGAAAGGTATTTGAACTTTTCAATCAGCAAAGAGCATATTTGAAAATATAAATGGTATTTTTTTTTTTTGCCCACCGAGATTTGAACCCACATCCTTACATTTACGAGTCCGAGATGTTAACCACTAGACTATGGACAGGTCAACTTAGTCCAAGAATACAAAAAAAACCTTGTGATTTAATCCATCTTTTTTTAAATTTCTACGTCCTAAATTTTAACCAAATTCATTTCTACCAAATAAAATTTTACCCAATTTTTTCAAATTCCCCCAGATTTCTACCACCTCAAGACTTCTACGGTCTTTAATATTCCACATAAGATACAAAAACCTCCAATTATACCATCTTGATTTCCACCACCTAGATTTCTACCACCTAAATTTGTACGAACTAAAGTTCCGAACAAAAATTTTCTAACACTTAAGCACTTCTATTGTCCATAATCTACCAACTAATATAATCTAATCTAATCTAAGTTGCAAAGATATGTTACATTGGGGATTCACATTACATGCATTCTCACAACCAGACATGTACAAGTTTGCGCTTGCACATGCCTCATGTGAGCCTACAACATAAAAATCAAATCTCAAATGGACAAACACCCTGAAACTCTTGCCGTCCTTCCCTGAAACAGGGGTGACATTGGCAAAGTAAACCATTTTTACAGCATGGGTGGTCAGCCGCATACCAACCTATAAGTCAAGGAACATACACGACAAATGACATTTTTTAAATCAATAAATAATACTATATTTGGACATCAAAAACTAAAACGTAAAACAAATTTCACTTTAATAAACCCTAGTCGCCGATCATATAGCCAACTATCATACAAAAACCTCCAATTTTATCATCTTGTTCACACCACCAAGATCTTTACACCTAGATTTATACCACCTAGATTTCTACCACCTAGATTTCTAGCACATAGGTGTCTACTACATAGATTTCTCCCACCTAGATTTCTACCACCTATACTTCTACCAACAAGATTTCTAGCACATAGATTTCTCCCACCTAGATTTCTACCACCCATACTTTTACCACCTAGATTTTTACCCCTAGATTCACAGTGAAGGACTGTTCACTTGGACGCCTCGCTACGAGCGTCGCGACGCCGGAAACAAGGCCCGGAAGTACGGGGAATTTGAAAGAGTGTAAATTGGTGAAATTCACTTGTCGCCGCTTGGTTGTGCGATTTTAGTTTTTGCCCAATGTGGGGTCATTTATTTTTGCAAAGAAAAAAATTAAAAATATTTATGGATACCAGTGAAAATTTTGTCTTCAAAAATTGTTTTAACGCCATTCTTGATTATTTCAAAAACATGCTTTCGGTACTATTCATCGATAGCTCAGTTGGTAAATTGCTTGCATTTCATGCAGAGAGCTCGGTTTTGAATCACACCGAGGGTGTGAGAAATGATTTCCAGTTTCGGTCTTTATTTCAAACCCAAAATATAATATAGAAAAGCTTTACTCAGCCTTCACAAGAAATGAGTACTGGACTTCGGGAGCTGCAAAACCCCCAATTCAAATAAAGTAGTTGGCGTAAGACCAGCCCTTTACCTATAAAATAAATAGGATCCACTTGCCAGATGCAATATGTTCACAACAGTGATATTTATGTGCAATATTCTGCAAAATAAATAAAATGAGAAAATAACAAAAAAAAAATGAAAGAATATACTCTTCCGCAAGGAAAGGTTCCAATATATTTATCGGTAGCTTGAAGGGCGACTAGGTCCGCTCGACTGACTTCCTTCAGGATGTTCTGTCCTCCACACAATCTACCTGAGGCGAGCAAGCCAAGTGATTGCATAACCTGCGCTAACGCCTCAACGACAGTTTGTGTGCAATTCTTGTCGTATTTTTCCGACACCTAGTTACTATGTACTCGTACAAACGTGAAGTGTTCTAGGGAATATTTTACTGCAAATGTTTTTTCATGTTTAAATTTTTATAAGTCTTCAAGATTTACAAAGGCTTTATGCCAATCAACCGTTTGCTTAGCTAATAAGCTGGTATAAGGCTGGCCTTACTCTTGTTTCAGGAAAGGTCGGCGAGAGTTGATGGTTTAATTTTCATTTAAGATTGGGGTTTTATGTCAAAATGCGACATGTGTATCGTGTTTGTTTATTGGAAGGCATATAATTTTAATCTTAAAAAAAAACGCAACTAAGCTACACATAAAGTGTAACTTCTTGCCTGCGTTTCCCCAAAAGGGTCGCATGTGGCGCTTCGGGACCTATTTATTTTTACAGGTAAGGGGGCCGGCCTTACACCAACCAATTTCAGTTGAAGTGGGGGTTTCCCAGCTCCCGGGAGGGCTGGTTCTCATTTCTTGTGAAGGCTGAGTAAACCTTTGAGATCGAACCCTGGCTGTCGGCATAGAATGCAAGCATTCTACCAATTGAGCTATCGACCTTTTTACGAGCTTGATCATCGTCGTTTATCTTAATTACGGTAATATTTTTTTGCAAATTATTTTATAGATTACAGATAATAAACTTTTATTAAAATTATTATTGTTTCTTTTATAACAACTTCCTTTGCCTTCCCTAAGTCATCTTCTCAATGATAATATGGATTAGGTGTTTATTATTATTATTTCCTCGTAAATGTGTCTATGATACATACACAATCTTCTCTTTTGAATGATTGATACAAAAGTTCTCTTCTGTCAAACAAATAGCACTTTAAATGGTTTTCATCTAGACCAAAAATTATTTACGCGATAAGTTTTAAAAAGTAAAAAACACTGCGGTGTATAAAATCAGCTATTCTAATTCAGGACACGTAGAGCCTGGAACGGCCAGTTCTACGCGCTACGCCGTAGCACAAGTGAACTCTACGCTCAGTATAAAACTTGATTGAAAAAAGTGATTTCTCAAAAATTTAAGTAGCAGATCTAGTGAACGTTTTAATGTAAATGAATTTTTGGTAAAATGCTATTGTTGAGTTGAAACGTAGAGTTCTATACTTGGAGTATTTATTCTACGAATATCGTGGTTTTCCCACAGCTTCTACATTTTATGTGTAAACAAAACTAGACTGGAAGCAGGTACGGTCGGGTTGCGATAAAAGTTTTTTTCTGCTTGTTCGTTTTGTTATGAACAAAGTATTGTAATTTTAAAAACTGAAAACCGGACATGGGTTAAATATAAATGAGATTTTTTCTGAAATTGCGTCCACTGATTCTAGGAAGGTTTTGTAAGTTTTTTGTTTCAACGAGTCCTGCATATTTGAATGTGAGTTCAAATTCTGAAATATTTGTCGATGTAATTGTATAGCATGCTGCATCCTTTGAAGAGATCCGAAGAAGCTTAACACAGTAGTAACGAAACGCAAGGAATAATAAATAAAAAAAAAAAACGATTTTTCTTTTTTCTCATATCTTCCATAACAAAAATAAACGATAAAAAATATGAACAAAACGTGTTTATTTTAATAATATTTTGTGGTTGCAATTTCAACGTTAGTCATTTTTTTTAAAACTTTATAATTTATAAGACTTACAATAAACACGACTGATTTCTTTCATTACTGTCACTCTACTCTAGTTTTACTAAGACCATAAAGTATGATAAACAAAAACGACAGGTTTAGGGTAACACTTTTAAGTTGTTCACAAGTAGGGCTCTGTATAGTTGGGCACAGTCTGTGTTGCATGTGTTCACAGTGCATTCTGTACGGCCGGGAATATTGCAGCGCTATCGATTACGTAGCTTACTGTAATGCCTTGTATTTATGCCCGCGCTGGCTGCCAATGCATAATTTGTATGAAAGTCGAGGAATATTTTAGAATTCTGCGCGTGCATTTTTGCTATCTGCATGATTGTTTATGGCAAATTATTTTTGTTCATCATGCATTTGAACTAAATACACAGCGGAATACTTATAAAATGAAACGGGCCCTTAGTTTGCAGTTTAATTCTCATTTATTCAGTATCAAAGATTTATTTAAGATTCATATTACGAACATGCCTAAAAGCAAACACCAGCTAAATTATATTATAAAATCTATCTATAATCTAAGTTGCAAAGGTATGAAAACATAACACAAGCCTAGAAGCACGTGTAAGTTTGCGCTTACAAATGCTGCATCTGTACTTACAAGTTAAAATCAAAATCTCAAATGAGCATAAGCCCTGCCACTTTTGCCGATCTTCCCTGAAACATTGGCAGAGTGAAACATTTTTTACAGGTTGCTTGGTCAGCCTCATACCCTATAAGTCAAGGACTACAAATAATTAATTGGAAAAATGTCATGTGAGCCGAAAATCTAAGATTTTTTTCATATATCGCACGTTAAATAATAAAGAGCAATAACTCAAAAAACATGAATGTTGGGAAATCACGTTTGAAGTTCAGACATCCAGTACAACTTGTATGGGATGAAAAAGGCGGCCGATATTTTATCTCGGTCATATTCGTCCAAATTGAACGGCTGTCGCATTCTACCTATTCTTCTTGCACTGTTCTTGCGTTTTATTATAAAATCTCGATTTTCCCAATTTTCGAGTTATTTCTCTTTATTATTAAACGTGCGATATTATGAAAAACTAACAAGGAAACACTGAGAATTATTTTCTGATCATTTCTTTATATATTTATCTCATTTTCAAAAATATATAAACTATGAAGTTTTGTACGTAATAAGGTTGAAAAACACTGGTTTTGAATCAAGCATTAAATTCGGCATATTCAATCTAATTTGAAAATATATCAATACTTTCTTTAAAGATTAATGTTTAATTAATGCCCCCAAGTAGATACGTGTAAGTACACGCACAAAAACAAAGCTTACCAATAAATCATCCTAATATCAAACGTAACTACTAACTATTAGATTAGATTAGGCACGAACAGATCATCCTCAGTCGTCGTGCAGAGAGGGTGTCTCCTGAAGATGTTAGCTACGTCGCTATCGAAACGTCGAGAAACATTTAAGTTCTCTTAAAACGGTTCGTCTAATATCCGAATAAAAAAATAACTGTGTAGTTATTATATAGTTCTACATAAAATAAACTATTAACTATTTTCGGAGAAACACAGATTTTTCTATTCCAAAAAAGTAGATTTCCTTTGATTATACAAGCTGAGTAAACCTTGCCGATACTTGAATCGAAATGAGAAAACAATTTCGGCCATTCATTTATGAAACAATACCTTCAGCATCTCTCATTGTTTCCCTTTTCAGAGCCCTTACAATAATAAACGATTTCGATTCGGGGCCAATCATAAAATAATTATACTTTGTTTTGAAATAATTTGTTGGACGAAGCGAAAGGCGGCAACGGAATCAACACGAAACAGCACACCGAGTATAAAACATCGCGTAAATCTCACATGGATTACGTAAATCAAAAATGCATTAAATATACCACAGCACACCTAGAGAGTGATTTAGTTTTTGTACATTTTTTCGTTTTACGCAGTAGATGGGAGCTTTACGTAATGTTTTATACTAAGGGAAACTGGCGTAGCGAATCCAATTATACAGAAATCGAGTTAAAAAGTTTTTAGCTAAATTGATTTGTTCTACGCCAGCTACGAATCCGATCGAAGCCTCTGGAATATCTCACCTGAGAGTTGCTCAGGTAGAAGGAAAACGAATCAATGGACCGGCCTTTAGAAACGGGATGTGATGAGATAATAATATAAGAATTATTTTGTGAGCTCTGTTTTTGTGTGAATCACACCTCCAAAGCCTTCTGCGAGCTTGGTTGTCGCTATAGAAAGCGCCAATTCTCAAGCAAGATCCATTACTGTAAGGATGGGTAGACCTTTGGTGGCTGGTCTTTGGTAAAGGTTTTTTAATTCTTAACCCAGCGAAGAGCATATTTGAAAATATAAATGGTATTTTTTATTTATTTTTTATTTTTCAAACCCAAGACCTTCCGAAGCGTTAACATTAGACTACGGACCGATCAGGTCAGGAGATGTATGTAATAGGTAAATCTACATTTGACAACATTCGTGAGCGTTAATTTCTTTTAATTTAAGTTGCAAATACACATTAAAATTTAATGCATGCCCAAAAGCAGACACATTTTAGTTTGCGCTTGCACATGCTGCATGTGTAACGCAAACACAACTAAGCTACACATATAGTGTTCTTCTTGTTGGCGAATTCTCCCCGAAGGGGTTGCATGTATCAAATGAACCACAAACCAACCTTACCTGTATTTTATTTTGAGTTTGACATAAACACCGAAACTTGAGATCATTTCTGACACCCTCGGTGAGATTTGAACCCGAGCTTTTGGTATGTAATGCATGCACTCGTGTGTACTCACAAAATAAACTAAACCTCACTTTAACATGCAAATCTTGCAACTCCTGCCGTATTTCCCTAAAAGCAGGGTGACATTGGCAAAAGTGAACTAAGTTTTTACAGTATGGAGGAGTCAGCCTCATACCATTCTATTAGTTAGAAAATGAAATGAATTTGAAAAATGAATACTCATCTTTCAATTATTATTGGGAAGCATTTTTGGAATATGAAATTTAGAAATGTTAATACTGGCCAATCATTTAACAAAAATTGAAACCATCAAGTTGTAAGTTTTCTAGCGAAATATTCTGTTTCCAGCTTTTCCAAGTAATAGTCTATTTATTGTTTAATTAAAATTGATGATAATTTATTATGATTAAAAAAAAAACAGATTAAAATGATTCACATGAAAGTCGGTACAAAAAAAACTCTATGATATCTATAGAGAGCCCATTGTGATCAGTTGGCTGGTCTGTATCGACACCTTAAAGGTAAAACAGAATACGTGACAAATTAAGCTCAATGGGTTTCTTAGATAAATGCACCCTTGTTCCTATTTTCTACGAGAGAAATCACCAAAAAAGTGGGAAGGCCCTGTAGTTTAGAACATTTTCATGAGCACTGTCATATAATTAGTTCTCTACTATGAGAAGTTTCACACAATAAAATGTTTTATCCACGATTCCTCAAATCAGTAAACCAGCACTTATTCTATTTTACCTTTAAGGTGACGATATAATCTATAATTTATTATCTAAGTTGCAAAGATATATAAAGTGTAAGATTCAAATTCAATGAATTCCCAGCAGTAGACCCGTATAAATTCGCGCTTACACATGCCGCATGTAAACCTACAACATATGAACCCCAATCTCAACTTAGAATGAGTCCTTTAAAACTCTTGCCGATCTTTCCTGACACAGGGTGACATTGGAAAAGTCTACCATTGCGTTAATAATTTAATTTATATAGACAACAAACTCCTATTACACAGCCACCACTCTGGATATGCTTACATTTTTTTCAGCTTTGTGTAATGAGAAATGTCAAAATATTCTAGTTAATTTTTTTAGCCTTTTACACCTACGCGCTCGGGAATATTATGAATTTGTGGGCTAATCTAAAGTTTCGACGTTAAAGGACGCCCGGAGCGATCTCTGCTCGTATGTACCCCCTGTAGTTAAAGGCAGTGACAGGATACAACGGCACAGTGACAAAACGAGTCATGACATAAAGACACATGGCAGAACGACACATGGCAAAATAACACAGAAAATACATAACTGTGACAAAACAACACCAGAAAAAAAACCTCACATACCAAAAACAGAACGCATCATCAACGGTACATTTACTCGGAAACAACAAAAACATTTACTCGGCTTCCAAGAGTCATATGCACTCCCTCGGGAATGATGCGGTAAGAAGTTGCTCTTTATGAGCAGCTTAGTTAGGTTTTTTTTATCCAATTATGATAATCGGGGGCGTTACAGCTTTACCAAGTAATATATGCGTGAGTTATATTTTCTCATGTTTCCAATGTCTCACTTTTTTGTCATGCCGGTTATGGTGTTTTCTATTTTGGCTATGTGATATTTTGTCATGTGATGGTTTGTCTGTTAATTTTTTGTCATATTGATGTTTTGTCAAGTGACGTACTGTGATTGCGATGTTCAGTCATGTGTTGTTTTGGTATGTGCCGTTCTGGCATGTTTCGTTGTGTCATGTGTCGTTATGCCATATGTCGTTTTGTCACTGTGTCGTTCTAACATAGAACCGTTAAAGGTACTCCATAGGGGATCTTAAGGGTGGGAGTAGGGTGGGGAGAAGGGAGCGTAATATGGCATTCATTAACGAACATGAATTATACCAAGAAAATTTGACCACAAAATTTCAGGCATTTTTTTTAAAATGATGAACTGCTTTGATTTGCAGGTTGATATGGGGTTGACCTCATTTAATACAAGTTATCTACAATATATGTCACAAAAATATAAATTTACATTCTATATTGAAATTCAATGCATAAGTAGGCACGTGTGAGTGTGCGCTTGTACATGACGCACAAAATAAATAAAAAAACCTAATTTCAAATGAACATGCATCCTGCAACTCTTGTTGACCTCAAATGAAATAGTGACGACATAAGCTTATAAATAAATAGGTTCCAAACGCCACATGCGACCCCTTAGGAGACAACGTAGTAACAAGTTATACTGTCGTCCCTTGTTTCTTCCAGTGCTTGTTTAGCTTATATTGCTTGATTCAAAGATGGCCTTTAAATAAAATTGTATTAAGAATCATATTCCACAAAATCTGAGCTAAGAAAAAAACGTGAAATACGATATTGTGAGAGTTGTTTTAAATATTTTCAAAATTTATTTCCAGTTTTTATAAGACACTTTGGTCCACTACACATACAAACATTGTTCGTGCGAAATTTCCTTTGTTGGGCATAAGACAAACAAGCACTAAAGGGAAGTCTTGCTAACCTTTCCTGAAAAAGTGGTAAGATAGGCGTTATAAATAAATAGGTTCCACAAGCCACATGCGACCCCTTCGGAGACAACGTAATAAAAAGATGTACTATGTGTAAAGCTTACTGTGTTTTTTGTTTTTCTATAAACATTCTGTATACAAGCTGCCATTCAAAGAAAAACAAAAAAAAAAATTAAAAAAATAGTTACAATAAAATAAACCCAAGAGCAAGAGAAAAAAAACAAATAAAATGCGATTACGGGATTTGTAGCGCAGAAAAATACCCTTCATTTTTCATTTAATTAGAACACCAAAGGATCAGGGGGCGGATCCGGTTTTCATTTCAAACCAAGCTGAAAATCCGGTCAAATTACAAAATAATTCGGTCAACTCGGGGACACGGACGAAACGTTTCGTCGCCGCTTCGGTGCGATTGATGTTTTAATCCAAAACCGCTAGGATGTCCGAAAAACGGATTATCCTCGGGTTGACCTGAAGCCTGAGTATAAAACTTAACGTTCAAAGCTTCATACTCAACCGCATCGTTTTGTCAAATAATTACAGAAATTTGAAACGCTCACTAGTGTAGCTGTTTTAGTTTCCATACTCTTTATTGTTGAGTTTTAAGTTCAAGCTTTATACTTGAGGTGAGCTGAACTCCGTGTACACAACTTTACGTTCAAAGCTTTATACTTAACCGCAACGTTTTGAAAAAAATAACGGAAAATTTAAACGCTAACTTGTGTCGCAGTTTTAGTTTTCATAGTTTTTTGTCGTTGAGTTTAAGCTTAAAGTTGTATACTTGGAGTGAGCTGAATCCCGGGGGTTGTTTTAATTGACGACCCAATACCACGGGATTAATTTTGAAGAGGGTAAGACGCTTCTATCGGTCCGTTTGATGTGTCATAAGGAACGCCAATTTAAATTTCCCGATCATGTGATTTGCATTTGAATTACAAGCCAATAAGTCCACATGTAAGGACTTTATATTTTTGTACTAATACTCTTTAATTATGTGCCATAATCATCATCATGAATAGCATGACTACCCAGAGTGAATCTGGTCCTCTTGTTCAACCCCAGCCACCGCTGACTGTCCGAAACCATTCTCCTCCTGTCCTTAACCTCCTCCAGGTGTGAAATCTCGTATAAAGCTTTATGCTGACAAAGTGTATACACAGAATAAATGTGGGGAAAAGAGGAAAGGGAAGGCCGATAAAAGTATGATTTAAGCAGACTGGTAAAATTGTGAAAGAATGGGATATACAAAGCAAAAGAAGGAAATGTATGAAACGGGTGATGGATATGAATGCATTGAAAGAGGGATGCAATGATAGGAAAAATAATGGCAAATTTTAGAGTCTCTGGCCACTCATAGTGGAATGGCAACAGATTTACAGTAACAACGATTGTCAATTTCGTGCGTTTTTCACGAAGTTTGCAACACCAACACCTTACGCAGCGCCTGAGCAAAAACAAAAACAGCTGAGCTTTGTTATTATGGCCAGTTGGAGCAATCGTCGAGGCTCGCTCTCCTAAAACGGTCTTCTATTCTCTTCCATGAAACTCCAGACGACTGTGGTAATACGAATATTCAATGCAGAACTGTAGCATACTTTAGAGTCAGGATAATGAAGATGAGGTCCCTAGACATAAATATAATTTCCACTAAGACGTCACCCTGTAAATTGTAATAAAGCGAGTCTGGGGTAAGTACTGCACTTCAGTAGTAGATACGTTTAATATGTTTAAGCTCGACCGTAGCGTTTCACCAAAATAACACATTAAAACTAAATCAGCGCAACTAGCGAGCGTTCAAGTTTATTAAAAATTTTGTGTAGTGGTATGGTTTACATGGTTCCATGATAGAACGATACAGTAACAAAACGTCACATGACAGGACGACACATGACAGAACATCACACTGACAGAACATCACATGACAGAACATCATATGACAGAACAACAAATGACCGAACATCACAATGACAGTGCATCAAAATGACAAAACATCACATGACAAAACATCACGTGACAAAACATCACATATCATAAGCCGCACATGAAAAATTATCACATGACAAAACAGAAAACACCATAAACGGCATGACAACAAAGTGAGACATGAGAAAATGAAACTCATGCAAATATTATTTAGTAAAGCTTTTAAAAAAAAAAAATGCCTCCGAATATCATAAGTAGATAAAAAAAACTAAAGCTGCACATAAGGATCAACTTCTTTCCGCATTATCTCCGAAGGTATCGCATATGGCGAGTGGAAGTAAAATAAATGTTTGTTTTGTTTGTGATGTTTTGTCATGTGATGATTTTTCACGTACCGTTTATGGTATATTTTGCTTTAGGTATGTGATGTTTTGTCCTGTTGTTGTTTTGTCATAGAGCTGTATTTTCTGTGTTGTTTTTTCATAGTCATGTTTTGTCATGTATTGTTCTGCCATTGTGACGTTCTGTCATGTGTCGATTTGTCACTGTGCCGTTCTAACCTGTCACCGGTTGAATTTAAATGTAAAGTTTTATACTTGGTGTACTGGTGCTAAGAAAACCGTAGAGGCGAGTTTCTCGTAGAGGGGAGTTTGTCGTAGAGGGACGCCGTAGACCTCGTAGACAGTGGCTGCTTCTAAATAAGTTACATGCTCGCATTATAACCAAGCAAACTCAAATCTGAAACTGAACTCAACTTCGTAAGATGATAAGGGTGGTGTAAAGATTAATGCACACATGCCTTTTAATATTAAATTGTAGTTGTTGATAACCTTTAATCTAAGTTGTCAAGATATTGTTGCTAATAATATGTAGGATGTTGTGTGGTTGTGTACTTATGTTACTAAAAGTGAGTAGACGAGTAAGTCTTTGGTAATAATTTGTATTTGTTCGAGATTGGTCTAATCGATAGTTCTGTTAAAATTTAGCAAGGTGACAGGTAGCGATTCTCTATGTTTCGAGAATGATCTTTATTTTTAGTATAAATTAAGGAAGTTCCATGTAGCTTGAGAAATTAACCAACCGTCATACTGCACAGGGCAAATGTAGCTCTGAAGCGAAAGTGATTAAATAAATGGTGTAAAATAAACAAACGGCAGTTTTTTTAAATATATAGAACCCGCTTACAAACATAAAAATATTTAAACAATTCATTTTGAATGCATGCTCACAAGCATACACGCGTTATTTTGCTCTTTCAGATACCGAATGTGAAGCATGTGCTTACAAAAAAAAACAAATCTCAAATGAACCCAGCTAAAAAAAATCTACAATGGCTGTAGGTATTTATTTTTATCTATTTCAATCTATTTTCAGAATAGATCGGAGAATTCATTCAGCAAATAATTGTGCCTTGTTTTGTACTTCGGTAGAGAATTTATCTTTCTATTTTTTTAAGTTATGAAAAAAAACGTATACGTTTTACAACTTTACAAGGATGAATAATTTAGTTCAAATCTAAATTACCCGTTTTTTTTTATAGAAAACATACATGAAGCTTATATTTTGAAACAAAAATAGTTTTATAAAACTATTTATATGAATGAAAAAATACGTAAATTTATATAAAAGGTCTAACTCACAATATGATATTATTGTGCCAAAAAAAAAATATCTATAGATCATCAAAACAAAAATTTGTGTCTTTTCAAAGCAAAAACGCTAATCACGATCCGGGGATATAAATCATCATATTATACTTTAAATGACTTTAATTAATATAAATTCCTTCGACTCAACAAAACTCCATAAACTTCGGGATACAAAATGCAGTCTCCGCACTGCACACAAAGCAAATGCATTTAGCAAATGAAGATTCACGAGGATTGCAATTATTTCTCCGGTCCGGACAGATTTATTAATCTCGTATAGTTCACTATCTGCTTGTGTTTTGTTTCGTCTTGTTTCGTTTTGTTTCGTTTTGTAATAAATTAAGCACTCGCTAACTAAAAGCGATGAGATGTATAAGGTTGAATAATTTAAAAAATATTTTTACAGTTATGGTTTTAAGTGATGTTTTCCCATTAATTATGAAGTAGAAAAGTATGGAGTGATCGTTCGGATTACAAATTATGACTTTTAGGGATTTCTTAAGGCTTGTAGCTGACTGCAACTAACTGATTCGAGTAATTCAATGACTTATAAGTTGGTATGAGACAGGCCAGTAATACTGTAAAAATGGTTCACTTTTTCAATGTCACCCTCTTTTTAGGAAGGTTGGCCAAAGTTGCAGGGTTTATTTGATTGAGTTGAGTTTTGTATTTTAATTTGTGAGTACACATGCAGCATTCGTAAGTGCAAACTTACACGTGTCTGTTTGTGAGAATCGATTTAGTATTAATTTTAAATGCGAATATGTATTTGCAACTGAGATTTTAGATTCAAAAGCCTACATAGTTATTTATTTTGGAAAAAAATTATTCACTATCACGTCATATTCTTTCAATGTCCATTATAATTTTGTTACAGACGGCTACAACTACAAGTATTTATCAGATGTATGTACTCTCAAAAGACTCGCAGTTATTTAGAGAAGTGATAAAAAAAGTCGGACCAACTTTTGCGGCCGAAGTGCCAGAGACACGTTTAAATAGTTTTCGATATGAAGTTGGAGGCATCCCCATACTGTGGTCTGTCGAACAATTGAATCCGTTTCTTTTTTTTGTTGGCAACACTGTAATTTGAAGTTTTAACTAGAAAGAAAGGAAAAAATCATTTTTTTAATGGCAAAAAAAGAAATTCAGACGTTAAAACTTTTTTTCTTTCAGTATCTTTAATCTATAATCTAAGTTGCGAAGCTGTATAAAATTAAAGATTCATATTAAATACATTCCAATCGGCAGACAAGTATAAATTCGCGCTTACACATGCTACATGTGGACTGTGGAATCTCGAATGAACATAAGTCCTGTAACTCTTCCAGGACTTCCCTGAAACAGGAGTGACATTGGCAAAGTGAACCATTTTATACAGTATGAGTGGTCAGCCTCCTATAAGTCAACGAACATTTTCATTCTATTGGTATGAATCTTGAATACGCCGCCACGAACAGAGACATCTGCCACAAGATGGGCGAAATTTTTTACATCGTAAAGATGCTTTGATGTAAAAATTTTGATGAGCATAAAATAAAATCCTTTCACTTGTTTCATTGAGTGCTAGATTGAATTAAACGTTCATTTCATCATGATTATAGATTTAAATAAACATCGAAACCAGAAATATTTTCTGACACCCAAATTGATGGGGATTGAACTCTTGCATTCTGGCTTCAAACGCAAGTGAGCTATTGACCAAACATCTAAGGGATGGAAACAACATTTTCCTGCTTAACTTATATTTCGTTTCTCACACAAAGTTCTAGAACAGTTCTCTTGTATTTTTCAAAATTTAGTTTGCGAAGGTGCTTTTATCTGTATAATATTTTATAAATTGTCCCGTGTTTATCTTTAGATCACTTATGCGTTTTGTATCCCCGGTCTGTGTTTCTTTTAGCGTTTTCCAATATATAACACTCACATACACCGGCAGCCCGGGAAATACTTCTTTATAAGACTCTCGCATCGTACACATACATATGTATAAGTCTTACAGAACCAAATGCGACAATCTAGTATTTAAAAAATAGAAATATAAAGAAGTGATGAGAAGATGATTTCCTGTATTTCTATATATTTATCTCATTTGGTAAAAATATTCTAGTTTTCCACCTTTGGTTCTACATATAATGACTCATATATAAGTTTGAACATACATTCATGTTAGGGAATGTACGAAGTTTGTATATGTATATAACAAACCACGGAGTCGAGAGGACAGAGTCGTAAAGTTTTATTCAACTTTTGTTTTTGTCAGGAATGCTGGGAATGAGAGCCCTTGAGGTGTGATTCAGATAAGGACTGCTCAATAAATAAAACAGGAATTCAGTTCATTTAACATCTTTCTGTTTTTTGCAACAAGAGAGATGGGCTGAATATAAATGTCACAAAGTTACGTTTGACACATCCGGAAATTCAACGGTAGATTATGCGACTTTTAACTGAAACGAAATCCAGGTGCTGGGGTGGTTTCCATTCATTGTTTCTATTTATAAGTCACTTCATATTTAAATTTGTTTGTTTACGGAGTGATAAATATTTTTTTAATATTAATTTTAAATAACTTTTTATGAATCACATACCATTATTTTCACATTTCATTAAACTTTAATTGCCTAAGCGCTATCAGACTTTATCCGTCCATTTTCACAGGCTGACGGAGGTAAAAATCTAACAACAAAAGAAAAAAAATTCAAGAAACGGAAGAGAAAGTGGATTTGTTTTTTCGGGCAGGTACTGTTATTAGGCATGAAAGACTAGATATTAGTGAATTTTTAGTGTTTCAAGGGCAATAAGTTGTCTACCTTTGCACCCTGAGTATAAGCCCTTTACTAAAATAATGGTCGTTTAGCATGCAGAATATCAAGACATTACTTAGAGTCACTAAGCTCATTTTGAAACATCCGGGCATTCATAGAAGTCGCACATTAAATGAACGTTCAACTTGGTTACATTTTACAACACGTTGCAAAAACTTGTAATGTTCGCAAAAAGTACACACAGAGAGAGAGTATGTAATTGGTCAATTGTTGCAAACTACAAATGTAATTATACGCAAATTTTGCACGGAGCCGTCTGGAAATTGTGCATTAGCCGGCAGGGACGTTAGCAATGTAGGAGCCACGTAATTGCCGCCCTAAATTGTGCTGTCTTGTAAAACTTGTAACGCCATTAATTCACTACAAAAAGTGCTGTAGTGTAGCCACGCTAAGAATTAAGATCGGCGTCCATTCCCATCTTCTTCTTCTTCCTCTTTTTAAGTAGACCTGAGATCTGTTTATTCGTGATTCCCTTCTTGTGTGACTGGTCCGAAGCTTAGTGGGAACACTTCGTAAATGGAAGGTTTTGGGTTTGAATCCCGGCGGAGTACAAAAAAAACACTTATATTTTCGAATATGCTCGTCGCTTGGTTGAAAAAATCATTTACCTTAAACAAAGACTGGTCACTAAAGGTTCATCCAGCCTTACAGAAAGAGAATTGGCGCTTTGTAGTAATGAATTTTCAATCAAGACCTAGTTACTGTGAGGCTCGATAAACCTTTGGTGATCGGTATTTGGTAAAATAATGTTAATATTTTAATCAAGCAAAGAGCGTATTTAAAAAAAAACGTAAATATTTTGAGTTCCACCAGGAATCGAGTCAACGACATTCTGATTACGGTCTGAAGCGTTAACCAATAAGCAACGGACCGGTCCTCTTCTTTATATAAACTTTTTAAGGTTAAGGTTTCATCAATGAAGCAAAGCCTCTACATGCGTGCAACATTAATTGCAACTTAAATCAACGATACGACAGCACGCACGATAATTTAAAGTGACGCGATTCAACAAAGAGCTGAGATCGATATTAAGTTATACATCAACAGCTTCCATTAATTGCTACGAGATTTACATTGTCTTCCCACGAGTATTGTACCTCCATTCCAAATACTATTACTGTTGGAATTATGCTCGAGTTCACCCCAAGTATAACGCATTTCGTTTAATCTCAACCAAAGAGGATACCAAAAAAGGTGCTACTACTGCAACAGTGCCTCTACTGAGGGTTTTGGTTTCAATACATATTTTGATAAACGTTATATATAAGTTCAAAACGTGCACTTAAGGAAACGTACACGCAAGGAATTCATCTAGTATCCCAAATTTTTAATGCAATTAGGATAGCGCCACTTTTGCATTCAGGATACTCGATGACTTTCTTATGTCGTAAGAGATTGCGAATAAGCAGTTGGCAATGAAAGTTACTAGTGAAGTAGGTGCTTCATAATTGGTTTACTGAATACTGCTGTTTTGTTTAACTGGAAAATACCAAGATTAAAATTAACTGTTTCTTTATGTTTGTATCTAGAAGTTATTTAACTTGTTTATTGAAGATACAAATCATATTCAAGATAATCGAATATTGATGTCACCCCTGTTACAGGGAAGGACGGCAAGAGTTGCAGGGTGTATGTCCATTTCAGATTTGGTTTTTATGTTGTAGGCTCACATGAGACATGTGCAAGCGCGAACTTGTACATGTCTGGTTGTGGGAATGCACGTAATGTGAATCTCCAATGTAACATATCTTTGCAACTTAGATTAGATTCGATGTCTTAAAAGATTTCAATCCCATTTGCTTTTATTATGTTTCCCAATTTTTTTAAACTGTATTTAAGGTGTAAATTGCCATGATTTTAAAGTCACTGAAGAGACAAGGAGAAACAAGAAGAAAATTAAAACAAAACGCCAAAAGAACGCTACGGTCAAGTGGACAATGCAGTGGCACCCGAATTGGTGTCCTTGAAACAAGCGCCCGTTCGCATCCAAACATAATAATCATAATACAATGTTGATTTGTATTTCTCATTTTATCTCAATCCAACCCTGGAAGTAACCTCCTCTAATCTTCTACGTGTGCTGCTGCAACGGCTGCTGTGTTCAGTCATCCTCTGCTTACAGTTTCCTTTATGCCATCGAGCAACCTCAGTTAGGGTCTCTCCACTCCCTGCTTGGTCATCCTTTGCTGCCACTGCACTCAATCCTTTTTGGCTATCTGTCATGGTTATGCTTTGCAACGTGACCTGCCCAGCGCCACTTTAAGCAGGCCACTTGTTGTAGCACATCAGTGACACCAGTACGTCTACGGATCTCCTGGTATTTAACCCTGTCTCAATGAGAATCCTTACATTGCATTCATCTTCACGACTGATTCAAATATAAAGTTATGCAGAAGATTTCTCACAAAAAATTCTGAAATCTCAGTTAAATCCGTGTTCCAATTCCCACCGCACATCTCTTCACCGTGGCTTACATTAACCCCATTAACACAGATCTCGCATGAATGTACCAGAACGCGTGTTACAATAATTACATTTCTCCATACAATCCTCGCCGCCTCCAGCTCTCTCCCGGGTAATTCTCCAGCCGTCAAGTGAGGGGAAGTGACACTGAGGGTAAGTGGTGCTTCTAGCTGTGAGACACAAATTTACGTAACCAAGAAAGGTGACGGATTAAAGGATCCCTTTATGTGAACAACCTGAAGCATGATATTGCGGCATCCGCTAAAAAACGCTACTAAGCTACATATATAGTGTTTGTACGTAGCTTCTAATCTAATCTTAATAATCATTATATTTGTAGCTTAATTCTTGCCGCGTTCCCCTGGAAAGTGTCGCATGTGGCGAGTGGAAACTATTTATATTTACAGTTAAGGGGGATGTCCATTCCACTTTAGTTAGTCAACTAAGCCCCACATATATTGTAAGTTCTTGCCGCGTTATCCCCGAAGGGTTTCGCATGTGGCGAGTGAAAATTATTTATCTTGACAGGTAAGGGGGCTGGCCTTACACCAGCTATTTCAATTTAAGTGGGGCTTCCCAGTTTCCGAAGGGGGCTAGTACTCATTTTTTGTGAAGGCTTACTAAGCCCTGTCGGTATTTTATTTTGGGTTTGAAATAAACACTGAAACGGGAAATCATTTCTTACACCCTCGTGGTATTCGAACCTGACCTCTCGGCCTTTAGTATTTATAAGGGCACTTGATGATGCAAACGGTTTATTTGAGAAACCGGTCGTGGACCTTAACAAACTTCAAGTAATATTAATTTAAACTAAAGTATGTTTAAATTGAAATCAAGTTTGTTTTATTCTTTATCATACAAAGTATTTGTTTTATTTTCCGTAGCAACCCGACCAAGGGACGTCACAATTTTGTCTTCGTCAATCACGTGTCCATAAGATAAATTTCTCGGAAAAAATATTATAACCCATACTATACTCGTATATTGGGTAAGAGGGACGTTCGGTTGGCGAGGTAGTGTGGTCGGCTGGCAGGCAGTCAGCATGAATTATTCATGTGCCCCACCGCGCTAAATAAAATAAGAATACCGATCCCGTTTCTGGAACAAAACAATGTATGTTTCACTGCGACCTTACCGGATTCTACGATATTTACAAAAAAAAAAAAATTAAAAATTAAACGAATATGCAGGACATTGGTAGATGTGTTTGGGCTGCCTGTGTTGGTTTGATAAACAGATCGTTGGAGTCTCTAGAAGTGAGTAGAAACTTAGATAGGTACCTAATAATAATTTGTATTTGTTCGAGAGTAATTAAGTGTTGAATCGAATATTATGATAAAATTAAGCAAGGTGCATTTTTAAATTCAAACCTCAAATGAACCTAAACCCTGCAACTTTTTCCAACGTTCCCTAAAACAGGGATGACATCGACAAAGTGATTTTTTTATAATATGGGTAGACAGCTTCGTACCAACTTGTATTAACAAGTCAAAGAATTCAACCTATAAGTTATCGTAGCGATTAAAAAACAACTAACTGTGTAGATAGAACTCATTGTAGATTAGGTAAGCTTTAGACATTTAAGCTTAAGACAGATTAAAATGTGAATTAAAACGTTGTAGGAAAAATGGGGAATAAATGTTTTAATATAAACCTGATTATAATTGAGTGACTGAAAACTTTCGTTATTTTATTACACAAAATACATAGTAAAAATAAAACAGTGTTTAAACCCTAACTTCAGAAATCACAACAACATTTGAAAAACAATCTGTTGAATGACTTGTTACAAAAGAGGATTTGAAATTGATTTCAAGAATCCCCTTCAGGCATGGGTGCAATAAACCGAGCACATATTTTTAGTTCCTCCTACTGTCTTCGGGTCGGACAACGACGATCTCATTCAATTTGTTTTGCCGTTGTGGTGATTTTGTTTGGACAAACCGAGGGTTGGTCAGTTCTCAAAAAGATGTATTTCTCTATAAACCATTTTTAAATCAAAATTGACAATAAACGACAACTCGTCCCTTTAGTTATTGTTTGTCTTATATCCATCAGAGGTAATTTCTCATGAGAAATGTTTGCAAATGTACTGGTTCAATGTGTCTTGTGAAAACTGGAAATTTATTGTAAAAATATTTAAAACTACTCTCACATGATCGTGTTTAACTTTTTTTTCCCTAATGCGCCGTGTTCTATCGACAATTACTTTGACTCTGCCTCAACAGATGTAATTGGATAGTTATTAATTAATAATTCATTAAAATATCACATATTTATTATTAATTATTGATAATAATAATACCTATTTCGGGTCAGGCAAAATATGTCGGTGGATTGCTTTTCATTTTCCAAATCCCTTAAAAAAATACGTGAGAAGTTTTGTCACAATTGTCTTTACTTAGTGCCTTTTTTAAATCAAGTATTGACATGTAGCATGCGTGAACGCGAAGTTATCTGCGTGTGGGTATGCATTAAAAATGAATCATAAATGCTAATTTACCTGCGTACTAACTAAAGATTATAGTTTACATTATAATACACATGACACGAATTTCATACCTATTGAACTTACGTATGTGTATATTAATTTGAATACTAATACATTTCAAAGTAATAATTAATAATCTCGGTGTGGGGTAGTAAATATTATATCCCTTTGAAATATCACCCAAACACATATTAGATTCGAAATTTACAGCCTGGTTCCCTGATATACATACTATTCTCCATAGATATGGGGACATTCAGACAGACTATTCCACGTATGAGGGTGTTCATAGGTTCGATGCGCCGAAAACACGTCATATTTTCAGCTTGTGGGTTCTGAATTATCATGTACGTGGTCTGAATTGCGCCAAATTTACGTCGCCTGGCCGGGTACTCGTCTCACAGCGAAACTGGGAGGGAAACCTCTCGGGGCGCACTAGCACAAGGACTGACAAACTGTGAGCCGTGAGAATACAAGAAGTTGAAGAGTGAGGTTGATGAATTGGTTGATTTTTTAAGATTAAGATTTCAGGGACGCCGAAGGACATCGCGGCTGAAAAACCTGCGACGATGGTTCAACAAAAGTACCAAGTCCTTGTTTCGAGCCGCAGAATCCAAGTTTGAAATATCCATGATGATCGCTGATCTTTGATAGGAGTGCCACCAAAAGGAGAAAAATCCGTGGGTAGATTGGATTTGAGACGTCGTTTAAAGTGCTTGTTGTCGGCAATTCTCAAAATTTAGGTGGCGGTCGCTTCCATGCCCTTAGAGCCGTCACTATAAAAGCACGCTCACCAAACACTGCTGCAGACTGCATCAATGTTGGCATCGTCAAAGGGTTAGTCGATTTCATCAGTTAGTTAATCTTAAAAAAATGGCAGTAACAGAGGGTTTAGTCGTTGATTTAGTCGAAATTCAAATTTGTATAATAATCTTGTCGATATCATTTGTAAGTTTGCTAAAAGTTGGTTGTATTAATTGCAGTTTTAGTTATCGGCTTGGATGTTGTTCGGAATTTTTTTCTCTCATGACTTTTAGCTTTGTCTTACCACTGTATTTAGGACAGATTTAAATTATTTAACTAAATAGCAGACGTTCTTATATGTAGTAAATGTGTCCAACTTCTTTACAAGACTTAAACAGGTTGAAAAGGTACGCTCCTTTCTCCAAATTTTTGAAAAAAAGTCTTGATTTCCTTGGAAAAACGCAGTACATTTTGCCATCTTAAAGGCAACACTAAATATGTAAGTGCTGATTCACTGATTTAAGTAATCGCGGATACAACATTTTATTGGGTGTAACTTTTCATAGTGAACTAATTATAAGAAAGTGCTCATGAAAATTTTCTAACCTACAGGATTTTCCCACTTTTATACATCAGCATTGTGGATAATTGGTGGATGGTTTAAAGTGTAAAAGTTTGGCAGGCATTGACTCGGCACGTTATAAATAATTCGTGACGCAATTCTGTCCGTGTACGCGCGCGTCGGTCGGTGCACCCCGCAGGGAAATGACCGCATCGGTTCCTTACTTATTTATCCAAAAAACGCCCCTGTTTGTGTATTTTGTATGGTCGCTCGTCCACGCACACACATACAATATGTGGGTGCAAAAAAATATATGCATGTGCGAGCATAAAGATATGGAGCGGAAAATATGTATTTTTAATGTGCTGTGGTGGTGCGAAATTTATGAGGTTTTTTAGTAGTTTTTTTGGTGTTTATTGGAAATATTTTTGAAATACGTTTCCTGAATAAAGTATCGTTTTTTCCTTTGTCTAGAATCACATATCTTCTTCGCTTTAATTCCTTGAAGGATATTGGATATTTTTTGTACCTACACTGTTTCTTAATTTTTTCCTAAAATTGTAATTCTGTATTTTCGTTCATGATGGGTAATACGGTTTATGTTCATGTAAGATTTGGGTTTTAATGTTGCAAGTAAGCGCGTACTTATACGTGTCTGGTTGTGGGTACCTTTGCATTTAATATGTGCTCTAAATGTGATATATCTTTGCAACTTAGGCTCAGTATTTTCAACGTTTATATATGTGACTTTAAAGTGATAAAAAAACTACCCATACGATTGACATATAATATTAAGTGCGTCATTTTCACTCAGTATAAAGTTATTTTGTTAACATTGAAAATACTGAGCATTAGATTTTGTAGAGATTTATTAGATTATAGATTTAAGATAGTCAATGGTAAGTGTTCTGTACTCTCACTTTCTGTGACCATATTTTCTTAGTAGATGCTCAATTTACACGAGTGTCTTTTGACATACCTAAGACCTTAGTTTCTATTTGTATTTGATACTGTGATTATTTTTTCTTCATGTTTCATGTTCATGTTTTTGTATTTAAACGATTTTTTCTTATTTAAAATTTAGTGAAATAAAACTGATGTTACTAAAAAGATTTCTATGTGAAAGAAAAAATATTCCAATGCTACAAAAAAAAGTTATTTTGTGTATGTTCAAAGTAAAATGAACATGTAAAATAAATCAAATACAAAGCTTTAATATTAATTAAATAAAACGCAGTTTAAATTCACTTTTATATTCATTGAATATAAAAGTGAATTTAAACTGCGTTTTATTTAATTAATATACAATGGACTTTCACTGTGTAAACCACCAAACCCTTAAAAATACAAAGCTTTCAATTTTTCGTAATTCTTAGTTTTTTTTCAATCAGAGGGGTGGCACAAAAAACGCATGGAAATATGTCTAAATACACAAATAACTCAAAGTAGAAGCCGGGGCGTTTTGTGAGAGACGAATAATTGAAAACAGGATTACAGCAAATCCTCGGATCGACGTCTCCGCTCACACAAGGCTCCGGCACGGTGTTCCACATTCTGGTAGTCAGGGCACGTCTTGCATCATTTATAATACGTCGAGAGGTCGGTGGTTCGAATCCCCTCCCGCCTCGCCCCCTAGCGCTGGCAAGTAGGGTGAGTTGGGGTAGGGAATTGGGGGTGAATTGGAAAGCAATGCTCAGATTAGAATTGTGAGAAAATGTGAAGAAAATATAAAAATATTTAAGCTTACAAAAAATTATATTGTCCTGGAAGTTGTAAGCTTTCACGGCCGGTGGTTAGCTCTGGAGAGTCGCTCTCCGGGATCTATTGTTGTGATCTATCTTTATGATTTTTTCAACCCAGTGAAGAGCATATTTGGAACTATAAATGGAATATTTATGTGCTTTAACGGGATTTAAACCCACAACCTTCCATTTACAAGTCCCAAGCGTTACCACTAGACTACGGACCAGTCCAAATGATATCTTCAATTTTTTTTTTTTTTGTATGCGGTCATTGTGGACGCAGTATATCAATGTTCTGCCTGGAATCATTCTAAGAACTTTCATTTCGGATATTCTCAGTAGTCCTTTGATTCCTGTCGTATCCTCTCTAGCTTCTAAACCGTAAGTCATAATATGTTTTGCTTGCATAAATATCTACTCTGTCCAAAAAACTTTCAATATGCTCTCACCAAAATGTAGTAAGTTTTGCCCTTATTGGTTTCGGAGGCTTCTTTTGTATGTGCATACAGAGGATTTGCATATTTTCTTTTTTGGAGTGGATTTAAACATTGACGCAAAATGTCGTCGGCTTTACAATTCCCCAACATTTCCTTCTCTTTTTTCTTGACTCTGCCAAACCCGAAAGGATAAAAAGGGAAATCTATCGCTTTCCCCCAAGAAGAAAAAAACTGGGCCACGCCGTACTTTATCGAACGGATCCCATGTACATTTCAATGCGTATGAAGTCGAAATACTGTGAGAGAATTGTAAATTATTTGTATGTCATAGTATAAGCATGTAGGTGTATGCCACTTACTGAAATGAAAATTGTAATCAAAATCTCAAATTACAAAAAAGTCCGGTCGATTACTCACTTGGTAGAGTATTAACATTTCATGGCAAGAGCTCGAGTTCGAATCACGCCGAGGGTGCCAGAAATAATTTTCCGTTCTGGTGTTTAAATTTCAAACCCAAAATAAAATGTAGGTGAAAATCGGGTGAAATTTCACCCGATTGAAAAAGCAAAGTCCCTTGATAGTACACCACGGCATGAAAAAACGTGTAGATGAATCTGAGGAGATACTAGCTACCCTTAGTGGAATGGCAGCGAGATGCAGTGACAGCTACATGCCCCACCATTCTTTTAATTTTCCTTGATATTTTTTTACATTACAGCCATGTAGAGAAATCGTCGTCATTATAAAATTATAAATTGCACACTCTTTGTAGATGTTATAAACAAAACTTCCTTATCAAATTTGAGTAGATTTTTTTTTAGAAGATGTGTGCCAAAATCTCCCATAGTTTTCAGTACCACAAAAGAAGAAGACGTAGGTTGCAAATTTATTGTTTTTGCTAAAATGCAGGTCAAAACAATATTATTCATCGTCCCTAAAATATTTTCAATGTTTTCAGTGCACTTTTCCGGCAGAGTTTTATTACTTTCATACCCGCTTATCCCTTTTGCCTGTGTTGGGGTAGCATGAGAGGGTGGTAGTGTGCACTGCGTGTGTGTACACTGACTGTAAGACGTCTCGTACGTAAAGTTTTTAAGCTTTATCTGCAACGCGAAAGTGTAACGGAAACTAAATGATTTATTACCGGAACACGGTAATGGAGGGTTGTAAGAGCGACTAAGTAAAGAAATTGAAATGATTGGGACCCCAATAAAAACTGTGAACAATATTATTCTTCTTCCTCCTCAGCATTTTTCAGTCCAAGTAATGTGGATGACTTCTCCAAAAAGAGCACACATGATACTCAACAACAACCCTATAAAAAAATCTAGTGATAATATTTTGCCTGCCAAAGCAAAATATCTAGCATCATTTGCACCAGCGCATTTGGAGTGACTACATCACGAAACGGCGCTATAACGAAATCATCAACTCATCATCATCCCCTCCTGGACGTAGGTTTCCTTCAATCTTCCTTGTGTTTGTCTATCGGCTGCTGTGTCCAGCCATCCGCATCCTCTGCCTGCGGTCTCCCTGCGGCCTAGGTTGGGGTCTCCCAACTCCAGGATTGGATGTTCTAAACCACCACTGGACGATCTTTTTTTGCAGGAGATCATGTATTATTATCGGTAAGTCAGTGAATAATCTATCAAATGTTTATCTACTATCTAAAATAAATCAAAATCACCAGGTCTCTATTTTTTTTAAAGCTTAAAAACCAAAATAACGTTTAAGTATCATTTAAAAAAATCAAAAGTAAGCTAACAAAGTTATACACATAAGTGTACGTGGAAAAAAGAACCATTTTATACTTCAGAAATCATAAAGAAAACATTTAGTATGGTTCAAGATTACAGTATGAAGTAGTGATGCCCATAAAAAGCTTAAATCCCGCGCTACTGCCGGAAACAAAGTAGAGTAAGGCAAGTCTTTACCGCGGCGGTCGGGTCACTGAGAGATCCACTTTGCTGCATCATTTATTCCCATTGTGTTCCGGGGAAAAAACACACCCTGGATAAATCCGATAGCAGGATCTGCAGGCTGTGGGAGACTGTGTCATATGTATAAAAATTGTATGCTCTATTCCTTGACTCATAGGTTGGTATGAGACTGGCCATTCATACTGTAAAAATGGCTGATTTTGACAATGTCACCGCTGTTTCAGGAAAGGTTGGCAAAAGTAGCTAGGCTTATGGTCATTTTAGGTTTGGATTTAAATTTGAAAGTGCATATGCAGCATTTGTAAGTAAGTCTTACCTACACGTGTATGTTTGTGGCTATAAATATGTCTAGTATAGATTAAAGATATGTCGCTGGGATGGTCGAAGGAATAAGACGTTGAAACTCGAATTTGCGTTGTTGAAACTAGCTCCGGTTAAAACCCCGCCTGCGCTGTGTGCTATCGACAATAATTTCGATCCTGGTTCATCAGATGTCATTGCACGCACACAACCATCCGCATGAAGGCAAACTAGCCAGGCTAAATCAGGTAGTAAATTGCATTTCTCTTTACAAATCTATAAACTTTTAGAAAAGAAAATGATTCAAATTCACAGAAAACCACAAGCGAGCAAGCAATGATAATAATATAAGTTTATTTATTTGGTGAGCGCTGTTTTTGTGTGAATCACACCTCAAGAGCCCTCTGCGTGTTTGGTCGCCGCTATAGAAAGCGCCAATTCTCAAGCAAGACCCAGTTGCTGTAAGGCTGGATGGACTTTTGGTGACCGGTCTTTGATAAAGGTATATGAATTTTTCAACCTAGCAAAGAGCACATTTGAAAATATAAATGGTATATTTTTTGAGCTCCACCGGGGTTCGAATTCACAACCTTTCCACTCAGAGTTCGCAGTGTTACCACTGAACTACGGACCGGTCTATTTTTTGTGCTCCGCCGGGATTCGAAACCACAACCTTCCATTTACGAATGCGAAGCGTTACAACTAGACTGCGGACTAAGCAACATTGTGCATTTCTCCTAACTTTGGCTCTCCCATTCGCATATAAATTGTTTGTAATTGATGTGTATAATATTAACAGCCCAATCTTAGCGCAGATAGATCCACTATTTAGCATTGCCTTTATAGGTAGTAAAAAACATTTTACTGCCCGAGACACGAGGATCTCACAAATTGGCATTAAATCCAGAGAGATAACGAAAAGCGGACCACTTATATTGTTACGCTACTGCAGGGATTCTTGGTCTTTCAGTGCTTCTCCTATCGAAGATCGCTGATTATTATCATGGATATCCGTATTCGTAAACGAAAATATTGGATATCCAGAGGTAATAAATATCCGCAAACGAAACCAATATAAAAGTTTCGAATCTATATAGTAACTTATTTAACTTGCAAAGGTATATTTACATTGAAAATCCATATAAAATGCATGCCTACAAACAGACACGTATAAATTTGCGTTTACACATGCCGCATGTGAATTTGAAACTTAAAAATCAAATCTCAAATTAACATAATCCCTTCAACTCATGCTGATCTTCCCTGAAACCTGGGTGATATTGGCAAAGTTAACCAATTTTCACAGTATGAGTGCTCAGCCTTATACTAACCAATAACCCAAGGAATATAAATTACACAATACTACATAATTAATTTAAAATCAATATATATAATATAGATAATAGCTCGTTCCTTTAGTACTTGTTTGGCTCATGTCCATCAGAAGTAATTTCACATGAGCAATGTTTGTACGTGTACTGGACCAATGTGTCTCTCGAAAACTGGGAATTGATTTTAAAAAATAATATGTAAAACAATTCACCTATTATCGCGCTTAACTTTTTTTCTTTGCTCAGATTGTGTAGAATGTGATTCTTAAGTCAATTTCATTGAAAGGTCATCTTTGTTAGATAAGCCAAGCAAGCAGTGAGTGGCCAAATAACAAGCCTTATTTGATACACCTGGCCCTTATGGGGTGTAGTATGTAACAGCAAAAATAATAGTGATGTGAAGTTTATTCAGAAAATACCGGCATTTCAACATCACCGAACAATCAATCACATGTTTATCTTCGCAACGCTCAATCAAGCAGTTATCGTATGACAGGCAACGTCTTGATAAAGACGGGCTGTTTCAAATCACCCCTTTGGAAATATACCACCCTCGATATTTGAAACTGTGGTAGCGCAACGTACGCCAGATAACAAAAATGAACGCTTTGACGTGTTATGTACGTTCGTTATATCAATTTTGTTAAGCTTTTCATAGTGAAAAAAATGTTTTTCATTTTTAAACGTTTTTTTCTGGATAACTCTGTTTGTATGAAACATTTAAGGAGTACATACATATTTTGAATGGAAAATTTCTTGAAAAAACAAAATGATTATCGTGTCCTATTGTGTAAGTAAGATGAATTATTTTAATCGTTTCAGTCATATGAAAAAAATAGGATTTGTATTCAATAAATAAACTCATTTGCAAAGATATATAATTGACACAAAATTCATGTTTAAATCATGCCTAAAGGAGACACTTCTAAGTTCACGCTACACATGCTACATAATCTATGAACTTAGTTGTAAAGATATATTTCATTGAAGATTCATATTAAATGCATTCCCAAAAGCAGAAACGTATAAGTTCGCGCTTACACGTGACGCATTTGAACCTACAATATAAAAATCCGAATCTCAAGTGAACGTATGCACTGCAACTCCTGCCAACCCTCCTTGAAACAGGAGTGACATTGACAAAGTGAACCAGTTTTTTACAGTCTGTGTGGTCAGCCTCATACTAACCTATAAGTCAAGGAAGCCTGCCTTACTTACACAATAAAACCCAAATGTCCAATAAACCCAGCAACTCCAGCTGTCCTTCCCTCCGTGAGATGTTTTTAGATCACCTGATGATGCCAATGGTTTGTTTCGGTCAATTGGACATAGAACTACACTCAAATACACAATACACTCAAAGTAATCTATAAAACAGATGGTTTCATTATTTATCTTGTAAAAACAAGGTGAATGCCTCTACAATCAATTAAATTCTTATGTTTCCTCTTCCTTTATTCTTTCCTCAGCCTTTCTCAGTCCACTCTTGGCATCATCCAATTTTTTCTATGTTTGTCTATCAGCTGCTGTGTTCAGCCATCCTCTGCATGCATTTCACTTGATGTCGTCCAGCCACCTCAGTTGGGGTGTCCCAACTTCCCGCTTGGACATTCTGGGTGGCCATTGGACGATCCTTTTCGGCCACTTGTCTTGCGACGTGACCTGCCCAGCGCCATTTTAGGCAAGACACTCGCTGTATAACATCAGTGACACCAGTGCGTCTACGGATCTCCTGGTTTGGAAACCTGTCTGTGGTTCATCAAAAAGAGTAATCGAATACTTTAAGTTTCAACCCACTTTTCTCCACATTTTACTTTGCTCATAGTATAAAGGAATATTAAATATGTTTTTTTTTTTATATTTCTAGCTTCCTACGCTCGCGGTCCATGCTTTATTACCCTTTATTCTTATTATGGGGAAAATTTAGATTAATCTTTTCTTGCGCATATTAAATTTTCCTTCTACGCTCGTAGAGATTTTATATCTACACGATCGTAGAAAATTGTGGGCAAGACCGTTTCTTTAACTTTTTTGTACTTATTTTAATGTTCCTTTGACTTAAAGGTTGGTATGTGGCTCTACAACCATGGAGCAAAATTTGATTCTCTCTTTCAATGTCACCCCTATTACAGAAAAATACAGCATGATATACAGGGTTTATGTTGATTTGAGGTCTGAGTCTTATATTGTAAGTGTAGCAATTGTCATCATTTTACACGAGTTTTATTTTTAGGCTTTAAAGGCCGGATTCAGATACTTGAATTTTTCTTCCAGTCTCGACCGTGCATCCATAGTTTTCTCCTTCTTGCTTCTTATTTCTCTCCCTTTTTATTTCTTCCTGCTTGCGTTTAGTTATTACTGCGTGTCACTCCTTTGGAGCTCTGCTCCCTTCTGATGCTAGTTGAATAACTGGCGTCAATTTATTGATAATTTGAAAAGAGTATGTAAGTATTTTAAAGGTACCTCCTTTTCACACTCTTTAATTTACAAAAAATAAAATTTATATTGGAACAAATGCATGATTTTATGTCTGTGGATGTTAACTTATGGTTGTGTATCTGTGTGTTTTTTTTAAATGGTTGTACTAGTGTTTGCTCGAAGCTTCTGCTTGAGAAGATTCTCGCATGGCCTGGCATATGCTAGAGTAGCCCTTATACACTTATATATAGGGATGGCGATGCTTTTAGGGAGCATTATTGTACCTGAGACGTTGAGCGAGATAGTACGAAATATTAACAATGAACCAAATGTGGGTTAATCCTAAAATAAATTGTGTAAAATATTTTTTCGAAGTTTTATTTAATTGAAGAGCCTGTATGAAGAAGGTTATGACTCTGGAGGAAATGAAAGAAGTGTATAAGGACAGAAAGAAATGGCGGTTAATCTGTGATGTTGGCGGCTAGGGTTTTTTAAATTAAAATTTGTTTTCTGTTAGTTTTTGATGTCCATACATATGTATTATAATTAAGTGAATTTAAAAATGTAATTTGTCATGTATGTTCCTTAACTTATAGGTTGGTATACGTCTGACCACCCATACTGTAAAAAAAAATGGTTCACTTTGCCAATGTCCCCCCTGTCTCAGGGAAGGACGGCAAGAGTTGCAGGGCTTATGTTCATTTGAGATGGGTTCTTATAATGTAGGTCCACATGCGGCATGTGTTAGCGCGAAATTATACATGTCTGCTTGTGGGAATGCATTTGATATAAATCTTAAATGGTATATATCCTTGCAGCTTAGATTAGATTAGAACCCAAGCAAATTGTAACAGTATCTTAGAAAACAGGTACATTCCATATAAAGACCGTTTTATTGATTGAAATTGAATTCGTGAACAGAATGGACTCGAGTCCATTGAAGCGATGTATTTATTTCACCTTAAAGGAGATCCCCTCGGTAATAATAATTACGAGTGCCTATACGAGGAGAAATTTAATAAGAACTCGGCGAGCATAATGGAGAAGTTTATTTTGGTATTTTTGCTGGGCCTTACACTGCCTATGGGGCACTTAACCTTTTTTACGACGCAGTACAAGTAGGTGTACGGCAATTCTATTAACTTTTAGTTTATCCCGAAAAATATTTTTCTCCTCTCGCAGCGGAATAAAAAAATAATGAAGGCTTTTTTACGTCCAGTTGGACAGGGATGTACGAAAAAAAAACTCGAACTTCTGTAATCCAAGTTGCAAAGATATATTAACATTTAAAATTAATATTCACCCCCACAAACAAAAAATTCCGCATGTGTACTAAGAACTTAAAATCGAAACCTCAAAATGAGCATTAGTTCTGCAATTTTTGCTGACCTTCTCTGAAACAGGGGTGATGTTTACAGAGTGATCATTTTTTTTACAGTACGATCAACCTCATAGACCAACCTTTAAGAAAAGGAAAACAAATAATAAATAAAATTCAAGTACATAAAAAACAACAGAACCTTAAAAAGAAATGTATACAAAAAAAGTCAAAAGGTATATTATATTAAGTACGTACAAATTATAAAAGGATAAACGGGCTTCGCAATGCAAAAAAAACGCAACTTCAGTGCAGCCTTACACTACGTTGTCCCCAAAAAGGTCACGCGTGGCGTAGAACTTATTTATTTAAACACGTAAGGGCGCTGGCCATACGCTAAATATTTTACTTAAGGTGGAATTTTACAGCTCTCGAGGGTGAATTCTTATTTCTTCTTAGCCCCTATCAGTGTTTTAATTTTTGGTTTGAAATAAACACTGAAAAGGCAAATAATTTTTGAAACCCTTGGTGCAGATCGAACCCTAGCTATATGGCATGGAACTAAAATATTGTACAAGAAACAGGATTAACTTTAAAAATATATGAAGAGTGCATACAAATAAAATTCTAGAAGGAAATATAAAAACGGTCCAACAAGAAAAACAATGATTATATTTTTCTAGATTTTCGTGGTATACTTAATTTTTTTTCAGTTTAAGGCTTAAACTGAAAAAAATATCCCGTTGACCCCTGGTTGAAGGGTTATAATTGACCTTTAAAAAGAAATGCCCGCCTAGTCAAAAAAAAATTGTCTCTGATTTTTTTAAATGAGGTTAGTTGAATTTTGGAATTAGCTAAATTTATCTTTATGTGAAGGAGTAAAAATATTAGCACGCTAAGTGGTAACTCATTTTGCACGTCCCTGACTTCTTCCTCCATCTAGTCTTATACATATTTCATTCCACACCAACCGCTCACAACAATTACCAAAGATTAGTCCGCTCAGATGTGGCATCTCACTCCAACACATTGTCTTGCCATTACGAATGTGCGAAAGAGAAAGCACCCCCTGGCTAAATTAGCATCTCTTTCTATCTCTTGTATGAAACTAATGCATTATGTTCACCAGAGACTCTCAAAACAAACATGTAAAACTAAAGTTATATCAATTTGATATATTTGTGGATCTGTTGCTGGGTAAAACACAATTTTAAGAGTCTTCTGCATGCTTGGTCTTCGATAACCACCACCAATTTCTTTATCAAAATCTAATTGCTGTATTTGTCGGGATGAACCTTGTTATGTTCTTTGATGAATATGTTGGTAAGGCGCTGACCACCCAAACTGTAAAAATTAGTTTACTTTTCCAAGGTCACCCCTATTTCAGGGAAGTTTAGCAAGAGTTGAACGGTTTATGTTCAATTGAGATTTATAGAAGTTCAAGCTTTTGCATGCTGCATTTGTAGAAACTCAAATTTCAAGGAATACAAATCTTGAAACACTTGCTGCCTCACCCTGAAATAGGAGCGACTTTGGTAAAGTGAACCAATTTTTGCAGCACGGCTGGTCTGTGTCATTCTTATCTATAAGGGGCTTTTGTATCTAACTCCAATCAGACAAAAATCAAAATGAAGTGTGATTTCTCTCAACAAATCAAGAATGTGGTTGCATACCTATACGTAAATCATTTGATGTACATAATCTTTCCTGTCCAAATTCCATCAACACATTTAACCGAGGTCCTTACCAGAATTAAGCAATCAAATTTGATGTGTCAATCAAATATTGATTGCAACAGGCCCTAAATAGGTAATGGTACTGGAAAAAAGGACACAAAAATCGAGCTCTGGCGGTCCTCCATTACACCACTTTGTGAATCGCTGATGTACTTGTACACACTGTATGTTTGTAGTTGATATCACAATGGTTGTTTTTGCGCTAGATTCTGGCGAGCCCGACTTGTGCTCAGTACTTTACACCGCAAAGACGGTTTAGCGGGTACATTTTAAACTTGCCCAGCTAACTTTCACGCAATTTTAGCACTTAGGAAGTTTCAACTATTACACGAGCGCTCACAAATTCGCATACTTATGCTGGAGCAATTTAAAATTAATCGCCTCCCGATTGCTTAGTCGGATAGAATGAAAACTTATTTTTCAGCTTTTTGGCGATTTCCTTGCGGAGAACAGGTGCGCCAGTGTCAAGGTGACAAAACAGTACCCAAAACAGTATGTATTATCAATGTCAAATCTGAAATATTCTACATCGACAGGTACATAGTCTAGTGGTTAACACTTCAAACTCGTGATTGGAAGTTAGTAGGTTAGTACGAAATATTTCATTTTTTAAATTTGCTCTTCGGTGGGTTGAAAAATTCATTTGCCTTTACCTAAGACCCGTCACCATAGGTCCTTCCAGCCTTACACCAATTGGATCTGGCTTGAGAATTGGCGGTTTCTATAGTGACTCAACCAAATAATTCAACCTTATTTTTATTTATGTGTTTATATTTATTTATAACGAAATGCAAGCACAAAACAAAACAATGGTCCACGGTCAAGACCGGAAGGGTAATATCAAAATATGAAGCCTAATCGTCTCCCCAGTGCTTGTTTGGTTTATCTACCATTCAATTAATAGATGTCTCTTTAATGAAATCGTCTTTAGAATCACCTTCTGAGCTAAGAAACAACGTTAAACACGATAATGTGAGAGTTGTTTGAAATAATTTTCTAATCAGTTTCTTGTTTTCATAAGGCACATTGTACACACACAAACATTGCTCATGTGAAATTACCTCTGATGGACAGTTGAATACACTTCGCATACACTACGCAGCTAACAGCAACAACAAAGGGTCGGGACATAAACTGCCACATCACCAACACCTCTGCGGCACTACAACAAGTGTCATATACCTCTAGAGTCTCCCGCACAGGATTTCTTGTAAACAGACAAACAATCACTAAGGGGACGTGGTGTAGCATTCATGCATCCAAGGTGAAATAAGCCATGACGATTGCCGATCTCTGTTAGAAGTGGAACCGAAATACGAAGAAGAAGCCGGCCATAAAAGCCTCAAAATATTTATGGTACCCAATAACTTAGGCATTGTTTCAGCCGTATTACCCAATACATATAAGTGACGTCAATGTTATCTGTTTGCTCCATTGACTGTGGTGCTGTACTGCCTCCCCACCCCGCAGAATGATGGATGATGGAGGCGACGTGACGAGACGGCTGTAGGGGTACCCGATTGATTGAATACAAGGCCACCCCTTCCACGACACACCTACAAGGCTTTCCAAGGATCCTGGGGGTGGATGGATGATGCTGAATACCGGTTATCCCAAACACTACTCAAAATTTGATTTGATTTTTCTACCGTTGTCTACAACTTGTGGCTGTTATATTTTACAGCAACTGGGTCTTGCTTGAAAATTGACGCTTTTTATCAACGATCAAGCTCGTAAAAAGTCCGGTCAATGGTTGAGTCGGTAGAATGATTGCATCCTATACCGAGAGCAAGGGTTCAATCCCCACTGTGGTTGTCAAAAATGATTTCCCGTTTCGGTATTGATTTAAAAACCAAAATTTATACCGAAAGTTTATTCAGCCTTCACAAGAACCAGCGCCCTCGGGAGCTGAGAAACCCTACACTTCAACTGAAGTGGTTGGCGTAAGGCCGGCCCCCTCACCCGTAAAAATAAACTGGTCCCGATTCGCCACATGCGACCCCTTTGGGGATAACTCAGGCAAGTAGTTACACTGTACTTAGTTAGTTGCATAGCTTAACTGCGTTTTTGTTTACCATACATAGACTCGAAACAAATACCGTAGACACGAATCTATGTATCTTTAAACTAAATTGCAATGATTTATTTTCATTTAGGGCTTATATTTAATGCACGTCCACATACAAAGACGTTAGCGCTTACACATGCTACACGTGTACTTAATTACAAAACAAACCAAACCCTACACGATCATATTAAGCCTTTTACAAAATAAAAGCTCCTACTGCCCTTCCCTTAAATCGGAGAGGCATTGGAAGGAGAGAATTAAGTTTTAACCGTATGAGAGTCATCATAATAACCTAGTAGTTAAGGAACAAAGAATTTAAAAAATGTGAAAATAAACCTGTATTACCTGTGAAAATAAATGCGTTCAACGAAACAAATGCAAAGTTACCGTCAAGCAACGTCACCTTCGATAGCAAAGCTGCAAGAAATTGGAACTTGTTTATTCTTTAAATTTGAATACCGGTATTCGATTCAAAATCGCTTAGCCGTCTCCTCCCTAGATTGTCTCCGATAGGCATGATTTAGCAAAAAGTAAGTTCAAAGCAGGCTGTTGAATTCGGCCGTGAGGTCAGCGCCGGTATGAGAACGCGATATTCGTTATTGAAACTGTGACCGGTATTTTCTGTGACATTCTCAATACAACAACGTAAAAGATGGTTGTGTCGTAAATTCTAGGAGTGTAGCAATACATATCGTACTCCCAGTGATTGTTTGGCTTATCTACCATTTTATCACTGATTGACTGATGACTATAAATAATAATCTATAATCTAGGTTGCAAGTATATATTCATTTAAAGTTCTCAAGTGCATGCCCACAAACAAATACGTGTAGTTCGCGCTTACAAATGCTGAATGTGTACTTACAAATAAAATCCAAACTTCAAATGAACATAAGCCCTACAACTTTTGCCGACCTTCCCTGACACAGGGGTGACATTGGCAAAGTGAATCATTTTTTACAGTATGAGTGGTCGGCCTCATACCAACCTATAAGTCAAGGAATTGACATTTCAAAGAAATTGTCTTAAGCAGGCCTGTGCAACAAACGGCCCGTGGGCCACATTGTGACCCGCGTAAGTCCTACATCCAGCCCTGGACGACATCAATAGATATTGTGCGAATAGTTCAATCATTCAAAAAACATCCATCATTAGGTAGTTAGTTCAATCATCCATCTATGACAGTGGTTGGCAAAGTGCGGCTCCTGCGTCGACAGAATTTTTGCAGACGAATTTTACCCACCAACGATCGATTATTTGTTTTGTTGCCCATTTCATTTGACCACACAAGTGAACTTTTGGATATTGCGTTTCTAAACTAAACCTTGTGGAAAGCGAATGTGGAAAGAGGAATGCCCTGAGAGCTTTGTGCAGCCTGCAGAGAGCCTTCCTCCATGAAAGAGCCTCGAGTGGCCCGTGTGTAAATCTATGAACAGATTGAGGACCAATGTTGGAAGAGCCCGGGCCAGCATGTTGACCTGGGGATTTCTGTGACGGGAGGACTCTACACTATGTGAGTGTGGAGATCAGAAAACTATGGAGCACCTGCGGTGTTGTCCCTCTTGTCCAACAAGCTGCTCCATGGATGATCTCTTTGCAGGAAACCAAAGAGCTGTAGACATTGCTCGTTACTGGGCCAATACGGTGTGAAACTGACACGAAGAAAAAGAAGAACGAAACCTTAAACTGATACATTTTATATAAAACGTTAAAGCTGAGTTTCAACGTAAAATTTTATGCTCAGGATTTTTTAGAGGGGCAAATAAAACGTATTAAAAAGTTCGCAGACGATATTGTTTCGAGCTGTCCTTCCCGAGCCCCCCATAAATTCCTTTTCGGACATAATCTTCTTGTTTTCATCTTATTTTCGTCCAATTTACGGGAGGCTTTATATTCCGGAGGGCGTTAAATTATTTTCTATTCAGAGGAGCAGTTTATAAAATACAAGGCCTGAATGTAACAATTTCGTATAAAGGACGGACTAACCTCGTTTCATAATGTGAAACTCCATTTTGAAAACCCAGGCTTTCTTTGGTTTGGTTATATTTCAAGGACAATTGTTGAATTTTCAATAAACTTTCATGAAACTATTGTATCAGTTTTATAGAAGAATAAAAAACGGCACTTATTTACTTAAAAACGATGCTTTTAAATATGTATAAAAAATATCTTTTTTACAATTGTAACTTAATATTACATTGGCAACGATAAATATAGCGAAAGAATTATTGTAATTGACTGTAGTATAATTGACTTATAGATTGGTATGAATCTGACCACTTGTACTGTAAAAATTTGTTCAACGTCAACCCTGTTGACATACAGATACAGCATGTGCGTGAATACAATCATGTAAGGTTATAAGCATGCATTCAGTGTGAATCACAAATGTTTTTATATCCTTTCAACTTAGATTATTAAAAAAACATTCCTTAACTTATAGGTTGGTGCGAAGCTGACCAACCATACTGTTAAAATAAGGGACCAATGTCCCCCCTGTTTTAGAGAAGGTCGCCGGCAGAAGTTGCAGGGTTTATGGTCATTTAAGATTCAGGTTTTAATATTGTTTGGCCACATGCAGCATATATAAGCACGAAAACAAACATGTCTACTTTTGGGCATGCATTCACAAATGTTTATAAAATCCTTGCAACTTCGATTAAAAAAAAACATCTCATATTCTTTTTTTTGTTTGTTTTATTTTTAAATAGATTTGAGTAGAGGAATACAGTTCACCAACCTATTCTGCCTGGCCAAAAACAGGTATTAATATCATCAGTTAATAATTCATTATTGTCTATTTTAATGTATTTTTAATTAATAATTACCCAATTACAACAGTTGTACCAGGGTCAAAGTTATTGTCAAATGACCCAAACATTATTCCAAACACGCTAGAAAGATCAGCCCACTTGGTCCCCTCGGCCATAACACTTTTATTCCACTGCTGACACAAACCATAATTTACCGTTTTTTATTTTTCATTTTTTAGGCCCACAACCTTGAGACCAGTATCCTGAAATATGTTAATGTATTGTTGTGTATCGTTTGTCCCGGCGGTGTAACGTTCTCTTATATCCTGCGCCGCACCGCTGTAATGGCCGGGTATAAAGTTGTTTTCGATATCCCGAGCCTGCTCGCGGACAAGTGAATATCACACCCTGCCGGGGATAACTCAGAGCTGGGCACTACCCCGGAAAAATATTTAGACTTCGTATTTAAGAACTTAATAAAGCTAAGTCCCTTAAAATTCAATTGTCATATTATATTTCATTAATTCCTTAATCTACTGTTTGTTTTTATTCAGTCAAACGTATGTATTTGTATACATATATTTGTTCCTTGACTTAAATACCCATATGTTTTATCTTACATATCATATAATATCTTATATACATAACATGCAATTCTATTGAACACGTATCCCCACTTCGGCTTTGCGAGAAAGCCGAAGAAGTACGACTGAATTCGCCGCGCCCCGACGAACGTTAATGACAAAGGCAGTCTACGACAAGTCGTCATCTAGGACGGACGTAGATTGTAACCAAGACACCTACCTGACTACGGATAGCGGAGGCCGGGCGGAATTGATGTCATAACAAGCTAATTATATATCTGTGTAAGTGCATCATCGTCAGGTAAGACCTTTTTTTCTTCCTTCCTTTACACTTTAACCCAATTAATTAAATATATTCTAGTTATGTTAAAGTTACGCTATGTTTTTATCAATTATCAACCTATTTCATGGTTTGTTATTCACAAAATAAGATTGACACATTATCATAGATTTACGACTTGACATATTTTCTTGAGCGCTTTTGATGTTATCACACCATTATCAACAGGACAAAACAATTTGTAAAACCATTCTTTTGAGGATTATGTAGCTAGCCGGTGGCATTTTATGTATTAAATAGGTGCCTCCTCTAGATACCCTATTATAACGTAGCCAACTTTATAAAAAAAGTCACAATTATTGAAGTCACATCTGTTTCTGAGAAAATTGGCTAGAATTGTTTTTGATAAAAATAATGCAGTAGGTTTGTATTAAGATCAAAAAAAGATCAAATTTTACTAAGGTGTCACAATCTTTGTAGATGTGAAATATTTTTTTTATCAATTATTATAAAATGATTCATTAATAGTTCCATTTGGACGAAACACGAAGTCAAAACTATGATTTTTGAACCAAAACGTGATGGTTTTTCGATTATCATAAATTTAATACCAAGCACCCAATGTCCCTTTGAATCAAACACATATAAACTGTTGCAAACATTTTAGTAAACAAAATCTTAAAATCCTACTTTTATTGTTACTTTTCTTGAGCATCTTCATTGAAGATTAATAATCATCAAAGCAATTTGTACCTGCGATACTTCAGCACGGAAGAGGGATGAAGAGCTGTAGACTTTTAACCAAGATGCTCTCCTTCTCCAAAGAACCTGTTATAATAGAAGAAGAGAAATCCTCACTTCGAGTGAAGTAATACGCTCAAGGCTGACCTCTGATAATAAATAATTTCTTCTTGCCACGTGCTACCCGTTCGGAGACAATGCGGTAAGAAGCTGCACTGTAATTGGTGTTAAGTTGCATTTTTGCATTCTACAGGTACCTAACTAATGATTTTCAAAAACAATGAGACATATTTTCAATAAAAAAAAGAACTAACGCAGATTTCCCTAAAAGTGAGAGATTTTAATAAAAAGGATATTTTGTCAGGCAAAACGAGTATGATTTCCAGAGAGTACTTTTATTTTTGTAGAAAAATTAATTGCCATAATGAAAATAGAACGAACAGTGAAAACAACTGAGGGTGAATATAATTATTTTTATTGCCTAAAAACAGTTACTATGTATCACAAAAAATAAAAACAAATAAGAAAATGACGCGCTTCAAAAAGCTTCACCATAATCGGATGATATAAAAAGGCAATAACATTTCAGGCCGTCTCTCTAATTCTCAAAAAAAAAACACACACACATCCTAGGAAGTGATTCGACGTTACAAAAAAAAAGCGGGAAAATTCGAGAAAATGCGCGCGAGATTTTTGTGTTTTCTTGCCGTGTGCGAAGGCTACTGTAGTACTACGGGCTAAGAACGCGCGTCACGGAACATTAGATGGCGCAAGCTTTTTTTGAAAGTATTTTTGGGAAGCAGAACCACTTCGGAAAATTTTTAGTATTATTTTCCCGGTTTTTTTTACTGTGGTGAATTCTACTCTAGCAAAGCCGGAAGAGAAAAAAACTTCAAAAACATATTCTATTGAGCTATGTGACTTTGTGAAAAAAATATTATTGAGAGTGAATCTATAATCTAAATTGGAAGGATATGTTAACATTTAAGATATGTATAAAATGCATGACACATGTACGTTCGCGCTTACAAATTCTGGAGGTGTACTTACAAATTAAAATCCAAACCTCAAATGAACATAAGCCCTGCAACTTTTCCCTACCTTCTCTGGCACAGGGGTGTCATGGTGGCTTCCCAGCTCCTGAAGAAACTGGTTCACATTTCTTGTGAAGGCTGAGTAAGACTTGTCGTTATTTTACTTTTAAACAGCAAATCATTCCTGACAACCTTTGTAAGGAATAACCCTCAGCCTTCTGACATAAAAAGTAAGCATTCTACCTACTTGACTGACTTTTTAAATTGCCTACTTTCAATATCATTAATAGATGAGGCATTCACTTTGTAACCCTTCATTATACAATAATTAAAAATTCTTAATAAATTGTATGTGGTTACGGGGCGAGTAATATATAAATTATGTTGACAAAAATGGTCGAACATGTTGAATTTTTACCTACTTAATTTTTTTTATATCGATGGCCTCTACGAAACGTTCGCCCCTGGTCTTGATCCTACGATTCTCTTTTTGTATTTATCTGCTGGAAGCATGCCTTATAATCCTCGACCGAGGCCCCAACAATAACCGTTAAAACGCTCGGTAAATCATGTTTTATTGTTTACAAGTGATATCATTCACACGGACTGCTTTCTCAACACCTTTCAGCGTAAAAACACACATTTTTGGCCTCAGTTACGCTTCTCTCTCAGTTACTTTGTCATAAAAACACCCTTGTTATTTTCAATTATAATAACCACACGCAAAACGCAACTAAGCCACAGATAAAGTGTAACTTTTTGCCTGCGTTATTCCCGAAGGAGTCGCATGTGGCGCTTCGGGACCTATTTATGTTTACAGGTAAGGGGGCCGGCCTCACACCAACCACTTTCAGTTAAAGTGGGGGTTTTCCAACTCCCGGGGGGGCTGAGTAAACCTTTGAGATCGAACCCTTGCTCTCGGCATGGAATTCAAGCATTCTACCAATTGAGCTATCGACCATTGTTTTTTACACTGTTTTTTTATTCGGATATTAGACGAACGTTATAAGAGAACTTATATCATTCTCGACGTATCGTTAGCGACTTAGCTAACGTCTTCAGCAGACACCCTCTCTGCACGAACGAATGAACGAAAAAAAAAGTGTAGATACTACAATTGTAAATATTTCAAACGACCGTAATTCCAACCATAACCGACAATACCGGATTAGATAGAAGAGATAGAAGATAGAAGTTTTTAACACTTGTTGGAGTGCGGGTGAGATGGCGGTTGGCAAACTGATCCTTTGTAGCAGTGGTGTTAACAGTATGTGATGTTTATGAGGGTGCATTAAATAACAATCTTAAATGCCGTATGTCCTTGCAACTCAGATGATCTATAAAAATACAGATCACAACGGTTCTTAGTGCATGTTTCAATCAATCCTTCAATATTACAAGGTACAAAAATTTCCTTAAATTAATTTCATTATCATTACCAATAAAGATAAAAACAGATAAGTACATTAATGGATTTTATCGAATCACTACACACCAGTGGTTCCCAAACTTTTAATTTCGCGTACCACTCACGAAATTATAAATCAGTGGCGTACCACTGAAGCGCAACAGTTAAAAAATCGTTCAAAATTGTAAAGTAATGTGAACTGCAACAACTGTTTATGGCAACATTATGTTTATTTATTAATTATATAGAAAACAAACACAATACTCTTACGGGCTATTCTTAGACATTTTAGTCGTCCGTTGAGCCCACGCTTTGACAAACTAATGATGAATTTGTAAGAAGACCTGTCAATCCAAGATGGCCGCAAGTTAACAGCTGATTAGTTTTCATACAAATATTACCTAAATTGGGCTCAACCGACGACTAAAATGTCTAAGAATAGCCCCGTTAGGACTTGTGCGAAAAATGGTGCTGCATATTTGAGACTAAAAAGGAAATATTTGGCTCAGTTGTACTTAATTTTAAGCGCGAAATTGAAAAAAAACGTTTTATCTAATTATTTACTATGTATGTCACATGGCCATGGCTGCTCGCGTACCACCTTAAGAAGCGCCGCGTACCACTGATGGTACGCGTACCATAGTTTGGGAATCACTGCTATACACAATTTGTATACAAAAATCGACAATTGTTTTTTGTTTAACCTCTGTAACAAAGGCCACATTAAACAATCTAATTTTATTTACGTTTTGATATATTATGTACATAGGTCTAAACCCCAAATATAAAAAAAAATATGTTTCAACCCAACCACAGCTTTGTTAAAAAAGCATGACAACTTAGTTTGCGCCCCTAGTGAGCGTTTCGGTTTGTATATATTTTTTGTAAACGCTTTATATGAGCATTAAATTATGTACTTGGGCACTGGTCAAACAAAAGCCCGCCAAATGAACACGTCCGATCCCTTCAGTCGATGATTGATAAAGTGACATAGGCAGAGAATGCCGGCAAAAACAGACGGATAATATTAAAGCAGGCATTGCCCTTTTATTAACCGATCAATTGATTTTCACCTATAAATTCGTTGATTATTATGTATTTAAAAAAAAAATCACATGAAAAATATCAGATTACTTTTAATGTTTTTTTTTACTTCTGTTTGTACCAAAAACAACAAAAAATATCGGTCGTTTGACCATCTATAATTCTAAATTGCAAAGATATCTACCATTTAAGATTCATATTAAGTGCAGGCCCACAAACGGACACGTGTAAGTGCGCACTTAGACATGCCGCATGTGGAACTACAACATCAAACGCGTAATGTCGAATAAATACAAGCCCTGCAACTCTTGCCGGCCTTGCCTGGCACAGTGACACTGGCAAAGTAAACTACTTTTTTACAGTATGGGTGGTCAGCGTGCATACCAACCTATAAGTCAGGGAATATAGACGACCGTATTTCTTATATAGTTTCTGATTCTGATATTAAATATTTAAAAGTAAAATAAATAAGACGCCAATAAAAACACATAAAAAATAATCTCCGTGAATGAAAAGGAGACTTAACCGTCTTTATTTTCTGCGTAAGCGCTTTCTTTACTGAAATAACTTTTTTGTTGCGATACAAAGGCATTGTTTGTGTGTGTGTGTGTGTGTGTGTGTGTGTGTGTGTGTGTGTGTGTGTGTGTGTGTGTGTGTGTGTGTGTGTGTGTGTGTGTGTGTGTGTGTGTGTGTGTGTGTGTGTGTGTGTGTGTGTGTGTGTGTGTGTGTGTGTGTGTGTGTGTGTGTGTGTGTGTGTGTGTGTGTGTGTGTGTGTGTGTGTGTGTGTGTGTGTGTGTGTGTGCACACATAATGCCCTGATAAAGGAAAGAAATCTTCCCGGAGCCTTCATTGTGACAGGTGGACACACAATAGACAAAAGCCCACCGCTGAAAGTTCTGCACGCAGAGAACGGACGATTGGTTTTTCAGAAATATTTTGAAAAAGTTTCCCATGAGAATTGGAGTGTTTCTTTTTTATGTTAACTTGTAACCATACAATATAAGAAAAATACACTGAATCTACGTATACTCTTCTATGTCGCCACCTTAAATGTAAAATTTAATAAGTATTGATTCATTGATTTGGTAAATCGTAGATAAAGCATTTTATTGGGTTAACTTGTCACTATAGGAAAGTGCTTATTGCAGCTTCGAACCTACATTTTTCACACTTGTTAACTTTGTTCTCGTAGAAAATAGGAAAAAAGGTGCATTTATAAGAGAACCCCATGATATATCACTTTTTCAGTTATAACTTCACGGTATTATGAAGAAGGTTATGACTCTGGAGGAAATGAAAGAAGTATGCAAGGATAGAAAGAAATGGCGGTTGATCTGTGATGTTGGCGGCTAGGGTTTGTTAAAGTGAAATTGGTTTTATGATTTAGTTTTTTATGTCCATGTATATATTGTTATTTTTATTCTTTGATTTAAAAAAATGTAATTTGTCATGTATGTTCCTTGACTTATAGGTTGTTATGCGGCTGACCACCCATAATATAAAAATTGGTTCACTTTGCCAATGTCACCCCTGTTTCAGGGAAGGACGGCAAGAGTTGCAAGGCTTATGTTCATTTGAGATTGGGTTTTTATATTGTAGGTCCACATGCGGCATGTGTTAGCGCGAAATTATACATATCTGCTTGTGGGAATGCATTTAGTATAAATCTTAAATGATATATATCTTTGCAGCTTAGATTAGATTAGATTAGATTAGTATCGATGTATCATTTGACCCGCAATTTAAACTATGTTTTAAATGGCTGGTTTAAAACTAAAAAATCAGTATATAATTATGTAAGTTCTCAAGATGAATGCACATCAAACCTTACAAATATACTCAATAGTCTGAAGAAAGGGCATTTTTAAAGATTTTTGTAGTGTCGTTGTAATTTTTTGACGGTATGGTTTATTATCATTTCGAGAACAATATTTTTTTCCACAACCATTATATTTCAAATAATATCAAATTTTCTGAACCAAAATGGTGGGCATTTCCTTCCAAGCGCCAACCTTCTGCCTCCCTTCGCCGTCAGGGATTGTCAAGTCTGTGGGCAGTGCGCGTAAAGAATATAAATCAGCTGAATAGACAGGGGCGCCCAAACCAACTCACCGAGACGCGTTTTGTTACCCCTGATAAACACAGGGTGAAGGAAATATCGACTGTTATTTTTATCTTTGTTTCTTGAAAGTCAATTTAAGGGATTTTTTCCGTAAGATTGTTCAGTTCAGTGATATGATATTGTTATGCTTTCAGTGGGTTTTATTTCATCAAAATTACGGTTTATTTATTAAAAAAAATAGTTGTTCTCACTTTTGGTCCTAGCATAGTTTTTAAATTTGAATAGTACATTCAACGATTGATTTATTTCTGTGTCTTCAGGGATTTTTGATATTAATTTATACAGATTATTATGATCATTCTCGGAACATGGAGAATTTTTACGTACAATCTTGCTGGGTTTCAACAAAATATTCAATCTAACCTTTAATTTATCTTGAACGCGATAAAAGTAAGCGTTTTTTTGTGATACTTCTTGTAAAAGAATAGGTGATATTGAATTTAAATTAAAGCCAATTTAAACAACATTTTTTTATTAATGAAAAAAAAGAAAATACAAGATCTACGTTCAAAAAAACATTCCTCGACTTAAGCGTTAATACGACTCCGATATATTGTGCAGTAAACAATGGTTTACTTTGTCAATATCACTCCTGTTGCATGAAAGGTCTTCAAGAGTTGCACGAGGATGAGTATCCAAAACTGAAATAATATTATACTCATATCCGTATCCGTACCCATATCCGAAATTTCACATCGATAATATCTCTGATTTAAATAATGCGTAATTCTGAAACAGTTTGTACTTTTCACGCTTCACAAATAATGTATGGATCTGGCGGGACAAAGCCGCGTCTTGTCACAAACATAAGTTGGCGGGACATTTGTAAATTCAAATATCGAATAGAACGCAATGCCTCCCAAAACACATATTTCATATACTCCCTCACAGCGTCTAAGGCTTAGAAGTAAACCAAGGTAACTTCAATTTTTTTTATTGGAAAACTTCACCAATCGGTGATGCAAACCTATTTAATCAAAGTGTATCAAAGCTGATAGAAGATGTAAAAGCTACGGTCAAAAGAATGTGATGAGATGATTTGGGCATATGGAAAGAATGAATGATAATAAACTGGCAAAGTATTTATACAGAGGAATTGTGAAAGGAAAATGAGGTAAGTGACGACCGAGAAAAGTATGGAGTGATCAGATTGAGGGGATTGTGAAAGAATGTGATATACAGAGTGAGCATAAAAGAAGAACATGCATGAAAAATGTGATGGATATGAATGGTAAGGAGGTGTTTCAGGATAAGAAAAAATAAAGGCAGCTCTGCAGAGGCTCTGGCCACCCCTAGCAGAATGGCGACAGAGTAACAGTTACAGTATAATCTAATATTACAAAGATATACTCACATTTAAAAGTCATATTAAATGCATACTCACAAACAGGTACGTGTAAGTTTGCACTTACAAATGCTGCATGTGTACTTACAAATTAAAATCTAAATTTAAAAATGAACATAAGCCCTGCAACTTTTGCCGAACCTCCTTGAACCAGGGTGACATTGGCCGAGTGAACATTTTTTTATAGTATAGGTGGTCATCCTCATACCAATCTATAAGTCAAGGAATTTTCATCAAGGAAGTGTAATTTTTACTAATTACGTAACGCAAAAAAAAACGCAACTAAGCTACACATATAGTGTAACTTCTTGCCGCGTTATCCCCGAAGGGGTCGCATGTGGCGAGTTGAACCTATTTATTTTTACAGGTAAGGGGGCCGGCCTTACGCCAACCACTTCAGTTGAAGTGGAGGGTTCCCAGCTCCCGAGAGTGCTGGTACTCATTTCTTGTGAAGGCTGAGTAAACCTTGCCGGTATTTTATTTTGAGGTTTGAAATAAACACCGAAACGGGAAATCATTTCTGACACCCTCGGTGGGATTCGAACCCGAGCTCTCGGCATGGAATGCAAGCACTCTACCACATGAGCTATCGACCGGTCTTTTATTATTATTTATTACTTATTCCTTGGCTTAATTTGCATACATCTTGTTAAAAATAGGTTTAAGCAGTGCGAGTTACCAGTTATAAATTATAAAAGGGATTAAATAGTACACGCGGTAAACGATAGTTGGTACCATGATAAGAACTAGAACAAGATACCGGGTTGAATTTTGTGAAAAAATTAGTTTAATGTTTCCAACATCTTTAAATATATTATTCTCGGTGTAATTTGTTGTGTATGGTTCTTGACTTATAGGTTGCCACCCTTGCTGTAAAAAAAAATTCACTTTGTCAATGTCACTCCTGTTTCAGGGAAGGGCGGCAAGAGTTGCAGGGTGTATGTCCATTTGAGATTTGGGTTTTTATGTTTTAGATTCACATGCGGCATGTGCATTTGTGCGTGTCTGCTTGTGAGAATGCATATAATGTGAGTCTCCAATGTAACATATCTTTGCAACTTAGATAAGATTACATAGGTTAGATCGACAACTTAGTTTGGTCCCTTCGCGCCAATTTTTAATCAACCATTCAAATTTTGTCAAAAACAACGCTTCGCTTCATTCGCATATATGCTATTTTCATTAGCAGAAAAACTATCCCTCGACACTATCCCTCTTCTTCACACAAAAAAACAAAAACAAAAAATGACATTTTTAAGTTAATTTTCCCATAACAAAAATTGCTTTTAATCATAGTTTTGAGTTCAACCATTCTTTAAAAAATGGCCGTATTAGTTTAAAATTTTTACTGTTTTACATCTTATGCCATCATTTTTTTTTTTGAAAAAAAAAAGCATTTTCTTATTGTGGTTTGCCTGCCGATAAAATGCGGTAGATAAATTCAAACAAATGGCGCATAAGCGACGTGAATTGCTTTAAAAACGACAAGTGTATTTGAGGGGGTGGTTTGGCGAAGGCTGAGCTTACCTTGCCGCATAAGGGATGACTCTGGAGGACGCCCTTTCCCTCACTTACACACCCCTCCGTCTTTTTCTTTAAAGTGTACGTCTTACCCCAATCTTTCACTATTGTGTTACTCTAGAAAAAAAAAAACAGGAAAACGTGTTTTTTTTACCTCTCTTTTGAATAAAGGAAATGCAACGATCCGTTGAGAAAAAAAAGATGAATAGAAAATGGATATTGTAAAACGTTTTATTTTTATTTTTTATTTTTTATGTGCATATGCATATTTTTTTTTATATTCTTTACCTTTTTTTCCTGACACCTTGCACACTTTTGACATAATCTATGGCGACTTGTTTTTTTTTAATTTTAACAAATCTGCAAGAATTTTTATGTATTCAAGTAGGAATCTATAATCAATAGATATATTAACATTCAATGCTCTTATCAAATGCATGCCCACAAACAGACACGTAAAGGTTCGCGCTTACAAATAACTGAATGTGTACTTACAAATTAAAAACCAAACCTCAAATGAACAAAAACCCTGCAACTTTTGTCGACCTTCCCTGGAACAGGGGTGACATTGGCAAAGTGAACCATTATTTATAGTATGGATGGTCAGCCTCATAGAATAGTAAGACATCATTTGACAACTTCTCTCAGGAAAATAACCATCATTTTATTATCACATAAGTCTTTCAATATCAGTGTGTGTTATTTCTTTTTTTCATTAAAAATCTATTAAAATTCTTACAGGATTTTCCACAACACATTTGAACCACAGCTGTTTCATGGATCATCTATAATCTAAGCTGCAAAGATATGTTAACATTAAAGGCTCATTTTAAATGCATGCCCACAGACAGGCACATGTAGCTTCGCGCCTACACATTCTGCATGCGTGCATACAAATAAACTCACATGAACATAGACCTTACAACTCCTGCCGCCTTTCCCTGAAACCGGGGTGGCATTGGTAAAAGTGAACCGATTTTTACAGCACGGGGGGTCAGCGTCATACCAACCTATCAGTCAAGGAGCCGTTTTTTTGTATGGAAAATTCATGTAAAGTTTCGTTTGAGCCATGAATTTGCTGTGTAGGAATAACACCTTGTATTTTATTTCAAATTTACCTTCAGAAATGAAGAGACTTACTTAAAAAGAAACGTAAAATAAAGTTAACATCACGTCATTTCGCAGACGGAATAAAACCTTGAAGCCAAAAAAAAATCCCACTTTGTCGGACAATTTGTATGTAGAGCACGGTCCGCTGCCATGTTAGCGTCGCTCTCGGGAAGACGACTCAACGTTTCAAAAGAACCGACGATAGCATCTGTCAGAAAGATTTCTCTTTACATGTACATCCGAGGAGCGGTTCGGTATTCCAACATTTACGCTTACACGGACAAAAAGTAAAAGGGTTTGTTTGAATAACGACAGGCTTAACAAATATCTAATAACTGTTAGAAGCTTTCAAAATTTAGATGAACCGAAAGATGCTAAACATTCGTTGAACAGACATGAGTGATAGTTTGGTCAATGTTCAGATTCCTGCTGCTTTGCCTTTGTTTGTACCTCTTTGTCGTAAATCCTCCTTCTCATTTCTCTATGGTTTTGTCTTGTTAATTTTTGTAATTGTGTCCTCTTGAAAATGACGTCAGCAAGCCGAAAGCACTCGAAGTAAAATAAATGCTCAAACTGTGAAAATAAAACTGTGTTTTAAAATAATGCATACTTTCTCATGAAGAAATATTCTTATAGAGCTATGTAATAAGATGATTTGAAAGCTCAAAAATTTAAGAATGATCACTAGTAAAACACGGTGAGATTGTTTCTGTAATAACCACATACGAACAGCCTTAAAAAAAAGGGCAAATGAGGTGGAGCAGATCCAAGAGGTGATTTTGGAAAGGTCATTATAATTATAATAATAATCGCTGGCTAATTTAAATAGCGCTGTTAAGTGGCAATAGCCATCCCAAGGGCGCTTATGTGTGTTAAAAACTAAACAAATGTACCTACCTTATGCAACTTAAAGATGGAAGACCTTATCGAAAGTGTAAATTAAGCTGGGCGTTCTCATATTCAGATCTATGAGTATACGCATATGAGGATTTTATGATTGATTTTATGTCACCCCTGTTTCAGGGAATGTCGGCAAGAGTTGCAGGGCTTATGTTCATTTGAGGTTTGGATTTTATTTGTAAGTACACAATCAGCATTTGTAAGCGCGAACTACACGTGTTTGTTTGTGGGCATACATCTGAGAGCTTTGAATGAATATATCCTTGCAACTTAGATTATAGATTATAGATTATTATAGGATACGACACTATGTTTATTTTGTAAATCGTAAATCAAGAAAAAAAGGAACTACTCGTATATGGTAAATAAGATCACCCCCTGAGGATGCAAACGGATTGTTTACGAAACCGGTCATGGAACTGAATTTACTCACTGTCATCAAAAACATAGTTGTTTTATTGTTTATCTTGTAAAATCAAAGTCATTTGGAAGAATAATCACATAAATCATCAACTATTAGAGTTTTTTTTACAAAATTATACGTTTAAGAAAGCCACGTTAAAATTGCTCGTTTACAACAAGCTGCCGCTGAAAAAAGGATAAAGCAAACTTATTCTGTGTACAAAACAGGCTTTTAAACATTTCTCCCATTGAATTCCTTATTCAGTTTTAAAGCTTATCTCTGTTGTGCTGAATACATATTTTCACATTCTGGCAAAGCAAAATGAATCTTTTTATACCTGGGTTTAAAAACGAAAAAAATGTTATTTTTAGATAGCTGGGGTTCTAAAGCAGAAAACTGAGGCTCAATTCCACCATGTAGAAGCAAGAAAAATACTTGTGCTCAAAAGACCGAAAATTAGAGTTCAATTCTACTATGGTTGCCAGCTTTTCACATGATTTCCCATTTCTGTCAAATGAACATTTTTACGCATTATACTCTTGACTACTAGTATGCGGCTGACCACACATGCTGTAGAAAATAGTTCACTTTGCCAATGTTACCCCTGTTTCAGGGAGGGTCGGCAAGAGTTTTAGGGTGTATGTCCATTTGAAACTTGCTTTCTATATTGTAGGTTCACATGCGGCATGCGCAAGCGCGAACTTGTACGTGTCTGCTTGTGAGAATGCATGTAATGTGAATTCTCAATGTTACATATCTTTGCAACTTAGATTAGATTCGATTAGATATTTAGACTGCATATTATGAAATGGCAACTCAGTGTTTTGGCACCAGGGAGACTTCTACTCAGATGACGAGGTTACTGTAAGAATGCCTTCATAATTGTACAATTTTAATAGAGAGGTTTCACATGTCAAATATATTATTTTTCTGGAAGAACAAACTAAATTATGTGTTGTTAATATACATCGTTGAATGATTGGTTGAATTGGTTGAATGAATGACAAGGCCGTTGCAACTTCTTGCTCCATAGATGGGGATTAGCTCCATCTCCAGGATGTGACTGTGGGGCGAAGAACCAGACTGTCCGGCACATAGTGGAGGAGTGCCCCATCAGAAGACACCCTCCTGGCCTGAAGGACCTCCACGTGGCCACGCCAGGAGCAGTGAAGTGGATGGAGGGCTTGGAACTTCGCCTCTGACGCGACCCAACGGCCAAGTGATTTGCTGTGCTTGCCGGCCATACGCAAAGTAAAGTAAAGTAAGTAAGTTGAATGATTTATTTGGTGAGCGTGTTTTTGTGAGATTTACACCTCAAGAGCCCACTTAAGGTTAACGTGTATTTTTTTACATGTTTCAAATAAAAAGGAGAAAACAGGCTATTATCGCCCTCAGAGCTTGTTTGGCTTATCTACTATTTGATTCAAAGATGACCTTAGATCAGAGGTTCCCAAAGTGGGTGCCGCGGCACCCTGGGGTGCCGCAGAGAGAGATCAAGGGTGCCGCGAGGCGCCCCTGAAGTCTACTAAAAATCAAAATTTTACTTTTTTTTTTTTTTTTTAATTGTGAAGAGGATTGCAATTCACCAACCTATTTTGCCTGGCCAGATGTCTTCATGCGAAAGCAGAAGCTTGTGTGCATACATGAATACTAACATCGATCGATATTATATGACTAGGGTGCCGTGAGAAAACTCAAAATTTCAAAGGGTGCCGTGACTTGAAAAAGTTTGGGAACCTCTGCCTTAGATGGAATTTCTTTAAAAATCACCTGCTACATAATCTGAGTTGGGAAAAAACATAAAACACGTTCATGTGAGAATTTTTATTTTAATATTTTCATTCATTTCCAGCATTCATAAGACACATTGCTCATGTGAAATTACCTCTGTTGGAGATAAGACAAACAAGCACTTAGCTGACGATCTATTAATTTCAAATAAATTAAGTATTTTTTTGCAGAATATTTTCCGATCATTTTTTATGTCAGACAAAAGAGAAAAGATCTGCTCACAATGTACGGATACAAACAATTTTCTGACCCGCCATACATCACGTTCCCTTATTGAGCCTACGCATGAGCTATCGGCCACGGGTGACTGTTCTCCTCCCACATATCACTTATTTACGTGGCTTCCGCTTACACTGGAAAACAAAGCAATCTGTACCTGCTATGAGGTCAAAAATTAAATAGAGCCTCGTTGACAGTCCCACCTTGTTGGATAGTTTTCAGGTGTTTGCAAGTTGCAGATTATTCTGGTTGAAGAAAAATGTATAATTTCTAATGTTTTGGCGTTTAAGCAAAGCTTTATTCCTTATTTAAATTAGTGAATCTCTTCTCTTTTCAAAGTATTACAAGTAGTAAAAGATATCGCACGCTTAATAATAAAGAGAAATAACTCGAAAATTGGAAAAATCGAGATTTTGTAATAAAACGCAAGAACAATACGAGAAGAATAGGTAGAATGCGACAGGCGTTCAATTCGGACGAATATGACCGAGATAAAACATCGGTCGCCTTTTTCATCCCATACAATTTGCTGGCTGTCTGAACTTCAAACGTGATTTCCCAACATTCTTGTTTTTTTAGTTATTGCTCTTTATTATTAAACGTGCGATATTATACTAAACAATTATAATATATCTTTGCAACTCAGTTTGTAGATTTTACAAAAAATGATAATTCAGTTCTCGTATTCTCTCGTATTGAAAAAAAAATGTGGATACAAATTTGTTTTTAATTCAATCATCATAAAACTTCAGACGATACATTTCGACTGAAAATGTCAAGTTGTCTGAGAATTTAGTATCAATCATACTGTAATTTTTATAGTAATTTATCCTGGAAAAAAATGGTTCACTTATTAATGTCACCCTTGATTCAGGGAAGGTCAGCATTATTGATTTGCAATGCTTATATTCATTTGAGTTGTATTATGTTAAGTTGAAGGCGAAAAATTAAACGTGTCTGGTCATACATTTAATATGAATCCTATGCATTATGTTTACATCGATGCCTTAAAGGTAAAACTGAATAAGTGATATTTTAAGCTCACATGGGCTTTTCTGATAAATGCACCTTTTACCCATTTTCTACGAGAGAAAACACTAAATGAGTGTAACCCTGAAGTTTTTCATGAACACTTCCTTATAATTGAGGGCCCTAGAATCAAATAAGCAAGTGTCCCATTAATAGTCTATAGGACACTAATCCATAGGACACTAGTCTAAAAGACACAGTGTCCCATAAATAGTATTTAGGACACTTGCCTTTTTGATTATAATGCCCTCAATTAGTTTACTTTCTATGAGAAGTTACACCCAATAACAAAAATTCACGATTCAACAGTATTTATTCAGCTTAACCTTTCGGTGGCGATATATCTCTGCAACTTAATAAACAGTTATGCCAGTTGATCAGTTTGAAGTAAATTTGCTTTCGTTTGCCCCGAGGCCATCATTTTCAGGAACTAAAAGCGTCGTATTTCAGCGAGCAACATTTTCATTATGATCGAGGGCAGATTTCCCTCGTAGAGCCTCTACAGTCTGCCAGACAGCCAGCATGTTGCTATACAGTATACAGTATACGGGGGTTTATGCGATCACTACCTACGAGGATTTGTTTCCACACATATTTTATGAGATGCTTTCTGAGTCCAAATTTACAATCAAGATGTCGGAGAAAAGTAAAGCAATGGACTCTGCACAAATTTCGGATTAAAAAAGCAAAATCACACGGTTGGGTTGCTAGGGAAAATACAAACTGAAATTTTGGTATAGGTTGCTCGGGACTTTAGTTTTATAAATTTTGTGGCAGAGATAAAAAAAAAAAACAATACATAATAAAACTAAAAAGAACCAACGATAATTAGTAACAGTATCGAAAGGGTTGAATTTACGGTTTTTCTTTACACATTTAAAATTTTGATGGAATAGTAATATTATTAGGATGATTTATTAACTGAGCGCTGTTTTTGTGTGAATCACATCTCAAGAACCCTTTGCGAGCTTGGAAGTCGCTATAGAAAGCGCCAGTTCTCAAGCAAGACCCATTTGTTGTGAGGATGGATGGGCTTTTAGTGAACGGTCTTTGGTAAAAGTAGATTTTTTTTAAATATTTTTGTACGCTTCGAGGATGCCGAGATTCCAACCCATTTCCTTCTAATCACCATTCTGAGGAGTTAACTTCTAGACTACGGACCGGTCTGGTTTTATTGTCCTACAAAAAAGTTTATCACTTGTCGCTAGTAAGCTCGAGTCCCGTTCTATCGATGATAACTTTGACCCTGGTTCAACAGATTTCACTAAATTATAAAATAATAATTCATGAAAATATGAAATGCATTACTAATTATTATTAATGTTAATACCTGTTTCTGGCTAGCAAAATAATTTGTTGTATTACACTCTTCTTCACAAATGATTTTAAATAAAAATGAGCAAGTCCATACTCTGGTCTGTTTCTCAGTACAAAATATATTGACTGGACTGAGTTAAGGTTAATGTTATTTATTCACAAACTGCCCTCGGCCGAGTTGATAAATACTTTCGCATGAAAAAAGAAAACTTTTCCCTTTTCCATCGCGTAAATCTTCAATCTATACGCGTAAATCTTCAATCTATACAGCATACGCACGGTACCACGACAAAATGTCCACCGACATAATGTCCACCGACATAATGTCCACCGACAAATGTCCATCGACATAATGTCAATTGACAAAATATCCACGCGACTAAATGTCTAGGTTACAAAATGACCTGGCGACAAAATGTGTACCGACTAAATATCCACTGACAAAATGTCCGCTGACCTAATATATATATAAAAGGATAATTTATTTTAATGTACACATAATTGAAGAGCGCCGTTTTTGTGTGTGTCACACCTCAAGGGCCCTCTCAAATCACGGATAAGATTTATTGTAAAGATGTGTCTTTAGTGCTCCTTTAAAGACACCAACAGTCTTTGCCTTCCTTACATTAGGTGGCAGTCTGTTCCACTCCATTGGTCCCGCAAACCGGAAAGCACGGTCCCCAAAATTAGTGCGTGTCTGACGGTGTGGCTGAACCAAGTCCACCACGCCATCCCCTGCAGATCTGAGCGTTTGGCGCCTCAAATCCCTCTCAACGGGTGTAAACATGTCAGCCAAATATGAAGGAGCTGTACCATTTACAGCCTTATACACCATCAGACAAACACGGTAGACCACCCTCTCCGGAAAACGAAGCCAATGCAGTTTCCCTAACAATGAAGTAATGCGAGTAAATTTAGACATCCCGAATATGAGTCTTGCCGCTGAATTCAGCACAGACTGAAAACGGTTAAACTGCTTTTTCGGCTGACCTTTGTACAGCGTTGAGCAATAGTCAACTCGTGACATCACAAAGGCATTCACCAGGGTCTTGACTGCTCCCGACGGTAAACATCTCCTGATCGCCTTTATCTGGCGAAGTTCAAAAAATGAGGAAGATACAGTCGAGTTCAATCGCTCTCCCATTGTGAGGTTCCGATCCAGTGTGACTCCTAGAAGTCTGACTGAGTCGGAGGGCTGAATCAGCTCTCCCCCAATGGAGAGTGGTACTCGAGTTGTCAAAAGATGATCACGCCTGGTTGTAGCCGCCCACATCACTTCTGTCTTACCCATGTTAAGGATTAGGCCATTGCTTGTCATCCATTCACCAATCTCCGCAATGCAAGCTGCCACCCTGTTACTGAGAGTTTGTGCCATATGTGGCTGACACTGAGAGTAAATTTGCCAGTCATCTGCATATGCATGTGTAATGAGGCCCCATTTCTCAACTATACTCTCAATGTCAGCAGTGTATAAAATAAACAGGATTGGTCCCAGTACAGACCCCTGCGGCACCCCGGAGATCAGCGAATAGGAAGGTGAGACACAGTCACAAGTACGCACTACCTGCTTGCGATCCGCCAAGTAGGAGGAGAACCACGCCAGCGCCTTATCCCTCAAGCCGTACGAACCCTCCAACCTCCTTATCAGAATATCATGACATACGGTGTCAAACGCCGCACTCATGTCCAAAAGCGCTAAGAGAGCAAGATCTCCGCAATCCACTGCCGATATCAGATCTGAGACCACCGTCAGCAAGCCAGTTTCAGTCGAATGATATTTTCGATAGGCTGATTGCCTCTTAGGCATCAGATCGTTAGCACTCATATAAGATACCAGCCGATCAGAGACAATGCGCTCCAGTACCTTAGACAGAAACGGTAAGTTTGACACCGGCCTGAAATTGTCTAATGTCCACCAAAAAATTTTTTTTTTTTAATATGATGTACTATTTAAATATTATATGATGTTGCACATTTTTCATTTTGTCAGTGGGCATTTTGTCGCGTGGACATTTTGTTGCGTGGTCACTTTGTCAATGGACATTGTATCGACGGACATTTTTTCAATGGGCATTCTGTCGATGGACATTTTGTCGTGACACTACGTTGGTGGCCGCTACGTTGAAACTTTAGTATGGAGGGGGGAGAAAAAAAACTTCACCGCATTTAACATCTGACCTTTCCATTCATTCCAGGCTTACCCTATCGGCAGAAAAACGCGCTGGGAGAGTCCTAAGACCCCTTTGGTTCTAACAGCTATCGGGATTACGTGCTATACCGGACTCGAGTTGGCGGAAAACCGGGATTCGGTTTAGGCAATTAAAACTTGTATGTTAAAAAAACTAAAAATGAAGAATTTTCCTTTTCTATGTAATAGGTTGGTATGAAGCTTACTTACCATATTAAAGGTTCACTTTGCCAATGTCACCCCTATTTCAGTACAAATCGGTAAAAGTTGCAGGTTTTTCATGGGAGGTTTTGATTAATTTGTAAGTACCTATACATGCAGCATTTGTAATCGTGAAGTTGCACGTGTCTGTATTCATGTATTTAATATGAATCTGAAATGTTTTTAAATCTTTGCGACTTAGATTTTACATTATTAATTGCATTTTGATGTTTTTTGTCACAGAATTGTTGACTAAAAAAAGTGTATCAAATAGAGAATTCCTGTTTTCGTTGCATTATTCTCATCTAGTTTGTTATAAATCTTGATTTGTTGGAAGCATGAAATTTTTTCACTTTCGTAAGCTTTTGTGAAGCTCGCAAATGCTTGCATTTCATTCGGCCATTCAAAACAATTAACAATACTTGATCAACACAAAGACTAAAAATCAACAATGTATTGACGGTTGACCTAACTTCAAACTTGAACAAACCATTAAGTAGGCGTCGGTAAAATTAAACCGAAATAATTTTAACAGAAAAACTCATATATTTTTAAGTCAGCTGCTTTTACCGAGATTCCGGGAGATATTGCTTTAACCGTTCCACTATCTCCCCTGTCTATGACCCACTTTCTTGGGGTAAGTTTTCCCCCGTAGAGCTATGAATAATATAAGGGTGTGCGGTCAGCGCCGCGCCGGTCCAACCCTTATAAAAAACCAATTTTAAATCTTGCGTTTTACAGCCATTATTAAATTACTCGGAACGAAAGGGGAATTTGTCTTTGGTGTGTGAGGCGTTGGCCCGCACAGGGAATTCAACCCTGAAATAACTTTTGCAATTTCACTCATAAGACACATGACACTAACACGTTTTTACTAGTAATAATAATTATAAAAAATACACCTAGTGAGTTCACTTCTTCTTATTCGTTTGGTGTCACTTCTATCAATGATCGGAGACCATTATGGCAATTTTCCCCTTGGATGCTCGAAGTAAGGTGCTTTTGTTGAGTCATTGTCGCAGGTTTTATCAATGTTCTGAGTCCTTCTCCCTTCAATCTTACCCTCCATGATTATATGATCTAATCTAATCTAATCTAATCTAAGCTGCAAAGATATATATCATTTAAGATTTATACTAAATGCATTCCCACAAGCAGATATGTATAATTTCGCGCTAACACATGCCGCATGTGGACCTACAATATAAAAACCCAATCTCAAATGAACATAAGCCTTGCAACTCTTGCCGTCCTTCCCTGAAACAGGGGTGACATTGGCAAAGTGAACCAATTTTTATATTATGGGTGGTCAGCCGCATAACAAGAAGGCGATTTTATCTAATTTCTCAAATCTAAGGGCACTGCAGAGCCATAGCATCACCTTTTTCTTAACAAAATTTTGTCTTCACAATTGCAAATTGAGCCTCAAATAGCTTGATTTATGAAAAAAAAAAACGGTCAAATTCAACGTACAAAATATTTTCCATAAGCAACTTGATATCACCGTCAAAATACAAAATAAAAAAATGTATAAATCCCTCCCTAGCATATTGCATTTCTCCACAATACATCTCTTGCCGTTTCCTGAAATTGGGAAGTAAAAAAAAACCTACTCCAAGGGCGGGTTGAAAGGTCACAGAATCGTAAATATTTAGGAGGGCAGGGCGCACGTCGGAAGAAGCGTAAACCCAAACGGGGCCCATAATAAAATTTAACGCGTGGGCCCTTCTCGCCTGGGGTACCTAAAATTTTTCGACTCACAAGGCGTGAAGTAAATGTGGCATTTTTTCAGTTTTTCTTCCTAGAAGGAGTTGTGTGATGTAATGTGAAGTGAAAGTATGAGAGGTATGTTGAGAATTAAATACTATTTTATGATGGTATGTAGTTAAGGCTATTGGTTGACGAGTCTGAACACTAATCAAATCTAATCTAAGCTGCAAAGATATAAATAATTTAAGATTTATATTAAATGCATTCCCACAAGCAGACATGTATAATTTCGCGCTAACACATGCCGCATGTGGACCTACAATATAAAAACCGAATCTTAAATGAACATAAGCCCTGCAACTCTTGCCGTCCTTACCTGAAACAGGGGTGACATTGGCAAAGTGAACCATCTTTTTACAGTAAGGGTGGTCAGCCGCATACCAACCTATAAGTCAAGGAACTTCTTTAGTAAAAAATAATCGAGTGAAATTCCTTGACTCTCTTTACTTCTTTGACTAATACGTTTCTATGAGGCTGACCCCCCATTTTGTAAAAAATTGAACCTAACCTAACCAATACAATAGTAAAAAATAAAAAAATAGAATTTCATGACTCTCTGAGTGCTGACTCATGAGGCTGACCCCCCATTTTGTAAAAAATTGAACCTAACCTAACCAATACAATAGTAAAAAATAAACAAATAGAATTTCATGACTCTCTGAGTGCTGACTTATGAGGCTGACCCCCATGCTGTAGAAACTTGGTTCACATATTAAAGAGTCGATAAGAAGAGTTTGAAGAGCTTGCATTTGTAGCTGCTGGTCCTCTGGCCTGGAAGCACCTGCCTCATCATGTGAGAGACCTAGAGAGCCATGAAAAGCTCCGAAATGAACTGAAGACAAGCAAAATTCTGACATAATTTGTACGAGCGCTCTTGAAGTGACGCTATAAAGAAATCATCAACCCACTATCATCATCACTTTTGCCAATACGCGGCAGGAGTTGTGCATTTTCTGTTCATGTGAGGTGAGGTTTATTTTGTATGTACCTACACATGCAGCATGTGTAAGCGCGAACTTAAGCGTGCCTGCTTGTGGGCATGCAATAAATACGCATATTATAAGTCGGTATATCTTTGCATCTTCGATCGAGACCGATCCGTAGTCCAGTGGTTACACTTTGGACTGTGAAATGGAAGGTTGTGGGTTCGAATCCCGACGGAGCACAAAAAATATAACATTTATATTTTCAAATTTGCTCTTCACTGGGTTGAAAAATTCATAAACGATTACCAAAGACCGGTCATCAAAAGGTCCATTCAGCCTTACAGCAACTGGGTCTTGCTTGAGAATTGGCGCTTTCTACAGCAACAACCAAGCTCGCAAAGGGCTCTTGAAGTGTGATACACACAAAAACAGCGCTCGCCAAAAAAAACCATACTAATACTTTTATTATTGCATTCAGGAATACTTAATACCATTTTTTTTTATTGTGTCAATTATGATTGTGTCAAATTTCTAACTCAATCAAAATGGTTTCTCAAAATATTGGTTTACTACGAAATCCCCAGATTAGCTACGTTTCAAATTACAAGTATTTTCCCTATTTTTATGTTTACCTCTAGCCTGGCGATCGGCAAGCGTTACGATATCCGATACACTAAGTTTGGATTTCCTCTGGATTTAGAGAATATAGGTCAGAAAACAGGGATTATGTAACAAATTATATTGGTCGGTGTGATTCCCACTATTTATTTTTTTGCCCGCTCCAACTAAAAACTTCACGTTTACACTTACGCGTAACATTATGTTTTGAAACTTATCAGCTCACTACGAGGCGCTGTTTAAGCTTCCATACATTTTTTGGGAAGCGAGTTAACAGGTTTATTTTATAATCCGAGTATACTGGTATCGAGAGAATTTTTCACGCTCTCGCTTCGAGATAAAAAATGCGGTGTAAACAAAAGGAATGTATCGATAAATTGGTAAAAAAAATCAATGTTTTCCTCTTAGGGCTTAGTTTTGTTATTGTTGAATGTCTATTAAAAATTAATACCCTGTTTTTCCCGTTTTTTTGTTGTCTTGTAGCTGAAAGTTATAGAACCAAAAAAGATTCCCGTCCTAAGCGATATAATCTATAATCTAAGTAGCAAAGATGTATAACCATTTTTTTGGGCATGCATTTAATTTATTTTCTTGTTAAATTGTATTGCATTTAACACGTGTACCATATCTATAATCTATAATCTAAGTTGCAAGGATATATTCATTTAAAACTCTCAGATGTATGCCCACAAACCAACAAGTGTAGTTCGCGCTTACAAATGCTGAATGTGTACTAACAAATAAAATCCAAACCTCAAATGAACATAAGCCCCACAACTTTTGCCGACCTTCCCTGAAACAGGGGTGACATTGGCAAAGTGAACCATTTTTTACAGTATGGGTGATCAGCCTCATACCAACCTATAAGTCAAGGAATATGAATAATAAATTACATTTAAATATAAAAAAGAACAAAACCTTACAAAGAAATCTATACAAAAAAAGTCAAAAATTTCCTATGCAAAAAATGTAGCAAATGAATACACCAACATTAGAAATCAACATTGCAGATTAGCCGCCACTTCTTCCTGTCCTTGCATACTTCTTTCATTTCATCCAGAGTCATAACCTTTTTCATACAAGTCCTCCTTTTATTATGACTCTGGATATCCCATTCATTCGCTATTTCAGAGATTTGATCCTTCCATACTTTTCTCGGTCTTACTCTACCACGACATCCATCTATTCTAGCAACATATACTCTCTTCGTCAATCTTTCATCACTCATTCTCTCCAAATGCCCGAACCATCTTAACATACTTCTTTTAATCTTCACTTTCACACTTTCCCTTACACCACATTCTTCTCTTACAAAATCATTCCTCACCCTGTCACTTCGTTTTTTCCCAATCATACTTTTAGATAGTCCATTTCTACTGTATGTACCATCGTGCATACAAATGCTGCATGTGTAGGTACTTACAAATTATGAACACGCCCTCCAACTTTTTCCGACCTTCCCTGAAACAGGAGTAACATTGGCAAAGTGAATCATTTTTTACAGTATGGGTGGTCGGCCTCATACCAACCTATAAGTCAAGGAAATGTGAATAATATGTACATTTTCATTGAATTTTACAAAGGTCTCGGAACATTTTTTTCTCGGCGGGCAAACGTCAATCTTGCATGGGATTAATAACAAAATATTTGTTTGCATTTTCTCTTGCAGCCCGGCCGGGTGTTGGCACAATTTTGTCTTCGCCAATTCACGTGCGGACCTCCATAACACTCCTTCTGCACAAGAATTCTATCTTGGTTCCAGAACTGCTATTGTTGTGGGAGCTGCTAGTATAAACATTACATTACAACTTATAAAACCGCGTTTTCAAAATTATGTATGGAAAGTACTATAGCACATCTTGTGAGCGTTTTAAATTTTATACATTTCTGATAAAACTCTGAACGTAATGCTTTGTACTTGAAGTACTGAATAGAAAATACCATCGCGAAGAATTGAACGTTTACCCAGACGTTTTCACAGTAAGAGATGACTGTAACCAGAGTATAAACTTAACATTTGCCTCAAACACAGCGCTTACCAAAAAAATTATGGAAACTAAAACTGCGCCTCTAGTGAGCGTTTTAGTTGATATACATTTTTGGTAACAAAGTATAGTTGACTGTATATGTGAAGTGCTTTCCTTGGGGTTCAGAACGTTCTAGAACGAACAAAGGAATGCCATAGAGAAATCTGTAGGAGTCCAGATTTACCGTTTATGGGAACAATTTGAATAAGCGTTTCGTACTATCGTTCGTTTTGTATGCATGCTTGTTTACCTTTGTATGCATTGAAAAATTGCCGTTGATATGCAATGTTGGCTAATGTTGTCTTTCCGTAAAATTTAAATAAAGGCCAGGATTAAAGAAGATAGTGTACATTTTTGTTTCAATAATACATTATTTCAAATTGCATATGTATATGGAACTACTACGGTGTATCGGTCACACATGGTATAAAAAATGGTTCACTTTGCCAATGTCACCCTGTCTTTCAGAGAACGTTGGTAAAGCTGAATGGCTTATGTTCATTTGAGGTTTGGTTTTCGAATTGTAAGTATTATCCACTTATAGGTTGGTATGCGGCTGACCACCCATGCTGTAGAAAATAGTTCATTTTAACAGTTTCACCTCTGTTTCAGCGAAGGTTGTCAAGAGTTGGAGGGTGTTTGTTCATTTATGACTTGGGTTTTTATGTCGAAGCTTCACATACGGCATGTGCAAGCGCGAATTTATACGTGTCTGCTTGTGAGAATACATATAAAATGAATCCCCAATGTTACATATCTCTGCAACTTAGATTAGATTAGATACATTTAGCATTTGTAACACTTACACCTGTCTGTTTGTGTGCATGCATTTAATAGAATTTAAAATGTTGTTATATCTATCTGCAACTTAGATTACAATATCTTTATTTATTATATTTGCATACATCGGATATTTTTATTGTTATTCCTTTATGAAAGTTGATCATATTTTCCATACACCGGGATCCTGTTATTGTCCCAGGGAATAGTGCAAGATCCCCGCGTGTATACAATGTTAACCAATGTGTACTAATATAAACATGTGTGTGTCGCAGCATATTATGTAGGTATATGGAACTAGGGTTTCCCGGTCACACCTGGTGCTGTTTCCAACCAATACGTGAACGGCCAACACATACCTGTGCATAAAGAGGGATTCACAAATGTAAGGCATAAAAATTCAACGCTTAAACAAATGATTTTCGTAAATAGTCCTTAATAATAATATTAGGATGATTTATTTTGTGAGCGCTGTTATTTTGTAAAACACACCTGCAGAGCACTCTGTGAGCTTGGTCGTCGCTATAGAAAGCGCCAATTCTCAAGCAAGGCCCAGTTGCTGTAAGGCTGGATGGACCTTTCATGACCGGTCTTTGGTAAAGGGATATGAATTTTTCAACCCAGCGAAGAGTAAATCTATGTAAATCATATATAGATATGCCGAAATTTGAACTCACAACCTCGTATTTACGAGTCTAAAGCGTTACCACTAGACTGCGGAACTTAAATGTGATATTCAAGAGTAATGAATGGGTAATTATACTCTATGTACCAAAATAAAAATATCAAAAAGTGAGGGGTCCATGTATGGACAGCTTTCGAGGGAGCTGGTATTCATTTATTGTGGAGGCTGAGTAAGCCTTGCTGGTTTATTTATTTATTTCGGGTGTGAAATAAGCTTCTAAATGGGTTATCATTTCTGACACTCTCGATTGGCATCCAAACTCTTGGCATGGAATGCAAGCACTCTACCAACTGAGCTATGCACCGGACTGAAAATGAGATTCAAGGCTTATTTCTGGATTTTCAAATGTTATAAATAAGGCTGTTTGTGCAGCGTTTTTTTTACGTATTGTACAATTTATTACTGAATAACATATCTAATCACTAATCCTTTATAAGATGAAACGAATTGCGAAGTTGTGATACGAACTTTACGGGGATTCGTTTGGAAAGAGGACAAAGGGAATGGGCAGTGGAGCAATAAAGGTTCACGCCTGTAATGAAAACGGCAAATATTTTACGTTAAAGATAGCTGCCTCCTGCGTTATATTAAGTAAGCTTTAGAACACGTGTATGCGGAGAGCCTTAAACTGCTTACCCAACGTCTTATTAACTTCGCACTGAGATTATTACAGCTAAGAAATAAGGCACACTTAAAATTTCTCAGAGTTAAACAAAGTTCAGTCCTTGACTAATAGGTGTGTATAAAGCTGAGAAAAGCTGAGAAAAATTTGTTTCACTTTTGCCATACCATCCCATTTAGGGAAAGGTGACAGGACTTGCAAAGCTTATGTTCATGTGAGGTCTGTATTATTTTGTAAGTACACATGCAGCATGTATAAGCGTGAATTTACAAGTGCACGTTTGTGGGCAAGCATTAAATATGAATCTTGAATTTTTATGTATTTTTGCAACTTTGCTTATCATGGCTATTTTCCCTTTAGATGCTGGGACTCGAAACAGTGAAATGGTGCTAAACTACAGCTGTCAAAGTTTTTTTAGCCCCGATGTCTTTGAGTTCTTCTAACCTCATACCTCCTGTAAATTACTTATTCAATTGTTTTCATAAATTTATACAAATCTAAGGCATTTTATTCAAAACTACTACGTTTTACAATGTAGATATATCGATCCATTAAAGGTAAATTTGAATAACTGACATTTTTTATTTTTTTTTTTTTTTTAAAAAAATAGATTTGTGGAAAGGAATGCAATCCACCAACCTATTTTACCTGGCCAGTTGTCTTCATGCGAAAGCAGAAGCTTGTGTGCATGCAACGGCATCTGTTGAACCAGGGTCGAAGTTATCGTCGCGGGATTCGAACCAGCGTTATCCGGTTCCAAATAACCTGTCTTGATCCCCGCGGCTATAACACCGACTACTATATTAAGCTAACATGGGTTACACAGATAAATGTACCTTTTCTTCTATTTCCTAAGAGATAAATATTATTTCCTAAGAGATAAAACACTAAAAAAAGGGTGAAAATCCGGTAGTATAGAAGTTTTCGATGAGCTTTTTCTCATTATTAGTTCACTTACCTACTATGAGAAGTTACAAGCGATAAAATGCTTTATCCACAATTCCTCGAATAAGTGAATCAGCACTTGTGCAACACTTATTCAGTTTTACCTTGAAAGTGACGCTATAATACTTTATTTATTTATTTATTTTGGTTTCGATAAGAAAACTCACCGACATCATTTCGGTCGTCATTTTCTGTGGAAAGTCACACTGTGCTCTGGTAGCAGAATTGGCTGCGGTAAGGAAGGAAAAACGGAAAACACCTCTGGTGCATTCGCCCAATAGTGTTTGTTGCCCAGTGACACCTTGGTACGATATTTCTCATGAAGTACAGTGGTCAACAACCATATTTGCTTTTTCCTCCAAAACGTTCAAAAAGAGGTTCCATGATATCTTTTGTAAAATCTGCAAACGTTGGATTGAAATTTGTTTCTATAATTGTGTACGATATATGTAAAACCAAAAGCTTATAAAAGTAAAAAAGGATGCTTTTTACATATTGTTTGAGTAAGTTGTTAGTAAAATTTTGTCTATGTGGCCAAGGCCAGTAAATTATTTTCTACTTTCGCCATTTATTAGCCTTGTCCATCCTGATAACCTATGAGATTGTGAAAGAATGGGATATACAAAGTTAGTGCAAAAGAAGAAAATGTACGAAAAAGGTGATGGATATGAATGAATTGTAAGAGGTATATAAGGGTCTGTCAACGACGATATTACCATGTTCAAAGCACCGGTTCTCAACAGATCACGAAGTTAAGCAACATTGGGCGCGGATGCTACCTGGATGGGTGACCGCTCAGGTACACCGCGTGTTGTTGGCATTTCTCGGACCGGTCCGTAGTCCAGTGGCAACACTTCGGACTCGTAAATGGAAGGTTGTGAATTCGAATCCCGGCGGAGCACAAAAATATACCACTTTATATTTCCAAATGGGTTGAAAAAATTCATAAACCTTTCCTAAAGACCGGTCACTGAAAGGTCCATCCAACCTTACAACAACTGGGTCTTGCTTGAGAATTGGCGCTTTCTACAGCGACGACCAAGCTGGCAGAGGGCTCTTGAGGTGTGATACACACAAAAACAGCGCTCACCAAATAAATCATCCTAATATTATATTATTATTATTATAAGGGTGGAAAGAAATGGAGGCAGCTTTTCAGAGGCTCTTTTTACCCCTAGCGGAATGATGACAGAGTTACAGTTACAGTATACCAGAAGTCAACGCACAAAGAATAATGACTCAATAATTGTAAAGGTATTTTCAACCATATTTTTGAAATATTAAACGAAAGCAAAATGTTTGCCAGAAATGCCGTTTTCCTCCGTAACACTAGACCCCGTCGTGTATTGTTGTATCGCACTTTTCAGTTCCCTGTAAGATGTCTGACCACTTCTGAGGTGCCACACAACAAGGGTCCATTCCACCCCCGCGTCTCGAGTTGCACCCTTCAGCAGCGCAGCCGCGCTACGCCGGGAAGAGGTCGTTCGGCTTTATGACACTGCAAGATGGAGAATGCAATGGGAATGTGCATTGCAGCAGTTTCATCCTGTTGAGTGCCTTTTTGTCTTCGAGTGCAATTTAACAGTAATAGCTTTTTTTTACGAAATTAGTCTATTTTTTTCTTGTATGCAAAAAAGGAGAACAAAATAATTGTGAAAATATTTTTGCAAATACTTGTGGAATTGTAAAAATGCTTGTTTTTATTTTTATCCCCAATAGAGATGATTTCACTTGAGCAATGTTTGTATGTGTACTGGATCAATGTGTCTTATGAATGCTGGGAATTTATTTTGTTAAATTTTAAAAACAACTCTCTCATTATCGTGTTTTACATTTGTTCCCTAGCTCAGATTGTGTATGATGTGAGTGTGCTCACCACTTTTTCAGGAGAGGTAAGCAAGACGTCCCTTTAGTGCTTGTTTGTCTTATGTCCAACAGAGGTAATTTCGCATGAGAAATGTTTGTATGTGTACTGAACCAAAGTGTCTTATAAAAACTGGAAATTAATTTTGAAAATATTCTTCTTCTTCTTCTTCGTGTCAGACACTACACTACTCTTGCCCAGTGTCGGGCAACATCCACTGCTTCACTATTACTCTCCATTAGGTCGGCCAGTGAGCAGCTTGTTGGGCAGGCCGGGCAGATCCGAAGATGATCCATTGACTGTTGGGCTCCGCATTCACAGAGCGTGGTGTCATCTTGATGAAGGATTCCCCAGGCCCTCATGTTACAGCGAGCTCTGCCAACACCCGTTCTCAGCCTGTTGAGTGCTCTCCACACAGGCCACTCAAGATTCCGTCCAGATGGGAAAATATTTAAAACAACTTTCACGTTATTATAGTCTTTCACGTTTTTTTCTTAGCTCAGATTTTGTGGAATGTGATTCTTAATATCGTTTCATTAATATGCCACTTTTTAATCAAATGGCAGACAGCCAAACAAGCACTGGGGTTACGAGTGGGAAGACCTAGATTAAGGTGGCTGGACAAAGGGGTGGTAGACTTCCGAGCAGTGGTATTGTGCGACTGGAAGAGAAAGGTGTTGGAGAAGGTGGCTGATGATAAAAACAATACTATATTCATAGAACACGAGCATTCTAGTCAATCTGTTACTGTTATTGTATCCTGTCGCCATTCCACTGGGTGTGGGCGGTACCTCCGCAGATGCGTCTTCACTTTTTTCTGTCCTTGAATATCTCTTTTACCTCATCAATTTTCTTATCTCATTCTCACTTAGCATGTTCTATTTACTCGGAATCTTTCAATTATGCATATTTTCCTTAATTTTTTGTTATTCTATTTGTCCTCCCAGTGGTTGTTTTGCTTATCCACAATTTGATTCAAAGTTGAACCATTAATGAAATTATCTTGTCAATCCTATTTCATACAATTTAAGCCTAGAAAAAAACGTAAAACACGATAATATAAGAGTTATTTAAAATATTTTTGAAATCAATTTCCAATTTTCATAAGATACATTGGTCCAATACACAAACAAGCATTGCTCATTTTATTGTATTCTTACCTGATGATGACCAACAAGGTCGAAAACGTTCGAAATTATTAATTAAAATAAATCTATATTTGTGAAAAGAAACATTGTTTCATTAGAATTGGGTTTCTAAAATATAAAAATCAATCAATGTGAATTTTCGCAGTGTTTATACACAAACCAGAAAAAAAATAATAAACATTGCTCATGTGAGATTACCTCTGATGGACATAAGATTAAAAAAAAACACTAAGAGGACGTATTTAAAGAATTTCAATTAACAAAACATGATAGAATGAAAGGTATGTTTATATTATAATAAGACAGAGCTTGAGATGTATTTTTTTTATATTTTTCCCCGGGCATTCAGAAGAGGGTACAAGCATAATTCCTTTGTATTCATTTGTATCAATTATTATGAAAAGAAAACCATCAATTTCCCTCTCGATGGCCTGGATTGCCGAGACGAATAAAAAGAAATAGAATCTCATTCAATTTAACGAAGTGGCACGAGAGCTACCGGGAACGACCGAGAGAAATATTATAAGATATCGCCTGTGCCGGTGTCATATCTCAGACAGGCTTTCCATAGTCAGCGTGCCTCGGAAAAGGCGAAAAATATTGGAATGAGTTCACTCAGAAAAAATATCAAAACTGTGTGCATGCAAAATATGGTGAATTTTCTCATTAGAAGATTGTTAAATAGCGATTTTTGTAGAATGTTGATTTTCTTTTAAAAAAAAAACAAGATGTATCTTTGTTCTTTAATTGAAGTCGCTAAGATATGTGAACATTTAAAAATAATTTTCTTTCTAGATGAGAAATTAAATAGCTTTGTTGTTGATTACAAAAGTTAATTAATTTTTTATCTCCTAAGATGAAAGATTACAAAGAAAGTATCTCTACGCTAAATAAAATTCATTTATTTTATAACTTATAGGTTGGTATGTGTTTGACTACCCACACTGTAAAAAAATGTCCACTTTGCCAATATCAACAAAATTTTCAGGAAAGTTGGTAAGAGTTTTATGTTCATTTGCCACGAGTGCATTCGTGATAAACAAAGAAAATAGAAATAAAAATGAATCTAAGCTCTACAAATCTTGTGGACTATCCCTGAAACAGGGGAGGCATTGGCAATAGATCTACATTTTTTAAGTAGAATAAATGTTTTTATTCTCTTGAAATAAGGCAAAAATCAAAACCTCATTTCAAAAACTAATCACGACCTGTAACAAAAGAAGCTTCAGGTCTTATCGTACAAACCGCAACTTGCGGTTTGTACCGCAAGAAATCTAAAAATTAGAATACAAGAACACCGCCGTTGCCTAACGAGCAACAGTCACTCTGAGTTCGCCAACCACATCATTGAATCAAACCATTCCTTTCACACTCACACATTAAAACTCCTTCATCCCATCCCCTACAAAGGTAAAATTATGAACAATTTTGAAAATCTAGAAATCCAAAAAAATATTAATTCTGAAAATAACCTCTTAAATAATATCCTCTTTCCCAACACTTCGCCATTACTTTCTTTGTTTCCAATTAAGCCCCGCCCCCCACTTACCCCCACCAGTACTACAAATTAAATCCTTGCTTAATTTGGTAATTTTGTATTTTATGTTAGTTGATATTTACACCTGAAGATGGGAGGTACTGCTTCTCCCGAAACTGGTTGTGTTTTTTAAAAAATAAAACTCAAGTGAATTGTAACAAAGTTAAAAAAGTATTTTAATTAATTAAAATGTGCTTTCACAAATTTACTGCCCAAAATCTAAATAATATAAGCTTCAGGTCTTTTATTCTCGTGATATCGAAGACAAAAAAAATCATCCACAAGATGAATTCTTCAAATTCAGAATCGAGATGTTATTAATGACGTAATTACGAGAGATATTTTTATGGGGCTGGATCTCTGAAAAATTGGTCGTTAGGATGCCATTTTAAATTTTATCAGTATCCAAAGTACAAAGCACATCCCAAAAATTCAACTAAAACTTGCACATAAAGAAATACGAAATCTAATACAGCAACTCCTGCGATCGTTTTTGTTTCCGTATTTTTTTTTGTAAAACTCTGTGATCTAGTTTAAACGTAATATTTTAGACTTGGGAAACAGATTCAACCGAGCGATAATGGCGCGGCCCAAGATACAAATTTCACTAGGATTTGATAAATTAATATGATTATTTTTAAGGGCCTCGTTGAGATTATTATCTCGAGATTTTTTTCGAAAGCGAAAAAATAATGCTTTTAAGCTACATAAATCAAAATTATCAACTTCAATAATAATAATATTAGGATGATTTATTTGGTGAGCGCTGTTTTTGTGTGTATCACACCTCAAGAGCCCTCTGCGAGCTTGGTCGTCGCTGTAGAAAGCGCCAATTCTCAAGCAAGACCCAGTTGTTGTAAGGTTGGATGGACCTTTCAGTGACCGGTCTTTGGTAAAGATTTATGATTTATGAATTACTCAGCGAAGAGCACATTCGAAATATGAATGGTATATTTTGTGTGCTCCGCCGGGATCCGAATCCACAACCTTCCATTTACGAGTCCGAAGTGTTGCCACTACGGACTACGGACCGGTCCAAGATGCCAACGACACGCGGTGTACCTGAGCGGTCACCCATCCAAGTACTGTCCGCGCCCAATGTTGCTTAACTTCGGTGATCTATGGGAACCGGTGCTTTCAACATGGCTAACGTCGTTGAAACTTCAATGGTTCTTTCTTCGTTTTTTTTCTAGTCAATATTTCATTCCAATCTACTGATGAATTGACTTAAAAAATAAATCGAACAATATAAATATTCGATTTTACAGACATCTCTTTTTTTACGATACATTTTTTTTTTGAAACATCAAAAACTTGCCGCAAATCCACAGCGCATATGCGTTTTCTCAGAATCGTGCATCCCATACAGCCACAAGCGCCTAATAGGTAGGCAATACATGGGTAAAAAAACCTTTAAACTTGATATTCAGATTTAAAATTAAAAATTAAGGAGCGATAGGAGCTATCGTTAGCACTTCTTTATTACTTCGTTATTTTAAAGGAATGGGAGAGAACATTTATTCTGAAATGTATTTGCCTAAACTCTATGCATGCGCCTACGTTTTATGACGTATTAATGATAGATTCACTCATTTCTATCTGTTGGTCTATGAAGGTAGAGCCTTACTATAAATTGCTTAGAATGACAAAAATATTACACTACAAAATTATTAAAACTTCAGATATCCTTGTTTTTATCGATTTGAAATTTCAAGACTTCTTAAAATAAATGAAGGATTAGATTTTTTTATAATTAAAGTACAATTGTATAAAATTGTTACTTACGAGAGCAGTACTTCGGCTCATCGCTCTTGTCTCCACAATCGTCATCTCCATTGCAGAACTTGTCCATGGTGGCGCACTGGCCTGTGTCGCAGTAAAACTCGCTGAGACGACACGGAGGACCACCAGAAACTCCTGAAGACGTCTCCAAAGGAAGCTGCTCCATTAATCCACCATCCACAGTCTCCAGGAGCACTTCATCTTGTGCCAGAATCCAAGAAGATTGGACAAGAACCATTACTAAGCCACTTAAAAACTGACACCGAATTTGACACATTTTCAAATACGTTCAAACGATTACGTTCAAATTTCAATTAAACTCACTAATTTAATCATTTAAAATATTGTTCGTAAAAAATAAGGTACCACTCGAAATCATTTCAGTTTTAATGTCATGAAAGAAGGTTACTTAAAATTTTCAGCATTTTTAGATGTATTTATTATTATTTTAAATACTATGAACACTGCTTTTCGGTAGGTGGTATGTATCTGAAACAGAAGAAAAAATATTTTCAATTTAATTACTTACACAATTTTAAAAGAGAGACAAAATTCAACGAAGTATGTGCTGTCTTCTCGCGAGGAGCTCAAAAGAATTGCTTTGAATATGAAGAATGGACAGTTGATTCCATAGTAATAATCTAAGTTGCAAAGAGACATTTAAAACATTTAAAATTCATATTAAATGCATGCCCATAGACACGCACATGTAAGTTGGCGCTTGCAAATGCTGTGTACTTACATATTAAAACCCCTACCTCAAATGGATATTAACCCTACAACTTTTGCCAACCTTCGCTGAAACAGGGGGGACATTGTCAAAATGAACATTTTTTTACAGTTTGTTGGTCCGGTCGATAGCTCAGTTGGTAGAGTGCTTGCATTATATGCTGAGAGCTCGGGTTCGAATCCCGCCGAGGGTGTCAGAAATGATTTCCTATTTCGGTGTTTATTTCAAACCCTAAATAAAAAAAACCGGCAAGGTTTACTCAGTCTTCACAATAAATGAGTACCAGCCCCCTCGGGAGCTTGGTACCCCCCACTTCACTTAAGTAGTCGGCGTAAAGCCACCCCCTTCACCGTAAAAATAAATTGGTTTCAATCGCCATATGCGACCCCTTCGGGGATAACGCGGCAAAGAGTTGCACTATATTCGTAGCTTAAACGCGTTGTTAGGTACAGCTTTTATTTTAAATGAAAATATAATGTTGCGACATCAATTTTGTTGTTGCAAATTTCAAAACAATCGTCCTATTAAATTTGCAATTTCGCAAATAATTTCCGTATAATATTGCAGAATTATTAGGCCCAGCTAGCCGTGGCCGTATTACGCATTAACCACAACATTTCAATAAAGCAAATTATGTCCGGATCACTGGCCGAATTAATGAAGTAAAAAATGAAACGTATCCGCACACAACAGCTGAAGCATACGAGTATTGGGAAACATTTAATTTGTATGAAAATGTAAACTTCAAACAAATTTAACCTTTGTGCTTTGATTCGGATTAATTATTAATACATTTGGATAATTTTCCGTGTTTGGAAATAATGATATACCTTTTGTAAAGCTGATCATAGTCTAATACGAGTAGTTACGAGTATTTTGTTAGGAATATGCAACTTTTTATTTCTACTGAATTTTGTAAAACCAAAACAGCTCTAATTAAACACTGTTTCATTTTTACACGATTTATATACACAAACGTTTTCGATCTCTCGATCATCTTCAGGTACAAATGGTAAATTTTCAGTGTTAATTTTTGTTTTGTTTGTCTGTGAAGTCTCTAGATATTAGGCCGTTATATAATTTGACATTTGTATTAGTACAGATTGCTCGAGTGTTTGATGTTCCATTAAAGTCTAGCATGTTCCAATTTTCACTGAATCGAGAATTATCCTTAGTCTTACTTTAAATAAGGAGCAAATCTCTCTGTGGCGGGAGAATTCAATCGACCGTGGTATTATGAAGTGTAATGTGACTCTGTATGTGAACCGTATCTGAGATAAATTGTGTAAAAATAAATTACCGCAATTTAAATTGAATTGAAATAGCGAAAATCATAACAATGTCAAACTACATGTGTATAAAACAGAATGTTAGATTGAGTTGATAATTAGGTTTGTCTTTCGATCGCAAGACATTTAATTAATTTAGACTTTGCCCATTTACTAGCCTTGTCGATCGTGATCACCTACCCATCATGTAACAATACCAAAGTGTCACCTCGGTACATGTCCTCGTAAATAAGGCCAGCTACTTCGCCTGTAAAAAAAATAGGCTCCACAATGCATGCCACTCCTTCGGAAACAACGCGGTAAAAAGTTAGTTGCGTTTGCGATAGAAAAAGATAAAGAATAAAAAAAAACGAAAAATTACGGTGTTATTCACACACAGAAAATCCATGGCTTAACCGTCAGCTAACGGGTTGTCCGGTTGACCAGACAGTAGTCGACTAATCGCATAAAACACTTTGGACTCGTGATTGGAAGGTACTGGGCTCGAATCCCGGTGGAACACGAAAAAAACACATTTTTAAAATATGCTCTTCGTTGGATTAAACAAGTAATCTGCTTTTACCAAAAAACCGGTCTCCATGGGTCCATCCAGTTTTATAGTCTTGTTTGAATTGAAAAAAATGCTTGAATGAAGCTGAGAATTGACGCTTTCTACAGCAACAACCAAGCTCGCAGATGGCGTTTGAGATGTGATTCACACAGCGTTAACCAAATAAATCATCCTAAATTATTATTATTTAACGTGAATTTTCAATACCAAAAAAAACAATGATCTATAGATCAGCTATGGATTAAATGAAATTGTTTAGCATCCACGCTCTAGTCTAATGTTTCCTGACACAAGCTGTGACGCATTTAGTTTCGAGGCGTTTTCCTTCGTGCCTTCAAAGAAACAAAGGCTTTGTCTACTTTAATACAAACCCGAGGCAGTAAATATTCCTTTAGCTCGGCGGTATGACACGCCATTTTGCATATAAATCTGCGACTTGATCTACATTCAAAGGTGCGACTTTCAGATTTTTTCTCTCTACGTTTTTGTTTGCGGAATGGGAAATATGTATTGGCAAAGGTGAACTCCGTGAATGGAATCTTATAGATTTTTTTATTTTTTTTTTATTTTTTTTAAAAATAGATTTGTGAAGAGGAATGCAATTCACCAACCTATTCTATCTGGCCAGAAACAGGTATTAATATCATCAATTAATAATTCATTATTGTTTATATTAATGAATTATTAATTAATAATTACCCAATAACATCTGTTGAACCAGGGTCAAAGTTAAAGTCAAGTGACCCAAGCGGGGATCGAACCAACGTTATTCTATTCCAAATACGCTAGAAAGATCAGCCTCTTGGCCCACTCGGCCATAACACCGACTAATCTTATTTAGGTTTTGTAAAAATTGGATACAATCATTCTTTGCTCTGTAACTGTAACGCTGTCGTCGTTCCTCTATGAGTGGGCAGAACCTATGCAAAGTCTCCTCCACTTATTTGTATCACTTGATACAATTACCCAACCCAAAATAAACACAAAGGCAAAGTTTACTCAGCCTTCACAAGAAATGAGTACCAGCCAGCCGGCCCCCTGACCTGTACACTCCCCACATGCGACCCCTTCGGGAAATTCGCGGCAAGAAGTTGCACCATATGTGTAGCTTAGTAGCGTTTTTATATGTGAATGATAAATATGTATCTTTACGTTCTTTGGATAAATGTTTTCTTACATACACCGTTTTGTCCCTCAACTTATAGATCCGTATGAGGCTGAACCCCCATGCTGTATAAACTATGTTTACTTTTGCCAATTCCGCCTCGTTTCAGGGAAAGGCGGCTGGATGTCTCATTGTCAATCCTGTACATTTTGTACCTGAATAATAAAAATCTTGCTTTTTTAATTTTACTTAACTGCTGCAAAATAATCATACAATTAAAAAAGTAGAAGATAAAAGATTAAGGAGCTTAGCTTTTTTTAGTGTTTGGGTGGTCAAACTCACACCAATCTATAAAGAAGGGATATTTTAAAGTACCTTTTCAAAATGACGTACGAAATTTTACAATAAAAAGGTTTTACGTACCATTTACGTTGTGCCTTGACTAACAGGTTGGTATGCGGCTGACCAACCCTTCAGTAAAAAATGGTTGCTTTACCAACGTAACCCATGCTTCGGTCAGCGAGAGTTGCAGGGCTTATGTTCATTTGATGGTTTGTTTTTTTGAGGAAAGACTGACGAAGAAAGTGTATGCTGCAATAATTGATGGATGTCGTGGAAGAGGAAGACCGAGAAAGGTATGGATGGACCAAATTTTCGAAATAGCGAGTGAATGGGATATCCAGAGTCATAATAAAAGGAGAACTTGTATGAAAAAGGTTATGACTCTGGATGAAATGAAAGAAGTATGCAAGGACAGGAAGAAGTGGCGGCTAATCTGCAATGCTGATTTGTAATGTTGGTTTATTAGTTTGCTACATTTTTTGCATAAGAAATTTTTGACTTTTTTTGTATAGATTTATTTTTAAGATTTTGTTGTTTTTTTTTATTCTTTAATTTTATTTATTACTCGTATTCCTTGACTTATAGGTTGGTATGAGGCTGACCACCCATACTGTAAAAAATGGTTCACTTTTCAATGTCGGCAAGAGTTGCAGGGCTTATGTTCATTTGAGGTTTGGATTTTATTTGTAAGTACACAATAAGCATTTGTAAGCGCGAACTACACGTGTTTGTTTGTGGGCATACATCTGAGAGCTTTGAATGAATATATCCTTGCAACTTAGATTATAGATTATAGATTATAGAAGCACATATGTGGCATATTGGTGTCTGCTTATAGGAAAGCATGTCATATGAATCCTAAATGTAATCTATCTATATCTATAAAGAAGGATGTGTGTATGTATGTATGTATGTATGTATGTATGTATGTATGTATGTATGTATGTATGTATGTATGTATGTATGTCCCCTATAGACTCATAAACCGCTCATCCGATTTTGACGAAATTTTCAGGAAACATGTAACATATTCTTAGAACGAATCCTGTGAAGTTTGATGGTGATCAAATAAACAGTGGTTCTCAATTCTCGATATTTCAGCAACGAGGTCGGTAAATTTTGAAACCACCCAATAGAAGAAGACCATTATATTCAACTACAATACATAATCTTAGTTGCAAATATACATTTACATTAAAGATTCTTATAAAATGCATGCTCACAAGTAGACACATGTAAGTTCACGCTTACAAATGCTGCATGTGTACCCACTCATAATTCAAAATCCAAATCTAAAATGAACAACCCAGTAACTTTTACTTTACGCCAACTTGAAATGGATGTTATTCAGCTCCTGAGTGGCTTGACACTCATTTCTTATGAAGGCTGAGTAAGCCTTGCCGGTATTTTATTTTGGGTTTAAAATAAACACTGAAACGGAAAATAATTTCTGACAACTTCGGTGGGATTCTAACTCGAGATCTCGGCATGGAATGCAATCTATCTATCTATATCTATAAAGAAGGATGTGTGTATGTATGTATGTATGTATGTATGTATGTATGTATGTATGTATGTATGTATGTATGTATGTATGTATGTATGTATGTATGTATGTATGTATGTATGTATGTATGTATGTATGTATGTATGTATGTATGTATGTATGTATGTATGTATGTATGTATGTTCCCTATACTCATAAACCGCTCATCCGATTTTGACGAAATTTTCAGGAAACATGTAACATATTTTTAGAATGAATCCTGTGAAGTTTGATGGTGATCAAATAAACAATGGTTCTCAATTCTCAATATTTCAGCAACGAGGTCGGTAAATTTTGAAACCACCCAATAGAAGAAGACCATTATATTCAACTACAATACATAATCTTAGTTGCAAATATACATTTACATTAAAAATTCATATAAAATGCATGCTCACAAGTAGACACATGTAAGTTCCCGCTTACCTACTCATAATTTAAAATCCAAATCTAAAATGAACAACCCAGTAACTTTTACTTTACGCCAACTTGAAATGGATGTTATTCAGCTCCTGAGTGGCTTGACACTCATTTCTTATGAAGGCTGAGTAAGCTTTGCCGGTATTTTATTTTGGGTTAGAAATAAACACTGAAACGAGAAATAATTTCTGACAACTTCAGTGGGATTCTAACTCGAGATCTCGGCATGGAATGCAGTTACTCTACCAACTAAGCTATAGACCGGACTTTTTACAAATATTTTAGCTTCATACGCAAATATAAAAAAAACACAGAATTATACTTCTGATCGAAAAAAACTAAATCGTTCTGAATCGATTAACGATCTCTCCGCTACTTGTACTCGCTTTTCACCCCCCACCCTCCCCCCGCCCCATCGACGCTATTTATTGTTGGCAAACAAACATTTGTGGCTCTTTACAAATCCAAATCATTTGAGATTCACATCAAATGCATTCCCATAAGCAGACACGCATAATTTCGCGCTCACACATACCGCATGTGGAACTACAATATAAAAACCCAATCTTAAATGAACATAAGCCCTGCAACTCTTGCCGACCTTCCCTGAAACAGGGGCAACATTGGCAAAGTGAACCATTTTTTACAGTATGGGTGGTCAGCCTCATACCAACCTATAAGTCAAGGAAAAACTTCGAAATTTGTAAATTGTAATTTTTGGCTCTTCCGACTCAAAAGGTTGCCGACCCCTGGCCTAGACAAAAGTTTAAATTAAAAAATGTTATTCAAGTATTCCAAGTTGAATTTTAGAAATGTTAGAAAGCTTTTATATCCCGCACTTATAAAAAATACGATAAACGAAAGTTCGTAGGTCACAACTAGAAGACCATATTGAAATATATTATTATTATTAAAACCTTTTATTGAAACATACTTTTAATTAAAATATACATAATATAGTTGTTTTTTCAAAAAACGCATTTCTGTAAAATTATATACTCACCACAAATTTAAAGATCGTTTTTTTCTCGGCGGTTAAACGTCTTTCTTCTATGTGACAATGGTCCAAAGCAACCAAGATAAACAAAATGTTTGCCTTTTACCTAACCCGGCCGTGCGACTTACAATTTTGTTGTCAATAGAAAATGTTCCGTGTGCACTACCTAAAACTTTCACTTATTGAAATAATGGATAGAGCACATTTTAAATGTGGGGAAAAAATGTGAATTCACTTGGCCGGGATAAAGACAGGACAGGGTGTCAAAAATTCAACATAAATTAAACACTTTTATGGAGATAGTTGAAAAAACACTTAAGTGCATCATATTGTATGAAGCATTTTCCCCAACTGCATACGTTTCACAGTGTGGTTACATTGAAAAATATTCCTGATTGTTTGGAATACATTTATTTCTTCACTTTGCTCAAAGAGTATAGTGAATTTTATAGATTAGTTCTTTAATTGTATGATTATAAAATTTAATTTATTGTTTATATTCTTTTCTTGTAAAGGTCAATATGCATCTGACCAACTATAAATAGAAAATGGTTCACTCTGCCAATGTCACCCCTGTTTCAGGGAAGGTCAGCAAAGAGTTGCAGGGTGTATGTTCATTTGAGATTTGGGTTTTTATGTTGTAGGTTCACACGCAGAATGTGCAAGTGTGAACTTATACGTGTCTGCTTGTGGGCATGCACTTAATGTGAATTCCAAATGTAACAATTATATCCATGCAACTTAGAATAGATTAGATGAGTGACGTTACATAGCCGATTTTTTTATCTTAAATAAATGGAGCACCGCAATCGATTTTCCCTATGCTTGGCTCTGCTGCTTAACAGTTGTACCTAGACCTTTTTTTTTAGAAAACGTGAAGATTAACCTAGAGATAAATTGTGAGAAGCTTGATTCCGATTAGCACACTTTTTTTTTTGATCCTGTTGTTTCCTCTTTTATCTGTAGAAAAAAATTGATACCACATGCCCAAATGGCGTAGTGAAACACGCCGGGTACTGCTAGTACATATATATTTGCAACTTAGATTATAGATTATAAACGGGGATGTTATCATAAAAACATTGATTTGTTGTTAACATAATATTATTCATTTTAAAACAGTTGTAAAATATTCAGTGCAGTAGCAAAAATATACATAGGTATGTGAAAAGTCACAAAAATTTTACTACTCCGATATTTCTATTAGTCGACTTTTATAGGGAGTCGATAAAATCAGTTCAGCTTTATTGTACTAACAAAACTTGGTTTTAAAACTCGACAAACAAATCGTCCCCTCAGTGCTTGTTTGTCTTATGTCCATCAAAACAAATTTCCCATGAGCAATGTTCGTATGTGCACTTGACCTATGTGTCTTATGTAAACTGGAAATTTATTTTACAAATATTTAAAACAACTCTCACATTATCGTGTTGTGCGTGTTTTTCATAGCTTAGATTGTGTAGAATATGATTCTTAAGACAATTTGATTAAATGGTCTGCTTTGAATCGAATGGTTGATAAGCCAAACAAGCACTGGAGGGACGAAATGGTGACCTCAAAATTTAGTCACGCGATTGATAAACATTATAATTTCAAAAAACTTTGTTGAAAACCTTGATACATTTCAATGCATTTTTAATAAAAAAATAACCTTTTAATATACATACATTTTGTATTCCTTAACTTATAAATTGGTATGAGGCTGACCACCCATACTGTAAAAAAATGGTTCACTTTGCCAATGTCACCTCTGTTTCAGGGAAGGTTGACAAAAGTTTCAGGGTTTATGTTCATTTGAGGTTTGAATTTTAATTTGTGAGTACACGCGCATTCGTGAACTTCGCGATTAAAATTCGCGAAGCGCGAACTTACACGTGCCTGTTTGTGGGCTTGCATTTAATATGAATTTAAACGTTAATTCTCCGGTTGATATCTCAGTTGATAGAGTGCTTGTATTTCATGCCGTGAGCCCGGGTTCGAATCCCACCATGCATGGGTGTAAGAAATGATTTCCGGCTGGCCCCCTTACCTGTAAATTTAAATAGGTACCACTCGCCACATGAGAAACCCTTTGGGGATAACGCGGCACGAAGTTACACTATATGTGTAGCTTATTCGTGTTTTGCATTTAATAGCTCTCGGCGAATTTGTGCCGCACTATGTAATTTTTGCAAACTTTGCTAGTTTTTGAACTGTAATAATTATGTTTTTGTTCCAATGTAAAGCATGTATAAACTATATTTTGTATTGTTTGTGTATTAACACTGTGAAAATTCATATTGTTTAATTTTATAATTTTTGGATTCATGTATAAACTCTTTGTTTGCTCAATAAATAAAATAAAAAAATATATGTCTTTGCAACTTAGATCATAGATGATAAATAGTATTAGAAGACTCACCAATATTTGGGTAATTTATTAGCAAAGTTTAAAATGCATTTTCATTTTACTTGGTTCAGTATTCGTTCAGCATTTGCAATTGCAGCCATAAAGTTTGAGCATGTTTCCCTGTCAGAGTATCCATTACCCAGCAGCGGTGTAAACTCCCAGTGCGAGTATTTTTATTTGGCGCTCTCCGTCATCCAGCCGGGCCGGATCATTAACTTCACGAATAACAAATTAAACAGCAAGACTCGCCGCGTGCACTTCTCGGGGAGCAGTCAAAGACAACCAGCGAGCAATGTCTTGGATGGTTAAACTAGTAACAACTCTAACTGGTACACTGCAAGGTTGTCTATATTTCAGAACCTCTGCAGAGTTACTATATTTCCTGTCATGAGAAATTGATCACAATTAAATCGACCACAGATCAAACATGAATAGAACGGTCACACGACATTCCAGTCACATACAATATAGGTCTCTCTCGAGCACAGAAAAGATGCTGGAATGATCTTTTGCTTCTAAAGCTACTATAATAGCGTCTGCTCTGATGAAATATCCTCACTTTACCTCTTCCTCTCGTCACAACAAGGGCAACTCGTAGAACGGCTCACATTCATTCCTTTGCAGTTGATATCAAACTTATGAGAATTCATTTCGTGTCATGACCAAGCGGTCAAAAAAATTCGTCCACATACAGCTCGGCCAAGGATAAATCGGTCATTGCGAAAACTCAGCCTCATACCCGTTCCCTTTATACATTTTCATCCGAGGAAGCGTATCACATAACGCTCATGCAATGCTTTAATTTTTGTGGCGGAAGGCCTTCTCGATGGTCGTGACCCGACCCAGCAGGGATTCTAGATTTACCTGTTCGTCCACTGGAGAACACGTAACAGTTTGTGTACACCACATTTCGGTCACATATGTACAATACACATAAGATAACAAACAGCTCCATCAAAGAAAAAAACAAACTGCCGTCGTTACACCTCCGCACATGCGTCTCCACTTTTTTCTGCCCTTGCTTACATAGGTAATTGTTGATAATTAATTACAAGAAAAAATAAATCCCGTATAATACATGTTTCTAGACTGGCAAAATTATTTTGGTGAATCGCATTTTTCCTAACAATTGTGTTTTTTAATTTAAAAAATAAAGATCCCAGATTTCAAAAGGTTCCGCGCCGCCTTTCAGCCAGTGGCGCAGCCTTGCCGGAGGGTTTTCGAGTTTTCGCAGCGTAATTGCAGCGGAGGGAAATTGCGCCGAGGATTAACGTCGTTTTAACTGCATCGCATCCGTTTCGCCGCATTGCCGTCAGCCAAGTGCCGGTGCGCCACTGCCTGCGCGTGATGTGCCGAGGATAACCGACCACCGACTACTCGCCGACCCGACAACTGGATCAGCTTGATGAACCGGGTGTGAATGTGGAATCTAATCGCTGTCGTGGAACTATAGCTTGCCAGATTTGAAATGGATTTTGAAACTAGCGTATTTTTTTTATTTTTAATAATTGATGAAAAGAAAGCAGAAGGGTTCTCTTGACTTAAAGGTTGGCATGACGCTAACCACCTACACACTTAAACTTGTCAATCCTGGTTCAAGACTTGCAAGTGTATATACAGAGGAAATATGGAAGGGAAAATAGAAAAGAGAAGACCGAAAAAAGTATGACTGGAACATGTTGGTAAAATTGTGAAAGAATGGGATATACTTACAAAGCGAATGTAAGAGAAGGAAGTGTATAAAAAAGATGATGGATATGAATAAATTTACAGAGGTATGCAAGGATAGGAAAAAATGGAGGATAATTTGCAGAGGCTCTATCACCATCCCTAGCGGAATAGCAACAGAGTGATAGTAATAAGGGCCGTAGAATTAAAAAGGCCCTCAGTTATAGTTATTTTTAAATAAATAAAATTGAAATGGCTGAACCAAAATGTCCGGGTGCCTTGTCCGTTAAAACGGTACCGGAAACTAAATAATTTCGCGTAGCAGTTGAAAATGAAAATCATTAAAAACCTCGAAACGGACTACAAGTTGTGTTTTAATAACGGCCGTGGCGAATGAAACGTTTTAATGCCTGCAGATGATATTTCCGACTCCTCAAGAACCGGCAATTTTCAGGTTGCATTAAAAATGCAAGAGGCTTTGGGAACTTGAAAAATAAAAGACGGTTTATAGCTACAGTCTCAATTAAGGGGGGGTTTATGAATTATAAATTTATTTGGATGCTGTTAGAAATTCAAACAAAAAAGCCCTATCGAATGTAAGTACATGTTAAAAGATGGTATTACATGAGAAAAAAAAAAATGAAATAAGAACGACTGATTTGTTGTTTACTTGTTGCCATAGTGACGTGTCCTTCAACATCAAATCGTCTCCCCAGTGCTTATTTGGCTTATCTACCGTTTGATTCACAGATGACTTCTCAATGAAATTGTCTTAAGACCATTTAGCCACCCCTAGTGGAACGGCAGCAGGCTACAGTTCAGTACACTATGTGAACAAGCTGAGAATGACGTTTTTTTCATAATACCTTTTTTTCACGGTACTCACCTATTTACTTATTTTTTAATTTAAATAAATTCTGGACGCACTCTCTATAAGTGTTCTTATTATATCGACGGTTAAAAGGACGCTATAAGCGACGTTTTAGTCGAAAATGAGTTTTGAATGCTTTCCCACTTAAAATTTTCCGCTTTTTCTAATGCGCTCACTCCCATGGCTCTACGATGACTTTTTTTTGTCGTTTATGCCCAAGCAAACAACTGCGTTTTCGAAGTAATATGTATTGATTAAAAACAGTTTTGAAGGTTTTTGTTTGTAATATTTGGAAAGAATTTGGCAAATTATAGTAGCATAAATTTTATTTTAAAAAGATACGTCAGGTTTTCACTCCTTTTTTTTAACGTATTTATCCACCTGAAATCTTACCCCTCTTAAAAAGGTCTCACCCTTAATTGTCATCCAAGGGGTGTTAATTAATATCGCACCTATTACCGGAGCTACTCCTGAATTTCAAAATCCCAGATCAGAAAAACGTTCTTACATTAGAAAAAAAGGCTTTTTGTTTTGTGACACAAATTACTTAAAAGGTTTTTTCATAGAGAAGAATTAAAATTGAAAAAAAAATAGTCACAGCTTAGTCCAGTGACTCTGAATAGCTCCGATAATCTCGTAATAGATTCAGGTCATTTCCTTTTTCATGAATAAAATTATTTTTCAGATTGTAATTTTGGCGCGCAAATATGCGTACAACTTTTGAAGGGACGACCCAGAAAAAAGTGACATGTTTTGTAAATTCATATTGTTTATTTTTACATGAACAAAGTCATCAATAAATTTAAGAGTTTAAAAGCGGAAAAAGTTGGTAAAAGAAAACGTAGCTAAACTACACATGCATTGTAACATCTAGCCGCATATGGCGAATAGGACCTATTTGTTTTTACAGGTAAGAGGGCTACTTCAGCTGAAGTGGGAGTTCTCAAGCTGACACTCATTTTTTGTGAAAGCTGAGTACACCTTGCCGGTATTTATTTTGGGTGTAAAATAAACACCAAAACGGGAAATCACCATTCATTTCGGACACCCTCGCCTCGGTGGGATTCCAACCCGAGCTCTCGGCATGGAATGCAAGCACTCTACGAACTGAGCTATCGGCCGAACAATATTGTTGTATATGATATTGTTTTGATTTTGAGAAAGATTTATTTCTGTATATTTACACTCAAAACGAAATAAAAGTGATGATTATTGTGATAAACCAAATCATTATTATTATCTCTGGCACAGGGCACGCAGTGATTTGTGTAGATTTTTGTTATTAAAAAACAATTTCATCCTCAGTCTTCGTGCAAAGAAGGTGTCACCTGAAGATGTTGGCTACGTTGCCAACAGAACGTCGAAAATAAAAAAAAGTTCTTCCATAACGGTTCCTCTAATATCCGAAACGCTTAATAACCTGTGTAGTTATAATAATCGAATGTATATTTATTTTGCATAAGAAAATGATTGTGAATGAAAAGTCACAGTAAAAAAAAAATTTAAATCACGTTAAATTAAAGTAATACAATTTCAACATTTTTAACTTCTATAATTGGCAAAAAAAAACAATGTATTCTTGACATGAAATCACCGCCAATTAAGATGTGTACGCACAACATCCAGCACGTACAAAATGTTATTAAACCCAATTACCAAATTGACAAAGAGTCTCCTCGTGTGTGTAGTGTTGTTATTTTGTATACGAAATAGAGGCGGCCTGGTTTAATCAGAGCCAGGAATTAAAACATACCTACCTAACGTGGAAGCTTCTGGAATTTCAATATCAGATAGAGAAGAGAAGTTGTGCGCCGTATCATGTACTAGGAATACCAATTTGAAACGTATCGGAGATAGAAACGCCTAATTATTTAATCACCAAAATTTTAATATATTTAAAAATGTAAAAAACTTATATTCTAAGTATTTAATTTGCCGAAAAGGATCGTCCAGTGGCGGCCCAGGATGTCCAACTGGGGAGTGGGGAGACCCCAACTAAGGTGGCTGGACGACATCAAGAGAACTGCAGGCAGAGGATGGCTGAACGAATTATTAAATTTACTGCTTTTCTAAGGTTTACTATTAAAATTCCTCTCACATGAACATAAACATTGCAACTCCTGCCGCCTTTTTCTACAACCGGGGGGCATTTGCAAGCCTCGTACCAACCTTTAAGTCAAGGAATAAAATACACTGACCGGTCCGTAGACCACTGGCAACACTTCGGACTCGTAAATTAAGGTTATTGTGAAACCCAAGGCCATACTAGAGATACAGGCCGGGAAGCGTTTGAAATTTTGGATGACACGTCATCATCTTAGTGCGGCGCAACGCCAGCGGCCGACTGCGGTAGTACAATTTAGTCGCCATTTTTGACATTTCGGGAGTGAAGTTGTAATCTTAAAAAATAAGTTTAAAATATAAAAACTATATTATTATCTAAAAACTTTACTGTGTCTGAAAGTTTATCATTTTTTCGAAGTGTTGAGTACAATATTTTGCTAAGAAAGTACTAAATTCACACAATAACTCAATAATTCAAATTACAATCACACGTCTTGTCATATTTTTGTGGTGTTTTTTGTAAAAAGTTGTTTTTTCATGGAATATTACTGTTTTATTATAGTAAACGGGTCACGGAACTTTTGCGTATGGATTTGTGTATAATTAGATGTGTTTTTGTAAGTTTTTTCTTAAAAACTTCTTTCAATTTGTTCATAACCTATAATTGTCCGAACGACACACAAATGCCGAAAAGCTATATTGTTGAATGGTGTTATGTTTTGGTGTAAATTCCTGCTGTGAAAAAATACCTTTATCAATAAGTGTTTCAAAAATGTGAAATGCGTTTGAAAAACTTAGTAAAGTGTAAAAAAAATAAGTTTTTTTTCAACTAACTACTTAATCATTAAAGAAAAAAAAAAATCTGTCGATAAATTAGTTTTGAAGTTTTCGGATGTCTTTTGTGTAGTGACTTAATTTGTGTTTATGTCAATGGTGTATTTACTTTTTGTCATATTGTAGAGTTATTATTAATGTAGTTCCTTGACTTATTGGTCGGTATGAGGCTGACCACCCGTACTGTAAAAAATGGTTCACTTTGCCAATGTATGTTTGTGGGCATGCATTTCAAATGAGCTTTGAGTGTGAACATATCTTTGCAACTTAGATTATAGATGATAATATATAGTTAGCATAAGATATGTTTCATTAAATAAGTATAAAACAGTAAAGTGGGAACTATTCATTAATGTTTACTTATATTTTGTTTTTTTTTTTGCATTTGCCTTGTTCTTTGACATATAGTTTGGTATGAGGTTGACCACCCATACAGTAAAAATCGGTTCATTTCACCAAATACCTTGTTGAAAATAAAATATTGTGTAATATAATATAATCTAAACATCAAATTGTTTCAAGCAACTTTACGGAATACTTAAAAATCCCTAAATATTGTACCACTTCGTGTAATTCATTCAAGAGTCCTGTACACATTTATGTTATTTATTTATATCAGCACTAGCAGACCAAACCGCGCTCTCGCACGGTTGGCTGCTAGGCCCTACGGGCAGTTTTTAGTCTGGCTTCGTTATATTTTTTTGCCCATATGTTCTTTATTTCATTGAATGCTTTTAGATATAATTTAATAAATTTTGTGATGAAAAGGTAATTGAATTCTTTTTATGTTCCGAATATCTTTAATCCACGAAAGACGAATTTAAGTTAAATAACCTGCCTACTCGTGCTGCGCACGATAACGGCATTTTAGTTTGAAGTCCGGCTTCACCAGCACACTTTACCCCTGCTCTGATTTTTAAAAGATCCATGAGAACTGACCAACAACAACAACAAAAAGTGGACAATTTTATGGTAGAATCCCAGGCCTGATTGTGCTACTTCCTATTGTTGTGCAGGTGCTGAAGTCTTTATCCTGCTTTTTATTTCTGCTCTTTATTTTTCTGGTGATGGTTTATAATGATGCTCGACCCGTTCATTATCATTTAAGTGTACAACTTGTCTTTTCTGCTCTTTTTCGTTTTGCTGGTAATAGTATCTTAAGCGTACCTGTGTTTCTTTCAATTGTCTTATAGTGGCATGAAACATGACTGCGTTTGCCATACGGCATTGTTTTGTTGGTAACGGTGCTTTTGTTTTTACATTGTTCAAGCTGCTACAATTGGCATGAAATGTCTTCAGACTGCTCGTGCTGCTCTGAATTACCTTTTGCCATCTTATAACTGCTTGTTATACTTTTCACGATATTGGTACCTGAAGATACCTTAAAATGCCTAAACTCACAATCTACAAAAAATCTAAGTATGGGAAAACGTTCGACCCATCGACAGAACTCTAAGAAAAAAATGACTTTTGAAAATTAAAAAAAAGAAACTTTTTAACTTTTTTTATTTTTATATATAAGACACTTTCTATGAAATTTTACTTTTTAAATATTTGTTCAAAGAAATTTGCCGTAGAAAAAAAGTTTCTTCCAACATTTATGGGGTTTACTAAAATGCATTTTAAATTCGAGTATGAGGCCTAGACATTCAAAATGGCCGCCTGCAGAGCAATGTATTTTTTTAGTTGGTATCGCGGGTATGCAAAATATACACTTGGCGAGATTGTCCTTTTACATATCTTTACATTTTGTAAAATTAAAATTCTAAATGAAGTATCAAAATAGTTGATTTTTTTACTTATAAATTTGACTTTTTTGTAAAAATCAGGTTTTTCAAAATTTTGTTGGAAAAAATTTGTCATTGAAAAAAGTTTTCTTTCAAAAAATGTTGACATAAACAAAACCAAATTGATCATTGAAAAAAAACCTTCAGACTTTTAAAATGAACGCCAGGAGAATGTTTAATATTGGAGAAACCAAAAAAAACGTATGGCAGCTACTCTTAATCCTTCATGTATTTTTTGTTTTTTTTTTAAAATATGTAAGTCTGTTTATGTTTAGGTGGCATGCTTAATTTCAATGTTCCAACTTAATGCATGCGCCCGTTGTGCCAAATGAAAGATATTGTTTTGTATTTTTTTCTATGTAGGTATTTACAAATTTAGTTTGAAGAATTTACTTTTTGCGAAAAAGTTTCTTCCAAAAGTTGTTAAAATTACTAAGAGGCATGACCGTTTCGAATATCAAGTCTGTAAATTCAAAATGGCCGCCAGCGGCAAGATTTCAATTTTCAGTCTGTATGGCAGGTATGCGAAATATGCACGTGACGTCATCCGGACCCTGACAGTTGTTTAGCCACTAAGACTTTATGGGGGTGTGCAAAATTTCAGCATCGTGCTGCGAACGGTCTGGGCGCCTATAATGGTACAAATATACAAACACACAAACAAACAAACAAACAAACAAACAAACAAACAAACAAACAAACACCAAAAAATCTGGAACATAGCGTTAGTTTAGTTTGTCAAGAGAAACACTTTTTAGAAAAACATTTTTGCAAATTCGAAAAAAACAGACGCAAATACCCCTTCCTTTTTTATATATAAGACTAGCAGACCAAACCGCGCTCTCGCACGGTTGGCTGCTAGGCCCTACGGGCAGTTTTTAGTCTGGCTTCGTTATAATTTTTTACCCATGTGTTCTTTATTTCATTGAATGCTTTTAGATATAATTTAATAAATTTTGTGATGAAAAGGTAATTGAATTCTTTTCATCTTCCGAATATCTTTAATCCACGAAAGACGAATTTAAGTTAAATAACCTGCCTACTCGTGCTGCGCACGATAACGGCATTTTAGTTTGAAGTCCGGCTTCACCAGCACACTTTACCCATGCTCTGATTTTTAAAAGATCCATGAGAACTGACCAACAACAACAACAAAAAGTGGACAATTTTATGGTAGAATCCCAGGCCTGATCGTGCTACTTCCTATTGTTGTGCAGGTGCTGAAGTCTTTATCCTGTTTTTTATTTCTGCTCTTTAATTTTCTGGTGATGGTTTATAATGATGCTCGACCCGTTCATTATCATTTAAGTGTATAACTTGTCTTTTTCTGCCCTTTTTTCGTTTTGCTGGTAATAGTATCTTAAGCGTACCTGTGTTGCTTGCAATTGTCTTATAGTGGCATGAAACATGACTGCGTTTGCCATACGGCATTGTTTTGTTGGTAACGGTGCTTTTGTTTTTACATTGTTCAAGCTGCTACAATTGGCATGAAATGTCTTCAGACTGCTCGTGCTGCTCTGAATTACCTTTTGCCATCTTATAACTGCTTTTTATACTTTTCACGATATTGGTTCCTGAAGATACCTGAAAATGCCTAAACTCACAATCTACAAAAAGTCTAAGTATGGGAAAACGTTCGACCCATCGACAGAACTCTAAGAAAAAATGACTTTTAAAAATTAAAAAAAAAAGAAACTTTTTAACTTTTTTTTATTTCTATATATGACACTTTGTATGAAATTTTGCTTTTTAAATATTTGTTCAAAGAAATTTGCCGTAGAAAAAAAATTTCTTCCAACATTTATGGGGTTTATTAAAATACATTTTAAATTCGAGTATGAAGCTTATAAATTCAAAATGGCCGCCTACAGAGCAATGTATTTTTTTAGTTGGTATCGCGGGTATGCAAAATATACACTTGGCGGGATTGTCCTATTACATATCATTACATTTCGCTAAATTATAATTGTTTGTGTAGCACCAAAACAGTTGATTTTTTTACTTATAAATTTGACTTTTTTGTAAAAATCAGGTTTTTCAAAATTTTGTTGGAAAAAATTTGTCATTGAAAAAAGTTTTCTTTCAAAAAATGTTGACATAAACAAAACCAAATTGATCATTGAGAAAAAACCTTCAGACTTTTAAAATGAACGCCAGGAGAATGTTTAATATTGGAGAAACCAAAAAAAACGTATGGCAGCTACTCTTAATCCTTCATGTATTTTTTGTTTTTTTTTTTAAATATGTAAGTCTGTTTATGTTTAGGTGGAATGCTTAATTTCAATGTTCCAACTTAATGCATGCGCCCGTTGTGCCCCCTGAAAGTTATTGTTTTTTATTCTTTTCTATGTAGGTATTTACAAATTTTGTTTGAAGAATTTACTTTTTGCGAAAAAGTTTCTTCCAAAAGTTGTTAAAATTACTAAGAAGCATGACTGTTTCGAATATCAAGCCTGTAAATTTAAAATGGCCGCCAGCGGCAAGATTTCAATTTTCAGTCTGTATCGCAGGTATGCGAAATATGCACGTGACGTCATTCGGACCCTGACAGTTGTTTAGCCACTGACACTTTATGGGGGCATGCAAAATTTCAGCATCGTGCTGCGAACGGTCTGGGCGCCTATAATGGTACAAATATACAAACACACAAACAAACAAACAAACACCAAAAAATCTGGATATGAGCGTTAGTTCAGTTTGTCAAGAGAAACACTTTTTAGAAAAACATTTTTGCAAATTCGAAAAAAACAGACGCAAATACCCCTTCCTTTTTTATATATAAGACTAGCAGACCAAACCGCGCTCTCGCACGGTTGGCTGCTAGGCCCTACGGGCAGTTTAAGCTCCGGCTTCGCCAGCACACTTTACCCTTGCTTTAATTTTTAAAAGATACATGAGAACTGACCAACAATAACAACAAAAAGTGGACAATTTTATGGTAGAATCCCAGGCCTGATCGTGCTACTTCCTATTGTTGTGCAGGTGCTGAAGTCTTTATCCTGTTTTTTATTTCTGCTCTTTAATTTTCTGGTGATGGTTTATAATGATGCTCTTCCCGTTGATTATCATTTAAGTGTATAATTTGTCTTTTTTGCTCTTTTTCGTTTTGCTGGTAATGGTATCGTAAGCGTACCTGTGTTGCTAGCAATTGTCTTATAGTGGCATGAAACATGACTGCGTTTGCTATACGGCATTGTTTTGTTGGTACTGGTGCTTTTGTTTTTAGATTGTTCCAGCTGCTCTTATTGTCATGAAATGCCTTCAACCTGCTCGTCCTGCTCTGAATTATCTTTTGACATCTTAAAACTGCTTGTGATACTTTTCACGATATTTTAGTGTCTGATACTGCTTGGTACCTGAAGATACCTCAAAATGCCTAAACTCACAATCTACAAAAAATCTAAGTATGGGAAAACGTTCGACCCATCGACAGAACTCTAAGAAAAAAATGACTTTTGAAAATTAAAAAAAAATAAACTTTTTAACTTTTTTTATTTTTATATATAAGACACTTTGTATGAAATTTTACTTTTTAAATATTTGTTCAAAGAAATTTGCCGTAAAAAAAAAGTTTCTTCCAACATTTATGGGGTTTACTAAAATGCATTTAAAATTCGAGTTTGAGGCCTAGACATTCAAAATGGCCGCCTGCAGAGCAATGTATTTTTTTAGTTGGTATGGCAGGTATGCAAAATATATACTTGGCGGGATTGTCCTATTACATATCATTACATTTCGCTAAATTATAATTGTTTGTGTAGCATCAAATCAGTTGATTTTTTTACTTAGAAATTGGACTTTTTTGTGAAAATCAGGTTTTTCAAAATTTTGTTTGGAAAAAATTGTCATTGAAAAAAGTTTTCTTTCAAAAAATGTTGAAATAAGCAAAACCAAATTGATCATTGAGGAAAAACCTTCAGACTTGTAAAATGAACGCCAGGAGAATGTTAAATATTGAAGAAACCAAAAAAAATGTATGGCAGCTACTCTTAATCCTTCATGTATTTCGTTGTTCTTTTATAAATATTTAAGTCTGTTTATGTTTAGATAGCATGCCTAATTTCAATGTTCCAACTTTATGCATGCGTCCGTTGTGCCACCTGAAAGTTATTATTTTTTATTTTTTTCTATGTAGGTATTTACAAATTTAGTTTGAAGAATTTACTTTTTGCGAAAAAGTTTCTTCCAAAAGTTGTTAAAATTACTGAGAGGTATGACCGTTTCGAATATCAAGTCTGTAAATTCAAAATGGCCGCCAGCGGCAAGATTTCAATTTTCAGTCTGTATCGCAGGTATACGAAATATGCAAGTGACGTCATCCGGACCCTGACAGTTGTTTAAGTTTGAGCATTTTATGGGGGTATGCAAAATAGCAGCATCGTGCTGCGAACGGTCTGGGCGCCTATAGTGGTACAAATATACAAACAAACGGACAAACAAACGGACAAACAAACACCAAAAATTCTGAAACACAGCGTTAGTTCAGTTTGTCAAGAGAAACACTTTTTAGAAAAACATTTTTGCAAATTCGAAAAAAACAGACGCAAATACCCCTTCCTTTTTTATATATAAGACTAGCAGACCAAACCGCGCTCTCGCACGGTTGGCTGCTAGGCCCTACGGGCAGTTTAAGCTCCGGCTTCACCAGCACACTTTACCCTTGCTTTGATTTTTAAAAGATACATGAGAACTGACCAACAATAACAACAAAAAGTGGACAATTTTATGGTAGAATCCCAGGCCTGATCGTGCTACTTCCTATTGTTGTGCAGGTGCTGAAGTCTTTATCCTGTTTTTTATTTCTGCTCTTTAATTTTCTGGTGATGGTTTATAATGATGCTCGACCCGTTCATTATCATTTAAGTGTATAACTTGTCTTTTTCTGCCCTTTTTTCGTTTTGCTGGTAACAGTATCTTAAGCGTACCTGTGTTGCTAGCAATTGTCTTATAGTGGCATGAAACATGACTGCGTTTGCTATACGGCATTGTTTTGTTGGTACTGGTGCTTTTGTTTTTAGATTGTTCCAGCTGCTCTTATTGTCATGAAATGCCTTCAACCTGCTCGTCCTGCTCTGAATTATCTTTTGACATCTTAAAACTGCTTGTGATACTTTTCACGATATTTTAGTGTCTGATACTGCTTGGTACCTGAAGATACCTCAAAATGCCTAAACTCACAATCTACAAAAAATCTAAGTATGGGAAAACGTTCGACCCATCGACAGAACTCTAAGAAAAAAATGACTTTTGAAAATTAAAAAAAATAAACTTTTTAACTTTTTTTATTTTTATATATAAGACACTTTGTATGAAATTTTACTTTTTAAATATTTGTTCAAAGAAATTTGCCGTAAAAAAAAAGTTTCTTCCAACATTTATGGGGTTTACTAAAATGCATTTAAAATTCGAGTTTGAGGCCTAGACATTCAAAATGGCCGCCTGCAGAGCAATGTATTTTTTTAGTTGGTATCGCAGGTATGCAAAATATATACTTGGCGGGATTGTCCTATTACATATCATTACATTTCGCTAAATTATAATTGTTTGTGTAGCATCAAATCAGTTGATTTTTTTACTTATAAATTTGACTTTTTTGTGAAAATCAGGTTTTTCAAAATTTTGTTTGGAAAAAATTGTCATTGAAAAAAGTTTTCTTTCAAAAAATGTTGACATAAGCAAAACCAAATTGTTAATTGAGAAAAAACCTTCAGACTTGTAAAATGAACGCCAGGAGAATGTTAAATATTGAAGAAACCAAAAAAAATGTATGGCAGCTACTCTTAATACTTCATGTATTTCGTTGTTCTTTTAAAAATATTTAAGTCTGTTTATGTTTAGATAGCATGCCTAATTTCAATGTTCCAACTTTATGCATGCGCCCGTTGTGCCACCTGAAAGTTATTATTTTTTATTTTTTTCTATGTAGGTATTTACAAATTTAGTTTGAAGAATTTACTTTTTGCGAAAAAGTTTCTTGCAAAAGTTGTTAAAATTACTAAGAGACATGACTGTTTCGAACATCAAGCCTGTAAATTCAAAATGGCCGCCAGCGGCAAGATTTCAATTTTCAGTCTGTATCGCAGGTATACGAAATATACACGTGACGTCATCCGGACCCTGACAGTTGTTTAAGTTTGAGCATTTTATGGGGGTATGCAAAATAGCAGCATCGTGCTGCGAACGGCCTGGGCGCCTATAGTGGTACAAATATACAAACAAACGGACAAACAAACAGACAAACAAACACCAAAAATTCTGGAACACAGCGTTAGTTCAGTTTGTCAAGAGAAACACTTTTTAGAAAAACAGTTTTGCAAATTCGAAAAAAACAGACGCAAATACCCTCTCCTTTTTTATATATAAGACTAGCAGACCAAACCGCGCTCTCGCACGGTTGGCTGCTAGGCCCTCCGGGCAGTTTTTAGTCTAGCTTCGCCATAATTTTTTGCCCTTATGTCCTTTATTTCATTGAATGCTTCGTTTTTGTTTCAAGTTTTTTTTTTCATGTTTTTCTATTAGTTATATTCAAAATTAGTTTTTATTTTTTTAATTTCCCGTTTCTATTGTTGTAATTTTTTGATAAGGATGAATTTCATGTTATTTTATTTTAAAATTTTTGATTTCATGTTTTTCGATTATTTATTTTGTTTTTATTTAAACTATTTGATTTCGTGTTTCTTTTTTTTTTATTGTCTGTTTTTTTAATGTTAGAGTTCATGTTATTTTATTTCATTTTTTTTATTTTAAAATTCATGTTTTTTTTTCGTTTTTTTTCAAGTTTTTTTTAATGTTAGATTTCATGTTATTTTATTTCATTTTTTTTTATTAATTTTTGATTTTGCGTTTTTTTTTTTAATTTTAAAATTCTTTTTTTTCGATTTTTTTTCAAGTTTTTTTTAAATTTTTGATTTCATGTTTTTCGATTATTTATTTTGTTTTTTTTTAAACAATTTGATTTCGTGTTTTTTTTTTTTGTTTTAAGTTTTGTTTAATCTTAGATTTCATGTTATTTTATTTCATTTTTTTATTAAATTTTGATTTTGCGTTTTTTTTTATTTTTGTTTTTTTTTTTTAAGTTGAGTCAAATTTTTATTTTTGACCATTTTTGATTTTTTATTAAAAGGATTCTTTTACATTTTTTTTTTGGCATATAAATCCACTCTTTAAATTTTCCACGATTACATAGACGGTAATGTTATGTGATTGGCTGTTGCAGTAAATAACATGTCAGTATATAGGTACATATAACATAAGAGATTTTTGTGTTTGATTGGTCGATAGAAAATAACTTTTTAATTTTCCACCATTTTGTCGCGAAACCAACATTTCATTGGCTGTACAGTACATAAGGCATGTTGGTATAAAACATTAATGGATTTCATTGGTCAAAAGTATCCGCCTATTTACCTCACACAATGTATATAAAACAATAGCCTCAAGAAAGAAAATGACTTTGTGAAGAATTAGGTATTTTAATGTTTTGTTAGAAAAATATTGCCATTGAAAAAAAAAATCTTTTGAAAGTTGTTGACATAATTGAAACAAACTCAAAAATGTAAAAGTTAACCTCCAAAATTTAAAATGGACGCCAGCAGACCTCTGATTATTAGAGAAACCAAAAAAAATGTATGGCAGCTACTCTTAATCCCTAATGTATTTTGTTGTATTTTTGAAAATATGTAAGTCTGTTTATGTGCAGGTGGCATGCTGAATTTCAATGTTCCAACTTTATGCTTGCGCCCGTTGTGCTACCTGAAAGTTATTATTTTTTATTTTTTTCTATGTAGGTATTTACAATTTTGTTTGAAGAATTTACTTTTTGCGAAAGATAAGATAAGAACTAGCAGACCAAACCGCGCTCTCGCACGGTTGGCTGCTAGGCCCTCCGGGCAGGTTTTAGTCTGGCTTCGCCATAATTTTTTGCCCATATGTTCTTTATTTCATTGAATGCTTTAAGATATAATTTAATAAATTTTGTGATAAAAAGGTAATTGAATTCTTTTCATGTTCCAAATATATTTAATCCACGAAAGACGAATTTAAGTTAAATAGCCTGCCTACTCGTGCTGCGCACGATTACGGCATTTTAGTTTGAAGTCCGGCTTCACCAGCACTTTTTACCCCTGCTCTGATTTTTAAAAGATCCATGAGAACTGACCAACAACAACAACAAAAAGTGGACAGTTTTACGGTAGAATCCCAGGCCTGATCATGCTATTTTCTATTGTTGTGCAGGTGCTGAAGTCTTTATCCTGCTTTTTATTTCTGCTCTTTATTTTTCTGTTGATGGTTTATAATGATGCTCGCCACGATCATTATCAATTAAGTGTATAACTTGTATTTTCTGCTCTTTTTCGTTTTGCTGGTAATAGTATCTTAAGCGTACCTGTGTTGCTTGCAATTGTCTTATAGTGGCATGAAACATGACTGCGTTTGCCATACGGCATTGTTTTGTTGGTACTGGTGCTTTTGTTTTTAGATAGTTCCAGCTGCTCTTATTGACATGAAATGCCTTCAAACTGCTCGTCCTGCTCTGAATTATCTTTTGACATCTTTAAACTGCTTGTGATACTTTTCACGATATTTTAGTGTCTGATACTGCTTGGTACCTGAAGATACCTTAAAATGCCTAAACTCACAATCTACAAAAAATCTAAGTATGGGAAAACGTTCGACCCATCGACAGAACTCTAAGAAAAAAATGACTTTTGAAAATTAAAAAAAAAAAAACTTTTTTCATTTTTATATATAAGACACTTTGTATGAAATTTTACTTTTTAAATATTTGTTCAAAGAAATTTGCCGTAGAAAAAAAGTTTCTTCCAACATTTATGGGGTTTACTAAAATGCATTTTAAATTCGAGTATGAAGCCTAGACATTCAAAATGGCCGCCTGCAGAGCAATATATTTTTTTAGTTTGTATGACGGGTATGCAAAATATACACTTGGTGTGATTGTCTGATTACATATCTTTACATTTTGAAAAATTAGAATTGTAAATGTATCATCAAAATAGTTGATTTTTTTACTTATAAATTTGACTTTTTGGTGAAAATCAGGTTTTTCAAAATTTTGTTGGAAAAAAGTTGTCATTGAAAAAAGTTTTCTTTCAAAAAATGTTGAGATAAACAAAACCAAATTGATCATTGAGGAAAAACCTTCAGACTTTTAAAATGAACGCCAGGAGAATGTTAAATATTGAAGAAACCAAAAAAAATGTACGGCAGCTACTCTTAATCCTTCATGTATTTTGTTGTTTTTTTGAAAATATGTAAGTCTGTTTATGTTCAGGTGGCATGCTTAATTTCAATGTTCCAACATTATGCATGCGCCCGTTGTGCTACCTGAAAGTTATTATTTTTTATTTTTTTCTATGTAGGTATTTACAAATGTTGTTTGAAGAATTTACTTTTTGCGAAAAAGTTTCTTCCAAAAGTTGTTAAAATTACTAAGAGACATGACTGTTTCGAATATCAAGCCTGTAAATTTAAAATGGCCGCCAGCGGCAAGATTTCAACTTTCAGTCTGTATGGCAGGTATGCGAAATATGCACGTGACGTCATTCGGACCCTGACAGTTGTTTAGCCACTAACACTTTATGGGGGTGTGCAAAATTTCAGCATCGTGCTGCGAACGGTCTGGGCGCCTATAATGGTACAAATATACAAACAAACGGACAAACGGACAAACAAACAAACAAACAAACAAACAAACACCAAAAATTCTGGAATCGAGCGTTAGTTCAGTTTATCAAGAAAAACACTTTTTAGAAAAACATTTTTACAAATTCGAAAAAAACAGACGCAAATACCCCCTAGATTTTTATATAATAGACTAGCAGACCAAACCGCGCTCTCGCACGGTTGGCTGCTAGGCCCTACGGTCAGTTTGAAGTCCGGCTTCGCCAGCACACTTTACCCCTGCTCTGATTTTTAAAAGATCCATGAGAACTGACCAACAACAACAACAAAATGTGGACAGTTTTACGGTAGAATCCCAGGCCTGATCGTGCTGTTTTCTATTGTTGTGCAGGTGCTGAAGTCTTTATACTGCTTTTTATTTCTGCTCTTTATTTTTCTGGTGATGGTTTATATTGATGCTCGACACGATCATTATCAATTAAGTGTATAACTTGTCGTTTCTGCTCTTTTTCGTTTTGCTGGTAATAGTATCTTAAGCGTACCTGTGTTGCTTGCAATTGCCTTATAGTGGCATGAAACATGACTGCGTTTGCCATACGGCATCGTTTTGTTGGTACTGGTGCTTTTGTTTTTAGATTGTTCCAGCTGCTCTTATTGTCATGAAATGCCTTCAAACTGCTCGTCCTGCTCTGAATTATCTTTTGACATCTTTAAACTGCTTGTGATACTTTTCACGATATTTTAGTGTCTGATACTGCTTGGTACCTGAAGATACCTTAAAATGCCTAAACTCACAATCTACAAAAAATCTAAGTATGGGAAAACGTTCGACCCATCGACAGAACTCTAAGAAAAAAATGACTTTTGAAAATTAAAAAAAAAAAAACTTTTTAACTTTTTTCATTTTTATATATAAGACACTTTGTATGAAATTTTACTTTTTAAATATTTGTTCAAAGAAATTTGCCGTAGAAAAAAAGTTTCTTCCAACATTTATGGGGTTTACTAAAATGCATTCAAAATTCGAGTATGAGGCCTATGAATTTAAAATGGCCGCCTGCAGAGCAATATATTTTTTTAGTTTGTATGGCGGGTATGTAAAATATACACTTGGCGGGATTTTCCTATTACATATCATTACATTTCGCTAAATTATAATTGTTTGTGTAGCATCAAAACAGTTGATTTTTTTACTTATAAATTTGACTTTTTTGTGAAAATCAGGTTTTTCAAAATTTTGTTGGAAAAAAATTGTCATTGAAAAAAGTTTTCTTTCAAAAAATGTTGACATAAGCAAAACCAAATTGATCATTGAGAAAAAACCTTCAGACTTTTAAAATGAACGCCAGGAGAATGTTAAATATTGAAGAAACCAAAAAAAATGTATGGCAGCTACTCTTAATCCTTCATGTATTTCGTTGTTCTTTTGAAAATATTTAAGTCTGTTTATGTTCAGAAAGCATGCTTAATTTCAATGTTCCAACTTTATGCATGCGCCCGATGTGCCACCTGAAAGTTATTGTTTTTTATTTTTTTCTATGTAGGTATTTACAAATTTTGTTTGAAGAATTTACTTTTTGCGAAAAAATTTCTTCCAAAAGTTGTTGAAATTACTAAGAGACATGACTGTTTCGAATATCAAGCCTGTAAATTTAAAATGGCCGCCAGCGGCAAGATTTCAATTTTCAGTCTGTATGGCAGGTATGCGAAATATGCACGTGACGTCATCCGGACCCTGACAGTTGTTTAGCCACTGACATTTAATGGGGGTGTGCAAAATTTCAGCATCGTGCTGCGAACGGTCTGGGCGCCTATAATGGTACAAATATACAAACACACAAACAAACAAACAAACAAACAAACAAACAAACAAACAAACAAACAAACAAACAAACAAACACCAAAAAATCTGGATATGAGCGTTAGTTCAGTTTGTCAAGAGAAACACTTTTTAGAAAAACATTTTTGCAAATTCGAAAAAAACAGACGCAAATACCCTGTCCTTTTTTATATATAAGATTGTTCTCAATTAAAATATCCACAAAAATATTTCTTTATGATACCTGATGATGACCTTCTAGGTCGAAAACGTTCGTAATTTTGTTTTAAAGATTTTAATCTTTTAAATAAAGTCTATAGTGAAAATAAACAGTGTTTTGCTTGAAAAATTTCATCCAAAAATTATAAATTGAAAGAAAAAATATTTCTCTTTGTTTAAGAAACTAAATTAAAAATTTGAAACCTCTATCGTTGTTTGTTTTCTACTATGAGTATATGTGGGCAAAATTGACTTCTTTTCAGTATTACTGTGTAAATATAGGAGTATTTGGAGGTCTGACTGCTTGAGATAAATAATTACTAGTTAATATTTAAGAAATCATCAGTTACAAGTAAGTATTTCTTGTATGAGTTGAATGGCAAGTCCCTGTATTATTGTGTGGTAGCACTAAGTTCGTAACGGGGATAAGGCGCGCCACGGCCTGTTAGTTCTAGTACGGCCTTGTGTGAAACCGGTCACTAAAAGGTCCATCCAGCCAGTCTTATAGCAAGTGGGTCTTGCTTCAGTATTGGCGCTTTGTAGCGGCGACCAAGCCCGTAAAAGTGTAATTCATATTCATATCGTAAAACACTTCTGCGGTACTACAACAAGTGTCATAGACCCCTAGAGTCTCTGAAATCTAGGGACAGGATTAGGCATATATATATTGTCAACGACGTTACCATGTTGAAAGCCCCGGTTCCCATAGATCACCGAAGTTAAGCAACATTGGGCGCTGATAGTACTTAGATGGGTTACCGCTCAGGTACACCGCGTGTCGTTGGCAACTTGGACCGGTCCGTAGTCCAGTGGCAACACTTAAGACTCGTAAATGGAAGGTTGTGGATTCGGATCCCGGCGGAGCACAAAAAATATACCATTTATATTTCGAATGTGCTCTTCGCTGAGTTGAAAAATTCATAAACCTTTACCAAAGACCGGTCACTGAAAGGTCCATCCAACCTTACAACAACTGGGTCTTGCTTGAGAATTGGTGCTTTCTACAGCGACGACCTAGCTCGCAGAGGGCTCTTGAGGTGTGATACACACAAAAACAGCGCTCACCAAATAAATCATCCTAATATTATTATTATTATTATAGGCACAGGATTTCTTTAAAAAATATCCAAATTGAATGAAATAGCCGCCAGCATTGCAAGTCAACCGCCAATTCCTTCTCTATAGTTTTCAATATATTTAAATATGAAATGTGAATTTAAAAAAAACACACACACACACAGCCTTATTCCGGAGATCTCGTCTGTTTTAGGCGTAGCACAAAGCCTACCTCATGCACAGCACGCAAACGGTAATAAAAACAAAAGTTGTAATAATAATTTCCAGGACGAACTTTCACTAATTAAAATAAACCACTCCCCATTAGAGCGGTACGGCAACTTTTCGTAGGAGAGGACTCTCTACCCACCGCTCCCCTTTTGCCCGGTGTTCTGGAACCTCAACATTCATCACGAACGAAATATAAAACATGCTTCATATTGTTATTCTCTACTTTGACCCCAAAAAAAAAACAAAATACGCGATCCAAACCTTTTAATCTTTTACTAGTTTATTTTTTCTTTTCTTTTTTTCTTTTGTCCTTTTTCATAACTTCTTGCGTACGCTTCATTACCACTGTGTGAAACTTCTTCGGAACTCTGCTCCCTTCTGTTAAGAAATCTATTACGAAACATTTGAAAAAAGTTGATTCATAGTTGAATCTGATGTCTATTTTGTTTTTGCAACGCATTTCTCTCTAACCTAGATAGTATCGGTTCATAGACAAATATTACATATTGTATTTAACATTGCGTTCGATGTTGTCTCTTTTAAGTTAAGCGAGCCCTTGAACGGTCAATCAATTACTTAACTTCTTTGTTTTCTTGCGGGACACTATTAAGTTTTTATTTATTTATTTTAAGTGCTCTAAAAAAGTAAAAGTTAGGTACACACTTTTTCCTAAAGTTAATTGTATTTCATGCTGAATGTATTGAAGAAAATAAATTATAATAATAATCTACAATCTAAGTTGCGAAGATATATTAACATTTAAAGCTCATATAAAATGCATGCCCACAAACAAACACGTGTAGTTTGCGCGTACAAATGCTGCATGTGTACTTACAAATAAAATCCAAACCTCAAATGAACATAAGCCCTACAATTTTTGCTGACTTTCCCTGACACAGGGGTGACATTGGCCAAATGAACCATTTTGTACAGTATGGGTGGTCAGCCTCATACCAAACTATAAGTCAAGGAATGATTTAAAAAAATACTTATTATTATACCTACTTAAAACTACTTTTTTCCCCGCTTTCTAATACATCTATCATTTAAAAGAAAGGCCTTATAACTGAAAAAAAAATTCCAAGCAAAGTAGTCTTCCAGTCATTTCTACTAATGTTTTCTATCGACTTTTAATTTCTGAAATCGCAAACCAAATAACATGAGCAGAAGTGCTATTCTGCTTAATTCTTTACGAACTTAAGGTGGCGAGCTGGCGATTCGTGTCCTAAAATAAGGTGTACTGGGATTTTTTTTATCTTTGGAGTATTTTCCCAACCGCTAGCGCTCCCGACTTCTATGAATATCCAAAGTGTAAGGAATTTATTAGAACAGCGCTTCAGCATTCGCAATTCAAGACAGACGATACACGAGGTTTTGCTGTATCGTGCTTTGCAAAACTTGAGATATTATAAAGGGGAAAGTTAAATAAATTATTGGGGCATTTAAAATCTCGCATTTATTCATTTCTGAGGGAACTTCACAGAGAGCTCCTGCTGTAATAAAAGTAATAAAATGTACTTTTTTGGGCACTCCTGGATACGTTATCTGGTATTATAATTTTAAAAGTTTCACAAGTAGGTGAGAAGGGAGGTTTCACTCGTTTTTATAATAAGTTTTGTTTTATAGTACACGCTTGAGAAATACATTGTTTAACCGATAGAAAATGTGAAGCAAGAATTGACATTTTTTTCAGTACGTATGCAGTTAGATTGAAATGTTGCATTATTTTTATTCATCTATAATCCAAGTTGCAAAGATGTATTTATGTATTTGCATTCTAAGCCGAGAGCTCGGGTTCGAATTTTACCGAAGCGTACGAAATGATTCCCTTCTACGGTATTTCTGTAAAACCTTAAATAAAATACCAGCAAGGATTACTCAGCCTTCACAATAAATGAGTACCAAAAACCCCCACTTCTGCGAAATCCCTTCGGGGAAAGCGCGGCAAGAAGTTACACTATATTTGTAGTTTAGTCACGTAGCTACGTGAAGGTTATATATGTCTTTTTTAATAATTCCCAAACTCAATATCTAAGATCAATAACGTCTCAAGAGTCAAATATTTCAGTTGAGCCATCTGTCCTTTTTCCTCTAAAATTTAATAAAATAATAATTTAATGATGGATTTTATTACAAAACAAAAACTTCAAGATTTTTGTTCACGGGCACACTTTTCCGAGAATCTACTCCGTAACATTATCTTTGAGAAATGTTTTTACTTTAGCAGATTTCCAATAATATTTTCTGTATTGCAAAACTTTTAGAGGACTTTTTATTACTTTGCTGTCTCGTACATTTTATAATAATAATGTTACTCTGAATATTTTTGTCAAAGGGCAAAAGTTCTTTATGTATATAACATACCTACCTATATATTCTTTATTTAAAATCTCCCGAAAGTTTCTTTTTTTTAAATATATTTTTTATGAAAAAAAAAAATCACTAACCTGTTTTATCTGTCCAACAAAGGGTATTAACATTAACAACTAATAATTCATTGTTTAATATTTAAATGCATTATTAATAAATAATTACTCGTTGACATCTGCTGAACCGCGGTTAAAGTTATTGTTGATAGGATATTACAAAGGCGGGAGTTCGAACTTGCACTTTTTCAATAACGCAAATTCGAGAGCCAACATATTGTTGATTCTTTATTTTCATGTTTATTTTGAAACGAAACATGTTAACAAAAAAAATTAAAATAGTTTTTTTTTCATATTTTTAAAATCTAATACTGAAATGAAAAAAAAAACACAAAAGAAATAGAAACTTAAGATTTGTTGAGGAAAATGATAAAAAAGTAGAAAATGTACATAAAGAAATATAAAATAAATCAAGTAAACCTATTTGTAGGAAAAATTAAGGTTTTTTAAATATGTTTTTTCCATATCAGCAGAATTCTAAAAATAAATTGTATAAATAGGCAAAACATATTTTTTTAATGAATGACCTTAAAAGAGCCAGTAAATGTTTCTTGAAATAATTTGCTTTCAATGTTGTACCAAGAAAATTGCTTATTTAATTTCATAATAATTTATTGGATTAACCTAGGAGATGACTGAAAGCCACTTAGTTTCTAAATTTAAAAAGTTTGCAAGCAAAATTGTTTGTTATTTTAGTAAGTTAATAATAATTATTCTAATTACTTTCATGAGAAAGTTGATTCAAAGTTGCTTATTAACATTTTCTATATTGCCTCTTATCTATAATCTAAATTGCATAGATATATTAACATTTAAAATTCATATTAAAAGCATGTCTTCAAATGTATAAATTTGCGCTTACAAATGCTGCATGTTTACTAAAAAAATTAAATCCAAACCTCAAATAAACATAACCCTGAATTTTTTACCGACCTTACCTACAACAGTACCCTTAGTACGAGTTGCAAAACTTGAGTAAAGTAAAGTTTACGGAAAGTATTAAAGAGTGATTTTTCCCAAAATCTGCCGTTTTTGTTTCTTACACTTTATGGTCTTAGCAAAAGAGTTACAGTGCTGAAGAAAATCAAGTTCACAGAAACAAAAACTGCAGATTTTGGGGAAAGCCACGCTTGAATACTTTCCGTATACTTTACTTAACTTAAGTTTTGCAACTCGTACTCAGGGTACAAGGATGACTTTGGCAAAGTGAACATTTGTTTAAAGTAAAGGTGGTCAGCCTCATACCAACCTACCTTTATTGTTTTTAATTTAATTGGAAATAAATAAATCAGTTGGACCAAAACAATACAAATTCGGTTTCTTATTTAAATTTAGTTATTTTGGGACATTTTAAAACCCACATCTTTACGATTATTATTGATAATGATGAATTTATTTAAATAATAATATTACGTCACAGACGAGTAAGAAGTTTTTTTCCTTATTTTTAATAAACACAGCTTCCGTTTTCTGTTTTTGCGATTCATTAAACTTCAATTATTAATTTTTTCATTAACTTAAATTAACATTGTTTTTTATGTGCATCCGATCAAATTATCCCAAAAAATTAAAACGAGCGCATTAATAAAGATAACAGAAGCTTTTTAATTTTAATTTTACGTGCCATGAAATTCAGAGAGCTTTAAAAAAATAACTAATTCCTATAAAATATTTTATTTTTCATTTGAAATGTTTCATTGATTGAGGGATGAAGGTGACGTCAATTCATCTTTGAATAGGGAGAGGTAAAATATGTCGGAGTTTACAAATAAAACTTGAAGCAAAGTCAACAGCGAAATTTTGCCCCTGGAAAAACGGGGGTGGTATTTTTTTTGTTTTCCGTTGAAAATTATAGGAAACAAAAGAAGGGGGGGTTGAAGAGTAATTGGTTGATTGAACGATAACAAAGGGAGAGAAAAAAGTGTTTTTCCGGGAAATCCTTTTGCCTTTTTTTTCGCTCTTTTTTCATTAAGTTTTACTCGGACCGAAGTTCAATCCTGGCTGTGAAAAAAACTATTGAAAAATGTTTTCCCCTTAATCACTTTCTGTGACTCTTTGTACAGAAGTTTTTATTTTTTGTTATTTTTAAAACTTAATGAAAATTTAAAAAAAGAATTAACGCTGTAAGGTATTATTATTTTTACAATACAATTGTCATGAATGTGTGATAGTGTGTATTTGCCTCTAGATGTAAGTATTTGCATGATTGTACTTGTATTTGTTTGATATTGGGTGAATGTTTGCTCGAATATTCTAAATATAATATTACATCGTGACCTTGCATGTATGAGCTGTAAATAGAGACCAAATCCACTCTGTACGTGTTCTGTTTTTTTACAATAAATTCTGCAAAATAAAATTAACCAAAGTTTTTATTAAATTAAAACCCATTAATCATAACGCAATAAACAAGTATTTTTCAAAACATTTTCTCACACTCAACTACACCATTTTATATTTTCTTACAATATAAATGGAATCACTTTAACCCCTTCGTCGATTTCCTCGCTAAACTCTTGTAAAACATTTTCATCCCCTGTATCTACTTGATGTCTCAATATTCCCTCGTAATGCTCTTCTATAATTCCCGGAATAACATGAAGAGATTCCGTTCCGAACTCGGATATGATTCCTCTCAAAATGCCCCCAAACGTCTCAATACACCCAGCTTGAAATGTCTATCATTGGGCATTTCGTTTTCAAGGAAAAGTTTTCACCGAGAAAGCAGCGACGCGTCGAAATACGTTAAATGTGATTTCAAATAATTGATAGTATTATTTTTTATAGATTTAACAAGTTAAACATAAACATTTAAAAAATTTATGTGTTTATGAATCTAAATCCAATGAAAACACTGTTTCTTTTTACCAATTATTTATTTACCTAATTCAAATTATATTACGAACGTTTTCGACATACATCATCGTCGGTAAATTTATATAATGCATGCAACTTTATGTAATCACATCTGAAGAGCCATCTGCAAGTTTGGTTCTCCCTGACCTAATCAGAAGGACCCACAGTACATGGATGCTCATACAAAGACAAATATTTTATCAAATTGCAAAAGGCCTTTTGGTGAAGTTAAATAGCACGACACGAGTCAACAAGAACATCTTGGTCCACAGCTTAGTCAGAAGCTTAGAGCATAATTGGGTGTTTCTCCATGTAGGATTCTTGCTATATAACAATCAGCGTAATAAATAAATAAAAATAAATAAAACAAAGAACAGGATTACTACGAATTCGTGGTGGATGCAGCTTTGCAAAAAAGGCGCAAAATTGATCGAAGGCGTAGAATTTTGGTTGAGGATGAACTTTTATAAATGTTGATCAATTTTTCAACCCATAAAAATCATTTTGAAAATTGTGTGGTGATGAATTGAGATGGTGCTTTCAAAACAACAAACACACACTGTAGAAGCAAGATGGTAGACATATAAGCCCTCATTGCATACACACTGACATCACAGTTCTCATCAAGATCTTCATCATCATCATACTTCACGCTGAAGAAGCCCATCGTAGAAATGGGCGAAACGTCCGGAAGCTCCAGCTCCCACAGACCACGGCAACAGATCCCGGAAAACTTCACTCCAGCATCATTTTGAAAATTGATACTTTTTTATGTTCCGCTGGGAATCGAGCTCATTACCTTCGGTTCTGAAATTAGCCACTTCACCATAAGCAATCTACAACTTAAGTGATTGTCATTATTTGAAAGAAGTGGCTGTAAAAAAGAAGAACACTTTTACTCCAAAATATCAGTAAATGTTTTTAAATATTATTTAATTTTTTTTTTGGTTACAAACATGTTGCTGAAAATTTTCTATCTACAACGATGCATCTGGTTTCTGGTTATAAAACTCTATGGGATTGCGCGGGAGCTACGGAAGGACCTAATGACGTCGTAACGCCGGAAAAACGACACATTCTAACCGAAAATCCCACGTACTGGTAAACGTAGATGACGCTTATAATGGGAGCGTACTTTGTAACCTCACTATTTTCAGTCCTGAGGCGAAAAAAATGTGAAGTGAAATTTTAATATACTTTTTCACGACTCGATTGTGAAGGAAATATTTTTGTTTTTTATTGCAACTAAAGCTCGGAATCTTTCTCGTGATATTTTTTCATATGAAAAGAAAAAAAAATACAAAACAAAATGAAAAAATATGGATTTTGAAATTTTTTGATTTTTGTAAATCGCACTTTTTTTGCCATAGTTAAGTTTTGAGTAAAAAACAGGAAACAATTTTCTTAACTACGAAAAAAATGCATATATATTAAACTTCTTTTGAAAAAACATTTTCGTCGAGTGAAACCTTTTGTTTTTACTGGTAAGGGAGCTGCCCCCAGCTAGTTGGCGTGAGGCCGTTGTAAGAGTTCTGCGCTCCTAGCCCCTTCCCAGAAATCCCTTATTTCTTGTGGAGGCTTAATAAGCCTTGCCATTAATTTTATATTATTTGGAAATAATAATCGAAACAGGAAATAATTTATGCCTCCCCCCCCCCCCCAGTGGGTATCAAACCCAGTTCTCATGCATGGAATGAAAGCTTTCTACCAGCTGACCTATCGAACGGAGCTTTTATGTTCAATCTATTCGACACGCCTTACAAAGATGGTTATGTCCTGGCGTTTGATTTTCTCGATCCTTCTAGAAGCTGTCTCTAATTTTCTTTTTAATTTAATAAAAAACTGTTGTTTCAACATAATACTGCGAATGTGTAATTGTGTGTCTGAGTAAGTTGGTGTGAGTTGTGTTTGTGTGAGTCTATGAAATCTCTAGACGTAGGTACTGAAATAATTGTATTTGTATTTACTTGACATTTTGTGAGTGTTTACTGAAATATTCTAAGTATAATGTTATGGCCAAATCTTGTATGTGCCAGTTCTCAATGTTTCGAGAATAACATTTATTCTCACCTATACATAAAGATCGAAATGCTCTGTACTCTAAGCCGTCTAGCTATACAATTCAAAAGCAACTCTGTGTACGAACTGAATGTTAACCGTATCTACATAAAATAAATATCGTGATAATAAATTACCGCAATTTTTATTAAATTGAACTCATAGCAATAACATAACAAACAAACATGTACTAAAACACAATAATTAAACTGAGTACCAAGTAAAATCTTGTCACTGAGTACCTACATGGAGAGGACTAGTCCACTTCCCTTGTACGGATTAGGGGAGACTAGGGCTGTCCAGTGCCCGCGGTAATCCGCCTCTGCCATACAACGCGGTGCGGTACTGCGACACTGCGCGTTCATACAAAATGTATGGACCACGTACGGGCGCGATGCATTATTAGTTACCCAACTTTGGCACGTATGCATTATGTATGGGATGCTATTTTTACTGGTGAATTTTTAGTTGCCGTGGTGAAAACAGTCCTTGTCTACGGTCAATACTTGCAAAGTATCTTTTCATTAATAATAATGCTTAATAATAATCGTAATCCGACTCGAAGGACCACATTTGGCCTTGAGGTTTTTTGAGAGACTTTGCTCTTGATTTTTGTCATTAATGGTAGCATAATCACCTGTGTGGTACAATTTAAAAACAATAAAAAACGAACTGATCGTGTAATTACTTAATACAAATCATTCGTCGACTTTATGCACAAATCTTGTACGTTGATATTTTTCACATTCATCAGCTTCCGGACTTTGTTGTAATCAAACAAACATCAACCGCCACTTCTATTTAGTGTCTCAAAACAAAGGCAATGCAATACACAACACAACACTACACTGCTTTAAAAAATCAGAACATAAAACACAAGCTCACTAACACCCACACCTATGCGGTACTCCAACAAGTGTCATACATACACCTGAAATCTAGGGAGTGTCCCGCATAGGATTCGTTAATAAAACAACTAGATCGTTAGTGGCAACTTTCTTTAAAAATGCACAATTATGCTCTTCGTAAATTGAAATAGCTTAAAACTTTGTTTTTTCCAATTGAATTTTTAAAATGAAATGGCTTCCCTTATTATGCGCTTACAACATTAACACATAATTATTTGTTTAAAGCTAAAAATACAGACATCCTCCTAGTACTTGTTTGGCTTATCTGCCATTTGATTCGAAGATGACCTTTCAATGAAATTGCCTTGAGAATCACTTTCTTTACAAAATGAGCTAAACAAAAACGTAAAACACGATAATGTGAGAGTTTTTTTTAATATTATTATATTCCATTTCCAGTTTCATGAGACACATTGGTCCGGTGCACATACAAACAAATTGCTCATGTCAAAGTACCTCTGATAAAGATAAGACGAACAAGCACTAACGGGACGAGATGTCCTGGCTGGGAAATATGTACAAGGGAGTGAGCTGGCATCCATAGTGTGGAGAAGCTTTGGCAAACGGCACAGGAGTGTAACATGTTTGCCAAGGTGATCGCCAACGTTGGGGAGAAGAAGAAGAAGAACAAAGCTAATCAATAAATTTTTAGTGATCTATAATATAAGTTGCAAAGATATATTACATTTAAGATTCATATGAAATTCATTCTCATAAGCAGACACGTATAAGTTCGCGCTTACAAATGCTGCATGTGTACCAACATATTAAAATACAAACCTTAAATAAATACAAGCCCAGCAACTTTAACCGACCTTCCCTGAAACAGGGCTCATATTGGCAAAGTGAACCATCTGTTTTACAGTATGGGTGGTCAACCTCATACCATAAGTCAAGGAATAATATCCAATGTTTCACTTGAAATTTTACAGTCATCCATCTGCTTAGAGAATTTCATCAGAGTATAAAAGCAGTGTTTACGGGAACTCAAGGGCTCGTTTGTTTGTTTCTTACATTTTATGTATTTACCATAAAAGTGGTTTAAATCAATTGCGTGCGCCCGGTGTTTGGGACACTTAAATAAATCTCGTAAAAAAACAATGCTGGACGCTTAGCGCAATTTACGATTACTCCGTAAACATAAAAGCACAATAAACGTTAAAAACATACAATGTGCTGTTGTTGTTCCCGACATAATAAAAGTAGTTTGGCACTAAAAGAAGTTTTTGTATTCGACGAAAGAAATGTTTCGAAATTTCTGGACTCCTATAATTTGGTGTTTGAAAAAACTCTTCTATTTCCGTACATTTTGATAAAAAAATATTCTGTAAAGTCCAGGTTCCCATATTTTTGAGAAGCATTTGTTATTGATCTTTCAAGAAATTTCTTCTTTTGCATATCGGCGGTTGACTTTTATGTTGGCAGCTAAGGCTAAGTCTTAACTATAAAAAAAATATCATTTTATGTAGATATTTTGTAGACTTTAATTTTCTTCCATTACTTAACGATTGTTTTGTTCCTTGTCCTAAAGTGTTCCATGACTTAAAGGCTTTTTTAGGGATGAGGCTTACAGCCCATACTATAAAAAATGGGTACACTATGCCAATGTCACCCCTGTTCAGGGAAGGTCGGCGAGAGGTGCAGGGCTTATGTTATCTTGATATTGGGTTTTTAGGTTGTAAGTCCACATACGGCATGTGAAAAAGTGACCTTGTACGTGTCTGTACGATTAATTTAGCATCAGATATTAAATAAAGAGAGGGCTCTAAAGAGAGGGCTCTAAAGAGAGGTGTGATTCATAAAAAAACAGTGCTCAGCAAATAAGCATTCTGATACATATCGACACTAAAAGTCTCGTATTACATATGAGTCTATCCGACTATTGTAAGTTTATCATACAGTTACGTTCGAGAGTATAATATGTGAAACTTCAATACATTCGTGCAGTAACATAGTATGGAACTAAATCCACAGTTTGGTCTCCAGGCGGTCTTCAGTTTGTTTGAAAACTTGTATGAAGGAGCATTAAGGTATGAACCTCACGTAACCAAACCTGGCTCAGACAGTAGCTCAAGTCTACAGCTTCACGTTTAAACTCACACCAAAACGTTTAACAAAAAGCATACATAATTTCAGACAACACTTCTATTGAGCGTTTTACTTTCTGGATATTCTTGATAAAATGCCTGGTAGAATTAAGTACTAAGTAGCGTGCACGAAATGTTCGCTGTGTAGGCGAAAGTTTATAAAACAAGGGTGAGCCAGATATACCCTGGGGACCGGCTGTCCGGGCACGTACGGGTTTAACGTCCCGCGATCGGGACAAATTTTAAAATCAATTAGTGTTTTGATCGCAGAATGTAACGTTGTGTTACACCCCAATCTCCCCTTTCAGTTGTTAGACTACGCTTGTATTGTGTGATAAACGCAACGCAACTAAGCTACACATAAAGTGTAACTTCTTACCGCATTATTTTCGAAGGTGTCGCATGTGGCGAGTTGAACCTTTAATAATAACATTAGGATAATAATAATATTAGGATGATTTATTTGGTGAGCATTGTTTTTGAGTGAATCACACCTCAAGCGCTCTCTGCAAGCATAGTCATCACTATAGAAAGTACAAAATTCTCAAGAAAATCTCATTAAATGTAAGGTTGGATGAACCTATGGGGACCGGTCTTTGGTGAAGGTAGATTAATTTTTGTATCCGGTGAAGAGCAAATGTGAAAAATTAAATATTGTTTATATGTACTCCGCTGAGATTCGAACCCACTAACATCCAATCACAAGTCCAAATCGCCAACTACTAAACTATTGACCGGTCAAAACAATATACGATATAACACTTTTAGACGTCTTTTTTTGTAACAGTGCTGCAGATCAAAACAATAACTTTAAGTTTGAAAACTGAGGAAATAACCACAAGAATTTAAACAAAATCTAAGATGTACGCTTAGAGCTGTACATTTTTTTCTAATTCTTCTTAACATCCCACGTTTTTATAATTCGAATATTTGAAACTCTTATAATGCTTATAATTAGAGTAAATATTTTTTACAAAAAAAAAAATACCGTATCGTAATACAGCTTTATTTTCTTTTGATTATTTTTTGAAAGCAAAACCTCAATTTATTTTTATCAACACACGTAGGCGGTGACCTTCTATATGCTTTCTATAACACTGGCAAAATTTCCACAACGGAAATAATTTACACGAGAGTGAAAAGTTCGCAATCTAAAATCAATATTTTATTTAAACCGAATCCCGCTCGAAGGACCAAAAAAGTTGGACTCGCAAGCTTTTAAGCCGCCCGCTATTTGCTCAGTTGAAAGGGGTTTAGTCGAAATCACCCCAAAAGCTCGCACAGTAAGGCTCTACGGAGGGGGGATCGTAGCCCCGTAGCTGGCCCACTGTCTACGCCAACTAAAAAAAACCTATTCACATAGATTTTGTATTAGCCTGGCTGTCGTGACGAGTTGAAACGAATTAATGTTTATTATTCTGTTTTGTGGAATTATTTTGTTAAGCTCGGAGCCTCTTATCTCAATTCTAAGGTTATCGTTTTATTCGATGAAACTTAGAATTTTCGTAGTTATCTTAACTTCTGAAAAAATACTGTCGGTGATATGGCCGAGGACGTCAAGTTGCTATTCTTGACTAGCGTAACTGAATAACGTTGGTTCGAATCACGCCTGGTTCTTTAACCATAGCTTCGACCCTGGTTCAACAGATGCCATAGCATGCACACAAGATTCTTCTTTTGCATGAAGACAACTGGCCAGGCACAATAGGTTGGTGAATTGCATTCATCTTCACAAATCTATTAAAATAAAAAACATTGATTTTTTGTAAGTAAAAAAGACAAACTGAACCTTGTCGTTTAAAAAATAAAAATGATTATTATTTATTTTTTTAAATTGCGGAAAAGTATTTGAACATTATTCATTTGAACATTTGACAAGAAATTTCATGACAAACATAGATAGCGTACATCTGTTTTTCCCAAAGTGCAAACGTACAATAAAACACAAAAATGGGTAAAAAACAAAAAAATAAGACAAAATATTAACCTCATATGTTAAATAGATATTTAAGCATGACGGTTGCCTGTAAACTGATTATAACAAGATTTAGTTTTTTTAAAGGCGCTTATTTTTGGTACACAAAACGGCTTAGATGATTCTACATATTTTTTAATCTATCATATATATTTTGATCATATTTATTTGAGATATATTTTGATCAATGGTTAAAACCAAGAAAATGAAAAAAAAACTTCATTTATTTTTTGATACAACAAAATTATACAAAAGGAACAATTTTTATTTTCTTACTCTTTGTAAAGAAAATGATGAACCCAAGAATTCATGTAAATCTGAGAAAGCCAACCTGAAAACAAAAAAGAGAAAATATTCATTAGCATTTGAATAAATAAGAAAATTCAAACAAAAACATCTGCCTAAGCGTAACGAATCTGTATGAAATACAACATTTTTAGAATTCGAGATAAGCAAAGCAACATTTCACTTCATGTAAATATACATTTTTTTAGAATTCACTTTGCATAAAAGAGATCAAAAAGATGGTCCCGGAAAAGGGAAGAAATGGAAAAATGGAAATCCAAAGCGACCGCAGCACAAGCAGGTCAAAAACCAACTGATGTTTAAATGCATGGCAGAGATTCACTTCCCTATGAGGCACAAAGTTTGATGCTTGTTTTGTTTTTGAATGCTTTACTGTTAAATATTTTTCCTATAAAAGAGAAAATTGAAACACTAGAACTTGTTACAGCATTAAGCAACGATTTTAAGAACCGAATTTTTATGATTTCCAAACGAAATTGTATCCAACGTCTTCAGGGGACGTGTCTCTTCTTTGACAAAAAAAAACACGATTTTTTTAATATGTTTGTTATCCCAATTTGAAACACATGTTTCATTATCAGTTTTTTTCTCGGCGGTTAAACGTCACAGTTTTATTCATAAGCAATCATTATCAAAACATTAGTTAGCTTTTTCCCTAGCAAAGATCTTAATGTGAGGTCACAAAATATTGTCATTTTCAAATGTTTGGACTACAATATTAAATAGCAACAATTAAAACATGTAAAGCTGATTTTTGTTTTAAATTAAAAAATGGCCCGTTCTTCCAGAAATAGGGTTAATATCGTCATTTTCACAAAATCAAAACGAAAAGTGCATCAGCGCAGTTTATTTAAAAGAAAAAATAATGAAATATTTTGAAAACAAAAACATTTTGAATACGAACTATTTTACAATAATTTTGGTTTAAATCGTGCAAACCATAATCAGTACAAAATTAATAATTTGCAAATATGTCTGCGAAAAAATCTGGGAGGCCATTTCACATTCTGCGAGAACAAAGAAAATTTCAAACAAGTGGGGAACATTTGAGCGAAAACCGCATTTCGCACGCAACGTGAAAGGTATTCATTAATCTCATACAATCCCTTAAAGGCACAGCAAGTTATGCTACGTAGGTACAAAGTACGCACTGAAGAACTGAGGAAAATGAGTTAGAACGTGGCTGTGTGTTAGGATAATGTTATTGAACTTGGCGTAGCGTTACTTTCTTCATGTATCAGATACTTTTCATTTAAGGCTATATATAGCGACACGTATAAGTTCGCGCTTTTATAAGAAAAACCTCACATGAACGGTCATCTTGCAACTCCTGCCCCCCTTCCCTGAAACTAGGATGTAATTGACAAAAGTGAACCACATTTTTACAGCATGGAAATCAGCCTCATATCAACCTGTTAATCAAGGAACAAATTAATTTCCATTAAAAAATCCATATGTTTGCCTAACCATGCTCGAAATGCTGTACATGTCCCTTTTGATCGGTAAACTTGTACATCAGTGACATCAATGTAATTTATTGATTGTAGAGGCATTCACTTTGTTTTTCACAACATTCATCTTCAAAGATTCCTATATCCCTCTCCGCACTAAAAATAATTGAAATTAACAAATATAAAAAAATCGACTAACACACTTATCAATATCATCCTACTACCCAATTCATCCCCTCTGTTGACTATATTCCCGAGGAAGCAATTCCTATGAAAACACCCAGATGACACAAACTCGACACATGACCGTCCTGCATCCCCTGCCTCCCTCATACCCTCACACGACATTCTCAACGATTGATTCTGTTTTGGGACCATTTAACAATTATTTAGCCACATGAGAATGCAAGCGGATTGTTTGGCGAAACCCGTCGTAGATTTTTTACATCAATGTAATGTGTGTCTGTGTGTGTTTTACTTGTGTGAGTGTGCCTTTGAGTGTTTGTGTCTATGCACTGGTTGTCCTTTTTTTTTTATTGATATTGTGTGAGTAATTGCTCTAATATTCTAAAAAATAATATTTTAACATGGTATCGCATGTGCCAGAATTACTCTTGTACACCTACAAACAGAGCCCAAGATGCTTTGCAGAGAGTAACTTGTATCAGAGCAGTCGAGCCGAACAGTAAAAAATCCACTCCGTATTCAAACTAAATGTGAACGGAATCTTAAAAATAAAATGTGCAAAATAAATTAGCAGAAGTTTTTATTAAATTGAACCCGTAAAATGTGACAGTAAATTTACTGTTGTGTAAATCGAATGTTATTTTATTTTGTTTTGCAATGTTTGTGTTCTCATCTCTATGGCTTGGCCGTATCGTGTCCGCATAAGATTTGCCTGACTGCCGCGCCGCACATTCCTTCTATTACACAAACTTCAGCCATAAGCGCTGTGTTCTGCTTTTTCTACAGAAAGGTGCTTTGTCGTAGACGCTCACTGTAGAGGAGCTACGCCATCTAGTGGTTTTACCTATCTTTTTTTCTTTTACCACTTATTTTATTATTCTGCACTTCCTGTTCATTTTTGGTTATTTTCATGTTAACTATCGGTCTGTTTTATGGAATGTAGTTCACGGGATGGCGATACTTACTGTCTCAGGACACTGATGGTTTAGATGGTTATAATCTATCATACTCTAAGTTCCAAAAATATACAAACATTTAAAATTCATATAAAATGCACGCCTACACACAGACATGTGTCAGTGCACGCTGAAAAATTCTACATGTGGACTTACAAATTAAAATCCAAACCAAATGAGCATAAGCCTTGCAACTTTTGCCGATCTTCCCTGAAACAGGGATAAAACATTGGCAAAGTGAACCATCTTATTATAGCATGGGTGATCAGACTCATGCCAATTAGTCATGCATATCATTTGGTTTTACAATCAGTCATTTGAATGAGAATTATATATTTTCAATTTAAATGCAAAAACAATAAAATACCTATCATCATATTCAAAATATTTCTAAATATTCGAAACTTTTATATCGGTTTAGATTAAACATATTTTTAAACTTTGGATATCCGATAGTTTCGGTTACGGATACAGATATACAACAATACCATACAATTCTAAATTTATATAGCGCCTTTTCATGATTTTAAATCATTCCAAAGGCGATATCCAGATATCCAAAGCCAGATATCCATAACGTCCTTGATTATATTATCTTTTACGTCACTCTTCCCATTTCTGTATTTTTCCCACTGCATTTTTTATCCTACTGCATACAAAATCCCACAGCGTCCTTTACTCCACCGAGTCCTATACCTACAGAGTCTACCTACGACCGATCAGCCATCGTGGCTACAGGCTTAATTAAATGAAAACAAGGTTTGCTTGTCCTACAGGGTGGGAAACCATCTCCCCGCAACGAACCGCACGGTACAACGTACAGGAAATTCCCACCCTTGTACCCCGAGTATACAACAATACAGTTAAACTAAAACATATGGAAACTAAAACAGCGGCTCTTGTGAGTGTTTAAACAACCATAAAAGATTTGTAATACGCATGGTTTTAGTTTGAACGTAATGTTGTGTACTTGGGGAATAGGGTTGAAAATTACACGATGAAAAATGTACACGAAACATTCTGACCTAATTCGCTAATTTTTGCGTGTTGTAAATTTCAGCAAAAATAATATGTACTAAAAAGCAGATGTTGTGTCAATGACAGTTTAGCTACGTTAGGAATAAATTAATAAGAATTGAGAACATTTTTTTGTTCACTTTATGAGTCCAGTTAATGATTGCTCAGCTGATGAAGCGCATTCGTTTTAAAACACAGGGCTAGGGTTCAATAGGTCACTAAGAATGTCAGAAATAATTTCCTATTTCGGTGTTTACACCCATAAATCAAAGAAGCAGAAAGGTTAACTCAGCCTTCACAATATAAAAATTTACCCTCTCCCCATCTTGCAAGCAGAAAATTCACTTAAATTGAAGTGGTTTGCGTAAAGCTGTCTACCTTACTTTTGAAAATAAATACACACATGTCACATTCCACTTTTATTTACACATCCACTAGTTCATTAATATCTTTTTTCCCCTCGCATGATTAAAAATACAGATTCCTTAACTGAAAAGTTGATGTGAGGCTGACCACCCATACTGTACAAATTGATTCACTTTTTTTTCTTTTTTTATTGTTATTCAATTAAATAACAACTTTTAAATTTCAAAACACTATTTTATTTCACAAATCTATAGTATATTTAAAAATTATCAATTTTTAAAATATTTTAAACAATACAAACGTTTTCGACCAATTGGTCATCTATGATTCACTTTGTCTGTTGTCACCTTTATTTCAGGGAAGGTAGGCAGGAGTTGCATAGCTCATATTCATTTTGAAATTTGGGTTTTTATTTTGTAAGTTCACATGCGGCATGTGTAAGCACAAACTTCAAACATGTACGTGTCTTCTTCTGGGCATACATTTACATAATATATATACGAATCCTAAATTCTAACACATCATCACTTCTCAGATTATAGATTATACATGGTTCCTACAGACCGGAAGGCTTAAAAATGAACTTGATTTACAGTATGGGTTGTTAGCCACATACCAGCGTCAAAACAATTGCAGTTCAAATACCAGGCCTAAAGATGCTAAATTATGTATACAATGAAAAAAATAATAATCAAACAATTGCATCATGAATTATGCAAATTGATATCGATAACAATGATGAATTAATATTTGTTTTCACTCCAACTGACATTTAACGTTGAATAAATTTATTACCTCGGCGCGGCTCCATTTTCACAAGTTGATTGAATTAGTTAAAATATCAATTGCCAGTGAAATATTATAATTGGGTCGTTTTAAATTCAATGATTAACTTGCAAACAGAGAATTGGATCGCATTATAAGAGGGATGTTTTCAATTCTACGTTTTTAATTGTATTTAAAAAAAAAGATGCTTGTGATATGCAATGAAATTCACCAACCGATTTTTCTTGGTCAGAAACAGGTTACTATCAATTAATATTTCAGCATTTAATATTTTTAATGAATTATTAATAAATAATTCCCCGATGATATATGCTGAACAAGGATCGATGTTATTGCCGATGGATATTGACCGGTCCGTAGCTCAGTGGTAAAACTGCGGACTCTGAATGGGAAGGTTGTGGGTTCGATTCCCGGCGGAGCAAAATAAATATATCATTTATATTTTCAAATTTGCTCTTCGCCGGGTTGAAAAATTCATAAAACCTTTACCAATGACCGGTCACCACAGGTCCATCCAGCCTTACAGCAACTGGGTCTTGCTTGAGAATTGGCGCTCTGTAGCGACGACGATCAAGCTCGTAAAAAGGTCGATAGCTCAATTGGTAGAATGCTTGCATTCCATGCCGAGAGCAAGGGTTCGATCTCAAAGGCTTACTCAGCCTTCACAAGAAATGAGAACCAGCCCCCCCGGGAGCTGGGAAACCCCCACTTCAACTGAAAGTGGTTGGTGTGAGGCCGGCCCCCTTACCTGTAAAAATAGATAGGTCCCGAAGCGCCACATGCGACCCCTTCGGGGATAACGCAGGCAAGAAGTTACACTATATGTGTAGCTTAGTTGCGTTTTTTTATATGGTGCAGGTGGGGTTCGAACTGGCGGTAATGTCAATAACGCAATTCGTGCGCCAACGCCTTTACCCCTCGACCATCTCAGCGACTAATATACCTACTGACTTTTTTCTATGGGTTTCAATAGCAAAAATGTCGACAAATCACAGCCGGCACTTTAAATTAAAATAACTTGAATAATCAAGTTTAAAACATACTAAAAAGTGGGGGGGGGGGGGGCGAAACCCTTATTGGACCTTAATAATTTGATGTAGAGATTATGGCCTTTAATGCGGGGCTACAAGGGACGGTCTATGGAATAAAATCCGTACACGATCTGAGGGAAAATTACTTGCAGAAAATTTATTAACCACTACGGCTTAAAGGGGGTGGAACGAAAGCCCGCCCTTTGCCGGTTATTCCAAAAGAAATTAAAGGTTTAATAGCCCCCGACCTTTTGCTTGAAAAATAATTTTTAAAATTGTACGCAGCAATCGGACGCGTATAATTTTTTAGACGGCCAATTCTGGCCCCGCCGCCCCCCTTAAAGAAAACCAACCCCCCGAGAAATATCTGACCTTTTAAAAATATGCGATTCCGCGTTTTTTTTTTACCGAGAAATTTTGTGTTTTTTTGGCAGTTTTATTTTTCAAAAAGGTTTATAACTTTGATACATCGATCAACATAAAAGACATTAAAAAGAGTGCGCCCTAGGGCGTAACCTTCATACAAACGAGGTATCGTTACAATCAGTTTCCCAGCTACCGCCATGTCTCATTTTTTCATTGGTTACCTTGACTTATAGCTTGGTATGCGGCTGACCACCCATGCTGTAGAAAATGGTTAACTTTTTTCAAAGTCACCCCTGTTTCAGGGAAGGTCGGCAGGAGTTGCAGGGTGTATGTCCATTTGAGATTTGGTTTTTATGTTGTAGGTTCACATGCGGCATGTGCAAGCGCGAACTTGTACGTGTCTGCTTGTGAAAATGCATGTAATGTGAATCTCCAATGCTACATATCTTTGCAACTTAGATTAGATTAGATAAGACCTATTACCTTTGCCCTTTCATGATACGTTTGTAACTACGGGAAAAAACAAACGTAAGCCATCTATGTCTATTATATTGATCAATACTTTACGCCATTTTTAATAAATCTTTAAGAGTCGTCAAATTTTTCAGTAATATCTGAACGCAGTATTTTCGTAATAATTTCGGGCTAATGTGTCGTATTTATGAAAATTAGTACTAGCGCTCGGCAATTTCAGCTGAAGGCCCCTTGAATCAAATTACTAAGAGCAGATTATTACAAAAATGAAATCATTATGACATTTAATATGTCAATAAATCTTAAATACTAAAATGGCTCTGGAGTTTTTCGTATTACAGTTTTTTTCGTTTCCTACAGTCAAGAGAAAATATTACAGAAAAAAATGTAGAACTAAGTTGGTGCTGTGGCCAAGCAAGTAACTTTGACTGGCGTGTTTTAAATAAAGCAACGCCGGTTCAAGTCCCGCGCGGCCTTTTGATAGTAGTTTTGACCCTGAGATAACATATATCATTATGTTATCAAAACTTCAAAAGATTTTAAGTACACTTGATGAATAATGAAGAGTCGGTGGCGCTTTTGAAAAAAGTGCAAGTTCGAGTCACTTCGGGTCCTTTTGACAATAAATTTGTTAGTGGTGCAAGAGAAATGTCAAATCAAATAGGTCGGTGAATTGTATTATTTTGTGAAACAATATTTATTACAAAAAATAAACATGTTCTGATCAGGCAAAAAAGTTGGTTCATTGCATTTTTCTTCACAAATGAATTTTAAAAAAAACAATGGTTTAAATTTGCCACATTATAACAATAAACGTAAAGGTATATATATTGTTTCAATGGTATTTTTACGTGTTTCATAACTTTATTAAATACTATTAATGACACATTTTAATCAGACAAAATTCAATGTAACTTTTGAGTAGAGACGTCTTTATTACACGGAAAATATGCAAAAATAATTACTTTGCCTCCACAATTCTGTTTGGGGGTGAACTTAATTTTCAACCCACCCCCGCCGAGAGTGCGGCGGTACAAATTTGCATTTGAAATATCCAACCCTGCCCGTTATACTCCGCATCCCCTTTTAACGAGTTCTAAACTCGATATTTAAATCCGATCCGTTGCATTTAAAAACTCGGGCCTCTAGAAGTTGTGCTCTCTCACTTCTGTTGGGCCTCACAATAAACCAAAAGATGTTTGTGTAATTATTCAAATTTGCAACAGATGTTTTGAATGCGGTTGCTTATAAAATGTACAGAATGAAAAATTCGATGTAAATATATAAATATGCATGCTTATATTTTAAAGGATTTCTTCTTTATAATTGAAAGGTATTGAGTTAGATCGATCGACTGACTTTAGCAGCTTATGCTTCTCATATCGTCCACTAAGTGCTTGTTTGTCTTATGTAGACATAAAGTGTAAATTCTTGCCGCGTTTCCCCAAAAATTGTCACATGTGGCGAGTGGAACCTATTTTTACAGGTAAGAAGACCGCCTTTACACCAACCGTTTCAGTTGAATGTGAGATTGTCCAGCTCCCGAGGGGGTTGGTACTCATTTAATGTAAAGGCTGAGTAAACCTCGCCGGTATTTTTTATTTTGGGTTTGAAATGAACATCGAAACGGGAAATCAGTTCTGACAACTTCAGTGGGATTCGAACCCGAGCTCTCGGCATGGAATGCAAGCAATCCACCAACTGATCTATCGATCGGAAAATGTTAAGTTATTTTCGAGTCACATGTTGAAAAATCGAATAAAAGTAAAGTAAGAAGAAGACATACATAAATAAGGATATCCTGAAATGTTCCTTATGAGGTCCCAGCATTGTATCCTTCGTCCAGTTTTCACTCATAATTATAAGGGCTACAACAGTGGGTATACGTTTTTTTTTAAATCCCCATCAATGTCCGCCCTTCGTCATTTTGCGCACTGCTGATTGCTTTGTCTATTAATTGCGAGAGAGAATTTTTGCACAAAAAGGAAATGAAAATGAAAATGCGCCGCGGAGTGTGAAATCAACAGGTCCCATGGAAAAGTAATCTAGCAAATTGTGAAGGGAAGAGAATGACGCTGTTTGTTTTATACATTTATTCAAAATGAATCTTGAGAAAAAAAAGTGATTCAATTCACTGAAAGTGGACAATTTAATTTAAAAGACAAAATTTTACAGAAGATGTTCCGGTCGATAGCACAATTGCTAGAGTGCTTGCATTCCATACCGATTCAAGCACAAACAAGTAGTATGTGATAACTGATTTAAGGACATTAAAAAACGAGACACACTTTTTGTACTCGTTCCTCTCTGGGACCAATAAAGACAGTTCAACATAGGAAACATACGGTCAGTTTTTTGTCTCCCCAAGAGTAATTTGGCTGCAGCATTAAAGATAGACTGCAGTCTAGACTACTGAACCTTGGAAACCCCGAGGACAGACCATTGCAATAGTCCAGTCTTGACACAACAAAAAACGCAATGAAAAGCTTAGCAGTTCCAGATGTCAAACAGTTTTTGACCCATCTCAACTGTCTCAAAAAGAGAAAAAGAAGCGAAAGAAACAGGAACCCACAGTCGAGCTCAATTGAGCATTTATGGAGAGAGTGTTGTCAAGATGAACTCCAAGAAGCATACATAGAGGACAAGTACAACGAGATTTGAGCATGCTAGCGTTGTTTCCTTTGACTTATAGGTTGATATGAGGCTGACAACCCATACTTTACTAAATGGTTCACTTTGCCAATGCCCCCCGTATGCTAGGGAAGGTGGGCAAAACTTTAAGGGTTTATGGTCATTTGAGGTTTGGATTTTATTTGTAAGAACACATTCAGCATTTGCAAGCGCGAACTACAAGTGTTTGCTTGTGGGCATGCATTTGCTATGAGTTTTAAATTTTAATATATCTTTGCAATTTAGATTAAAGATTAAAGTGTTGTCAAGATGGACTCCAAGAACCATACAAACAAGACGCGTTTAACCTCTAAGGTAGTGAGTTTTGGTATGATGTAAATATCTATACGGAGTGAGTTTTTATATAAAGGGTTAAAATAAAAAAGTATTATGTTTAACGACTTCAACATAATAATCAAAAATAAAACTTCCCATTTTTCAAAGAAAAAAAAATTAAAACTTACCATTTTTCAAAGTTTTTATTGAAAAATCCTATGTTTATTTCAGGTGTCGTCAACTATTGGTTGCGGTGTCAAAATATTCGTACACTAGTAAAATAATCTTCACTTCACTAAAAGTAATTGAAAACTTACACTTACAAAATAATTAAAAATACATATAAATACATAGATGAAACACAAAACATGACTAATAATGTTTTTTAGTGTGGTAGGCTTTGAAACATGGATGTATACACAAAGCGACGTTGCACACTTCACACATGAATTTTGTGTCTTTTCGACACTTTGGTCGTACAGTTGTATGACTGCACACGTGACACTTTCTTTGGGTCCTGCTTCCTTGTGCCCGTGTTCGGGGAACAGGGAAGGGGAAGTGCCTTTCCGTTAGTCGTAGTGGCACACCCTCAACCCTTCTTCCTCCTGATGCATTCGGTTTACGCGCTTCTTGTCTTCTACGTTTAGATGTAGACGGCTCAGGGTCATCTTCTACCTCTGACGATGAAGATTCATCAGAAGAACTATCAGACTCAATAGGTAAATCGTCGATATTTTCGTATAACTTTTCATCTTTGCTTTCAACCAAAGCATCGAAGATGTCCTTTTCACTTTCCCTATGCGACATGATCGTAAATTGAGGGACAGATAATTTATAAAAGAAAAATTACAACACAAAAATTCCACAACACAAAGTTACGAACGGGCTTTCGCTATCAAATAGTACGTAAATAAAGGTATGCAAAGAATAAAAATATTGTCAATAAAACACAAAAACACCAAACAAAATATGTTTTTTTAAATTAAACCGTGTTCAAAAACTTTCAAAAAGTGATCACCAAACAATTTACATAAGAAAAACTATATAAAAATGCAATTTTCGCGGGAGAAATATACGTATACGTGATGACAAGCGCGCACGTGTTCAAACTGGTTTCGAACACCACGAAAGATGATTGTGACGTCACACATACTTTGAAATCGCTTTTGTAAAGTCGATAATACCGCTAACTGCGTTTAGTTTTTAAAATATTATGGGGGAAAGCCGCTAGATGCCGTTGGTTAATCCATTTCTGACGTTTACTTATGAATAAAGCCTGTATGATCACAACCGTACCGGTACGGCCATACTTCGATTTGCAATGACATTTACCGCCGTACGGGTACGGCCATACTACCTTAGAGGTTAACGAGATTTGAGCAGGCTAGCGTCATACATAATTTTAATGTCTCATTCAATGTTTACTACATTTAGCCGCTCATTGTTGAAGAAACAAGGTGCTACATTAATCACTATTAAAGCCATTGTTCCTCTTGCACAGAGTGATTAATATGTATGAATAATTATTCACAAACCAGTTATCTGATTAAACCGTGTGACGCGCCAGGGTAGCATGTAAGATGAACACATCTCCTTCTCTCCTTGGTCCTTGCTAATAATACGCCACACTATCCATCCAGCATGGCGCAACAATTTGCCAACAATAATTGCATGCAAATCTATAATAATGTGTAAGCCCTGCAAGGCATCAGTAGCAGCTTTACTATAGAAGCACAAAGTCCTAGCCCCACTCCTCAAATCTACAAAAATAATCTATAATATAAGTTTCAAAGATATATCAACACTTAAAATTAATATTAAATGCAAGTCCACAAACAGACATGTGTAAGTTTAATTACAAATTCAAATCCAAACCTCAAATGAACATAAGCCCGGTGAAAATTTTTGTTGACCTTCCCTGAAACAGAAGTGACAAATTGAAACATTTTTTACAGGGGGGTCTGCCTCATACCAACCTAAAAAACTGTTTTTAAGAGAACACTTTGAAAACAAACAAGTTGTTTTTCAAAACACTGTTTTAGTAATCACGTTTTAAACATATTTTGGCCATCAGCAAACGTTTCTTGACTTATGAGCTGGTAGACGCTGACCACCAATACTGTAAAAAATGGTAAGTAAGACTTGCAGGGCTTTTGGTCATTTAAGATTTGGGTCTTTACCCATGCCGCATAAATAAAGCGACACTATTACTTTACCAATTATGTATAACCCTTGTTTCAGCGGAAGTCAGTAAGAGCTGTATACTTTCTGTTCACATTTTTAGATTTGCTTTTTTATATGGTATATAAGTACACATGCTGTATGTTTAAGAGTGAACTTGTACGTGTCTGCTAGTGAGCATACATTTTATATGAATCCTAAGTATTACATTTCTCTGAAAATTTGATTTAGTATTATAGATTGTAGATGACCTTAACCACAAAATCATTATTTTTCAACTAAATCTTTTCATATATAATATTTTCCTTGGTACTGAAAAAACGCAACGCACGTCCCTGCTTGTATGCAAATCTATATACAACCACACTCACACGTTGCACCCTTGCCCTCAGAGAGTGATGATGACAGGCAGGGGGAAGCTGGGGAGAAATGGCCAAGTCATAGTTTATGGAGCAGATCGGCGATATTTTAAATTTTACGAGCTTACTTTTAAATTGAAGTGAGAGATTTGGGGTTTGCAGGTTTTTTCTAATTTCTTGGTTCACGCGTTGGGGTGAATATTTTGAATGCAGGAAGTTGCGACAGAATTTTTTTGATAAATTGCATATTTCCTTAATTTTTCTGTAATTTTCTAACGTCGAATGACTAGATGGGTTTTGTTTATAAATACGTACATCGAATTTGTTTTTGAAGAAAATTAATTGAATACTGAAATAGTATGCTGTCACTCAATATATTTTAATCCTTAAAATGCGTTTAGTTATCCTGAGAATTATAGTTCTAGCAATTATTTTGAATGCTTATCTATAATCTAAATTGCAAAGAAGTGAAAAACGGAAAATTATTTATGATACCCTCGGTGGGATTCGAACCTGAGCTCTGAGCATGGAATGCAAGCACTCTATCATCTGAGCTATCGACCGGACCGCAAATTGTACAATTTTTTTAATTATCTTTTTATTATTGATATTTTTGATATTTTTCATTTAGAGACGGCGCACTTTCGCAAAGCAGTGGGTGCTTCACTCAGGGAGAAATGATTTTCTTTATTTTTAAATTTACATCATATTCTGTTTTGAGAGCAGTATTTCTTTTTTTTCTTGTAATTAGTTACTTGTAATTAACATCTTGTAATTCTTTCCAACTTCCTAAATTTGATATCCGTGGCAACATGTAATTGGCCATGTTTTTTTTTTTGTAATTGCTATTATTATATTTCTTATGTAACGCTGTTTGTTGTCCTATTAAAATAAAATAAAAATAAAAATAAAATTATTAAAAGCTATTTTTTATACATGGTTCAGATTACCTCCTTTGAGTTTATAAAAGTAACCTTCTGCTTTATTCGTACTACCTTTAAAATTAATTACATTTTTGAATGTAGTTTATTATATCGTCCCCTTAGTGTTTGTTTTTCTTATTTCCATCAGAGATAATTTCACATGGGCAATGTTGTTATATGTACTGGACCAATGTGTCTTACCTCTTATGATAAGTGGATTTTTTTTAATATTTAAAAAGACTCTCACAATGTGGTGTTTTACTTTCTTTTCTTAGCTGAGATTGTTTTGAATGTGATTCTTAAGGCAATTTCATTTAAACGTAATTTTTTAATCAATTTGCTGATAAGCCAAACAAGCACTAGGGGGACGGTCAAATAACTGATTGCATATTCATAATCCCATACTGCATCTAAATCACAGAACTCAAACCTAGGATCACTTCAATAAAACACCACACATCTGCTATCCTTTATTATTCTGAGATTTGCACTGAAAGCAGAACGCGTAATACAAAACATACGCTTAAACACAACCAAAGTTTCTACCAAAGAAAAAATATTGAAACTAGAACAGCACTTCTGGTAGACGTTTTAATTTCAGTACATTTTGAGCAAACGCTGTGTGTTTGAATGTGATTTGCACTGAAATCAGGGGTGTGCATTTAATTTCCCCGCTTCCACCCCCAAGGGGGTAGTTTTCTAGCGCGTGTCTGCGATCAACCCCTCCCCCCTCGTCTCTCACGCCCTCAGCCAAAAAGCCAAGTCATTTCAGGGAGATGTTCCAACAGCCTGAATTTCAGAATGAATCATTTTGAAAGCAACGTTTTGCGCGGTGATGTTAAAACAACAACAAAACATTTTTTTGAGTCTCATTTTTTGAAGGAATCCTGGCAAAAAAACAACCTTAAGATGGCTTATCACACTTGTTGGAATGCCGCAGTAGTATGAATGAAGTAGGCTGTGAAAATAAATAAGCCCTACACCATTCTCGTAACTTGATACCTTCTGGAACAAAAATGCATTAACTTGAGAAATGAGAAATACCGACTTCTCAATCTTATCATACAAGTTAAGATTAAGAGGAGAAGAACTCAAGGACGCCGAAAGACATCTCCGGTAATGGTTCAACAATGCCACCAAGTCCCAGTTTCGAGCCGCAGCATCCAATAATAGCCATGATGATAGCCGATCTCCGACAGGAGTGGCACTAAAAAGAGAAGAAGCTTGCTTGCATTTTTTCATTGCAAATTTTATCTCTTTTTTGTCTGAATTTGTAAAAATATAATGCGTTTGTACGATGGAGTGTGCGTCATTTTTCAGGCGTCACCTTTCTGGTAGATTTACTGGCACAGCTTTTCCACCCTTGTAAAGACACCAGTCAGCTCTCCTTTGAATTCCGTATTTCGCCAGTTCATGGGCTGTGATAGACTCTGCGTAATTGACTCCACCCTTTCTTCAGAGAAAATTTACATCAGATCCTTTCTTCATTCTTCATTTTGCATTTAAAGTACAATAATTTACGTCTACTTTCACTTTAAAAATACATCGCATGGATTTTTTTTTAATAAATCCTTCGCGGGAGACTTCCTAGATTTTAGAGACTGTAGGGGTCTATGACACATGTTGTAGTGCTGCAGAGATGTACAAGCTTGGTCGTCGCTACAAAGCGCCAATACTCAAGCAAGACCCAGGTGGTGTAAGGCTGGATGGACCTTTTTAGTGACCGGTCTTTGGTAAAGGTTTTATGAAATTTTTCAACCCAGCAAAGTGCACATTTGGAAACCTGAATTGTATATTTTTTTGTGCTCCGCCGAGATCCGAATCCACTACCTTCCATTTACGAGTCCGAAGTGTTGCCACTGGACTACAGACCGGTCCAAGAATGAGATTGTGAGATAATGAGATTTGATGAGTATTTTTAAACATTAAATAAAAATATATGTTGGGATGATTTATTTGTGTGAACCACCCTCAAAAACCCTCTGCGAGCTTGTTTGTCGTTGTAAGCTAGACCCAGTTGTTATAAAGGACCTATGGTGACCGTTCTTTAATAGAGGCAGAGAAATTTTTCAACCCAGTGGAGAGTCTCCTTGTTTTTTTCGGTATTGATCTCAAGTATTGTACATTTTTTTAAGTTTAAAAACTTCAAAGTAAGTTCTACATAAATTCTTTGGAAAATTTTACTAGGCTCTCGCGTGTAGCATAACAACGTTCAAGAAACCAGTGCCACAAGTACAAAACATTACTTCTAAAGTCAACCAAAGCGTTTTGTTAAAAATGTATTGAAACTTAAACGATCACCACAGGCGCTGTTTTAATATTTATATATTTTTTGGAAGACTCTCCGGCTGGGCTTTTAAACGTTAAGTTTTATACTTTAACAATCTTCATAAAGATAAACTTTCTGTCTTGTTTTCGTTTGACATTGGAATACTGTGACGTCACGCCATAGTTATATTATAAATGCAACTCAATATTCGACTATGATTAAATGTTTGTATGTGAAATCAAGAAGCAGGGAGTAGATAAATAATAAAAGTGAGGTAAATGGAACACTTGATGGGTGTGACAGGAAAAACACTGTGGTAAAGTTAAGAATGAATGAGTGAAAGGGAAGTGCAAGCTGAAAAAGGATGTGACAGTTAAGGTACAAAATAATGTGATAAGATGGTTTGGGCATGTAGAAAGAGTGGATGATAAAACACTGTCAAAGTTTATGTACAGAGGAAAAAGAGGAAAGGAGAGGCCGTAAAAAGTATGGTTTGATCAGATTGGTAGAATTGTTAAAGAATGGAATAAACTGAAAAAATGTAAAAGAAGGAAAGTATGAAGAAGGTGATGTAAATTCATGAATTTGAAGATGCATTTAAGTGGAGGAAGGGAGAAATGGAGGCAACTCAGCAAACTCTGGCCGTTCGTAAAATATAGCGACAAAGTTAGGTACAGTTACAGCCAGATAATAGCAAGAATAACATAGAATCTTCTTGTACTCTGCCTACGCTCGTACATCAATGAGGTTGTATTTCATAGAGTTAACAGGTAGGTTTGGCTATGGGTCACAGACCATTACATTCATTTTTCCTTTAAACAATTATTAGTCTTGTCCATCCTGATTACCTACACATCATGCAACAATACCTCAGTGTGAGATCCAGTGCATGTTTGACCTAGAGTGCGGATATACGCATATTGTCCCTTCAACTATCAATCGTCGCCCGCATCACCTACAAAAGAGAAACCAAAATACTAAAAGAATATCACACGGGAGTAAGGTGAGTCCTATCTTATTTGTCCTTGGATTCTATCCTTGTTCCCTGATGGTTTACGATTCTAGCAGACAGTTGGCTACGCGGCAATGTTTAAAAACGAGCACTCAAATCTCAAAAGTCTGGTATTTTCAACGTTAACATAATGTGACTTTAAACTGACAAAAAAAACTACCTACACTTGATATAAGTGCGTCGTTTTCCCTTAGTATAAATTCGCTATACTAATGTTGAAAATACCTGGAATTATTCAATTGGTGGAACCAAATTTGGCTTCATTAGGTTGAATATGAAGGTTCTGTTGTTTTCTTACATGCGCAACAATTCGCAATACAAAATTATATACGGGCATATTATTATGAATTTGCAGAAGTCGCAGATTTTATGAGTCATTTAATTTTGAAAGTTTCGGGGACGCGCTGTAAAATTTATTGTGTAAAGAAGTTTCCAGAAGCAGCACGAAGCATTCGTAATCAAAATATTAAAGTAGTATTTACGAGACAACTTGAAATGTACGAGTCAAACAATGTTGACGTCAAATTTAATATGTTGAAAGTCAGATGAGTTGAGAAAATCAAAGTCTAACTGGCAAGCAGGTAAAAATCTTGTATGAGTAGTACTCGATCTATAAATGCGGCAATCTACATATTTTTTCCTCTTTTTGTTGTAAAACGCATATTCTAATCATTTTCATTATTGTTTCCCATTTTGGTAAAAAGTACTAGATTGTCGTCTTAAGTTGCAAAGATATATTAACATTTAAAATCCATATTATATGCATGCCCACAAACAGACACGTGCAATTTCGCGCTTATAAATGCTGCATGTGTACTTGCAAATTAAATTACAAACCTCAAATGGACATAAACCCAAACATTTATACATTTTTCCAGCCTTCCCTGAAACAGGGGTGACATTGGCAAAGTGAACCATTTTTTACAGTATGGGTGGTCAGCCTTATACCAACCTTTAAGTCATAAATTATTATAAAATTAATTTCTAAGAAATATAAGAATACCAAAACACAAAACTCATAATGACAATCTTTCTTTAGTATTTAATGGAAACTTGAAGTCAAAATTAAAATTTTATATCACGAAAATGAAAATGGAAAATCGACTGAAATTAATGAAGTTTCCCTTTTGATGAGTTGATATTACACAAAAATAAAGATGTGAGATAGTACAAAGTGTATAGAAAATATTTGAAAGGGTAGGATTCGTCCCTTTGGGGTGTCAAAAGGCATTTACACGGCTAGCCAAGCGTCTGACGATTATTATTAATATATATTTTATCAACACTTTTCTTTTGATCTAAAAGCGAGCTTATTTTATCTAGAGCATTAAATAAAATGATGTACTATAATATCTTTATACATAAATAGATGAAAAAAAAGTTTAGTCTAGACTGGTTCTACAAATAATGATGGGATTATTGTGTAGTAGTGGTTAGTTTGTAACACTTTTCAAAATGAAATTTAATCACGTGCAGAAAATATACAACTTGCAATTTTCTTGTAATTGTCATTAATAATATAAGTTATCATTGGTTTAAGTATAAAATCATGAAAATAATACAAAAATCATTATTTTTCGTTCAAAGATCTATATTTTTGGTTTGTGCCACTTGTTTTCTTATCTTTTTTTAGTTATTTCAAATATTGTTTCTAAAAGAATGTGAGTTTTATTTCTTGAAGATTTATTTTAGACCTTTTAAAAAAAAAAAGGTTTTTATCATATTGTCTGTAATCTCAGTTTCAAAGATAGGTATATTTCATTTAAGGTTCATATCGCATGCATTCCCATAAGCAAACACGTATAAAGTCGCGCCGCATGTGGACCTACAACATAAAAAACTCAATCTCAAATGAACATCAGCCCTGCAACTCTTGCCGACCTTTCCTGAAACAGGGCATAATAATTGATAGTTCAATTTTTAGTAGTAGGTACCTAGCTGTTATTTTTTTTCATAAATAGGTACATTCTTACCTACTCTTAAGTTAATACATACTTACTTTAAATGAAGTTCTTTTTATCGTCTTTAGACTTCTACCATAAACATTTCTCAACTCTTTTTTGAAACTTGTGAGTTTTAGGGAAAAATGCTGGCAACAATAGAAATATGTAGTGACTATTAATAGAAAATTACTTTTGGTTCAGATTTCAAAAGTAGATCTATTTTATTACATACTATTATACTTACAAACTTTGTAGTACTGAATTCCTGCGAACCATTTTTTTTTTCAATAAACACTAGTCTTATCGGCATTGTACTCGTACAGAATAGGTGTCGGGTGTATTAAATTGCTTGGGCAATTAGCAGTTTTCTCCTGAGGTAGCAATAAGCAACGCAACATGTTTTATTTTACAAAAGTATCCACTTCATTAATTATTTTCATTTTCATCATAAATCAAAATGTGTTTAGAATTCAGTTATCATATTTCTGTTGTCGACGAAAATATGCAATATTTATCAAATATCAGTTATTTTAATATTATATTTTGAATCAATACAACCACAAATCAAATTATATAATTTTATCTATGTATAGAACACATAATACAATTGTATCTATTCATAATATAAGCAATTACCGACCTAGTTACAGATGTTTTTTGTGGCAATTAAGACAGCTCATGTTTTTTATTACACAAATTTGTCGCACATGTCACCCGGGGGCGTAGCTCAGATGGTAGAGCGCTCGCTTAGCATGTGAGAGGTACCGGGATCGATACCCGGCGCCTCCAAAAGTATTTTGCATTTTTTCTTTTCAAAATAAACAAAATAATTAAGTAAAAACTTTTAGTCTTAAGATTTCAATGGCATCTTTTTTTCGGTAGCTCAACTCTCTCTCAGGAATTACTGACATTTCTTTGGGGTCAAATGTGTATAAAAATTCAGTTTCTAAATCTAAGTTGCAAAGATATGTATCATTTGAGGTTCATATTAAATGCATCCCCACAAGCAAACACGCATAATTTCGCGCTCACACATGCCGCATGTGGACCTACAATGTAAAAATCCAATCTCTAATGAACATAAGCCCTGCAACTCTTGTCGACCTTCCCTGAAACAGGGTGACATTGGTAAAGTGAACCATTTTATACAGTATGGGTGGTCAGCCTCATTCTCTTACCAAAAATATGTATGTATGCCATCGAAATCTATTAATTTCGTCTTTAATATTGTAGGTAATAATTGAGGACAGTTAAACAGAAAAACACTGCTTATAAGCAAAATTTACTAAGTCTAAATATTTGCTTTTAGTAGTGACGTAAGACAAGACGAATTCACACGCGGTTTAAGACTCTATTTGTTCATGTTACAGAGCCCAACGGACCATGGAGCATTTCAGGTAGGTACTGGCACAACTTCAGTGTTACAGACTTTTTCAGCTTCATCAACTACTTTCCTGTATTCTGTCCACAAGAGTCTGTAATAGCTTTAACTGTTCTGCAAAAAAGGTTTTTATTATTCAATCTATAATCTAAGTTGCAAAGATATATTACTACACATAAGATTTATATCACATGCATTCCCATCTATAACCTAAAATCTAAGTTGCACATATATATTTCATTTAAGATTCATATCGCATGAATTTCTGTAATACAACACGTATAAGTTTATGCTTGCACATGCCGCATGTGAACTTACAACATTTCAACCCAAATTTAAAAAAAAACATACACCCTTCAACGGCTTCAACTCTTGCCGACCTTCCGTGAAACAGGGGTGATATTGGCAAAGTGAAACATTTTCTACAGCATGGATGGTCAGCCGCATATTTAACAATTATACAACTTAAACCAATTAAATAAATTAACCAAAACAATTCCACAATACGAATTTCTAATTTAAAAACCCAAGCCCCAGCCGGCAACATTACAGATCAACAATTACAGTTAAATAAATAAAAAGATTTATATCTCACCTTTGACAATATTATATTAACAGGAGCCAAGTTAGGTACAAACTCACAAGAAATGTAGTTTTTCCGTTCCATGCGGGCACCTCGCGGGGTGTTTTATTTAGTCTTTTTATCTATCCGAAGTCCCCCACCGACAAAACTTTCTGGACTTGGAGTGTTTTCCCTGCTGGCTTACGATTTATAATACACTCGCATCCAGTCCACGGAGCACAAAACTTTACGTTCCAAGTCTACCAAAGCGTTATACAAAAAAATGTACACAACCATTGACGGCGCCTCTTGTGAGCGTTTTAGTTTGTGTACTTTTTTTTGGAATGTTTGAGTTTTAACGTGAATTTTTATACAGCTGATACTGCGGTGGCGTTACAGAGTTGTAAAACAAAAAAGGACAAAAACCAGGTCAACAGAGTTTGTTGTATTTTTTTTTCTATTTTTTTATTCTGCCACCTATGGCAACTAACTACACTTCTAGCAGTGGCGTGACTATCATACAAGCTAAAAAGCTAAGCATGCGTACTCTCAGAAATGCAAATAATGAATATTTTTTAAAGGATTACAGACATATAAAGTCATTCGTCTTTTTAAATTTCCCCCCATCAAAAGTCGTGCTGCTGCCATCTGTGTGTGGCAGTAGGTTATTACTATTAGGCATTGATGAAGTTAACTCTGTTACGCAACCGTTATTGACAAATGTATCCCTGTTTTGTTTAACGTATGAAAAAAGCTTGATCTCTGTGAGCTTGTATGAAAATAGTCGCTTAAGCTCTTTTGTCATTATAAATGAACACAATATTATTACAGATTGTGCTTGGGAGTACACATGATAATAATATCACCATATGCTTAGCTTTTCGTCCATTCAATTTTACGATTCCAGACTGGAGCCATTTACAGTTGTATGAATGACCGATTGTATTTTGAATAAACTGTCGCGTCAGGTGTGTTTTATTCGAATATCAGAATAATTGACTTATTCCTTGTTTGCGATCGAATCCACTTTTTTGCAAAACCAAGATAATATTTATATTGTTATTTTATAAAGATTGTTAATTTTGTTTTTTAATTAAAAATTAATAATCATTAGATTAATAATTTTGCTTTTTTAATTTTGTCTTTTTTGTCCACCTTTTTTGATAGTACCTACTTATATAAAATTAATTCCGGTGAAAATATTGTTGTGCCTTGTGAGGATCTTAAGTGTGTGAAGGTTTTAATGTTTCAATCCAAAATCTAAGTCTGAAGAAATTAAGAAGCACTGGGGAAAATAAACATCGGGGTAAGATTTATTATTTGTAATTTAGTGCAACCTTAATTATCCAGCATGCGTAAGGCAGAAACTGTAGGCACGCCACTGACTTCTAGGTGCACTCAAAAAATGTATTTTTTTATACACTCTTCTATTGCATAGCAACATGTTTAATTCTAATTTAATTTAAATTAATTTTAATTTGATTGTAAGTTTTTTGATTATTTGACTTTTTTCAGGGCTTAGGTATGTTCATTTGAGATCGGGTTTTTATGTTGTCAGTCCACATGTGGCATGTATAAGCGCGAGCTTATACGTGTCTGCTTATGGGAATGCATTCAATATGAATCTTTTATGTAATATATCTTTGCAACTTAAGATTATAGATATGAGTGGTATATTATTGAAGGCTTATAGATAGACTTTTTTCGTACTATCATTTGAATGATGAATGTTAATAAAGAAAAAAATATTTTTTTTTTAAATTATTTTATTAATAAAATATTGAAATATCTACAATGGTACATACGCATAATCAAAATTAAAAAGATCCTTCATGTAATGTAAATATTTTTTTTTAGAAGGATTACTATTTATTTTTAAATCTTAGTTTAGTGACAGCTATATAGTATTTTTAAAAATACACATTATTTATAATTTAGAAAAAAATGTGCAAATAAATACATTTTAACATTATACATTATGTGCATAATCAAATTCATTGGTAACAAAAACTAAATCATTATAAAAAAACTCTGAATGCTTTGTTCATTGTTTTAATGCAAAAAATGCTTCACGAGTGAGAAGAATATTATTGTAAAAATATTTTTTTTTTGTACAAAATTGTAATATCTTTACATTTCAAGATAACGCTTATCACATCTGGTATTTGTGAGGTAGAAAATATCAGTTGGGGGTCATATTATTCATAACCTGTTTTGCTTGATACAATATTTTGTGGCACAAAGATAAATGCTAATTAATTATTTCTAAAAAAAAAAAAATTTTTTTTTTAATATAAAAATGACTAGGCTGCTGCAAATGCTGGTATCCCAGTTATAGCTCTACCCAAAATTAGAGCATGGATGTCGTGAGTTCCTTCGTACGTATTTACAGCTTCCAAATTCATGACGTGTCTTATAATATGGTATTCATCAGATATGCCATTCCCTCCAAGCATATCCCTGCAAACTCTCGCAATATCCAAAGACTTTCCACAAGAATTCCTCTTGATCAAAGATATCATATCTGGAGCAGCCAATCCTTGGTCTTTCAAGCGACCAACTTGAATACATCCTTGCAATCCAAGACTTATCTCTGTTATCATGTCAGCCATTTTCTTTTGCATGATCTGTGTTGCAGCTAGAGGTTTTTTAAATTGTTTTCTGTCTAGCGTGTATTGTCTAGCAATAGCTAGGCATGCTTCTGCAGCTCCAAATGCACCCCAAGCAATTCCGTATCGAGCATTGTTCAAACAACCAAAAGGTCCTTTCAATCCTTGAACGTTAGGCAAAAGATTCCCTTCAGGAATCTCAACTTCATCCATCAAAATCATTCCAGTTTCAGACGCACGTAATGAGAATTTCCCTTCAATTTTAGGCGTAGATAATCCAGACTTAACTTTGAATCTATCAATTATGAATCCTCGTATTTGACCGTCTTCAGTTTTTCCCCACACGACAAAGATATCAGCGATCGGAGAGCTCGTGATCCATGTTTTAGATCCGGAGAGCTTGTATGTTTTATTGTTGGGGTTGTGCTTGGCCCTTGTTTCCATAGAGCTGGGGTCGCTTCCATGATTTGGTTCCGTTAGCCCGAAGCAGCCGATTAGTTTTCCCTTGGCCATGTCTGGCAGATACTTTTCCTTTTGTTCCGCTGTGCCGTACATGTAGATCGCTCCCATGGCGAGGGAAGTCTGCACGCTAAAAGCCGATCTGTATGCAGAGTCCACCCTCTCAACTTCCCTAGCCAGGAGTCCGTAAGTTACGTTGGAAACTCCCGCACAGCCGTACCCTTTTATAGTGCACCCCAACACGCCCAGCTCCCCCATCTCTGTTAAAATCTCCCTGTGAAACAACTCCTTACGGTTCGCCTCTAAAATTCTCGGGAAAAGTTTCTCGGAGCAGTAAGTCTTGAATGTGTCCCTCATGGCTATTTCATCTTCGGCGAGCTGCGATTCCAAATTAAGAGGGTCTTCCCAGTTGAATACCGGCTTTGTGTTTGCACTCCCAGTCTTGGAACTCAAAACTACACTCTGAGAGAATGATTGATTTGGAAACTTTGTAACTAGATTTAAATTATTCTTTGAAAAGAGTCGGGTTAAATTTTTTACTTGTATTCCAGCCATTTTGCTCACACAAAACTTTGAAATGTTTGTTTTTTATCAACACAGTTCAGAGACTAACCTCACTTTATAAGAAATTACACGTCATAATTTAGGCCAATTTGAATATTATGTACATATATTATGTCACTTTGTAAACATCAATGCATACAACGCAGAGTAACAAACACAGATAATTTCAACGTAAGAACTTATAAAAATGCCTTTTTTCAATGTAAATTACGTGGTATGGTAATAGGCCGTGAAAATCGTTCAAAACAAACACTTCCATTGATTCAAGGTCGTCGTTTTATTGTAGGAGTCGTCTTGCGCCTGTGTTCACGTCACTGGCGAACATCGAGCGGCCGCAGTTTGATGCCGTAGAGTTGGTAGTTCGTAATACCGCTGATGCGTCAGAGCCGAACGCTTCCGAACCCACCCGGAAATAGACGGAGTTTCCCTGACGGCCGAATAATAATATTATTGTGGCTACGCATGTTTTTTATACCTACCCACTCAACGCGTGATTCGTAAATTGGTGTAAAAGAAAAACGTATTGTTGAGTCCGTAGAGTAATTTGGGTCCCATAATACCCCTGCGTAGCATTATTAAGTAATAAATTATATTGTATGCTTTTAATGGTTTAAAAGCCTACCCTCTTGATTGCCGTTTCATTTTCCACCCAGATTTTAGTACCTAAGGATTATAAATTTTCTTTAGCTTACTTCCATAAAGAAATTAATTTACACCCAGTTTTAATATCTTATATGACTTCAAATAACGTTTTTATGCCCATTATAGGTATTATGGACCCCAAAATGGATAATATAAAAAATATGACATTTAACGGCCGTGTTGTATCCTAAAAACCTACTTCCATGAAAAACATGTGTAAATTTTTTCGTTCATCGGGAAGTTGATAGTTGGATAAAAAAGTAGAATCAAATTGTCACAATATTTATTTTTAATGTAGGTTTCTATATCTACGTGGGGGCTTCTTTATATTGTAAAATGATTCTCATTCAGGTAAGAGATGAAGTATTTTTATGTGTAGAATTTTTCAAAACTATAGGAAGAATGTTTCGTTGGAGATAAAATGTGTTTGCTAGTCTTTCATCATCCATTGGCATCAATCTATACCGCAAGTAGGTAACTAACTATACAACTTCAAGTTTGTTGTTTTGCAGAAAGATACATGGAAACTGAAACGTGAGCTATTTGTACTGATTCTATTTCACAACATTTTTGGTAAACGCTTTGGTTAAGTTTACACGTAAAGTTTTGTACTTGGGGTGCTGATCAATGAATGATGGCGTTGTCACACAAGACACACAAAGGTTTGTATGTAGGTATGTATGTATGCTCCAAGTTACCGTAGGTCTATTTGCCACGACTTGCGACGGCAAACTGGTGGATCAATCATGAAAGGTAAACAAGGGACAGAAATTAATATCCGGTTCTGCTGATCACAACAAACAAAAGTCTATTATTATTATTATTATTATTATTATACGAGATGTCACCCTCTTGCCGCCATTTCAGAAGCTGCAAAATGACATTTTCGCTCCTTCTCTTGCAATGAAATAATAATTTTATACCTACCCGATTTTATTACCAAGATAGATAATTTGAAATTAGAACGCCATTTAAAACAAAACAACAAACTTTTTATTTGAATTTTGTTCTTTTTGGCGTTGCCATCATGACAATAAATTATCCATAGGTACGAATCTATTGAAAAATAATTTTATACCTTTCTATTTTAATCTAAAGGTAAGATCATTTAAATAAGAGCGTCATTTAAAACAAAGAAAGAACAATGTTTGAATTTGAATTTTAAATTATGAAGAAAATCAATTTTATTTTTTATTTTTGGTGTTGCCACTGTAAGAAAAAACAACCCATATTCTTTTCCATAAGTAGGTACCTAGGTAATAGGTATCTTAAAAATATTACAATCGTGAATCTTCGAATGAATAATTTTAGTTTATATTTTACAGTTACGTACCTATTCTTTATGAATATGTTGAAATAGTTAATACCATTTTCTTTGTGGAAATAGCTGGTAACTCACCTGAAACAAAAAAGAAAACACTATAATATTCAAACATAATAAGATTTCATACAGAATGAGATCGAAACATTTTTGAATACAGAACTTTTTTCTCAGCGGGCTTTTGAAACGTCATTCTTGTATGGGACTGTCGTCCTTAGAAATCGATGACGAAATATTGAAATGCATTTTACTTAGCAACCCGGCCGGTGGACGACACAATTTTGTTTATGTCAATTCACGTGCGGACCTAGCTGTGAAAAGATTTGGAAAACAAACTATGTACATACCTACTTACTTAATCTTTTTTTGACCACAAAATCCTTCTCAATAATAACGGATATCTTTGAGACATACTCGTAAAATGTTTAAGAATATTTTATATTAAATTTGTACATATTTAATGTAATTTGATCCATTCATTTGTTAACTTAAAAAAGACAAGAGTTAAAATAAACATTGAAAGTTTTTCAATGGTCAAAAAACTTTTTCATTAGGACCTACCAGAATATTCTATTCCAGCGTAGAATTTCATTTCAATGATAAACAATTCAGTTAAATTTTACCGAAAACATGAGTTTTGCATAAAGCGTAACACATGTTAATAACCATGTATTCGTTTAACGCGAACCGCCGTGCGGTACATGGTGAACAACTTTTGAACAAACTAAAATACTTAATTGAAAACTCAGCATAATTAAATTTTATATTGCAACGTGTTAATAATGTAATTATATTATCCGCTCGATGGCTCAGTTGGTTGAATGCTTGCATTTCATGCCCAGAGCTCGGGTTCGAATCTCACCGATGGTGTCAGAAATAGTTTTCTGTTTCAGTGTTTATTTCAAAACCCTTAATAAAATAACGGCAAAGTTTACCCCGCCTTTAAAAGAAATGAGTACCAATCCCCTCGGGAGCTAGAAAACCCGCACTTTAACATACATGATTGATTGTACTCACTTGTAAAAATAAATTTCGAATCCCGACGGAGCTCACAAAATATACCATTTACGTTTTCAAATATGCTCTTCGTTGGATTTTTTTTAAATTATTATACCTTTATCAAAAATTTATCCAGCCTTACAGCAACTGGTCTTGCTTGATAATTGGCGCTTCCTACAATGATGTTCAAGCTTGATGGCAGCTCTTGAGGTGCGATTTACACAAAAACAGCGCTCACCAAATAAATCATCCTAACATTATTATAAAAGTTCAGCTGTCTCACACGGCGGTTTCCCAAACCTTCATTTATAATGCTCTCTCATAAATTTCCGCTCACAGATTAACGTTTTTTCCTGAAACATTATATTATTACAGGACTTCATAAGCAACTAGACATTTTTTTCTTTACCCCAAGTATATAACATATCGCTTAAACTCATCCACAGCGTTTTGAAAAAAATATTATGGAAACTGAAACGAACGCTAACAGCACTGTTTCATTTAGCATAAATTTTTGATGAACACATCCGTTGAATTTGAGAGTATTCTTGTTTACTTGGGGCTCTGTTTTCCGCTTTGCCCGAAGGAGAGATATCTTCAGCATTTATTTGTCCTGCCCCTCTTTATATTCGCAAAAAATCCAGGGCGCGTTTTTGCGCGGTTTTTAAAGCGCACTGTTATTTATTTGTTCTCATGACACCCTTATTTCCTTGGTTTAAAACCAAATATATTATCTTGAAATATGAATTTAATATTTTGGAAATATTAACCTTAAGGAAAGCAGAGCCAAAGCATTGGTTAATGAGCATTTGCGCAAGTCTGCACTAAATTTGGTGAGCGTGCTTTCGCGGTGGCTGCTCCAAGGGCATGGAACCGATTGACACCTGTGTTTCAATATATTTCCGATAGCAGTCACTGCCAGAGTCGTTTTAAGACCGATTTGTCAATCAAATCTCTTGAGGCGTCCTTGGAGTGTCTTATTGGAGTGATTCAGACAACTTATTACCCTCGAAACTTTGTAAATCCACAAACACAAAAATTGAAATTTGATTCTTATACATAGTGTGATCAATGTTCAAATTCCTACTGCTTCACTTTTGTTATTACCTAATTGTACCTGTATGCCGTTCATTATCTTTCTTATTCCTCTGTGGTTTTTGCCTTGTCAATTTTGTAGAAGTGTCCTCTTGAAAATGACTAAGCAAGTCAAAAGTACTCGAGATAAAATAAATACTCAATTTGTGAAAACAAAACTCAGTGTTTTTTTTTTAAATACATCGAGTATACATAGTATACATCGATATGTATACTATACTATGTATACTGTATACTATGTATACATTAAAATATTGACTAATAAATTATTAATTAATACTCTTGAAACCTGCTTCTGTTCAGGCAAACAAGGAGGGCGAATTGCACAAATCTTTTTTTTTATAAGCATAATATCTATTTCTAAATTTTTAGAACAGTTGATTGAAGATCCTCAGATTTGCAAAATGATTCGAATCACGGGAGGTACGCGGAAATACAAAAATTACGAATGACTGAAAAACTCTTACTTTTCTTACTAAAACCCCATTACTTTTCATAAAATCAATTTCAAATACAGGTAGATAGATCGGTTTTGGTGAGTTACCGAAATGATACAACGACTGGTTCGAAAGCTCACCTCTAAACAATAAACTACAAATTTCCAATTGATTCCAATTTCCTACGCTCGATAGAGAGGTCCGCTCTCTGACCCGATGTGCTTCGCCCATACATACTAGTACTTGCCATAATAACACTAAACCACGGTTATTCTATAGTCGCACCTGAAATATCTATTTAGAATTGCATGCAAATGGCAGGAGAAAGTGTAAAAGTACAAAAACTTCTTGTTGTGTTTTAAAATATGCATACTAATTGACCGAAAGGCATTTAAAAGGTATGATACTTTTAACATGTGTTGTAATGAAAGAATTACGAAGTTTTCCATTAGTTGATAAAAGATAACCAATAAAAATTAACCTGAGGAAAGATTTGTAAGTTAACAAAAAACGTTAAGCTGATGATGCAAACAGTATGTCAAAAAGATGTCCTGCATGAAAAAATCAAATTGAGTATTCTTATGCGACATGCTTTCTGACTGTATCCTAATGATTGGATTTGAGCTATGCCATATACCTAGCTCTTTTACTTAAGGCGTGCCACAAGGCGCTAAGCTGAGACCACTGCAATTCATCTAATCTAAATCTAAATCTAAGCTGCAAAGATATGTATCATTTGAGATTCATATTAAATGCATTCCCACAAGCAGACATGCATAATTTCGCGCTTACACATGCCGCATGTGGACCTACAATATAAAAAACCTAATCTCAAATGAACATAAGCCCTGCAACTCTTGCCGACCTTCCCTGAAGCAGGGGTGACATATTATTTAATAATCTAGTATTTGGAAAAAACGGTATTATAAATTAAAATACACTAGTGATCAACTATAACGTCACCGAGACTTCAGAATATTGTAACGGTTTTAAAAAAAAAATCAAGACACGATGAAAACACAAACACATAACTTGCATTTTAAAATTATTTTCTGTAGGCTAGCATAATTGTTGAAAATTTTGACTGCGGTTTGTTCAAGAGACTGGTACAACATTATTTTGAGGTAATCGTGTGCAGACAATTTTTACATGCACTGAATTGGCATGCCAGTGGCACACGTTTTTCCCTAGACCGTCCATCGCTGGCATTACCCAGTTGCCCATATAAACGCTATTCATGGCGGTGATATTTCTCGCTACCTGCTGCCGAACTTAATGCAGGCTATGATAATGTGCCATCGAATCCAACTCGCCAGGCAGCAAATGTAGTGTGAGTAACTCGACTTGGTAACTGACTCACTTGCCGGGGGTGAATGGGGAAGCGGGACCCATCTCGCTTTGTAAAAGACGATACTTAACAAAGTGAATGTAATATTGCGTCATTACAAAAGTGCTGTGAACTACAACGAAGTATGTGCATACTACATTGCAAAATTGCTCCCAGGGTAATGATGATATTCTCGCATTTGTTTGAACAAACAAAACAATCACCATGATCAAATGGTGACATTAGTTTTGCCTTGTATTCAGAAAATGTACCTTAATTAATAATTACTAGTGTCCTGTCGATAGCTCAGTTGGTAGAGTGCTTGCATTTCATGCCGTGAGCTCGGGCTCGAATCCCACCGAGGGCATCAGTAAATTCCCACTTGCTTGGTTCAAACTTTAATTACAGCAGTTTGTCCTCTTAACGCTTGTTTTACTTATGTCCATAAGAGGTAGGTAATTTCACATGAACAATGTTTGTATGTGTACTAGACCAATATGTCTTTTGATAACTGGAAATTCGTATTTAAAAACTTTCACATTATCATGTTTCATATTTTTTTCTTAGCTCAGATTGTGAAGAATGTGATTCTAAAGACAATTTAATTGAAAGGTCATCTTTAAATCAAATGGTAGATATGCCTGTTGGGACAAATTGCTTCTAAATATGTATGTGTTTCATATTATTATGAATGTTATGTATGGGTCTTACTTTAGACATGTAGCAAGGACAGGCAAAATTTATCTCCCAAGCAGTTTCTCTGTATTCCGAGAAGATGCTAAGCATGAGTTACTGCTTAGTAATGTAAATTATTTCACTTCATACTTAGTTTTGATCGTCTGTGAAAACAGCTTTATAAAATTCATTTAAGATGTAGGTACATGTATTTCATTTTTTAATGAACTAAAAATACTTTAAAAGCTTATGTTCATGTCCACGCGGGGAGGGGGGAGACCCTAACTGGGGGGGCAGGATGTCATCAAGGTAACTGCTGGGAGAGAATAGCTGAACAGCCGATAGGCAGAAATGGAGAAGATTGCAAGAATCCTACGTCCAGGAGTGGACTGAGAAAGGCTGAGGAAGAAAAAAAATCGTTTAAAAATGTTTTTTTTGGTAGTAAGTGCGTCATTGGATTCAACCATTCATTTATAATAAACTGAGGAGACCAATGACGCACTTACTACCAAAAAAATCATTTTTAAACGATTTTTGAAAGGCCAAAAATGCGATGGATGGAGGCAGACACACGTGGCTGGAGAGCTGAGGCGATGGAGAGACAAGAGTGGAGGAAAATCCTAGATTCAGCCAAGGCCCACCCAGAGCTTTCGATCTTATGATGATTGATTATAATAAATATTACCAACACAATGAACCAGACTTTGCAAAGAATTATGACCGAAAAAGCTAGTTATTATTTTCACGCCGACGATTATCATTCGTGTTTTATCATCAAGATGGGGGAGAGATATATTTCAACAGAATGGAGTGCAAACGAGGTCGGAACATTAATTTTTCGTTTCTCGGCTTTCGATTCCATTAAAATGGAAATCCCATCTGAAAATAATTAACAGGCCGTATTAAATCAACCGGCGCTGGATTGTTTTACGCAGTTATCGAAACAATTTATCTTACTGGGGCGGGGGCGGGGGCGGGCCAAAATAAATGTAAATGTGTGATACCAATACAAATGGAAAGATACAGGAGAGCATCAAGGACACCTACAGTTCTGTGATATATTTGTTCAAAGCTTTTTTTTTGTTTATCGGGGATTGAGCATGTGGAAAGATTGAATGATGATAGACTGACAAAGTATGTATACAGAGGAAGTGAGAAAAGAAAATAGGTAAAGGACGACAGAGAAAACTAAGAAGTGATCAAATTGAGGAGATTGTGAAAGAATGTGATGTATTATGCAAAGGGGGTGTATTCCTTCACTTATAGATTAATTTGAGGCTGATACTGTAAAAATGGTTCACTTTACCAATGTCACCCCTGTTTCAGGGTAGGTCGGAAAAAGTTTCAGGGTTTATGCTCATTTGAGGCTTGGATTTCTTATTTCAAGCCATGCGAAATAGGCTAGTGATTTGCATTATTCATCACAAAAAGTCAAACGACTTGTATTGCAATTTCAACAAAAATGCAGTTAAAATATGTGAAATACTCGTATAACTCGTAAATGAAAAATATATACATACATGAGATATTTTTTAATTTTAGATTTTAAATACGGCTCTGTTTCATTAACACATAGAAATATTACAGTAGGTCCACCCAGGACAACAAAAGAAATTGCGTGAACTTCGAAAAGCAAACATCAAAGGACAAAAATCTGGCGGGAGTCGCTTCGACGATGTTTTTTGGACCGCAGATTTCGGCGGTCGAGACAGATAACGCAAACGCTCATTAAAAATAATTAAAATGTCGCAAAATGTTTGCTCTAATTGTGAAATACGAAACGAAAAATTATCCTCAGTCATAATTGAATTTTTCATCGTGTAAATATATTTTTAGTTTTTATCTTAATACTCTTATTTTGAATTTTTAATCGAAGAATTGTTCGAAATGTTCATTTTAAGAATTTGAGCTGCGTAGACTTTTTTGTTTTCCAACATTTCTACCATTCCATGGAAATTTTATGCGGAGTTGTTGCGTTTCCTTTTGCCCAACTACATCCGTAGTATTTTTTTTAATTTCTCACGTTACTAGTGAGATAGCAACAATCCCACGAGGAGTGCCACCCGAGGTATACTATTAGTGTAGTGTGTACCTAAACATCGAACAGTCATGAAAATCTATCTGAACATAAAACATTGCGATTCCTTGACTTCTAGGTTGGTATGAGGCTGACCCCCCTTACTGTAAAAAATGATTCACTTTGCCAATGTCACCACTGTATCAGGGAAGGTCGGCAAAAGTTGTATGGTTTATGTTCATTTGAGGTTTGGATTTTATTTGTATGTACACATTCAACTTGCATTCAATTTGTAGGCGCGAACTACACGTGTTTGTTTGTGGGCATGCATTTGATATGAGCTTTAAATGTTAATATATCTTTACAACTTAGATTATAGATATAGCGTCAACTTCCTTAGGTCGTGCAAACAGAGAAAGGAGTTTGGAAACTAAATCATTCACTAGGTGTGCTATTTTATTTGGCATACTTTAATACTTTTAACTCGATCCATGGGGAATTCAAACCGGCAACACTACGGTCGGCCGCATCGTGCAGCAGTCGTCTGAAGTTTCATAGAAGAGAAAAGAAGACCGTTTCTGTAGAGCGAGCCATCTGCATGGAACGGCCTTCCAGATGACCTGCGCGAGATGGATTTGGAAATTATGTTTAGGAAAGCACTTAAAACTCACCTCTTCACATGTTCGTATAAACAAGCGCCTTTGGGATGATTTAGTATCATGAAAAGGCGCTCTATAAATTCCATATTTTAATTTGATTTAATGTTTTTTACTCGGGATAAATCTATGATTCTTTTAAAGCAGTAACCTACGTGAGAAAATAGTGTAAATCTAGCTTCATACGTTTTCCCCCCACACCCGCGATACATGCATTTTTCAATAAGAGTAGCGCACCTGCATTATTTTGTACAGCATATTACATTTTCAGTCGGCCAGTAAAGTTAAGAGCCAAGTTATAAAGAAGGTTCCACTATGTGCTGCAAGTTTATGGATACTTAACGTGACTACGTGAATAAGCTACACAAATAGTGTAACCTTTTGCAGCGTTCTTAAGTAGGGGTCGCATGTGGCAAGTGGAACCTATTTATTTTTATATGTAAGCGGACCGGTCTCACGCAAGCCAAATCATTGAAAGTGGGAGTTTCCTAGCTCCTGACCAGGCTGTTACTCATTTCTTGTCAATGCTGAGTAAGCCTTGCCCGTATTTTATTTTCGGTTTGAAATATACACCAAAATGGAAAATCATTTCTGACTCCCTCTGTGGGATTCGAACTCGAGCTCTCGGCATGGAATGCAAGCACTCTGCCAAACAAGTTATCAACCGGGCTGCATAGAATCTTGAATAAGGATACAAATACACAAGGGAAACTGCAACATAAAAATAATTGTTAGGTTTAGGTTCCAGTGGCGAAGGGTGCCATACAAGCCGGTTCCCATCGGCTTCCCTTTTAAAATGATGTAACAAAGTAGTTTGAAAATATAGGTACTAAGTAAAAAAGTACATTAAAAAAAAAAGAAACAATACGTATTTTTTCCTCATTGAAACCATGAAGTCTACTTTATTATTATTTTTGCCTCATTTTAAACGGGAAACCGATTGGAATCGGCTTGTATGGCACCCTTCGCCACTGTTAGGTTCTATATTCGTATATATAACGGTTTGTCTAATATCCGATTAATATTTTTTAACTGTGTAGTTATTATTATTGTAAATAAAAAGAATTGTTTAAATTTAATACAGCGTTTTCATGCATGAACATGTAAGAATTTGGATAACACAAGTATATCCCGACAGCGCCAAAATTATTACCACATTAATGCCAAAAGCAAAGAAAACTATTCGTCTTCGCGTTGGAAGCATAAATGGGCAGAAATATGCTTTGCACACTTTACAGTTCGCAGTATAAAACTAGACGTTTAAACTCAACAATAACGTTCACCACAAAATCTATGGAAACTAAAACAACGAATCTAGTGAGTTTTTACGTTGCTGTGCATTTTTTTTTTAAACGCCTTGGTTGAGTTTGAACGGAAAGTTTTATTCTGGCACACAATACACTTTCACATAATGTATTTTCACAGACTTGCTTTTAACACTACGTTTAATCTTTTCTACCACAAAGGTACGGGGCGCAGTCAAAGAAGCAACTACGTATAGAGACATACATACCTATATGTATATTGTCATTCTAATTTTTTCTACGTTTATATCCAGAATCTCTAGTGCAAGATTATCGGTGTTATGACTGAGGGAGTCAAGTTATTGATCTTTCATCTTGGTCGTTGCTATAGAAAGCGTCAGTTCTCAAGCAAGACCCAGTTGCTGTAAGGCGGAATGGACATTCGGTGATCGGTCTTTGGTAAAGGTACCTATATGAATTTTTCAACCCAGCGAAGAGCATAATTGATATATTTTTGGTGCTCTGCCGGGAATCGAACCCACGACCTTCCGATTACGAGTCCGAAGTGACAACCACCAGAACAACCAGACTACGGACCGGTCGTCCATTTTGTGTTTTTAATTCACATTTTCTTTAATTTATCCGCTCTTTTTATTTGTTTCTGTAGTTTAGTTCTAAATACAAAGGCAAGTAACTAATATACGGCTTTAAGTTCCTAAAAACATTTTTATGTGTTTAAAACAGTTTAACACTGCGAGTTGTATTTTGATTTTTTTCAAATACATGTAAATCAAACGCACGGTAAATGACAGTTGGTACTTAAATGTAAAGCATAGATGAGATTGTCATGTGAGCTGTATACAAAGCTACTCTGTTGATTTTTGCACAAAAACCTGCGTTTTCATTCTATTCTCAGTTTGGCAACGATGTTACTTAGTGCCTTTTTTTCAATTTGCTCGCCAGTAGCGTAAGTATTAAATTTCAATGGTTTTGACAGTAGGAAAATAATGCTCATACGTTATGCACATTTCATCGGATACGCTTCTGAGTTCAAGAACAAATTCAAAGCAAGGACTGAATAGATAATTTGAAAAATACTGCCGCCAGCAGAGAGGACTGCACGGTGTTTATTGAATCCGAGACCAGGACTTCGTTGCTCCCTTACTTCCTCACTTCTCGGAAGAAAAGACGTCTTCTTTATTACTCCAACTTCTAAACGCCAAGTGTACAACACTACGTTAAAACTCAGTAATCGCGTTTTAGCAAGATAATTATGAGAACTTAGTCTGCACCTCTAGAGAGCGTTTTGGTTTCCATACTGACATTAAGTTTAAACGCAGACTTTAATACTTGGAGTTCAGGCTGGCTGTTGCCTTTAAAAACGAAGTTATGATAACTGCGCTCGACATCTATGCAAAGAAATTTTATCACTTCCATACATAACCTCATTCATTCTAATACTCTTCAATATAATGGTTGAAGATTTAAAATTTGTAGCTTTATTTTTTCTGCAGATAGCTTCCTTGACTTATAGGTTGGTATGCGGCTGACCACCCATACTGTGAAAAAAATGGTTCACTTTGCCAATGTCACCCCTGTCTCAGGGAAGGACGGCAAGAGTTGCAGGACTTATGTTCATTTGAGATGGGTTCTTATAATGTAGGTCCACATGCGGCATGTGTTAGCGCGAAATTATACATGTCTGCTTGTGGGAATGCACTTGACATAAATCTTAAATGATATATATCCTTGCAGCTTAGATTAGATTAGATTAGATTAGCTCAGTTTGTAGAATGCTAGCGCTCTATCCTTACCAAGGGTGTAAAAAATTATTACACGTACAGTGTTTATTTTCAAAGCAAAATAAAAATCCCAGTAAAGTTTTATCCAATTCTGGCCTTCGCCGGAAATAAGAACCAAAGAAGAATAAAGATGGCAAAAATGCATAGATAGCAACGGTACATACTTTGATAAAATAAATATATTATATTAAAAAATAAATACTTTATTTTCCTCCCATACAAAACGCCAATTTCATATTATGTAAGGATCTAATAATAAAAAAGTAGTATTAGACACGCCAAACTGTTCCCTTTTTAAAGACTTAATTTTATTTTCCTTTTGTCTGTACAAGTACACTCAAAAATTTATATTTTTAATTTTTCACGAGTTTTAAATGATCAGAATTTTTGCTCAAAAAGTTTTTTTTTACTTCAACACGTAAAAAAAATGACGTTAAGATATTTCGCGAGATAAAATATTATAACAAAGATCCTTTTAGCATTTTTAATGACACAAAGTGTAGCCGAATGAAATTCCCTTACAAATTAATTAGGGATCTGTATAATCTCGGCATTTAGATGCTAATTTTCTTTCTGTACTAAACGCCTCGCGACGGTTAATGAAAACGCTCCGACCCAGATGATTGTCCAAGCCGAAGAAATTCCAAAGGGACGACTTTGAATGAAGATTCTCATATAAAAATTAGCTTTTGCCTCTATCCCCTTTGTGGGGTATGCCCTAGTGTTCAGCAAACTGCATGGTTCATAGAAATTTATGCCTTTTGAAACGGTCTACAAACTGGAAACACTGTTTTTAGGATACCATGCATGAAAATGGTAAGCTTTTAGTATTATGTAAAAAGGAGATTTTTACCTCTTAGCATGGTATGTTTACCTAATACAAATTTGTGGTATTTTACTTATAGAATAAACAAAACAAAATTGTACTAAGCTTTTTTGAGTTTGTGTATATACACAGTGAAAATAATTTTAATGACGTTTTGTCAATTTTGCACCAGTGTCTTCATTAAGATGACACATGCAAGTAATGTGTACTTGAAGTGAAAATGAAACTGTGTGTTTTATTTATATTTATTCCTTCTCATAAAATAAGTCTTCTCCACATTTATCAATAGAAATATTAGAGAACCTCTTCTTATAGACAGACCATTTGACATATAAAAAGTCGTATTTACTCTTTACAATGTTATACTATATGTGTGTTTATAAAAATAATTGATTAAAATTGATCACCGAAATGGCCACTATCCAATACATCAGAAAAGTGAAATATATCTCTTCTTAAATATTTTATTCATTTATTTCGTAGTAGAAATATTGTCCTGAAAATAGATATCTATGATCTTTCAGTATTTCTTTGCCAAAGAGAACGCGGATGATTTACCTTTTCGTCTGATATGCCTAATACAATATCATAGTATTTGCTACAATGTTATACTTTCATTTCGTTGACTACAATAAATATGATCACCTATCTGATTCATTCTGTTTGAGAGATTTTTTTTTTTTTTTTTTGGACAGATTTTGGTAGACTTTGTTTATGGGTGACAGGCTATTTAGTTCATTTCTCCTTTAGTCATTTATTAGCCTTGTCCATCCGGATCACCTGTTCGTCATGCAACAACACCAAAGTGTGATCTCAGTGCATATTTATCTTTGAGTGTAAAGAGACGCACATTTTTTTTCTAAGTGCATCAATAGTCTCTCGCAAACGACAAAGAAGAACCCGACATACTAAAAGCAGAGCATACGGGAGTATCATATCTTATTAGTCTTTGACGCCTATCCTTATTCCCTGATTGTCTGCGACTCTGGCAGATTTGCCAATTGATTAGTTTGCGCAAACTGGAGTCATACTTGGAAGCGTTACCAATGGCCGGAAGGTTGTGGATTAGAATCCCGGAGGAGCACAAAAAAATAATCATTTATATTTTCAAATATGCTCTTCACTTGGTTGAAAAATTCATATACCTTTACCAAAGACCGATCACCAAAGTTCCATCCAGCCTTACAGTAGCTGGGTCTTGCTAGAGAATTAGCGCTTTCTATAGCGACGAACAAGCTCGCAGAGGGCTATTAGGGTGTGATTCACACAAAAACAGCGCTCACCAAATACATCATCCTAATATTATTACCATTATAATTGGATTTACCACATTCACTGAAACAAAGGAATACCACCATGATCCATAAATTCAGCGCATTTTCATATATTTTCTAGAAAAATTGTTACGAAAATAGAAACGTAGGTACATCGAGTTCGCATCTTTGATCTGCCATCATTCCCAGCGTCTCGAAGCCGAAAAGAGTGCGGATTATTTACCTCTTCGTCTGATATGTTTGCCTAATACAACACCGCAGTATTTGCTCCTTACAATGTTATATTTTTACGATCTCGTCGAAATTGGTTTCTGTCAGTATGTAGAGACGTGAGAGAGCTGGGAAGGGAACACAGATCATAATACGAGTACAGCATCTCAAAGTAAAATGCCTTTTCTCGAGAAATCGATTCCGCTCAGAATGTCAGAAATGTAGCGCTGTCTCTCGCAGTGTGGAAATGTATTATGTAATCTTTACTTTGTCAGGTGGGACGCTGAATAAGTTTCCTTCACAAAATACACGACACAACTTCGTGTATGACAGAAGTATTATAAGATTTCATTGTTTAAACTTCGCAATGTTTTTTTTCTGTTATTTTCGAATAGAATTCGCACTGGCAAAGAACCTGCACCTATGTACCAATTGTAGAAATAGGGCAAGAGGGATTTTTCACAACTTGACTGTGGAGCAACTAACCAGAATTAAGGGAAGAGTGTCCAATGGGAAGATACCAAGGAAACTGGATGGATATCCAGAGGGCGACTCCAACAGCAATGTGCAATGTTGGCAGACTGAGAGTCAACAATTTAAAACTTTTGCAGTCAATCGCCGTACAAAAAACGCAATTCGTTGAAATAAATGTTTTTTTTTTCATTCATACTCGTAGTTTTTAAATTTATAGATGACTGCTAAATTTTTTGCATGTGCCAAATGAAAACCAAGATAAGTTTGAGAAAGGTTTAGATAAGGTCTAATTTAAGAATTCTGAACGATACTGTAACTGTAACTGTAACTGTACTGTAACTGTAACTGTAACTCTGTCGCCATTCCGCTAGGGGTGGCCAGAGCCTCTGCAGAGTTGCCTCCATTTTTTCCTATCCTGACATACCTCTTTCAATCCTTCATATCCATCACCTTTTTCATGCGTTTTCTTCTTTTACGCTCACTTTGTATATCCCATTCCTTCACAATCTCCTCAATCTGATCACTCCATACTTTTCTCGGTCGTCCCTTCCCTCTTTTTCCTTTCACACTTTCTTTGTATACATACTTTGTCAGTCTATCATCTTTCATTCTTTCCACATGCCCAAACCATCTCATCACATTCTTTTGTACTTTAGCTTTCACATCCTCTTTCAAATTACATTCTTTTTTTACCCATTCATTCCTAACTCTATCCCTCAAAGTTTTTCCTGTCATACTTCTCAAATGCTTCATTTCCACCGTACATACTTTACTCATTTCACTATCGTTCACTGTCCATGCTTCACTTCCATACATCAAAGTCGGTAACAATATGCCATTGTGTACCGCCATTCTCAGATCCATCGTCAATCGCTTGTTCTTTGCTATTCTTCCTATTGCACCGACCACTTGCTTTCCCTTGCACACCCTATTCTCAAGTTCTCTTGTCATCTTTCCATTCTTTTCAAACATACTTCCCAAGTATCTAAATTCATCCACAATTTCAACTTTCGTACCATTCAACATGAAAGTGCATTCTTCAGTTTCATCCCTTCTGTCAAAAATCAGTACTTTCGTCTTACTTGCATTAATTTTCAACTTGCTTGCACACAGAGCATGGTTCAGACTAGAGAGCATTGCCTGAAGTTCTGTTGCTGAATCAGCAATTAATACTGCATCATCAGCATAAAGCAGAACTCCGACTTTTCTCTCTCCAATCTGTATGCCATGCCCTTCCAGATTCGCTTGTTTAACACAATGATCCATAATTATATTGAATAACCATGGGCTCATTATGCAACCCTGTCTCACACCCTTGTACACATTAAAATACTCGCTGTATTCTCCATCCACCCTGACACACGCCCTGCTATTTAGATAGATGGCGCGTATCGCGTTCAGAAGTGCTTTGTTCACACCATACCTCTCAAGCACACACCACATCATACTTCTATCCACCGAGTCGAAGGCTTTCTCAAGATCTACGAAAGCTGCGTAGACCTTTTTATTTACGGCCAGCTGTTTTTCGACTATCTGTCGAAGCGCGAATATCTGGTCTACGCAACCTCTTTCCGGCATAAAGCCAGATTGTATATCTGAGACCTTCTCCTGGGTGGATAATCTTACCCTATGGATAAGAATCTTGCATAGCACTTTACCTGGCACACTAAGAAGGCTAATCGGTCTGAAGTTACGGCAGTCTTTTTTTTTACTTTTTTCTTACGATATCTGTTTTGTAAAATAACGTTAACATACATGGATGCTTTATTTGGTGAGCGATGTTTTCATGTGAATCACACCCCAAGAGCCGAGCATGGTAGTCACTGCAAAGCTCCAAATCTCAAGCAAAACCAATTTTCTGTACGTCTGGATGGAGCTTTGATAACCGGTCAGTTCTTTTTTAGGATATTGAATTTTTCAATCCATCAAAGAGCATTGTTAGGTTTCAGTTGAGTTCATCTTCAGTTGTAGTGCAGAGAGGGTGTCTCCTGAAGACGTTGGCTACGTCACTAACGAAACGTCGAGAATAATGTAAGTTCTCTTATAACGATTATTATTTTTTGAACTGTGTAGTTATTATAATTGGAATCAGCGCAGACTCTACGCCGTAGAGCATATTTGATATTATAAATATATTTTTGTGCTCCGCTTGGAATCAAACTCACGTCCATTGGAATGCTAATCCGTAGCCTTTAACACAAAACTAAAGACCTGGTCTAACCTTAGGTACATCGCATTACCTATCTGAAAAAAAACAGTTTTCTCAAAAATATAATACGTATTTGATGATTATCATCACGAAAGGTGATTACGAACAGTATTCGCATTTTTTTGGTTTGTAACTTGGAAAACTTGCAAAAATTTCTTCATATCTGCTCTGATCGTACTTTCACACGAAGAAACTCTGTGAGACGGGTACGCAGCGCATGTGCAATTCATTTAAATTAGAAGCGTGCAGTACATTAGCTGCAAGAACAAATACAACATTTATTACTTTACAAGCTAGTTCACACAAATTGTTGTATGGTGCTTTGCAGCCAGTCGTATCGTTCACGACAACATCCCATGTATGCAACTTTACGTTCAAACATAACTATAGCGTTTACCAAAAATGCATGTAAACTAAAACAGCGTCTCTAGCGAGAGTTTGAGTTTTCCGAAACTTTTGTTTTCACGTTTTCTGAGTTTAAACGTCAAGACTTGTATGTACTTGAGGTACTGAAATGTTCACGACAACACCCAACAGCAGTCTAAGTATAAAATATTAGGTTACAACACAGCCATAGCGTTTACCAAAAAATTGCATGTAAGCTAGCACAGCGTCTCTGGTGAGCGTCTGAGTTTTAATAAATTGATGGTAAAACGTTTTGTTTGAGTTGAAACGCGAAGCTTTCATACTGGATGAGAATTTCCAACAGTAGCGTATCCCGAACTGCGTCTTGCGACTCCAAAGAGAGAACCCCCAGTCACTGGGTTGGAAGGAAACTCGCAGTAACTTCCAGAAAAGCCGCGAGAAAAGCAAAGTTTTAGCTAAGCGATTCCTCCCAAAGACCAAGTTTCTCCACCACAACGCAGCGTCCACGTTATATGTAGCGACTATGATATTATCGTGTGTGTAAACAGTATACGTAGATTCGACTTATGAGTATTGTTAAAATGCGTTTATAGCTAAAATATATGTGTTTGGGATCGACATCGTCATTGATTGGCTTCAAAAGCCTGGGGTGGAAGTCTCGACGACTGTCGGTAGATCTTAGCGTATCTATTTTAAGATAGAATGGCGGCGTATCAACAGCTGATACGTTTTATACGGAACAACGATCAGTTGTTCAGGCACCGCCATGTTGTTTTGCGTTAAATCTTCAAATAGGTACAGTAAGATCTACCGAAGGCCGTCGAGACCACCCTGGAAACCTAACGCAATGAATTCCTCGTGGTTCTCCTGAAGTCATCAACAGCTTATGAGATAAGCTTGAAGTCTCCAACGGATTAAATTGAGGCCAAGGATCGGGTTAAGCTCTAGTACCATAAAAGAAGAACAAGAAGTGTCCAAAAAAATATATTTTACGTGTTAAAATTTTAATTTAAGTACTGCATGCTGAATTTTGTAGACTCAAAAAAAACATTAAAATCACGGGTAAAAAGTCTTCCTATGTAGATTTTTTCATCTTTCTCATCTGCTACCTACTTCCTTTTTCCTCTTTTTTCTCAGTTTGATCCATATGGTTCATGTAATCAATGATTAACAAGATGCCATCGTCTTATTGTTTGTGAACTGAATGATAACATAACAGATTTCGCGGGATTTTTCCTACGCTTTACAATTTTTTTTTAAATTTACTCGGATATGTACGCAATCCAGCAGCAGATTGAAAATGTGTGACACAGCAGAACCGAAATGAGTAGCTGAATTGAAATTGCACTTTAAAGGGCAAAGTTGGCAAAACAATGCGCATTACTTCACCGGTAAAGTCCGTCACATTTGGGTGCAAATAATTCAAAGGTCACCAGTGCATCATGATTGCGTACCGCGCCAGCACCGCAGCTAGATTTATTCCTCAAACATTGTTCCACACAAACTGCTGTAGCTGAATATGTACCAGGAGTGCTAGTACGCGCAGTGTGGTCCGTGGGTAGCGGTTCAGTAACGACTGCCACAGAGCATTTGTATGCGCAACCTGCAACCGTATTCTGACTTGCGATTTTTCAACATAACCACAGAGAAAAAAACAAAATATTTTCGTGATACCGTTCCTGAATGGGGGTTCAGTGCACGTCGAGTTTAAAGTGTGCTTGATGGTACACAAGTTTTTTTTGGAAAGACACTCAAACATCTCGCTGATTTAATCAAGCCTGTCAACCTCAGCAAAAAAAGCCTCATGCGCTCGGTAAGCATCGGATCCAGGACACGTATTAAAGAGCCAATAAGAATATTTAACACACCACCTGCCTCATCATATGAGAGAGCTAGAAGACCATGGGAAGTTCTGAAATGCACTGAAGACAAGCAAATTTCTGGCATCATTTGCACAAGCGCCTTTGGCGTGACTGCATCACTAAACGGCGCTATAAAGAAATCACCAACTCATCATTCACTTCAGAAACTTTCAGCAAGTCTTATTTTTGGTATCATCATCATGACCTCTTTCTAAAGGCAGTGCCTTGTTGTGCTGGCCGTCGTCTCTGTTGATTGCCGTCCTCTTGGGAGAAATCGAAGAACCGTTCCAAATCCTGAAAGTATGAATTTCATGAGCGACCTTCGTTTTCCCAATATTTTTCCTGTTAAGATGTTGCTAAGAAAGATACAATGTCTACTCGAGTGTCCTATAAATTCAATTTTTCTCTTCAAAATGTGACGTATAAGCTGTCTCCTCTCTTTTCCTTCCTGCAACACATTTTCGATGAACTTCCTTTCAACCCATGATGTCTTAATCGTGTTTCTCAAAATCTATATCTTGAATACTTCTAGGCAGTCCAATTCGTATTTCTGGATAGTTCAAGTTTTGTAGCCACACTACAAGACTTTGGGGTATAATAGAGTAAAAATTTCGACAGCTTTCTCATGAAACAGTTTCTAGATCGAAAAGTTGTATATATTTCAAAAATATATTAAATGGAAGTGCTGATGTATTGACATATTGTAAGTTCGTTTTAAACTGACTACAGATTGAGCTGCGCCTACTTATATACTCCTTTGGATCCGCTGGATTTCGTCACGTTGAACGCCAGCCAATCAGGGCGCACGAAGCTGTAATTCTAATAGTAATGGGGCTTACACACGCTTGCCAACCTCGGCCAAGTCGAGCGTGTGGACGGCCGTTTGGCTCAGCTGGGGGCGTGGCTTAAGCCGCCTTGGCTCAGCTTGTCGCCGATCCGACCAGAGTCGGTTTTTTGACGCAAGTCAAAGGGAGTTCACGCATGCGCATGCCATGCACACACATACTTGTGCGCGCGCATTCTGGTGCGGTACGGTTTCTATGAATTTTGATCATCCACCATCGTCTTTGCCGAATTATTCGTTTCTTTTTAGTTTCTCCCTTTTTGTTTTGTTTTTTTTTTTAAATAAAAATAAGTTTATCCAAATGTTATAGCTAAAAGCTGGACGTCCGCCATGCTTGCTTATTCTAACACACACAGACGCACGCAAAAGCGTGTGGATGACCCTGTTTGGTTTTCCAAGAGCTTGCAAGCGCTTGCAAGCCCTTGACTCAAGGCGTTTGCCGCAAGCGTGTGGAAGCCCCATAACATACTCGCACTTTGCTTCAAGTATTTTTTATTTAAATTGAAAAAAGTATTATTTTATTTATGCATTAAAAACTCACTGTTCCATTTAATTGTGATAAATAAAAGGCAACATGTTTGCAACAAGACCCGTCTGGTATGTGAATGAATGCGACACCATTGCAGATGCAACAACTATGCACAAATGTTTCAGCGACAAATTCTTGTTTATATTAATTATGTTTCAGCAACAAATTGCACTTTATATTTAAAAGTTTAATCGAAATAGAGTGCGTTGTGGCATACAAAGTGTATCTACCATAGATTGACATAAATATAATGTAGCAAAATTTTATTGAATGACATTTAAAAACATAAATTTGAAGCTACTAAAAATTTAATTACAAGCTTGTTTTTTCCAAGCATTTTAAATTTTTGTGACAACGCTTTCGGAGAATTTTCAAATAGTTAACAATAAATAAAGTCTTCCTAGTTTAAATAATTACTTTATTTTCATTTAATTTTTGCTAACAAAACCATGTACTTATTAACATATATTTTGTAGTAGTTTTGTCCAATAGCTCACTGGTTAAAGCGTTTGCTTTCTGAGCAATATACTAAGGTACCATTTAATGTTTTCAATTCAAGATTCAGTGTTCATTTTGTGTTTCTTTTTTGCAATAATAATGTATTCAAATGTGGAATGGCAGCTTGGTTTATATATGTATATAGTCAAAATACATTATTTTTCAAACAAAAACATAATTGTGTACACGAAAAATGCCTTTAATTTGAATAAAACTTTTTTAAAATATCTATTTCTTTACTATTTCTTTACTTTGACAATCTCCGACCCATAGCTCAGCTAGCAGAAAAGTTTCGTTAAATGTTAAATTTCTAGGGTTTGATCCCTAACAAGTTTGTCAGAAATTATTTTATTTATGTTAAACTCAAAGGTAAGGACGACAGACATGCAAGATAGAGTAAGGCGAGGGGGTTGTGGTCCTGAATTATACGAGGCGTATCCAGAAAGATAGTGGACTGAATTTTTGTAGGTTAATTTTTTTTTTATTTCATCAAAAAAAATTACGTGGTTACCGTAGTGCCTCGTAGTACTTGGTACGTATGCCCTTTACAGATTATTAAGATTATTGTCGAAACATGTAAAATCATTACATACCACCTTGCTAGACTTCCAATTTAACACTTAATTAATCTCGAACAAATATAAATTGTTATCAAGTACCAGCCTAAGTTTCCAGTCACTTTTAGGGACTTCATAGATCTACTATCAAACCAACACAGACAGACCAAACATAACTACCAATATCCTGAAAAATCCTAACAATATGTAGCTCAGTTTTGCTTAAATTCTATCCTCCTTACTCATTACGTTAAAATTCACACAATATTGAATTGATGTTTTGCAGTGCGCTCCAAAATAAAGTAAAACTCCGCAGAGATTCGTTTTCAGGCTTACACTTCGCGGCCATTATACTTGCCGAGCTTTATTCTCCTTCAGCATTTACTCAGACGTAGAGTCATGAAAGGAGGCTTTAGCAAACGTGCAAAATGCAGGCTTTGTCGCGGGCCTCGCTCGTTAGCTGGTCCGGTGCAAGGCAGCGCCTGCCAAAATGGGTGCTTGGGTGCAAAAATATACCGAAAGTAATCATTTACCAAAAAAAAATCCCAAAGGACACTTTTTATTTATATAATATTTATCTATTATTTTTTAAATAAATACAATTGACTTTCACTGTGTTAACCACCTCACTCTAACAAATATAGATAAGCTATGATCTTAGTTGCAAAGATTTATTAACATTCAAAAGTTAAATCAAATGCATGCCCCTAACCAGACATGTGTAAGCTTTCGCTTTCAAATGCTGCATGTGAACTTACAGCATAAAAACCAAAATCTTTACAATATAGGTGGTCCGCCTCACACAAACATAAAATAAGGAACAATATACGTTTAGTAAGTAATAAAGGAAACTGTAACTCTGTCGCCATTCCGCTAGGAATGACCAGAGCCTCTGCAGATTTGCCTCATTTTTTTTCCTATCAGTGCATACCTCTTTCAATTCATTCATATCCATCACCTTTGTTAATACATTTCCTCCTTTTACATTCGCTTTGTATTTTCCATTCCTGTACAATTTCACGAACCTTATCCAGCCATACATGTCTCGGTCTTCCCTTTCCTCTATTCCCTTTCACATTTTGTCTGTATATAGGATATTAAAGCTAGGATAAAGTTGTGCAACAGAGTCGGAAATTTTGATATTCACCGCTGTTAAACATCATAATACCCCTGTTCATAATACGAACAGGAGCCGGCACAGTGCTAAACATCCGAATGCGTGCATTTAATTCGCAGAGTGGTTTCCCTGCGCCCGAGCGATGCATTATTTTAGCTGTTTTAATTTATTACGCCAAACAAAGCGATAACTCACATCGAAAGCTGTTATTTTAATGCAAACATTAACCCCACGACATTCAAGCAAGACAGAAGCGAGGCTCCCCCAGAAGCGAAAAGTCCTTGACGACCTATATAGAATATGTATGTTGAAAAATAAAAGTATGTTCAAAGTTTATTTATGAGGCTGACCCACCATACTGTAAAAGCTTGGTTCACTTTTGCTAATACCTCTCCGGTTTCAGAGAGAGGCGGTAAAAATTGCAAGGCGTGTGTTGATGTATGGTTTTTTTATATATTTGTATGTACCTACATATGCAACATGCGTAAGCGCGAACTTATATGTTCCTGCTTGTGGGCATGCAATAAATGTAAGCTTAAAATTTTAAAAGATTAAAATAAAAATTTATTTGTTTTAATTCACATGAGTTTAATTTTATGACCAACTGGTCGTGTACAAAATAAAACTCATGTGAATTAAAACAAAGCAACTTTTATTTTAATCTATTAAAATGAACTTTCGCAAAGTGACTGCTGAAAATCTAGATAGCTTAAAATTTTCATTTATCTTTGCAAATAAGATTATAGATAACAAAAATTTACTTTTAATATTCAGTTACAGGTAATTTAAATGATTTTTTAGTGTCTTGTGAAGACAGTTAGTACAAAATTATGTACTGTATGTAAACTTGTTTTCTGGGAACATGAAAAATACCATATTTTTGCCTACCCACAGATAAAAAGTGTACCAAATGTCTATGAAGAAGGTATGTAAAATACTTAAGTTTTGCCTACGCTGCTGAAATTCTAGCAAAAACTCGTAGAAATAATACCAAGATTATTTTAAAAACTCATTGAAAAATGAATATGGCAATATTCATTTTTAAGCAATTGATTTTCATCAATTTCTCACTGCATTTGCCATATTCATTTTTCAATGATTTTTTAAAATAATCTTGGTACTATTTCTACGAGTTTTTGCTAGAATTTCAGCAGCGTATGAGAATGTTGCAGGTCTTCTTAAACCTTTCTGTAGAAGGAAAACCCTCGTCACCTGAAAAATTTCAATGCGGTAATAAGAACATTTGATAGGTACAATATAAACGTGTTGTATTTTAAAAATATGTGGGCATAATTCAACTAGGTTTATTCACAGGGTTAATGCCAGCATTAATTTCAGTTACGCCGAGCATTATTGGAGTTAAGAATTTTTAATCATTTTTGCCATCAATTTATTAATTACGTCATTTTATTGAAAGCATTTTGCAATGTTTTTGCGATATGGGAATTTAATTAAAAATGTACACATTACGTGCAACATGAAGGTGACTTGTATAACATGAAATGGACGTTTTTTTACATATCCCTGAATTTTGTGTTATTTTTTTTTATACAAAAGAATGCTTGAATTTTGTAAAATGCATAGATTTATGATGAAGTGAACGGTTCTCAAGAAAATGTGGAATAACTGTAATAAGGTCTCTATAAAATAAAAGTTGAAAGGTGTACCTAGTGATATTGTGAAGATTCAGTTTAAATTAATAATTAAAAAAATATAACACTAAGTTTTTCTTCTTTCAAGCGCTTTCCATGTTATCTCCTCTTGATAATGATGTGGTTACATTGATAGCGCTCGAGAAAATAAATCAACTCGTAAAAAAACCGTTTGTGCTATATTTTTACATCAAATCAATCTCTATAAAGTACTTTTTTAAACAATTTTCCAATGGACTTGACACAAATTTTGTAGGTAAAAAAATTGTGACGTCACACGGTCGGGTTGCTAGAAAAAGGCAAACAAACTTTTTGTTACTGCATGTTAAGGATAGTAGTCTTAGTTTTTGACCGGTTCAAAGTCTTGTGGTTAGCGCTTCCGGATCGTAGATGGAAGGTTGTGGGTTCGAATTCCGCCAAAGTACAAAAAATATAACATTTATATTTTGAAATATGCTCTTCACTGAATTGAAATATTCATATACCCTTACCAATGGCCGGTCACCAAAGATCCATCCAGCCTTATAGCAACTGGGTCTTATTTGAGGATTGACGCCTGCTATGGTGACGACCAAGTGCACAGAGGACTCTTGAGGTGTGATTCACATAAAAGAAGCGTTCACTAAATAAATCATCCCAATATGATTATATTTAGTCTTATATACTTTTTACGTTTTCCTCGATAAATAAATAATACATTTCAAACTTGTGTTTCTTCCAATTTAAATCTATATTTGCTATAATTTAATTATAAAAAAATGCATCCCTACTTCTTTGAATTTCAATGTAAAAGCATCGCAGCCGTTCCCTAAACACTTCTAAGAAAGCCTAGAACGGCAAAAGGAGCCCGTCTTCCAGGAAATTGTTAGGGGCTTTCAAAGGGAATGCTGCGCGGCGCTTAGGGGGGGGGAGGCGGACTGGGGGGAGGCAGTCCCTAATTATATCCGCAGATGATTCCGGTAGCAGAGTTTAGCAGAGTTGTTGTGAAACTCGTGGTTGGACTGACTTAATGGCCACGGAAGGGGAAGAAACGTTGGATTCGTGGAAATTTTCATGTTTTTTGAAGAAAAAAAAAATGAGATGAAATTATTTTCCCGAAAAATAAATTGAAAACTTTAAAAGTAAGAACAGGTCTCTTCGTGAATTCGGGAAGACGTGTACCTGCTTTGACCAAGAAGTACGAATACCGTTCATAGTTCTAGGGAAGAACGGGTTTTTTAACGTTTCGTCAAAGTCATCAAGAGACGTGTCTCTTCTTCTTCTTCCGTTTACTAATCCTGTATAAAGCCTTCAACGAGTGTAATTCAAATTTAAAATTATTATTAACCGACTTGAGTCTTAACATTCAGGTTGCTGACCACCCATACTATGAAAAATGTTTCACTTTGCCAATGTGCATGCAGCATGTATAAGCACGAACTTATATGTGCCTACTTATATCTTTGCTACTTACATTATGAATTATAGTTTGGTCATTTTTTGGTACTAAAAGACAAAACTTTTTGAAGTTTGGTATATGCAACAAAAACCGTCGATTCCATATGACTTTGATGGAAATAATTTACGTACCTACTAACATTTATATAGGGCGAGTAGCGTTGCGTTGAAATGCCAAAGAATTTTTACAACCTCTTGATATGTTTTTGTGCGGATGAATGCGAAGGTAAAAAAATATATTCGGCTTTTTACGGTTTCCTAAGTAGATTTGAAATATTTCTTTTTATCCCTTAACTGCTGGATGTTTGGGATTTTATTGCATATAAAAATGAACAATAAAGATTATAAAAAAATTCTCGAACATTTGAAATGTATATTATGAATATTTATGTATATTATGTATATTTGAAATGTACCTAAATTTTCTGAAGTGCGCTGGTAGTCAAAATTAAATTTAGGTATGATAAAGAAACTGAAAATATCGTTTTTCCTATAAACAAGTATTTCCTGATCAACTTTTACCGGTTTGAAAAGGTTAACGCTACGGTCTCTAAAGCGGAAGTTCTTGGGTTCGATTCCCCGTGGAGCACAATACAAATAAAAATAAATCATTGCCTTCAATGACCGGCCACCAAAAGTCCATCTATCGCTGCACCATTTGGGTTTTGCTAAAATGGCGCTTACTATAGCAACGACCAAGCTTGCAGAAAGATCTTGATGTGTGATTCACACAAAAACAGCGCTCACTAAAGAAATCATCCTAAAATTTGCTTTTTCACTTTACTTTTTTTTAAATAAATATATTTGTATACATAATATTAATTACTTGAATTTTTTAGAAATTTGAAAAAAGAGGTGTTTTTAAAAATAAACTAACATTTTTGACGTAAGTTCACGGTAAAAAACAATTTTTTTAGGGATTGAAATAACTTATTATTTTCAGATCAGGTGAGAGGGTAAATTATTATAAATGGCATGGATAACACTCTTCCCTTTATTTCATTATCCCCCATGAATGGAAATGTTATGAAAACAGATTTTCAATTTTTCCGAAAAAAAACCTCGGTTATTTTTCTGCCATAACATGCTTGGAAAGGTGAACGGAAGTTTTTATACGCAAAAAAAAACATAAAAGAAAATCAATTTATGGAAAATATTTTTCCATGTAAACGATATGTGCTCCCGAGGATAGGTACTAGCACTAATTTATTGTGCAAGCTGAGTGAATTTTGCCAGGTTTGAAGTTAGCACCGAAACGGAAAATCCTTCTCACACCATTGGTGGGGATCGAACCCTAGCTTTCTGTACCCTGAGTACGAGTTGCAAAACTTGAGTAATGTAAAGTTTACGGCAATTATTAAAGAGTGCCCAAAATCTGCCGTGTTTGTTTGTTTGAACTTGATTTTCTTCATCACTGTAATTCTTTTGCTAAGACCATGAAGTGTAAGAAATAAAAAGGGCGGATTTTGGGAGAAATCACTCTTTAATATTTTCCGTAAACTTTACTTTTCTTAAGTTTTGCAACTCGTACTTAGCGTACTGGCATTGAACGCAGGCATTCTATTAATCATTGGGCATTTACATATCTTTATTTTTTAAAAAGTAATTGATTCGGCACTTTAGTTTACATAGACAAAGTTAAGACGCCTCACAGCCGGAAAACGCTAGGGAAAATGGAAACCAATATTTTTGTACCACTACAAGTGTGACGTTTGCTCGCCGATTAAAAAAAAAATTCAAAGTTGAGTCCATTTTACGTACATGTTTAGATTTTGGGACTCGACAACATAAAGCTGCGTTCACATCTGGCTGTGTAATCGTTTGTAGGCCACGCTTGTACATTAATGGGTATTTAGAATTATCATTGAGCGCAGTGCGGGGTAAAATGTTAGCAATGCACTAATTGCTCAAGAGGATTTATAACCTGGCCATTCTAGTATTTACGAGTGTGGATGCGGCTTTATGCATACTTCACTGTTTATGAAACATTTCGGTCAAAATATTATGCAAACCTATTTTTCAAAATAAATTTGTGAACTTCAAAATTGGGTCGACTCTTTGGACGAGAGGTCAAGGGGCTGCAGACTCAACGGGCGTCGGTATATTTGAAGGTTGAACGCAATAAAACATGGCGACGCGTAAACAGCTGATCGCTGTACCATACATTTTGTATGTACACATGTTATACACCATGTTTAATTGTTTGCTATCCTACTATCATACATAAACCAATACATACACCAATTTCAAATTAAAGAATTTATTATTTTTTGCTTAGCAACCCGGTGCGGTAAGCTACGTCCAGATTTCATTCCTGACTTAATTATTCCTCCAATTTATGAACTAGGTTTCAAAGATCTATCCCATTTTAGACTCATATAAAGTGCATTTACACAAAAAGATTAATACAAGTGTACGCTTACACATGTCGCGTGTGAACTTCCAACATAAAACCCAATATCAAATGAACACAAGTCCTGCAACTCCTGCCGACCGTTCCAGAAATAGGGGTGACATGGGCAGAGTGAACCATTTTTTACAGTATGAGTGGTCAGCCTCGTACCAACCTATTCGTGAAGGAACTATCAACAAGCAATCCATTAATGGGTATAGGTTGGTATGCGGCAGACCACCCATGCTGTAAAAATGGTACACTTTGCCAATGTCACCCTGTTTCAGGGAAGGAGTTGCAGGGTGTATTTTCATTTGAGATTTGTTTTGAACTTGTACGTGTCTGCTTGTGAAAATGCATATATTGTGAATCTCTAATGTAACATTATCTTTGCAACTTAGATTAGATTTGATTTGATTTCAAAAACACTAAAATCTTTGAGGTTTAAATTTGAATTAAAGCGATTACTTGGATGAAACTTTAATCTCCTTACAAAATTTAGATCAGCAAAATAAATTTGTAAGCCCCCGAGTTTAGCTAGTCGTGAGGAATTACTGTAACATCTACTTGCTGAAAATACTCACATAATGTAAGCTCACAAGTACCTTTACATATTAGAAAACGCTACATTTATACCAGTCGCCTAAAACCTTTTTTTAACCGAGGACCACTTTCAACAACTTTTTTTTAAACTTATAATATCTTAGGCTCGGTATTTTCAACGTTATACTTAATGAAAAAGACGAACTGATTTCGATCGTGTGGATTGTTTTTTTTATCAGTCATTATGTTTTTTGTTTTGTTTTTTGTAGACCTTTTTATGTATAAATTTCTTTTAAGATTTTGTTGAATACCTGTTTATACCTGAATGTTGTTTCTTATTTGTATGCCTTGACTTATAAATTGGTGTGAAGCAGACCACCTATACTGTAAAGAATGGTTCACTATGCCAATGTCACCCCTGTTTCAGGGAAGATCGGCAAAAGTGGCATGGTTCATATTCATTTGATGTTTGTTTTAATTTGCAAGTATTCAGCATTTGTAAGAGCGAACTTACACGTGTCTGTTTGTGGGCATGCATTTGAGATGAGTTTTAAATGTTAATATGTATCTTTGCAGCTTAGATTATAGATTATTATAGACATAAGCTTACTTTGAAAATGCTGGACTTTAGCTTTGAGATAGTCAAAGTACACTTATCAGTTTTTCAGCCACAACGCATTCTTCATCTCCACGCTATCGTCTGTTTCTATTTTCTTATATGTTTTTTTTTCTCGTTAAATGTTTTTTATATGGCTAGTCACGTATTGCACCCTCCGCGTGACCGGACCGGAATAAAGATTTTATTATTATTATTATATGGTTCCAGCGGACCATTTTTATGGATCTCGCGGACAACCGCTTGAGAATCACTGATTTATACAAAAAAACTCATAATATGTGAGTTAGAATACTTCATTTATACTAACGTGACGAGTTTACTCGTACACGTTAGAAAATCGCTTTTTCATGACTTCGTATGGGCTCAGTAATCTGCATAAATATCGTGTAAGCATACATTTGCGATTGCTCACTCACTCCCTTACTAGCCAAGCTACTCACTTATTTACTAGCTAAGCTACTCGCCTTTCTTCTCATCAACTTGCTGACATGCAAGCTAGCCAACATTCTAACCCAACAAGTTGTAAGCTCATTAGCTGTAACTTAAGTTGCAAAGATATATTAACATACAACAACGTATCCGAAGAACTGAAGAATACAGCGTGTACATATTATACTGGCCAAAGTCAAACCATCCAAACGTAAGTAAAAAGTTATAATTCTTAAACAATCTTAACCTGAAACGCAGGGTCTTTGAGTTATGCGTGCTTCTAGTATCCGTCTATGGCTTGGAAACGAAAAGGCTCACTCAGTATAGCGCCAACAGACTGAGGGCACGTCAAAGAGCCATTAAAAGGAGGATGCTGGGAATCAGTTTCAGAGATAGGGTTTCAAACTAGGAGATCGGTAGACGCACTGGTGTCACTTATGTCATACAGCGAGTGGCCTGCTTAAAGTGGCACTGGGCTGGTCACGTCTTAAGGTAAGACCATGACAGGTGGCCGAAAAGGACTGTTTAAATGGTGACCCAGGATGTCCAAGCGAAGAGCGGGGATACCCCAACTGAGGTGGCTGAACGATATCAAGAGAACTGTAGGCAGAGGATGGCTGAATACAGCAGCCGATAGACAGGATTGAAGAGGATTTTAGGATGCCTACGTCTAGGAGTAGACTGAGAAAGGCTGAAGAAGAAGAACTCTCAAATTTAAGATGTTCATGAGCACTTTAATTAGTCTTCCTGACTTTCTACTCGCCTGTTTACTTGCCACTCACACGTCCGTTTCCTCACACAATGTAGGTTAAGTGAGTTAGTGGGGATAATTTAAGATTGATTACGAGCGAGTCAGCCCCTAACCTCTTTTTATGCCATCGCCGGCTTATGCAAATTACGGCACACATTATACAGAATACAGCCTCCACGGCAATTAATTATGTTATAAAGGCTGCGGCTCCCAACCGAGGATCCGCGAGAGCCTTGTAAGTGATCGCTGTAAGGTTGAAAGAGTTGTCAAGGGGTATAATTTTGGAATGCCATGTACGAGTACTCCGATAATTTTGATTCTGCCTTATAAGAACGCTTTAAGTCTATCTTCACATATGCCTGTAAGACCTCGACACTTGCAACTTAGATTATAGATTGATCAATATTTTGCTTTGTGATCATTTTTGGGGTGAACACTAAGCCAGTACCTTGAAAATTAAATCACAGCCTTTGAGATGTGGATACGGTCAGACAATTAAAATCTCCTGGATAGTTCGAGTCACAAATGCCGAGGTTCGTTCATGTAAGACATCCAAAACTTTTGATGTTCATCAAAAGATGAAAACTGGTTTGTTTAGTAAAAGCATTTAAAATTTCAATATCCATATTGACTAAAGCATTTCACCAAACTAGGAATAATTAAGAAATTAAGCTCCAGGTCGAAAGAGAACATCCTGGAATAAACAAAAAATTTCATTCGTGTAAGAGTATCGAAGGTACAAATGGATATAAGGAAGGCAGGCCCATCCACAAAAAGTTTCAAATAAATAAAACAAGTACATTAACTTGCACCCAACTTCGCTTTTATATCTGATATTGAAATTGTAGAAGCTTTATAGAATTTTTCGATTCGAACCTTCGAAAAATAATAATCTTAATTGAATGCAAGTAAAAGATTTTTTTTTTAAGAAATAATGAACACAGTTTATATAAACATTAGTTCGTTTGAATGACCTATGAAACACTGTTTTCACTTCTTGAACTTGTGGTCACGACTAAGCAATACAAATGGTGTCTGAACAACAATAAACAGGTTGGGAAGCGCTGATATAAAGCGTACCGGGATGAGTATAATTATTTTGGTTGGTTAATTTCGTAACAAAGATGTCGATGCTTTAGGGGTAGAACGTAAAAACATTACCCTACGGCAAGGCAATATTTTTACATGTGGAAAACAAGACACTTCTGCCTTTGTATTTTTAATTTTTCGTTGAAAAAATAGAGTTTCATGTACAGATCAAATTGTTTATTTTTTACAACCGAAAAAATCACGTATAACTAAAATAAATGTTGTCCACATCTATTGATATGAAACTGATTTATATTTAATGGGAACAACTGTGTATTTTTTTAATTCTCTTTTGAGTTAGAGAAAGTTGATAGTAGTTTATTTGCGGTTTAAATTTTTTTTTTAAGTTTTAAAGTATATAAACCAAAGAAAAAATGCGGTTTGTCGTTTAAAAGAAAAAAAAAAAAAATCCCCCTAAATTACAATTAAGGTTTTTGTCGTTGTTGCGAAAATAAGCGTAAACAATCATTTGATTATAATCACGAATATGATAATGAAAAAATATATATAAAATTTAAGATAGAAACATTGTTTTCGTTGATAATCATCAAATTAAAATAATAATAATACTATGCTATACAGCTTTGAAGGGGAGTCTTAATTTTTGAGATAAAAGCGCGACAAAAAAAAGATGACAAATAAAAAATGACACCTTATTAAAAAGAAAAAAGGTCTTTTGTGAACAAAACAACACACTTTCACATCGAAACGAACAATCTTCCTTAAGCAGGCGATCATTAAAAAACGCGGGAACACAAAACTTTTAATCAAAAACTAATTACAACACTCTCGCTTAATTACGTAGGAAAGCGGGAAGCGCAAAATCACGAATTAATTCGATATCAGCAAACAAAAGGAAGGACAGAGAGAGAGCGAATAATTTCACGAGAGAGGGAGGATAGTGGAACCTACCCTTTCGGGGAACGTATCAATTCCACTCTGTGAAAACATCTTTTGTCCCGTGCGAAGCAAAACCCTTTGGCTTGATTAAGGGTTTATTTGTTTCTATATTCGGGTCATTTGGGACAAACTCGAGGTCTGTGTGAGGTTGTTTATTGCAAGTGGAAGTTTTGTCAAATTTTCCTGATTTTCTTACAGCACTGCGCCTGCTGATTCGTTTCTCTGTTGACTGTTTTGTCTTGTTTTGTTGGTAGGGAAGTTTAGTTTTTGTTTTAGTATCATTGGAAAAGTTTTTTCTAAGATGTTAATATTTGCAATATTATGTTTCTAATAGTAAACACAAATACTTTTATGGGAACTTGGTATTCTCGCGGCCTTATTGAGTAGATTTGTGAAACCAAAATAAGGCGTAGGTGCACCTTCTTTTTCTATGGAAGAACTTGCATTCAGTCCGATTAAAAATTAAAAAGTTGTTATTGGTATGAGGCTGACCACCCATACTGTAAAAAATGGTTCACTTTGCCAATGTCACCCCTGTTTCAGGGAAGGTCGGCAAGAGTTGCAGGGCTTATGTCCATTTGAGAATTGGGTTTTTATATTGCAGGTCCACATGCGGCATGTGTGAGCGCGAAATTATACGTGTCTGCTTGTGGGAATGCATTTGATGAATCTCAATTGATACATATCCTTGCAGCTTAGATTTAGATTTAGATTTAGACTTAGATTATAAATAAAAGGGGGGAAAAATCATATTCTGAACTTTAATATCTATAATTTAAGTTTTAATAATATATTCCCAATCAAGATTCACATTAAATGCACACTCACCAGCCAGAATGTTAACTACAAAATAAAATTAAACTTAAACATCAAACACACGCACACTCTGCAACTCTTGCCTGCTTTCCTATTATTTAGTTAAATCGCAAATTTCTAAATACTTAGCCACCAACGTGCAGAACAACTGGTTTTTTTTAAGTCCTTGCATACTTCTTTTGTTTCATCCAGAGTAATAATCTTTTTCATGCATCATCAAATAAGCTAGTTTTTCTTAGATCACGTTACAATTTATTATTTCCTGAACTTGTAGGTTGGGATGTGGCTGTAAAAAATGGTTCACTTTGCTAATGTTACTTTTCTTTCAGGGAAGGTCGGCAAGAGTTGCAGGACTGATGCTCATTTAAGATTTCAGTTTTATATCCTAAGTTCATATGCGGCATGCGTAAGCGCAGACATAGGTATGTCTGCTTGTGGGCATACATTTAATATGAAATATATCTTTGATCTTAAATTGAATTGGATTGGTCTTCATTATATTTTTACCGTTACCATTACGTCCATTGTCTCAATCAAATCTTAATGTACATGAGTTTTCTTATTTTTTTCTACGACATAAAAAAAATGTATTTTTATGGTCAATCAATAACCCTTTCAGGCCTGTCATACAACGCGAAATATTTCCCACAAGTAAAACGTTATAAATGAGCTTTTACTCTCGCTCTACCTACAATCTTATCGCCCCGCAAGGATATAAAAAATATTAACGCAAAAGTATTATTTATATCGAATTCTGCGACGTCCCTATAGGGTAGTCTATTTGAAATATAGCCCTAGGAAAAAATGCCATTTCGCCGGGTTTTTTCTTCCCGTGACAAACTATAGACCTGGGGATGTTAGGGTCGTACATTGAGGGCGGTTAATTTCAATGCATATATCTTTTGCTCGCCGTCGGGGTCGTATATCAAAGAAAAGTGGCGGTGTCGCAGTGGGTTGATAAATGTCGTGAAAGATTTTCAATATTATAATAACACGGTGCAATTTCATTGAGGTGATTTATATGTTGTTTTTATACACGTGTTTTTTGTGGGGATAAAAAGGTTGATAAAAACATTGCGTTCTCCCAATGCTTGTTTGGCTTATCTACCATCTGATTCAAAGATGACCTTTCAATGAAATTACTTGTCTTAAGAATCACATTCTACACAATCTGAGTTAAGAAAAAAACATTTAACATGATAATGTGAGAGTTGTTTTAAATATTTTCAAAATGTTTTTTTCAGTTATAACGACATACAAACATTGCTCATGTGAAATTACTTTTGATGGACATAAGACAGACAAGCACTTAGAGGACGATTGATAAGACTGTCCCAAATCTTGGTGTAAGAGAAGAACATGACATAAATTACAAATCAAATAATAGCATATAATTTTTACACTCAATTGATTTTTTGTCATCACTTAAAAAAATATTGTTTAAGTAAATAATTAACTTGGTTCAATTTCCCCCTGGTTTCAGGTAAAGGCGGCAGGAGTTGCAGAGTTGATTACAGGCTGAAGAAGAAGAAGAAGAAGAAATAATTATCCATTTGCGGTTTTATAAACACAAAAAAAAACGTTTCCGTTTCCACAAGGTGTTTTTCAAGAGTATCCTCTTGATAATGACGTGAATAAGTCGAAAGTACTTGAGGTGGAAATAAAAACTCAATTTGTGAAAATAAAACTCTGTGTTTTTTATAATTTTTTATAATTATTTATAAAGGTGTTTTTGTTTACTCTATAAAGATAAAAATTGTATTTATTTTGTCTAATAATAATCCTTTTATTTATTTTTTGCATCTTGCAACTTTATTTTCTTTTACACTCTTATTTTCTGACAAATTAAAACAAGAGCGCATTTAAAAAAGAAGATTTCGATACGAAATATCTCTTCATGAAAAGTTAATCATTATTCCAAAACAAATGTACCACATTTCTAAGCGTAGCGCTAATTCTATTACTGCAAACTGTCTACAGATTCCGCTTCTATTTCTGCTGACAAATGTAAGGGTAGGTTAGAGCTATGGGGGATGTTGTCTCGTAGACCGGATATCACTACGGACAGTTCGAGGGTCGTAGCATTGTCGGAAGTTGTATCGCACTCGGTATTTGTAGACCAGATCGACTCTAGATATCCTCTACGACCTTCCGTAGAGGGTTGAATTTCCACGATTTTGATTGATTTGAACTTATGATTCACTACTAGAGCTAAACAATAACTTCATCTCAATTTAAAAATAATATTAATTCAAGTAACAAAACGCATTGAAATACATATGCAAAATAAGTTTTTTTAATAAAAATATAATAACAAAAAATCTTTTTTTAACAAAATAATTATTGATTATTTCTTACATTTTTTTTAAAATATTAAATGCTATTATGACATTGACAATTGTACAAACCGCTTGGGAAAAGATCTTCGATGTTTTGTTGGAGCTTTATCCAAGATTGAAAGAGACATCCTTGTTTTACGAACAATGTTGTGTTGAGGAATCCAGTAATGACTTACCTGAAAATAAAATAAAGACGTATATTAGTGAAAACAATTTTAAATAAATTTAAAAGGGTTAAAAGTGCCTTCATCTAGATAATATTTTAATTCGGAATTCAAAGAGATACTAATTTTCTTCAAATTTGAAAAACAAAGAAGTATCCTAGACTTGAAGATTGATTTAATGCTGACTCTCATGCTGTTAGAACTTGGTTCAATTTCCCCCTGGTTTCAAGTAAAGGCGGCAGGAGTTGCAGAGTTGATGTTCATGTGAGGTTTAGTTTACTTTATATGAACACATGCAGCATGTCCAAGCACGAACTTGCATGTGCCGCGCCGAGCGTAGATGGCTCCTCGCGAAATACCCGTCAGACACATTAGCTTCAGTAACATCGAAATACTGGGGAGGGGGGGGGGGGGGGGGTTCCTTAGAGTCATGTAATATCCTCTGTTCTGGAGGACTTTCTTTTCTTTGACACGAATAGAGTTACACTAGCTGATTAACTTCATCGGGAAGGCCTTCAGCCACTTGAAAAAAAAAAATGTAATGTTGTTCACCGAGTGAAGCAACTCCGCATGAGTTGTATGAACTGGGTGGGAGTTGGTAGGAGAGTGCCTTCTTGTAAGCATGCATTAAATATGAGGCTAAATGTCAATTTATCTTTGCAACTAAGATTATAGAAGAAAAAATGCTGAATTATTGAAACAAACATTTTACTTTATTGTATTGTAACAAAAAATTAACTGCGACTTTGAATTTGCAACTTCGATTATAGATAACAACAATATCTGTTAACTCACGGTTCGTATAAATATTGATCTATTTAATTTATTTTAATAATATTACAAATTTGACTTCATAAAATCCGAAGTACAACATTTTTTTTAATGTAAGGGAATTTTGATTTTATCTCTTCTACATACGTTTCCCGGAACATCAGTTAATCTCCAGCTCTCTAAATCCCTAGAGATCTGCCAAGATGCCTAATAAACTAATTCTGCTTCCTGGAATTCTAATTGGAATTTGCACGGCTCATCCATACAGTCGTAGCGTTTACTCCGTATAATTAATTGGCCAAGGTTCTGGCTAATTGCGCGGACCGTAGGAACTGTTCCCGAGTGTAAAACTGTACGCTCCAGCACAACTGTGGCATTGGCAGAAAAAATGTATTAAAGACAAACAGCGCTTCTATTGATGGATATAGTTTAAGTAGACGCTTGATAAAACGCTTAGATTGAGTATAAGCGTAAAGCTTGTGTTCCTAAGTATGAAACTGTAAGATCTAGCACAACCTTAGCAATAGCAGAAAAAATGTATTAAACATAAAACAGCGCTTCTAGTGAGGGATTAAGTTTAAGAGGATATTTGGTAAAACGCTACGTTTGAGTGTAAGCGTAGAGCTTAATACTTGGGTAACTTTTCGCTAATTGGGTATAGTGTGGAGTAGTCCTACGACGCACTTCCAACGTTCTTCACTGATATCGTATTTATTTAAGGATTATTATGCTGTCCTAATTATGTACTATTTATCTGTTACTATGTCTTTATCCCGCCTCAATACCGTTAAGGGCGGTAAATACCTCTACATATGCGTGTTCACTTTGTCACACTGTAATAATCTATAATCTTAGTTGCAAAGATATATTGACAATCAAAACTCATATCAAATGCATGCTCACAAACAGGCACGTGTAAGTTAGCGCTTACAAATGCTAAAATGTACTTACAAATTAAAACCAAACCTCAAATAAACATAGCCCCTGCAACTTTTGTCGACCTTTCTGAAACAAGTGTGATATTGACAAAGTGAACCATTTTTTAAAATATGTGTGGTCAGCCTCATGCCAACCTATCAGTCAAGGAATACCTATACCTTTAAATAAATGAATAAATATTGTACGATGTTTGTGATCATTTGGTGAACACTGTTTTGGTGTCGATCGCTCTTCAAAAGTGCTCTGCAAGCAAAGCGAACGAAAATCTTAGTGAAACTTTTTTTTTTATTCTCTTCCAGGAATCAAACCCGCGGCGTTCTTAGTACAAACCTTGAGCGTTAACCCATAAATATTTTTTTCGGAAATACAATGAATAAATGGTACAAAAGAGAACAAATATATCTTCAGAATTTCCAATCAATAAACTCGCATTTAAAACAAAAAATGAGATTGCCGCCTTATGTTCTATAGACACATATTAGATTCAAAGCATAATAACGTAATTCTCTAATAGTCCTTTGTAAAATGTTTAATCAGAATTTACAAAAAAAAATGCAATCACTATGTAAACACATTATTTGGTTGTTTATTTTGCAAACAGAAAGTACAACAGAAAGTAAAGGAGTTACAAGTAAATGTAAAGGTGTTAACAAAACCTTGACATTTAAACAATTAAATTTAAAAAAAAATCTTGAAAACTAATACTGTTTTATATTCAAGGTGACTTTGAAATCTGTTACAAAAATATGCCAACAGAAATGTCATAAAGTATGTAAAAGCATATAAAAAAACAACGACGTGTATATTTTTTTAATATTCCACTTTTACAGCACATGGCCCGGCTTACAAAAACATGCTTTGCTTTTACGTAGGCAAAAAAATGTATAAAATATTTAGCAACCTCAAAACATCAAGCGCAAAAGAAAAAACCTACTTATCATAGAAACTCCTCTTATTTTTCTATGTAATATCCTTACATAAATAATGAGGGAAAGCACGGAGCTTTTGGGTTCTACGGTATGGCGTAGGCATTTTGTAGACAGCTACGACCCACTATTATTGCTGCGATTTTTTTGGTTTCAGATATTATATTTGCTTTTCATTATATATTCATGCTTTTGAATGTTATATTATTAAATGATATTTTTTAATCAATGCATATTAAAAGAATATACAACTTTTATGACTCTATAATCTTTAATCTAATATAATAATTACAGTTTTCTAATATTGTCTCAAAAAGTGATCTTTGGTAAACACAAACTGGATCAGTTTTTTTCAACGTTGATCAACGTTGAATTTTAAGCAGAAATTTAGCCAATCAATAGCTAAATGGTTGACTGCCCGTTTTGAAGCTAAATGGTTGAATTTCAAATCCATTTGTGTCAGAAAAGACGTAATTTTGATTTTCCTCGAGACCAGATCTGAAAACTGTCAAGGTATAGGTACTCAGTTTACATGAAACTATATTAGACGAAAACCTCCATACTGTTGGGAACAAAAAGACATACAATTTCAATTCAATGGTTATGTAAGGTATCCTTAACTCCAATAAAATGATAAATTTCAAGAGGTTTTTAAAAAATGTGTGGAAACACAAATGTGTGGATTATTTAACATACAAGTGCCTTAGTAATGGCATTTATACTTGTTCTTGTATCCATCAGCCATTCCACTAGGAGTGGCCAGTACTTCTCCATTTTGTTCTGTGTTTGTACATTTCTGTTATCTCTTCGACATCCCTTCACACATGCTCTAATTTTTTCTAACTCTTCAGTTTCCAGTCATTTGCCATCTCGCTTATTTGAACAATCAATTCTTTTCTCGGTCATAAACACATCACATGTCATAAACTTCATAAGCGGTCGCATCGCAAAAACGGCGCTTTGTTGATATTTAATTCATAATTCACCGGTCCGTAGTCTAGTGATAACGCTTCGGACTGGTAAATGGAAGTTTGTGGGCTCGAATCTCGGGGGAGCACAAAATATAATACCATTTATATTTTCAAATATCAGTCACCAAAGATCCATCCAACCTTACAGCAATTATGTCTTGCTTGAGAATTGGCTCTTTCTACAGCGACGAGCGACGTGTGATTCACAGAAAAACAGCGCTCACCAAATAAATGATCGTAATACTACTCGTATTATTACCATGAGCAAGGGCCATCAGCAGCCATACAGCAACTGGGTCTTACTTGAGAATTGGCCTTTTCTATAACGACGGTAGTGCTAACAGTGGGTTCTTGATGTGTGATTCGCACAAAAACAGCGCTTACCAAATGAATTATCCTAATATTATTTATTATTATTATTACCATGAGCAAGAGGAACGCGTATGACTATTGACTAGTCTTAGCGTATTACAAATAAACCAATGTATTCGACTATGTAATGCAATTTTCATCCACTCATTTATCTCCTAATTTCCCCATCTTAATTATCGGTATGTTCACGTTGACCCTGGCTTAGTCCTTCAGGTGAGGTAAACCAGGGACCGTGTATAATCTCGGTCCTTTTAGGGCCCTCCATCCGGCCTCGCTAAGTCCCCGTCAGGCCTACAAATGATGGACTTAAGCCCACCTGCCCGCAATATCACCGTTTTATTTACCCCGTACTTTGTCTCAGAGAGTGTCTCATTATTTTGATGATAAATTTATACACTTACACTATTAATCTTATCCCACAATAATATTTTTTTACGAATCTATAGGTTCATGCCTGCGTGTTTTTGTGATTGTGTGCCTAGGCGTGTTTACTTGCTATGTAAGTATGTGTGTAGACGTGAGTGTTTGACACTTTGATCTATTGGGACAAAAAAAATATCCATTCTAGAGGCGTCTCGTTGGGTCGAACATTATGAAATTTTGAAATAAAATTTACTTATCAAAATAAACAGTTCAGATGTACAAGCCTTAGCCTCCAACATTGCCGATCAATCCGCTGGATTTAAGATTTTTCTATTCTTTCATGACCGGTCCGTGGTCTAGTGGTAACGCTTTGGACTCGTAAATGGAATGTCGTCGGCTTGAATCCCGGCGGAGCATACAAAATATTCCATTTATAATTTCAAATATGCTCTTCGCTAGGTTGAAAAATTCATTTACCTTTACCAAAGACCGGTCACCAAAGGTCCATCAAGGCTTTCAGTAATTGGGTCTTGCTTGAGAATTGGCGCTTTCTATAGCGACAACCAAGCTCACAGAGAGCTTTTCAGGTGTGATACATACAAAAACAGGGCTCACCAAATAAATCATCCTAATATTATTTTTATTATCCCTCTCTCATTTCATCCAGTCATAATCTTTTTCATACAATCTCACTTTTACTTGGACTCTGGATATCGGGAAATAGCTCTCTCATAAGCGTATTTTTTTCAATTAAAATATTTGTCAAATACATCCTTTCTTACTTTATTATAACATTCAACGTCAGTTTAAATAAAGACTTTAACACAAAAGGCTTGTGCACTAAACGGAGTTGCATAAAAGTATCATTATTTTATAGGTTACAGCCCTTTTTTGCAAGGCACAGTTACTTTATATACAAAAAAAAACATCAAAATACTAGCACATTTATTTTCATTTGCATGTGATGAAACAACAACGCAAAGGAAAAGCGTGACGTCACGTATTCTTTGATATTGAATTTTTCACGGTTACATAAACTACCCCAACATATCATTACTACCGTTGAAATTACAGGTTCATCGCGGCCATTTTTCAGCGCATAACTACCCAGCAAAATTCACAAACAAAACCCACCTCTATTTAACTGCACACTAAAAAAATCCCCCACACATTTCACAATACTATTTCCCTGTTATCTCAACACTAAACTTTCTCTGAATAGTACATGAAACATGTAATTCACAGACAGAAATTTATCATTTTTATCTTCTAACTAATATTATTTTTACATGGATTTTCTTGTGTTTAAGTTTTGATTAAATTTTCCCTGAATAAGATACAATGGCGTGATTGCCAGTGATACGCCCTAACGTTTGATAGTATCAGCGTAATTGTTTTTATCCACATTTGTACTGGAAAATGGGCGTACTCGGTTCACGATGAGTATGACTTTTAAATGGTGTAGAATTTCATGAACCCAAAGATATTGCAAGCTATTTTTTGTTTTCGGAATTTAAGCTTAGTCGATATAATGTTCAGTTGGTATAATGCTTGCATCCCGTACAAGAGGGCTAGGGATCGATCTATACCAAAGTTGTCGCGAATAATGTTTCCCGATTCGGTGTTTATGCTAAGCAGAAAATCAAAATTCCAACGAGTGTAATCAGCCTTTACACGGAATAAGAACCAGCCTTTTTGAGAGCTGAGAAACCCCCACTTCAATTGAACATAATATTACCTATGCAACTGCTTATTTTTGTTCCTTGACTAATAATGAAGGTTCATATGACGCTGGCTGTCATGCTCTAAAAATTTGGATCACTTTTGCCAATGCCAACCCGGTTTCAGCAAAAATAATTGCAAGGTTTATGTTCATTTGAGGTTTTTTTCTGGTAGGTACACATACAGCATTTGTAAGCGCGAACTTTCACGTGTTTCAATGTGGACGTGATTTCAATTATATTACCACATTGACCCCAAAGGGATTGCATGTGATGGGTTGAACCTATTTATTTTCACAAGTAAGGGAGTCGACCATTTCTTAACATTCTGTAAAGAACGTTTCTTTGTTTTATGGTAAAAAATACAAATTTTCCAAAAAAAAACTCTTGACGTAAACGTTAATTAATTTAAAAGAAAAGGTTAACTCACCCTTGATGGTCGATTAGCCCTTTACTCGCAACAGAGGGGCTGAGCGAACGCCTGTTTTATTTCATTTAAACCAAACCTCGTAAATCAAGATGTGCGTTATGCGAGTGTACGGTGAATGTAGGTATTTTTAAAAAATCTACATAATCTATCATTTGTAGACAGTAGAAGTAAGTTATAAGCTTCAACATCACCTAGTAAAATACTTTTTAAAACGTGAAACTGTAAAGTTATCTTTGAAAATCTTACACTTTCACACTGTCACTTTCATAGTCAGCGTTGGATGATTTGTTTTCAATCATTTTGTCCGGTCGGTAGCGCTTGCATTCCGTACCAAGAGCTCAGTTTGTAATCCCAGCGAGGGTGTCAGTAATGATTTCCCGTGTCGGTGTTTACCTCAAACCCAAAAATAAACTTATATAGCTGCATATGCAGAAACATTGAAACCATTTGTCTACAGACCAACACGGCGTTAAAAATTGATACTAGCACCGTTATCTTTTAATGCGTCACTTTTGATGTCACAATTTTATGTCAGCTGAATTGCTTAACTTTCAGATGTGTTTTGTTGAAGATAAACAAAATAAAACACATTTATTTCAGAAATTTGAAGGCCACAAAGTGATAGAAAAAACAAGGCCCTTCTTTAGCTGTCATCTAAGTTTACTAATATCCGTGTAGCACCGTAAACGTGTTTAAAAAAGTATAATTAAAAAAATTAAACAAACTGTTACGTTTTTCCTGGGTTCTTTTAATTAAAACACAAGTTTAACACAAGTTAGCCATACAGTTTATTTACACAGACTTTCTTACAATAGATTTATTTTAACAGACTTATTCTAACAGATTTATTTTAACACACTTATTTATTTCGCACAGATTACATTTATTTTACACCATATTGGTCGCCCTAGTAACTAGATATTCCACTGTGTGAGTGCTTCGAAAGACTGACTCCCTTCAGCCGAATGTCGCCCTTCTTATAGCGGAACCTAGGGGCCATTCTAGCCTGCCCTAGAAAGTTCCACTGCCACAGTTGTATAGACGATTCTGGACATATTTATTTCATGAAGAGTCCATTTCCTACCTACATACACACCTTACAATTACAATCGTCTGGGCTAGAACATTCTCTCAAAACACACGTACACCAATAAGCATCTACCAGTGTATTTCGTTACAAAACAAAGAAACTGTCGCATCACAAAAAATAATTCCTTCCTTCTAATCATCCAATTAAAAAAAATACATCTTCAAAGGTAGCAATAACATTTGAAATTGGAAAAATATTCATGAAAAAAAAAAATTAAAGTGAAAGAAAAACGAATTAACGAGAATGTTCGGAATTCCGATATCAAAAAAAAAATGAAAGAAAGAATGGAAAAGAGATTCTCGGAAAAAGAATAAAATGATTATTCGCTAATGATAAATTCATTTGTAGACGCTTTCTTGAATATATTATGAGGCCCCGGTGGTAGTAGAAAGCTGGGGCACTTATTTTTATCACCCAATTGAAAAAGAAAACACTTGTATGTAATTCAGCCGTTATCTATAATATGCTACGTCTTGTGTAATGCCGGGTTTAAGCTCTGCATCAAATGAATACGGCGAAGAGTATTTTTTTTTAAATGAAATAAATTTGTGAACGAGAAGTTCCCCAATAAATCTCCACCTAAAATGTAAAACGTATTTGCCAATGTCACCCCTGTTTCAGGAAATGTGTATCATATCTATCAGAGGACAAACATGTTACACTCCTGTGCCGTTTGCCAAAACTCCTCCACACTATGGATACCAGCTCACTCCCTTGTACATATTTCCCAGCCAGGACATCTCGCCCCTTAGTGCTTGTTTTTTTGTTTTATCTTCATCAGAGGTAATTTCTCTTGAGCAATGTTTGTATGTGTACTGGACCAATGTGTCTAATGAAAACTGAAAATTTATTTTCAAAATATTTTGAACATATCTCAAATTATCTTGTTTCACTTTTTTTCTTAGCTTAGATTGTGTAGAATGTGATCCTTAAGACAAATTTATTTTATCATAATCTTTGAATCAGATGGTAGATAAGCCAAACAAGCACTTAAGGACGAATAGTCGATAGCTTACAACCATTGTTATAGTTATCTAACATTGTAGTTCAAATTTCCAATAAAAAAAATAGACCTGTTTAAAAATGGGCCCTCACAAAAGGATCCTTTCAAATCCCGCACTATGTTCACTACACCCCGCATCTTCCACATAGAACGGTAAATGGCTCCTTTACGTTCTACTCCCCCAAGGGAGATTATCGTCTTACGTCACTTCCCCTTCTTTTTTGGCTACGCTCATGGCCAGAGGCAGGGAGGCGAGATGGCGGAGGCCTGTGCTCACCATGGTAAAAGTGAATTTTTATTCGACGGCCTATTTTTCTGGCTACGCTTATGCCCAAAAGAAAGGGAGGAAGTATTAGTAGAGCTTAGATAATCCGAGCTACTGTGGACCGAGCCTGAATCATATTATCAATAGCTCGAATTTTACGGACTTCAATACATGCTGTAAAATAAAAATAAACCTTTTTATGCATTTTTGTTATTTTAAGGTACGCAGTAAAGTATAATTTACGCAATATATTTGCAGTTTCATATTTGAAAACGTATGTATGACAAGCAAAATAAAAACATGAATGATTTACCTATTTAGTGAGTGTTGTTTTAGTGTAAAGCACACCTCAAGTATTCTCTGTAAGCTTGGTCATTGATATAAAAAGCAGCAATGACACAAACAACCGGTCCGTAGTCCAGGTGGTAACACTTCGGACTCGTAACTGGAAGGTCGTGCGTTCGAATCCCGGCGGAGCACAAAAAAATTACCATTTATATTTTCAAATTTGCTCTTCGCTGGGTTGAAAAATTCATAAACCTTTACCAAAGATCGGTCATCAAAAGGTCCATCCAGCCTTACAACAACTGGGTCTTGCTTGAGAATTGGCGCTTTCTACAGCGACGACCAAGCTTGCAGAGGGCTCTTGAGGTGTGATACACACAAAAACAGCGCTCACCAAATAAATCAGTCTAATTTTTTTTTTTTTTTAAACAAGACCCTTTACAGCTGGTTGAACTTTTTATTACCGGTCTGGGGTATGAATTTTGATATGATATTTTCGTGTGCCTTGCTGGAAATCGAACTCAGACCCTTGCGATTATAAGTTCGTCACGTTATTAGCCTCTAGACTACGCACCGTTTAAACTACGGAAAAAAACGTTTCACGTTATCAAGCCATTACTGATTGCCATATTAAGTAAAATCAGTTTTAAATGCACGCAAAGCTTTGGACTGAGAATTTTTCTTAAAAATTATTGTAAATCTGCATAAGAAGCGGTGATAGGAACAGTGAATTATGAGCTGAGTTAATAACAGCTTTGGTTACAGCGAGCTCGGATAATCGAGGTTCTAATTTACTTGGTGGTAAAAGTGAATTTTTATTCCCCGGCCTATTTCCGCTTAATGCGATCAAATTGAAACTTTGATGTTTTAAGATGAACAGGCAGTAGAGACGCAAATACACGACAGATGCCTTCATCGGCCGCACCTGATGTCTTTTACTCAGTATATACATATGGTTACAGAATGAGAACATTTTATTAAATTAATAATGGAAAAATACAACACAAAGCTATTCTTCACAAGTTGATTTATTTCCTCGAGCTCTCGATGATATCGCACCGTTGTCAAGAGGACAACTAATGATAATTTTGTGATAACATTGAAAGCGCTCGAGGAAATACAACATTTTGTGAAGAAAAACTTTGCGTTTTATTTTTACATTATTAATTTAAAATGAATCTTTACAATATCCACACAAAAATCTTTGCCCTTTTTTAACTTTATTAATGTTTAAATTTATCTATAATCTTTAATCTAAGTTGCAAAGATATGTTGACATTTAGTGCATGCCTACAAAAAAAATAATTATAGTACCCCCGAGGTGGCATTGGCCAAAGTGAACCATGTTTTTTTACAGCATAGGGGTTCAGCCTCACACCAAACTATTGGTCAACCGGTAAAGGCAGATTATTTTTAAGCTCTGCAAAGAGCATATTTGAAAAGTTAAATATTTTTTTCGTGCTCCACCGGGATTTGAACCTTCCAATCACGCATTGGAAGTGTAAACGACGTCTAGAGTATAGACTGGTAGATAATAATTGAATATAGAAAGATGCTTAGCTTCGATTAATAGCTCAGTGGTAGGGTGTTTGCATTCCATGCCGTGAGCTCGGGTTCGAATCCCACCGAGGATGTTAGAAATTTCCCGTGTTTATTTCAAAACCCAAAATAAAATACCGCAAGGTTTATTCAGCCTTCACAAGAAATGTGAACCAGCCTCCTTGGGAGATGGAAAACCCCCACTTTAACTAAGGTTGTTGGCGTATGGCTGGCCCCCTTACCTGTAAAAATAAATAGGTTCCACTCACTACATGCGAAACCGTTCGGGGATAACGAAATTACACTATATATGTAGCTGAGTTGCGTTTTGCGTTGCATATTCCTTTGAAACTCGTTTGCTACCTTTATAATACGAGTAGCTTCCACTTTTGCACTTAAAAAATGTTTTTAGAGATTGATAAAATCAACTTTCTCTTCAAATTTAAAAAAATAATAAAATCACCACCTCAAAGGTAAAACTGAATAAGTGCTGATTCACTGATTTGAGAAATCGTGGATAAAAACTTTTATTGGGTGTAACTTCTCATATAAAGTGAACTAATTATAAGGAAGTGCTAAAGACAAACTTCTAAGCTGCAGGATTTTCGCAATTTATTTGTATTTTCTCTCGTAGAAACTAGGCAAAATGTGCATTTATCTGAGAACCCCATGTAAGCTTCATTTATTACTTATTCTATATGCTCCATATTCCTACGGATAGAATCAGCGATTTATTTAATCAAGAAAATCAATAAGAGGTTTAATCTGAACCTTGTAGTAGATTTTTCATCTTGGCTCACATTTCTATGTGTACACTAATACCTATATAAGCTTGAAATCTCTCCTTCATTTTCCTCTTTTATTCAAAAGATTTTATCTGAGTCATGCGTGCTTCCAGTAACCACATATGGCTTGGGAAAAAAATGGCTCACTCAGTGAAGCGTCATCAGACTGAGGACGTGTAAAGAGCAATTAAAAGAAGGATGATGGGAATCAGGTTCAGAGACAGGGTTCCAAACCAGGAGATCCGTAGACGTACTGGTGTCACTGATGATACAGCGAGTGGCCTGCTTAAAGCGGCGTTGGGCAGGTGGCAGTGGCGAAAAATATCGTCCAGTGGTGGCCCACGATATCCAAGCGGAGAGTGGGGAGACCCCAACTGAGGTGGCTGGACGACGTCAAGGGCACTGCAGGCAGATGATGGCCGAACACAGCAGTCGATTGACAAACATGGAAAATATTGGACGAGGCCTACGTCTAGGAGTGGACTGATAGAGAATGAGGAGGAAGAAGAAGAAAATTCTATTTTCTGCCTTTTACAGACAGATTTGTCAAACTTTTATCCCCTAGCTTAAAAAATAAAAGCATAATATAAATAAAATATCGAGCGGATTTACTGAGGGAAAAAAAAAACATCAAAGGCAGCTATAAAAGAGGAAGTAAAAAAGGTCAACTAAGCTAATCGAGTCCCGCACAAATACAGTATGGGTAAGATGTGTGTATAAAAGAAGTTCTACGAATGTATACTGAAGTCGTATCATCATCATCAGTATCACTGGGCTCTTGGATCAACTGCTGCCAACGCTGTCTCTCCAAAATCTTTTTGCTACAGTCGCATACTCCTACTTTACGACAGTCTGCCAACACTCTATGCAATTATTTTCCTCGGAGTCTTCCCACTGCCAGCTCCTACGATTCGGATTCATATCGAAGAATACGTACAGCTCAGTCATTAGTCAAGTGGTCAACAGTAAGGACTGTAATCGCTAAGTCGTGGGCTCGTTTTTATACTGAACACATCAAAATTTTCATTTAATTCACTGCTTCATACGCCTGCACTAAACACAATCAACAAAGATCCATCCAGGCTTATTTTGACTGATGGTGTAATTGCGCTCTACAAAGGTTACTATAGCAACGACCAAACACAAAAGCAAAATTGACAAAATTAATCATCCTAATTTACAATTATCATAGCTACACTGTTCAAAAAAAAATCGGAGGATGAAAATCATGCAGCGAGGTTGTCTTCTAAAGACGTTAGCTACGTCGCTAACGAAACGACGAGAATAATGTAAGTTCTCTTATAACGGTTCGTCTAATATCCGATTTTTTTTTTTAACTGTGTAGTTAGTATAATTGTAGATATGTCATAAGACCGTAATTTCAACTAAAACCTAATAACCATCCTAATTTTTATCTACTTGTATTTCTAAAATATAAAGAGAGCTTTGATCATGTTTTATCTGTGAAAATGTTGCTTAGTCAACATCACTACCATTTTGACTCGATTTTTTTCCTATTAAAGTTTTTTAAATATCCGTATTTTAAATTTAGAAAAATTACGAATATATTTTTTTTAATCACGTACAAATTGTGTATGTTTGTGTATTTTAATACGAGGGAAAAGAAAACGCCTGTCGTGCGTGGCGCCAATAAATTCATTTCAAAGGCTCAGAATTTATAGAGAACAGGGAAAATCACCGTGAACGATCTGTAAGAACAATACTATACAATTTATTTATTTTATGTACTTATGTGTTTTCAAATCATTGAAAAGAACCAGCTTTAATCTGTTTGCGAAAATTCATTGTTTTAAGAACAAGAAAGATTTACATATTTTTACAAAATGGAAAAAACAAAAGTGTTTTGTTTTAAAACCTGTAGCCACATAATGAAAAAAGATTTTTTTTGTGACAATTGTAGAACTGCAAACTTCAGTTCTAGGATTTTTTTAAATCTATGTATAATTTAAAATCTTAGTAGCTAAGATCTATTGACATTTAAGGTTCATTTTTAGTGTATGCCCACAAACAGGCACATGCAAGTTCGCATTTACGCATGCAAAATAAACCAAAACTCATATGAACATAATATATTTTGAAAATCCTGCCGCCTTTTTACAATATGAGAGATCAGTCTCATACCAACCTATTAGTCAAGGATACAAAGAAGGGTGCGAATTTAGTTACCTAAAATGTACAATAAATCTTGTAATTAAAAAATAGAGTCAAAGGTTATAATTAGGCTAATAATTAATGTGCAAATGTTAACTGTTTTTTTATGACACAAAATTGGGGTCCCATAAACATCAACAACAATGATCTTTAAATCAACAACACCAAAACTTGAAAAAGGAACTCTATAAAATTTGACAAAAAATCTGGACAAAAAAGGTACATAAATATTCCAGGGCTGCGTACATCACGGATGTCTAACTCGCCCCCGCAAGCGTTTGATTTATCATCCCCTTGGCTTGGGGTAGCCCTGAAATCCAAGGATACAACTTTACGCACAAATTCTACAATTGCCTTTCCAAAAAAAGTATGAAAACGAAAGCTACGCCTCCAGTGTGAGTTAAAGTTTTAGTACAATTTTTGTGAAACGCCATTTGAGCTTATAAATGTGTACTGTGTAATATTACGGAGTAGAAGTTCTCAGTAGTCTTAAGATAGATACTCGACGAGGCCGTGCGGGGTAAATTTGACCCAGGGGACAAGTGATCATATTATGAAGATGGGAAATTTTCGGAAGTATTTACTAAGAAGGGGTGGACTCTATTTTTACGGGAAGATGTTTTGTCAAGTGAGAGAATTTGTTGAAGTAATTGTGTGGCTGTTAAATGAGAAAAAATACATGTGAAATAGTGTACACGATATCAATTTAAGTCTATAATCTAAGTTGCAAAGAGATGATATATTGACATTTAAAACTCATATTAAATACATGTCCACAAACTGCCACGTATAAGTTTGCGCTTACAAAATATGCTACATGTGTACTTACAAATTAAAATCCAGATTTAAAATGAACATAAACCCTGCAACTTTATCCGACCTTCCCTAAAAGAGGAGTGACAATTTCAAAGTGAACTATTTTGTATATTTTGGCTGGTCAGCCTCATACTAACCTATAATTCAACGTTATGAGACAAAGATTAGCATTATTTGTAAGTTATTGGTAAATACGTCGAAATGCTACATTTTAGTCTAAAAATATCAGTGAAACTTTAATTACAAAAACGTGTGAAAAATAGATTTAAACATTTTCTGTGTTCAATTAATCCTTTCTCCGAGGCCGAATATTATCATTTAATAACTGGTTTTGTCCGCAAAAAATTATGTCAAAAAATATCTCTACGATAATTTTAGGAACAAATAAAACAATTTTAACTAACTTTTTTATTTACCTATAAAAAAATAAAGTTGAATGAAATCGAAAAAAAAATGTGACTTCAAAAAATTGAAACATATTATGCATAAATGAGCATGAAAAATATATTTTAAGCCATTCGGACAGATTAACTAATCCACTTTAAAAAGGGCATCTTAAGAAAAAAGTAACTAAATTACGTGAAAACTTCTCCATCGCTATTAAACTGATACAAACTTGCAGGGAGCATTCTTCATCTACCCCCAACTCCAGTATTTAGTTCCTACTCTTACAAATAACCTTCTGTAGCTGTAGTTCCTAAACTTTTTTCGACTTCGCACCACTGTGATTGTTTTTATTTATTTACATTGAATTTTACAGATTCACTGAATGGATTTTACAGTTTTTGTAGTTGTTGTAATTTAATTAAAATATTTTTAAAGATGTAAAAAAGTATATGTAATAAATATATGCACAATATCATATCGTTTTACGGTCGTTTGGCATATTTACAATAATAATAACTACACAGTTAAAGTTTATTAATCGGATGTTAGACGAACCGTTATAAGAGAAGTTAACGTTATCAAGTTAAATAAGAGAACGTTATAGATATTATCGTTTGCCGTATCTCATCAGATCCTTTCTATAACAATTTTTTTTATATAATTATTATTTTAGTTACTTACATCTATTAGAGACCTTATTGATTACAAAACATCCTTCTAATCTAATTTTATCTAAGCTAGATATGTTACATTGGAGATTCACATTACATGCATTTTGACAACCACACACGTACAAGTTCGCGCTTGCACATGCCGCATGTGAACCTACAACACAAAAACCAAATCTCAAATGGGCATACACCCTGCAACTCTTGCCGTCCTCCCCTGAGACAGGGGGGACATTGGCAAAGTGAACCATCTTAATACTTACAAAAATCAAAACAAGAAATAATTTATAGGTCTGTAATTTTTAAAAATATTTTAATTTTTATTGTTCGTTTTTAGCTCAAAAGAATGATGGCATGGCTATGAGGGCACGAAGCACCAGACTCCAATTAGACAAAAATACAAATTACATGTGATTTCTCCCAAAAGTAAAAAAAATGTTACATATATCTACATATGTACGTAAATCATCTGTTATACATAATCTTTCCTGTTCAAATTCCATCATATTATTACCTATTTCCGAGAAATATTTAACCAAGGTCCTTACCAGAATTCAGGAATCAAATTTAATATGTCAATCAAATATTGATTGGAGGTTGGTGCAACAGGCCCTTAGTGTTAGAGTTTTTGTAAGTTTATATTCTAAAAATGAATACTCATTCTGTAAAGGCTCGATGATGAGAAAATTCAAGAGAAAACTTTAAGAGGTGTACTTTTGTCGTGGGCCTCTTTCAAGGCCATCACGGTCCACCAGTTGGGAAGCCTTGCTCTGTAGTCCTCCTTCCCCCCGTCTACTCCTCGGCTGCAATAAGATGGACACAGTGCGATAATTCCGCGCGCCAAATTTGGATTTATGCCGCCACTTTTGTTGGCTTATTGTGCAACTTTTTGCAGCGTGCTCGCGACTTGTTTACGACAGCATCCCACTTCTGCAGGAGCCCGCCCCCGCACTATCTGCCGGCGGCACACTAAATACTTGCACTGACTTTTGCACTATCTCAAAAGCAGCGTCCAACGGAGTATTATTGTAACAAATATGCAAGAAAAAGGTTATAAATCTGGATGAAATGCAAGAAGTATATTGTAAGGACCGAAAAAATGGCAGTTGATCTGTAATGCTGGCGGATAAGGCTAAGGCTTTCAAAATTTTAATTCTCATTTTTTATAGATATTTTGTATTTTTTTTTACTTAGGGATTTTTTGTTTTATATAATAAACTGTTATTAATTGTTTGCATTCCTTGACTTATTGGTTGGTATGAGGCTAACCACCTATTCTGTAAAAAAATAGTTCACTTTGCCAATATCACCCCTATTTCAGGAAAAGTCTGCAAAAGTTGCAGGGCTTATGTTCATTTAAGGCTTGGATTTTTTTTTTTAAGCACACATGTAGCGTTTATAAATGTGAACTTATACGTGTCTGTTTGTGGGCATGCATTTAATATAAACTTTACATATTAATCTAAATTTGCAACTTTTGTTCAGATTATTATTATTATGGGTCGTTGTCTATTAGTCAGAACATCTGACGAATAATGATAACGTACTTGGCGCAATCTGTGAAAATCAAGATTTAATGTTTTTATTTAATCTAAATAATGTAAGCAAAAAACGGTTTTTATTAAAAAACGCAGATTAAGTAAACCTTTGCTAAAACAGAGACAAAGCAGAGTGCATTAACTTTATTAATTCATCCGAATGGTAGTTTTGTTTCTCAACTTTTTTATCTTAAAAAAACTAGCATCCTTTCTTTATAAGCCTTCGTTTAAACTTCGCCTGTATTCACAGAGTTTGCCCAGCTTCCCTTCTGATATCTTTCATCCCCATCCACCCACCCTCTCTCTCTCACTCTCTCCCTCTCTCTCTCTCACTTAGATCTTCATTTTTAATACGTAAACTTTGCCAGAGTTTATATGGAAGTCTTTAACATTTATACGTCTCTTTTCATGCCACCCTGTGTACTCGTATACAGTTGATAAGGTACTTTGACTTTTGGCGATAATGAAAATACCCACGTAAGTAGAATTTATTCCTCGTTTTACTGTTTGTTTTTTATCTGAATACTTACGAAAATGTTATAATGTTGAAAAACGAATGCAATGTTGGTTGTTAAGGATTTTCATTTTTATTTATAAGATAATGCTTTACTAAATTTTAATATAATTTGAAATTCCAATTGCAAATTTTAAACTGCTATCATAAAGTCAGTTTTTACTTCGATTCCTCTGTTATTTAAGATTGCGCTTACACATACCGCACATATCCGAAATTAAATCATTAATCATAAATTAATATTATAAGCCCTGCAACTTCTGCCACCGTTCCCTGAAACAGGGGTTAAATCGGCAAAGTGAACAATTTTTCACAGTATTGATGCTCAGCGTCATATCAACATATAAATAAAGGAACTGATTTCATATATTTGATGTGAAAAAAATGCTTTTCAGATATATTTTTTTAATCCGGTTTTATTCAAAACCAACATCAATCGCCACTTCCTTGCAGTGCCTCAAGACAGAAGCAACAACTCAAGCAACAACTCAAGCAACACCTCTGCGGGACCCTTCCAGGCTGACATAGACCCCCAAGACTTTCAAGAATTGGGGAGACTCCCGTACAGGATTCCTAAAAAAAATGTAGTCTATTCAACTAATACATTGATTGTTTTCTTGAAAATGGTGCGTGTACACTGTACACCCCAAAAGCGCTCGAGATTTTAACTCAACTCGTGAAGAAAAAAATGTTTTTAAAACGAATCTTTACAATGTAAATACACAAACCCTAACAGAATTCACAAAACATTTGATCCATTATAGATCATCGATTTTTTGTACGGAAAATTTACTTTAGACTGCGAACGAGCCATGACTTTGCTGTTTGAGAATTACGCAACGCAACTACACAACTAAGCCACACATAAAGTCTTACTTCTTGCCTGCGTTATCCTCGAAAGGGTTTTAGCTAGACCCAGTCGGTGTAAGGCTTGATGGACCTATTGTGACCGGTCATTGGTAAAGGTTTATGAATTTTTCTACTCAGCGAAGAGCATATTTGAAAAAATATATATGGTATATTTTTTGTGCTCCGCCGGGATTCGAACCCACGACCTTCCATTTACCACTCACCTACTTTCACTGGACTACGGACCGGTCAAGCCGTAAGAGTTATGCTTGAGCCTTATGCTTGTACCGCTTGTACCTTTATTAACCAAAGAGAAAAAAAAAACACTTAGTCAAACACATAAATATCCCCTTTAGATTCATTAACACAGGATGCTACTAATTCGGCGCGATTGTTTTTTCTCCGCACCCACCTGCTTTCCCAACAATGCTGGGAGGGTTGGTGCTTAGCAGTAAAAGGTAAGGGTTGGAAACCCTTTTATTTTATCTACATCTCTCCCTGGGGAATGGTAATTACGCCATGTTATACCCCTAATACTACAATAAGAGAAATCCACGTTTTTTTATTTTTTTTATTTATCATTATTTGAAAACGGCTGTTTCGGTCGTTTGCGGTCTTTTGTTTTGTGTGAAATATTTCGTTTGAAAATAAGGTTTCGCGGTAATTTGTATTTAAATAATCCTTGCTTGTAAAATAAAACATTGAAAGGATTTTAATGTGTGGAATGAAATTCAATTGCTGATTGAATTTTTATAACTTGAATTAATGTTTTTTGTAAAAATAAAACAAATAAATAAAAATCATCGGTGTTTTTTTATTTGAAGATTAAAAACTCCAGTTACGTTACACATATCATTTCAAAAAAGGCTATTTTTCAAAATAATTTTTGTGTAATTATAACAAAAGTAAATAAATACGGCGCCCGCATTCACATACGAGTATTTACCAGGTGTGACTTTTTCTCTGCCAAATATTTACTTAGGGCAAAAAAAACACGAAATGACCGACAACCCCATCTAGATCTCTGTTTGAAAAAATAACAAAAAATGACTAAATATACGTAAATATCCTGTACAGGTGGTCATTTAGCTGTGGCTGCCATAAGTTAAATCGAATTTGGTTTGTTTACATGGATGTTTGCTTTTGACTGTTAATTACATTTTAGAAAATCTTAACCTGCACTTTCAAATGTAATTTGTATCAGAAAAAAAAACGATTCGAATTGTTGGGAATGTGGATAATGTGGGTATGCGTATCTACTCTTGAATGTGATTAATATAAAATCATATACGTACTTTTGATTGTGATTTATTTTTACGTATAATCATACTCTTGAACGTGATTTCTTTTTACATTAAAATAAAATCTCGAATACGATTTATTTTTACATATTATCATACTCTTGCATGTGATATATTTGTACATCAAATCATACTCTCGAAAGTGATTTCTTTTGACATATAAACATACTCTCGATTGTTGATTTCTTTTAACATGAAATCATACTCTCAAATGTGATTTTGTTTACATAAAATCATACTCTCGAATGTGTAATTTTTTCACATGAAAGCGCGCACTTACCCTGCATCATTACACATTCGCCATGGTCAATTATGAATGTGGCTGTAATGTGGAGCGACACATTCAGGTCACGTGAACTGGGTAATTTATTATACTTTAGAGTGCCCGCCTGTGTTACACTGGTGGATAATTCTATTCACACTAATAATAGCGACAACATTGCAAAGAATAATATACAATAAAAAAATACATTGTAAACATTCGTAAGTGATCATAGAATTCATTTTGTATCTTAAGTCACCAACGCAACTATGTAAACTAAGCTACACATATGTGTCACATTTTATAGTGAAAACGTTGCATGTGGCAATTGGGACCTATTTTTTTTTAAAGGTAAGGGGGCTGGCCATACACCAACCACATCAATTGAAGTGAAGGTATATAAAAAGACTAAATATTTATTATATTTGCTTTACACTTTTTTACTTAATTCATTTGATTTCAGTTCTTTAATAATTTGGCATTTTATATTTTTTTTAAATTGTACTTAAATTTATATTCATTAATTTTTTTATACATCTAAATACTTATTTTACTAATTTTAAATGTCTTGTCTGCATGGAGCAAATATTTTGTGAATAACCCTCTTTGTGTCTAAGTTAAAACATGATGGAAGTCTCTCCTCACATTCTCGCAATAAAAATTGCATCAGCTCGTCACGTAATAATTAGTGAGAGAGGGTGATGGTGAACCTTAGGTACATGGCGCGCTGATTGCCATTAAAAATGTATGAACGATGAACGTTCAACCCCCCAACATGGGAGTGCGCTTGACAATGTGAGGTTTTTCGCTGCTGTTTGGTTCATACAAATTGAATAGACTTGTTCTCATACTATAATCCATAATCTAAGCTGTAAAGATGTATCCACATTTCAAATTCAAATTAAATGCATGCTCACAAAGAGACACGTGTAAGTTTGCGCTTACAAATGAAAATCAAAACCTAAAATAAACATAAGCCCTGCAACTTAAGCCGACTGTCCCTGAAACAGGGGTGTGGCATTGGCAAAGTGAAACATTTTTTACAGTATGAGTGGTCAGCCTCATACCAATGTATAAGTCAAGAAATAAAAATTGCACCATATTTGCAGCTTAGTTGCGTAGGTGCAAAATAAATTTTGTAGTTTTAATTTTTAAGTGAATCTAAATATAAGGAACTTAAGTAAAAAAAACAAAAATAACACATATTGTGCTTAATAATAATAATAATATAAGGATAATTTATTTGGTGGCCGCTGTTTTTGTGTGTATCACACCTCAAGAGCCCTTTGCGAGCTTGGTTGTCGCTGTAGAAAGCGCCAATTCTCAAGCAAGACCCAGTTGTTGTAATGTTGAATGGACCTTTCAGTGACCGGTCGTTGGTAAAAGTTTATGAAATTTTCAACCTAGGGAAGAGCACATTTGGAAATATAAATGGTATATTTTTGTGTTCCGCCGGGATTCGAATCCACAACCTCCCATTTAAGAGTCCGAAGTGTTGCCACTGGACTACGGGCCGCTCCAAGAATTAATTAAGTATGGTACGTGTACTGGAGTTACAAGAGGAATATATACAATAATTTGTATAGAAGTTCTCATAATAAATTGATGGAATAAAAAACCTTCCATTACAAAAATGAATCTTTTGTTGAGCACGACCTTACTTCATACAATATTATATTAGTGGTCAGGCAAGGGCAGTTTTATATACAAACATATAAATGTGAATAATGTACGAAAATTAAGGTAGAACCTCTACAATCGTTAGCCTTGGAAACTGAATTTACCAGAGCTGTGGTAGACTTTCTTGTATCGAGTTGTACGGTTCTGTTTTCACTAATAAAATATGTAACTTTTTCTTTATCTTTATGTGCCGTGTCGGTTCTCTCCATAGTTCTCTCCAAAGTTGCCGATCACCTCGGTGAACCTGTCCTGTCCTGCGCCGTTCGAAATCACTCCTCCACACTTCGGATGCCATTACACTCCCTTATGATTCTCCACCGGACATTTGTCTCCTACCAGGCTCTCGGCGTTCTTCAATTTTTCGCATCAATTTAACGTCACCCCAGTTCTTGTTTGGCTTATCTACGATTTGATTCAAAGATAACCTTTCGATGGCATTGTCATAAGAATCACATTCGACACAATCTGAGCTAAGAAAAAAACGTAAAGAGAGGTGGTATTTTTCCCTACGCCCCAGATGTGAAATTTTCCAAACATTGACATTTGATAACGGCTCCTTGTCGTATTCTAGTTCGCTTCAGAACTTAATTTTTGGTTCTCATGTATCTATAATCTAAGATTCAAAGATATGTATATTACAATTAAGATTTATATATTAAATGCATTCTTACAAGCACACACGTATAAATTCGCGCTTAAACATGTCGCTTTACAAAAGTAAAGGCGACAAAAAAGACTGCCGTAACTACAGACCGATCAGCCTTCTTAGTGTGCCAGGTAAAGTGCTATGCAAGATTCTTATCCATAGGGTAAGATTATCCACCCAGGAGAAGGTCTCAGATATACAATCTGGCTTTATGCCAGAAAGAGGTTGCGTAGACCAGATATTCGCGCTTCGACAGATAGTCGAAAAACAGCTGGCCGTTAATAAAAAGGTCTACACGGCTTTCGTAGATCTTGAGAAAGCCTTCGACTCGGTGGATAGAAGTATGATGTGGTGTGTGCTAGAGAAGTATGGTGTAAACAAAGCACTTTTGAATGCGATACGCGCCATCTATGTAAATAGCAGGGCGTGTGTTAGGGTGGATGGAGAATACAGCGAGTATTTTAATGTGTACAAAGGTGTGAGACAGGGTTGCATAATGAGCCCATGGTTATTCAATATAATTATGGATCATTGTGTTAAACAAGCGAATCTGGAAGGACATGGCATACAAATTGGAGAGAGAAAAGTCGGAGTTCTGCTTTATGCTGATGACGCAGTATTAATTGCTGATTCAGCAGCGGAACTCCAGACAATGCTTTCTAGTTTGAACCATGTTCTGTGTGCAAGCAAGTTGAAAATTAATGCAAGTAAGACGAAAGTACTGATTTTTGACAGAAGGGATGAAACTGAAGAATGCACGTTTATGTTGAATGGTACGAAAGTTGAAATTGTGGATGAATTTAGATACTTGGGAAGTATGTTTGAAAAGAATGGAAAGATGACAAGAGAACTTGAGAATAGGGTGTGCAAGGGAAAGCAAGTGGTCGGTGCAATAGGAAGAATAGCAAAGAACAAGCGATTGACGATGGATCTGAGAATGGCGGTACACAATGGCATATTGTTACCGACTTTGATGTATGGAAGTGAAGCATGGACAGTGAATGATAGCGAAATGAGTAAAGTATGTACGGTGGAAATGAAGCATTTGAGAAGTATGACAGGAAAAGCTTTGAGGGATAGAGTTAGGAATGAATGGGTAAAAAAAGAATGTAATTTGAAAGAGGATGTGAAAGTTAAAGTACAAAAGAATGTGATGAGATGGTTTGGGCATGTGGAAAGAATGAAAGATGATAGACTGACAAAGTATGTATACAAAGAAAGTGTGAAAGGAAAAAGAGGGAAGGGACGACCGAGAAAAGTATGGAGTGATCAGATTGAGGAGATTGTGAAAGAATGGGATATACAAAGTGAGCGTAAAAGAAGAAAATGCATGAAAAAGGTGATGGATATGAAGGAATTGAAAGAGGTATGTCAGGATAGGAAAAAATGGAGGCAACTCTGCAGAGGCTCTGGCCACCCCTAGCGGAATGGCGACAGAGTTACAGTTACAGTTACAGTATGTGGACTTATAATGTACCTGTATAGTTAGGTAACCTTTAACTAACTTTGTTAGGTAACCATCTGAAGTTGAATGCAAGTAAGACGAAAGTATTGATTTTTGAAAGAGATGATGAAAGTATGAATTATGAATTTAAAATTAATGGAATGAATGTTGATGTCGTAAATGAGTTTGTATACCTGGGAAGTATGTTTGAAAAAGATGGAAGAATGACCGGTGAATTTGAAAGAAGAGTAATGAAGGGCAGGTGTGTACTGGGTGCCACAGCTTGTATCGCCAAAAATCAAAACATATCTAAAAATGCTCGATTGGCGGTACGCAGTGGCATACTTTTACCCACCTTGATGTATGGAAGCGAGGCCTGGACGGTGAATGAAAGTGAAATTAGTAAAGTCCATACTGTTGAAATGGACTTTCTAAGAAGTATGATTGGGAAAAAACGGAGTGACAGGGTGAGGAATGATTTTGTAAGAGAAGAATGTGGGGCAAGAGAAAGTGTGAAAGTGAAGATTAAAAGAAGTTTGTTAAGATGGTTTGGGCATATGGAGAGAATGAATGAGGAAAGACTGACAAAGAAAGTATATGTTGGTAGAATAGATGGATGTCGTGGTAGAGGAAGACCGAGAAAGGTATGGATGGACCAAATATCCGAAATTGCTAATGAATGGAATATCCAGAGTCATAATAAAAGAAGAGCTTGTATGAAGAAGGTTATGACTCTGGAGGAAATGAAAGAAGTATGTAAGGATAGAAAGAAATGGCGGTTGATCTGTGATGTTGGCGGCTGGGGTTTGTTAAAGTAAAATTGGTTTTGTGATTTAGTTTTTTATGTCAATGTATATATTGTTATTTTATTGATTTTAAAAATGTAATTTGTCATGTATGTTCCTTGACTTATAGGTTGTTATGCGGCTGACCACCCATACTGTAAAAAAATTGGTTCACTTTGCCAATGTCACCCCTGTTTCAGGGAAGGACGGCAAGAGTTGCAAGGCTTATGTTCATTTGAGATTGGGTTTTTATATTGTAGGTCCACATGCGGCATGTGTTAGCGCGAAATTATACATATCTGCTTGTGGGAATGCATCTAATATAAATCTTAAATGATATATATCTTTGCAGCTTAGATTAGATTAGATTAGATTAGATAAACCCAATCTCAAATAAACATAAGCCCTGCAAGTCTTGCCGAACTTCCCTGAAATAGGGGAGGCATTGGCAAAGTAAACCATTTTTTGACAGTATAAGTGGTCAGCCTCGTACTATATTTATATTCGGGGAAATCCAGTGATGCAGACACATTTTAAATGCTTTAATTCTGTTCATTAAGTTAATCTTGTAAGTCAAAAATTTTGACTTTGCAAAATAAAACAAAAACTTTAACTTATGAGCGTCGCATATCTTTACACTTACATTTGAATCGGTTTTTGTTTAAATACGTTCATCCGATATCCGAGGTCTTTTGTATCAACTTTTATGTTTCCGTCGTAAGCATAATGTATAAACACACGTACGTACTTAACGCGAGCAATTCCTTTCATCAGTTGATGGGTTACTCCCCTTTTTATATCGACATTCCCCAAAGTACAAAACGTCACGCTCAAACCCACCGTAAAGTTTCACCAATTATGCAACAGCGCCTTCATTGAGTGTTTTAGTTTGTAAGCATTTTTTGGATTCGCTGTGGTCGAGTTAAAAGGTAAAGTATTTTACTTGTGGGACAGGAAGCGTACTCGAGCTTTGCGATGTAAAATGATAAACAATTCATGGTAGGCAAACATAAAATAAATCATTCAGTACTGAGGGGACGTCTTTTAAGTAATATACATTGGAAATAGTTGTCGGTAGGGAATATGAAAATGCATTTCAGAGCCTTTGTTCCTTGCAGTTTGTTAACAAATGCATAGATATACATATTTTATAATATCATTACTTCCAAGGGCTAATGTATATTTTTAATAATAACTTTGATAGGTCCGGTCGATAGCTCAGTTATTAGAGTGCTTGCATTCCATGCTGAGAGCTCGAGTTCGAATCCCGCCGATTGTTTCAGAAATGATTTCCGGTTTCGGTGTTTACTTCAAACCCTAAATAAAATACCGGCAAGGCATACTCCACCTTCACAAAAAATAAGTACCAGCCCCCCCCCCCCCAGGAGCTGAAAACCCCCTCTGTTAATCTCAAGTGGTTGGTATGAAACCGGAACAGGTTAGAGTACATCTAAAAATAAATAGGTGCCACTCGCCACATGCAATCCCTTCGGGGAAAATGTGGTAAAAAGTTACACTATATGTATAGCTTAGTAGCATTTTAGCGTCACTGTAAGGATACTGCAGAGCCATAATGTCACCTAAACATACAAATTTTGATATTATTCTCAAAAACATTCATGAGGTGAGCGCTGTTGTGAAAATCACACCTCAAGAGCCATTTGCGAGCTTAAGAAAATGCCAACTTCTCAAAAAATCAGTTCTGTTTCTGTTCAGCTGGATGGACCTTTGATGGCCGGTCTTCAGTTGAGATATTGGAATCGAACTCACAACCTTCTAGTAACGAATCCGTAGCGTTAAACGTAAGACAACGTGACGGTCAAGATAACCTAAAGTTTAAAAAACACAGCTCAGTAGGTGAAAAAATTGAAAATGATTTTTTTTTATAAATAATATTTTTTTCACTTACATCAACACCCATTTTGTGCTTGTCATTAACAGTAAGCACTTTTTTTAAATACAAGCCTTGTAATGTTCTGTGACTTTGTATGATTTTATTCATTTTCATTTTAAATCTATTTGCCGGAAAAATTACATTTATTTCAACACGCCGCGCCGGCTTAATTTCCTCAGCTGGTCTGATCCCCATTTCCATACTCAACCATATCGTTTTCACAAAAATATATTGAAACTGTAACAGCAAGAACTAGTGAGCTTTTTAGTTTCTATACATTTTACGTAAAACGTTCTGGCTGAGTTAGAAAGTGATGTTTTATAGTAGGTACTTAGTCGACAACCGACAATTAATAATTTTTAATTGTGTTGCCGCCATGTTTTTTGACAACCAAAAAAGTAATTTAAAATATGAATACTGAACAATAAAAATAAAATACCATAATCATATCTAAGTTATGTGGAAATTGTGTCGATATGTGTAAATAAAAACGTGCTTATTATGTTACATTTTATATTTTTTCTTACCTTATTGTTTTTCTAAGCATTGAAATCTGAAATGTACATTCATACATACACAGGAAATATGAATTATAAAAAGGGAAAAGTGCAGACCGAGAAAAAAATAGCTAGTTCAGATTGATAAAATTGTGAAAGAAAGAGAAAAATAAAAAAATATTAATGGAAATGAATAATTTTTTTTTTTTTTTTTCTAAAACGTAGTTTAATTTTCACAGTAATATTTTCTACCTCAAGCACTTTCAACCTGACCTGAGTATTGAAAGTCGAAAGTGCTTGAGGTAGAAAATATTATTGTGAAAATAAAACTACGTTTTAGAAAATAATAATTTTATTTTAAATAAAGTGAATTTTCACTGTGTGAATACACAAACCCTACAAAATCTAATGGATATGAATGAATTGAAAGGCGTATGCAATGAGAGGAAATAGTGGAAGCAACTTTGCAAATGCGTGTCGGGCCCGAGCCTAGCTTCGGCCGTAGCACGGTATTATTGGCCGAGTGCTGTCCATTGCTCGGCGGTCAATAGATATAGCGTAAGTGTATCCATAGAAAATATTTAGATCCTTAAAATACCTGTGGACTAGAAACCATTTTACCGACAAGAGACACTGTATCCGTTTCAACTTTCGTTAGAAAGAGAACAAAGACCTTCACAGTGTGTTTTCGTTATGAACAACAAAAAATTCGTGCAACTTCGAAATATTTCTAGAAAATTGGTAGCATGGAAATTCTTGCCTGCTCTAACGCTGTTTGCACACGCTCTAATTGGTGTGATGTTTTTTGGTCGGTGAAATTGACATTGGTTGAAGAAAAAAAGCATTGTTTGTATACATTATTGAGTGTCGAAACACAAAATGAAGACAGCAAGAAAACATAGGATTTCACAGTATTCCGTGGTTTTTGACAGCTCCGTGGCTTACAGGTGAGCTATATAGTATGTATCAATGCCGTAAGCTTCTTCTCCATTAAAATTTTAACTGCGTGATAATATTAGTTGACCATGCTACGGCCGAAGCTCGCCTCGGACCCGACACGGCCAAGCGCGAGTTATCCTTAACCCGGGCAGAATGGCTATAGTGGTACAGAGTGGATGAGTGGCCTTTATTTTGGAGAAAAGCAAAAAAAATAAGCTGTTCATGTCCAGCAGTAAAGTAAAGTCCTGTTCATGTCGAATGAACAGTCAAGTCCTGCAACATTTGCGAACCCTTCTGATGCAAAAATGGTATTGAAAAAGTGAATATTTTTTTACAGTATAGGTGTTCAGCGTCATACCAACCTAAAAGTCAAGGAAGATTTGAAATATGAGAAATACAAATTCATTTCTAAAATACATTTTATCATCTGGTTGTAATATTCAACTTCAAGGTTTTATTACCCTTCTCATTTCAATGGCATTTACAGCTCAATATAAGGTTAATTTTCTTGGCTCCATTCTGTGACGGTTTTCCCTGAAGCAGGTATAACGTATTTATTTTTTATGTTAATTTCCTCAAGTGTTTTAAGGGCTAAGCGACTTAATTTATCACCGAGAAAGAACCTACCTTCACCCCTTTTTTAACACCCACAATTTACCACCCACCCCCACAATCTACCTCCTTTTTCATACTCCCCACCCAACAGGGAGAAGCCTAATTAGAAAATATTAAGAATTTTACCGTTTTAATTGTATTTCAGTAAGGATGCCTTTTTTAGACCTTAAGTATTAAAGTCTATATTTAAAAATGTAAATTTTAAAAATTAAAAATAACTTGTCCATTTTGTTTCAATTTTTTTGAGAGACGGTAATTTAATCTGATGAAAGATCAGTAAACTTTACTAGTACTAAAATCTATCATACATATCTATCAAATATTGAAAATCGTATTATTTCAAACCAAAGTTTCATTGTTTTGAATTCTGAAGCTCTATGATAAAATTTACTTGGCCAGAAACAGGTTTTACTAACAGTATCAATTAATATTTAATACATTAATGAACTTTTAAGTAATAAGCACCCGATGACATCTGTTGAAACTAGGGTCAAAGTTATTGTCAATATGATACGACTACGGCGGGGTTCGAGCTTTCGATTTTTTCATTTCGAGTATCGACGCCTTACCCCTCGACCATACCAGTGATTCTCAAAATAAGTAATTTCAATATGCCATTTCGTAGGTATTGTAAGCTTCATTTACTCATACAGGTAAAACGTTTCTTTCTCATTTATATCACATTTTTTATACAACTTCTGGTTTAAAAGTAAAAAACGACGATTTCCACTTCAAATGCCATCTTCCCACCAATTTACTCTTTGAAGATTTTTAATCATCCTTGTGTACCTAACGCAATGAGCATCTGTGACATTTAAATTATTAACTTTCATCCTCAAAAAGTTTCAAGTCAAGTAAATACGTAGACTTTTTTATTTAATTCCTCAAAATTGTGAAGTTGTAATCCTTTGCTTTCACAGTCATTTTCCACCCTTGGACCTCGTCAAAGCCTTTTCCATTCATACCTCTCTTTTCCTTTTTTTTGAAGCCTGAAAAATGGGGTTCTCGTTAATTTTGTCTAGCCGAGTTGCGCAAATTAAGGAAGGTATTTTTCAAATCGGTTTCAATTTGAATAAAATATCATTTCAACAGAAAATGTGACATGATACGAGTACTTCAAACCTCAAAAGTTTTTTGTAAAATATGATTTTCAATTAGGTTGTTCGGCAGCTTTATTGTGGTTCATTTTTTAAATCTTCATTACTTCGAGGAATTGCTTTATTTTATTAACAAATATGAATAGAAAACCAAGAGAAAAATATAAAATATTTCACTGTTAAATATAAATAAAGAGAAGAATAGATTAGCATAAATAATTTAGGAAAAAATAATAAGTTATATTTTGTTTTAGAAAAAAATGTGTGATTTCCTGAAAAATAAACTAAATTTGGAGCTTTTCAATTGACATACTACAATATTTTATGGGCTTAATATATACATTAAAATTCATCTTTAATAATCTATGACGCAAAGATTACATTACATTTAAGATTCATTTTAAATGCGTTCCCATAAGCACCCACGTATAATATCGCGCCCACACATGCCGCAACAAATAATTCCCAATCTCAAATGATGAAAGAAGTATGTAAGGACAGAAAGAAATGGCGGTTGATCTGTAATGTTGGCGGCTAGGGTTTATTAAATTGGAATTTATTAAATTGGAATTTTGGATATTATTATTTAGTGATGTATAAAATGTAATTTGTCGTGTGTGTGTGTTCCTTGACTTATAGGTTGGTATGCGGCTGACTACCCATGCTGTAAAAATGGTTCACTTTGCCAGTGTCACCCCTGTCTCAGGGAAGGACGGCAAGAGTTGCAGGGTGTATGTCCATTTGAGATTTGGTTTTTATGTTGTAGGTTCGCATGAGGCATGTGCAAGCGCGAACTTGTACGTGTCTGGTTGTGAGAATGCATGTAATGTGAATCTCCAATGTAACATATCCTTGCACCTTAGATTAGATTAGATTAGAAATGAATATAAACCCTACAATTTTTGTCATTTTGTGAACCATTTTTTACAGGATGGGTGTTCAGCCTCATACCACCCTATTGATCAAGGAACACAAATAATAAATAACATTTAACTATATGAAACAAACAATCATTCAGTAAAATAATTTAATTAAAATGTATAAAATATCTATAACAACGGAGAATTGAAAATTCAGAAACTTTAGCCTTAGCCGCCAACATTACAAATCAAAAAATAATTAGTTTAAAAATGGTCCAAGGAACCAAAAAATGAGTCTTTAGATTTAACATAAGCTGATGTAAAAAAAGCGCAAATTATATTCAGTTTAAAATAATAAAATCCCTAGACAGCAGGTGGATGTTTTAGTACTTACAAAAAACTTATATTCTGAAAATATGTTGTATACATGAAAATATTTTTTTCCTTTAAACATATTTCTCTATTTTTTTTGTTTTATATTTAGGTACTCATACGCAAAATAAAAACATAAATTTAAATAAAACATATCTGAAGGAATAAGTTTATTCATTTTTAAGCTCTTGAAATTTCATCTTGGCAGACAATAGTAATAATAAAATAAAAAATACAACAAAAATAAAATTAAAATATTTTTTATTCATTTTTCCTGCGATACCGTCTGGGACTTTGGGGACAAACACAACACAAAAAAAACTCCGCACTTTTTTTTTAATAACGAAAAGTTAAATAGCTACTCTACGCCAAATATAAAAAAAAAACGTTTAAACTCATGCGTAAAGTTTACCAAAAAAAATAATTCATGGAAAGTTAAACATCACGCCAGATGAGTTTTTTTTATTTCAATACATTTTTTTGTAAAACGCAATGGTTGAGTGTGAATGTGAGGCTTATACTTGGGGTGGTGGTGAATTTGTCCGTTGGTTTATGAGGTTTTACTAATTTTGCGCTCGGAAGTGCTACAAGGTAGGGCTATTACTGAAATGGGATATTTTTTTTACCGGGAGACATCAGTGCAGTGACAAAAAATTACCTCTTAAGAAACTATGCCAAAAAAATATAATATTTGTGGTGTATTAGTCTGTTTTTTTTTATACTTGACAACGTCCCGCTGCAATGCAATTTTTTTCAGAAGTTTTCTGCAAATAAATACTCATCTTCTTAAATATTCAGATGTGTATGACATCAAGAAAGTGACGGCAGATTAGATTTTGTTTACGTATTCACGTCTTTCTGACTACTGACTCTGTTCAGGTCATTTCATTCATTTTCATATAATTTTGATTCATACCCCCGAGGTTGTCAGAAATGATTTCCCAATTATTATTTCTCTTCCTTCTTATTTATATATTGCATCTATAAATATTGTTTTTCTACTCCCATTTGGTAATTTACTAATTACAAAACGGCTAACGCAATCACAATGCCATACATTTCTACACCCGTTGCATAATGTTACATTATGCAACCGGTAACCGTGTTAAAATGAACATGTGCGCATGCGCATTGTCAGAATTGGAACCATTTTTTAATTTCAAATGTCAACCTTGTATGGGGGTATGAAGACCTGTCAATCCAAGATGGCCGCAAGCGATCAGCTGATTAGGCTTCATACAATATTAGTGATATTCGGTAGGTAGGAATTACCGTGGTGATGAGACTTTCAGCCCTGTTCAGATGAAAATAAATAAGTATATTTTATGTGTAGAGTCAAATAAAAATTGTTAATAGTGCTAAAATTTATCGAATTTATTTATCGGATTGCTCCAAATAAAGCTTTCCTTTTTTCAATGGAAAATAAAAGGCTTGAAAGGAAAACAATACAAAAAATTTCACCGCAAAAAATAAACAAACTCAAAAAGTTACTTGGTTAATAGGTGAGTATGAGGTTGATCACCTATGCTGTACAAATTTGGTTCACCTGCCAATACAACTGCAGGGCATATGTTTATTTGAGTTTTGGGTTTGAATGTTTAAGCTTATATGCAGGATGTAAAAGCGCGACCTTATACATATGTGTCGGCTTGTGGGCATGAATTCAATATGAAACCTAAACATAATTTATTTTTACAACTTAGGTTAGATTAGATAATCGAAGGGAATGATAAATCACACGTTTTGACAAAGGTAAGGTTTTAATTACTTCAAATGGACGAGTACATTATAATGACTATTATTCACTATTTTGTTAATTCTCTCATGGTCGTAGAAAAAGTATTGTATGCCACTGCACGTAATTAGTCTTTGTAACACTCGTGCTTTCTATTGTGCCATTCGGCTGCGCCTCATGGCACAAACTAGCACTCGTGTTAAAAAGACTATCATTACTTGGCAGTGGCATAAATAACTATTTCAGTCATTTTAACTTTTTTTCTATGTACCAAATCATTTTATTTATTTAATGGAAATCAAATAATAAATTAATTTCGGCTGAATATGAATTGGTATGTATGAAGACAAAAATGTACAAATAATGTGGGATAATATTAGGATTATTTAAGAGCCAAGAACCATCTGCGAGCTTGGTCGTCGCTTTAGAAAGCGCCAATTCTCAAGCAAGCCCCAGTTGTTGTAAGGTTGGATGGCCCTTTCAGTGACCGGTCTTTAGTAAAGGCTTATGATTTTTTTCAACCCAGCGAAGAGCACATTTGTAAATAAAAATGGTATTTGTTTGTGCTCCGCTGGGATTCGAATCCACAACCTTCCATTGAAGTGTAGCCACTGGACTACGGACCGGTCTAAAAAATGCCAACAACACGCGGTGTACCTGAGTGGTCACCCATGCAGGTAGCATCCGCGCCCAATGTTGCTTAACTTCAGTGATCTGATGAGAACCGGTGCTTTCAACATGGTATCGTCGTTGACGTATGGTTGACGGTATTTATTTATTTATTTATTTATTTACGGCGTAAGCCTTTAACAAAATAAGTATATAATTAAATCAAAAACAGTTTTTGTCTTTTACAAATAAACAAAAATACAGTAAGAAAATAAAAGTAAAACTCTATATAAACTCAAAAATAAGAAAACTATAAAAATACTAAAAAACCTTAAACTGTAAGCTATATACAAACAATAAAAATTAAAAAATAGCAAAAAATTAAAAATAAAAACTTCAGATACCATTCAAATATCACTAATAAAGAAATTCACCAGGCAGACATCGTTCATATAATAACAATCTAAAACAATATAATTTATTATATATTATTATGAATGTCCCAAAAACATTTTTTTCAAACCTTGGTTATAGGTATGGTAATTATTATTATGCAGAACCAAGTCAAGTGAGGCATAATCATTACCAATGCGCTGTAAGCGATGCATACAACTATTGCTTTGTGCGTTAGTGCTTGTAAATGCAGGGCGGTAAGAAACTAATTGTCTAGTCCCTGAACGTGGAGTAAAAAAATTTAACTCACTTAGTAGTGCAGGACAATCAATTAGAGCATGTTTTATTTTGAAGAGGGTGATTAAATCAATAAATTTACGTCTGTCTGACAAATAGTTTAGATTTAGAATCGAATTTAAATAGAGTGGGTCGAAGTGTGACAGGGGAATTTTGAGTTTAAAATTAACTATTTTCAAAAATTTTAAGTGAACCTTTTCTATATTGTCTACGTGCACCATGTAGAGGGGGGACCAAACAGGCGAGCAATATTCCAAGACACTGCGAACCAATGTGGTATAAAGAATTTTGATTGCGGCAGTATCCTGAAAGTCCTTGGTGATGCGGTTTATGAAACCAAGCATTCTCATGGCCCTGGCACAAATGGAAGCAATGTGTAAATTAAAAGATAATCCACAGTCAAACACAACCCCCAAGTCGGTGACCTCCGTTACCACCCGAAGACTGTTTGAAAAAAGTGTATAGTCATATATAATGGGATTTTTTATTCTGAAGAAATTCATTACTAAACACTTCGAGACATTTAATGGCAATTCATTTTTATTACACCAGGTTGCTAGATTATTCAAAGATAGTTGGAGACTATTACAGTCAGCCACATTATCTATGGCTTTAAAAATTTTTATATCGTCAGCAAACAGGAGAACATTTGTGTCAGGAAATTGCTTTGTAATATCATCAATAAATAGGAGAAAAAGTAGCGGGCCCAGATGGGAACCCTGGGGGACACCACTAGTTGGTGAGAAGGAGTGTGAGCTATTATTATCTATTCTGACAATCAAAGATCTATCAATAAGGTAGTTTCGGAGCCAAGACAGAAAACTACCAGACACCCCCATACCGCGTAGCTTACTAAGAAGGATAGTGTGTGATACCCGATCAAACGCTTTTGAAAAATCAGTGTATATTACGTCAACTTGTTTTCGGCTAGACAAAGCATTAGAAAGGAAATTCTCAAATACCATTAAATTAGAAGTAGTTGATCGGTTTGGTAAAAAACCATGTTGATGGACTGAAATTGATCTGGTTGCAACATACCGGATTTTAGTAAGTACAAGCTTTTCAAGTAGCTTCGGAATGGCGGACAATTTACTTATTGGTCGATAGTTTTTGACGTTACTCCTATCACCAGACTTGTATATTGGAGAAAGAAACGATTGCTTCCAAAGGGCGGGAAAACATCCAGACGTGATGGACAAATTAAATACCGCACACAGAGGTTGAGACAAGCTATGTACACAGTTTTTCAACATTACCGCTGGGACATTATCAGGGCCAGGATTAGTCAGTGGTTTCATTGATTCAATTTCTGTGATGACATCAACTACACTAAATGACAAATTAGACAGTTGTAAATCAATATGTGAAGAGAATTCAAACGTATTACAGTCAGGACGAATATCATAAACGCTTTTAAAGAAAGATGCAAAAAGGTTAGGAATTTCTTGAACATCATCGGATGACACATCATCATAAAAAACATTATGTGGTATACCGAGATCGCCCTTTCTCAGAGAGTTAGCATATGACCAGAATTTTTTCACATTATGGACAATAGAGCGCTCAGTGTTGGAAATGTAATTTAAATAACAATTTTTGGACAGAATTTTGCAATCATTACGTAATTTCTTAAAATCTAGATAATCCGAAGAAGAATTAGAGATTTTATATTTCAGATGAGCCACTTTCTTATCCTTTATGAGATCAATTAAGTCATGATTAAACCATTTGGGATATTTCCAAGAATAAGGACTAAGCTTAAAAGTAGGTACAAATTTAGTGATCGCTTCGGATAGAATAGAGTACAGATTATTTACTACAACTTCAATATCATCATTATTTACAAAAGAAAAGTCAACACTCTGAAAAAATATATTCATATGAACAAAATCAGCTTTAGAAAAGTCTACAATATAAGTGGTATTTTGGTTTTTATGTTGGACATTAGATGGAAGAGAAATGGAAAGAGGTGGATGGTATGTATCGATGGGAACAAGGATATCAGATGATTCTATAGATTTAGCAGCATTATCACTGCAAAAAACTAGATCCAAAATACGATTACGAGCATTTAATGTGAAATTAATTTGAAAAAAGTTTAAAAAGTTACAAAGATTTAATATGGTAGTTTCCGCCAGTGAGAAGTTCGAAGTATGGCATTTAGGTAACAAGGGATCAGCTTCATTCCATGATATGTTAGGCAAGTTAAAATCACCTACAATCAAGAATTTTGAATGAGGGAACTTATTCCTCATAGCTTCAACCTCAGCTGCAAAGCCACTGTAGAGCTCAACACAAGAGCTAGGGGGCAAGTATACACATACAATTATATATGAAGGATCAGTAAGCAGCAGTACAAATATGAGTTCAGTGGTCTTGTTGATACAGGGGATCACTTTTGATTGAATGGATTTAGAAACAGCAAGTAGCACACCCCCTCCACGCGACTTGGTACTTGTGCTAGTAGATCGATCAAGCCGATATGTATTGTAATTATTAAAGCCAAGCTCTGAAGAATTAACGTCAGGCGTCAACCAAGTCTCGGTTAGTGCAAAAATATCAAACTTCAATAATGCGGAACTAGATCGGACCATATTCAGCTTGGAATTTAAGCCCCTTACATTTTGGTAGTACATTTTTAAAATTAGTTTTTTGATGTTGAAGCTGTAGCGGTCTTGGATATAAAAGGTACCCCATCCCTAAATTTCATAATTAAACTGGTCTCCCCCGCTGACCTCCTCTCCTCCAGCTCCTTCCACTTAGATGCCAGGAACCTCTGTTGGAATGGAGTTAGGTCTGGCTTAATTTTTATTGATCTCCTCCGGTGAGATCGGGAGAAAAGTATTTTTCTCGCGGACTCCGCATCATTGAGGTATACTTTCAGAGGACGAACCTTCCCATCGGAAGGTTGACCAAGTCTGAAGCAGCGTATTATTTCCAAATCTGGCATTCCCATCTCATCAACCAATTCTTTAATCTTCATTTTATCGCCCATTCTGTCTTCTGCTTCAGGTACATTGAAGACTATTACATTTTTGGAGCGGACTTCCCGCTCCTTCACTTCAGTTAATGCTTCAATGAAGCTTGCTGGTTCATTCTTCACTCTTTTTATGGCTTTTGTTTCCCCTTCGAGGCGTCCAATTTCGATTGCCATGGCTCCAACAGCACCGGATAACTCGGTAGTTAAAGGTGTTATTTTGCTAATTTGGTCTCTGGTAAACTTATTAGAAGAGTCCATAATAATTTTATTAAGTGTTTGTAAAATTAAATTTGCATTGGCCAGCAGGTCTTGAGCCATATTTATGATTATAATTATGATTTTGAAGTGAAATGTAAAAAGCGATATCTATCGCCTGGTGGCGAAAGTTTTATTAAAATAAGTAGTATTACCAACTCAAAAAAGTAAAAATAAAAGGTTTAGTCTAAGATAGCGCCGCTATTTGGTCAGTAGAGAAAGTTTATTTTTGTTTTTAAATTTTATTTATGTACCCACTTAAAAGTCAGATTTCGTATACATTAAAATCCATTAAAAAGCACTAAAAACCGCTTGCGCACAAATTATAAGCACTGTAAACAAAATGTTTTTTCTCTTAAAGCACTATTGGAACACTTTTGATAGAATTTAATTAAAATTGAAGACTAATTCAAATATTTTCGCTAGGAGCAAAATTGTGTGTTGTATTGTGATGTTGATTGTATGGTTCTAACGATAAATTAAAAATTAAAAACGTGGTGACGTCACTGCCTAAGATGGCGTCCAGTTTTCCGTATGGTCTGGTGTTGTGTTTAGAAGACGCCCGGCGTTGTAAAGGGCAGAAGGTGCAGGTTTATGTTGATACACTCCCTGCCCCTTACCCCTCACCATCATGGTATCATGATGCCACCCTCTTGCCACCCTGCTTCCTTACCACCATATCATTCAGCCACCTTACCACTTCCTTATGCAACAACTCTAACATAAAAGCAACTAAGGTATTGTTATGATTTTACTGGTGTTCTCTTTTAATAAAACTGCAATTATTTATTTTAACAGAATTTATTTTACACGGGCTGGTCCACAATTTACAATAATTGTCAATCACTGCGTATATTCGTCTTCATGGCAAAATGTTTGGAGCAACTAATCACTCTCCGCACCATTGCAGTCCCTGTATATAGGTACAAAAAAGATCTTTTTCGCATATTCAAGATCATTCTTCTATTTCTCGCTCACACTAGAACGCCGTTCTATGCACTACCACCATCATGGATTACTCCCAAATTGTTCTACCCACACTATACAAGATTTATTTTCCACAATAAATGTTACAATGCACTGTTCACTCTTCACTCTCTGATCACAGGTGTTGGCGTTACAATGATCAAAGCGACTCTGTCTCCCTCGCAGAATCTTTGCTCGTATTTATATGTGCCGCAAAGATGATTCTTGCATGTGCGAGAACATGGTTGGTAGATACTTCCATAATGGATGGTACTAGTGCATTGTTCTACACTATACCAGAGACGTCACACACACACACCGTGCCCAACCTCACGTACAACGAATCTATAGTTCGTAACAGTATTCATGTAGTGTAACTTCGTGCCAGAGGGGTCGCATGTGGTGAGTGATTTTTTTTTATTTCAGTTGAATTGAGGGTTACTGAACTCCTGAAGAGGTTGGTACACATTTCTAGTAAACCTTGCCCATATTTTAATTTAGGTGGTTTGATATAAGCACCAAAACTGGTAAGCATTTATGACACCCTCGCTGGAATTCTAACCCCACTTCCCGGAATGGAAAACGAGCACTCTACCAACTGAGATATTGACCAAATCTCAATTCCATTTATAATATATAATATAAGTTGCAAAGATGTACAAACAAACAGACACGTGTAAGTTCGAACTTACAAATGCTGCATGTTTTTAGTTTTTTTTTTTAAATAGATTTGTAGAAAGGAATGCAATCTACCAACCTATTTTACCTGGCCAGTTGTCTTCATGCGAAAGCAGAAGCTTGTGTGCATGCAACGGCATCTGTTGAACCAGGGTCGAAGTTATCGTCGCGGGATTCGAACCAGCGTTATCCAGTTCCAAATAACCTGTCTTGATCCCCGCGGCTATAACACAGATGTGTATTCAAAATTCAAAAGCCAAACCTCAAATCAACATAAGCCTTGCAACTTTTGCCGACCTTCCCTGGCACAGGGGTGAAATTGGCAAAGTGAACCATTTTTTAAAGCATAGGTGGTCAGCCTCATACCACCTTATAAGTCAAGGGATTGTCAAGGGTCAATTCAACTCCTATTAACACTTAGTTTGTTGATTGCCTATTTTATTGTAAATAATCACCATTTAATAACATCCTCGACGTATTTTCATGGAAAACTTCAGCGCAGAAGCAAGCAGCATTGGCGCGTGTGTTTGTGATCGCATTTTACGACCGGGGATATGAAATTTTTTACTGCCCTGCATTGTTTTCGACTCTGCCACTCGAGCATATAATATCATTCAACAAACTCACTTTATGATCGTTTTTACGCCCAAATATATACAGAAGTTCAAACACCAAGAAAATGGAAGTTTAACTTCGCACAAAAAGGACATGCGAATCACGAGAGTATGTATGTACATTTTTGTCGTTGAGTATGTATACTGTCATGGTGGTTTTTGATATACGATAGAAATTAACATAGATATCAACAAGCAGTGTTCACTTGATTAGTTGTAATGTAAAGAAAACAAAAAGAATAAAGTACCGATGTACTGGAATAAACTTCAGCATTTTAGAAATATCTGGGGCCCTAAGCAAACAAACCTTTCTGGTAGAACAACTATGTAAAGTACGAATTTTGCGTGGGAGATAGAGGTAGTTGGTACAAAGTGCAAGAAAATCAAGAGTCAAGAGCGATCACATGTTGAAAAATACATTACCTTTAAAAAATAAATGTTAAACTTTTATTTTGTACATAAACCCCAAAAAATATGTTAAGACATTTTATACTTTGATAAAAAAAACCTTGTTCCAAAAATAAAATAAAGGTAATTTGTGTAAAATAATATTAAACAATGAAGCGTGGTTTATTTTTTTACATTTCTTTGTGGTGAAAATTCATAATATTGGTCGGTAGTTTTGACGCGTAGACCTTTTTTATTTTTAAAAATAAAAGTGGTCAGAATTACGCCAGTAGTTGATTTGAAACAAAAACAAAGCCATTCATATTTACAAATTTTACATTTAATTAAAAAATAATTACGTTTCATCCTTAAACGTAACGTCGTGCAGAAAATGAGTTCTTCCTGAAGACGTTGACTACGACGCCAATTAAATACAATTAAGCACAATTTACTGAATTATAATATACAAATATAATTAATCGTAGTTACAAAAATATACTTATATGAAATAAAGATTAATATTTTACTCATGCTGCTTGTATATTTACAAAATAACTCAAATCGTAACTCATGCCGCCTTTTTCTGAAATAAAAATTACACCAAATTTATGCAGCATGCGAGATCAACTTCATATCAATGTTGAAGCCAAGGACCAAAAAAAACTTGAAAACTTTACAAGATAGGCAACTACGCAACTAAGTTACACATATATTGTAACTTCTTGCCTACATTATCCCCGAAATGGTCGCATGTAGCGCTTCGGGATCTATTTATATGTAACTATAATATATAACTATATATATAGCACTATAAAATTTAATATTAATGTAGAACCTTCGACGTATTTTTTTACTGAAAATTTGTACAATCTAAAATGTTTGTTTGTTTTCCGATATTGAATTATAATTCAAACATAAAATGGTAGGTATTAATTTTTGTGCATATTGGAACCTAATGGTGGGTGTAACTTTTTTATATTATAGACAAGGCTGCCGTTACTTTCCAGGAATGGGTATCGATACGATTTGGAATATTTTACGAGCCTCAAGTTTTTATTGTAACACGCTATGTGCCAGTACATGCCGATAAAGATGACGCTGATACGGTTTTATGGACATTTCGTACCAAAGTTAACAGACGAAAATATAGTGGGATTTGAGATTCGATTTTGTATAGAGAGCTTTTAAAATCTGAAGTCAAGATTGATGGAAAGATGATTTTTTGATCTATAATTAATCAATAGTAATTTCTAATCCAAGTTGCAAAGATACATTGACATTTAAAACTTATATTAAATGCATGCCCACAAACAGTCACGTGTTAGTTCGCCCTAACAAATGCTGCATCTGCACTTACAAATTAAAATCCAAACCTCAAACAGAGATAATCTATAAGCAGATACGTATACGTACGAGTATAAGTTTGCGCTCACACATGTTGCATGTGGACTCGCAACATATAAACCCAATCTCTAATGCACATAAGCTCTGTGACACCTGTCGACCTTTCCTGAAACAGGGGCGACATTGGCAAAGTGAACCATTTTTTACACTATGGTGTTCAGCCTCATACCAATCTATAAGTCATGTGATTCCACTTGTTTCCACCATTTCAAATGTTCTGACTTAAAACATTAATCATTCGGACGGAAATGACGAAATTATAAGAAAAAAAATTCCGGTTTACCCATACATTTATCTAATTTTCCAAAAAATATCCTAGTTTTCCGTTTTCAATTCTATACTATTCAAACAACACTGATAACCACTTTAGTTAAACATTATTCCGCTCATTCATCAAAAGTTACTAATATGTAAACCAATTTAAATTCAATTTTCCCATACTAAAAAGTGGACTCAACTCTCTAGTTTTAGGTTCGACTAATCTAAGGCATAAAGCTGTTCAATGTTCATGTCTATTCTAATTCTAATTGACTTATCAATACAAACTTTCTACAAGATAAGCGCTCAGACACTTTAAAATTCTAATAAACAAAATAAAGGGCGACGGCTTGAACTTTGGACTGTAAAAACATTCAGCCGGGTTGCTAACTAACTTGGCCTATTACTTTGAATTATCTTGATTAAACTTGACAAACGATTTATTTAGATGTGGGTTACTGTCACAGAAGGGAAACAAAAAGGTTATCGTGTGAAAAATACTTGAAATTATCGCCGACTTAAAAAAGTATGTTAATTGTTTATTTTTAAAAAAACAATAAAAATTATTTTCTAAAAATTAAACAAAAAACTTTGTGTAATACCACTTTGAGTGTGGTATTACACAAAGTTTTTTGTTTAATTTTTAGAAAATAATTTTTATTGTTTTTTTAAAAATAAATCTTTATAATGGCTTACCACAGTGTTTCACTAAACAAATTTGAACTCTTATGTTAATTGTATTTAAATATCTGTCTCCTTTTGAATATACTTTTTTTTTTCATTGAAAATGTTTAGTGTATCGAAATATCTGCAATATTGTTATGGTTTTTAGCAGGTTATATTTAATTAAAACTGCGGTTCATTTATTTTACACAATTTATGTTCTCATTTTAGATTCCGAGAGAGTTTTTACATTTAAACAGTACGACGCGATGGTTGATTGATATCTGTGTCTCAGGGAATTTTGGTCCTAATTTATCCAGATTATCAAAAACATTCCTGAAGCATGAAGAATCGTTACATACCACCTTGTTGGATTTCACTAGAATATTCGATTCAACACTTGATTAATCTCGAACAAATTCAAATCATTATTACCTATATACGTTCCTATATACGTTCCTATATATGTAGGTTCCTATATGGGTACCTATATACGTTCTACCTGATTTCTAGAGATTTTATAGACTTACTATTTACACAGACAAACCAAACACAACTACTAATATATTGCTTATTCGTAACAATATTATAAAATGGATGAACCTCGCCGTACAAAATAAATGTAAGTTAATAAAGATAAAACTCAAGAACTATTGAACAGACGCACATCATATTCACAACAAAAAATATTTGGAACCTCCAATCTGTTCTCTCACCAGCAAATTAAAGTTTTACAAATGATTTTTTTTTTATAAATATCTACGATCGATTAGAATGCCTTTTTATACGAAACCCAACTAATTGTAACATTTGATTTTCTTTGAGTACTTTTTGATTTCTTGAATTTTAAAAATCTATAATCTAAGTTGCACAGACATTTTGACGCTTAAAATTCATATAGGTGTCAATGAATGCTCACAGAACAGGCACGAGTAAGTTTATGATTACAAATGCTGCTTGTTTTTTCACAAATTAATATCGAAACCTCAAATGAACATACACCCTTCAACTTTTGCCGACATTTTTGGAAAAAGTAATGACATCGGCAAAGTGAACAATGTTTTGCTGTATTGATGGTCAGCCTCATACCAACCTTTAAGTCAAAGAATAATTTTATGTACTCAGAATTCGTAATGTTAAAAAAAAAGTTTGTCCTGTGACCCCATTCTGAAGCCCAAAACAATACACAACTTTGAGCAGGTAGCAGAATGAAACACGGCCTCTGTTTATTATAAAAGGTTAAAAGCATACAGCCTTATGTGACAAAGCGCCTACTTACCCCCGTTTAGGGGAGGCCATGAAAAGACGAGGGGTGGTGAGAGATATCGTAGGTGAGATGGGGTGAATGTGGTCATACATTTATTTCAAGCTCGTGGCAAAATAAGTCGTTAATTTGTGAAAGAATATCCAATTCTTTTAGAACAGTTTAGTTTGGACAAAAATCTTAAAATTTGATATCCTTGTTTGAGTATTGATTTAACTTCAATTTCGAAAACATGTGATGGAAACGTTTGGTACATTTAATGGAGTTTTATATTTTCTATCTGAAATGTCGGCGCTATGGACAAGCTGCAAAAGGTGTGGTCATGATTAAAGTGTAACAGTTCGGATTCGAACCCAAACAGGCCATTTTCACAAAATATGTAGCTTTAACCCTGATTGAATACAATGTGTATAAAATAAAAATTAGGAATTATTTTTAAAAAATTGTAATTCTACTGAACATGCATTAAAAATTTAATTTGTTATGTATGTTCCTTGACTTATAGGTTGGTATGCGGCTGACCACCCATACTGTAGAAAATGGTTCACTTTGCCAATGTCACCCCTGTTTCAGGGAAGGTCGGCAGGAGTTGCAGGGTTTATGTTCATTTGAGATTTGGGTTTTTATATTGTATGACTACATGCGGCACGTTTAAGCGCGAACTTAAACAGGTCTGTTTTGTGAAAATGCATATAATGTGAATCTCTTATGTTACTTATATTTTGCAACTTAGATTGGATTAGATGCATATTTGAATGTGAAAGCATTAAAATATATATGTATTCATTTTGGTCGCAAAAATTAAATTCTGTTTTTTTTGTGCTATAAATAACTTAATTTGGTCTCGTGGCAAAAAAAACATTTATCGATACTTCTTGAATAATTGCCAAACACTCATTTGAACAAAATGTAAATTAAACTTCAAAACATTGTCATTAAAGTTACATAGAAAGTGGCCAAATGTAGAGTATCAAAAATTAATCCACCCTATTCAATAATTCAAATTGTTTTTATCAAAAAATCGCACGCTACGAGCCAGACATACGCCCCGATAAAAAAAAGCTCACACACGCGAAAAACATTATCAATTTTTTGGTCATTACCTCCGAAATTTCACCCCTTATCTCCGGATAACAAACCTTTGAATGACCATCGATCAAAAAACAATCAAGTGCAGACACGAATGGGTTGGGGAGAGGTTTCCTACCCTACCCCCTGAGCGGCAAAACCACCCTAAGGGACGTTCCAGCCCTCTTTATAAACAAGCACACCTCGATGCGCTTTTGCATCCCCTATATTTTTTAAAAACAAGGGTTCCAAGTTCGATAACACCGCCCCAGGTGAGTTGTAAAATTATTTGTTTGCTTTTATCATGAAAGATTATTATGTTAGTTTTCAATCAAGAGAGTGCAGGTGATTTTTAGTTTGTGTAGTGATTTTTGTATTTTATGTCGTAAAAACGACCGCTCCGTAGTCTCGTGGTTAACGCTTCGGAACCGCGATTAGAAGTAAGTGGGTTTGAATCCCGGCGGAGCATAAAGAAATATTTCATTTTTTAAATATGCTACTCGCTGGATTAAAAAAAACTACCTTTACCAAAAACCGATCACCATGGGTTCATCCAACCTTACAGCAACTGGGTCTTGCTTGAAAATTCGCGCTTTCGGCAAATGCCAAGATCGCAGAGAGTTTTTGCGGTGTGATCCACACAAAAACAGCGCTCATCAAATAAATCATCCCAATAATATTATTTATTATTACGTTTTTTTTTTTCAAAACAGTCTCATTTTACATGTGTTCTACTATTTTTTTTTAAATGGTGAGCGCTGTTTTGTAAGAATCTCTTTTCAAGAGCCTTATGCAAGATTGGTCATCGCTATGAAAAACGTCGAATCTTAAGCTAGACCCAGTTGCTGTAAGGATGGAAAGACCTCCAACGAGCGGTATTTAGTAAAGGCAGATTTATTTTTCAACCGGTTAAGGGTACCTGTAGTATTTGAAAAATGAAGGAAATAATTAATTAAAAGTTACAAAATATATTTAGTTCATCGCTAATCATCGTGCTGGAAAGCGTACCTCGTGAAGACGTTGGCTACGACACCAAAAGAAACTTCGAGAATAATAAAGGTTCTTCTATAATAGTTTTCAATTATTCGAAAAGTTCAAGTTATCAAAAAAGGTATTTTTAAAGTATTAATAATTCAAACAAGTTTATATAGCTCTTGTTTATATTTTAAACATATGCGACTTTGACCGGAAAAATCTTAACATACATGTAAGTATACATCACGGCACTTACAACTCTCTTGTATTATCGATTCCTCTTTCCTGCTAAGCCTTATACGAAAATAAGCTTTGCTACCTCCACACTATGGAGAAGAGCTTTTTTCTCCGGCCAAGCTCTCCTACATAAATAAAAATAACGTTTGTACGCTAATCCGGGAAAATCTGTTTCCTTCTTTTTTGCCTCCCGTGTGATACTTATATTCTTTGATGTACTTTTCTTATTTTGTACTTTTTTTCTAAGATTGTACTTTGTAATTCCTTGACTTAAAGGTTGGTATGAAGCTGACCACCCATTCTGTAAAAAATGGTTCACTTTGGCTTTGTCACCCCTGTGTCAGGGAAGGTCGGCAAAAGTTGTAGGGCTTATGTTCATTTGAGGTTTGGATTTTATTTTTAAGTACACATTCAGCATTTGTAAGCGCGAACAACACGTGTTTGTTTATGGGCATGCATTTGAGACCCTTAAATTTTAATATATCTCAGCAACTCAGAATATAGATTATAGATACTGTAATGCACATCTAAAGGCTGCGTCAAACATGAAGCGTTTTTGACGCGCGTCAAGGTAGCAGCGCTAAAACGCCGTAACGTCGCGCACCATTCATTTGGACAATGTTTTGGTGTTTATTTCTAACCCAAAAGAAAAAAACACTGGCAAAGCTTCCTCAGCTCTGAACAAAAATGAGTACCAGACTCAGTAAGGCCGGCCTTCTGTAAAAATAAAAAGGTTCCACTCGCAACATGCGACCCTTTCGGAAAAAACACGGCAGGAAGTTACACTATAATATGTCCAGGGGCTCAGATGAAGATGACTTGTTGCTACTTTACGTATTTTCTAGCAAAATCTTGTCTTTGTCGAAACATTTATAAACGCCTTGTTTCCTGTGCGCAAGCATCGGTGTTTTCAAACACATTCCATAAATTTATCAGTAAACTTTTTGCACAAAAAACACCCGGCGTGAAATATTTTTTTGTACTAAAATATAACGTGACGTCTAGACGCAGAGGAAAAGTATCGCGTACTGGTTGCGCGTTCGCTCTGTTTGACAAGATGTGTAGAATTGTTTAGTACAACACAGCGCAGCGCTATAGCGCGACCTCAAATCGGGAAGCTTTAGCGACTTGACGCGCGCTAAAAATGCCTCCTGTTTGACGGAGTCTTTACACAAAATAAATCGTCTTTAGCAAGTAATACATTTTTGTTAACTTTATTATTTTTATTGAAGCTTTCTCAAATATTAACTGCCTTTAATATTAATATATCTTTGCTACTTAGATTATAGATTAAAGACAAAACATTGTATCTTATTTCGATGCTTGAAAGAATCGCTTTACAGACGCACATTGTGCACAAATTCCATAAATTCCAATATTCATTTTTCTCTACCCCTCCGGTTTACCTGGATGATTAATTTTATAAAATACCTAGCACCCCCTCCCCACCTTTCTTCTTCTCACCCTCCACCACCCCACCCCCTTTGAAGGAATGCCGCCAATTACGGAACGAAATTTTCACGACATTTTTCCTATAGAAATAATTTACCTTCACGGAATTCTGGAAAAGCTGCAGACGCGTTTTTTTTCTTTCTTCAAAACTTCGCTGTATATTTTAGTTATTCAATTATTTTTTAACAATCTTATTATTTTTATTTTTATTTTATTTTATTAACGTACATGATAGTCCATTTACATAACTTTATGACAAGGTAATTTACAATGAATAACAAAGAAAGAAAGAAAATCAAGGACTAGTTTTACAAAATAGCACAGTCAAATAAAATACCTGTCTTATTATCTTATTATGTTAAATATTTTATCTTTAATGTATAATATAAACTACTTCCTGCAAAACAACGAGAAGTAGCACGAGCAGGCCTGTGACTTTGGCATAAGGCTGTTCGACCATGTATATTTTTTGTCAAGTTCCGTAAATCTATTAAAAATGAGGTTTTCAAAAAAGTGTCCTAGCAAAGTTAGACTTGCTTAGTTCATTTAATACAATATGAAAAAGCGCAATTTTTTAGTGCGGCACACCTCAAGATCCCTCCTATCATGAATGGGATATTTTACAAACATGTGCTTGGAGTACCTACTCCTATAAAAATGCCAACAGATTACGAATCCCTCACTCCGGGTGGCAGTCTGTTTTGCTCCACCGGTACCGCAAGCCGGTAAGCGCGATCTCCAAAATGAGTGCGTATTCGAAACCGAGACTGAATCAACCTGACAGCATTTTAAGTCTTTGTTAGAAAGATGCATTAACATTCAGTACAAATTATGAATCATTTTTTTAAATAAAAAACTAACAAATCATTATCAGAAGGAATGACAATTGTGATGGCTTTCACTAAGAAACTCTAAAAAACATAAGCATTTAAGATAAACGTCAAATGCATGCTCACCAAAAAACAAAGACAAGACAAAAGCACAATACTTACATAATACACATGCAGATGCGTATTTAACAAAACCAGAACCCAAAAACGATCAAATAAATCCCAAACCTCAATTGACAATAAGCCGTGGCAAAAAGTAAACCATATTTTACTTTATTTCTCACTCATCAACAACGCTCATCAACGTATTTTCCTTACTTCTAAATAAACATTTACATATTTACAAGCGCAAACATTATTTCAATTTTAATTAATGGAAACACAGCGCACGCAAAACAATAATTCTCAGAGACTCTGCCATTTCATAATTCAAATTCATTTCTGTTGAAACAACACAATCGCAGCGAAGCTAGCTAACGTCCTCACTTATGCAGTTATAACAAAAACATTTGTACAAACTACAAAACAAAATCACGGTCTGCAAACTCATAATTTCACGTTTGATAAAGTGCATTCGGTGCTACGGAAACGCATTAATATTCTAGCATCGTGCTGCTCCGTAGCGACAAAAACCGGTGTAGAGCTACGAGAAATTACTGGCACACTTGTGCCTCGGTTATCGAATGCAATAACTTACGCGATTTCATTCGAATACCAAATTACACTCGTTTTTTAGCACTTTTTTTTTAAATTTGATCATTTCTTTACAAATGAGTGTATTCCACACTTAAATAGAGCTAGAAGAGTTTGTAGAGCTTACTAGTAGTTCGAAACATTTTTTGGACCAGAGATAATATTTCAGTTTTTTGTTTTCGATTAGGGACCACTATAATCTATAATCGTTGCAACGATATTATATTAAAATTTAAAATTTATTTAAATGCACTTCTACACAACAGACACGTGTAAGTTAGCGCTCACAAATGCTGCATGTGTTTTTAGGAATTATAATCCAAACCTCAAATCAGCATAAGCCCTGCGACTCTTGCCAATCATCCCTGAAGCAGGGATGATATTGACTAAGTGAACCAAATTTTTAAAGCATGAGTGGTCAGATCAGCATGGTAAAATTATATTCCAAGGAGAATTAAAGGCGGAAAATGAGATCAAGGACTTCAAAATTGTGAGAGACAGTTCACATTACTAATGTCAACCCTGTTTCTAGAAAGGTTGACAAGAATTGTAGATTTTATGTACATTTGAGATTTGTTTTTTTTTATGTTATAATTCACATGTGGGATTTGAAATCCATTATATGTAATCCATAACTTAGATTATTCATTATAGATGGGTGGTCCAGCCTTAGAATCAGCCAAGTCAGACTCATGATGATGATGATGTAAGTACTACAACTTTAAGTTAATTCATCATTTACGTCAAAAGCGTAGACACCTTTTGTAACCGACACCTTTCTCAAAATAAAATTCTTAGAATCCAAAATAGAGGTTATCAAAATGAAAAGCCTAGCGTTCCCCTACACTTATTTATAATCTATAATCTAACTTATAACTTATAATAATAATAATCTTTATTCCCGTCTAGTCACACGGAGGATGCATCACATCACCAGTTTTATAAAATTTACAAGATAAACCGGAGTTTTCGCGCAACTAAGCAACACCCATAGTGTAACTTTGTTACGTTTTCCTCGAAAGAGTCGCAATTGTCAAGTTAACCTATTTATTTTTACATAGCAACTGAACAGATTTCAGTCTGTTTTGAATGTGGCCGCAAGACTGATCTTCGGGATGTCCAAATTCTCTCACATCACTCCGCTGTTGAAAGAACTACATTGGCTTCGTTTTCCTGAGAGGGTGGTCTACCGTGTGTGTTTGATGGTATTTAAAGCCCTAAATGGTTTGGCTCCATCATATCTGGCAGACATGTTTTCCCCCGTTGAGGTGAGTGTGAGGGGGCGGACACTTAGGTCAGCGGGGTGTCGAGCTGTCAGGTTGATGCAGCCTCGCCGTCAAATATGCACTAATTTTGGGGATCGCGCTTTCCGGTTTGCGGGAACAGTGGAGTGGAACAGACTGCCACCCGGAGTGAGGGTTTCGGAATCTGTTGGCATTTTTAAGAAAGCACTCAAACAGCACCTTTTTAAAATATCTCATTCATGATTAGGAGGGCCCTTGAGGTGTGACATACACAAAAACGGCGCTCTTTTGTCATGTATTAATTTTTAATTAAATAAATTATCCTCATATATCTTATATATAAAATTCTTGGGGGTATTTGCGTCTGTTTTTTTCGAATTTGCAAAAATGTTTTTCTAACAAGTGTTTCTATTGACAAACTGAACTAACGCTCGATTCCAGAATTTTTGGTGTTTGTTTGTTTGTTTGTTTGTTTGTCCGTTTGTTTGTTTGTATATTTGTACCATTATAGGCGCCCAGACCGTTCGCAGCACGATGCTGAAATTTTGCACACCCCCATTAAGTGTTAGTGGTTAAACAACTGTTAGGGTTCGGATGACGTCACGTGCATATTTCGCATACCTGCCATACAGACTGAAAATTTAAATCTTGCCGCTGGCGACAATTTTAAATTTACAGGCTTGATATTCAAAACAGTTATGTTTCTTAGTAATTCAAAGAATTTTCGGAAGAAACTTTTTCGCAAAAAGTAAATTCTTAACACAAAATTTGTAAATACCTACATAGAAAAAAATAAAAAATTCTAACTTTCAAGTCGCACAATGGGCGCATGTATCAAGTTGGAACATTGAAATTAGGCATGCTATCTGAAAATAAACAGACTTACATATTTTCAAAAGAACAACAAAATACATGAAGGATTAGGAGTAGCTGCGATACATTTTTTTTGGTTTCTTCAATATTTAACATTCTCCTGGCGTTTATTTTAAAATTCTGAAGGTATATTCTCAATGATCAAGTTTGTCTTACTAAAACCAACATTTTTTGAAAGAAAACTTTTTTCAATGACAATTTTTTTCCAACAAAATTTTGAAAAACCTGATTTTCACAAAAAAGTCAAATTTATAAGTAAAAAAATCAACTATTTTGATGCAACACAAACAATTATAATTTAGCGAAATGTAATGATATGTAATAGGACAATCCCGCCAAGTGTATATTTTGCATACCCGCGATACCAACTAAAAAAATACATTGCTCTGCAGGCGGCCATTTTAAATGTCTAGGCCTCATACTCGAATTTAAAATGCATTTTAGTAAACCCCATAAATGTTGGAAGAAACTTTTTTTTTACGGCAAATTTCATTGAACAAATATTTAAAAAGTAAAATTTCATACAAAGTGTCTTGTATATAAAAATAAAAAAAGTTAAAAAGTTTTTTTTTTTAATTTTCAAAAGTCATTTTTTTCTTAGAGTTCTGTCGAGGATCAAACGTTTTCCCATACTTAGATTTTTTGTAGATTGTGAGTTTAGGCATTTTAAGGTATCTTCAGGTACCAAGCAGTATCAGACACTAAAATATCGTGAAAAGTATCACAAGCAGTTTTAAGATGTCAAAAGATAAATTCAGAGCAAGACGAGCAGTTTGAAGGCATTTCATGACAATAAGAGCAGCTGGAACAATCTAAAAACAAAAGCACCAGTACCAACAAAACAATGCCGTATGGCAAACGCAGTTATGTTTCATGCCACTATAAGACAATTGCAAGCAACACAGGTACGCTTAAGATACTATTACCAGCAAAACGAAAAAGAGCAGAAAAGACAAGTTATACACTTAAATGATAATGAACGGGTCGAGCATCATTATAAACCATCACCAGAAAAATAAAGAGCAGAAATAAAAAGCAGGATAAAGACTTCAGCACCTGCACAACAATAGGAAGTAGCACAATCAGGCCTGGGATTCTACCATAAAATTGTCCACTTTTTGTTGTTGTTGTTGGTCAGTTCTCATGGATCTTTTAAAAATCAGAGCAGGGGTAAAGTGTGCTGGCGAAGCCGGACTTTAAACTAGAATGCCGTAATCGTGTAGGCAGGCTATTTAACTTAAATTCGTCTTTCGTGGATTCAAGATATTCGGAACAAGAAAAGAATTCAATTACCTTTTTATCACAAAATTTATTAAATTATATCTTAAAACATTCAATGAAATAAAGAACATATGGGCAAAAAATTATGGCGAAGCCAGACTAAAACCTGCCCGGAGGGCCTAGCAGCTAACCGTGCGAGAGCGCGGTTTGGTCTGCTAGTATATATATAAATGTTGAAGGGCGGGTTTACTCCAAGGCGAAAGTTGAGTACACCTTACCGGTTTTTTTTTTGGCTTAAAACAAGCACTCTGACACCCTCGGCAGGGCTCGAACCCGAACTCTCGGCATGGAGTGTAAGCCGCACTCTACCAACTGATCTATCGACCAGAAAACCTGATTATCAGAAATGTTGAAAAAAAAAATCCAAAATATATCAAACGTGTATGCTTAAAACAAAATAATAACAAACATTTACTTCCATACAAAAACCTAGGTATCTCAGTACTAGGAATGTAGCTTCTACACCAAAAGCGTAGCATCTAGGCTACGCTTGTGAAGCGCTCTACGTCATGTGATTTTCCAGTTGTTGTCGGTTAGGGAAAAGCCGGTTTCCGTATTTCTGGATATTACCTGATGCAACAGCCCGACAGATATGTACGCGAGAGCCTTTGTTTCAGACATCACTGTGTTTAATACAGATTCCACGGATATGATGTACGAGTGTTTTGTTAGAATATAAAGAGATAAATTAAAAGTTTTGAGAGTATTTTAAATATCATGAAATATTAGTATACTTTCAATGGTTCGTATTTATTTCACTGTAAAAATACATGATAAATCAAAAAAAAAAAACTGAACAAAAACTGTTTTGGTATTAAGTTTCGCGTACTTGAGGGTGGTCAAAGGACCGAAAACGTTTGTAATTTTACATAAATCAAAAAGTGTGACAATATATACATTTTGAGAGTATTGTTAAGAATATGCAAGAAATTAGTAGTAATGTTTGGTTGGCTGTATTAGTTTAATAATAAGTCTATCAAATCTTTGGAAATAAGTAAATGTTAAGGTAGGTAGATAAGAATGATTTGTATTTATTCGAGATTCATTGAATGTTGAATACAATATTCTGTTGACATTCAGCAAGGTGGTATAAAACGATTCTTTATGTTTCTAAAATGATTGTAATAATCTGTATAAATTTTTGAACAAAATCTCCTGTAGATCAAATATAAATCAACCGTCATACTGTTCAAATGTACAAACTCTGTCGGAATAGAAAGTGAGAAAATAAAGCGAGTTGAATAAATGAACCGAAGTTTTGAGTAAGTAAAACCTGCTAAAAACAACAGTGTGGAATGCTTGTTGTTCTGTAAAATTTTGTTTAAAAAAACAGTAGTAATGCTACCCGTGTTTCAAAAGTAATATTTTGTAGGAACCATATACATATAATGATTTATTAACACAGTGAAAGTCCATTTTTAATTAGTTAAAAATTCAAATGGGTAAAACATAGTTGAAATAAGTGAATAAAAACTATGTTTTACCCTTTTGAATTTGTAACTAATATAAATATAAGTTAACTTCAAGGATTTGGTTTGATTTTTCTTAGATAATAAAGAGAAATTAAACATTTTAATTACAATAAATCGAAAATGGTTTGTTAACGAAAAAATCTTCAACAAAGAATGTGGATAATATATTACAAAATGTTTTTTTTTTAATATTTAATTTTCAATTAAATATTTAATCATAAATATGCATTTACGCCTTTTTTTAATTTTTAACATTATCCAAAGGAAGACGTCATCGGATCTTTCTATAATGAAACACAAAATTTGAAAAACCAAAACAAAATAATTAAAATTTGGTTTCTTACCTTGTAATGAATTAAACGTAACGTGAATATTTTTTCTCCAAAAAATTTCCTGAATTTCACTCTTTTTAATCACTTTTCCACAAAAATATGCTTAAAATATTCTAACTCACACTCACAACGTTTCCTCAAATCATTGAAGATAATTTTAATTATGTTAATTGGTTTTAAAATTATTGAGTCTCTAAAATTAATTAAAGTTGTCTTATTATACTAAGAAATATTTACATCAGTTACAGTACTGTTTTTTTTTTAATATGAAATCACTTCGAATCGAATTTATAAAGCTAGTCAAAAATATTCAATACACGTATTTAAGATATAAAAAGAAGCATGTTTTTATTCACAATAAATCAGCATTAATGAAAACAATATATTATTTAATTCAACACCCATTGTCTGTTGTAGCAAAAAAAAAACAATAAAAACACAGTTTATTTGTATTCTTACAAGGTCAATGTTTATTTATTTTAATTAATATAACAAGTTAATGAATTAATTAAGCACATTTGATTTTAGTTCATTTACCATATCGCTGGATTTATCCCCGATCACGAAATATTTTTCGATTCAACGGAGCGCAACACGACACGTCCTACTCCGATCGCGACCGGCTCTCAACTGAGACCAAAGAACGGCCGGAGCTAAAATGAGGGTGGGGGTGTGTAACCACCCCTCCCCCCGCAGTCTTTCAGTACAACCCCTGGCTTCCCCGCCCCCAGGCTCACTGAAAACCCAGTACACCTTTACAAATGTCTAGGAAAAGGTACAGTATTTCAATCGTTGGTTTGCTTTTAAATGTGTCCGCGTACAGTCATTTGCAAGGAGGTAAACCTTTTCGTCCTCTTTCGGGTTTTTAATGAAGTTGCGTTGAGCTGAGTAAATACAGATTGCATAATTCTCTCCCGGCAAAGGAAACAGATAAATTCATTTAGATTTGAATAAACAACGTGATGTTTTCAGAATATTATGTAATTTGTTGGTACCCTTGCAGGAAATTGTGTAAGAAAACATAAAATTAAGACAAAGACATGAAATTTTGAACATAAAATTATTGTTAATTTTGATAAACTATACATTTTTTTAATGATTAGCTTAAACACTTGTAATTGAGTTTGGTATCAAGGATATTTTTCAAAAAACAAATGAATCGACGGAAACATAGAGAGTGTTAACATACAATTATCTATAATCAAAGCTGCAAACATAAATCAGCATTGTGAATGCATCCTTTATTATATTACCCTTCGTGGTCGTCCATCGCTTAGAATTCGATTTTCAAAATTAATGCCATCACAGCAGATGAAATACATTCTCGACCTATGGAAAATCAAATTTTGTATATAATAATAATAATATTAGGATGATTTATTTGGTGAGCGCTGTTTTTGTGTATATCACACCTCAAGAGCCCTCTGCGAGCTTGGTCGTCGCTGTAGAAAGCGCCAATTCTCAAGCAAGACCCAGTTGTTGTAAGGTTGAATGGACCTTTCAGTGACCGGTCTTTGGTAAAGGTTTATGATTTTTTCAACTCAGCGAAGAGCACATTCGAAATATTAATGGTATATTTTTGTGCTCCGCCGGGATCCGAATCCACAACCTTCCATTTACGAGTCCGAAGTGTTGCCACTACGGACCACGGACCGGTCCAAGATGCCAACGACACGCGGTGTACCTGAGCGGTCACCCATCTATGTACTGACCGCGCCCAATGTTGCTTAACTTCGGTGATTTATGGGAACCGGTGCTTTCAACATGGTAACGTCGTTGACATATTATGTCGTTGTTGATATATGCTGCAAAACAGTACCATTCATGTATGTGTTTGAGAAACACACTACAATATCATATAACTTCTTTCAATATTTACAAAAAAAAAAATTTTTTTCGTAAAACAGTAGTTTTTAGTAGAAGTAATTATAATTTCTGAAAAAAGTATTTTTTAAAAAACCGCTTAATTTTTAAAGACCTCTTTTTGTATTGTATTGAAATGTAAGAAAATGTAAAAAGACTAGATAGACATCTAGCGACAAAATTCATTTTTTTTTTTTTTTTACGATATTTTTTTTTATTTGATACAAATCAAAAAAACAACAAACAAACAAACAAAAAAATGGATTTAAATCTGTAATGTTAGTTGCAGAGGATATATTCATTTACAGCTCTCAGATGCATGATAAACAAACACGTGTAGTTCGCGCCCTCAAATGCTGAATGTGTACTTACAAAAAAAAACCAAACCTCAAATGAACATACGCCCTACAACTTTTGCCGACCTTCCCTGACACAGAGGTCTATAATCTAAGTTGCAAAGATGTATAAAGATTCAAAGCTTATATACTGTTACGAAATTAGGGTTCAATTGTCTTCAAATTAAAAATACACAGGTCTTCTTCAATAGTTATTTATTTTACACAGTTACAAAATTTATTTTCACACTACTTTCTCGATTATTCCATTGGTTTCGGTTCACTGATCAGATGGCTTCGATGTGTTTGTTAGTCGCTATGATACTGGCCCGCTCTGCAGGCCATTCGCACCTTTATACTCTTCAGAGCAGTATGATCCAGAACTAAAGTCGCCAGACGGTTCCAGAGTAATTATTACTTCTCGACGCTTCACGTACTACCTAGAGATACAACCAAAATCCTACCTACAAATGTAATACAGTATTCCTATAATTATAACAAATACCTACTTAGCCTAGAGAATTCTACACTTATACATAATTATCGATCTTACCTACCAATACTTTTGAGGATTCTTATAACTATAACTATCCATACTTATTTCAATATTTATATTTACATAACACTACCCCCCACCTAGACTGTTTCGTCCCGGAACAGTCTTGACTCTGTGTAGGTAGGGGCACGCTGATCCACGTCGACACCCTGTGGTCAGGAAGAAGTGGCAGTCCACGGATTTCTCCCCACTGGCTCTCGGCTGCGCTTGCTCGCAGCACACCATGACGCTGATGCCGACTCCCGAGAACACTGCTTCAATCATACTCCGGATTATCCGCCAGTCTCGATTAGCGCGGCCGCCACCCATCTTCGGTATTGCCAGACGCGCCTGCTGATCCTCCAACATGTAGTCACGCAGCTCAACAAGGCCGTCCCACAATGCCTTGTAGTCCTCTTCCAGGTTGCTGGAATCCGGGACAACCAGGCAGTATGCTTGTTGACGCCCCTTCGGTAGTCTCAGAGCTCTTCCTTGCGGGCTGCTCGAGGGTTGCGGTTCTCCGAATTTGTATCGGAAGACCCGTGCAATTCCTCTAGACATATCTAGATCTTCCGGTACACTGCATGCCAGTGTGTGGTCCCTAGTGACCTCAAATAAGTCCTTGTGGACTTCTGTGGTCACTCCATGGCGAAACTTCTGCCCTGCCTTCGCGTTCTCCCAAAACTTCTCAAAGGCTGGTGATCTTTCGGATGCGACGCACTGTCGTACTTTTTGGGCTGGTTGGTCATCATTATCGCCTAGGTATGGTGAGAGGCGATTGTAGTGCACGACCCTTGGTTTTCCGTTTGGTCTCTTTTTTATGCGGTAGACCACATCGTTGATGCGCTCCAAGATCTCGTACGGCCCGTCCCAGGAACGCTGAAGTTTCGGACAGTATCCTTGGCGCCTCTTGGGGTCAAAAAGCCACACCCAGTCACCAGCTTTGTACCCCATGCTGTCAGCTCTGGTGTCATAGCGCTCCTTCATTTGATCGCTGGCTTCCCCGATGTTCATGCGGACCTGATCATGGATGTCATCCAGCCTCCTGCGAAGGTCTGTCACATAGTCTTCTCCGGCTAGGTCTTCACCTGGTTTGCAGCCAAATTTGAGATCACAAGGAAGTCGCATTTCTCGCCCAAACAGTATGCTGCTGGGAGTCTTCTTCGTCGTTTCCTGAACAGCCGACCGGTAAGCCAATAAGAACAAAGGCAGATGTCGGTCCCAGTCCCGCTGATGGCTGGACACCACTTTGGCTAAGTACCTCCCCACGGTACGGTTCATCCTTTCCACCATTCCATCAGACTGTGGATGTAGCGCAGTGGTCCTGGTCTTGTAGATCCCTAGCCGCTCACACATTTGCTGGAAGATAGCAGCTTCAAAGATCCTTCCCTGATCAGAATGTAATTCCAGGGGTACGCCAAACCTGCTGATAAATTCGGTAACTAGAACTTCAGTCACGGTTACGGCCTCTTGGTTAGGGATTGAGTAAGCTTCCACCCACTTGCTGAAGTAATCCATCACCACCATGATGTACTTGTTACCCTTCTCAGTTGTAGGAAATGGGCCAGCTATGTCGATGGCGATTCTTTCAAAGGGGCTGCCAACATTGTACTGACGCATTGGTGCTCGCCTTTTCCTTTGCCGTCCATTGGCCGTTGCACAGGTTACACATTTTCGACACCAATCTTTGACGTCTTCGCTGCAGTTGATCCAGTAAAATCGCTCTTTCACTTTCTCCAGCGTCTTCTTAACGCCTAGATGTCCTCCAGAAGTTCCTCCATGCAGCAGTCCAAGGATTTCCGGTACTCGGCTCCTCGGAACGAGGGTTTGCTTTCTTCTAAGTGTGCCGTCTTCCTTCTCGATCTTTCGTTTCAGAAACCCTCCTTCTATCACTATGGATCCCCATTGAGCCCAATAAGCCTTGACAGTTGGTGATAAGGGGGCGAGTTTTTCCCAGGTTGGCCTTTCTCCTTCTCGCGCCCATTCCATCACATACTTCAAGTCCGGATCATTCAGTTGGTCTTGCGCCAATTTTTCATCTTGCCAGTCCTCATCTTCGGTGGTCGTCCTTTGGACAATTGCTACCTTGTCCTCCATCTTGCTGCAATGTTTGCAGTCACTGGCGCATGGTCGTCTGGATAATGCATCCGCATTTCGATGAAGCGTGCCAGGTCTATGTTCGGAGTCATAATCATACTCCTGGAGCCTTTCAATCCATCTAGCCACTTGCCCTTCTGGGTTTTTGAATTTCAGAAGCCAAACCAGTGCAGCATGATCAGTCCGTAGTGTGAATTTTCTCCCGTACAAGTATTTGCGGAAGTGTTCCACTGATTTTATCACGGCAAGAAGCTCTCGTCTGGTCACGCAATAATTTCGTTCTGGCTTGGAAAGCACTTTACTGAAGTAACCCAGAACAGTCTCATGCCCATCCTGTATTTGGGAAAGGACGCCTCCTATCCCCACATTACTAGCGTCGGTATCCAGGATGAACTTTCCATCTTTTCGTGGGTAGCTCAAGATGGGGGCACTTGTTAATCTTCCCTTAAGCTCTTCAAATGCTTGTGCGCAGGAATCACTCCAATGGAAGCGAGTGTTTTCTTCCGTAAGCTTGGTGAGCGGTTTTGCAATGTCCGCAAATCTTGGCACAAACCTCCTGTAATAAGTGCACAGCCCCAGGAAACTCCTAGTTTCATGTTTGTCCTTCAGCACGGGCCAGTCTCTTACTGCCTTGATTTTGGCAGGGTCAACTTCAACTCCACGTTGAGAAACTATGTGTCCCAGGTAATTCACTTGTTTCTTGAACAGGTTACACTTTTTCGGGTTGAGCTTCAGTCCAGCGTCTTGTAGTCGCCCGAAAACTTGCTCCAGATTTCTCAACTGATGGTTGAAGTCCTTTCCCAGGATGATTATGTCATCCAAGTATACCAGGCAGGTTTCCCATGATAGTCCTCGCAGCACATTCTCCATCAGCCTTTCAAACGTGGCGGGGGCATTGCATAAGCCAAATGGCATCACGGTGAACTGCCAAAGTCCAGATCCAGTCGAGAATGCAGTTTTCTCCTTATCTTTGGCATCCAATTCAACTTGCCAGTAGCCACTTTTCAGGTCCAATGTGGAAAAAATGGTGCATCCTGCCAATGTGTCCAAGGTGTCGTCAATCCTTGGCAGAGGGTAACTATCCTTTTTCGTAACATCGTTGAGCAGTCTGTAGTCCACACAAAATCTCGTGGTACCATCCTTCTTTTTCACCAGTACCACCGGGGATGTCCAAGGGCTACTTGATGGTTCTATGATGCCATCCTTGCTCATGTCTTTGATGATCTTGTCAGCTTCTTCCCGCTTTGCAAAGGGTAGTCTTCTTGGAGCCTGTTTTATTGGTCTCGCTTCTCCGGTGTCTATGCTATGTCGCACTACCTTGGTTCTTCCCAGACGGCCATTAGAGTCCTCGAAAATGTTCTGGTAGCGGCAGATCAAACTCCTCACTCTCCGTTTGTTTTCCTCGGTTAGACCTTGGGAAGCGTCGTGGACCAGGGCTTCCAATTGTGTTGACAATTTGTTTCCTTCGCATGACATGTTTGTCATCTGTTGCACAATGGAAGTTATCCTCTCACATCTGCCCAAAACAAAACCTTCATTCATTTTAACTGGGTAGCTGTTCACATTCATGATCTTGACAGGAATGGTCTCCTTTGCGCGAATCACTGTTCTTGCCACCATGACTCCTTTGTTAACATTGTCCATGTTCTCCGGTTCTATCATACAGATTTGGTCATTTGTACTACTGGAATCCAGGCGGGCACTCACTATCATCTCGGATCGCCCCTTCACTTCGGTATTCTTGGCTAGGATAACACGTGCAGCCAGTTCTTTTCGTCTTTGCAGGATGACTTCTTCATTTCCAATTTTAATGGACCCTTTCTTTAAATTTAAACTGCACCCAAATCTGTCCAGTATGTCCATTCCCAATATAACGTCTTCTTCAATGTTGGCCACCAACGTCCGATGATCAAAAGTGGTGCTGCCAATTTGGAAGGTGGCAATCGTCTCCCCATACACCTGTGCTGACTCTCCCGTGGCGGTGTGCAGAGACCACTTTGTTGGTGCAATCTGCTTACCTCGTGCCACTATGTCGCGTCTCAGAATTGTCCTGGTTGCTCCCGTGTCCACCAGTAGTTCACGAGTTACTCCATCTATTATGCCATTGATAAAAATGCTGCTGGCTTTTCCTCTCACGGTTGCGACAGTAGCAGCAGATTTCAGGGCCTCTCCAGCGTGGGTCAACGGTTGCCCCTTCCCATTAACCCTTTCTAGTTTTCCGCAGCCTGTTTTCTGGGTTTCTGAGGCTTGGGACACTTGGTGCTAAGGTGGCCCAGCTGTCCGCAGTTCCAGCAGCGTGGGTCTCGTCTTCGAGGTCTCAGACGTTCCAGCACTTTTTCAATTAGCTCCTCGGTTGTAGGTAGCTTGACCTCCTCTGCCTCGACTGCACGAACCCTGGCGTGGCCCCTGATGGACTGTTTGACAGCCTCAAACTCGAGAGCTTGGCTGAGCGCCTCGTTCAAAGCCTTGGGATGGGCCAGTTTTACGGCTTGTTGCGTCTCCCATTCCCGCAATCCATTTAGGAACTTGTCCACTGCCAAGCTCTCACAGATGTCGTCGGAGGCTGTCGGGTAAGCGTCTCGTACCAGGCGGGCGATGTCCATTTCAAACTCCTGGAGGCTCTCGTTGGGCTTCTGCACCCTTGTGTTCAGCTGCGACTTGTACAGCTGCTCCAGGCACTTGTGGCCATAGCGCATATCCAAGCGCTGCTTCAGCTGCCCAAAGTCACCACGGTTGTCCAGGGGTATGGCCTGCAGAACCCTGAGAGCGTCTCCTCGGAGCGACAGGCTGAGAACCGAAGCCTTCTTCTGCTGGCTCCAGGCTCCCATCATGGCAGCCGTTTCAAAGAGGGTCAAATACTCCTCCCACGACGTCTTCCCGTCGAAGGTCGGGAGGTTGTGCTTCGCCAGCGAAGGGTCATCATCCCCTCTAGTGACCCTGGTTGGAGTTGAGCATCCCTGGTCGGTCTCGTCGTGAAGGCCTTTGGGGGATATTCTGGTGGACTCCATCTGGCCCTTGTCGGCCAGCTCGGCACGCAGATGTACCTCCAGATTTGACATCCGAGTCTCCATTTCCCCCTTCAGGGCTGTCATCTTCTCCTCCATTTCTCCCTTCAGGGTTGTGAGATTCTCGTTCATCTTCTCTTTCATGTTGGCGAGGTCTTCCTGCAGGGCCTTGGCGTTTTCAGCCATCTCCACTTTCAGGTCCGTCAGGTTCTCCTGCAGGGTCTTGGCGTTGTCAGCCATCTTCTCCTCCAGCCCGGTCAGGTCCTCCTTCACGGTCTTGGCGTTGTCAGCCATCTTCTCCTCCAGGGTCTTGGCGTTGTCAGCCATCTTCTCCTCCAGGGTCTTGGCGTTGTCAGCCATCTCAGTCTTCAGTCCTGTCAGGTTACTGTTGATGCTGATATTTAGCTCGTCCAAGGCGCGGTCCCCTCCAGACGCCATGACAAAATATGCCGGGTCTTCGCCTGACTGTTCCAAGGCCTCTATGAGGCGTGCTTGTAAGGCTGCCTTTCCTCCTGAGGTCTCCAGGTCCCTCTCCAGAAGCTCATTTTTAAGCTCAGTGACTTTGAGGTCCTTGACGTTCACTTTAGTTGCCATTTTTTTTTTTCAAAATTTACGTCAAAACAAAAATATTTTCAAATTTATTTAATACAAGTTTTGAGTTTTATATATATAGCTGTTTTGAATACGTACTTTAGCAAAAATAATAATTTGTCTGATTACACTGATTGGTAGGTAGGTACTGTCTTTTAATATTTATTTTTAATTCACCAATATTTTTAACATAATAATGTCTGATAGTACATAATTATTTATTTCGTCTCAAGTCTTTCAAACACACAGGTAGGTACTTAATGTACATTCACACACTTGTAAACAAAGGATAGTTATTCAAAAACTTTTTCTCGATGAATCTGGAACGTTCTTTTGTAATATTTTTCAAGATTTTTATTTATTTATATTATTTTTTTAATCACACACAATAATAAAAAAAACTATGGTCCAATTTGATGACTTTCTCAATGCGGTAAAATAGTCATTATGTTATGTCCAGAATTATGTCCAGAATTATGTTCCATATGATGTTCCAGAATTTATAAGCAACTTGCTTTTGCGTCTTTTCTTTTAACAAAAATTTATTTAAACACTTGTTTTCACAAAAGTCAGTTCACACAAAGTTCAATTTGAATAAAGTTCATTTTAACACTATTTAATTTATTTTATTTATTTTTAGACAGAAGATCTTAATTTTTCTTGACAATTCCGCACCTGACGCCAATTGTTACGAAATTAGGGTTCAATTGTCTTTCCAAATTAAAAAAAATAGACAGGTCTCCTTCAATAGTTATTTATTTTACACTGTTACAAAATTTATTTTTCACACTACTTTCTCGATTATTCCATTGGTTTCGGTTCACTGATCAGATGGCTTCGATGTGTTTGTTAGTCGCTATGATACTGGCCCGCTCTGCAGGCCATTCGCACCTTTATACTCTTCAGAGCAGTATGATCCAGAACTAAAGTCGCCAGACGGTTCCAGAGTAATTATTACTTCTCGACGCTTCACGTACTACCTAGAGATACAACCAAAATCCTACCTACAAATGTAATACAGTATTCCTATAATTATAACAAATACCTACTTAGCCTAGAGAATTCTACACTTATACATAATTATCGATCTTACCTACCAATACTTTTGAGGATTCTTATAACTATAACTATCCATACTTATTTCAATATTTATATTTACATAACAATACAATGCTTGCCCACAAACAAACTTTTGCCTGTAAATTTTGCCAACCTTCCCTGGAACAGGGGTCTAATCTAATCTTATCTAAGCTACAAAGATATATATCTAATCCAATCTAATCTAATCTAAGCTGCAAAGATATATATCATTTAAGATTTATATTAAATGCATTCCCACAAGCAGACATGTATAATTTCGCGCTAACACATACCGCATGTGGACCTACAATATAAAAATCCAATCTCAAATGAACATAAGCTCTGCAACTCTTGCCGTCCTTCCCTGAAACAAGGGTGACATTGGCAAAGTGAACCATTTTTTTAAAGTATGGGTGGTCAGCCGCATACCAACCTATAAATCAAGGAACATACACGACAAATTTCATTTTTGTAAATCAACAAATAATAATATGTATGGACATAAAAACTAAAAACAAAACGAATTTCAATTTAATTTAAATATTAAGTCTTCTTTTACTTTCTTTTAATTTGGATCTGTTATGTGTATAAGTAAATAAGAATTTTTGTACATCATTTATATTTTTTGTGCTCCTTGACTGATAGGTTGGTGTGAGGCTGACCACCCGTGCTGTAAAAATCGGTTCACTTTTGCCAATGCCACGCCGGTTCATGGAACGGCGGCAGGAGTTGCAAGGTTTATATTCACGTGAGGTTTTGTTTTTTTGTATGTACACATGCAAAATGTGAAGGCGTGAACCTACATGTGCCTGTCTGTGGGCATGCATTTAAAATGAGTCTTAAATGTTTCCATATCTTTGCAGCTTAGATTATAGATTATAGATAGATAGCCTCCAACATTACAGATCAACCGCCATTTCTTTCTGTCCTTACATAATTCTTACAGTTCCTCCAGAATCATAACCTTCTTAATAACCTTTTTATACGGGAGCGCACACTACAAATTATGCCAGGAACTCGACTTTATCGAGAGCTATGTTTTGTTATAACTCAAATTTTAATCACCTGGACATTTTTTGTTTGTCCAAAAACGCATTTCTTCAAGGGGTGCGGATGTACTACTTGAGAAAATGCTATACTGATAGTATGGCATCCTCTTCCCCTTCCATCGTCCTTTCTATCCTATTTTCCCAAATCGCCTCTGATAAAAACCTCTGCATTCTTAATTTTTTTCTTTTCTTCTTTTCGTTTGCTGTTACATTTGCTGTAGACAAGCTTTTATTGTAATTATTTTTATTTAAGAAAACTATTATTGGCCTTATATGTATTTATTATAAATCTTTACTTGTTTTATGTGTATGTGCTGTTGTTTTCTGTAATAAATATAAAAAAAAAAAAAAAAAAAAAATACAGACTCTTCTTTTGTTGGGTGACATTGGGAAAGTGCAACATTTTTTAACAGTTTGGGTGGTCAGCCTCATACCTACATATAAGTCAAGGACTATGATGGAGCAAATTAATACCGGTTTCGTTTTCTTATTTGCTTTTAGTTTTCTTTCTTTTGTTAAAAGACTTTTTACAAAAACTGCATTTTTTATTTTACATGTTCTCTAATACAACAAGTTTTAACGCAAGAAAACTATGTGCAATACCCACATTGCCTAATGTTAAGGGGTTGGGCTGTGTAGCAGCCAGGGGCGGAGCCCCTAGTGTATATAAAATACGTATACATGCGAGCAAGCAAACGCGTGTAAGTTCGCGCTTATATATGCCGCATGTGTACTAATAAATCAAATATCCAAATCTCAAATGTACAAAAAACCTATTTTCGCAAAACTTCTGGTTTGACACGTTTGGTTTTAAGCGACTCATTGTAAGGTCAACTACCTTTCCGTGAAAAAAACTTAATTTTAAAATTTGTTAAACGAATATAGTAGCACAAAAGGAAAAATATTAAAGTTTCCTGGAATGTAAAATTCTTTTCTTATTTTAATAAAACATTATACAATTTGATTCCATGCAAAATTCCAAGACATTTTCCACACACAATGCCCGCGAAAATCTTACAATCAGCGTTAATTCTGAAAGTTATCAACTTTTAATTAAAAACAAAACACACTCCTCGGACTTGACCTCTGTTGCTTTCCCATTTTCGCTTTTCATTTATTTCATTTCAGTCGAGGGAAATTTATTCAAAATTATATCAGTCAACTTTTATTCATTACAATAATCAAGTTGGCGCGGTTTTAATTTAATTTTAATCCATTTAGCAAAGGCAACGACCTATTATGACTTGGTAACAAATTTCGCTCGGAGAAAGCAATGGTAAATTTTTGAAGAACAACGTTGCGTCTACTTTCATAGAAATTGTTCATAAAATACAAGTAAAATTAAAGAAGTATATCTAAACAAGTCCATACAAAAAAACATTGTCGGAAATATTTATTTAATATTTTTTGCATAATACAACAAGTAGATGAGTAATTAAAAAAAATAAAGGTAAATATGTGTATACACATAAGAGAAAATTTAACTAATATTATCTAGATTTTCAGCAGTAACTTTGTGAAAGTTCGTTTTAATGGATTAAAATAAAAAATAAAAAATTAATTAACATGAGTTTATTTTTGTACACGACCAGTTTTGGTAGAAGCAGTACCTCCCATCTATTAACACCTGAAGATGTGAGGTACTGCTTCTGCCGAAACTGGTCGTGTACAAAAATAAACTCATGTGAATTCAAACAAAGCAATTTTTATTTTAATCCATGAAAATTTAACTTATTCGTAAATATTTATATTTTTACCTTTAGCAGGCTGACCATTCATATTATTTAAAAAAACACTTCAATTACCTATGAAAATAAGTTGTGGTACCAATTTATACATTCCACATTCCACTCCTTCAAGGGTAACCATTAGAAGAAGATTGAAGAAGAAAGAGCTTTGTCGTCCTTGAGACGATCGTGATCCACTTACAGGCGCCACGAGAAAAAACCCATTCATCTAAAAATCTAAATCTAAATCTAAGCTGCAAAGATATGTATCATTTGAGATTCATATTAAATGCATTCCCACAAGCAGACATGCATAATTTCGCGCTTACACATGCCGCATGTGGACCTACAATATAAAAAACCCAATCTCAAATGAACATAAGCCCTGCAACTCTTGCCGACCTTCCCTGAAGCAGGGGTGACATTGGCAAAGTGAACCATTTTTTACAGTATGGGTGGTCAGCCGCATACCAACCTATCAGTCAAGGAATACAAGAATACTTGCATATTAATGATATTCATCAATATCATTAATATGCAAGACCGGACCCTTTACCTGTAAAAATAAATAAGTTTCACACTCTGCATTTGACTCTTTTTGAAACGATGAGGCAAGTAGTAGCACTATACATACGTGCAACTTTTTTGCGTTTTGCATCGCGCACCAATACAATGTTTGCCTACATTATTTCTGCCTACATTTTTTTTTGCCTACAATTTCCGCCGATGATATTTCCAGCCATCCACATTTTTATCTCTACCTCTGTTGCCGCGCCTCTATAATAACAGTGTTTGCTTTGCCTGCAAAATCGTTTACGCCAATGTATGGGCGAAAACATCAACTCGTGATATCCGTGGACCAGAAATTATTTTAATGAAAATTGAGATTAAATATCTCCTCTAACCTATGTACTTACAAAAATAATCCTTTTTTTTTTTTTTTTTTTTTTTTTTAAGAAAATCCTGTGCGGGAGACTCCCTAGATTCTGAAGACTCTAGGGGTCTATGACACTTGTTGTAGTGCCGCAGAGGTGTACGAGCTTGGTCGTCGCTACAAAGCGCCAATACTCAAGCAAGACCCAGTTGCTGTAAGGCTGGATGGACCCTTGGTGACCGGTCATTGGTAAAGGCTTATGAATTCTTCAACCCAGCGAAGAGCACATTCGAAATATTAATGGTATTTTTGTGTGCTCCGCCGGGATCCGAATCCACAACCTTCCAAATATTTACGAGTCCGAAGTGTTGCCACAACGGACTACGGACCGGTCCGAGATGCCAACGACACGCGGTGTACCTGAGCGCACACCCATCCAAGTACTGACCACGCCCAATGTTGCTTAACTTCGGTGATCTATGGGAACCGGTGCTTTCAACATGGCTAACGTCGTTGACAATCCTTAGTAAGAAAGAGAACAAAGATCTTCTTATCTTATCTAATCTAAGTTGCAAAGATATGTAACATTGGGGATTCACATAATATGCATTTGTAAATGCCGCATGTAAACCTACAACACAAAACCCAAATCTCAAATGAACATACACCCTGCAACTCATGCCGACCTTCCCTGAAACAAGGGGTGACATTGGCAAAGTGAACCAGTTTCTACAGCATGGGTGGTCAGCCGCATACCAACCTATAAGTCAAGGAACATACACAACAATTATCATTTTTGAAATAAACAAATAATCATACGAGTATGTATAAAGAATCAAAGCAAATACAAAATTCCAATTAAAAAAACCCTAGCCCTAGCCACCAGCATTACAGATCAACCGCCATTTTTTTCTGTCCTTACATACTTTTTTCAGTTCATCCAGAGTCATTCATTGTGTTATTTAGTTTTTACAATTAAGTATACAATAAAACTTGGATGAATCAAAAAATATTTCCAAAATGTTGGCAGCATTCATATTCATTCCTGCAGGAACATTGTGTGCACGCGTTAAAAAAAATTTGATCGGTAATTTTGACAGTTTTTAAACGTCAAATGAATTATTTTAAGATTTTTCTGTATGCGTAATTATTGGGTGTCAAAAAACATAATGGAAGAAGAATAAAAAATACAGGATTTCACATGTAAGAAAGTGATTTTTAAATTGTTGTGATTGACAGGACTAGGGACAACTATGCTCCCAAGTACGTATCAATGCCGTAAGCTAGTTTCTACTCCTCTATATTATAACTCAATGCTTACGCCTATGTACGGACAGAACCATAACACAGCAGCCGTGCAATGCGATACTCGTGAATAACAAAAATACATTTTTAAACGGAATAATCGTGCTTCTGCAACCGTATATAAAACACGCGTACTACAAATTTGTAGCCGGAAGGAAAAAAAATGCTTTCATAATTAATATGCTTTCAATATAATGATACACCACTATCTGGTAATAAAGGTTTTTAATGCCCTCAGAGGAGTTGCCCCATCGTACTTGTGTGAATTGTGCAGAGTCGACCAGATAGGTGGAAAACGATGCACTCTTCGTTCTGCACAGAGTGACGCCGTAAACAGGCTTCAACTGCCTCTTCGACGGAACAGAACTGGTTTCGGAGACAGGGCTTTTAGTTCGGCTGGTCCATCCTGCTGGAATAGTCTACCTCTGGAGTTGAGAACAGAGACCAGTGTTGGCAGTTTCAGGAAGTTGCTTAAGACACATTTGTTTAACAGAAGCTTCAACACATAAAAGCGCCCTTGGGGTGGCTAGTGCCACTAAACGGCGCTGTATACAAATTGTCCAATTATTATTATTATTAAAGGCCTTGATTGCCCTCCCCCCCTCTCCCCGTCCAATCTAATCTTATCTTAGTTGCAAAGGAGATTCACATCACATGCATTCTAACAACCAGACACGTACAAGTTCGCGCTTGCACATGCCTCATGTGAACCTACAACATAAAAACCAAATCTCAATCTCAAATGTCTAGGTAATATTTGACAAAACTTAACACAACGCGCTGATTAACAGGCGTTCGGTAACGCACCGGAAATTAATATTCGATGAATTAATAAACATTAAAAAAAAAATTCGGCACAATTAAACCTGCTTTAATTGTGCCGTATTTTTTTTTCAATGTTTATTAATTCATCGAATATTAATTTTAGTTAATGTAAAAATATGAAAAACTTGTGGGTCGGCTTATTTTCTCGAGGGCTTTTGGTGTTAATCGCACCCCTAATTATGGTGTGATAACACCGAAAGCGCTCGAGAAAATAAACCAACTCGTGAAGAAAGAAATATATTTTATTTTCACATTATTAACTTAAAATGAATCTTCACAATGTCAAAACACAAATATTTACAATGAATTTAGCTTAACGATAAAATTTTAAAATATACAAAAGATTTGATTTTACTAAATATACAATTACAGATACTTTTCCTTGCATGTGAAGAAATAACATTTCTTTTCATTTCTAGTACTTTTTCACGTTAATTTTCTGGCATTCTGTGCATTCTCCCTATGAACGATTGCCGCGATAACTCGTAAGCCAACAAACTTTAAATTTCTTTATTTCAAATCAAGATAAAATTTCACACTCTATCGGTCACACAACCCATTGTTAGACACGCCAATCGTCTTCTTCCTCTTAATCCTCAATTCTGAGGATCTTGACCCTTGTGGAAGCAAACACTCTTAGGTCCGGTATTTTCAAGTTTCGCAAAGTTTCCTAATGATCTAAGTTGCAAAGATATATTAACATTTACAATTCATATTAAATGCATGCCCACAAACAGTCCACGTGTAAATCCGCGCTTACAAATGCTGCATGTGTACTTAGAAATTAAAATCCATACCGCAAATGAACATAAACCCTGCAACTTTTACCGACCTTCCCTAAAATAGGGATGACATTGGCAAAATGAACCAAATGAAAATGTAGTTCAATTTAACAGCAGCTGTTTTTATTTTTATTTTATTGCTGAAAAGTTGAGAAACTCGTTCTTCTTTACAACACAGTTAGAATGCCTTAAACATTTTTTTAGACATAATTTGATTTTGAATAATGATTTTCACAATTTTCTAGTGTTTTCTCTCTTAAAAAATAGGCAAAAAATGTGCATTTATATTAGAAACTCATGTTGGCTTTATGTGTCATTTATTCAGTTTGGCCTTTAAAGTATCGATATGAATCTTAAATGCAAAGAATCTTTGCAACTTAGATTATAGATTATAGACCTACTAAATATTATTAAAACCTAAAACACACTAAATACAGGGTACCTTTTTCCACCGGGCTTAGTGAAAGCGTATTTTATTATGAAAAATACTCTTTTTAAATTTCATTTTTAATCTTAACAAAACAATGTGATGGATCGTTGACAAAAATCTAAAAGCGATTTCATTTTAGATTCGTATCACGTAATGAAAAAAATACGGAAATTTTCCATTTTCGTGTCTGGATACTACGCGTACATAGCAGACTATGATAATATTATGTAGCTTTGCCGCTTGGTTGTCAGACTCGTGGATCAGTACCGCAAGTATAAAACTGTTCGCTACAACTTAACCACAGCGTGTACCAAAAATGTACGGAAAATAAAAAACAACCTCTGATGAGCGTTTTTATTTCCATAGATTTTTGGTTAAACGCTGCGCCTGATATTGAACCTCAAATTTTATAATTTAGAAACAAAAAATACTGTTAATCAAACTTAAAGGCATTAAAAATGTACGTATATATAATGCATATAAAAGCATTTAAAATTCATATTAAATACATGCCCACAAACAGACACGTATAAATTCGCGCTTACACATGTGGACTTGCAACATAAAAATAAAATTAAATAATAAATGATTATTATCGTGAAAATACAAAACAGTGTTCTGATTTGAAATTTTTAATTAAATAAATAAAATATTATAAAAATAAAATCTCAACTCTTGCTGGGCTTCACTTGAAAAGGAGTGATAATGTCAAAGAGAACCATTTTTCACAGTATAGATGGTTAGCCTCATATTAACTTTTAAGCAACATTAATTACATAAATATAACAAATTATTTACGAAAAGACAGATTTATACATCAAGAACAATAAACAAATGCATTTATTTATTACGTCAAACATCAGACCATAATGAAGACGGCTCTGATTGTTTATTTATTCAAATGAAGTCATCTTGCGTATTATTCCGTTTGAATACGCGGGATGATTCCTTTGAATGTCGCTGGTGTGACAGATGCGTCTCAAATTTAAATTGTCATTTTGTAAATGCATTAAAATCGTCATTATACTCCACCATGTCTTCGTGCACACACCACGCGTCTATCCGCAAAGTTGCAAGACTGACTTTTGTTCGGTGTTCTTTTAATGCACTTCGTGAGGTCAAATTTGAAAAATATAATTATTGCAAAGGAACGCTCTGAACCTGACATCTTGATAATATAGATAAAAAAAGAATCAATGTTTTTTTTGCATTCACCTGAACAAAAACGCTTCAAAAACAATGTTAGTGGTCCTAAATGCATACACACTTGCTTAGAAAGGACTAAATTATGCAGTAGGTAGTAGTTATAGATACCACGGGAGGTCGTTAGAGATATGCAATATCTGGATGCCTACATATTTGAAATAATTGTCTTCTCTTAGACTTGTTTGATTTACAATTTAACCAACAACCCATCAACAACGATATCTCAAATTTCAAGTAATTGTAAGCAAATTTATAATTGTACACTGAACATGTTTCAAAAATGCTCTATACATGTTACTTCCATAGGACATAGGGGATAGCGCGGAATAAAAATAAGATGCACTATATGTGAAGTTTGGTTGCCTGCATGGAGTTTTGAAACAACGACGCGTATTTTTTTCTGACAATTTGCTGTTGATTATATTTAGCCTAGTAAAGGAAACTACAAAATTAGAGGTTGTTGTTTTGGGTGAAATCAAACACTAGTCTCCTAAGCTTACGAACAAGGTTACGAATGTGCTCATACCCCTTGTATGACAGAGGACAATGCCTCCGGGCGGCTCCATTTGCATTTATAATCATCCCAATAAAATAAATCATCAGGCCCGCGGCAATTATCAACCCTTACTTGTGAGGGGTAGCCGGGATAGGGTCACCACAAAAAACCGGTATCGCATCAGGACGATAATAATTATTAATGTGGTTCTGAGATTGCTGCTGCATGAAGAAATTTTGATAATATCTAGTGAAATCTGGAATATTTTCTTATGCATAGCCTTGACTTAGGCCCCGTATTTCCAACGTTAGCATAGCAACTTTATACTGAATGAAAAAGACGCACTTACATATTATGTTAATCGTGTGGGTATTTTTTTTATCACTTTAAAGCATGGATTTATAGGAATGGATGGGGTGAGAAAACAATCCTTTGTGAATTAGAAATGCGCTACCCCACTCATCATACAAAAATCCGAATTCAGTCTATCCGTAACCTTCCAACTATTAACAGGTGTGTTTCCTAACTGGAAAGAAAAATCGTAAAAATGCCAAGCCATACAATTTCCAAATGCACAAACAATACGAGAAATTGTAATAAAAAATCTGGAGTAACTTTTCACTCGTAATTACCAGTGAATATAAATATTTAAGTAAATTCAATTGATATTTTATCTGCCGATACCTTAAGCCACAAAACAATAGCCCCGCTGTCCATCCATCGGCCATTTTTAGTAATAGAGATGTGATGATGATAAAATATAGTATCTGATACCGTCATGTGAGAACATTTTTTTTTTGTGAAATGTATGTAATTGAAGTGGTCTGTATTTCAAAATTCAAAATTTCAATTTCTACCCTACACTTTTTGTTTCATTTATCCTGTTATATTTCAATGAAATTTGATTTAAAATAATGTTTTTTTTCTTTGTCTTTTATAGATATTTCTCCTAACGTCATTGAAAAAACTTAAAATTAAAATAATATAATTTAAATCATTTTCACAAGTAGGTAATTACGTAACATTAAGTAAAATATTTACGTTTATGGAACAGAAGCATTAAAAAGTATCAGATATTTTCAAAACCTTTGACAACACTAAATTATGTTGTCAAGGAAAATAACACCAACAATTCGTTGCTAAGTAACATTACCTGCTTACATAAATTAACGACGGAGTAGAAACACATAACGTGATAGAAAAGGACAACAACAAAAAACGTTTGTTGTGCGAGCGAGACAAAACAAGGGACAATGTCTGGCGAAATTAGATTTCAGTGACTGGATGGAACACAGTGTTTAGAACTAAATCAAATAAATAGCCTCTCCATTTAATAGAACTCGATGCTTTAAAGACACCTAAGCTTACATTAAATAATACCGGGCCTTATCATAGTAGCATATTTGTGCACTATGTTTACTGTTATACATTGTAGCAAAATATTTGTCGATTATAATCATATTCTTTTACACAGGAGAAATGCGTAAAAAGCATTAGAAACAACTTACCACAAGGCAATAGGCAGTAGTCTAGGAGTAAGTGGTAATCTATCTTAGACTACGAAACACAATGCAATTAAGCTGCACATATAGTGTAGCTTGTTGCCTGCGTTATCCCAAAAGGGGACTACAAATAAGAATAGACATGGTTCGAAGACGGATGGATATTAATGAGTATCATTAAATTTGATAATGTTATTATCAATGAGTAAAAAAAATACAGTTATTTAAATAATAAATGAGTTTAACATAAATATATTCAATAATGATTTATTAATTGTTAATGCAAATACCTTCTTCTGATCAAACAAAATACATTGATGAACTGCATTTCTCTTCATAAAACTGTTTAAAAAATACATAATAATAAAATTGTGAGAAATGAAAAGTAAAAAAAAATTTTGCACTTTTTTCTCATCCCTGCTTATAGAATCACTGCACCACTGTACCTATTGCAGGGCTGTGCCTTCGTCCCCCAAAAAGCGCGTGTAAGCTCACCCAAATACGCATAAGCCGCTAGGGGTGGCGCAACCCTGATTCCTACTTGTTGAAGGGTTTCCAGGGCAAATAATGCGGTGATGACCAAACGAAAAATTTGAATAAATACGAGGGGAAGTGTTGCGCGCCGACGGAATGGATTATTTGCTTTGGGATACTTGGGCAAGTGCATTTTGTTTGTTTTATCAAAAAGGCACAGAGGACTGTTTAATTTATGCCTCTTTGGATTTAAATAATGCATGTTATATGTAGATTTTGATGCATTCCGTTATTTATGTTTTTACTACAAATATTTGTCACATTTCCTTTCTATGAATTTCTTAAGAATTTAACACAAAATATGACGAGAATAGAAGGATACAAGAATTTAATGAGATGGGCAAGGAAATGAATGGTTTATGAAAGACTGACAATGTGGTTATTCAGAGAAAGTGTGAAAGGAAAAAAGGGATGTCACCAAAAGTCTATCCAGTCTAACAACATCTGAAGCGCTGTTCTGCTAAATTCTTACACTTTGGAGTCCAAGTCGGATCTTGCTAGCGCTTGCGAAAGATCTCCATGGATAAAAAATCACAGACCACCTTATTTTTGGATGCGAATCGCTACCTCGTCGCCTTAAGGTCGTAAGGTATTTAGCAGAATAGCGCTTCTAGGTATTGCTAGAGTAATTGACGATTTTTTTAGTAGCGATGGATGGACGGCGTTAACGCAGATGCAGCAAAGGTGGATGGAGAGCAAAAGCGATGGGCATGCGAGAGGGGAGGAGAATCAGGATTCAGTCAAGGTTCACCCAAGACTATCAAGGTTATGATGATAATAAGTATGTAGATAGCGTCCAAGCTTTCAGAGGAATCTTAAGGTGTAATTCATGCAAGAAAATAGAGCGTACAAAATCAATCATATTTTTATGTATTTTATTTTAGGACGAAACTAAGAAAATTATGGTTTGATCGGATCGGTGGAATTATGTAAAAATATAGAGTGAATGCTAAAGAACGAATGTAAGAAAAGGGTGATAGAAATGAATAAATTAAAAAATAATGTAAGGATAGGATGAAGTGTAGAGGCCTTAGCCACCCCTAGCAGAATGGTGACAGAAACACAGACAGTCACAGTTACAAGACATTTAAAGCAACAGAACGTGTCTATTCCGTGGATAAACATGGCAATAACCCTAACAGAACTTATCTTGTCGAGTCTTTAATGTTCTTGTTGGGAGGACAACACGCCCCCTTAGTGCTTGTTTGTCTTATGTCCATCAAAGGTAATTTCACATGAGCAAATATTTGTATGTGTACTGTGCCAATATGGCTCATGAAAACTGGAAATTGATTTTAAACAATTTTTAAACAACTCTCACATTGTTTACGTTTTTTTCTTAGCTCAGATTGTGTACAATGTGATTTTTAAGACAATATCATTGAAAGGTCATCTTTGAATCAAATGGTGGATAAGCCAAACAAGCACTGGGGGGACGAACAGTGAGCATGTTGTTTGGTAGCAGTTGCATAAACACTGCGATATCCCAAACTTAAACACTGGCACAAAAGAAGAACGCAGCGCTTCAGATGCGATGGAAAAACACAAGGGGGCCATTCATCACTGGAGTTCAATGGGTGGAGGAGATTGCACACTGCACACTGCCACTAATGTATTGCATTACAATTGTAAAAATAATAAAGAAATAAAATGGTACAAAAGTCTACGTCAAAAAATTATCTCTAAGACCCGCTGTTTTTAACGTTGACTTATTATGTGACTTTATACTGAATGAAAAGGACGCACTTATGGAAATCGTGTAGGAAGATTTTTTATCAGTTTAAAGTCACATATGCTAACGTTGAAAATACTGGGCCTTAGTATCGAGTTTCGATATACTAGCAGTACAGTGCTGGCAAAAAAATGATTTTTTTATTTTACTGATACAACAAACTCAACAGAATAAAATATATTAATATTTTTTTGAGCTGCTAAAAATGGTTCATCAAATTTACGGAACACAATTTATTAATTTTGTAGTTTATTTTTGTCTGTACCAAAACATATTTTTATTTTCCAAATCAAAGTAAAAAATGGTTCACTTTGCCAATGTCACCCCTGCTTCAGGGAAGGTCGGCAAGAGTTGCAGGGCTTATGTTCATTTGAGATTGTTTTTTTTATATTGTAGATCCACTTGCAGCATGTGTAAGCGCGAAATGATGCATGTTTGCTTGTGGGAATGCATTTAATATGAATCTCAAATGATACATATGTATCTTTGCAGCTTAGATTTAGATTTAGATTTAGAAAGTGAAATTTTTTAATGTCATTTTTATGGTCAGGTTAATTGTTATAATTTTGTATGTAAAGTTGAGACTTGATGATGGTCGATAGACAAAGTTGATAGTTGATATACCAATACAAACATAACAGCTATTTCTCTAAATGTATTCACCTACTTAGCATTTCACTTACTACCTAAATAAATATGCAGGGAGAGTGGCTCTCGTGCAATAGGACGCCTAGTATTGAAAGTGTTCCCTCCTTTGTTTGAGGTCTGGGCACAGCCCCCCGCATCGGCTAATCCGAATAAGTGAGGGCCCATTAGCAAGGACGCAGGGTAGCGCGGTGGCATGCATTATACTGTTGCATGACATAACAGCAACAAAACAACATAATGTGATATTACATCATATGACATCACATCACTCATTAAACAATATCACATTACAAAAAATCACATGACATTTAATCTCAATGACAAAACATCACATGACATAATATCACATGACAAAACATCACATGACATAACATCACATGACATAACATCACATGACATTACATCACATGACATTACATTATAACGACAATACCTCAAATGATATTACATCACATGATATAACATCGCAATGACAACACATCACATGACAAATCATCATAATAACAAAACATACAAATATCCAATAATAATCCAAATCATCATAATGACAAAACATCATTAGAAAATTCATCACAAAAACAAGAACTTAACATGTGATTGCTGATGTGAAGATGTTACTAATTAAAACTCTCATTGTGATGTTTTGTCATGTGATTTTTGTCATGTGATATAATGTGATGTGTTGTAACGTCATGTGTTGATTAGTCACTGCTCTGCTCTGTCCTTTTACCGCATTCTACATAAGTGTTTGGCAAAAAAGCTGAGTACTTCTGGCTTCACCGACTGCTCTGTGAATGGCATGACTTGTTTGGTCATGACATAAACATTACAATAAAAAAAAACATAGTCTCTGAGAAATTTGAGTCATTCATGAGATAAGCTTTCTTTCCATTCACACTTTATTAAGAGATGTTTTTAAATCGTCACCTTTTTGTTATTGGTTGCTACGGATACCATTGCCATACAAGACTGATACTCGTATAAGCTCATTGTATCTACTCGTATGTGTTCTTGTTTTTTTTTTAATAGATTTGCAAAGAGGAATGCAATTCACAAACCTATTTGGCCTGCTTGAAAACAGGTATTAGTAGGTATTATCAAGTAATAATTCATTGTTTATTATGCATTCTTAATGAAAAACTACCAAATGACATCTGTTAAACCAGGGTTGAAGTTACTGTGGATAGGACACGACGGGGCTTGAACAGGCGCTAGTTTCAATAACGCGTCCTCTCAACCATCCCAGCGTCTAATTGTTTTTCATAATCCAAAAAAGGAACTTTTCAATATTCCTTGAAATGAAATATTTATTTTGAAGCAGTACAAATTGGTTCCAATTTTAAATTTTAGGCATTAACGCAAAATAAGGCTTAACTTTTTGCGAGAATGGACGCAATTTTTTCGTATTGTGGGTCAAACTTATAATTCAAAATATAAATTTGCGTACATAATTGCACCGCAGGGTGTAATTTCAGATTCGCAGATTCGCACACATATTTCAGGGATTGCCAATACTCCACTCGAAAAAAAAAGCAGCATCGTAAACACATTTTTTTTGCATTACGGGGGCAATCAAATTAAGCTGTTTCTGTTTATGCGAAAATAAAAATTGTAAATTGTATTAAGCACATGAGAAAGAGATTACATCGATACGTTTAAAGTCTATATAATTTCTAAATCTTTAACCTAGGTTGCAAAAATATATTAACATTAAAAACTTTTATCAAACGCATGCCCAAACAGACAAGTGTAAGTTCGCGCTTACAAATGCTAAATGTGTACTTACAAATTAAAACCAAACCTCAAATTAACATAAGCCTTGCAGCTTTTGCCGACCTTCCCTGAAACAGGGGTAACATTGGCAAAGTGAACCATTTTTTACCGTATGAGTGGTCAGCCTCATACCAACCTGAATAAGAGATATATAACGCAAACGTGGATTTCTCAGATAAATGCACCTTTTTTTCCTATTTTCTGCGAGAGAAAACCTAAAAATGCGTGAAAATTCTTTGCTTTAGAAGTTTTTCATGAGTATTTCCTTTTAATTAGTTCACTAACTATGAGACGATAAAACGCAACTAAGCTACACATATAGTGTAACTTCTTGCCTGCGTTACCCCCGAAGGGGTCGCATGTGGCGCTTCGGGACCTATTTATTTTTACAGGTAAGGGGGCCGGCCTCACACCAACCACTTTCAGTTGAAGTGGGGGTTTCCCAGCTCCCGGAGGGGGGCTGGTTCTCATTTCTTGTGAAGGCTGAGTAAGCCTTTGAGATCGAACCCTTGCTCTTGGCATGGAATGCAAGCATTCTACCAATTGAGCTATCGACCTTTGTACGAGCTTGATCGTCGTCGCTACAAAGCGCCAATTTTCAAGCAAGACCCAGTTGCTGTAAGGCTGGATGGACCTTTGGTGACCGGTCATTGGTAAAGGTTTTATGAATTTTTCAACCCGGCGAAGAGCAAATTTGAAAATAGAAATGGTAAATTATAAAATAAATAGGATCTAATCTAATCTAATCTAAGCTGCAAAGATATATATCATTTAAGATTTATATTAAATGCATTCCCACAAGCAGACATGTATAATTTCGCGCTAACACATGCCGCATGTGGACCTACAATATAAAAACCCAATCTCAAATGAACATAAGCCTTGCAACTCTTGCCGTCCTTCCCTGAAACAGGGGTGACATTGGCAAAGTGAACCAATTTTTTACAGTATGGGTGGTCAGCCACATAACAAAGGATAAACCCAATAAAATGTTTTATTTACGATTTCTCAAATCAGTGAATCAGCTTTGATTCAGTTTTACTTACATTTAAGTAAGATAGTTGTACTAGGGGCGTTGCCCCTGGCTGCTACGCAGCCCAACCCCTTAACATTTGTGAAATGTGTATATTGCACATAGTTTCCTCGCGTTAAACTTCGTAGTATTAAAAAACATGTAAAATAAAAACACTCAGTTTTTGTAAAAGAAAATTTACTTAGATTTGTTAGGCTTTGATAAAATAAATTTATGAAAATCCGCCATTACAAAAAAATAATGGGAATATCCCGCACTGTAAACGGTTATACCTTAATATAATTAATACATCGATAGTGTATGCAAATATTAAAAATTTTGACTCAAATGAACATAAGTGCAAAAAGAGTTGCACATATTATGTTCATTTGAGTTGGGTGTTTATGTTGTAAGTCCACATGCAGCATGTGTAAGCGTGAACTTTTACCAGTCTGCTAGTGTACTTGTGTTATGTCACTGTGATTTTTGGTTAAAGTGCTGTTCTGTCACTGTGCTGTTTTGACACTGTGCTGATTTGTCACTGTGCTGTTTTGTCACTGTGCTGTTTTGTCACTGTGCTGTTTTGTTACCGTGTTGTTTTGTCACCGTGTTGTTGTGTCACTGTGCTGTTCTTTCACTGTGCTTTTTTGTCTCCGTGTTGTTTTGTCACTATGCTGTTTTGTCAACGTGCTGCTTTGTCACTGTGCTGTTTTGTTACTGTGGTGTTTTGTCACCGTGTAGTTTGGTCACTGTGGTGATTTGTCACTGTGTTGTTTTGTCACCGTCATTTTTTGTTACTGTGCTGTTTTGTCACTGTGCTGTTATGTCACTGTGCTGTTTTGTCACCGTGATTTTTTGTCAATGAGCCGTTTTATCACTGTGCTGTTATATCACTGTGCTGTTTTGTCACCGTGCTATTTTGTCACTGTGCTGTTATGTCACTGTGCTGTTTTCTCACCGTGCTTTTTTGTCAATATGCCGTTTTGTCACTGTGCTGTTATATCACTGTGCTGTTTTATCACCGTGCTGTTTTGTCACTGTGCTGTTATGTCACTGTGCTCTTTTGTCACCTTCCTGTTTTTTCACTGTTTGTTTTGTCCCCGTGCTTTTTTGTCACTGTGCTGTTTTGTTACTTTGTTGTTTGGTCATGTATCGTTTTATCACTGTTTGCCTTGCAACTTAGATTACAGATTATAAAGAATAGAAATCAAAATGATTTCCTTATCTTATAGGTTGGTATGAGGCTGACCACCCATACTGTAAAAATGGTTCACTTTTCTAACGTCACCCCTGTTTGAGGGAAGATGGGCAAGAGTTGCAGAGCTTATGTTCATTAGAGATTGTGTTTTTTTAATGTTGTAAGGACACATGCAGCATGTGTAAGCGCGAACTTAGTGTGTGTGTGCTTGTATCTTTGCAACTTAGATTATAGAACTAAACAAAATAATTTCCTTGACTAAAAGGTTAGTATGTGGCTGACCACCCATACTGTAAGTAATGGTTCACCATCTAAATCTAATTCTAAATCTAAATCTAAGCTGCAAAGATATGTATCATTTGAGATTCATATTAAATGCATTCCCATAAGCAGACATGCATAATTTCGCTCACACATGCCGCATGTGGACCTACAATATAAAAAACCCAATCTCAAATTATTATAAGCCCTGCAACTCTTGCCGACCTTCCCTGAAGCAGGGGTGACATTGGCAAAGTGAACCATTTTTTACAGTATGGGTGGTCAGTCGCATACCAACCTATCAGTCAAGGTATGCAAATTTTATCTCTGTTTGAGGAAAAGTCGTGTTGTAAATACACATGCAGCATATGTAAGCGCGAACTTATACATGTCTGCTTGTAAGAATGCATGTAATATGAATCTCAAATGTTTTAAATCTTTGCAACTTAGATTACAGATTTAAATCCATTTTTATTTTGTGTATTTTTTTTTTAATTTGCATGAAATAAAAGAAAATATAAAAAAAAACTTTCACGTTTTGCCGCTAGATGTCAATTTATTTCCATACATTTTTGGTATGAAGAAACAGGTTTATTGAAATAAGTTTTCATACATTTTTAAACACAAACGCGAAAGCTCGCAGCATTGCAGCATATATACAAAAATTAATTTTCCATAGATCAGGAATGTGTTTCCTCTGTTGTGATGGCATTAATTTTGAAAATCGAAAATGTAAGCGAATGACGACGGTCTGGAGTAATATAATAAAGGATTAAGTAAGTTGGCGATATTAACTTTATGTTTGAACTGTTATTTTTCTGGATATAGATCTATTAGATCTGTGATTCACAAAATTACTTTATACCGATTCATGTATTCTAAGATGATACGCTACGCCACTTAGCTACACATACATTATAACTCCTTACCAGTACCCTTAGTACGAGTTGCAAAACTTGAGTAATGTAAAGTTTACGGCAATTATTAAAGAGTGATTTCACCCAAAATCTGCCGTTTTTGTTTGTTTGAACTTGATTTTCTTCATCACTGTAACTCTTTTGCTAAGACCATAAAGTGTAAGAAACAAAAACGGCAGATTTTGGGAGAAATCACTCTTTAATATTTTCTATTATATAGGCAAATACATATCAGAATAAATATTTTCTCCAAACCTTCAAAATAACTCATTTGACATTGACTGAGTGCTAACGATGGCTCCGATCGAACTTAAATTTTGAATATTCAATCTGAATATCAAGCTTAAATGCGTTTTTCACCATATATTGCCTACCTGTTAAGCGCATGTGCCTGTATGGCATGCACGCCCCTGCTCTTTATCAAGTTTTTTCCGAAGCGGTCACCTGTAGGTACGCGAGGGAAACTTTTTTACAGGTAAGGAAGCTGGCCTTACTCCAAGTTACTCGGTTAATGCGGGCTTTCCCAGCTCCCAAAGGGGATGTCCATATATCTTCCCACCTTTATCAGATCTATCAGCATACGTACCTACATATTTGTATTTGAAATGAGTTTTAATGTTTTTATTTATATTCTGTCAGTATTTTTCATTTTCAAAATGAAATAATTGCCCATACATTTATTTAGTAAAAGCACAATACTTATATTATAATAGTATATTGCTTTTTGATACACACTCTCCTTTGTTATTTAAGCCGATAAAACATTTCAAAATTCCTCATGAATTCTTCTGCAAAATTGCAATATGCAACACGCTCGAAGAATGCATTCATTATTTCGAGGAGGGAAAGATAGAAAGAGAAATGAACAGATAGAGGGAGAAAGGAGTAGATAAAAATCAGTGGCGTAGGGTCCCCGTTTTTTTAAAGATTTTTTTTCTAAAATTAAGTGTCAAAATATTTTAAATGATTCAAGTTGAATTAGTATTACAATATTTTTTAATTTTTTTAAGAGAACCTATGTGAGAAACTGAGCGCTCTAAGCAAATTCCCGACAAATGTCTCGGAGCATCTTCACAGCGGTTATCCAGGATCGTTTAAGTAATTCTGACCAAATATTTACCTATTTTACGAAAAAATAACTATTTTTTATTTGACAGTGTTGCGCTTATTTTAGAACAACTTTGCACAAGAATGCAGCAGTATTGGATAGCGTGCTTTTGCAGTGGCAGCTTCAAGGGCATAGAGCCGAATTCCATGTGTGGTTTGAGAAATTTCCTACAATAGCTTCTTCAAAAAACGTCGCAAGACCGATCTATTCATTGAATCCTTTGAGGCGCCCTTCGACAAACAAGATCCCGAAATGGCGTTCATGAAATAAATCAACTGATTTATCATTCATCTATTTGAGCTTTTCTTTACGTGACTTCACTCCAGGAAAAATGACGCTTCGCCACTGGTAAAAACATAGATAGATAGAGAGGGTTGGCTAGGGGTGGCTAGAGCCTACACGAGAGGGCTGGTAATAAAGATAATTGAAAAGCCACCAGTAAAAATGCAGCAAATCAACCCTGTAAGGCTGTACTGGCAAAATAAGGGAGGTGCTTCAATTTATGGGGATTTGAGTTTTGCGGTGGCAAGTTGTTTAAGGTAGGTATTATGCAATGTTTGTTTTACTGCAAAAACTAAAGAAGCAATAGTGCTTGATAAAATTTGATGAAAATAAAAAGTTATTGTGGAGTTAAATTCTTCTTTTCTGTGGTTTTCAACACTTTTTTTAATTAAAAGCGTTATATACCCTAAGCCTGTCGTTTTTGTATCTTTAATTTTATGGTGTTAATAAACGAGTGACAATCTATAATCTATAATCTATAATCTAAGTTGCAAGGATATATTCATTTAAAGCTCTCAGATGTAAGCCCACAAACCAACAAGTGTAGTTCGCGCTTACAAATGCTGAATGTGTACTTACAAATAAAATCCAAACCTCAAATGAACATAAGCCCCACAACTTTTGCCGACCTTCCCTGAAACAGGGGTAACATTGGCAAAGTGAACCATTTTTTACAGTATGGGTGGTCAGCCTCATACCAACCTATAAGTCAATGATGCGACAAAAACGCGTTTCCACATTTCTATCGATTTTATTATGTGCTTTATTTTAAAAATGTTTTTTTTTTATTTTAAATTACAGAATTAGACATTATTTGGTCTTGCAAGAAGCCGATTTTTGATAATGTGAATTTTTTTTTTTGAAAATATGAAAAATCTGAAACTAATAAATTAATTAAATTTCTTGACAACAAAGTTTTCCCATATTTTAACAAAAAACCATTGGCATTATAAAAAATCGGCTAAAAATAAATTAAAGTATCCGTAGGTGCATTCATAACATCTGTGAATTGAGTAAAACCATTCAATATATTTTAACGATAGTCTTACAGACAGATGTCCGTAGTCTAATGGTAACGCTTTAGACTCGTAAATGGAAGATTGTGGGCTCAAATTCAGGTGGAGCATAAACAAATATACTATTTACATTTTCAAATCTGCTCTTCGTTGGATTTCAAACTCATATACCTGTACTAAAGACCCGTCATCCAAAGGCTAACAGAAACTGGGTCATGTTTGAGAAATGGTGCTTTCTACAGCGACGAACAAGCTCACAGAGGGCTCTTGAGGTGGGATTCACACAAAAATACCGCACACCAAATAAATCATCCTAATAATATTATTACTAAGTGTGTTATAATTTTCTCAGATATTTTATGGGACTTTTGACTCAAAATGGACTCACGTTCGCCATCCGCATTCAATTGCGAGATTGTCTCCTTATTATTATTGTTTCGGGGAGAAATAAGCATTACTTAACGTAATTACGCTGTGAAATTGGCGCATTAGCATATTTATAAGACTCGAAGAGAGGCCAGTGTACGATCCGCCAAATTATGTGGTTCAATACGCCTAGTATAAAATACCAAGTCTTAACTCAACCAAAACGTTTAGTTTAAAAGTGTATGATAACTAAACACGCTGTTTTAGTTTCGTCAGATTTTGGGAGAACGTAACGTTCGAGTGTGAACGTTGTGGTACAGAAAACGCCGTAAATCAAGCTATGGACTTAGGGGGTGGAGACTACCCTACCCTAAGCAATAAGGGTAATAGATATCCACCGCCAGGGGTAACAACTAGTTTGGGAATATGCCGGCTTTGGGAAAAATATGTTTTACTATTAATCAGCCGGGCATAAGGCGCATTCGTTACCGCAGTAGGTATTCATTTATTTGTTTGAATGTTTACCTAAAGTTAGCTGTGAAAATTGTTTGGTTTCGAAAGTATGTGATGCAACCATAAATTTTTAATTAAAAAAAACTATGATTGTTATAATGATCGAATTCAGTGAATTTACTATCGGAGCTTATCTATACAGATAGTCAAATCTAAGTTGCAAACATATATTCACATTTAAAATTCATATTAAATGCATGCCCACAAGCAGGTACATATAAATCGCAATTACATAAAGATAAAAAATAAACCAAATCTAAATATAAATATAAACTTTGCAACTCCTTCCGTCTTTCCCTGAAACCGAGGTGGCATTCGCAGAAGTGACAGGTTTGTACAGCATAGGGGTCAGCCTCAAACCAACCTATTAATCAAGGTCTATAATATTAATATTTTACTATATTTTCATTGTTTTAACAAAGGCAGCACTTTTATACATATTTTGAAAATAAATAAACAGGTAGGTATATAGAAATGATGGCAACATGATTTCCTATTTTCCATATATTTATCTCATTTTGGACAAAAATCTATATAGTCGCCTTTTATAGGACTCATAGTATACAACTATTTATTTACTGTTATGTTTTACGCGGTTTCAAATTAATAAAACCTGCGGTTTATTTATTTTGCACGATTTATTTACTCACTTTCGGTCCAGAGTTACATTTACACAGTATGGTACAACGGCTGATAAACTTCTCCCACTGTATGGAATTTCGGTATTTAATTTATACTACAAACAAAGATCATTCTCGAAACATGGAGAATCGCTACTTGCTAGATTTTTCCATAACATTTGATTAAGCAATCTGCAACAAATACATATTATTATCAATCACAAATAATCATATAACAAAGTCTCCATTTATTTCTAAGAGTTTATTATTACATTAATTATCAAACCAACTCAGACACATCTACCCTAATACACAAAATATCCTGCAAATTAATGTATAACTTTTTTTTTTCTCCTTATACAATACAATCACAGTAAATACCTTAAAATAAGACGTCACAAACATTAACTAAAAAAAAAATACAGAAAATTCTTTAATTTTTTTTTAAATATTCCGTAATAAAATATCAGTGGCTTAATGAAATTCCTCAGTGTTGTTTTGCGTCCGCAGAAATCTCGATGGCTCAGCACAAAGAACGGCCGAAAAACAAAACCAACCCTTAGCGCTCGTTACTCGCTCAACAGACAACCACTCGCCGTTCAACAGTCAACATTCTTGCTATGCGTGTCACTCATATACTGTGCTGAAATATGAATGAGGTGCAAAAGTGTGCTTTCAACACATTGTCGGTGTTAAGGCCGCGGGGATCGAGTCGGGTTATTTGGAACCGGATAACGTTGGTTCGAATCCCGCGACGATAACTTCGACCCTGGTTCAACAGATGCCGTTGCATGCACACAAGCTTCTGCTTTCGCATGAAGACAACTGGCAAGACAAAATAGGTAGGTGGATTGCATTCCTTTCCAAAAATCTATTTAAAAAAAGAATGTAAAACAAATACACAACAACTAACGTCAGTCAACATTCTTGCTATGCGTGTCACTCATATCTACATATCATATAATGTATGTATAATCTAAGTTGCAAAGATATATTAACATTTAAAGCTCATATCAAATGCACGCCTGTAAACAAACACGTGTAGTTGACGCTTACAAATGCTAAATGTGTACTTACAAATAAGAATCCAAGCCTAAAAATTTACGTACATTCTAGAATTTTTCCGACCTTCCGCGGAACCACGGTGACATTGGCAAAGTGAACCATTGTTTACGGTATGGGTGGTCACTGGACAGTCTCATATCAACCGATTAGAAAGGAAACAAAAAAAGAGTACTGTTTAAAAAATATCACACCAGGGCTAGAGGTCTCATCACCACGGTAATTCTTACCTACCGAATATTGATAATATTTTTATGAAGACCTGTCAATCCAAGATGGCCGCAAGTAAAAAGCTGATAAGTCTTCACACAAATAATACCGATATTCGGTAGGTAAGAATTACCCTGGTGATGAGACTTCCACGCCAGGAATGTTGAATGGTTGTTGGTAGGGATCATTACAAAATGGCTTAACATCACTTTCAATGGTACAATCCCATAAGGATCTACTCGGCAATACGCCCTCTAATCCCATAAGTAATTTCGCGTAAAATATAACAGATGTCGCTGCATTCGTTATAATACCATTTTGTACCGGCCTGAATAAGCACAGCGTTTACTCTACCTTCTTAATACCTTGATCTGAAATGGCGCTCGTACCCCTAAGTTTCAAAAAATGCTACTAAGCTACACGAACAGTGTAACTTCGTACCGGATGAAAACAAAATTGGAATCACTTTCAAAATTGCTTTGGTGATACATTGTGGAATGCCATTTCAAATATTTGATAAAAAAATTATGAACTTTGAATAAAGTTCTATTCCACTGATTTTTTTTATCACAGATAACGTTTAGAATATTATGTCCACTGAGACCTCTTAAATATTTTGTACGACTGTGTAATGCAACTTATCTACACATATAGTGTAACTTATTGTTGCATTATCTCCAAAGTAATCACATGCGGCGATTGTAACCAATTTATTTTTCAGGCCAGCCTTACGCCTACCACTTCAGTTGAAGTGCTAGTTAACCAGTTCCCGAGAGGGCTGATACTAATTTCTTGTGAAAGCTGGCTTAACCTCGCTTGTATTTTTTTGTTTAGGGCTTTAAATCAACTCCGAAACGAGAAATCATTTCTGACACCCTTGGTGGGATCCGAACCCGGGATCTCGGCGTAGAATGCAAGCACTCTATTGACTGAGCTATTGACCAGATTATTTTAGTTCAAAAAAATCTTTGTATTTCTAGAGAGACTAATACACATACTAACACAGACACTAATACAGACAATCCACAACACACAACTAAATATTCGTACCAATAAAAAGTTCCTTTAGGTACACAGGGCAAATTTAGTGTCTCGTAACTAAAAGCATTTTGCTTTTTTAGGTATTCATAAAAACAGTTAACACGGCGTGTTAATTAGTAATTAAGTGCTCAGATCACACACGCAGTTCGTTTTACGCTACTCTGCTTAAAATGTTATTTTATTTCTTAATAATTCTTTCCCGACCTGTCTCGGATAAAAATTAAATTTCCCCCACGAGACGTTTTCAATCTCAGTAATCCTACACAAGCGCCGCGCCGCATTCATATAATTAATACTGGTAACATTAAATAAAGGGAATACTTGTGACTAACTGTCTGTACCCTTAGTAAGAGTTGCGAAACTAAACTGTTAAGCTTACGGCAATTATTAAAGAGTGATTTCCCCCAAAATCTGCCGTTTTTGTTTGTTTGAACTTGATTCTCTTCATCACTGTATGTAACTCTTTTGCTAAGACCATAGGTGTAAGAAACAAAAACGGCTGATTTTGGGAGAAATCACTCTTTAATATTATCCGTATACTTTACTTTTCTCAAGTTTTGCAACTTGTACTAAGGGTACTGATCGATAGCTCAGTTGGTAGAGTGTTTGCACTCCATGCCGAGAGCTTGGGTTCGAATCCCACTAAGGTGTCAGAAATTATTTCCCGTTTCGGTGTTTACTTCAAATCCAAGATAAAATACCGGCAAGTTATACTCAGCCTTCACAAGAAATGAGAACCAGCCCCCTTTGGGTGCTGGGAAACTTTCCCTTCAATTGAAGTAGTTGTCGTAAGGCCGGTCCCCGTACCTGTATAAATAAATAGGTTCACTTGCTACATGCAACCCCTTCGGCGAGAACGCGGCGAAAATTGCACTACACGTGTAGCTTAGTTGTAAAAAACAAAATACGTAAAAGTTGAAAAGTTTGTGTACTGACATTGTGAAGCACAATGTAAAACTATAAAACAAAGTTTTCTTCACGAGTTAATTTATTTCCTCCAGCGCTTATCACATCATTACCAAGAGGACAATCTATCAAAGAGGATTTCGATGGTATCAGATCATTATCAAGAGGAAAACCTGTCACAGAGCAGTTGTCCTCTTGGTAATGATGTGATAACATCAAAAGTGCCCAAGGAAATACATCAACTCGTGAAGAAAAACTTTGTTTTATTTCCACATTATTATAAAAATATTGTCATTTTTTAGATTTAATTCAGAAGTCAAGGAGCAACAGCATAGAATAATTCCCCTTTTCTTTGATCATTATTTCAATCTTCTGCTGGTTTATTTAATAAACTTCATCAAAACCCAAATTTACATCGGAGAGGGACTCAATTTAAATGAAATCAAAGAAACCGAGGACCCCTCGCAATGATTTAGAATATTTATTTCCGTCAATTAGAGAAAATATATTGTGCTCTCAACGTCGAATGTCGTCTGCCCTTCAAAATAATTGAGATGGCTTTTATAGAAGCAAAGGTCTTTAATGTGTTTTTGAAAATAATGTCGTGAACTTGAAATACGTGCGCTTATACACGCATACACCATATGACAGACTATGAAATCAATATGACTACGCACACCTATGCACGCACTATAGAACCATCTAGGAGTAGTCCATGATTGTATACGTGCATTGGAATGGCGTTCTAGTGATTGTGTGTGTACATAACGTTATGGTGGAAGAATGATCTAGTGAATGGGAGAAAGACTCCTCTGGTCCCGTATATAAGAGATCAAAATATAACGGACAGTAAAGTCGCAAGAGAGCAATTTGCTGAGTTACACCTAAATAGTGATTGTCAAGTTGTGAAATAAACTGTGAAAATAAATAAATAAAAATAGATTCTGGCATTTTAATTAAAAAGATAATCTAGCAGAAAACGTACCAATAAAATAAAATTGAATAGAAGCAATCGAAATTTTCCCCAACGATGCAGGGCTCTTGAGATGTGAGTCAAAAATACGGCGTTTACCAAAAAGAAATCATCCTAATGAAGTAGCACAATTTGTATAAATGAACATGGCGATACCAGAGATCTAAGAACAGTCTTAGGAGTGCCACCCAAGGTGGGCTATTAGCATCGAAATCACATACTTAGTGTAGCGCCAACAGACTGAGGGCAAGCCAAAGAGCCGTTGAAATGATGATGCTGAGAACCAGTCTCAGAGACTGTGTTCCAAACCAGGAGATCCGTAGGCGCACTGGTGTCACTGATGTCATACAGCGAGTGGCCTGCTCGAAGTGGTGCTGGGCCGGTCACGTCGCAAGGCAGGACCATGACAGTTGGCCGGAAAGGATCGTCCAATGTGAGCTCAGAATGTTCAATCGTGGAGTGGGGAGACCTCAACTGAGGTGGCTGGAAGACATCAAGGGAACTGCAGGCAGAGGATGGCTGAACACAGCAGCCGATAGATAGAAATGGAGAGTATTGGAAGTGGCCTACGTCCAAAAGACTGAGGAAGAAGAATTTAAATAAAAAATAACATAAACCGTTAAGGTCTATAATCATAGCAGGTATCGTCCAAAGGCTTCATATTCAATATTATGAGATTTCGTGTGAATATGTTCGTTATAGAGAAAGAACATTTCGTTATATGTAGGTATGAGTATGTTAGGGTGTACGCTGTTTAAGGCAGTTATCGCGTACGGAAAAGGTCTTAATGCCCCCTGTAATGTACCACAGACTTCATTAATAGAAAATTCTAGATCATTCCAGCAATACCTACCTAAGAAATTATTTCTATTATCGAAGTCCCTTTGTTTTTTTTTTTTCTTGTCGATAGTTAACAGTTTTTTGGTTTATTAAAAAGAATACTTCTCAAATGATACAATATCAAAAAATGAATAATATTTCAAATTAAAAAAACGGATGTAATTTTTTTTACTTTTTCAATATTTGATGTTGGTTTATTGTTCATATTGTATTTATATTGTTATTGATCGATGATTTTTGTTTGTGTTTCAAGGTTTTTAATTTTTTGTTATTTATGCGACATGTAATATAATTTTTACTCCATGCCCAATAGACACTCTTACCAAACTAGGATTTTTTTGTCTGTAAAATATCTGAATACTCAATGCTTCAAACGATTGTCACTTTAAATATTGTATGACTAAGATTCTCAAAGAGCTGCTGTCATGTGCTAGTACTTTCTGTGTACCCATGCTTGCACGCCTGTGTACAGATGCTTGTGCATCTGCCGGTAGATTTTTCATACTCATAGTTTATTTCACTTTATTAAAATTATTATCATAATCTAGATTCTAGACTATAGAGTCTATATAAAACCATGTAAAAAAACATTGGCCATTACTTTTAAGTAATTTAAAAGTAAAAAAAATCGTCAACATTCAGATTCAATTTTTTTATGTAAAAAAACGAGCAAATAAAACAGAAGAATAAAAAAAAATCTGACTTTCCAAAGTCGATTTAAAAATTAAATGGATTTTAGGATAATATTTGATTTTACCAGAAAAAAAATATTTATTTTATTTGACCACTGGCAATCAAAAATATAAAAAAAACAAAAATAAAAAATATTAATAAAATATTTACCAAATTTTGATAGAAAAAAAGGATGTATTTTTTTCTGTACCCAGTAGCCACCCGAAAAAAATGCATTGAAATAATAAAAATAAAAATTTTATAAATCCTAACTTCAATATTAATTGAAAAACCAAAAGAAAAAAAAACATTTTGATTAATACTAGTATGTACATACAAACCAGAGGCGTACTCCATTACTTAAAATAAATATTTTATGTATGGGGAAAATACGGTGAAATTGAAATTGGATGTTGGCAAACACGGAATGAGGTGGGTGAGGAGGGAAGGGGGGGATGGAAACACGATTTTGTGATTGCTTTTCGCGAAAAACCTTAATTTTCTAATTTTCATCATATTTATCTAAACGCTTAGTAAAAAAAACAGAAATCTGGCGCTTGAGATAAAATTTGTTTTTTTATGCTAATAATATTGAAACGAGTCAAGGACCATATTGCTTGGGTCACATTCAGCTTCACAATCCATCAGAGACTGAAAAATATAATTGTAGTGAAGAAAATGAAGCTTGTAAAAATTATTTGTCAGAATATGAAATAAATTAGTATTTGTGTTTCGTTTGTCTGTGTTAGTTAATAATAAATCAAAAAAATCTACACAAATGAGAAGAAACGTAGGTAGGTACTTGCCTAAAAATAATTTGTATTTTTTAGAGATTAATTAAGTTTTGCATCCAATATTCTGATGAAATCCAGCATTGTAACGATTCATCATGTTTGAAGAATGAACTTAATAATCTGTATAAATAAGGACCAAGATCCCTTGGAAAGGGCAGATATAAATCAACCGTGGAACTTTTTACATTTATAAACTGTTTCGGAACCGAAAGTGAGAAATAAATTGTATAAATCATGGATATGCTATGAGTCCAATTTTGTTTTTTTGAAATTTGAAGATTTTGTTGATAATATTATGAAACATATATTGGAACTGGCCCGTATCTAGTGGTAACGGTCCGAGCTCCTAAACGGAAGGTCATGAGTTCGATTCCTGGAATATCACTTTTTTTTTTTTCAAAAATGCTCTTTGCTGGGTTAATATATTTGTTGCCTCTACCAAAGCCCGAAGACAAAAGGTCTATCGAGCCTTGCAGAAATTGGGTCTTGCTTGAGAATAAGCGCGTTTTAGTGACGATCAAACTTGTAAAAAGTCCGGTTGATAGCTCAGTTAGCAGAACGCTTGTATTCCATGCCGAGAGCCAGCGTTCGATCCCCACCGAGGGTGTCAGAAATGATTTCCCGTTTCGGTCTTTATTCCAATTCCATCAGCAAGGCTTACTCAGCCTTCGCAAGAAATGAGAGCTTAACCCCTCGAGAGCTTACGTGCTTTTTTTGCATTGCATCCACTTTTCACTGAGGTCAGCCGCTCAGTTTTATTTTTTTTAAATACATCCATCAAAAATATAAAAAAAATAATAAACGTTGCAATGAATTGCACTAGAAATGCAATACAGTGCAACTCTCAGTCTGCAGTACTAAATTATTCAAGTTGACATGACGTGAAGCACAAAAAGGTTCGTGCCGAAGCGTCGCGTTTAAAAAGTGATTTTTAATTTATTTTCTGTAATTTCAGCGTAATTACAAAAGTTTTCAGCGTGCGCCGAGTTCCCTGCACTTGGAGCACAATTCGTTCCCTAAGTGCTTGTTTGGCTTATCCACCATTCGACTCAAAGATGACCTTTCAATGAAATTGTCTTAAAAATCACATTCTGCACATCTAAGCTAAGAAAAACAACAGCAAAAAATGACACTGTGAGAGTTGTTTTAAATATTTTTTAAATCAGTTTCCAGTTTTCATAAGACACATTGGTCTAGTCCACATACAAACATTTATCATGTAAAATTACCTGTGTTGGACATAAGACAAACAAGCACTAAGGGGATGACTTGGTAACAACTCAAAAGGCTCCACTTAAATAAAACGTATCCTTTGTTATAGCACTTTGAACGAAAAACAGTTATTGTTTAATTTTCTTCTCCACTTTGAGTTTTTGGCCCTTCTTTGAGTTGTGGCTTGATAAGTACTGTCTTAGATTATAGAAATGCCGTCTTCTACATCTTATGATACAGGGTAAGATTGAAGGGGGACGAACTCAGGGACGCCGAACGGCATCTATAATCTAAGTTGCAAAGTTATTTAACATTTAAAATTTATATTTAAATGCATGCCCACAAACAGACACGTGTAAGTTCTTGCTAACAAATGCTTCATATGTACTGACAATTTAAAACCAAACCTAAAATTGGCATAAGCCCAGTAAATTTTGCCGTCCTTCCCTGCAACAGGGATTTTGGGATTCAATATTTTTGACATTGGCAGAGTAAACCATTTTTCACAGCATGGGTGGTCAGCCTCATACCAAACTATAAGTCAACGGATTCACATCGTAGCTGAAAGCCTACGAAAATGGTTCGGTAGAAGCAAAAAAGTCCCTGATTCAAGCTGCAGCAAGTAAGAAAAGAAGAAGAAGAAGAAGTACTTTAAATATTAGCATGAGCTCGACAGCCCACAGTGGACATTGGCTGAATCCAGGATTCTCCTCCACTCACGTCATTTTTTTTTACTTATCTCCCCTCTTTTGAGTTTGTGTGGTTTTATCCAACTTGATAAAACAATAATAATACGTCAGGTCTCACAATGCGGAGGAATCTGTGACAAACTTTTTTTCTAAAAAACCACACTAGGTTTTCAATATTTTTACAAATGAACAAACGCGATACTTTTTATTTGTAAACTCCCAGAATTTTCTCTTTTGATTACATCGAGACCAAATCCCAGCACTTTTGTACAATAAGTATAACACTTCACGTTCAAACTCAGTCACAGCGTTTATCTAAAAAGTATTCTAACTGAAACAGTACCCCTAGTGAGGGTTTTATCTATCATATATACATTTTTGATAAAATGCCATGCTTGAGTTGAAACGTGAAATTTTGTACTTTTGGTTCTGTAAAGTTTTGTTAGTTATTCCCGTACAAAGTTTCAGGCGGGATTGTGTTACGTCATTATAAATAAGGATCAGATGATACGCGAGTCTTTTGTAGCAAGAATAAATAAATAAATCTTAGCATAAAATAAAAACTTTAATGTAAAAAAAACCTTATGTGTTATTTTCTTTCATTAATACAGCAATCAGTTTGTTTTTTCCAAATCTTCATTAAAAAAACACAGTGTTTATAAGTGAGTAGTAATTTAGATTGCAAAAAACTTAAGATACAACATCCGCGTATAAGTTCGATCTTACACACGCCGCATAGTGGACTTACAACATAAAAACCCTATCTCAAATGAACATAAGCCCTGCAATACCCACCGCCTTATCCTTACACTGAGTGGTATTAGCAAAAGTAAAATAAGATTTTACAGCATGGGGGGTCAGTTTCATACCAACCTATTAGTCAAGGAATACATATAATAGTAGTATAATACCACTTACAATAAATGTCTTAAAATTTAATTTATGTTGGAATTATGGTTGTTTGACATATTTACAAATATAATAACTACAGTTAAAAAAAATACTCGGATGTTAGACAAACCGTTGTAAAATAACTTATATTATTCTCGACGTTACGTTAGCGACGTAGCTAACGTCTTGCAGAGTCATGGTGCAGAGTCGTCAAGCAGTCGTCATGCAGAGCCGTCGTGCAGAGAGGATGTCTCCTGAAGACGTAAGCTACGTCGCAAACGAAACGTCGATAATAATGTAAGTTCTCTTATAACGGTTCGTCTAATATCTGAGTGCAAAATAGCTGTATATTTATTATAATTATAAATATTGTACTGATTTTGGTTCGAAATGTCTCTAAATTAAAACATACAGGTCTTCTTTCAGGATCTTTATTTGTACAATTTCTATTTATTTTTAACACTTTTGGTAACACAAATTTATTTTCACAGTTTAGTATCGCTTACACTCTTCAAATCAAAGGCAACTATCTCACTCGCTTAGCGCACTTAATTCTACGCCTTATATACTTCACAGACAGTACTTTCCAGTGACTAATTTTGCCAGCACATTCGCGAACATTCTACCAAGTTCAAGACTACAAAAGGATCATTTAATTTCTAGATTTCTTAGGTCTATAATTATTGCTACCTACGGTGTACACCTATATTAATCTACTTTTGACATAATGCTATAATAACTATTACTACCTACGATGTACACCTATATTAATCTACTATTTACATTGCAATATCTTAAATATCAATTCAGTTTCATAGAAAAGGGCAATATCAGACATCATATAAAATGATATAACTAGCTTGGATTCCTTCTGAATCCTTTAAGTACTCTATTATCCTCCTTCAGAGGAGACAATCTGAGGAATAGGCCGGACCACGAGAGAGAAAAGTCTCTCTCTTTCCCCAGGCTTTCTCTACAGGAGTAGCATCTTCAAGTTAAACCTCTGGGGACACAGAGAGTTCCAAATCTCTTTCGCTCTCTATTATTTAGTAGCAAACACTGACCACACAGGATCAGAGAGTACATCTTTTTATTAGGGTCGTAATTTTTTGTTTGTTTTCCTTTGATTTTATTTATCTGCACGGTATCTTTTTGTTTTATTTTCCGATGATAAAAGATAAAGAAAAACAATTCAAGTGCACATGATTCGTGTTCTGTTTTTGATCTTTGTTTTTCCGATAAGTATTCATTGACTTATATTTGACTTATTTGACATAACTTGACTTTTGGGTAAGTATGAGGCTGACCACCTATATATACTGTTAACAAATGTTATGTAAGGTTTTTTTTATTATCACTGAAAATTCATATTTGATCCGTGGTGAATTTTGAATTGATGAAACGTTAGTATATTAGTAAATTAAGTTAAAGTAAACAGTGTTTTACTAGTGGAGGGGCATTACCCCACAGGGAGTATATAAATATGAAAAAACAAATGGAGAAACTACACCGTATTCCTCCAAATGAGAGATATGAAAATACCTAGATCTAATGCCTAGATATTTTCTCTCAAACAAAAACCGACCTTCGCTAGGTGGCTTTCAATGGTTGGACGACCTTCCCGTACCAAAAAGAAGCGATGATCAAAGGCCTGCCACTCACCCAATTGTGCTGCGTTGGTCCAAAATGATGATCGTCTTCTCAGGAATCTGATGATGAGCTTTGTTCACAACTATCGTACTTGGATGTTATTATGAAACAATCACATCACATATCACAATCACAAATTATAGAAATATTAAAAAAGTCAATGTGATTTTTACGGGTTAAATTTCAAATCGTTCGACACACACAAAAACATGTTTGCATTACAACGACGGTAGAACGGAAGTCAATAATGCATTGCTAATCTCACATTAATCCGCGTCAAAGAGGTTAATACTGATATCTCGCGATTTATTCGCACTTTTTTTCAGCTTGTGACAGAACCAACATGAAATTCGCTTCTTTATACTAATTAAATAAAAATAAAAACATATGGCGCTACTAATGCGTCACCAACTAGAATAAAGATTCATCGTGTTTTTCTTCTATAAAATTTCCCTTTTCCAACGTCACCGCTATTTCAGGAAAGGTCGACAAAAGTTGCAGGGCTTAGGTTGATTTGAGGTTTGGATTTTAATTTATAAGTACACATGCAGCATTTGAAAGCACGAAATTACAAGTGTTTATTTGGGGGAATGTATTATATTTTACATAATTTTAAGTGTTAATATATATTTGAAACATAGATTATAGAGTACGGATTCATCACCATTATTATCTTTGGTATTATAACCCGATATGAAATTTGGGCAATCGGTGTCATCTCTGTCTCGTTAACGTTTTTCTCTGCAGTCCCACTCTCCCAATGTCATACTCGTATATCTTTGCAACTTAGATTATAAATTATAATAATAATAAACTATTAGGATGATATGTGGTGAGCGCTGTGTTTGTGTGAATCACACCTCAAAAGCCCTCTGCGAGCTTGGTCATCGTTAAAGAAAACGCTAATTCTCAAGCAAGACCCAGTTGCTGTAAGACTAGATAGACCTTTGGTTGCCGGCCTTTGGTTTGGTATATGAATTTTTCAACCCAGCGAAGAGAATATTTGAAAATATAAACGTTGTATTTTTATTGCTCCGCCAGGATTCAAGCCCACGACCTTCCATTTACGAGTCCAAAGCGCTAACTACTGGACAACGGACTATTCATTATTTAATAATTTCTTAAGCCTCATTCTAAAATAGGATCAATTTAACAATATTAAACTCTATTTATCAACCGCTCTAAAAAAAACTGTGTTTATACAATTCATTTCATTCACCAACTAACTTCAAAAGAAAACATAATTTCTATCATTTTTTTTTCACAGAAATTCCACGTATCTCTCCTTTGAAATCCACCCTTCCTTCTGGTCGTTGTGATTTATCGGTTGAAATCGGCCGAAAACCTCTTTTATCATAATCACTGCGGGCTCGAGCTAACATAAACCAACTATCTCCTAAATCTGAGTATTATTTTTTATCAAGAGGGTATCTCACCCCCTCGGGTACAACTTGTTGAGAAAAAATGTGTTTTTTTTTCTTTTTGCGACCGAAAAAGTCTTACTGTAATGTACTGCACAGTCCAAGCAGCAGAAAAGAGATATATTTTTTTATATGTTGTATTTGAAAAAAGTATAACATTGTAAAAGGATTTACTTTTTTTCTTGTTTTCGTAAAATTTTGATGTATTCGGATTTTCGCAATGTATTATCTTTTGTTTTGATATATTCTGTCTTTTAAACTAACTTTGTTTTTGTAAAGTCAATTGCTAACAAAATTCCGAGAATTTTGTTTTTGTCAAAACTTTAAATAATGCTCTTTCACTAAAAAAATACTTCTCATGTATTTATATATTTTTTTAAATCGCTCGTATCGGAATCAAATTAAGATAAGGATAATTTGTTTGGTGAGCTCTGTTTTTGTGTGAACCATTCTTTATATCAAGAGCCCGCTGCGAACTTGGCCGACGCACGCTATTAAAGACGTCAATTACTCCTGCAAGATCAAGTTGCTGTAAGGCTGGATGCACCTTCAGAGAACAGTATTTGGTGAATGAAAACATGTTTTTCTATAACCGAGTGAGGAGCATATTTTTAATACTCAATTCAATTATTCTTAGTGCTCTAGTGGAAATCAAACCCACGATCTTTTCGCATCGTTAACCAATAGACTTTTTTTTATAATTTCTCTCGGCCAAAATATATTAAGGACGTATATCCACATAAAACGTTATCTTAGGTATATGTAGGATCAAAGAATAACATTGGTTAGTATGAGACTGACCCTCCATTCTGTAGAAAATGGTTCACTTTTGTCAATGCCACCCTGGTTTCAGGGAAAGGCGGCAAGAGTTGCAAAGCCTTTTTTATGTGAGGTTTGAATCATTTGGCCTGTACACGTCATGCAGCATTTGTAAGAGAAAACTTAATAAGCCTACTCTCAGGGACTTGCATACAGGCCCATGCGCCTAATAGGTGGGCAATATATGGTTAAAATAACATTTAGGTACGCTTGGTATTCAGATTTAAAATTTGAAAAAATAATCGATTGGAGCCATCGTTAGCACTTTAGTCATATTCAAATGAGTTAGTTTAAAAAAATCCAAACCTCAAATGAACATAAGCCCCACAACTTTTGCCGACCTTCCCTGAAACAGGGGTGACATTGGCAAAGTGAACCATTTTTTACAGTATGGGTGGTCAGAGGTTATGAGGTTTGGATTTTATTTGTAAGTACACAATCAGCATTTGTAAGCGCGAACTACACTTGTTGGTTTGTGGGCATACATCTGAGAGCTTTAAATGAATATATCCTTGCAACTTAGATTATAGATTATAGATTAGTTTAAAGGAATGGGAAAAAATAATTCTGAAATGTATTTGCCTATACCTTATGCACTCGCCTGCCTGCTCATGGGCATGCAATTAATATGAGGTTCAAATGCTAATATATTTTTGCAACTGAGATTATAGATAGAACCGTAATTTATCGATAAATTGGCAAAGGTGGTCAATTTTCTACGATATTTGCGGTCAACCCCGTCCCGAACTATTCGCTTGATCTATTTCCATTGTAAACTAATTATGTACATTTCCATAGCATTAATCCGATAAATTGAAATCTCTTTCTCAGAACTGGTAATATTGAGTTAAAGATTATTCCATTACGATTAAACATACACATTTGAGCTTAACCCTATGATGCTCAGGCTTTCATCTGTCATAGACGCACCAAAAAAATATTTCTGGACCTTGTATCTATAATCTATCATCTAAATTGTAAACATATTGTTAGGAATGGGTAATTGTACTCGTATGTCTGTGTGAGTCTGTGAAGTCTCTAGATGTGGGCACTGAAATAATTTTATTTGTATTTGTACGAGATTGTGTGAGTTTTTAGTAGAATATTCTAAGTACTCGGGAAATCTCGTATGTGCCAGCTGCCAATGTTTTGAGAATAACCTTTATTCTTAACTATAAATAGAGACGAGGTGCTCTGTAGCCGGACTAGTATCTGAGCCGTCGAGCCATAGAGTTAAAAAATAGCCCTGTATAAGAACCGTATGTGAGCCCTATCTTAAAATACGTAAATAAATATTTATGATTCAAAATATACAGATAGCGAAAAAAAAAGTTTCACGGGTTTTATATATGTTTTTACTCCTATTTACGTAAAATTAATTGATGTATAGGTTTGTATGACACTGACTACGCATACTGTAAAATTAAGTTCACTTTTGATAACCTCACTCCTGTTTCGAGGATGAACAGCAAAAGTTGGTTTTGAAAAAGTCATGCAAGGATTTCATTTTTTGACAAATAAAAAATACATTAAAAGAAGTTTTAGGCTCACACGGCCAGCTGATTAAGCTGGCTTATCACAGTTTCGTCAAGATCATTTTCCTTCATCATTTCACTTTCACGTTAAAGAAGCCCATCGTAGACATGGACGAAAGGTTCGGAAGCTCCAGTTCCCACAGACCACAGCACAGGATCACAGACAGCAACTCTCCAGCATCAAAAAATACGTACATTTGCAGTTGCTGGTCCTCTGGCCTGAAACCATCTGCCCTACCACGTGAGAGAGCTAGAGAACCATGGGAAGTTCTGAAATGCACTGATGACAAGAAAAGTTCTGGCATAGTTTGCACTTTGTGTCTACATCAAGAAACGATAATAAATAGTAATAATAATATTAGGATGATTTATTTGGTAAGCCCTCACTTTGTATGAATCACACCTCAAGAGCACTCTGTGAGCTTGATCATCGCTATAGAAAGCACCAATTCTCAACCAAGACCCGGTTGCTGTAAGGCTGGATGGACCTTTTGTGACCGGTCTTTGATTAAGGTATATGAATTTTCCAACCTAGCGAAGGGCATATTCGAAAAAAACCAATGGTATAATTATTTTTTATACTCTGCTGGGATTCGAACCCACAACATTCCATTTACGAGTCTGAAGCGTTACCACTATACTACGGACCGGCCACGGTGTCTTATAAAAATCATGAACTCATCATCACACACTCTTTTTAGGAGCGAATGATTCCGCGGACATCCTAGAGTTAAGCATGTTACAGCTTAAACTAGTAAACCGAATCAATAACCAATGGTTTTCAATTTGCAATAATAATTTGTTAGTCAAACCGGCATTGATTTTTACATTTCCAGGAAGGCAGTCACAAACAGAGAATGGTGGGCGTGCTGTGTTTTTGGATCGCATAAAATTAATACTATCTAAAATAATAATCGCGTTTGCGAGCGCCCTTTGTGTGGGGCGCATTTATTTGGTATCGGAAATTACTGTTCATATCGCTTTGACGGGAAGAACCAATGCCTGATTTTGCATTGTCTCATACCGTTTGTGTATTCCGGATTTTTTTCCGTGTCCCGTATTTTGTTAGCGTATCCAAATTATTTATTCAGTGTTAAAATTTCCTGTAAATCATTTTTTCCATCTTACAATTCGTTGAAATAAATGCGTATTTTTTTTAACAAAAAATGTAAAAAACGAAATCAACATTGTCACAAACCTCCTGATAACGTAAAGTTTAAATGACCTTTTTGCTGAAATTGCTTATAGCGAGATTAAACCAATAACACACGTATTTTTTTTTTTAAAAACGTGTACCCTTTCATCCCATTACATCAGCATCACACTGAAGATGTCCATCATAGACAGGAACGAAACGTACAAAAACTCCAGTTTCTATGGGCCACGGCAACAAATTCTGGAAAGAAAACTTCATGAGCACTTAGAGCAATACTTACAATATAAACGAAAGCTCAGACTTGAAACGTACAACTCCTGAAACCTTTCCGCCCTTTACAACAGTCCGGTCAAAGCGTGGGGCCGGCCCTCTTACCTGTAAAAATAAACGGGTTCCTCTCGCCACATGCGAAATGCTTCGGGGATAACGCGGCAAGAAGTTTAACAATTTGTGTAGCTTAGTTGCGTTTTTGCGTTTGCGTGGCATGGAAAAAGTGAACACTAACCTATAATAACCTTTTAGTTAAAGAACATGGTTCTTGTCAACGTAGAGGAGATATTATGGGGTATTTTTTAAGCGCACATACACATAACTCTGTGAAACTGTAAATCTGGCACTATCCTGTAACTAGAGGCGGAATATGTCCGCAAGCAATTTCAAATAATCGATTACGCGGCCCCAGCTGCTGTGCGAACACATGCTTTGTGCCAGAGACTGAAAAACACGCTCAACTAGCGTGTGGGTGATGTTGTACATGCATTAAGATCCCGCATTTACATCTGTAGGTAGTATAACGCTGCCTGAACTTAGAGGTAGAAGAAATTCAAAGGTTAGAGAGGGAGAGGGAGGTTGAGGAAAGAATAACTTGATCAGAGACTGAAAAACACGCTCAACTAGCGTGTGGGTGATGTTGTACATGCATTAAGATCCCGCATTTACATCTGTAGGTAGTATAACGCTGCCTGAACTTAGAGGTAGAAGAAATTCAAAGGTTAGAAAGGAAGAGGGAGGTTGAGGAAAAAATAACTTGATCTGAGACTGAAAAACACACTCAGCTAGCGTTTGGGTGATGTTATACATACATTAAGATCCCGCATTTACGTCAGTTTGTACTGTAATGCTCCCTCAACTTAAAAGTTGTGTTAAACAGGACATAAATGAACATATACAGACCGGTGAGAGATAACAATGGCTGGTGACATCGGTACTACATGGAGCTCTATGATATCAATAGAGACCCGATGTGATTAGTTTCATGAAGTGAGGCGCTGGTGATTAACTAATAAATAACTATTATTGTACATTGAAGCTGTCACGGCCGGTTTTTGTTGACACAACAGTCACTTTTTTCGGGCTTTGTAGCCATGGTCTGGTAGATTCTTTTCGGAAAGTTTCGCCCATTGCTCCGATGGGCATTATCAGCGGTTGGCTAGTCGCTGTGATCTTCTTTATAATTAACTGACGCCAACCTCATAAGTTAACACGGAGGAAGCTGACTAGGACATTATCAGGGAAAAAGAAGGCCATCGAAAAAGTGTTGTGGGATGTAGAAGAGAGAAATAAACTTAGAGGTCATATTTTGAAAACTACAGTATTTGGACACTCAATGAGATACAGCACCTTATTTAGCAATGTCTTAGGAAGACGATGGAGAGGTTAATAAAAATAATAACAATTAATAGGAAAAAAACGCTGCAAATTCTTTGCAAGAGCACGTCTAAAGCCAACAAGGCACTGAATTGGCAAGAGGATGGCAACCAGCAGAAACAAATGGCCAACACAATAAGGCTCTGCTTTGGCAAAAGGATGGCGACTAGTAGAAACAAATAGCTACCACAAAAAGGCGTTGCCTTTACAAGAGGATGGCGACCAGCAGAGACAAATGGCTAGGGCAACAAGGCACTGCCTTCACAAGAGGATGGCGACCAGCAGAGACAAAATATGGTTAGCACAACATGCACTGCCTTCAAAAGCTGATGATCTTCATCTTCCACAGTTTCTACCAGAGTAATAAGAAAACGTTATGATTTACTGCAAGTTCTTGAGATATTGCTGCCATTATAGATGTCTAGACGAAATGCGCTTAATGGGCGGTCACATGTGAAATATGTCTTCATTTCTTAATCTCATTCATTCTGGAAAATTCGCACGATACCACAATAGTAATTCAGTGGCGGAATTTACACTTAATAAAAATAAATTAACGTCTCACGATCCTGAGATTAAAGAAAGCGGTGAAGTATGGAAATATCTTTTTTGATAGCAATTTTGATAAAATAACAAAATGACGTGAAATTCTAACTAAAAACTTATTATTCGAATATAAAATGAACAGATCCGTACGTATTTTTGCGTTATTTGTTATTTTAAAAAAATGCTGCATCGCCGTAACTCATAAATTATTCCTCATTATTCATTAACCATACACTCATCTAACCTAGTACCTACAGCACCTAGTTCTTGCTTGAGAATTGACGCTTTCTAAAGTGATAACCAAGCTCTCAGAGGACTCTTGAGGTAGAGATTAAAATCAGCGCTCATAAAATAAATCATTCGAATGCTATTATTATTATTACACATGCTTGCTTACATGCATTCAATATTAATGTTAAAAATATTTATTTCTAACCTAAAATTGAAAAACAAACTCAAATAAAATATGTGATTATTGCCGTTATATAAATAAAAAATACAATTTGGATGGTCAGCCTTAAACATTTTTTTTATTAGAAATAGGTTTACTAAAGGAAAAAGGCAGAAGCACCAAGTCCCTATTTTAAGCCGTAGCATCCACGTTGCATCCAAAGCAAAAATAGCCACGAGCATCGTTGGAAGTAGCACCGAAAGAAGAAGAAAAAGGGAAAAAATATTATTCTACACCCATAATTTAAATCCTGAAACTAGCACGTTTTGCGGGATTGCTTAGTAGTAATTAGCCTACATCAGTTCATACCACCAAGAAATAATCGTTTAGAGATTTACGCCCGGTATGTGCGCCTCCTTGTTCGCGGACTATTGTTCAGGCCCTGAAGGGGGACGGGCAATCAGGTCGTGATAATTAAAGCCGTACCGAGAAACGCGTGCGCGCATGTAGAATAGCGTCACAAATCTAGTAATAATAGACTAGAATGGCGATTATTTACAATTATGATCTACACATTAAAAAAAAATCGGATGTTAGAGGAGTCGCTATTTGTAAGAGAACTAAAATTATTCTGAGGTATCGTTAGTGACGTAGTTAATGTCTTCAGGAGACATTCTCACTGCACGACGAGTGAGGATGTTCATCAGAATGTCATACAGGATGTTCATCCTCAGTCGTCGTGCAGAGAGGGTGTCGTCTCCTGAAGACGCTGGCTACGTCGCTAAGGAAACGCCGAGAATATTTTTTTTTATAAAGGTTCGTCTAATATAGGTTTTTTTTTTACTGTGTAGATATTTTAACTGTGAATATGTAAAAAGACCGTAATTCCAACTTAAACCTAGAATGGCAATGTTTTTTTTTGTATATATCATTTGTCTTCTTATCTGACGTTTTGCTAGATACCTCATAAACCTTTCCATCATTTCTCCAATCGATTCAATCGTCATGAATTTCACATCATTCCATAGTTCAAACTGAAAGCAACTGTAAAAATTGTTGTACTGGGTGCAATGAACCGCCGAGGATATGAATGAACCACCGAGGTGCCAGCTGCTGTCTTTACTTGTTCGCTCCATCGTGCGGGTGACCTTCCTCTTCCTCTCTTCCCCTCCAAGCCACCGATCACAACCAGTCGTTCCAGGCTATCCTCATTGCCACGGACAACGTGTCCGAAGAACTGAAGAATACGGCGTGTACACTGTACATACGAGTACATTGGCCAGAGTCAAGCCATCCAAACGTAGCTCTCGATGAATGGACTCATCGGTACAATATCCGAATAACCAATCTATATATTCAATGGCACTCTAGTCGTTCCTTTGTAATTATTGAAACGCATAAAGGCTGTAAAGTGCTGAATGATTTATTACCAGTTTTCTACATGCACACACACATGTCTGCTCGTACATACATGTATACATGTCTGCACACTCATACAACTATAGCAGTGGGCCGTCAGCTGTTGCGGCTTCAACAGACGAGAATAGTGAACAATTGGTAAGTGGTAAGTTGTAAGTAATAAGCGGTAAATATGTACTTATAATCTTAGTTGCAAAGATATACTAACTCTTAAACTTCATATTTAATGCTTGCCCACAAAACAGACACGTGTAATTTGGCGCTTACAAATTTTGCATGTGTACAACTTACAATTCAAAAACCAAACCTCAAATGAACACAAGCGATATAACGATACTTCACTTCCCTTGAAATTATGGATCTCAACCTTACATTTTTATTTATTTTTTACAGCAGAGCCACGACGTACACGTTTATTAAAAAATAAACATATTCATCCAACTAAACCTGTACATTCATCATCTTCTGGCAGTGCCTTGTTGTGCCATCCATCTTTTTCTGCAAATTGCCATCTTATTGAGCTGTGAGTAGGACGAGACATCAATGATTCGCTTCAAATCCTGGAAGTATAAAGTTTTTGGGTGAACTCTAGTTGGTCTCCCCAAAAAAAACTCTTCAAAGATATTGCTACGAAAGATGCTATGTCTTTTCAAGTGGCTTAGTTATTTAAAATGTCACTGGTGACCTGTTTTCTTTGTTCTATTTCCTGCAACGCCTTTTCCTTGGACTTTCAACTCATATTTTAATAAGAATATTGGGATGACTTATTTGGTGAGCACTGTTTTTATATGAATCACACCTCAAGAGCCCACTGCAAGTTTGTTCATCGCTATAGTAATCACCAATTCTCAAGCAAGACCCAGTTGCTGTAAGGCTGGATGGACCTTTGGTGACCGGTCTTTGGTAAAGGTATATGAATTTTTCAACCCAGCGAAGAGTGTATTTGAAAATATAAAAGGCATTTTTTTGTGCTCCTCCGGGACTTGAACCTACGACCTTCCATTAACGAGTCCGAAGCGTTACCACTAGACTACGGATCGGTCGAATAAATCTGTCTATTGTTGGACATAAACTGATTTGGTCTGAATAGATCTAGCCCATAAAGCCTTCGCTAGTACAACCACTGGCACGCGCAAATTATGAAAATTCCCCCGTGACTGGCATGTTCTTTTTTTCAACCATTTTCCATATTGCAACTCTTTTTTTTACAGTCTACGAGTGATTTAATAACATTTTGGCTTTCAGAGATTGATTTCTGATTTTATATTTTTTTTATTTAAAACAATATTTAATATTTTAGACGTATTTAAAATTAATTTAAATATATTGAAAGTCCTGATTAAAATTTCATCATTACAATTAGCAACGACAAAAGTTGCAGGGCTCATTTGAGATTTGGTTTTTAATTTGTAACTACACTTGTAACATTTGTGAGCGGGAACTTACACAGTTTGTGGGCATGCATTTAATATGATTTTTAAATGTAAATTCATCTTTGCCACTTAGATAATAAATTTTAGACTTAAATGAACAGGAAATAACGAGACCGAGTGCATATATTTTACATCGTACTTTCATGTGAATATTTTTATGCAGTTGTTGTGCGCATGGAGCTAAAAGCTTTCAAGTCGGCCGGTGCTTTAATCCAATCATTTGCTGTTTTGATTGCGGCCTCTATGGAACTTCCGTGTTTTTTGTTTTGAAGGAAAAATCACTTCAGCTACAACCCGACTGCAAACATTTATTGCCCGGTCTGCGATAAAATAAAAAAAAATATGCATGAAGAAAACAGAATAAATTTCTACTGATTTTGATTTTTTTTTTAAATAAAAATGACAGTAACAATATTTTGAACATATAAACGCTAATAAGCTACAACTATCCAGCTCCCGAGGGGGGTGGTACTCATTTATTGTGAAGGCTGAGTAAGCCTTGCCGATAATTTATTTTGGGTTTGAAATAAACACCGAAATGGGAAATAAATTCTGACACTCTCAGTGGGATTCAAACCCGAGCATCGGCATGGAATGCAAGCACTCTACCAATTGAGCTCTCGACCGGAGTCAAACTTATTATGAAGGGATTTGTTTCAATAATTTTGAATAAGTCTACATCTTTTTCTGATAAAATGCACTATTTTTTCACACTTTTTATTTAATTAAATGTTTCGGATTATGACTTTAGACCCGCAAAAATCCTAAAATTATATTTTAAGAAAAATAGAGACTCTTACAAAAACACAATGCTACACACAAAATATTGTTCAAAATCGGTTTTTTATTCAACGAATAATTGCTTATGGTTGCGCTCATTATGTGTTAAAAAATAATCACTAAACAAAGAAAACCAAGAAAGTAAATTACAAAAATCCAAAGGCAAAATTTTGTTATATATTGAGGTATCTAAGGGGTAGTTTGTATTAAATGCCTCATAATACGTCGTCTGTACGAAGGCTATATCATCTGAGAGTCCTAATTAGTCAACATATGCCGTAGTAATGTGCATGGTCAGAGCGAGTAACTAAAGGAAAATGGAAAAAATAGTTTCACTTGAAGTGAAAATACATACACTTTTTTTTGGCTGGAAAATTGGAGGACGGCTGGATAGGGTTGCTTGACTATTAGGTTGGTATGAGGATGACCCCTATGCTGTACAAACTTGGTTCACTTTTTTAAATGCCACCCCGGTTAAAGGGAAGTGTGATAGGAGTTGCAAGGCTTGTTTTCATGTAAGGCTTAGTCTGTTTCAGAAATAATTGTTGTTTTTTGACTCTTTGATGTACTTGAGTTCTTCAATTCCATGTTCTCTTTTAAGCTACAGAAGTTTTCTTTTAACTCTCAAACAGCACTTGTATATTCACTGTTATGTGTTTTTTTTATCTTTGCTTATAAGTATCATCTTTATTATGTATTTTTTTGATAACTTGAATAATCTACGGCTTTATTGACTAGATTGGTTAAACACAAATTGGATTTAAATCAGCATAATAGTTTGCAAAAATCGACTTTATTCTGATTTAAAAATTGAAATATTTTTATGAATGAGGTGGATAGTGTTTGTTTACTTTGAGTGCGGGCTCCGATCTCGCAGTGGGTGTCAGAAATAATTTCCCGTGTTGGTGTTTATTTCAAACCCAAGCTTTCACAAGAAGTGAATACCATCCCCTCTCGGGAGCTGGGAACGCCACACTTAACTGAAGTGGCTGGCGTGAGGTCGACCCCCTTACTTGTGCAAATAAATAGGTTCACTCGCCACATTTGGGGAGAACGCGACCAGGAGTTACACTTTATGTGTAGCATTAGTTGCGTTTTTTTGCTGGATTAAAAAAAAACTGTTTCCATCCTATCTACACGAAATGAACTAAGTATTCCCATTTACCACATGAGCTGGAAGAGAAGTTTAATTGCAGGCGTATGTACATCCGGTATTCCGGTTTTCTCTACGCGCCCGTTACCTCCCCTCGCACAACCTCTCCAGGGAAAACCCGGGACAGCGCGGGAAAAACGGGAAAACCCGGGAAAAGTGCAGATTATTGTAGAGGCATTCTTTGCCGGACCGCGGTTGGCTCCATGCGGTTTATTAATGAGAGTTTTTGCGTCATTTTATTTTGAAAAAAATAACAGATTACATGTAACGGATAACTTCATACGGTTTTTTCATTCGTTGTAAAAATATTTTACTTTATAAGTTTTTTCACACACCTCAAGCTTGCAATGTTGTTTGGTTTGTGTTTGTAAAAAATGTACCTACCTAATTACTCGAATTTTGGTTTCACATATTTCCATTCATAACACATTTTGAAAGTATTTAGTTTTTTTTACATACTTACAGCGATCCACCCTACTGAATCTATTTAGATTCAAAAGTGGCAGTTTTTGGACTATAATCTATAATCTAAGTTGCAAGGATATATTCATTTAAAGCTCTCAGATGTATGCCCACAAACCAACAAGTGTAGTTCGCGCTTACAAATGCTGAATGTGTACTTACAAATAAAATCCAAACCTCAAATGAACATAAGCCCCACAACTTTTGCCGACCTTCCCTAAAACAGGGGTGACATTGGCAAAGTGAAACATTTTTTACAGTATGGGTGGTCAGCCTCATACCAACCTATAAGTCAAGGAATGACAAACGAGTCAAAATGGCGACTTTGACTTGCGTGTTGGAATCAAGACATCGCCGGTTCAAGTCTTGTTGTTGCAAAGTTGCAACATTTTTTTTTCTTATATTTTCAAAGTTAAAGATTCATCCTGGCAATCAGACATTTGTTATTCTGCACAATAAAAAGTTTTTAATAATAATTTAGTTTAAGGATTTAAATCAAACACCGTTTTATATTTTCACTTTTACAATTATTTATTATTTAATTTTACCAACGTTTTCGATCTTAGATCATCGTCAGGTATAATTTTTTTAAATGAATAAAAAATATTTTAATGGGTCGTATGTCCTTTCTTGAATTTGTTATTGATTTATCAAATTTAAAAAAAAACTCACTAGGTGCGTTGTCATATTTTTTATACATTTTTTCTATTTACGGATGCTTTAAATGCACGTGATTTGTAACACTAGGGTATTTATTTTGTAGACAAACATATTATTTTATTAATGAGGATTATGATAAAATCTAGCGGTTTTTTGGGAATGAATTTATTTTTTTGTTAAATTTTATTTATTGTTAAAATTTACAGAACAAAAAAAATGTATATACCGACGCGACGGTTAAAAGGAAGTAATAAGCGACGTTTTGGTTAAAATTGAGTTTTGAATGCTATCCTACTTAAAAAATTCCGCTCTTTCTAATGCAATAACTCTCATAGCTCTAAGATGATTTATTTGTTGTTTATGCCCAAGCAAAGCGTTTTCGAAGTATGGCTTTGGTTTAATGTACAGATTTTGACCAATGTTGTCCTAAAGGTGCTTGTGACATAAAAAAATCGTAAAACAAAGTAAAACCACATTAATAGGAATGCCAGTCAATGCCTTCATTTTTGAGCTGTTTTGATTTTAACGCAACGCAAACGCAATGCAACTAAGCTACACATATAGTGTAACTTCTTGCCGCGTTATCCCCGAAGGGGTCGCATGTGGCGAGTTGAACCTATTTATTTTTACAGGTAAGGGGGCCGGCCTTACGCCAACCACTTCAGTTGAAGTGGAGGTTTCCCAGCTCCCGAGAGTGCTGGTACTCATTTCTTGTGAGTAAGCCTTGCCGGTATTTTATTTTGGGGTTTGAAATAAACACCGAAACGGGAAATCATTTCTGACACCCTCAGTGAGATTCGAACCCAAGCTTTCGGCATGGAATGCAAGCACTCTACCACCTGAGCTATCGACCGGACCGATACGATATCGATATGATAAAAAATAAAAAAGTTATGCCATTTTTCAGCAATCACAAACTTTACGAGGTAAACTGCTCTCCTGAACAATTTACTTTTTGTCGCTTATGCCCTATTGCCTTGTAACCACCGATATATATAGATTAAAAAAATAACTTTTACAAAGTAACTGTTGAAAATATAAATAATTTCATGAATAGTTGGCTTCATAAAGTAAGAAAACAAATTGAATGCTGATTAGTCGCGTTTGTGCGCTATATTTTAAAGATAGTTTTCTAAGATAGTTTTGTTCTTTAAACTTGAAATAAAGCTTTTTTGGGACAAAAAGTCTATTCAGCATTTCGCTTGCTTCAAGCCTGGGGCTATGCCGTAACATGAGAAACAGTACAACATATAACAGCACGTAGATTTGTTAACAAAAAGTGTTCCATGATTAAGACGTCTACTGTTCTGTGAGGAATAACTGTTGTACAAAAAGCTTATCCTGACTACGAGTAAGATATATCACCCCTTGATTTATTTTAGTTAAGTTGTGCCACACTTAACATCGATATTTATTTATTTATTTTCACGTACATATAATATCCATGAGCGACAAAGAGTTATTTTTATCAAGTCTACGTGAAAGCTAAAAAGTACAACAGAAAGGGGAAAGAGAAATTAAACAAAAAAAGTCCAGTACCACACAATAACAATATAATAAACTGCCACTTCTTATGGTTCCTGTATGTCCTGCTTTCTAATCTAATCAAATCTAATCTAAGTTGCAAAGATATGTTTCATTGGAAATTCACATTACATGCATTCTCACAACCAGACACATACAAGTTCGCGCGTGCACATGCCTCATGTGAACCTACAACATAAAAACCTAATCTTAAATGGACATACACCCTGTAACTCTTGCCGTCCTTCCCTGAGACAGGGGTGACATTGGCAAAGTGAACCATTTTTACAGCATGGGTGGTCAGCCGCATACCAACCTATAAGTCAAGGAACATAGGTACACGACAAATTACATTTTAAACATCACTAAATAATAATATCTATGGACAACAAACAGAAAACCAATCCAATTTAAAAAACCCTAGCCGCCAAAATTACAGATCAACCGCCATTTCTTTCTGTCCTTACATACTTCTTTCATTTCCTCCAGAAATTTAAATTTAAAAATGGTACTGAATGTTTTCTATGCACGCTAAAAGCCAGCGTGTACAAAAATCCAGAGACGCAAATAAATAAGTTTTGCACGCCACCTGCGACCTCTATAGTAGACAATGCGATAAAAGGTGAAACCATACGTGCAGCTTAGTTGCTTAACAATTAACACGCTTTCAAACCTTACGCAGTTTACTGTAAGCTTTGTAGTAAACACCGCATAGTATCCAACGAGCAGCCACTCTGGTAGGAGGGTCATTTTCATAAAGAAAGGGTGACCATAAAATGCTGGCACTCTCCCAAGCTCACGTCATCCAGCATTAAAGTGGCACGGGCGAGAATTCCAGAAAACGTGCCCAGAGGTCTAGCAACTTCCAGGAGAGCGATCTTAACCTGGTAAGTAAGTGAGTGTTTAAAATTTGCAAACAAATTGGAAAGTGCCTCTACTATAATCTACAATCTTAGTTGCAAATATAATATATTACATTAAAGATTAGTATTAAATGCTATCCCACAAGCAGACACGTATTAGTTCACGTTTAAACATGCCGCATGTGGACTCACAACATAAAAATCCAATCTCAAATGAGAATAAGCCATCGAACTATTGCCGGCTTTCTCTGAAATAGGGGCGACATTGGCAAAGGAAACCATTTCTGGATGGACCAAATTCCTGAAATAGCGAATGAATGGAGAGTCATAATAAAAGTAGAGAAAAAGGTTATGACTCTGGTTAAAATGAAAGAAGTATGTAAGGACCGAAAAAAATGGCAGTTGATCTGAAATGCTGGCGGTTGAGGCTAAGGCATTAAAAAATTTAATTCTCATTTTTTTATAGTTTTTTTTTTTATATAAAATAGATTTGTGGAAAGGAATGCAATCCACCAACCTATTTTACCTGGCCAGTTGTCTTCATGCGAAAGCAGAAGCTTGTGTGCATGCAACGGCATCTGTTTAACCAGGGTCGAAGTTATCGTCGCGGGATTCGAACCAGCGTTATCCGGTTCCAAATAACCTGTCTTGATCCCCGCGGCGATAACACCGACCGAGATGTTTTGTAGATTTTAATTGTATTGTTTTACTTAGTGCATGTTTGTTTTATATTGGTGGATGTAATTAATTGTTTGAATTATTTGACTTTAGATTGGTGTGAGGCTGACTACCTATACTGAAAAAAAAATGGTTCACTTTGCCTCCACAATTTTCATAAGCGCAAGCAACTACATAGCTTTGTCCTCGAAGAGATCGCATGTGACGAGTGGAACACATTTATTATCACAGCGCCTACCATACACCAAGCACTTTAGTTTAAGTGGGGTTTCCCTGCTCTCGAAAGGAAGGCTGCATTTCTTATAAATCTATCTCAACCACATCGATATTTTAATTTAAGTCTTGCAATAAACACTGAAATCATTTTTGGAACCCATGTCCGAGGGTGATCATTGAACCAAAGCACTCTGGCATTTAATGCAAGCACTCTACCAACTAAGCTATCAACCGAACATTTTTAATTTTGGACGCTTTATTTGTTGACCTATTGACTGAATTCATATAGTGCGATCTATAACAATGCGTTAGGATAGATTAGAAAAAAAGGATATTTTACTTTTTGTAATGTTCACAATTCCATCACTCATTCTTAAAACTTGTTAAGCGGTTCTCATTATCTGTCAATAGTCTTCTGCAGCTGGTATTTGATCGTTTAACTGCCGGGATTAGCGACGTGACAAAGCGGATGACAAAGCTGTTTTAGTGTATGCTAAGTCTCTGAATACCGGGATTAGCGCAAATTAGGAGAGTTTATAAGCTAGCCCGCGCTACAACTGTATCCGAGCAAGATTATTATACCAGCTCTATGTAGGTCGCTAGTCAAAAACAGGGTTGGCAAGTTCTTCAAAAATAAAAAAGTCGGAAAACCGATATTCGTTGGTTAGAAAATAAAATATTTAATGATTTTTACTAAAACAATTCAGAAAATTGTTGTATATCGCCGATATTGATGCCTAACACTTTTTCTTTAAATAGATTTGTAAATAAGAATGCAATTTACTAACCTTTTTTTGTCTAACGAGGAACAGGTATAAACGTTATCAATAATAATAATGAATAATATTAATAATAATATATTACCCAATGACATATGTTGAACCAGGTTCAAAGTTATTGTCGATATGACATGACACAGACGGGGTTAAAACTTGCGATTGCCTTAATAACGCAAATTCGAATGCCAACGCACATCCCCTTGATCGCCCTATCCAGACAAGGGATAAAAATAATTTTACATTTTCAACGTAATTTTTGTTTTATTATGTGTATAGGATGGTATGGGTCTTACAATGCTATACAAATTGGTTCACATTCGCAAATTTCCCCCTATTTCTTAGTTTAGGGTGTTTGTTTACTTAATGTTTGAGTATAAAATTCTAATTAGGTACTTACATACAGCATGTGTAACGTGAACATACATGTAATGCTTGTGAGAGCGATTTTGAATGTTAAGTTATCCTTGCAACTAAGATTATGGGGTTGTGTAGATACATCACATAAGCCCACAGAAAATATGTACTTTGATGTTCGAATTGTGCTGTGTTGCCATCGAAGAAGAAGACAAAAAACATGTGGATGTTGTAACTTGTAACCCTGTGATTTTTTTTTTGATAAGAACAAATGTCAACTGAATTAATTATTTATTTGTATTTACGTTCAATACCTACCATTTGCATGTTTTTGCCGCTTGGGCTATTAGAATTATTTATGAAGTGTGTATAATAAATTTGTTTTATTATTATTTCGCATTGACGTATCAGGAATGACTGTAGTAAAAATCAGTTATACATAAATTGCTTTGTTGCGAAATCATACATGTCTGCTTGTGGGATTGCGTTTAATATAAATCTTAAATGATTTATATCTTTGCAGCTTAGATTTAGATTTAGATTTAGCTTTGTAGGTTCTGGGCTCTTTCATTTCCGTTAACTACAAAAAAAAATCTGAAAGTAGAAACCAACCAACAGTGTTTTCATTTGAAACCAGCAGATTTTTTAATAATATTGCCACGAGCGTATGGTAGTATTAGTGCATACATGATTCTAATCACGCTAGTGGAAAAATCTGGCTCTAGTGTGATGGTTGTAGTAAGGTTGATAGAACGGCTGCCTGGTATGAGCGAGAGATCGAATTATCTGGAATATGCAAGAATGGTCCCTTTTATACCTATATATACGAACTACAAAGGGCATCAGCAGATTAGTCGCTTTAAGCATTTTGCCGTGAAGACCAATATACGCAGAAATTATCAACCATTGTAAATTGTGAATCAAGCCGTGTAAAATAAATTTTGTTAAAGTAAATAATTGCAGTTGAATGAAAAGAGAATCCCAACGAAAATATTAACAATATTTTTACCAAATTGTAAAAAATTTGTACACCCTGAAAAATGAAAACCTTTACTATATACCATGTACTTATTTTTGCAATTTTCCTAGTATTACCCGGTATTCCCTTACAACGCAGAAGCCTGCAGAGAGATGGCAGGGCTGTTACATCCAACGGCATCTTATCTCGTCCCCTTAATTCTTTCGTTTACTTTTATACCCGGTACATTATTGATATTGCATTAACATTTTATAGTATACAAACATTACGTTTTATTAGCGTCGTGCCATCCCTGCTTTTATCCATACCAGAGGCTCTCAACAAATAACAAACTATAATAAATATTGTAAATAAAAAATGAGAACCTTTCTTTACACAAGAAAAATATATATCTCCATTTCCAAAAGGCGAATTTAAGTTTTTTTAAATATTTCCGATAGTGTAGTGGTAAAAATAAACCTTTAGTAAGAAGATACGTAGTTCACGTCTTGTCTGGTTTTTAATTCTCACTTTATTTTTCAATATGTCGTTTTTTAAATTATTCAGAAAACAGAAAAAAGAAATCGTTAATTTTAGAAAATATAAGGTAAAATATATGGTTTGTTTTTTTTTAACAATAATTTACATTGAAAATCTACCCCTTTTTGCACTTGTATATTCAAAATTATTGTAAATGAAAGACATGTATTTGTGCAAGCATCAGGGTAATCTCTTATTTTTCTTGAAAAACATTTATTTACTCATCATTTATATTCCTTGACTTATAGGTTGGTATGAGGCTGACCACCCATACTGTAAAAAATGGTTCACTTTGCCAATGTCACCCCTGTTTCAGGGAAGGTCGGCAAAAGTTGTGGGGCTTATGTTCATTTGAGGTTTGGATTTTATTTGTAAGTACACATTCAGCATTTGTAAGCGCGAACTACACTTGTTGATTTGTGGGCATACATCTGAGAGCTTTAAATGAATATATCCTTGCAACTTAGATTATAGATTATTATAGATTTATATTATGTCCAGTACAAAGTTATCCTTAAGAAATAATATTACCTACAATATGAATTTAAGTCAGCATTTCCGATTAGCCCTTTTTTGTGTGTGACCTTGGGATTTTTCGGTGATGAGGTTTATATCTCCTATAATATAATCTATAATCTAAGTTGCAAGGATATATTCATTTAAAGCTCTCAGATGTATGCCCACAAACCGACACGTGCAGTTCGCGCTTACAAATGCTGAATGTGTACTTACAAATAAAATCCAAACCTCAAATGAACATAAGCCCCACAACTTTTGCCGACCTTCCCTGACACATGGGTGACATTTGCAAATTGAATCATTTTTTACAGTATGGGTGGTCAGCCTCATACCAACCTATAAGTTAAGGAATACGAATAATAAATTCCTAGATTGTGAGAAATCTAATTTTTCAATTATGATGCAGAAAAAGTCGCAAGGGGCCAATTTAAATGCAAATAGTAGATAATGAGTTCGTGTTGTGTTAATTTTGCAAGCAATGACGTGTGCGCTAGTGCATAATTGTTATGATCATATTATAAACGTGTATTATATGATACAAAAAAAAACTGTCTGCACTTTATTTGTTTATTATTTTAACGGCACATTGTGTCTTTTACATACCTACATATTTTAAAATATTATAATAACAAAATTAAAATAAAAACACTTGACGCAAACGGTGCATTATTTCAAGGTTACATTCTTTATAGACCGTACGAATTTCGCGAAACAAAATAAAATGCGTAAATCAAGTGAAGGTAGAATTTAGACTTTTTAAATAACTAGTGTGAAAACTTTTGTATTTCATATTCTTGAGAAAAACTTCGCAAATATCTCATTTTATCTACCTTTGAATTTAACATAAGAAAATGTATGTACAAAAAAAGTGATGGATTGAATTAATTGAAAGAGGTATGGAAGGATACGAAAAAATGGAGGCTTTGACCACCCCTATCGGAATAGCGACAAAGTTACAGTATTACTTTTGAAGAAGTTTAAAAATATATTTTTGGGTATGGGAATTACTTTGTTCAATGTTAAAAACAACCTTTCACAATTAACTTATTTATAAAACTTCACACGGAAATTCGGTGTCCTCTTGAAAATGACGTTAGTCAGACAAAAGTACTTGAGGTGAAATAAATGCTCAATTAGTGAAAATAAAACACGGTACGTTTTTGTTTACGTTCTCATAACCTAATATAATTTAAGTAAATACTTAATTTGTATACTTTGACCTTTATATAACTTTATCTTTAGTCTATCAGGCTATTCACAAAAATATTGATCCATGGCTGATCTACGAATCATCTATTTTTTATACGGAAAATTCACTGTATGCTGCGGATGAGACATTGCTCTACAATTTGAAAATAACACCGTAAGATTTTATTTTTAACTGTATACAAAATTCTGAATCATAATTTTTCTTGGAAAAAAATATTATTTACGCTTAATAAGACAAATTTGTTTTTGGAAATCTCTGACCTTTCTCAAACAAAAGAGAATTTGCTCTCTTCCCTTCGCTCTGAAGACATTCGTAAGCATTTCTGCAAAAATACAAAAATACTCTCACAAGCTGTCCGACACAAGACGGGCCTGATGATAATTTGGTATCTTTATTTAACCCGAGTCCCTGAGATGGTATTAAATCTAGCAAAAAAAATGCGGAAAATTCTGTACTAAAATGTCTACACGAATGTAAAAGATTATGTCTGTGCATGTTAACTTATGATTCTAACATATAGTTAACCTATGACCGGTCCGTAGTCTAGTGGTTAACACTTCGTACATGCTTCTGATTTCTGATTTCTGAGTTCCTCAATCAGTCTCTGTGTTCTTCGATAATACTTTTACTTCTATTATATAATAATCTATAACTTTATTTTCACGGATAATTTTACCTTTTAGACAGGTTTTTTTAGTTACAAAATGTAACTTGCAACTTGCAAACTTGCAACAGTGATTTGGTCAAGTCCTTATTTAGAGCCACAGCAACTCAAGTGGGAATAGTTATGATGATCGTCAACCTTCGTTAAAATTGCAACTGAAAAAAAATGATGATTTAATTAAAACAAAGGTAACGCAACACACAACGCAACACTATACAGCTAGTACCCCTGATACAAGGGATCAGGGCATCTACCATAAGATCACCAGCGCACCTCTGCGACACTCCAACAAGTGTCATAGACCTCTAGATTTTGTGAAATCTGGGGTGCCTCCCGCACAGGATTCCTTAAAAACAATTGTACATTTAACCACATAAAAACAAACAATAAGTGAAAAAGCTTTAAAAAATATTATATAAATGAGCTTTCAAAATGTAAAAGCTTTGACTGTATGTTTTTTAAAAACAAATTTCTGATTAAAATACTGTTTTGTATTTTTTTTATTAAAAAACTTTTACTGTAATCCTACCTGAAGATGACCATATAGGTCGAAAACGTTTGTAAATTAGATTTCAAATAAATCAATATCTTGTGTGAAAATAAAACAATGTTTTAATCAGAAATTTGTTTTTTTAAAAACATAAAATCAATCAACAAGAATTTTCACAGTGCCAATACACAAACAATAGAAAATATATGTAAAAGCTTTAGTTGCCAGCATTGCAGATCAACTGCCTTTATTGGTGCTTGCATACTTTTATGCTTGGTTTATTTTTTATTGTTTTTATACGTGTATTATTATTTTACATTTCTAGAAGCATTATTTATTTAAAACATTATAAAAACTTGATTATTTTTCAATAAAAAATTAAAAAATAAAAGAAATTAAAAACTTTGTTTTATTCCACTTTTATTGTTTTTGAGTATGTTACAAACGTTTTCGGAATACCTTCCATCATCGTTATATCATCATTATAAAATTTATTATAAAAACAGCTTTTCCAGCTATTATTTCTTTAATCTTTTTCGGAATTAAAATGCAAAAAGCAAAAAAAGGGAAATTGTACAAATACCAGATGTACATTTTCATTTGTAAAAATGTTATTTCCTTTTTTTCGTCTAAACGAAAATTAGATGGCCGTCTACGATTAACGAGAACAGAAAAAAGAAATGAGAAAAAAGAAACGCTGAGTACCGGGAGCATGCTTGAATTGGGATGTCAAAAATAAGAAGTTTAAAAGAGAACATGAAAATTTGCTAAAAATGTCTCTTGTTTTGCGTCTCAAGCTTTTGATGCTGCCTTTAAAATGAACTTTAAATAACAGTGTTCACAGATGAAGAAATAAATAACATGGAGTGAAATATATGAAAATATACTTCATTCTAGGCACTACCATAATATATGTATTATCTATTGCTCCTTGACTGATAGGTTGGTACGAGGCTGACCACACGTGCTGTCCAAATCAGTTCACTTTTGCCAATGCCACCCCGGTTTAGGAAACGGCGGCAGGAGCTGCAAGGTTTATGTCCATGTGAGGTTTTCTTTATTTGTATGCACACATGCAGAATGTGTAGGCGCGAACCTACATGTGCCTGTCTGTAGGCATGCATTTCATATGAGCCTTAAATTTCAGCATATCCTTGCAGCTTAGATTATAGATTATAGATAGATCTATAATCGGAGTTGCTAAGATATCAATACTTTCAAGGTAAAACTGAATAAGCGACATGATAATTCCTTGACTTAGGTTGGTATGAGTCTGACTACTATAATACTAAAACTCATACTGAAAAAAATGGTTAACTCTACCAATGTCACACCTGTTTCAGGGAAGGTCGGCAAAAGTAGCAAGGCTTAGGCTCATTTGAGGTTTGTTTTAATTTTTAAGTGCACATTCAGCATTTGTAAGCGCGAACTTACACGAGTCTGTTTGTGGGCATGCATTTGATTATTTTTGTTGCCTAGATTTAATTGTTAATGAATGTAATATCCAGAGTCTTGAAAGGAGAGATTGTATGAAGAAGGCTATGACTCTGGATGTAATAAAGGAAGTATGTTAAGACAGAGGGAAATAGCGGTTGATCTGTAATGTTGGCGGCTAGGACTGGGGTTTATTAAATTAGAATTTTGTATTCTGTATTTGTTTTGATGTGTATACATATTATTATTTGTGATTTAAAAATGTAACTTGTTATATGTATATGTTCCTTGACTTATAGATTCGTATGTGGCTGACCACCCATGCTGTAGAAAATGATTCAGTTTCAGGGGAGGTCGGCAAGAGTTTCAGGGTGTATGTTCATTTGAGGTTTGGGTTATTATGTTGTAGGTTCACATGCGGCATGTACAAGCGCGAACTTCTACGTGTTTGCTTGCATATAATGTAAATCTTTAATGTAACATATCTTTGCAACTTTGATTAGATTAGATTATACAGAGATTGATTATTATTAAAGATGACATTTTTAGAGATTTTTACTGCTTCAACAAATGCATACAATTTACACATTAAACAAAACTAATTTCGTCGTATCTGTTTCTACTCAGGGTAATCCAAGCTCGGCATTTAGCTGAAAGGGTGTATGGGGGTGGACACAACAAAAAAATATGTCTACCGAAAATATGAAAACACACAAAATGTTAATTTTTCGCTGTGGCCACATTCACAAAAGGAGAATGGCTGTTAGGGGAGTAATCAGTACCCCAAGTAACATTTAAACTTCACCGTAGCCTTTCAACAAAAATACATTAAAACTGATTCGCTCACTGGAGGCGCTGTTTTGGAAATCGATGCATTTTTTTTGCTAAGGTCTAACTAGAGTTGTCTACTTGGGGGGCAGGTCTCTAGTGAGGTGGTTGAGTAGAAGGGGGTAGAGGGGTTTTTAGAAAAATAAGTATGTTGAAAAGAGTGGGTCACGGGTCATCTGGATTTATTATGGCATTGTGGAAAAATTATAAAATACACTCTTTTCTTTTCATCGTAGGTTTTTTTTATGTACTGAATCTTAATGTTTTGCATTGTTTTATTGTTTACTTTTCTGACACCTGAAAAACTTCTATTTTTCTAATGTCATCCTTGTTTCAGGGAAGGTCGGCAAAAGTTGCAGGGCTTGTGTTCATTTGAGATTTGGATTTTAAATTGTTAATACACATGCAGATTTGTCAGTGCAAATTTAAACGGGCCTGTTTGTGGGCATGCATTTATTATGAATTTTAAATGTAAATGTATACTTTTGAAACTTAGATTATACATTGCCTTCTCTGTTTTTATTGTAAAAAAACAACGTGCTATTTTGGTACTTTATATAATACATAGATAATTTATTTGGTGAGCGCTGTTTCCGTGTAAATTCCTCTTCGCGATCTCTCTGCGAGCTTGGTTGACGCTTAAAAGCGTCAATTCTCAACCATGATCTATTGTAGGGCTGGATGACCTTCTGTTGACCGTAAGTGTTTGGATGGTTGCACCTACTCGTATTGCTCAAAGCTTCTGCTCGAGACGCTTCTGGCATGGTCTAGTGTATGCTAGAATAGCCTTTAGTCAGGGGACTAAAGGGTATTGTAACTATTGGTATAAATACGGATCTAAAGGTATAAATACGGATTGCAGTGCTATGAAGGGAATCAGTACCTGTTTAGTACCCGTATTAGAGCAGTTAAGCGGAAAGTACAAGGTTTTAAACTGTGAACCGAATGTGAGAAAATTCCTAAAATAAATTTAATCGAAGTTTTACAAAATTCAACCCTAGAAAATCGTAACAATATCTTAAATCTCAGAATAAATCATTAAACTTTCAGTTAAACACCCCTATTTTCTTTTCACTTCACCTCTCCCATTAATCAAACAAGATGCATTTTAAAAATAAATAAAGATGCGCCCCCTTTCTAAGGGATGATTAATTAATATAAGGGAGCCCTCTAAGGGGAGACTAATTACCAAAAATGCTTCTGTCCCCTCACAAATTATTAATTATTTCGTTGTTTTTTTCTGCTTTAATAAATTTGATCAATATTTCATAAATAAAAGAATATTAATTACGGTGTTTTGTTGAAAGAATTTTGCCTAATAGTAACAGTTTGAAGGTGAATCATGTCATGTGTCTGTCAAGTTTTTTTTTTGTAGAACACGTAAGATGGATGTGTGATGTATTATTGTTGTAGGTATAGCTGATAGTTAATTCATTAATTTATTTAATTTAATTAAGCTAAGCTTAGAATGGAACCTGCAGAGTGAGAATAAAAGAAAAGTGTGTGTGAGGAAAGTGATGAATGTTGAAGAGATGAAACAGATATGCAGGGACAGAAAAAAGTGGAGACGCATCTGCGGAGGTACCGGCCATCGCTATTGAAATGGCGGCAGGATACAATACACTACAGTACGGTTGGTATGAGGATGTTCACTTTGTCAAGGTCACCCCTGTTTCAGGCAAGGTTACTTATGTTCATTTGAGTTTTTTGTTGTTGTTGTAAGTCCCCACATACGGCATACGTAAGCGCCAAATTATACGTGTCTTGCTGTTTTCTTATGTGAATGCATGTTATATGAATTTTAAATGTAAGCATATCTTTGCAACTTAGATAATAGATTACATTATTAAGCACATTTCATGCAGGTGAAAAGCTAGAAAATTGCTTTACAAAAAAAATGCAATTTAGTTTTTTGTAAAAGAAGCTCAATATAAGTAAAAAAACACATAAACTCGATATTCACGATTGGCATAACGCATTTTTACGGCCGAAATGTTTTTGTGAAAGAACTGAACCTGTCAAAACTTCAATCAAAAATGTATTAGCATTAACGTCTACAAAACATGGTTGTACATTTTTTAAATATGCGTAAATAAAATATAGACGTCTAGACATTTTTTTTGTCTGTAATAAAGTTGTGTAAAATAAAATAAATACTTTTATGACTCTCTACAACTCGTCCCCCCAGTGCTTGTTTGGCTTATCAACCATTCGTTTCAAAGATGACCTTTCAGGCCTTGAGATGGTATGTGATCATTAAACGGAACATCAATGAAGTTCTCTTAAAAATTACATTCTACAAAATCTGAGCTAATAGAAAATGGTTAACTCGATAATGTGAGAATTATTTAAAATATTTAAAAATCTATTTCCAGTTTTCATAAGACACATTGGTCCAGTACACAATACAACTTGCCATCATCAGGTGTAAACTAAAACATCATATTTATTTTATGTTTCATACATGCAGCATGTTTATGAGATATTAACGTGCGTCTGCTTATGAGTATGCATTTAAAAGTATTCTTAACTGATAATATTTCTTTGCAACTATTATTATAGATTGAAGGTAAACGACAGCTAAACAAATATATTTTCTCTTGCAAGTAGTAAAAAACGATATCAAAAATATTTTCACAACACAGCAGCTTAAATTGGCGCCAAAACTCCCATTTTTCTAAATACTCGGAGTGAAATGCTACTTACACGGTGTCCGAGGGTACTTGCAGGAGGCCAGGGTCTGATATGACGTTTCTCGGAGGCTTTTTGGCCTAGAGAAGGCTCTATTCTAACCACTGGACCGCCTGCGTCCGTTAGATAACGACGCCAATGCCGTAACAAGAAAGCGAGCGCTTTTTTTGGGAGCTTTCTGAGCTTTTTAATAACACAGGCTGATTTATTTACTGACTTTTAGCTGATTTTTTGTATTGAACCTGTGCCTTTGCTGTAAAAATTGTAGGTTCCACACTATATTTTAGATACGAAAACTGTCCAAACATAGCAAATAATCTTTAATCTATAATCTACAATCTAAGTTGCAAGGATATATTATTTAAAGCTCTCAGATGTATGCCCACAAACCAACACGTGTAGTTCGCGCTTACAAATGCTGAATGCGTACTTACAAATAAAATCCAAACCTCAAATGAAAATAAGCCCCACAACTTTTGCCGACCTTCCCTGAAACAGGGGTGACATTGGCAAAGTGAACCATTTTTTACAGTATGGGTGGTCAGCCTCATACCAACCTATGAGTCAAGGAAATAATTAATAATTCTTAATTTTCTAAAGTCTAAAATCTAATCTAAGTTACAATTGTAAAATTCATTTTGGTGTAATAGCCGTGGGTTAAGTCGCTATTCTTGACTAGTGTATTTGGTGTAGTGTAGTTGATTCGTCACGTCTGACCCATTTGATCATAACTTCGAACCTGGTTCAACAGATGCCATTGCACACAAGCGTTTGCTTTCGTATAAAGACAACTGGTCAGGTAAAATAAGTTCGTGAATTTCATTCCTCTTCGCAAATCTATTTGAAAAAAAAATATTAAAAATAAATAGGATTCGTATTAAATTCACTCCCGTAAGCAGAGACGTATAAGTACGCACTTACGAATGCCGCTTGTGCCCACAACATAAAAAAACAATCTTAAATGAGCATAATCCCTGCAACTTGTGCCAACCTTCCCTGAAACAGGGGTGACATTGGCAAAGTTAACAATTTTTTGCGGTATGAGTGAATTGAGTTAAAGTAAAAAGAAACAGTATATCTGAATGGAAAATATCTTACAATGTCAAGAAATAAGTAAAAAAATTGGGCATGGCTTACAACAATTTATCATCCAGAAAACCACATCACCTTAAGGTACACCAAAATAAATTTCTCATTCTTGTAAACTTCTTCAAATTTTTCACATGGCCAAAAAAGGTACCGTTACATTGTTCAGTTTATTTTTAGAACTGCAAAAAGCTGTTATAAATAAAACTCCGCCACCCTTGGGTGGACTGTACCCGGCCAAGTTTTCACATAGTGAAGTCTTAGGAGACAAAAGCCTCAGAGACGAAATTTATGAAAGGATTGTACAGCGAAGGTTTTTTTTTTGTCCTTTTCAAATATTAAACGCGGAAAGTAAGACCTAGCAAAGTCGGCCCCGTTTTTGGATACAGAAGTTTTTTTGTTATTTTTCCCTCTATCTCAGATCTCATTGACTCTGTGGAAGGGTGCGATAAGACACGGGGTATTTCTGTACGCAAGTTGAAGTTAGTCTACGAGTATACTCTTTTACAAACGTATTTTTTATGTTCTGTTATTTGAATGTTTGCGCTGAAAAAAATGTAAAGATGAAGTACAAATTTAAACTATTAATTATTATCTACATTTTTGGCATAAACTTGTGAAAGTTTGTTTTTATAAATTTAAATAAAATTAAATTTTGTTAAAATTCATTTTTTGAGTGTCTGCTTCTCACAAAACTAGTTGCATACAAAATAAACTCAGAACGTGAATCGTAGCACAATTTAATTATATTGAAATTTTATTCAATTATTTAAGTAAGTATAATATTAAAGTAATAAGTCTGGATGAAATGAAGAAGTGTGCAAAGACTGAAAAATATGGCGATTGATTGCAATATTGGCGGCTCAGGTTTTTTAATTCAAAATGTTGTATTATCATTCTCCTATATCTGCAGATTTATTTTATTTCTTGTGGTTTTTATTAAGTATTTTCTACATCAATAATTTATAATCTAATTTGCAAAGATAATATGTTAACATTTAAGATTCATACTAAGCGCATGCCCACAAATAGACACGTGTAAGTTCACGAATGCTGTATGTGCATTAACAATTTCTATTCTCTTATTTTTGTTGTTCTCTTGATAATGGTGTGAAAACATCGAAAGCGCACGAGGAAGTTAATAAACTCGTGAAGGAAAACTTTGCGTAGTATTTTTATATTATTAAACAACTACATATTTATTTTCGTATGAAATACTTACTTAGCTAAGTATATAAAGAGAACTTACAACATTATATTTTAATTATATAATTTTTATAAAAAAATCTTACAATTCGAAATTATTAACGGCTGAATTAACACAGCTGACAACAATTGTAACGAATCGCAATTCAATCGTTAATTTCTTTTATTCAGCCTGAAAATTTAAATTTAATTCTATGTTAAATACAGGAATAACGGCCGTTACAATTACTCAATTACGATCGATGAATTGGCTATCTAGAAACAATCGAAAGTTGGAACAAAAGAGAAAGAAATTCTGGATCGAAAGCAAAAGAGGGTAGGTATATATAAATACTCATGAAGAGAGTTAAACACAAGTTTTAATGGAGTTAAGAAATCTTTTTTTTTATCAAAAGATATTTTGAATGCCAGCAGGCTCTATTGAAACTTTTCATTGTAATTTCATGAAAAAAACATTTTTTTTTTTATTATTTCGATGAAAATTTTTAAATCATCTATTTACATATACAGACAATGAGGTCTACACATGAATTTTCATAGACAAAATTGTGTTTTCAAGCGGCTGATTGCTAGGGAAAAGGCAAACAAATATTGTGTATTTGGTTGCTAAGGACGGCCGTACCATACAAGACTGACGTTTGCTCGCCGAAGAAAAGTTCCAAAAATAAAAATTTGTTGACTTCTTAATGAGAAAATCGAATGTTCATACTTAAGAATATGGTGTGAGCATTTTGCTTTTGGAACTTTTTTCTCGGCGAGCAAACTCTTTTATTGGACTGCTATACTTAGCAACCAATAACAAAATATTAGTTCATCTTTTACCTTGCAACTCAGCGGGGTGACTTCAGAATATTATTTATACCCAATCATGTATCATGAGTCAATTGATTTTCAAACAGAAATGAAATTTTGAAAAATGAAAAATTTCAGGACGGTTCCATAACTAATACATAATATGTAGGTTGAACTAAAGATGACCACTGAGATATTAAAAAAATGGTTTACTTTTACTGATTCCACCATTCATTCAGGGAATGTCTGTTTTGTTTGTCAGTAATCTCATATAAATAACATAAATCTTTCACTGTTTAACTATATATTTTGTGTGCTCTTTTTTCTCAAATATTTCATCACATATTTTCATGTTTCTACATTTTTGTAATTTTCTATGTACTTTTTCTATTGATGTATTATTTTTTTATGGCTGGTCATGTATTGCACCCTCCACATGACTAAGCTGGAATAAATTATTATTATTATTATTATATATAGCATATGTAAGCATGACCTTACACCTACATATTTCCTTCTGAGCGTTCATTAAGTGGGAGTATTCAATTTTTAAACATCTTTGTAAATTAAATAGTTGGTTCACTTTGCCAATGTCTCCTTTGTTTGAGGAGAAGTTGAAAAAAGATGCGGGGGATTTTAATTTGTAAAAATACTGGGATTTTCTTTTAATTAAACTGCAGTTTTTTTTTATTTTAACAGAACTTATTTTACACGGTTTGGTTTACAATTTACAACAATTGACAATCACTACTTATTGGTCTTTCACGGCAAAATGCTTGGAGCGACTAATCTCCTGATGCCCCATTGCAGTCCCTTTATATAGGTTCAAAATAGATCTTTCTTGCATGTTCCAGATCATTCGATCTCTCGCTCATACCAGACCGCCGTTCATGTATCTTACTACTACCATCATAAATCATACTGGACTGTTCTACACACACTATTATACCTGTTCAGGCGCCCTAGGTACTCCATGTTTGTAACATTGTAAATTCACATGTAGCATTTGTAATCGTAACTTACACGTGTCTGTTTCTGGACATGCATTAAATATGACTTTTTAATGTCAATATCGACGTTTAAAAGGCAGTAGGGCATAAGCGACGTTTTGGTCAAAAATGAGTTATGAAACTTTCCGTTCTTTCTAATGCGCTAACTCCCATAGCTCTACGATGATTTTTTGTTGTTTATACCTAAGCAAACAACTACGTTTTCAAAGTATGGTTTTGGTGTGACCGATAAGATTTTGGTCTTTTTTGTCCTAAAGGCGCTTGTGAAATAAAAAAAATCGTAAAACCACATTATTGGGTATGCCAATAAATGCCTTTATTTTTTAAATTTTTAGAGCTGTTTTGATTTTAACGATATGATAAAAAATAAAAAAGCTATGCCATTTTTCTCCCATGTCAAACTTCAAACTGCTCTCTTGAACAATTTAGTTTATGTCGATTATGCTCTGTTGCCTTTTAACCGTCGATATATATTTTATACTTAGATTATACTTTATAGATAACATGTAGATAAACCGAAATCCATTCAGACTCTAATCAAAACATTTTTTAGGATCAAAACACAATGCAAAAAGAACCTTCAACTTTACGCCGTGTGGTCCATAAACATCTCAAAGTTTTTTTTTAGGAACAATCTCAGGAATTTTTGCTTCCGGGGAACTCAATTTCAGGAACCAAGATACTAACGTCATTCCACTGGACCCATAAACGTTTCCGTTTGTCCGTCCGTTCCTGACCCATCACACTTGTCCACCTGTCACACACACAAGTGCAGACAGATTTTGCCACAGTACTTAAAACCTAATGATTTTAGTACATAAGGTTTCTAATTAATAATAATATAGACTTGAATTTTGGGTTAGTATAAGGCTGACCACCCATACTGTTTATTGAAATATGAACCCTATGAACTCAAACTAAAATGAAAGGGGAAACACTCTCAAAGTCAACCATTGGTAGTAAGCTGAACCCTCGTACTGTAAAAAAAAATCAATTTTTCCAATGCCATCCTTGTTTCAGGGAAGCCGACAGGAGTTGCAAGGTTGTAATATTCATGTGAGTTTGGTATATTTTGTTTGTACACATGCAGCATGTATAAATGCCAACTTGCATATGCCTGCTTTAGGGAATGCATTAAATATGAGCCTCAAATGTCAGTTTATCTTTTCAACTAAGATTATGAAATAAAACAAATCAAAATTTAAAAAAAACATCAAATGTCATAATTAGTTGTGTTTCATATAAAAATCGGTATAATTATTTCTTTAAAAAACATCATTGTTACAATTTTTGATGATGGGAGAACATATACGAGGTTACAAATAAATTGTGTTGTGAATATGCATCAGATCTGTTCAGTAGTTCTTGAGTTCTTTCAGAATTAACCAACATTAATTTTGTATGGGGAGACTCTCTAGTTTTATAATATTGTAGATGGGTCGAGAACGGTCGGACTATCGGAAAAAGTGCTTCGTTCCCGTATAGCTTTCGGTCCAAGGTTTTATTAGACGAATCGTAAATTTTTATCGAATGTACCGCACAAGAATGCGCCGCAGCCCGCCAGCTTTCAGCATTCAGGTTATTTATTTTTTCGGGCGCTGTAAAAGCAGAAATGACCTCTACCTCTCAGATGGACGGGTTAATTTCATCATAGAATTTTTTTCAGTGAACTGAAAATCTGTTTTTTTTTTTAAATAGATTTGTGAAGAGGAATGCAATTCACCAACCTATTCTGCCTCGCCAGAAACAGGTATTAATATCATCAAATAATAATTCATTGTTGTTAATATTAATGAATTATTAATTAATAATTACCCAATAACATCTGTTAAACCAGGGTCAAAGTTAAAGTCAAGTGACCCAAGCGGGGATCGAACCAACGTTATTCCATTCCAAATACGCTAGAAAGATCGGCCGCTTGGCCCACTCGGCCACAACACCGTCATGAAAATTAACACTTGTTTTTGTGTGTAGGTTAGCCTTCATGATCGTAACGCAACTAAGCTACACATATGTGTAATGACCGAGGGAGTCAAGTCGCTGTTCTTGACTAGCGTATTTGGAACAGAATAACGTTGGTTTGCATCATACCTGGCCCTTTGAATATAACTTCAACTCTGGTACTTTTTGCCGCGTAAAAATAAACAGTGAATCGAATACAACAACCTGTTTTTATTTCTACGTTTACTCTCCGTCATAGAGTTTAATTAAGTATTATTTGTAATTGGGTCATAGGTTATATATTCTTTGACTTATAGGTTGGTATGAGGCTGACCACCTATCCTGTAAAAATGGTTCACTTTGCCAATGTCCCTCTGTTACAGGTTAGGTCAGCAAAAGTTGTAGGGTGTATATTCATTTGAGGTTTGTATTTTCACAATGCAGCATTTTTAAGCGTGAACTTATACGTGGCTGTGTGTGGGCATGCATTTAACAAGAATTTTAAATGATAATATATATCTTTGCAACTTAGATTATTGTGCGGTATTTTTTTTTTTAAATCTCATATGGACAGGAGGTCAGATATTGCGAGAGATAACTGGTCTATAAAAGGAGGTAGCAGAGACGTGGGAGCTCTGTGGTTTGCCCTTAGAGATATGTGTGTTACAAGGAGAAAGAGTTATTACCAAGCGTGGATGTGAGAACCGTAACCGCTATTTTTAAATTTTCGAAATGGCTTTGTTGTCTGCGTTTTTGGGAGCGTTTCTTTCATCATTATACACTTGATGAGCCTTGGCTGAATCCAGGATTTTTCTCCACTCTCGCCTGTCCATCGCCTTTGCTCTCCAGCTGCGTATGCCCACCTTTAAGGAATCTGCGTTGACACTATCCATCCATCGCATTTTTGGCCTTTCTGGAGTGGAAGTCTCATCACCACGGTAGTTTTTGCCTACCAAATATCGGTAATATTTGTATTAAGACACATCAGCTGTTCACTTGCGGCCATCTTGGATTGACACAAATATTGCCGATATTCGGTAGGTAATCTGGTCTCTTGGAGTGGAAGTCTCGACGGCTGTCGGTAGATCTTACCGTACTTATTTCAAGATAGGACGGAACAAAATATGACGGTGCCTGAACAACTGATAAATTGCTTCATATTAAATGGATCAGCTGTTGATACGCCGCCATTTTTCATTTCGTTCTATCGTCAAATAAATACGTAAAGATCTATTGACGATTGCTGAGACTTCTAGCCCAGGGCTGGAAGTCTCATCACCACGGTAATTCTTACATAGCGAATATCGATAATATTTGTATGAAGACTTATCAAGAGTTGCAGGGTGTATGTCCATTTGAGATTTGGTTTTTATGTTATAGGTTCACATGAGGCATGTGCAAGCGCGAACTTGTACGTGTCTGGTTGTGATAATGCATGTAATGTGAATCTCCAATGTAACATATATTTGCAACTTAGATTAAATTAGAAGACCTGTCAATCCAAGATGGCCGCAGGTGAACAGCTGATTAGTCTTCATACAAATATTACCGATATTTGGTAGGTAAGAATTACCGTGGTGATGACACTTCCAGCGCAGGTTTCCTTCGGCCTTGTGTTGATGAAAGTGCTTAATGTGGTTTGAGTCGTTCATTCTAGTGTTTCTATACATGAGGCGAAACCTTAAAAACGAACATCTTTTCGGCAATCCTCTTACTCTCTCGATATGATTTGGTCCTCAAAGGTTTCTCAAGTAGTGTTGCATTAAACAACGCAACTAATCCTGTTATATAATGCAACTTCTCACCGCGTTAACCCCAAAGAACTCGAACATTCGAACGCGTGGAGCTTAGGTATTTTCGCAGGTAAGGTTGGCGGCCTTACGCTAACCATATCAAGTGAAAAAGAGGTCTTGTACTAGCTAGTCTAATGATTCTACCATTCCTGAAACTGTAATGGGAATCGAGCTCTAGCTCTCTGACTTTGTGTAATTGAATGGGTTTAATTGCATTGATTGTAGAGGCGTTAACTTTGTGATCATTCATCTTGCAAGATAATAAAAAATCGTCTTTGTTTTTTATTAAGGAGAGTATATTGAACTCCACGTCCGGTTTCGCAAATAATCTGTTTGCATCATCAGGTGGCTAAGCTTCAACGAGTAAAATCTCGTTGAAATAATATTGGAAGCAGAACCTTAGTAATAAATCTTCACTCCCGACTCTGGACAACGTCAGAGCGGCAAGACTTATTGCCCGACCGCTTCTCCACGACACAAAGATAAACACACTACCTCCCTTCATCTCCCTCCCACCCCAACAATCCAGTTACTCACTTTGCCTTATTGGAAAGAGAGAGAAAAAATATCATAATTGATTCGGGTTGGGTATAATTGTTTGCTTGTCGGTGATTGACGTATCCAGTGCCCCGAGTATGTAAACTCTACGATTAAACTCAACTTAAGCGTTAACCAGAAAATGAATGGTAACTAAAATAGCACCTCATTATTTTCCTCACATTTTTCTTCAGTTTAAACGTAACGTTGTTTACTTGGGGCGCAGGACTGGATGAACCCTTCGTATTGGATTTCACCCTTGCCTCTTCTTTTTTCGGTATAATAACGAAATTAATTAATTGGTTAGCCTTTCTGGAGAAAGCTCCTCTCCTCGTTAAAGGAAAATAACTTATTCCAAGAAATTCTCGATTTTTTCTTCTCCTTACACAATATTCATACAGAGCTACAACACATTTGATCCACAGCTGATCCATCAACTCAACTTCAACTAAGCTACACATATAGTGTAACTTCTTGCCGCGTTATCCCCGAAGGGGTCGCATGTGGCGAGTTGAGCCTATTTATTTTTACAGGTAAGGGGGCCGGCCTTACGCCAACCACTTCAGTTGAAGTGGAGGTTTCCCAGCTCCCGAGAGTGCTGGTACTCATTTCTTGTGAAGGCTGAGTAAACCTTGCCGGTATTTTATTTTGGGGTTTGAAATAAACACCGAAACGGGAAATCATTTCTGACACCCTCGGTGGGATTCGAACCCGAGCTTTCAGCATGGAATGCAAGCACTCTACCACCTGAGCTATCGACCGGACTTTCCATGGATCGTCGTTTTTTTGTAGGGAATATTCACGATAGGTGGAGGTTGAGCCGTGGATTTTCTGTGTGTGAATAACACCGATATTGTTTATTTGCTTACTGTTTGGTGGGTTATTTAATAAATAACGTTTTTTTAAGGTTTCTTCGTTGTAATTCGTTGAATTATTTTTTGTGTCTTTCATGTATTGTATTTCAACCCAAGTGCCTTAATTTGTTTTAACCTTTCTTTATCCCTTATTGTTTCTTTATTAGGTTCTTTTAATTAAAACACAAGTTTAACACAAGTTAGCCATACAGTTTATTTACACATACTTTCTTACAATAGATTTATTTTTAACAGACTTATTCTAACAGATTTATTTTAACACACTTATTTATTTCGTACAGATTACATTTATTTTACACCATATTGGTCGCCCTAGTAACTAGATATTCCTCTGTGTGAGTGCTTCGAAGACTGACTCGCTTCAGCCCATTGTCGCCCTTCTTATAGCGGAACCTAGGGGCCATTCCAGCCTGCCCTAGAAACTTCCACTACCACAGTTGTATAGACGATTCTGGACATATTTATTTCATGAAGAGTCCATTTCCTACCTACATACACACCTTACAATTACAATCGTCTGGGCCAGAACATTCTCTCAAAACACACGTACACCAATAAACATCTACCAGTGTATTTCGTTACATTATCCCCCCCTTAGACTGTTCCGCCCCGGAACAGTCTTTTCTTTAAGAAGGTACGGGCAGTTTGACCCACAGTTGCATCCAGTGGTCAGGAAAAATGACGTTCCACGGAATTTTCCCCTTAGGGTTTTGCCCGTCATTGCTGGCTGGTGTGGGGGGGGGGTGCTTTCCTCTTGGCGGCCGGCATGGGCGCCTTTCCTTGGCTGGGGGCACCGCTTTGCGTCCCCGGGCGGCCACCGCTCCTAGGCCCCGCTTGCTCGCCGGCGTCAAAGGATCAGAATCCTTGGTCGTCGGAGCCGCTCTCCTGCTCGGAAGCGAAGTTCTCACTCTCGCTCTCGTCCTCTGACTCGCTGAGTGGCTTCCTGCCGCGCCATGCTTGGGTCGTCCCTTCTGCTTGCTCTGCTTGGCTGAGCCCCTGCGGGCGGGGGCGCGGCGCCTGCGGGAGGGAGCGCCCCCCTCCCTCACTGACGGGTCAAAGTCAGAGTCCGCCTCCTGTCCGGAGCCACTCGGGTTGTACGAGCCATCTGAATCCCCTAAATCATCCCTGCTGACTTTGGGTCCCCGCACTTTGGTTTCCGGATCTGTTTCATACTCCTCGTTAGAGTAACCTCTCTTGACAATAGCAGCAGCGGACCTTCTGGGCCTGCCTCCCGTGGCCTCGCCGCGGTCAGTCACCGGCCTCTCCTTCATCAGCCCCCTGGCGTGCGAGGAGGCCTGCTTTGGCAGCAGCAGGAAGCCCACCACCCTGCTGGCCAGCTCCGTGGGCGCGCCACTCTTGTCCAAGCCCAGCTTCTCGCACAGCGTCCGCAGCTGCTTGGGCTCCAGCTTCTGCACCTCCTCCAGCTTGGCCTTGTGCTCAGGCGTGTCCTTCTCAAACTCGTAGCCCTTGAACTTCTTTTTGTTGCGCTTGATGAGGTTCGTGCGGCACAATTGATTGTACAGGAACTTGAGGTCCTCCATCTTGAACCTGGAGATGGCCACCTCCACGTCGGGGATGTGGTCGATGGGGATGCCCCGGCCCGCGGGCACGGGCACCGGCGGCTCCACGGCCTTCTTCTTCTTGGGAGCCTCCTCCACGGCCTCCTCCGCCTTCTTCTTGGGCGCGGGCTTCTTCTTCACACTGTTGGCCTTCTTGGCCTTGCCCTTCTTGTCCTTGGCGTCCTCATCCTCCTCCTTGGCGTCCGTCTCCTCCTTCGCATCCTTGTCAGCCTTCACCTCGGCCGAGTCACTCTTGCCGTTTTCAGCCGACTTGACATCATCTTTGTCATCTTTGCTGTCAGCTGAGTCCTCAGCCTTGAGCTGGCCGTTGTTTTTGGCCTTCAGGTCTCCCTTCCCCAACTTCTGAGATGACTCATCCTCAGTTGACATATCGGCCTTTTTGTCATCCTGATTATCACTTAATTTTACACTATCAGTGTCCACCGACATTTTTAAGGCTAGGTTTTTAGCCATCTCCTCCTTCCAACCAGCTAGGTCTTCCCTCAAGCTCTTGAAGTTGGCAGCCATCTTTGTTTTAAACTCTTCCACGGCTCGCTCGCGGTCCCCTCCAGACGCCATGACAAAATATGCCGGGTCTTCGCCTGACTGTTCCAAGGCCTCCATGAGGCGTGCCTGTAAGGCCGCCTTCCCTCCTGAGGTCTCCAGGTCCCTCTCCAGAAGCTCATTCTTAAGCTCATAGACTTTGAGGTCCTTGATGTTCACCTTAGCCATTTTTTTTATTTTAACAAACTTCAAAACAAAAATATTTGCAAATTGATTTAATACGGGTTATGAGTTTTATATATAAAGTTATTTTAAATACGTACTTTAGCAAAATAATAATTTATCTAATTATACTGACGGTAGGTAGGTACCGCCTTTTAATATTTATTTTTAAATCACCAAATAATGATATTAGATAATGATTATTTACTTTGCTTCGTCAGATCGGCTAATGAGTATTTACTAATACTAACACAATATTATTAACACGTTATCTATCCACACTTCAATCAAATTTTTAGCGGGTAACCACACGATCGTTTTTAATTCAAGTTTAATCAGTTTTATTTAAAACTTTTTTTTTATTATGTTGTCCAGATATATTTTTCAATACTTTCAAGCACAGTTTTTACTTGGTACTTGGTTTTAAACTTCACACCGACACCACTGTTACGTTTTACCTTAGGTTCTTTTAATTAAAACACAAGTTTAACACAAGTTAGCCATACAGTTTATTTACACATACTTTCTTACAATAGATTTATTTTTAACAGACTTATTCTAACAGATTTATTTTAACACACTTATTTATTTCGTACAGATTACATTTATTTTACACCATATTGGTCGCCCTAGTAACTAGATATTCCTCTGTGTGAGTGCTTCGAAGACTGACTCGCTTCAGCCCATTGTCGCCCTTCTTATAGCGGAACCTAGGGGCCATTCCAGCCTGCCCTAGAAACTTCCACTACCACAGTTGTATAGACGATTCTGGACATATTTATTTCATGAAGAGTCCATTTCCTACCTACATACACACCTTACAATTACAATCGTCTGGGCCAGAACATTCTCTCAAAACACACGTACACCAATAAACATCTACCAGTGTATTTCGTTACAATATCAACGCTGTCGTCACAACAAGGCAGTTGTATTTTTTTTTTGGTAAACAAGCGCCGGTTCAAGCCCCGTCAAGCCTTATTGATAAAAATTTAACCTTGGTTCAAGAGATTTTATTGAAAATAATAATAAAGTAATATAATACATTAATAAAATAAATCGAGGGTTGGATTTTGACAACTTTCAGGTTTCTAAAATGCTTCAATCATTTTGATAGAAAAACTTATAAATTCAGGATTTGTTGCTGAAATCAGACGCTAAGCATTCGCTTTCTATTAATTCTGAACAGTTAAGACACGCTATGTCGTCTAGAGGTGAGTTATTGGTAAGAAGTGTGGAAAATTGGCAGCAGACGGTTCCCTATCCGACAGTGACTGAAAAAGCAACCCTCCAGGCTGCAAAGTCAACCCTCAATTAGGCCCGCAGAACTTGCAGGGTTGTAAAAGAATTTGGCAGGCATTCACAAGGGAGCTATTTAAAAGTGAAATTTAAATCTAAGTTGCAAAGATATATTTAATTTAAACTTCATATTAAACGCATTCTCATAAACAGACACGTTTAAGATCGCGCTTACAAATGCTGCGTGTGTGTTAACGAATTAAAATCCAAACCTCAAATGAACATCAGCCCTGCAATTCTTGCCGACCGTCCCTGAAACAGGGGTGACATAAGTGAAACATTTTTTTTCCTGTAGGGGTGATCAGCCTCATGCCAACCAAAAGCCAAGGAATTATTAATAATATTATTAGCAAAGGCGCTAATAGTACAGTTAAACCCGCTAAACAAACGGTAACAAATGAGCGCTGTTTGGTAATTGCTCCTCCAGTACATTGACCAAACCTTTCACGGACCATTGCAGATCCTGCGCCATTTCTTATTCATCACCCGGGAGTGTTAAATCGCCTCCCCAGAATCGCCCCTTCTCTTCGAAGAAGGCGTTCTTCCCTGAATCGCCCAGCTCTTCTAAATCGTGTTTCTCCCCTTAATCGCTTTGCTACCCGGAATCGCTTTTTCTCTCATCGATAACCTGGAATTGTTCAATTTCTCAAAACCTCTTTATCTTCCTCTAATAATACTTCTCTCTTGACTCGCCCGTTTTTTGTAGAATCAACCTTCTTCCTTGAATGGACCATCTAGTCTAAATCGGGCATCTCTTCCAAATTGGCTTTTCTAACTACATCGCCTCTTTATCCAAAACCGCCAATATTTTCCAAATCACCTTTCTATTTTTCTTCTGGGATCTCCATCAAATCGCCTTTCTTCCCAGAACTATTCATCTCTCTCAAATTGCTTTTCTGTTTTTTTTCTCTGAATTTACCATCTCTCCCAATTCGCTTTTTCAACTTTCTCCTCTGAATAATCTATACTTTTGAATCGCCTTTTCATCTTTCCAATCTGAATCACTCATCTCCGCTGAATCACTCTATCGTCTTTGTCAAGTGAGTCGACAATCTCCACCACATCACTTTTTCATTTTTCTCCTCTTAATTACCTATCGCCTTTACATGTTTCTAATTTGAATCTCATCTTCACTGAATCGCCTATTTGTCTTTCCCGTCTGAATCGCCAATCTCTACCGTATCGCCTTTCTCCCCTGGATAGTCTTTTTCCTCCAAATCGTCACTATTTTTCATTTTGCAGCCCTCTGTAATAGATATCTCAGCTACCCCTATTTTCTAGTTAGTTAGCGGCAACAATCAGACAACGTTCAGAGCCAAAGGCAAAATTGTAAAAGATAAACTTGTAATGAAAACAATGTCAAATCTTTCTTCTCTAGTATTAATAATTTTGAAAAATAATTTATCTTATAAATCAATAAAATAATTCTAATCTAATCTAATCTAAGTTACAAAATATATGTAACATTAAAGATCCACATTATATGCACTTGTACAAACAGACATGCACAAGTTCACGCTTAAACATGCCGCATGTGGTCCTACAATATAAAAACACGAATCTGACATGGACATACACCCTGCAACTCTTGCCGACCTTCCGTGAAAACAGGGGTGACATTGGCAAAGTGAACCATTTTCTACAGCATGGGTGGTCAGCCGTATACCAACCTATAAGTCAAGGAAATTAATATTGGAAAAATTAAACACCAAGTTTTTCTTCGCGAATAGGCAATATATGGTAAAAAATCGAATTTAAGATTCGATTGGAGCCATTGTTAGCACTTCAGTCAATTTCAAAGGAAAAGGAGAAAGTATTTATTCTTAAATGTATTTTCCTATACCCTGTGCACGCGCCTGCATATGTGAGTTAGTTATTCGAAAGTGCTTGAGGTAATAAAAAATACTCAAGAGTGAAAATGGAGACTCGTTTTTTTTTAGTTTTTTTTATTCTTCTATGCTATGCTATTATTGTAAGTACATCTTTGAATTAAAAGTCTTGTCGACCGCAGGGATTCCGCTCCTTATCGGGCCCGAAAAAAAGCATGTACTCGACCATGAAACTCGTTCCAAACTCGATTTCCTTTGTGCTCGCATCCCTTTCATCTCGTTTCCCGGCTCCCCATATCACCACTAACTCCCAAATCGATTCCCGCACCCCGAGTATACAACTTTACGTTAAAACTCAACCATAGCGGTTAACGAGTTGCTTTATTTCCTTGAGCGCTTTCGACGTCATCACTGTGTTCCTAAAAAAAATATAATTTCTTATAAAACTCTCACAGCAAAGCGCTATCGAATCAAAACTTGAAAGAAAAATGTGAAAATACCCCATCTTTTGATTTCCTTGAAATTTTATAGCTAACTATGTACGACAGCAAAACATGCGTTATTACCAAAAAAAACAAGAATTAATCATTAGTATTATTTATAATGAATTTGTACGATATCAAATCACCACATTTACAACATGAAAACTAATTAATCCTCGTTTTTTGATGTTTGATATGGCAAAAACATGTATATATATGAGCAAAAGTATCAGGAGCGCATGTTGGCAAAATAGTACTTCAATTAAGTATTACGTTCAAACTCAACCGTAGGGTTTTAACAAAAATGTATGAAAATTCAAACAATCACAAGAGACGCTGTTTTGGATTCCATATATATTTTGTGCACTCAACTGTTGAGTTGGTACGTTATTTTTATAACCTGGTGAAACTTAAGGACTTCGTGTTATAGTGGGTTGTACCTGAAACAGGGCTTACATATATTTTATTTATTTTGTATGGTGGACGTACATATGCGTGAATAGGCCTCTGAGATTGTGCCTATATCGGCACGAAGGTGTTAAGAAACACGAAAACTTGTTAACTATGTTATATAATGTCAAAAAATATATATATTACAATATAAATTGCGTTGTTTTATTATATATTTTTTTGAAAAGTAATTCAGTTCAGAAATAAATTTCGGGCCACTTAAGAAAAAGGTGAAACTCCAATAACTTACATTTTTATTTAAGCATCAACATTGAGTCTAGCATCAAGATGTGCGTCTTTTTAATTCAGTATAAATTCGCTATGCTAATGTCAAAGATACTGGGCCTAAGAAGTTATTGAATCGTCTGTAATAAAAAAAGGTAAGGGACGACCGAAAAAAGTATTGAGGGATCAGATTGAGGAGATAGTGAAAGAATTGGATGTATAAAGTGAATCTAAAAGAAGACAGTGAATAAATAAGATGATGGATATGAATGAATTGAAAGAGGTATGTTAGGATAAGAAGAAATGGAGGCAGTTCTACAGAGGCTCTGACTACCCATAGCGGAATGGCGACAGAGTCACTGTATATTATATTCCTACATATTTATTCGATTCAGTTTTTAACGTCAATTTCACACTTGCACGTAAAAGAACAAGAATTTACGAAAAGAAATTTGCAGTTAGATTCAGAATCACACGCCACCATTGTCTTTTAAAACAACTTGGGAGTGCACATTGAAAATTTGTTTCAATACGCAGCTCCATTGAAAAGTTATTGAATAAATTACAAATGAAATTATTCAATGGCACTTGTTTAAAGTCGTCCCCCTCCCCTCCCTCCTTGCAGACGTGTCTATGGATTTAGGTTTGAGCCGTGGGGAGACATGACGCATGCGAAAGACTTAAGAAAATAGTCGACGTGGACTTAAACAATGTTATTTCTTACTCGTTGAATAAAACGTAAACGATTTCCATGAACATTCTTCCATTCTTTGATGGTCCTACAGCTCATATAGAGCCTTGGCCTCCATCAGTCCTCGCCTCCAACTCCTTCTGTCTACCGCTGCGGCTTTCTTATCTTGATTTCTTGGACATTAGAAAGAATAAATTGAATAAAACACATTTTTTCCTGATTTAGATCCTTTGGACCGTCCATAATCTTTAATCTAAATAGCAAAGATATATTAACATTTAAGGCTCATGCCACATATTTCATTTTTGCGCTCACACATGCTGCATGTGTATATACAAAATAAACCAAGCCTAATCTGAACGTAAACTTTGCATTTCCTATTGCTATTTCATAAGTGACGATTTGTACGAGACTTTGATGACTCATTTTGAAGACATGATTCCTTCAAAATCTCACTTTGTCACAGGCTTATTTTAAAATTGCACAATGTTGACCCACCTGTGATCATTTTAAGAGTTTTGTCTCAAGTCTTGTCGATAATTCAGTTGGTAGAATGCTTTCCATGCCACAGGGCTAGAGTTTAATCCTCACTGAGGATAAATTTTTACTGTTTAACGACAACGTTTACTTAGTTCTCAACAACAACAAATAAACTTCTTTATCTGAATAGGTTGACTTAAGGTCCTCTTCCCTATTAAAATATATAGAAAGTTTCCTCTTTGGAGATAATGCGCTAGAGATTCACTCAATAATAATAATATTATTTATTTGGTGAGCGCTGTTTTTGTCTGAATCCCACCTCAAGAGTCTTTTGTAAGTTTGGTCGTCGTTATAGAAAGCGTTAATTGTCAAGCAAGACCCAGCTGCTTGTTAGGCTATATGGACCTTTATGGAACTTTAGGTTGGTATGCGGCTGACCACCCATGCTGTAAAAAGGGTTCACTTTGCCAATGTCACCCGTGTTACAGGGAAGGACGGCAAGAGTTGCAGGGTGTATGTCCATTTGAGATTGGTTTTTATGATGTAGGCTCACATGAGGCACGTGCAAGCGCGAACTTGTACGTGTCTGGTTGTGGGAATGCATGTAATGTGAATCTCCAATGTAACATATCTTTGCAACTTAGATTAGATTAGATTAGATTAGTGACTGGTCTTTGGTAAAGGTAAGTATACGAATTTTTCACCAAGCGAAGAACATATTTGAAAATATAAATGGTATTTTTTTTTGCTCCACCGGGTTTCGAACCCCAATTTTACATTTACGAACCAGATGTGTTAAGCACTAGATTACGAACCGCTCAATGTGTGCAGATTAGTTAAAAATCTCAATGGAATTGCGGTTTGAATTTATTTTGGAGAACCTCGACGGCAGACGTTTTTTTGTTATTAGAGCTCTACGACTGCGTAGCCCACAGGAGTGGTGTTGAAGGGGAGTCGTAAGAAGTACGGCAGGCATTGAGATTCTGGGCGCGGCGCGTCTCGGCGAGGCACGTCCCGGGACTCGAACCCAAACTCCGTCACTAATCACGACCACTGGGGGAGAGGCCACATGTCTGCTTGTCAAAAACTCACGCAGAAGCGTAGACATGCAGTGGAAAACAATTCCTGCGTAGCAGGTATGTACGCGTGATTACTTAGTAAAATAAGACGAGAACGTCAGAACACAAAACTAATTTAAATCAAAATATCAAATGGGGTCTGCACGTGAATTGACTTTTTATTTAATAGATTTGTGAAGAGGGATGCAATTCACCAACTTATTTTGCCAGGCCAGTTGTTTTCATGTTGTGTGCATGCATGCAGGGGCGAAGTTATGGTCAAATGGGCCAGACGTGATTTGAACCAACTTTATTCTGTTCCAAATACGCTAGTCTAACATGCATCTTTACCCCTCAGCCATAACACTGACAAATAACACTGACAATAACATAGACATAATTGTGTCATCACCCTATTTCATGGATACGTATAGGATTCAACACTCATTCATTTTTCTCGGAGAATAGACGTCAGTCTTTTATGGACGACCTATAATTATACCCTATAATTGAAGTTGCAAAGATATATGAACATTTAAAGCTCATATCAAATGCATGCCCACATACAAACACGTGTAGTTAACGCTTACAAATGCTGAATGTGTACTCGACTTAAAAATAATATTATATTATCGAGAAATCTACCCCTGGACAGGGGGAAGTCCCAAATGAAGATGGCCGGACGGAGTAAGGGTTGACTGTCATGCGGTAGGAGTATGAGTCTTGAAGAAGAAGGTGGAGACAGGTAAACGGTGGCTGCGGAATATTAAGGATGCCATTATCCACACAGAGTTGTCGTTAATATAGTTATATTTTAACGCTAGTTCTATTTGATAAAAACTGCCGTTTATTTATTTCAAACAATTTTATTTTCTCACTTTTGGTTGAGAATTACATTTGCACAGTATCTTATAGGGGTCGATTGATTTCTAAAGCTACATGGCATTGCAGTCCTTAATTTATACTAAAAATAAAGATCATTCTCGAAGCATGGAGAATCGCTAACGGCCACCTTCCTAGATTTTACCAGGGCTGGAAGTCTCATCACAAACGGTAGATCCTACCTACCGATCGTTAACATTGTACCGATGTGAGGTATTTAACTAATCGACCAATCACCAAGCATTGACACCTAGCGGCGCTATGGTAAGATTTCAAATTGGTAACTCTAACGTACCGTCGACGGTAGATGCTTTTTACCGTCCTGATGAGACAACTACCCCAAAACATTCGATCTAACCAATAACATATTAATATCAAATTCAAATTATATCACAAATTCCCTACCTAAGCGTCTACTCACTTCTAGAGAGACTTATTATTACACTTACACAACTACACAACCACACAATCTATAATCTATAATCTATAATCTAAGTTGCAAGGATATATTCATTCAAAGCTCTCAGATGTATGCCCACAAACAAACACGTGTAGTTCGCGCTTACAAATGCTGATTGTGTACTTACAAATAAAATCCAAACCTCAAATGAACATAAGCCCTGCAACTCTTGCCGAAATTCCCTGAAACAGGGGTGACATTGGCAAAGTGAACCATTTTTTACAGTATGGGTGGTCAGCCTCATACCAACCTATAAGTCAAGGAATAACACAACATTCTGCATATTCGCAACAATATCTACCTTGAAACAATATTTGTTTCTAATCGTACACATCATGTCCAAAAAATAAATTTCCGAGATACAATAGGCATTTATAAAGAAACCAATTATATGGGACTTCGTTTTTGTAAAAAAAAAATGTTACGCTCTTCATAAATCGAGGAAATTCACCCCGTTTCCCGCCGTTTCCGGCCCCCTGGGAAAAAGCTCCGTCGAATTTTAAAATGACCGCGAAACTAAAGTTTTGACGACTTGTCTTAAATCACGAGCAACTTTTGCCTCAGCCACCCCATGCCCGGGGAGCGTTTAAACTTTTAATACCCCAAGTATAAAGCGTTACGTTTAGTTTTAACCATAGCGTTTTGCACAGAAATAAATGGAAATTAAAATAGCGCTTTGCATTGAGCGTTTAAGTTTTCAAATATTTTTCTTATAAACGATATGATTGAGTTTTAACGCTAAGTAGATATTATGCTTGGAGTTCAGATTATTATTCTCGTTCAAAGGGCAATGTGCAACCCAGTATTTATAGCAAATTCTAGAAAAAATTTCCGTCGAGAGATTTGCATGTTAAAGTTAACTTACTTTGGACTTAACATGGAGTGAAATAGTCATCTTAATGCCAGACAACGAAAACTGCCTCTTTGCTTTTATAACTCGCCTTGAGAATGCTTTCTGCTCATGAAAGCAAAACGTTGGCAGATAAAAAAGCTGCAAATAGACCATGTTAATACACAAAAAAACAACCCAAAACAATCTGTTACATAACACCAACCAAGAAAGTCAAAGATTACAACTATAGTTATTAATTAATAAGTACCCAATAACTTATTCTGTTGAACTAGGTTCAAAGTTATTGTCGAGAACATGACGGCAAAAGCAGCAATCTGGGATTTTTTCGTAAATGAAATGAACGCCTAGGAAGTATGTGAAAACTTTCTTTCTGTAATTCTGTATATTTATCTACAATCAAAGTTGTATTATCGTAGGTTCATGTAAAATGCATGCCCATACGTAGACACATCTAACTTTGTGCTTAAATATTATGTTTGTGCACCTAAAAAACAAAAATAAAACCCGAATCTAAAATTAACATAACAACCGTAGCTTTCGCCCACCTTCTCTAAAACAGGGGTGACATTGGAAAAGTGAACCATTTTTACAGCATGGGTGGTCACTATCAAACCAGCTTATAAGTCTAGGAGCACAATTAAAAATAACGTTTTTCTATATAAAACCAACAAAACTCATTTCCCCAAAAACAAATCACAGATTGCTGCGTTGGTTCAATACGACTCATCTGAACAAAAATGTAAGAAATATGTACGTGTTTTCCAGTAACGTATAATATGTACTCACTTTTCTGTGTATTATATTTTGTTGGCAAATAAATATGAGAGCCTCAATTTTAATGGAAAGCTACATCAAAACACACTCACAAATACGTAAATGTCTTCCGCCAGTCTGTCATGTCAAATTCACATACATATACGTGTATTATTCACTGTTCGTTCTGCGAGAATCATACACTTTTCGTTTAGAAATGGTGCATATTTAAATCTATAATCTAACTTTTGACCGGTCTGTAGAATATTGGTAACGCTTCAGACTCGTAAATGGAAGTTTGTGGATTCGAATCCCGGTGGAGAACAAAAAAATACCATTTATATTTTCAAATATGCTCTTCGCTGGGTTAAAAAAATCATAAACCTTTACCAAAGACCCGTCACCAAGTTTGCGCTTGCACATGCCACAAGTGTACTTACAAAATAAACCAAACCTCTCATGAAAATAAACTGCAGTCATTCCCTTAAAACCGGGGTGGCAATGGCTGAAGTGAACCAAGTTTTTTTAAGTATTAGGGTCAGCTTCATACCAACCTATTAATTAAGGAACCCTAAAGGGCAAATATGTTTTAAGATTATAAAGGATTATAAGGGTTATTATAAAAAGTTTAAGGGTTTGTGTATTGACATTGTGAAGATTCATTTTAAATTAATAATTCAAAAATAAAAACATTTTTTTCTTCAAATTTGACTTATTTCCTCGAAAACTTTCGGTATTATTAATCAAGATTTTGTTCAAGAGTCATTCTCCTGATAATGGTGCTGTAACACCGAACGTGTACGAGGAAATAAAACGACTACGCAAAAAAAACGCAAATAAGCTACACATATAGTGAACCTTAAAAAGTTACATATATACAAATTTACAAGCTATACAAAAAAAAATATATCAAACAAGTCACACACATATATATACAAGCTATACAAAAAATACATATCAAACAAGTTACAAAATATATACAAATATACAAGCCATACTAAAAATATATATCAAACAAGTTACATAAAAACTACGAGTTAAACTCAGCTACTAGTTGAATCCTTCAGCGTATCTCACTTACACAGATCTCAGCATGTAAGAGTAGGGTAGACCACTCACAGCCTGAGGGCTAACATATCCCCTTCTAACTATCACCCATACAAGTTACAGCCCTCTGCTGTGCATGCATGTACTAGGTCCGTCCCTATAATTGTACCCACCACTCCAAGTACAAAATATAACGTATGAACTCAACAATAGCGTTTACCAAATCTAGAACTTTTATGAAAGGCGCCGTGATAATTTCAAAGTGCAAATGGTAGATAAGCCGGTCTGAAGTATGGTGGTTAACCTTTCTGACTCGTAAATGGAAGTTTGTGGGTTCGAATCCCGGCGGAGCACAAAAAAATATCCCATTTATATTTTCAAATACGCTCTTCGCTGGATGAAAAATTTATACTCTTTCCCAAAGATCGGTTACTAAAGGTCCATCCAGCCTTACAGCAACTGGGTCTTGCTTGAGTATTTGCGCTTTGAAGCGACGACTAAGCTCGTAAACAATACCTCTGCGGCACGACAACAAGTGTAATAGACCCTTACGGTGCTATTCTTAGACATTTTAGACGTCCGTTGAGCCTACGCTTTGACAAACTAATGATGCATTTGTATGAAGACCTGTCAGTTCAAGATGGTCGCAAGTGAACAGCTGATTAGTATTTATACAAATATCACCAAAATACGGTACAGGTAAGAATGACCGTAGTGATGAGACTTCTAGCCCAGGAATCATTAGTTCGTCAAAGCGTGGGCTCAACGGACGACTAAAATGTCCAAAAGTAGCACTGTTAGAGTCTCTGAAATCTAGGGAGTCTCCCGCACAGGATTTATTTTAAAAAAAGCCAAACAAGAAGTGAGGCAATTTCTTGTCTGTTTTGAAACGCTTTGGTTGAATGTAAACGTGATGTTTTATAATTGAAAGACAAGTAATATGAGATAGTGGGCAATTGTTGAGGAAATTACGTAGGGAGAATGATAGTTTAAGATGGCTCTGTGGTGAGGGTGGCTTACCTGGGAGACTGTGGTGTCGATGCTCGGATTACCAATCTCTGAGTCGAGATGAAAGGTTTAAATCCAGGATCCATCGTATTTTATTTCATGCATTGTTAGTACAATCCAATATCCATACTATATGTTGCAAACATGTATTACATTTAGAATTCATAACATTTAATGCATGTCCATAATCAGACGCGTATAAGTATCACAAGCCGCATGTGAGCACGCTACAACATTAAAACTCAAATCTCAAATGAACAAAAGGCCTGCAACTCTTGCCAACCTGCTCTAAAACAGGGGTAACATTGGCAAAGTGAACCATTTCTTACAGTTTCAGGAAAGGTTGGCCAGAGTCGTGGGGCTTACGTTCATAAGAAGTTTGCATATTTATTTTGTAAGTTCACATGTGGCATGTTTAAGCGCGAATTTATACGAATCTGCTTGTGGGCATACATTTTATATGAATCCTAAATGGAATATATCTTTGTAACTTAGATTAGCATTTTTTAAACCATTTAATTGATAACTAATATCCCGTTACCTTTAGTATCATGAGGTATGGATAATAGATAGATGAATGAGACAAGACTATAGTAAATTTTTATTATCCTTGTGAACCAGTATCTAGTGCGGAAAGCACATTACTCTCCCCCATACATATATAGAAGCACTAGGGTCCCAGTACATGCCCCTGCAGGACTCCGTGCCCCACATTATCCATCTCCATGATTTCCTCGTGGAGTTGGGTCATTGTAATTCCATTGCAATATCTCCGCCGGCACTACCTCCTGCAAGATAGAGCCGTAAATTGACACCCTGAGATTCGAACCGGTGCTATATAAGGTGTAATGGAAGTTATGATCGACCGCAAGGCAATCATTTTAATCCAGAAAAATATTTCTCATCCAAATAGGAAAACTAAGAAAACGTATTATCCTTGACTTGTATTGATTTCGTTGAAGAGAAAGACCGGGAAAGGGATCTAATTTAATCTTATCTAAATTATAAAGATATATTAATATTTAAAATTCATATTAAATGCATGCCCACAAACAGGCACGTGTTAGTTCGCGTTTACAAATGCGGCATGTGTACTTACATTAAAAAAAAACCTCAAATGAACACAAGCCCTGCAATTTTTGCCGACCTTCCCTGAAACAGGGGTGACATTGGCAAAGTGAACCATTATTTAAAGAATAGGTGGTCAGCGTCAGCCTCATAACAATGGTTGATGGTTGCAAAAAAATCCTATGTTATCAAATGAGTGGGATACTTATAATAGAAGGAGATGCCAAAAAATCGTACGCTGCAACTAAACTGAACATCTAGTGAAACTGCTTAGCGTGTTATCTTTAAAATGTTGAGTGCGAAACCTTTTTATTTTTAGGGGTAAGGGTAACTTTTAAACTACCACTTTACTTGGGCACGGTTCTTCTCAACTTTTGTTGTGAAATGTTGTGAAAGCTAAATAAAACTTAACAGAATGTTGTTTTTAGGATTGTAATAACAACTGAATTAGTTAATCATTTCACACAACCTTGGTGAGGATCGAACCTAACTCTCTAGCATTGAACACAAGCATTTTACCCACTGAGCTATCGACCAGTTTTTTTTTTAAATTTACAAAAATGACTGCTATAGATATGTATTTTCGTTATTTGAATCAAAAATAATCTGCTGTTCAGTGGCTATAACATTAAGTATGAATTTCATCTATAAATAGTAATTTTATAATCATCAATAGATAACGACAATATCATCTTTAGATAATATAATGACTGAAATACGAGTACGTAAGTGTTTTTCGATACATGAACCAAAATAGCATCTTCAGCTAACTGGTAATAACATTAAATATGAATATCATCTATAAATAATAATAATATCATCCGTAGATTAGATAACGACATCGTAGATAGGTATATTTAATAATAACCATAATCTTGTAACGATACGCTCGCAGTTAAATGAAACAGTACCCTTAGTACGAGTTGCAAAACTTGAGTAATGTAAAGTTTACGGCAATTATTAAAGAGTGATTTCCCCAAAAATCTGCCGTTTTTGTTTGTTTGAACTTGATTTTCTTCATCACTGTATCTCTTTTGCTAAGACCACAAAATGTAAGAAACAAAAATGGCAGATTTTGGGAGAAATCCCGCTTTAATATTTTCCGTAGACTTTACTTTTCTCAAGTTTTGCAACTCGTACTAAGGGTACTGTTCACATAATAGTATGGTACAGTCTAATTCAGAGTTAGCTGTAGAGTATAGACAGAATCATATTTATATTTTTTAGGGTGGATTTATTAACACAGTTAAAGTCCATTTTTAATTATTTAAAAATTCAAATGGAAACAAAATTTAATTCACTTCTTTATTTTAACCAATCTGTTCCTGAAGATGCCTTATTAGGCGAAAATGTTAGAGCACAGAAAAGAAATAAATAAGTTAATTTAAACTATGTTTCCGTTTGAATTTTTAATTAATTAGAATGATATTTAGTTAGGAAAGAAAAATGTGAATATCCATAACGATAGTATATTTTCCCATTCATATCGGAGCCTTTTCTTGACCTTTAGGTTGGTATGAGGCTGACCACCAGTACTGTAAAAAAATGTTCACTTTCCCAAAGTCCCCAGTGTTTCATGGAATGTCGCCAAAAATAGCAGGATGTATGTTCATTTGAGGTTTGGATTTTAATGAATTGCAATTACGAACTTACACGTGTCTGTTTGTGGGCATGCAATTAATATGTATCTTAAATGTTAATATATTATCTTTGCAACATATATTACAGATTATACGAGTAGCCTGGAAAATATGGTCAGTCATCCGCTGTTAGACCGCAAATTGCTAAGGATCTTAGTCACTCAGACCTCTCACGTAGTCTCGCGTACAGAAATTCAGAGTGTTCCAACTCTTTTTCATGTAATCACACCATATAGTCAAATTATAACAAATTTAAGGCCACGATCGTTTCTGAATAACGCTGACGGTGTCATCATTTTTGGGTATAAATAAGAGCTCAAAGATAACATAGTTTTTCTCGGGTTAGACAATGTTCTACTTGCAGTAATTTTGTTTACCGATGTTTCGTTTCCTCAAGCGGGAAACATTTTCAAGGCTTGAAGCGACGAGCTACCTTTATATAACGCACTCATCCTGCCAATCATAGCGAAGAAACACAATAGCGATAAGAGTGGCATCACATCCAGCCAGTTGCTAAAAGCAGTGGAGTATAAAGGTGCCCCGTCGCTTTGAGTCTTGAAAATGTATCCCGATCTAGGGAATGAAACGTCGGTAGACAAAATTACTGCAAATAGAACATATGGTCAAATCGAAAAAAAACTATGTCATCTAACACAGACCATGAAAGTATATTAAAGAGCTTCACAAAAAAGTATTCATAGCTGATCCAAGGATCATCGTTTTTATGTACGAAAAATTTACATTAGGTGACGGTTAAGCCATGGATTTGCTTTGTATGAATAACACCGCTAGTTACTATGCGGGAAGTGGAATTGGCCTTAGGTGAGACGTAATCTATGTATACTAATACAAACTCAAGTCCGAGACTCGGCCCGATAAAGGCTTTTCAATTCCTCCAGAGACTCGCAGTCTCTTGTCAGTAGCTCAAAAATAGAAATACATGTAAAATAAAACGCTCACCAGATGCGCTGTTATCGTTTCCATACATTTTCAGTAAAACGCTACGGTTGAGTTTGAACGTAATGATTTTTTCTTGGTGTAAAATTATTCTAGGTGAATAAAGAATAAAGAATAAAGAATCTAGGATAATTTTCTTACGTATGCTCAAAAGTCTCCGTCTGTAGTATATATGTGTCAACCCACAGCATATGTACGCTCATGCAAAGCTACAGATTTTCTCAAGTGGGGGAAAGCCTTCCCCGAAGTAAAAGCAACGGCATGACAAAATAAGAACCTCTAGGTCAGAGGCGTGCCTACGATTTTAAAAGTAAGTGGTTCGATGTAACTGAAGCCAGTAGCATACCTCGAAAAGCACTCCTTGCGGGTTTGTCGCAACTCGCAAGAGCAGTCTGTTAAGTTTGTCGGGGTTATAGCCGCGGGGGCCAAGAGGGCTGATCTTTCTAGCGTGTTTCGAATGGAACAACGTTGGTTCGATCCCCGCTTGGGTCACTTGACTTTAACTTTGACCCTGGTTCAACAGATGTTATTGGGTAAATATTATTTAATAATTAATTAATAATAAACAATAATGAATTATCAAATGATGATATTGAGACCTGTTTCTGGCCAGGAAGAATAGGTTGGTGAATTGCATTCCTCTTCACAAATCTATTTAAAAAAAAAGAAAAAAAAAGAGCACGGATAGCGAGAGGAATATAATAAAAATAATAATTGGAAGAAAAAAACTAAGGACAGGATTACTGTGAATCCGCTGCGGATGCAGCTTGGCAATTAGAAGCACTCTAAAATAGTATAAATATATGGGAATGACTGGAAAAAGATTTTCTGTCTGTCCATTTATTTATCTCGTTTCTTAAGAAAATCCTAGATTGCTTGTTTTGTTACTATACTACTCTAAGTGTTATCTTCTCTCATATAATATTATGTATTTGTAGTACCTACTACTACATCGCATGTATAAATTTGACCAAACTAGGCGCATGGAAAAGCCCTCGGGTGTCAAGCAGGGGATAAGAGTGACAGTACAAGCGTCCCCCGGGAACAAATACTTGCCACTTGCTGCTTCAGTTTGTTGCTGTAGCTACTTTTGTGTGCAAAGCATGGAATCAAATATGCCAACAACATTATGCATAATTATAGCTATACAATATGAAAAACAAGACACACGCCATATGTCATTTCACTTGATGGATGAACGAATTACAATCAATTAATTACATCCTTGACTTATAGGTTGCTATGAGGCTGACCACCCATACTGTAAAAAAATGTTCACTTTGTCAATGCCACCCCTGATTCAGGAAAGGTCGGGAAGAGTTGCAGCGCTTATGTTCATTTGAGATTGGGTTGGTTATATTGAAGGTTCACATGCGGCATGTTTAATCGCGAACTTATACGTATCTGCTTGTGGGAATGCGTTTAATATGAATCTTAAAATATATATTAATATATTTGCAGCTTAGATTTAGATTAGATTAGACTTATCCGCCAACATTGCTTATCAACCACCACTTTTTTCTTTCCTTGCATAGCTACGGATTGGTAAATAGAAGTAAATTTCATGATTTTGTTACAATCAGCGCTTTGCTGTTTAAATAGATTTGGCCAATAACGATTGTATGAAATATTGGTCGGAAATGCTAATCGAGCAAATTTCCGTATGGCGCAGGAATAATTGAGGATCTCCATCCGACATTATCAGCATATTATTTTAATGCGAATATTATGCTTTATAATCATCATATTACTGCAATCTGACATAATTGGTGACAGTATAGAACAGCGCAATGACAAAACAACACATGAAATAACGTATTGTTGTTTTGATGTTTTGTCATTGTAACGTTTTATCATGTGATGTTCTGTCATGTGATGTTCTGTCATGTGATTTAAAAGTCATGTGACGTTATGTCATGTGTAGTTTTGCCACAGAGCCGTTTTGTCTTAGACCTACATAATTATTGTTAATTTACGAATAAATATTATATTCTTTAAAAAGAAGCCATTATATGAAAAATATTATGTGAGCATCTGGATGAAATGAGAGAGAAAAATGGCGGTTATTCAGCAATGTTGGCGGTAAGGCTTTTCAATTTGAAATGTTAATTTCATTTGCAAAATAGTATTGTACAGTTTTTTGTTTATTTGTTATTTTAAAACAGTTACATTGTCCGGTCGATAGCTAGTTGGTAGAGTGCTCGCATTCTACCCCGTGAGCTCGGGTTCGAATCCCACCGAGGAGGGTGTCAGAAATGATTTCCTATTTCGGTGTTTATTTCAAACCCCATAAAAAAATTACCGGCAAGGTTTACTCAGCCTTCACAATAAATGAGTACCAGCCCCCTCGGGAGCTGGGAAAAACCCCACTTCATCTGAAGTGGTTGGCGTAAGGCCGGCCCCCTTACCTGTAAAAATAAATAGGTTCAACTCACCACATGCGACCCCTTCGGGGATAACGCGGCAAGAAGTTACACTATATGTGTAGCTTAGTTGCGTTTTTTTTTTTAAGTGCTTAAAATTATTTTTTCCTTTGTCTTATATTGGTATGAAACTGACAACCAGTACTGTAAAAAATGGTTCACCGTTCCAATGCCACCCTTACGTTAGAGAAGGCCGGCAAGCAAAGGTTTGTGTTCATTTTCGTGTTTTTTTTCAGTATTTTGTAATTCTACATGCGGAATATGTGTAAGCGTGAACTCATGCGTCCATGCTTTTGGGCATGCATTTTTTATGAATCTTAAAAGGTAGCATACATTTTAGATTAAATTATTAACAATGGTTTGTCTACAATCAAAGTGAAATTCGAACATGTAATATCAGAAATAGATAATAATGGCATAGTCGTGTAGCATCGTATTAGAGTCGCGGCACACAGAAGGATTCCACGGCAAATCTGTCACAGATAACATATCCACAGACACCCCGGTCACGGACCATTTAGTCTCACGACAGTTCTACCACATGACTTTTTGGCTTACGACATTTCGGCCACATGTATGATTAACAGATAACAGTTAACTACGTCATATAAAACTTGCTCACCAAAAAATTATTGTTATTACCATCTGTTAAGTTATCTTTAATATAGTGTAAGTTTGCGCTGAAACATGCTGCATTTGTACCTACAAACATAGTTTTGAGCGGTCCGTAGTCTATTAGTAACGCTTCAGACTCGCAAAGGGAAGGTTGTGGGTTTGAGCCCTGGCGGAGCTAATCTAATCTTATCTAATCTAATCTAAGCTGCAAGGATATATACCATTTAAGATGTATATCAAATGCATTCCCACAAGCAGACATGTATAATTTCGCGCTAACACATGCCGCATGTGGACCTACATTATAAGAACCCATCTCAAATGAACATAAGCCCAGCAACTCTTGCCGTCCTTCCCTGAGACAGGGGTGACATTGGCAAAGTGAACCATAAGCACAAAAAAATATACCATTTGTATTTTCAAATATGCTCTTCACTGAGTTGAAACAATTGAAAAATTCATATCCATCCCTTTACCAAAAACCGGTCACCAAAGGTCCATTCACCCTTACTACAACTGGGTATTGCTTGAGAATGTGTGCTTTCTACAGCGACGACCAAGCTCGCAGAGTTCTTGATGTGTGACCCACACAAAAGCAGCGCTCACCAAATAAATCATCCTAATATTTTTATTACTTACCCTGCAATTATTTGACTATATTTTGTAAGTTTGTGGCCGAAATGTGGTTGACCAAAAAGTCGTTTGGATGAACTGTCGTGTGACCACATTTTCCATAACCGATGTGTTTGAGGGAGTGTTATCTATGCCGAGTTGTCTGTGACTGAAAAGTCGTGTGTAACCGATTCCTCCATGACCGAGCAGTCTGTTGGACGAGCTATCTCGTGACACAACACAAAAGTTCATACGTGACCCCCTCAATGGGATCCCTGCACTAGTGAACGGCACAATGCAGATAATGACAGCAGTTAGCGCCTGTCACTTTGACAGTACACTGTCACTCTGGCAGAACAATGGAGGAGAACAAAGGGACGTCAAAAAACTCTCCCTCCTTCGCAGTCGAGATGACTTCATCGATTGTATCGCTTTTGTTAACTGAATTAGAATATAATGTGTGATGTTAAGCTTGTTCAAAGAGTGGCTCGCTAAAACAACTACTAAGCTACACATATAGGTTAACTTTTTCTAAGAAGGGATCGCATGTGACAAGCGGAACATATTTATTTTTACAGGTGCCCAGGTGTACAGAAGCCATGTTTTTAAGTATTTAGAAAGCATCTCTAGATCTGTATTCAGCGTCTCTTGTATTTTACTGAAGCATCCATGTAGGATCACTAACGCTATATGGTGATGATGATAATGATGATGGATGATTTGTTTCCTGTAGCACTATTTAATGGTCCACGACCATCTCAAGGGCGTCATTGCTTCTGGAAAAAGCAGTGTCTTCAGTCCCTTTCTGAAGGTGGTTGTAGGCTGGTTCGCGCGAACACCGACGGGTAAATTGTTCCAGACAACAGGCCCGGCCACCGCAAAGCTCCTGTCTGCAAAATTTTATGTATTTGCTGTATATCATCTGCATAGGTGAATTTTCGGAAGGAGTTTCCAGGGGTGTCTGCAGTATATATCAATTGAAAAGTGCGGGAGACAGCAACGATCCCTGTGGAAACCCATTCTGTAAGATAAAACATTTTTATATCCTTACTTTTTATCCCAACAAATGATATCCTTTCATATACAAAAAAAACTTCTTGTTATCCTTACTTTCATCTCAAATAACAGTAACGATCAAATGGGATCGTTCTCACTTCAAAAGACTCCGCGACACTTTTTTTTCACCAACTTTACAATTTCTATACATCAATCAGCGATGATTTCTCCCCCAAGTGTGCTAGGGGAAGAAGAGTGCTAAATGCAAATCGCCGGACGCCGGAAGGGCTTTGATGATAATCCGGGGACGAGATCATCCATGGCCTAGCGCAGATCTGCCTGCGGGTGCAAAATAATCACATACACCCAAAACCCCCTCGGTAATCGTTAACTCACCAAACGTTCATGTTTGCGTCTAGTTCTCGTGTAATATACTACTCATGTCCTTGTTTGTTAGTGTTATTTTTTTTTAATATTCACAATTAATGAAAATGAATGCTTTGGGTTTATTGGTGGGTAATTATATCCAATAGAAGTATGTTTGTGTTTAGTTCTCCTGTATACTCGTTTTTCCGATTGGAATATGCTACCCATACTGTAAAAAATGGTTCACTTTGCCAATGTCACCCCTGTGTCAGGGAAGGTCGGCAAAAGTTGTATGGCTTATGTTCATTTGAGGTTTGGATTTTATTTGTAAGTACACAATCAGCATTTGTAAGCGCGAACTACACCTGTTTGTTTGTGGGCATATATCTGAGAGCTTTGAATGAATATATCCTTGCAACTTAGATTATAGATTATAGATAGATGTCCTTGTTTTTAGTGCTATTTTAAAAATATTCTCTAACAACAATGAATGCTTGGAATTATTGGGGGATGGTTTTATCCAATAGGAGTTGGTATGTTTAGCGATTTTAGATCATATTGCTGTGTAAAAACTAAACAAAAATATGTTTGCAAATACTATGAGCGCGGATCCGCGTTACGGCAACCTGGAGATTAAAGAGTTCAAGATTCGTTTGTTTATTTAGACTTTTTTTTTTACAGTTCAACTGCCTTTTGTTTACTGTTTTAGACTGTTAAAATACTTACACTCTTAGGATATTAAACGAACCGTTGTGACAAAACTTACATTTCTATGTTGAAACGTTGACTGAAGGTTGATAATACGAGTATGAAGCTGACAAACCATTCTGTAAAGTTTATTTAACTTTGCCAATTTCACCACTGATTCAGGGAAGGATGCTTTAAATTTTCAAGGCTTCTCTTGACTTGAGATTTTTTTTTCCACAAACAACGTGTCTAACCGTGAGCTAACAATCGTAAGCATTGATAAAGTTTTTGACATTTTCGTATATGCAATAAAAAAAAATTCTAAATATTTTTTGCTTTCTTTACTTAATTCAAATCCACCAAAGCTACCAAATAATAAATTAGTCGAATCAATGGACAATTTGTGTTATGCTTTACTTATTTAAAACTTATTGCATTCATATTTATATGACTCGTCTAACGAATGACTGTATAACGACAATAGAGGTACTAATTCTATTTACCAAATGTATGAGCCCATAGTGAATTCAATGTGTATGACAGATCGTGAATTATTATTGTGCTCACGAAACGTAACCTTTAATCTAATGTCATCCAATATGTTAATCAATTACTGATAGTCAGTCTAAACATATTTGCACTGGGTTCAAAGGTCATAACTTTTGACCTTTCACAATTTACAGGATAGATTTCAGTGAATACATATTCGTTAACTAGTAAATTCAATACTTCTAAATCTAAATCTAAAATCTAAATCAAAGCTGCAAAGATATATATCATTTAAAATTCATATTGCATTCCCACAAACAGACATGTATAAGTTCACGCTAACACATGCCGCATGTGGACCTACAATATAAAAACCCAATCTCAAATTAACATAATCCCTGCAACTCTTGCTGACCTTCCCTGAAACAGGGGTGACATTGGCAAAGTCAATCAGCAAATTAAAATCCAAACCTCAAATGAGCATAAGACCTGCAACTTTTGCCGATGTTCTCTGAAGCAGGGATAGCATTGGCAAATGTTTTAACAAGTTTTTTCATACATTGTCAAGAACATAATTTTCATTGTTTATTTTATTTTCGAAAAAAATCCTAAAATGACGTTTTTGGTTCTACACGGCTCCCTTCTCAAATGCGCTTTTATATTATTGTATTCAGTATTGTTTTTTTTGTACACTCTCAAAATCTTCTACATAATATCGACATAAGTGACATTTTGGTCAAAAATGAGTTATACATGCTATCCTACTTTAAATTTTCCGCTCTTCCTAATGCGCTAACTCCCATAGCTCTACGATGATTTTTTTGTTGTTTATGCCCAAGCAAACAACTGCGATTTTGAAATCTGGTTTTGATGTAACCGACAAAGTTTTGGCCTGTTTTGTCCTAAAAGCGCTTGTGACATAAAAAAATCGTAAAACGACATCAATAGGAATGCCAAAAAACGCCTTTATTTTATTTTTATTTTAGAGCTGTTTTGATTTTAACGATATGATAAAAAATAAAAAAGTTATGCCATTTTTCTGCAATCCCAAACCGTATGTCGCTTATGCCCTACTTCCTTTTAACCGTCGATATTATGTTTCTTACATCGTTTAGTATATAAAATACAATGTTACTTATCTCGAAACAAAAAACGAGAGGAACTATTATAACAATAGTACGCCTTATCGACTTCTTCCGCTATTCCATTTTCATTACCAAACAAAGCTCGAATACCATTTCTCATCATTTTTTCGATACGCACGCACATGATGCATTGTGCGGTCGTGGATGTATCCAGCTCTAGATGGGCGTTAAAAAAAAATCATTAACAATGACATATTATTTACATCGTCGTAACAATCTTATTCACATTGGGAATAGAGATCTGACCTTGTCCCATGCTTTTCCGAATCCTTGGAGATCTTCTTTTTTTGTTTTGTGGTTTTTTTAAAAAATTTAAGGAAATCTTCTGAAAGACATCTTGAAAGCCTGCGGTCTCCTTTTTTCTGATAGTCCTGTCGATAGCTCAGTTTTTAAAATGCTAGCATTCCGTACCGAGAACTAGAGTTCGATTCCCATGATAAGTTTTCCGTGTCGGTGCTTATTTCGAACCCAAAATGAAAAACCTGCGAGGCTTCCTCTGCAAGAAATGAGACAAGAAATGAGAACCAGCCCTTCAGGAGTTGGTGGTCTCATATTTTAACTGAAGGTTAGCTCGCTGAGATACGACCTCGTCAGCCACAACGCAGGAAGAAGTTGCCCCTTATGTGCAGATGAGTTGGTTTTTTTTTTGTATTGGTTGCGCTACAGCAACGAATCTTTCAGAGACATACATTAAGATAGATAGATAGATTTATTTTCACCTTAATGTACATGACAGGTCTTAAACCTAATGCATACAATAATAAAAAATATTCACAAATCACAAGTAACCGAAATCAGCTTAGGAGAAACGGAAGCCTCTGCCTAAGCTGATTTTCACTCAGGTGGAAGATGTCAACCGAAGAGGAGATCTCATTGAGCATAGCCATTGCCCTCCCCACAGTCATAATCCTAGGTAGGTTAGTCCTGCATCTTGGGAGTAGCAATAGTCTATGCTCACGTTGCCTACAATAATTGTCGGGAACATACAGATCAATTTGTTCCAGAAGAGCAGGATTACAAATCTCACCACGAATCAAGCGGATAAAATGAACTATCAAAAATTCATTCCTTCTTGCCTCCAGGCTACTGAAACCAAGCATGCCGAGTACAAACGCACTTGGATATAGCCAAGGATAATACCCATACGTCCTCATGTAGAGAAATCTCAAGAATTTTTTCTGAACCCTCTCCAGCATGAGAACGCATTTGGCACTATTTGGAGCCCAAACAAGTGAGCCATACTCAAGCCTGCTCCGCACCAGTGCACTGTACAGCAGGGCTAAAACGTGAGTAGATGTGAACATCCTACTATTTCGAATGACAAATCCCAACATTTTCAGTGCTTTGCCACAAGTTATCTCAATATGGGAACTGAAGTTCAGTTTGCTATCAAACGTAACACCAAGATCTTTGACTGATGACATACGTGCTAAACTTGCACCGCTCATGGTGTATCTAAGAAATATCAATCTAGTAGCTCTTGTATAAGTCATAACATTGCACTTTGATATGTTAAAATGCAATTTGTTTCGCCTACCCCATTCAAAAATATTATCAATATCAGTTTGGAGCAAGTAACAATCATCTAAAGATTTAATTTGAAGAAAAAGTTTTAGGTCATCAGCAAAAAGTAGGAATTTTGCATGAAAAATAGAGTCAGATATATCATTAATAAACATAGAGAACAACAATGGCCCCAAAACAGATCCCTGAGGCACTCCAGACTGGGTTTCAAATGGTTGAGATTGAAATATGCCATGTGACACGTATTGAACTCTTTTTTGAAAATAGTTAAAAAACAGCTTTAACAACGAGTATGAAAATATAGAAGATACCTCATCCTTATTTTTTTTAAGCTGTGTAATAATTTTGTAAATGTTTTATAGGTTGGAGCGTTACGGGTAGTGCAGTTAAGAGAGAACTAGAGAAGGATGGTTGCTTCCACAAGGGTCACAACCTTCAGCTATGTGGAACAAGATTAAGAAGAAGAAGAAGAAAAATTCACAGAAAGAAAAGAATGCCTTCTCACAAACGAATTGTCCACTTATCATGAAGCTCGTTTCAGATTAGAAGCATTCTGCCAGGTTTTTCTATGGATTACCAAAAAGATTAAAAAGAAGAATATTTTTTGAATATCTAGAATATTTGTACATCGATGCATTACAACTGTATGAAATGTTATCGAAAAAAAGCGACGCATCGACTCTGACTGAATGCACAGTAAATGAATCAATTCCCTGCCCCTGCCCTTGTTTCCGGGGGCGGGGGCGGGGCAGGGGCAGGGGCGTGCAGGACCCTGTGTGCCCCCGGGCGAGGGCGGCGCTGTCAATAACTGCTTACTACAATAAATGATGCGAGGCGCTGTCAGGAACCCATCACGGCGTCATGGTGGAGGGCGGGGCAGATAAGAGAACGGAGCATGCCGGGTGTCGAAAATATGTGGACATTTATGTGTACGAATAGTTTTGAGAGCAGGATTTTTAGAAAAACCTTAAGGGCAAGAGTTAATGAATAGGTTTAGAAGGCTAGATGAACCTAGCCGCTTGAAGAGACCAAGACCCGAACCGGGCTTTACCACCAATTTTTTACATTATTAATTTTTTCAATTGAAAAACTACCATTGGCCTTAAATTTTGTAAACTGACATACTATCGTTGTAATAATGTGTGCTGTTGTTTTTCGTATAATAACAATGATAATGATGGCCCTATGCCCCTTAGTACTTGTTGGTGCTAAATCCATCAGTGGTAAATACACATGAGCAATGTTTCTACGTGTACTGTACCAATATGTCTTATGAAAAATGGAAATTAATTTTTCAAATATTTAAAACAACTCTCTCATTGTCGTGTTGTAAGTTTTTCTCTTAGCTGAGATTGTGTAGAATGTGATTCTTAAGACAATTTCATTGAAAGGTCATCTTTGGGTCAAATGGTAGATAAGCCAAACAAGCACTGAAAGAACGGATAGTCGACACTTCACTAAATATTGCAAGACGCTTATTAAGATACCATCACGACGTCATAGCAGAAAGCTCGTTAGAGAACAAGGCATTCTTGGTATTAAATAAAAAATGTGATGATGACGCTGTCGAAGAAGCTATGGTCAAGAAAACAAGATGAGGAAGTTGAATCAAGATCGAATGTTTACTTTCTTATGAGCAGTTTTGTTTTGGTTCCTGAGCTCTACAAATATTTTATTTATTTTATTATTTTGGAACCAAAAAGGGTGCCAATACGAACGAAAAGCACTCGTCTCTACATTGGAAATATCCCTCCGCACTATGGCCAATAGCGTTTTCCTGTTTTATTTTAGTTTTTCATTTCATTTTTCGCACAGCGTAATCCTCTGCCATTTTGCACGCCGCATTTCGTTGACGTTTTCTGTCAATATATCAAATTCCCGCCAAAAAATCTCCTAAATGAAAAAAGTCACATTTTTGCACCCAGCTATCAGCGGGCCGATATGTACCTACGTACATCCATACATGTGTATACCAAAAATACTATCCCTGCTTCGGTGATTTTTGTTTTTATTTATTTTTACCACCACGACAAAAATTTCAGTTTTAAAACTATTTTTACACTTTTTAAACTAAAATTGTGTAAAAGATTTATTTCTTAATCTAAAAAAAATTCAAATATGTTGCAAGTAGGTACTTACCTCTCGGGAGCAAGGTACTCCCCTATTGAGAAGAAATGAGTGGCATAAAGCTGGCCTCCATAGCGTTGTAAATAAATAGGTTCCACTCGCCACATGTAACACCTTCGGGGAGAACGCTTACTATATATGCAGCTTAGTTGTGTACAGTAACTTCTTCTGGTTTTGCTAACTACAATGAGGATACCACAAACAGCTAGCGATGAATTTTTAAAGCAACTACAAATCTCAGGCCATGGTAAAATAAACGTTTCTTTTTACAATACAATTAAGGCGTGTTATAAAGCTAAATCTGCCATTTGTGTTTCTTACACTTTATGGTCTTAGCAAAATAGTTACAGTAATGAAAAAAATCAAGCATGTTTTTTAATTTTTATCTTAATTATAAAGCTTAAACAAAATAATATATAACTTGAGAATTGCCACCACAAAAAAATATTTAAAAAAACGCGTTTTTTTAATATTTTTAGCTTTTTTTTCGTGTGTGCTGTATTTTGGATTTTTTTTTTGCTTTTTAATTACAGAACTATACATTGTTTAGGTTCCGTACTCAACATTTTTTTTATAATGTCAATAGTTTTTTAGTAAATATGGAAAAACTGTGTTCTTTGATTTAATTAAAATTAAATTCATTCAGTAGTTTCAGTTTTTCCATATTTACTCAAAAACTATTGACATTATAAAAAAAATGTTGAGTAACAAACCTAAACAATATATGATTCTGTAATTAAAAAGCAAAAACAAAATTCCAAAATACAGCACACACGAAAAAAAAGCTAAAAATGTAAAAAAAAACGAGTTTTTTTATATTTTTTTGTGGTGGCAATTTTTATGTTATATATTTTGTTCAAGCTTTATAATTAAGATAAAAAAATTAAGAAACATTCTTGATTTTTTTCATTTCTTTAACTATTTTGCTAAGACCATAAAGTGTAAGAAACAAAAACGGCAGATTTAGCTTTATAACACGCCTTAAGTATAGCTATCGCCAACTTAAAGGTAAAACTTATTAGTGCTGATTCGCTGATTTGAGAAATCGTGGATAAAACATTTTTTTTGGGACTTCTCATAGTTATGCTATGGCCACGGCGGTCAAGACGCTTGTTCAGCTAGCGTGTTTGGTTCAGATAACGTTGGTTCGAGCCACGGCTGGCCCCTTTGACCATAACATTGACCCTGGTTCAGATGTCGTTGCATGCACACAAGCTTCTGCTTTCGCATGAAGACAACTGGCCAGGCAAAATAGGTTGGTGAATTGAATTCCTCTTCACAAATTTATTTAAAAAAAAAAAAAAAAAAAAGTGAACTAATTATAAGGAATTACTCATGACAAACTGACACGTATAATTTCCTGCTTACACAATGCACATGCCAAATGTAGACTAACCGTATAAAAACCCAATTAACGTAATTAATGATTATCGAATTAGTGAAGTGCAACTTTGTTTTTTTTTAATTATAAGTTATTTTAAAAATTAATCTTTGATTTTCTAAATCTACAATGTACTTTCACTGTGTGACCCGCCAAACCCTACAAAACAAAATTAAATATATTATAAAATAAAATACTTTAATATCTCAACCAGGCTAAATAGAATGGTGAATTGCATTCGTCTTCACAAATCTGTTTTAAAAAAAAATACGAAAGAAATACATTGCCAATATTATTTTGCTCTTTTCCTTACTACGCCACACAAACTTAAAGCCCTCTCGGCGGACACTCAGAATAGCTCCTTTCAAAAAAATATTGCTATTTAACTCTTCGCATAAAAAAAACTCTTCGATTTCACCACAATGTCAAGGATCTGGGGGTGTATTTCCATTGAATCGCGTCCATATCGCCGAGATTTATTTGGCGTTTTCGCCATTATGCGCGTCGAAAAGGTGCGAGCCATTGATGCTAGTCCCCCTCACTCCCACAAAAAGGAGTGAATAAAATAGAAAACTAACAAAAAATCCACATCCGTCTTTAGGGGTCTTTGTTGAGGGCTGTGAAATGGACTCCACCACTTTGGATACCAACCTTTATTCCCAGTGGCGTATCTACTTTTTCTACTGGATAATTAAAGTTGCACTAAATCATATCTTACCCCGTTGTTTCTTTTCCTCAGTGTTTCTTAATTTTTTCAGACTTAGATTTTGGGTTTAAACAATAAAACTTTGACAAAATTAAGATCCTCACTGGACACAGTTATATTTTCACAGAAATTTATTAATTTATACTATCAAAAAAGAGGATTCTCATTTTTTCTCAACATTTTACGGCACAGAATGCCTTTTACAGAAAAAAAAACACAAATTTAAATAAGTAGAAAAACAATGGTTAAATACAAACAAGCAATGTGAGATTAAGCTAAGTACATATATAACAGCAAAAGAAAGAAATTTACATACAACTTTTTACAAAGATACGTAGATGGGCATGTATACATGGATGGTCATACCACATTTGGTTATGTACATAAATCTGAGAGCCAATACACCTTTAGGCATTCAATGTAGTAAATTAGACTTAAATATTGAAAGTTGGCAGGAATTGGTAACGTAGTTAAGTACAAAGTGAGTGTAAAAGAAGATAATGTATGAAAAATGTGATGGCTATGAATTAATTGAAAGAGGAATGTAATGATTGGAAGACATGGATTATTGTGATATTCGAATAAAACGTACCTAACGCGACGAGTCCTTAATGAATTGCGAACCTGGAATAAAGCTTCAGTCTGGAATTACAAAATTTAATGGCCCAAAAAGCTAAGCATCTCATGATACTATAATTATGTGTATTGGAGGCATAATCTGTGAATGAATGTGTTTCATTTAGAATGAGGAAAGAGCTCAACCGTATAATATGTGTTTACGTTTTCATACAAACTTTAAGCTCTGTAGCTTTTTTTAAACGTTAATTAAACAAAAACAATTGTAGGTACATCCATTAATGACGCTTGATCACTAGATTTTAGTTCATTAACGACTAATACGAGCTATTACCCCACACAGATGGCAGTAGCACTAAATTTGTCCGCGGAAAATTTTAAATGACGATAAATCCTATTATCTTTAATATACTCAGATAAATATTTTCACTAACAGATTCAATATTTTCATTTCTTTTAAAATAAAGCTATTTTTTGTTTAACGTAGTTTATTTTCACAATAATATTTAATATCTCGAGTACTTTCGACCTTCAATATTCAGGCAATTATCATTTATTGATAATGGCCTGAATATTGAAGGTCGAAAGTACTCGAGATATTAAATATTATTGTGAAAATAAACTACGTTAAACAAAAAATAGCTTTATTTTAAAAAAAAAATGAATTTTCACTGTGTGAATACACAAACCCTACAAAATCTAATTTTCATTTCTGCTTAGTTTTTTAGCTTGTAAGATAGTCGCGCTACTGTTTATTCCAACCATTTGACGGTTCAACTTTAGAAATCATTTTTTTATCACAGTAAACTGAAGAGGTATGGAAACATGTAAGTAGGAGTTAAAACGTTAAGATCATAGGTTTGTCCATTTTTTACAATAGTATTTTTTGTACTTCGTTCTTGCAAAATTTTAATTACTCGCCTAGTTGTAATTAAATAAATAACACGCTAATAAGCTACACATTTAGTGTAACATCTTGCAGCGTTTCCCCTGAATGTGACCATATCAATATATTATTATTGGATTTACAGTTGTTATTATTGTTACAGGGTTCTTGGGGTGTGATTCACACAAAAACAGCGCTCACCAAATAAATTATTATCATATTGTTATCATTATTTTTGCAGGAAAAAGTCGGGTTAGAAATTATGAGGCTTATTTTATCTATAATCTAATTTGCAAATTTTTATTTCCAATAAAGATTGATATTCAACCTACATCCACTATGAGATACCTTTAAGTTCGTGCTTACACACTCTGCGTGTTTACTTACAAAATAATACCCAAAACTCAGATTGACATGAACCCTGTAACTTTCCCCAAACATCAAATAGGGGTAACATTAGCAAAGTGGATTTTTTTACATTTTTGTAGTCATGTATGTCATCTATAATAATCTAAGTCACAAAGATATATTACATTTAAGATTCATATTAAATGCAATCTCACAAGAAGACATGCATAAGTTTGCGCTTACACATGCCGCATGTGGACTTACAGCATAAAAACCCAATCTCAAATGAACATAAGCCCTGCAAATCTTGTCAACTAGTGTAACACCCAATCTTACCCTTTCAACAGGGGTAAGATTGGGTGACAGCCTGATTCAGGACCTATTTATTTTTACGGGTAAGTGGTCCGGCCTCACACCAACCACTTTCAGTTGAAATGGAGGTTTCCCAACTCCGGAGGGGGCTAGTTCGCATTTCATACCAACATATAAGTTCAAAGAAAATGATAGCCAATAAACTACAAACTAAGTAACCAGGTTGAAAAAAATAATGCAGAGCTTAAAAAAAAAAATTCAACTTAAACATTTTATTTAAGAAGGATAAGAAGACACGTTTACACTTTAAAAATAACACTTAAACCCCTCACCGTGATTTATAATATTCCTTAAGCCTGTTGTAAGGAAAAGAATCTAATCTCTTGTATGTAAACACCAGCACACAAATATCTCCCGAGGATTATGGTTCTCCCTCCAAAATGTACTACCACAATAATATCCAAATACTGTGACGTATAAAAACTCCATACACTACATGAGTGGCCCCATGCTAGCTACATATTTTGGGGCTGAATTTAAGAATATTGTGTTAAAAACGCAAACGCAACTCAGTTACACATACAGCGAAACTTCTTGCCGGCGTTATCCTCGAAGTGGTTGCATGTGGCGATTCAGGACCTATTTATTTTTACGGGTAAGTGGCCCGGCCTCACACCAACCATTTCAGTTGAAATGGAGGTTTCCCAGCTCTGGAGGGGGCTTGTTTTCATTTTTTGTGAGGGCTGAGTACACCTTGCCGGTATTTATTTTGAGTTTGAAATAAACACCAAAACGGGAAATCATTTCTGACACCATCGGTGGGGATCGAATCCTTGCTCTTGGCATCGGATGCAAGCATTCTACCAACTGAGCTATCGACCAGACTTTTTACGAACTTGGTTGATGCTACAAAGCGCTTATTCTCAAGTCAGACCCAGTTGCTTTTAGGCTGCATGGACCTTTGAAAACCGGTCTTTGGTAAAGGCTGTTGAATTTTTGAACCCAGCGAAGGGCAAATTTTTTTTTTTACATTTGAATTTTAAATTTGAATATTTTAATCGTATTTTTTGTGTTTCACCGGGATTCAAACTCACAACCTTTCATATACTTGTCCGAGATGCTACTACTGGACTACGGACCAGCCCATGGATTTATCATTTTACGGATTTGTTTTTTGCCTTAAAGTTACATCAGAATAAGTGAACTGATTACACATCTTTGAAAGATTTATATAATAAAATTAAAAAGTAATCAATGTGGAGCCCGTAAAAAACCGTCTCCCTACTACCGAGAGTGAAAGTTGTCAACCAGTCGCGAATATATATACCGGTGCCTCAGACACTTTTTTTTCAGTCTATGCGCATCGCGCGACCGAGTAAGTCGCTCTGCGTCTGCCGCAATTTTTTAAATCATTTTATTTGTATTTTTTTTTATAAACTCAGATGTTAATAACGAATTTAATGAGATTATATTTATATTTTTAAATCGTTTAAGCGCGTCGTACAACAAGTTGTGTGTTCTTAAGTTACTCCAAAACTAAATGTAAATAAATTTTAAAACGTTGAACAAAGCCATGTATTTTTTACTAAATTTTGTGGAACGGCCTTTCACAACTACCTTTATTGTGATTATTTGTAATATGTATGTTTTTTGTACTTGTACATAAATATTTACTAATCTATAAGATTTTCAGGTTGTACTACTTCTTTATCCAAAAACCTTTTGAAAAATCACATCCCAGATACTTTTTTTCTGAATTTTGGAAAAAAATATTTTGCTATTTTAAGAATTCCTCCCCACTGACGAGCCGCTTTTTTGTACAAGAGATTTGTTGAATGGAGATTTTCTCGTCTTTTGTGAGGTCGGCTCAGGAGATATTTTGGTTGACATATTATTTTCGTCACAGACGCTTACGTCCTGATCTATCAACAGAATAGATATATTTACATAAGGCTGTCATTTCAAAGTGAAGTGTAGACGCGTCTAGACGTTTACGAGTGTACTTAAATTATTATTTACATAATCTTTATTTAAATGATAAGAAAAAAGATTTAGGTTTTCCAGGAGAAAAAAGAAGATTTAAAAAAAGCATATTCAAAAGTCAAGCCTCACAATGTTACAACGTAAAATAGACTTCTTTGAATATTGCTGCAAGAATGTGATTTTAACGGTAAGATGCTGAAATAACTAAAAGAAGGTGTGTCAGAAATGATTCCCCGTTTCGGTGTTTATTTCAAACTCAACATAATATACCGACAAGGCTTACTAAGCCTTCTCAAGAAATGAGTATCAGCCCCCTCAGGAGCTGGGCAACCCCCAGTTCAAGTGGTAAGCTTAATGTCACCCTCTTACCTGTAAAAATAAAATAGGTTCCACTAGCTATATGCGACCCCTTCGGTAAAAAAATGCCAAGAAGTTACTCGACATGTGTAGCTTAGTGGCGTAGCGTGTTCATTTGTCATGAAGAATTGCTGTTTTCGACATAATAGACACACAAAATCTAGAAGAAATTGCAGAGAGAGAGAGATGGGCTGGACATGTACAAAGAATGACCAATTCATGGAGCACCAATTGCATCATGAATTCGCACCCAGGAGGAAGGAGAAGAGTTGAAAGACAAAGGCCGAGGCAGGTGGGTGGGAGACCACTTTCTACAGTATGTGTGGTCAGCCTCATACCAACCTATAAGTCAAGGAATAATATTTGTATTTTGTTTTATAAAATAAATTTGTGAAGAGGATTGCAATTCACCAACCTATTTTGCCTGGCCAGTTGTCTTCATGCGAAAGCAGAAGCTTGTGTGCATGCAACGACATCTGAACCAGGGTCAATGTTATGGTCAAAGGGGCCAGCCGTGGCTCGAACTAACGTAATCTGAACCAAATACGCTAGCTGAACAAGCGTCTTGACCGCCGTGGTGGCCATAGCACCGACAAATATTTATAATAATAAATAAGACAAATATTTATATAAATATTTATTTAGAATGTTGTTTTTTAAATCGTAGTTCAAGGACTAAGACTGTAAGCACCTGCTAAAGAGCGTCACACCATGTAAACTTGCAAGCATAAAAAAATACCTCACACACTTCCCGGGAAAGTGTCTTCCAAACCATGGTACTCTCACGCGAAGAAAAAAGTTAACACGGGTAAGTCGGCCGCGGTGACGTGCAAAGGCATCAGGTCTTCACACTTTATTCCAGTTGTGCTCAAACAGTGGCCCGGATGCACATTTACAATCAACCGGTGAAAAGAGAGGATGTGATTTTTACTGTAATAATTTTCAATGTCAAGTTGATAAGTTTTAGTAACCTATTCATAACCATCTTTAAAATATTTTATGCAATAAGGGAAACTCTTGGAATTGAATTGCACAAAAACTGGCCCCAAAAATAAATTTTAAAATGAAACATTCAAAACTGTTTTCATACAATTCCTTTAAGTTTCGCTTTTCACATAAATCATTTAATGATAAAGCAGGATTTTCCTGATGTACATATATATTCAAAGTACAATAAACTTTGTCATAAAAATGGATTTTTTGATGGCCAGACAGAAAAAATCACATGCTTCTGTTACTTCTTGATGCATTTTGCGCGAAGGGTTTGCATGTGGCGAGTTGAATTTATTTTTTACAGGTAAGGGGGTCGGCCGAACGCCAACCCATTCACTTGAAATACAGGTTGAGTACCAGCTGGGAGCTTCCGGGTGAGCTGGTTCTCATTTCTTGTGAAGTCTAAGTATACTTGCCGGCATTTAATTCTTGGGGATTTGGGGATTTTAAACGGCGAAGCGGGAAATTAATTTTCTCACTCTTTGGGACTTGGTTCACTGAAAACGTTTGTAATGTTTATTTCACAAAATATATTGAAAACAAACAGTTTTGCGAGTACACAAAACTTAGAAACTCAGAAATAAAATAGCATGTTGATGAAAGCTGTTACGAGGTGGAAGCAAGCACAGCTTTAGAGGTACAGGGGGGACGGGGAGGTTTTTAATCTCCAAAGTGATTCTCACCGCCTGCATTATTTACGATTGCCTGAGCCGCCCCCGTTAGCGGACATGTGCTGCCGTAAGCGAGCGCTATTCCTCAGCAACTATTAAACTCTTATAGCTGGTTCGGGAAACCTTGTAGGAAGAGTGTATATTGATAAAGGACTGACTGATTGATAAAGGACCTTCAAAAAAACATTCGTTATCTCTTAGGGTCTGTTGCACCAAACTCCAATCAGACAAAAATCACAATTAAGTGTGATTTCATTTCTCGTTTCTTGTGAAGGCTGTAATCAACCTTGCACAGTATTTTATTTTGGTTTTGAAATAAACACCGAAACGGAAAATGGTTTCTGACACTCTAAGTGGGATTTGAATCCGAGCTCTCGGCATGGAATGCAAGAATTCTACCAATTAAGCTATTGTCAATCATATATTCGTCATATTTTATCATATTTTTTGTATGAATCCTGTGCCTTGTCTTTTTTTGGAAAGATTTTGATATTGACGAGATTGAATCGGTTCGGTTTGGTACGAGGCTGACCCCCGTGCTGTAAAAATCGGTTCACTTTTGCCTATGCCACCCCGGTTCAGGAAACGGCGGCAAGAGTTGCAAGGTTTATGTCCATGTAAGGTTTTCTTTATTTGTATGCACACATGCAGAATGTGTAGGCGCGAACCTACATGTGCCTGTCTGTAGGCATGCATTTCATATGAGCCTTAAATGTTAACATATCCTTGCAGCTTAGATTATAGATTATAGAATCTAATCTAAGTTGCAAAGATATATTAATACTTAAAGTTTTTCATTTATATTTTCAGTACAATCCGCAACATTTTCACATAAGGCAGATTTTTTAAGTAGAGTCTTAATTTTTTTTACGTCTCTAAAAGTGTATCGAACCGTCAGGGTACACGAGAAGCCTTCCCAGTAAAGCGTTCCTCTCAGTCAAATAGATGTGCGTGTATTATTAACCAGGATACCAAGTATCATAAAAAATTGCGTTCAAACTCACCCATCGCGTTAATTCAACCGGATATGAAAACAGGACCCCTCACTCCTCTAGTTGGCTTGCAAGTAGGTAATGTTCATCATTCTGTACCGCCATTTCTTCCTATCGATGGCAACTTTTTTGATCTTCTTAGAAGTAGGAACATTATGTATCTATTATTCAAATACCCTCCAAGAACTGTTGGCGGGAAATCGTTGTATGCAAGAGACTTTATCAGCGTATCTATTAGACGTCCTAACCATCTTGGACACCAAATTTGGAATATCCGTTCAGAAAACCTTCAGAGGACACTTGCATCACACAAACATTTCATGATGTATGATAGGTATAAGAAAAAACTAAAGCATTTTGAATTCTAACACATTGTTCGAATTTTAAAATCGGTTGATTGCAGTTGTTTTGCATTTTGCATTTTCTTCCTTACGAGGGAAAAACACCTTTAATTTTTTCTCTGCTTCTGATACTGCTGGCTGGTTAACGAAGAGCTGTTTTATTGAAAGCATATTTTCTTTGCGGATTATCGGAGAGTATTTTTGAAAAATGCGTGAAATCGTCCACATCCAAGCAGGCCAGTGTGGCAATCAAATTGGCGCTAAGGTAAGAAGAATAATATATTTATGATTTAATCGAAGTTGCAAACAATTTAAAGATATACAATATACTGTACCTGTAAGTACACTTATTTATCAACATAAAAGATAAAGAGGGAGCACCTGAGTCGATTTATGAAATCTGAGCGGATTGGTAAACAAATTACTCATTTGTTCGTTGTTTACCTCTTAATCCGTTTCATAATTACTATGTGGAAAAAACAGACGTAAGTCATCTTTGTTTCTTATATTGATCGATGGGTACACCTTCTGTTAGCACATATAGCATGTATAGGTTTACACCTTATACATATATGCTGCAAATGCACTTATATAAGTCCAAACCTGTAATCTGAGACATAAATTAACATCTCCAATAACCTCACAAATTTGTTCTACCTTTTATTTGAAAGTGGCATTGGCAGACTTTAAACATTTATTTTTCATTATAGGTGGTCAACTTCATTCCATTTATCAATTGAGGACACAAAAAATATCCGTAATTTATTTACAATAATAATTGATATTTACACAGTTAAACAATATTTTATTTTTGTTTTGCATGTCACATTTCGTTTTACTTTTCCTTTTTATCTTGGATAGAATCTTTTCATAAGTACGTAAATAAGATGCTGTATTCCAAGTTACCATCTTAACTCTTTAAATCAACTACAAAGTGTGCCCTAAAATAATAGTATATAAAAAAAAAAAAATAACGCCTCTGGCAAGCGTTTTGGCTTTTACACACTTTGAATAACAGCATTGACAAATGTTAAATAAATAAACCAAGCATTAGAACCATAAAAAGCATCTAAATTTAGCTTCGTCTAATTTTGATGATGTTGTGCTTGTAGTTCTGGGAGGTGATCAGCGATGAGCATGGCATTCAACCAACTGGGATCTACAGCGGAGACTCTGACCTGCAGTTGGAGCGCATTAACGTGTACTACAACGAGGCCCTCGCTGGGAAGTACGTGCCGAGGGCCGTCATGGTGGACTTGGAGCCCGGCACCATGGACTCTGTGAGATCCGGACCATTCGGACAAATATTCAGGCCGGACAACTTCGTGTTCGGCCAATCAGGAGCTGGAAACAACTGGGCAAAAGGCCACTACACAGAAGGTGCTGAGCTGGTGGACTCTATCCTGGACGTGGTCCGCAAGGAAGCTGAAGGCTGTGATTGCCTGCAAGGCTTCCAGATGACTCATTCTCTTGGTGGAGGAACAGGAGCTGGGTTGGGGACATTGCTCATCTCCAAGATTAGAGAGGAGTACCCTGATCGCATCATGAACACTTTCAGTGTGGTCCCGTCCCCCAAGGTGTCTGATACTGTTGTTGAACCCTACAATGCCACCCTGTCAGTGCATCAACTTGTAGAAAATACTGATGAATGTTTCTGTATCGACAATGAAGCCCTCTACGATATCTGCTTCAGGACTCTGAAATTGGTCACTCCAACTTATGGTGATTTGAACCATCTTGTATCTGCTACAATGTCTGGAGTTACAACTTGTCTGCGTTTCCCTGGACAGCTGAACGCTGATCTCCGTAAGTTGGCTGTTAACATGGTGCCATTTCCACGCTTGCATTTCTTCATTCCTGGATTTGTTCCGCTGACGTCACGTGGTAGTCAGCAGTATCGCGCCTTGACTGTTCCAGAACTGACGCAGCAAATGTTTGACGCCAAGAACATGATGGCTGCTTGTGATCCCCGACACGGAAGATACCTCACAGTAGCTGCTATATTCAGAGGGCGCATGTCTATGAAGGAAGTGGATGAGCAGATGTTGAACATCCAGAACAAGAACTCTGCTTATTTTGCTGAATGGATTCCAAACAACGTGAAGACAGCCGTTTGTGACATTCCACCTAGAGGGCTGAAGATGTCTGCGACCTTCATTGGCAACTCCACATCTATTCAAGAACTATTCAAAAGGATCTCAGAGCAGTTCACAGCCATGTTTAGGCGCAAAGCTTTCCTGCATTGGTATACTGGGGAAGGCATGGATGAAATGGAATTCTCCGAGGCAGAAAGCAACATGAATGACCTTGTGTCGGAGTATCAGCAATACCAGGAGGCCAGCGCTGAAGAGGAGGGTGAGTTCGATGAAGATGAGGGAGAAGAAGAGCCTGCTTAAGTGAAAAGTAATCTGTAATAGGAGCGTGCTGTTTCACAAATAGTTAAGCGACTATGAACTGTAAGAAAATGGCAAATTTGAAGCGTTGCAGATAGTTTTTGTGTTTCCTGTACACTTTTTTAAAGCAACACGCTTTTGAACGTACCACCTCTGGGCATATATTTTTTGCTTTTAATTTTATGTGTCGTCAACAAAGTTGGTAAATTCAGGATGATATATATATATATATATATATATATATATATATATATATATATATATATGTTTTTTTTGTTGAGGATCAATAATCCATCGTGTATTTAAATTTTCAATAAGTAATGTTTCTTTTGCTTTAAACTGTTACTTATGTCCAAATTATGTTGATGTTGTTTTATGGTAATCAAAATAAATAAGTAAAAATTACTTAAGTTATTACACCTAATTAAGATTATTATATTTATTGTGAAGATCTTTTTTACCACGAGCTTGAAGCATTACATAAGCTCCTCTCGATCATGTAAATCGAAAAAGTGCATGAAAACTATATCACCCACTAGGAGTGCAAGGGCGTATATTTTTTATTTCGATCTCGATACGTGATCAAGGGAAACTTATGCAATGGGACATTTAACTCGAATATTATGTAATTCGCAAATTTTTTGGAACTTCTTAATGTAACAAGTTTGTTCACACAAAAGTATTGGTTTGCTTCTGTTGACCCATCTACACTTAAATTGATGTATCAGTAACAGTAGGTAAAGCAGCTTTGAGTGATTTTCACACTAGACACATTCTGCCCGGTTTGTCTATGGATTACCTGAAAAACTGTATAAAAGCTTTAATACATCTCCATACACTACTAGACTTCTAGGCTTACACGGCCGGCTGATGTTATGGAGACTTCTGTTCCAATAATCCATAGAAAAAATGGGTAGAATGCATCTAATCTGAAACGAGCTTCATGACAAGTGGGTTATTAGTTGGGAGAAGGCGTTTTTTTCTTTCTAGAAAATTTTCTTCTTCTTCTTCTTCTTAATCTTGTTCCTCATTCCTGAGGTTTGGGACCCTTTAGGAAGCAACCACTCTACTTCAATTATCTCTTGACTTCGCTGCGCGTAGCTCTCGAACCACTGAGGTACCTGCTGCAGTCTTCATTTGATCGGTCCATCTTGCAGGGGATCTTCCTCTTTCTCTCCACGCCTCCAAGCCATCGATTACAACCAGTCGTTCCATGCTATCCTCATTACCACGGATAACGAGTCCAGAGAACTGAAGAATACGACGTGTACATATACTGGCCAAAGTCAAGCCATCTAAACGTAGCTCCCAACCAATGGAATTGTTGGTAAGTCTATCCATCCATGGGATTCGGAACATGCGCCTCCAGCCTCACCTTTCGAAAGCCTCATTTTTTCTCCTTTCTGCTGCTTTAATGGTCCATGTCTCAGGAGCATAGAGAAAAGTAGAGTGGACCAGACTCCAGACAACCTTTATCTTGGTGATGTTACTCACACCCTGGTCTTTCCATATTTTGTCCAGCTGAGACATGGCACCTTTGGCAATGGCGATACGACGCGAAGTCTGATGCGGAATCTATTTTTTAATATTTTATTTCAAAAAAGTGTATACTGTTTATGAGGCAGTGATACTTAGAAACAAAATATGAGACGAACACATTATTATGAAGCCCTCCTGAGGCATTCTCCCATAATGTGCCAGTATTGCTTGCGAGAATTTGCTTGACAGTCTGTCTTTCACATCCCCGCGTGTGTCACTGTATGTATGTGTTAGGGATGTTACGGATATGAAGTTTCGGATATGAATACGCTAAAACGCTACTAATCTACAAACTTAGTGCAACGCCGTGTTTTCAACGAAGGTGTCTCGTGTGGCAAGTGGAACCTATTTATTTTTACAGGTAAGGGAGCCGACCTTAGGCCAGACACTTCAGTTGAAGTGAGGATTTCTCAGTTCCCGAGGGAGCTGGTACTCATTTCTTGTGAAGGCTGAAATACCTTGCTGATAATTTATTTTGGGTTTGAAATAAACTCCCAAACTGGATTCTGACACCTTTGGTGGGATTCAAACTAGAGCTTACGGCATGGAATGCAAGCACTCTACCAACTGGGCGACCGAATTGACCGAACTACAGATATGGGAAAAAAAAGTTAAGGGTTCGGGTACAGATATGGAATTATTTCGGAAATTCGCTAGTTTCGGTTACGGATATTAAATTTCTAAGGAATTATGAAAGTTTAATACTCACAAATCAGAATATCTATTTTATTTTATTCATAGGCTATCATTTGGTTAGTAATCTCTCACATAAGTGATTCATACAGCTATTCACTACGATTCAGTACTGAACCTACTGAACAATTACATTATTCAGTAGGTATTATCCGAAACTTTTATATCAGTGTCGGTTACGGACACGGATATCCCTAACATCCTGGTAACGGATATTTCGATAGTTTTGGTTTCGGATACAGCCATCCATTACGTCCCTGGTATGTATGTATGTAGGTCACTCACAAAACAACACCGGGGCTTGACAGGCGCGCCTTCCCGTTGATTTCTTTATTTCGCGTGTCATGTGAGCGCTCCTCCAGAGAAAAAATACATCCCACACAAATGCTCTGATAATCTAAGTTGCAAAGATACATTAACATTGAGGATTCATATAAAGCTCATGCTCTCAAGCAGACACATCGCACGCTTAATAATAAAGAGAAATAACTCAAAAATTGGGGAACTCGAGATTTTGTAATAAAACGCAAGAACAATGCGAGAAGAATAGGTAGAACGCGACAGCCGTTCAATTTGGAGGAATATGATCGAGATAAAACATCGGTCGCCTTTTTCAGCCCATACAAGTTGTACTGGTTGTCTGAACTTCAAACGTGATTTCCTAACATTCTTATTTTTTGAGTTATTTCTCTTTATGATCAGCGTGCGACATGTACAAGTACCGCATGTGTATTTACAAAAAAAAAATCTTATCTCAAATGAAAATAACCCTGCAACTTTTTCCGAGCTTCCCTGAAACAGGGGGGGTATTGGCATTGTGATACTTTTTGACAATATGGGTGGTCAACTTCATACCAACCATATAAGTCAAGGCCTTAAGATACATAAAGTCATACAATTAGGTCGGTCCGCACGTATTTTCAAGAAAAAAACGTTTAGAACAAACAACTCATCTTCCTGGAATTTTCTGGAAAAATTCAATATTGTTGCCTGCACACACATGATATGCTATGTACGCTCCTTACTCTATACATAAATGATTCATTTGCACACTTCCTTGCCTAGATTAGCTGAACTAAGTACTCCCTTAGTTCTACTTCTTTCCTCAATTAAGCTACCAATGTTTCTTTATAGTCTGCCTTCTAGAGGTATATATGGATCTCGAGGGAAAGATTACAAAAGGAAAAAGAATACCTAGCAGCAAACAGGTTTCAATACTGGTCCGTAGTCTACCGGTTAGCGCTTCGAACTCGTAAATGGAAGTAGTGGGATCGAATCTCGATGAAGCACAAAAAAATACCATTTATATTTTCAAATATGTTCTTCGTTGGGTTGAACAATTCATAAACGTTTACCAAATTTCCATCCAGCCTTACAGCGACTGGGTCTTGCTTGAGAATTTGTTATTACTATAGCGATGACCAAGCTCGCAGAGGGCTCTTGAGGTGTTATTTACACAAAAACAGCGCTTACCAAATAAATTATCCTAATAATATGATTGTCGCATTTGACCTGTATCTATTCATTTTTACAGGTAAGGGGTCCGGCCGTCTGTAGTGATTGTATATAGTAGAAATTATCTGTAAAAGAAGAGAAAATAAAGCTGTTGTTAAACAACAAGAGATGTATATTGTCTTTAATCTAAGTTGCATAGATATATTGCATTCAAATTAATATTACATGCATTCTCATAAGTATACATGTATAAGCATGTGGATCTACAACATGAAACCCCGTTTTTCCCTGAAACAGGGATAGCATTGGCAAAACTCCGCTGCACTGCTTGTTTGGCTGATCTACCATTTGATTCAAAAGTTAAAAATCACAATTTGAGATAATCAAAAAAATGTACAACATGATAATGTTTGAGTTATTTTAAATATTTTTAATCAATTTCCAGCATTCACGAGACACATAGATCCAATTCACATACGAACATTGCTCACATGAAATTTCCTCTGTCGGGGATAAGACAAAAAAGCACTAAGGGGACCAAAGGTTGACGTCTCTGATAATAATCTAAGTTACAAAAATTTATATTAAGTTCATGCCATCAAGCAGGCACACGTACAAGCGCTGCATGTGTACTACTTAGAAATTAAATTCCAAATCTCGAAAGAACGTAAACTCTGCCACTAATTCATTTTTTACAGCATGGGGGGACAGCCTCATTTCAACATATCACTCAAGGAACAGACTTACAAATCCATCATTGCCAGCATTTTGAAATGTATTAACTTCTCCCTATTGCTGTACATTTTTTCAGCCGAGCCCTGACTTGGCGAGTGTGTGGTTTTGTATGGGAGTTCCTTTGCTGCGTTTCTAAGCCGTAAATCAGTCACGGGCCCTTGTGAATGATTCTCCTCGTCCTCCTCTCCCCTCTCGCCAGTTAGCCACCCTTCTACCCCACCCCCTAAACACAACACAACAAGGCGTCTTACAAGATAGTGGAGCGATTGGTTGCTATTGTCAGCTAAGCGATTTTTTTTAATATATACAATCAGAGAAGAGTATGTATGCAGAAAGTGATGAATGTTGGAGAGATGAAAGAGGTATTCAAGAAAGAAAAAAGTGGAGACACATTTGCTTAGATACCAGCCACCCCTAGTGGCACGGATTCAGGATACAGTAACAGTGAGAGTACAGTAACAGGTCCGCATGTGAATTGACATAGATAATATTGTGTCTTCGCCCGGACGGGTTGCTAAGGAAAAGGCAAAAAAATTGTGGTATTTGTGCTAAAGACGGTTGTCCAAATCAAGACTGATGTTTGTTCGCCGAGAAGAAACTTCTAAATTCAAAAATGGACCTAATAAATGTTGTGAAAATTGATAGGAGCTCTTGTTTATAATTTTTTGGTTAATAACTGTTCAAATCCAAATCTCGAATGAACATGCACACTGCAACTTCTGCTGACCTTCCCTGGGGTGATACAGGCAAAGTGAAACATTTTTTACAGTATGAGGGATCAGCCTCACACCAACCTATAAGTCAAGGAAACCAATGACAAAATATCTGATGCTTAGTAATTTTACAGAAATGAAGCATAGATAATCTTTATTCTATTAGAACACTGTTTTATTTATTAATTAACTAACGTTATGATCATCATCAGGTACAAACACAAGCCATACAAAATATAACAAAATAACTATCAAAACATATACTTATTTGTCGGTGTTATGTCCCAGGGATAGAGGCGCATGTTCGACTAGCGTATTTGGAACCGGATAACGTTGGTACGAATCTTGAATCTAGCCCACTTGACCATAACTTTGACCCTGGTTCAACAGATGCCGTTGCATGCACACAAGCTTCTGCTTTCGCATGAAGACAACTGGCCAGGCAAAATAGGTTGGTGGATTGCATTCCTTTCCACATTTTTTTAAAAATCTATTTGCCTTTTACCCAGTAACCCGGCCGGTAATTTTCTTTATATCAATTCCTCATTCATTCATCAGCTTATGGAAAAGTTGTCTTACAAATTAATTTTAAAAAGTATCTCGGCGGGTAAACAGTCAACACAAACTGCCCCACATCACCGCCCTACATTCTGTAAGAGCATTAAATAAAGCCGCCGTGTTGCGGGGCGCCGGCAGGAGCGTATCCCACACAGAACAGTGGGGGGGCATCAGATTGCATTACACCCTGTACCACTTGATGGAGACGCGTACAACTCCTGTGCTGCCTGGAACATGGAGCATGCGAGGAGCAGGTTCAGGGTAGGAAACCAAGGAAAACCTAGCACTACATTAGCGGAACTGAAATAAGTCCCACAGACTCTTTTATGTGAGGAACAGTGCCTGAATGCGTTGCTTATTTTAAAAAAATTTGGTGTGATTCACACACAGCAAATCCATGGCTCAACCGCCCCCTAACATGAATTTTCCATACAAAAAAGATCCATGGATCAGCTATGAATAAAATATTTTGTGAATAACCCTGTTTGACTTTAACTGAAGAAGCCGACCCCCTTACGTTTTCTAGCTTATAAAGGGAACGGGTATCCTATAGGTTCCATTCACCACACGCAACCCCTTTGGAGACAACGCGGCAAGAAGTTACACTATATTTGTAGCTGAGTTACGTTGCCTAAGAATTCATTTTGTTATGTTATTTTACAATAACATATATAAAAACAATCTCGAAGTGTGCAGTGTGTGTTTGTGGGCCGAACGGTCACGGAAGCGGCCGAACTGTGCCGTGTGACCTAATGGGGCCGTCGGTCATCAGTTCCCGGCAAGATGTCAACCGACTAAGACGTCAGCGACCAAACACCAAGCGGTGCAAGAGGGGGCACTACAATGGAGCTCCCTCCCCCCCATCTACTTGGATTTCCTGCCAGCAAGGCACCCGCCTTGTGAACCAGAGGCATAGGAGCGCCCACCCAGGGGCTCCCACGTGTGGAGGCGTCCGCCTTGTGAGCCGCCGCTAGCCTGGGGCGCTGGCCCAGGCCTTCCGTTCGGAATACCAGGCAACAGAATAGGGAGTGTTCTAGGGACAACCTGCAGGTCGTGCCAATCCCTAAATTCCCCTTTATCCCCATATTAGTAGATTAAATAAACCCTTATTTGTTCATGTTAAACTTATCTTTTAATTATACAACCTTCCCAAGATATAAGTAAGCAATACCAAAGAAAGAACCCCACGCCCTGAGAGTGATGCTGATGAGAGCTAGCCGGATGTAAGTATCCTGGAGATACCTTTAAATCCAAACATAACAATTTTTATAGATGTGATACGCTCTTGTTGATTTATATAAGGAGTTATAAAATGCAATTAATTATTTCTTTGTGTTCCTTGACTAATAGGTTGGTATGAGGCAGACCACCCATATTGTACAAAATCTATCACTTTGCCAATATTACCCCTGCTTAAAGGAAGGTCGGCATGAGTTACAAGGCTTATGTTCATTTGAGGTATGGATTTTAATTTGTAAGTACACATGCAGAATTTGAAAGCGGAAATTTACACGTGTCTGTTTGTGGAATTTGAATTCAAGCTCTTTAACATGCACGCAGATGCATTTGGAAAAACAATGCAAATTTTAAATTAGTGCATTTGAACTAGTGCATAGATTATATGTACTAGTGAATGAAAGTGATCAGCCTCATACAAATTTTAAATGCCAAGATGATGCCATAATTTATATGTTACCTTTATTTTAAGGCCCCTGCAATGCCTCGTGGTATATCCCTAATTCCTGAATTCCCTTATTCCTGTATTCCTTTATTATTATTATTCCCCACTAAACCTTTTCCTTGACTTCCTCTTCCTCGTCTTCCCGGCTGCAGTCAATAAATCCTGAAGGTACGACGTCACAGGTGCCCACATCCATTATGGTTCCACGACAAATCGTTCACAGACAGCTCAGCCATAGACAAATCGTCCACACGACAGATTGTTCACACGACTTTTCGGTCACAAGCAATTTATTGTCCATAGAAAACTCCATCACATAAAACTATAATTAATGAAAACTTGTTGCTGGAATGGTTAGAGAGGATAAAGTGTCAGCGCTGGAATTTGTGTTATTGGCACTCACGCTGGTTCGAGCCCCGCCTGCGTCATGTTCTATCGACAATAACTTAGAACCTCTCATTGGGCTGTTATCAATTAGTAATCCATCAAAAATATTTTACAATAAATTGTTAATTGATAACCTTTATACTTGTTTTTGGCCAGGTAAGACAGGTTGGTGAATTGCATTCCTCTTCACAAATCTATTTTTCAAAACTCTGATCACCAACGTCTTGGATCTGTCGTCTATACAAAGTCAGGCGAGTAACTTTTTACAGCTCAATTTCAACCGTCATCTTCGCCTTACATTTTGATGCACGCTGTCATTTACCGTGCGTAGTATTTAGTGCCGTCTTCGATTCCCGAAATCGAACTCGCTGTGTTTTTACGAAACAAAAAATATGCCAAGTAATTTTTCCACTGAATTAATAAAAAAGCAAGAGCGCATAAAAATATTGTTATCTCTCTTTATATTCACGTAATCCCATGGGAGGGAAAAAGATGAATCGATTCCTTCTAGAACGATCGCGTGACGAATGTCTATCACTTTATTCGAAGAATAAAATAAAAAATATCGAATGAAAAATTAACCGAAAAGAACCATGTGAGAGCATATTTTGTACAAAAATAAGCTTAACTTGCAGGGGTTGTAAACGTTATTATTGCTGAGCATTCTAATGCAGTTGGTTTGATTATGGTTGTTTTCAATAGTTTTATTGTAAAAAAGTAAAGCAAGAAGATACCTGGAAAATTGCATAGTATTAAAATAATGGATGGAAAATTATTACCCACACTATAATCTATAATCTAAGCTGCAAGGATATGTAAGCATTTAAGGTTCATATGAAATGCATGCCTACAGACAGGCACATGTAGGTTTGCGCCTACACATTCTGCATGTGTGCATACAAGTAAAGAAAACCTCACATGGACATAAACCTTTCAACTCCTGCCGCCGTTCCCTGAACCGGGGTGGCATTGGCAAAAGTGAACCGATTTTTACAGCACGGGTGGTCAGCCTCGTACCAAGTACCTCGTACCAAGTACCACGTACCTCGTACCTCGTACCACACAATTATTTTTATTGCATTATTTCTCCTAGTAAATACAAAATCAACATGTTCTCCATCATTTCATAGTATCTTCAACGAATAAAAGAAAAAAACTGCACTATGGGCATTTTTGCCTTCTTTCCATCTCCTTGTGTACTTATTATTATTACGACTTTGTCTTTTAATATTTAATTTTTTTGTTTCAACGGTTTTAGTTGGGTCGATAACTCAGTTAGCAGAGTGCTTGCATTCCATGCCGAGAGATCGGGTTCAAATCCCATCGAGGGTGTCAGAAATGATTTCACGTTTCAGTGTTGATTTAAAAACTCAAAGTTAAATACCGGCAAGGTTTATTCAGCCTTCACAAGAAATGAGTACCAGCACCTAAGGAGCTGGATATTCCCCACATCAACTGAAGTGGTTGACGTAAGGCTGGCCACCTTACTTGTAAGAATAAATAGTTTCCACTCGGCACGTGTGACGCCTTCGGGGAAAACGCGGCAAGAAGTTACACTAAATGCGTAGCTTACCACATTAATGGTATGTGTAAACTTGTTTTTGGGACCGGTTGGTGAATTTCATTCCGTTTCAGGTTTTGTTTTTAAATAATAATAAACAATATAACAGAATATATTATTTTGGTTTCTGGATAGGCAAAAAATAGTTTGGTGAAGTGCATTCCTCTTCAAAAAATTACCCGATAGTCGTGAATCACAACTCAAGGGCACTTGGTGCATTGAATGCATTAATTTTTGGGTTGTCACTGGGGAACTATACACCGTTATTATAAATCAATTACCCTTCTGATTCTCTCAGGTTCCATGTCACCACGCCTCTCTCCTCTTGCATATTATATTACATAATGCACCGTCAAACTTACATATTTGATTATTGTTAGACACAGGAAATATGCCGTGTGCATATTGCACAAATCCGCTGACTTTGTTGCGTCTAAATCTGAATTTCTCCGCCTTTTAGCAATTTTTCAATTCCTTTTGAAAGCTGCCTCCGCAGTGAATTCCCAGTAATTCTATCCTCTTTTTCTTCCTCTTCCTGTTATAGATATAGTATCTGCTTATTGTGGAACTCGCTCCTGTGCTGCAGAAGACCAGCTGTTATTCCATCTTTTGGGAGGGCGACCTGGTAGACGCTGGCCGTCCGGTATCTCCTGTGCCATGACTCGGGCTATCCTTCCTTCATTTATACGGTCTAAACGGTCCCTCCAGAACCGTCTCCTTTTCCTGCTACATTGAGTATAAATTATTTTCGCCTTATGATTCACGCTACTCTAGCTATGATCCCACCCGAAGTATACTATTAACTTAGGTAATATCGAACTTTAAAAATCGTTCACACGCCCCTGATCTGGAGGATATTGTTTGGTTGTGTCGTCACATTAAGCTTCACGAGAAGACCTTCCGCTAAAATGTGAAAATATATGCATGTAGAAATACTGGAAGCTGACTTCGCAAATGCCATCAGATGGCAGCTCGTTCCCCAGTGGCTGTTTGGTTTATCAACCATTTGATTCAAGGATGACTTTTTAATGAAATACTCTTAAAAATAGCATCGTACATAATCTGAGCTAAAAAAAAACATAAGACACGATAATGTGAGAGTTGTTTTAAATCATTTTAAAAATAAATTTCTAATTATTTTCATAAAGCACATTGGTCCAGTATACATACCTACAAAGATTGCTTACGTGAAATTACCTCTGTTAGACATAAGACAACCAAGTATTAAGGGGACGAGCTCAAACTCAAACGCCTCTTATGCTCCATCTTTATCATTAAATTGATATTGAGACTTTTGTATGTTTGAGAACTTTGTACCACTAGCGCCTTTTCAAACGGTCCGGCGCGGTGTTGGTCCAGTCCGGTGACGGATCGAAAGGTACGAAGTGCCTAGAGATGTATGCCAGTTTTCACACGGTCCGGCGTGGTTTTTCCGACGGTTTTTCGGACAAACCGGGCCGTGTGAACAGCAAGTCACTCGTATCTATGAAGTAATTATGTTTTTTATAGATTACAATAGATTCTGCATATAAAACCATCATCATATAAATCCTTGTTGCAGCATCTGCGTTATTAATAATAGTACGACACGCTGCGCCTGCACCGCCAAAGCAAAGTTCCAAAGTTGCGACACGAGCAGCGACTGCTGACTGCGGTGATAATTAATGTAGACAGCGCCACCTGGGAATGGCAATCGCAACACAGAACTATATGCAGAACCAGATGATAATCTCACAGCAGGAAAACTAGTGCGTCGAGTATAAAACTTTGCGTTCAAACTCAATCATATATTTTACAAAACGTATGGGATCTACGCTTTTTTCTTTCAACATTTTTTTCTGAGAGAAATCCTGTGCGAGAGACTCCCTAGATTTCAGAGACTCTAGGGGTCAATGACGTTTGCTGTAGTGCCGTATAGGTGTTACGAGCTTGGTAGTCGCTTCAAAGCGCCAATACTCAAACAAGACCTAGTTGCCGTAAGGCTGGATGAACCTTTAGTGCCTTATTCTTTATTCTTACTACGAGTACAAAATACGTATAAAATAGGCACCAAAGCTCTCTGTAGTTTCAGAAGTGTATCAGCCGTTGTACCATACTCTTCAAATGTAACTCGGAACCGAATGTTAAAAAATAAGTTACCACAATTTTTTATTTAATAAAACCCGCGTAAAAACATAACAATATGTTAGTTTCTAATTATGGAAGTGTCTCACTTCACTTAGGTAAGCGCTGATACTCGTACCAATGGGAGTATTAGTCGTGTATACCAGAGTTAGTTTAGGTTTTTTTTTGTAATACGCCACGGTTGAGTTTGAACGTGAAGTTTAGTACTTGCAGCAGGAGCAAAGTTCACGGCGAGTCGTGTCAACAATATGGATTACCCTGGGGTGCTTAATTTAATAAAAACTTCATAATGTTTCATGGAGAACTGGAAATATAAAAAGTACCTACTACTGAGAATGGTTTGTTGCTAGAGAGCAAACGAATGTGATCGCGGTGCACTTGTACAAAACATAACAAATAAACTGACTAGTCTGTTTAGTCTAGTGGTTAACGCTACGGTTTGTAATCAGAAACTTATGGGTAAAATTTTCAGTGAAGTATAAAAATATGTAACAATAGTAATATTAATAGGATGAGCTATTTGGTGAGGGCTGTTTATGTGTGAATCAAACAATTCAAGGGCCTTATGCAAGCTTCTTCACCACTATAGAAAATTCCAATTCTCAAACAACACCCAGTTGCTGTAAGACTGAATAGATCTTTCACGATCGGTCTTTATAAAGGCCCTTTTTCAACCCAGCGCACATTTTGAAAATTATAGTTTTGTTGTGGTCCGCCGGGAATCGAACTCAGATCTAATGGTGTACGAGTCCGTAGCGTTTACTTCTAGATTACAGAACGGTCTTCTTCTTAGCAATAAAACAAAATATTTTCCCCTCAATTATCAATTTTTAATTTTCCTGATCAACATTACCTTCTTGTATAAGATATTCCAATTTTTAATCCAAATTAACCAACCGAATCTAAAATATCACCACCACTTTCCGGTCAATCAAGTGGAACGGCAGTACTATTCAAAGGAAAACCACTGAATCAGAAATATATGTATATGCAGTATATGCACCGTTCAGGGAATTTCAGACTCCAGATCCGTCTTGGGTTGACCAATGGGGAACTGTTGAGCTGAGTGGCGAAGCATGTCGGCGCTATGCTCGGACGCTCATGCACACCGAGCCGTTCTGCATATAGTGGTGCATACTACAAGGATAGAATTCCGATTTCTATTGTAAACATTTATATTTTATCCAGATTTTTGTTAAGATTTTTGTTTAGATTTAGATTTCATCCATAAGGATGTCCCATGATTGTCAAACTTCCCAAGGATGTTTCCTCCTATTTGTAACTGCAGGACAATCAACAGAGACAGATGGCTGGCACAACAAAGCCTTTAGGATAAGATGATAATAAACATTTTATTAGTCTTAAAATAAATTTTAAAATTAGTCCGGTCGATAGCTCAGTTGGTAGAGTGCTTGTATTCCATGCCGTGAGCTCGGGTTCGAATCCCACCGAGGGTGTCAGAAATGATTTCCCGTTTCGGTGTTTATTTCAAACCCCGAAATAAAATACCGGCAAGGTTTACTCAGCCTTCACAAGAAATGAGTACCAGCCCTCTCGGGGGCTGGAAAACCCCCACTTCAACTGAAGTGGTTGGCGTAAGGCCGACCCCCTTACCTCTAAAAATAAAAAGGTTCAACTCGCCACATGCGACCCCTTCGGGTATAACGCGGCAAGAAGCTACACTATATGTGTAGCTTAGTTGAAGTTGTTGAAAGTTAAATTTTTTCTCAGCCGACATACATACCTCACAAGTCTTTTGCCTTTAGCAAACAATAAAAATAGTTTTTAATGTTTCCATTTTTTGTATTTTTAATTTGAGTTCATTTCTGAAGAGGCTTGGAGACTGGATGAAATGAAAGAAGTATGTAAGGACAAAAAAATGGCGTCGAATCTTTTATGCTGATTTTTAATGTTTGTGGTTTATTCTTTCATATATTTTTTTATCTTTTTTTTCTTATTTTATTATTAATTTACCTATTGCCTTTTTTTGTCTAGATTTATTGCAAAGGTTCTGTTGTTTTGCTGTATTACTTAATTTTTGTTTATTATATGTATTCCTTGACTTATAGGTTGGTATGAGGCTGACTACCCATACTGAAAAAAAAATGCCTATATTCTCCCTGTTTCAGAGAAGGTCAGCAAAAAATACAGGATTTATGTTCATTTGAGGCCTGGATTTTAATTTGTAAGTACACATGCAGCATTTGTAAGCGCAAACTTACACTTGCCTGTTTTGCCTGTCATACATTTAATGTGGATTTTAAATGTCAATATTTCTCTTTGCTTAGATTATTATAGATAGACTTCCATTCAACACTGCAGACGTGAAAGATAGAAAAATGATAAAAAAAAGAAGAAGATGTATTTGAATAATACAAAACATTTTTTCTTAGATACAGGTAAGAGAAATGACTACATATTTTATGCCCTCGGATGATACAGTGGGTTTCGTTGAAATGATAAACCTTCTTCAAATCTGGCGACCTCATACAAATGTTATTTGTCTTCCGGTCGATAAATCTTCGTGAAATTTTATAACATGACGGTCTTCGTCAAATTTTATTTCCTGTATTTTTTCCAGCCCAGCCCCCTCCTGTCTCGTGGCACCCCTACCCCTCCCCCGGCCTAGCTCCGCCCCTCCCCGCCACCCACCTTCTGTGCCGGCGGTTGACTCTAACTGACGTTGATCGATTGATAAGGAAGAAAGATTTTCTCAGATATACAAGGTGTAGTCGCACAATATCAAGACTAATAGGTCAGGGACGTGCATCCCAAACAGGCACGTGCGCCTAATAGGTAGACAATATATGGTAAGCGCATTTAAGCTTGACGTTGAGATTTTAAATTCAAAATTTATGTTCGATTGAAGTCATCGTTAGCACTTCAGTCAATAACAAATGCCGTATTTTAAAGGATACAGATCTCAGGGCTGTCAGTCGTTGGGGCACTGACAACCTTTTTGAATCCAACATCAAAAAGACTTAAGCATGTCTGATATCCTTAAAGAGGATTCCAAACAACTATCTCCCAACTTTGGACAATGTCTCCCTCTCTAACCAGTGTTTCTCTGTCATCAGAGTTAAAATACCATGATGCTATTGAGTCTCGCACAACTTCCGCTTTCCGGCGACTCGGCATACTATACAGAGCCCGTAGGTTTTTTACTTCAGCCCAGTTATTGACTCTGTATAAATCCCAAATCCGCCCCATTATCGAGTATGGCAGCCATCTCTGGTGTGGTATGTCCAAGAAGTTGAGTAACCAACTTGATTCTGTGCAAAGGAGGGCAGTGAGGTTGATCAATGATCCTTCTCTGACATCCGATCTGCAGCTGCTCCAGCACAGAAGAAAAGTTGGAATGCTCAGTCTTTTTTATCGATATTACCACGGAGCTTGTTCTAATGAGCTCCATTCATTAATCCCTCCCCCTCGCATTTCAGAAAGGGAAACTCGTAGTACGACTCTCATTCATCCCTTTGCAGTTGATCTCAAAACTATGAGAACTTGGCGTTTTCATAACTCATTCCTTTGCCAAACTGCCCGTTTATGGAATGGTCTACCAGTATCTGTGTTCCCTTCCCAATTTAATCCGGTTTTATTCAAAACCAACATCAATCACCACTTCCTTGCAGCGCCTCACGACAGAACCAAGAACTCAAGCAACATCTCTGCGGCACCCTTCCAGGGTGACATAGACAGACCCCCAAGACTCTCAAGAATTGGGGAGCCTCCCGCACAGGATTCCTTAAAAAAAAAGGATTGGGAGAAAATATTTATTCTGAAATGTATTTGCCTGTACCCTATGCACGCACCTGTAATAGGTTGGTATGAGACTGACCACAATGCTGTAAAAAAATGGTTTTAAGCCTTACAGCTACTGGGTCTTGTTATGTTATTTTAAAATAACATTGAAAGAACAATCTCGAAGTGTGCAGTGTGTGTTTGTGGGCCGAACGGAGCCGAACGGTCACGGAAGCGGCCGAACTGCGCCGTGTGAACTAATGGGGCCGTCGCTCATGAGTTCCCGGCAAGATGTCAACCGATTAAGACGTCGGTGACCAAGCACCAAGCGGTGCAAGAGGGGGCATTACCATGAAGCTCCCTCCTCCCCATCTACTTGGATTTCCTGCCAGCAAGGCACCCGCCTTGTGGACCAGAGGCATAGGAGACATAGTGCATAGGAGCGCCCACCCAGGGGCTCCAACGTGTGGAGGCGTCCACCTCGTGAGCCGCCGCTAGCCTGCGGCGCTGCCCTAGGCCTTCAGTTCGGAACTCCAGTCAACATAGTAGGGAGTGTTTTAGTGACGAAGTGCAGGTCGAGCCATTCCCTTATTTCCCCTTTTTCCCCCATATTACTAAAGTGAATAAACCCTTATTTGTTCATATTAAACTTATCCTTTCAAATACAACCTTCCCAGAATACAAGTAAGCAATACCAAAGAAAGAACCCCACGCCATGAGAGTGATGCTGATGAGAGCTAGCCGGAGTAAGTATCCTGTAGGTATATCCTGGAGATACCTTTTCATCTAAACATAACAGTCTTGCTTGAGGATCGGAGCTTTCTATAGCGACAACCAAGCTTGCAGAGGGCACTTGAGGTCTAATTCACACAAAAAAAGCGCTCACAAATAAATCATCCTTATATTATTATTATTATTCACTTTTACCTATGTTGTTCCCTGTTTCAGGAAAATGCGTCATAGTTGCAAGACTTGTGTTAATGTGGATTGAGTATATTAGTCAAGGAAAAATGGAAGTAACGCTGGCAATGGTGTATTGATAGCCAAGGCTTCTACTCTGATTGTTTTATGCAATAATGCTTCTATTATTTTGAAATAAATACCTAATGCGTCTTGAATCTTTGCAAACACACCGTGTACCTACACGTGGTCGGGTATTCTATATTCGAGAAGTGTCTGTAAGAAAGCGACGCTGAAATAAATTATTAAAATGTGATACATTTTTTTGTTCATTAGATAAAACTCGTAATAACATTTGGATGATGTATTCGGTTAGCGACCGGTGTAAGTCGAATAGCTTACGTTCCAAACTGATTATTCAAAATTAGTATTCCTTGACTTATAGGTTGGTATGAGGCTGACCACCAATACTGTAAAAAATGGTTCACTTTGCCAATGTCACCCCTGTTTCAGGGAAGGTCGGGACGAGTTGTAGGGCTTATGTTCATTTGAGATTGGGTTTTTATATTGTAAGTTCACAAGCGGCATGTGTAAGCGCGACATTATACGTGTCTGTTTGTTGGAATGCGGTCAATATTAATCTTAAATGTAAAATATATCTTTGCAGCTTAGATTTAGATTTAGATTTAGACGTGCTGATTGTATCTAAATTAATTTTTATACAATCCTGATTATTAATTTGAAAAGTTATTAGTCCTTCATTACTTTAAAAAAAAGAGAAACATTTAGAATCTTTAAAAATGACAAAAACTAATTCAGGAGTTTACTCTAGAAAATGAAATAGTATGATATGAAACCGTCTGGTAATAGCGCCAAAGCCTAGTGAGGGCTGCAGCATCCATCGAAAAACAGCCAAGATGATCTACAATCTTTGATTTAAGTGGCAGTAAACGAAGAACTTCATGGATGCCAGAAGTCAATAAATGTTGAAAATAAAATTTGCGATAATTCATTGACATCCGTTTATTTTTTTTTACAAGAAGAGTAACCTTACTTATAGCAAGATTTGAGCTTGAAGAGATAAAGTTACAAAAATTACTGCAAGCATTGACATCTGTGTATCACTTTCAAACTAAAACAACCTAATGGAAATCAATTATGAAGAAATAATCCATACAAACAATTAGACATCGACACCTGTGGGACATAAATGCTAACTAAAACAACCTCACGGATACCCGGAGCACATGAAATATGAGGAGGTAAATGAAAGATTGATTTGTAAGGAAATATCACAAGGTATACCTGTATTGTATTTCATTTCATTCATAATTTCAATAGGTATAATATTAAATCATTAATAAAAAATCTAAACTAAATTTAGTAATTAATAACACAATATTTAAAAATAATTGTGGTAATAATAAGTAGTATTATTAATGTTTATTTTTAAATAAAATATAAATTGTTACGTTCATACTTGTGGTTTGTCGGAGGACGCTGGTTTGTTGACATTTTAACATCCAATCAGCGTCGACCTGCAATGACTTCACAAATACCAGGAGCTCATGAAATTGAAGAGGTAAATGACTGATTCATTTCTAACGATAAAAGTACAAGGTGTGTTTACAATCCATACTTTTTTACTAAAACAAGTCATAAGTGCACTCATTTACGTTTTAAAAAAATAAATACATACTTCGGTACCCATAAACTCTTTATATAAAGTATTTGAAGTAGGAACAAGCAGTATTTATTGCTGTTCTGAATTTACAAAATAAACTTAAACGATCATACTCTTGTACATGTTGGCTGTTTATCCTAGGACGCTGTGACGTGTTTTGACAGTTGCATTGTTGTCAAAATAATGAGATAGAAGTCGGTTTCGTTTAAAGGATTATGAAGTATAAATCGGGCCGTTTTTTGAGTGAAAATAAGTGTTATATGTGGAGCAAAATTTTTGTGAATCTTCTAAACATTGTATTAAAGTTGTCCATCCAAAAATAAAGGCATTGTGTTCATTTTAAGTTTTCTGAATTGTCAATTGAAATCTTCACAATCATAAAAGTTTTAATTGCCGCGATGACAAACAAAGATAAAAATTGAAAAACTCTAACGATAGATTATAAATGGTTGTTGTTTTAAAAGTACATGATAACATATAAGAAGGTGTGGAATAAGTTTTTTTCAGTAAATCAAAAGAATCAAAAGAAAACATCAACACGGTAAAACATGTCAAGACACTTTGGGATTACAACCAAACCTGTTTGTAAGTCAAATTATAGACCAGTTAAACGTGTATAATTTATTTTGGTGATCGTTACTTTCCTCTAAATCTCTAGAAATTTCTCACAGAGGAGTATAAACTAATGGTTCTGTGATCAACAACATACAAATGCTGACGACACCATAATTTTGGCAGACAGTATACCAAGTTTATATATAAGTGTACACCAAGTACACAAAAAAAAGTTTCGCAGGTATCTCCTCATGAGGTGGTGTGGAAGTTATCCACAATTCATGCATCATGAGGAGCTACTTTGGGAGACTGGATTTAGAAGCCTGGAAACGAGGCACAACAGGTCCCTTATGGTGTTCACTCATAAGGTCATCAACGGCTTAATTGACAGTCCCACCCTGTTGGAGGGCTACAGGTTGTATGTGCCTGACGACTACACTTAAGGGCGAGTACATGATCTATTTCATGTACCGAAAAGCCGTACTGATGTCGTGGAGCAACACCCTGTGACTTGGAGAATAAAGCTTTTAAATAAGTCTAATATATAGACATTTTTTAGTGTAATTTATTAAGATTTAAAAATCTAGCAATAGAGTTCCTCCCAGCATGTTGATAGGTGTGAGGGTGCACGTAATTAGGGTGACCTGTTGTGCAAAAACAACAACAAAAAGTGTCCAAGAGCAAGTAGGTAAATAAGGTAAATATGGCTGGATAGGAATTGAACCTTATTATAAAGGTGATCATGCAAAATATAACAAAATGCGTGGAAGGTCTCTTGTATACCATGATTGAGGGGACGATCGAATGGACAAATGCCTGAGGATGACCCCACCGAAAGATTTTAGAATTCCTTAGATTATAGTATAGCGATGATAAGGTTTTATATCAGTTATCAATTAAGCTAATCTATCACTAATTAAGGACGTTTGAATAAGTCCAGTCAAGCGCTAAACCTCCTGATGCCTGCGTGCGTAGTTAAGTGGACAATAGATGCACGCACACACGTCTAATCTAATCCATCAAGTTAGATAGTGCCTGGACATCAAAGAGCGCATGGTCTTCCCTTAACCCGTATCAAGCCTCTATCCCGCTAAGAGCCTTCTTCTTCAATGGCTCTACAGTCCATATTGTTACGATTCTACTAGGGCTCTCTTTTAATTAAACTGCAATTATATATTTGAACAGAATTTATTTTTCACTGTTTGGTTCACAATTTACAACAATTGATAATCTCTGCTTATTGGTCTTCACGGCAAAATGCTTGGAGCGACTAATCCCCCTCCACGCCATTGCAGTTCCTATATTTAGGTACAAAAGAGATCTTTCTCGCATATTCCAGATCATTCTTCGATTTTTCGCTCACACCAGAACGCCGTTCTATGCACTACCACCATCATGGACTCTTCCAGATTGTTCTACCCACACTATCGTATAGGCGCGTAGGTACTTTGATTTCATAGTTCGTAACCATCTCTCTCCTTGGCCTCCGTTATCCTCAGCCTCCATCCGTCTCTGTCCAGGGCCGTGGTCTTCCAGCTTGGCACCTGCAGTTACCGCATAGCATCCCCCCTCACTTCGTCCTCTCACCTCAGCCTTGGTCTTCCGACCCTTTGTCTTCCTCCTGGACTTAAAAAAACGCAACTAAGCTATACATATAGTGTAACGTCTTGCCTGCAACTAAGCTATACATATAGTGTAACGTCTTGTGGCGATTCGGGACCTATTTATTTTTACGGATAAGGGAGCCGGCCTCACACCAACCGCTTTCAGTTGAAGTGGGCTTCCAGCTCCCATGGGGCTGGTACTCATTTCTTGTGAAGGCTGAGTTAACCTTGCCGTTATTTTATTTTGGGTTTGAAATAATCACCGAAACGGGAAATCATTTCTGGCAAACTCGTTAAGATTCGAACCCGAGCTCTTGACATGGAATGCAAGCACTCTTCCAAGTGAGCTATCGACCGGACTAAGCACTCATAAATAGGTCAAAATAATACAATCTTTTTTTTAGCATAACCACTTCATTTTTAAAGTAATTTAAAACTTATAAAAACACAAGGTTTACAGCGAAATAATTACAGTCAGGGGTAGTAAACATGGGTAAAATGCAAAGCAATTTCCTTGCAGCAGGTGCGCTCAACCTCCCCAGGGGATTTTTAAACTTATTTATCACAGTTTTAAAAAGTCTTTAGCGTTTTTACAGTGAGATTTTTTACTAAATTTGAAAAATATTTTTTACTTGATTTTTATATTATTGAGAATGAAATAAAACAATTATCCTCAAACACAAATAATACTATAAATAAAATTCAGTAAGGAACTGTCTCTTTAAAAATCGAGGTACATAACGTCCATAGGTAAAAATCCATAGGTATATAATGTCACAAAGATGTGTTACAATTTAAGATTCATATTTAATGATGCCCACAAGGACTAAAGTATGCCGACCTGTTATTAAATCGATACCTTAAAGGTAAAACTGAATAAGTTACATATTAAGAGAATAAAGACTCATCTAGTTTTAGTTCCATAAAATTTATTAAAGATCAAATATGCTTTTTCACAGTGTTACTACACAAAACATACAAAATATAAAAAGTTTATGTTCATTTGAGGCTTAGGTTTTTTTGTATGTACGCTTAGGGTTTATAGGCTATGGGAAAGAATGAAAGTAGAAGGATGTATGAAAGAAATGGGAGGAGAATGAATGAGTGTGGGAGGGGTGAAAGAAAAAAAGGAATGAGAACCACACGCGCAAGCCGGGCTGTCGCAAACAGATGTCATATCAGTGGGAAATATAAATATAATCTTATTATTTCGTTACGCCTTATGCTGGAAGATTTTCCGCCGTTTTCCTTTTCGTATGTATATTATTGGTTTTCACATAATTGTATTCCAAAAAATGAGTTATTTTTAAATAGATTTGTGAAGAAGAATGCCATTCTACATCTAAGTCAAAGTTGCAAGGATATGTATCATTTGAGATTCATATTAAATGCATTCCCACAAGCAGACACGCGTAAATTCGCGCTCACACATGCCGTATGTGGACCTACAATATAAAAACCCAATCTCAAATGAACCTAAGCCTTGCAACTCTTGCCGACTTTTCCTGAAACAGGGGGGACATTGGCAAAGTGAACCATATTTTACAGTATGGGTGGTCAGCCTCATACCAACCTATAAGTCAACATTAACCTATTTTGCCTGGGCAAAAACAAGTATTAACATTATCAATGAAAATCTCAATATTTAATATTTTTAATGAGTTATTAATTAATAAGTATCAAATGACATCTGTTCAGCCATGGTTGAAGTTATTGTCGATAGGGTATGGCGTAGGCGGGGTTTGAACCGGCGGTCGGTCTGGTCGGTCGAGATTTCTTCGACTATCCCAGCGACCATAAAAGTATTATTACATATATGTAGTGTACCTCTGTGGTGTTTCTAGATTTTAAATTACAAGTACGCTGCACCTTTTTTTTAATTGAAATAAACATGATATTACGGAAAAACTGAAAAACTTAAATGAAGATCTTTCTTTGAAGTCCTAAACATTCTTAATGTTTTTTTTAAATGCATGGTTGTAGATATTTCATAAAGAAAAAAATATATTTAGAAAATTCGTAATAAAGCATCGCTTTTATGCAACTTTGTTGATTAGAATATTGTGTTATTTTTTGACAATTTAAACGGAAATTTTCTTAGAAATCTAATACATTTTAAATTTCATGCTTGCAATTACAATAAAATTGCTAAATCGCTTGCGAAATCCGGCAGCGTTCGCCGATATTAAGCATGTAACTGGCATCTACGATTTCGCGCATGCTACGCCAAAACTTTTTGCATTAAAATTTGTTTCATTTTAAGTGGCGTAGAAGCATTAATTCGCGGTTCAAGCAACCGTTGCCTCGGTTTGATAAATAAGCAATTTGCTAAATGACTCGAAAGCCAACACTCTTGTTAGCCAGTAAGAGGTTTATAACCTCCCCCAACCCCACCCACACCCACACCCTCCCCCCCACTTCCTCTACATCAGTTTCCACTGCGTACCAACATTTCAGTGCAGTGCTCTGAGAACTGGAAGCATTGAGCTCCATATTCCATAAATGCATCACTGATTTACAATGAACCCAGAACGGATTAAAAAAAATCTAATAAAAATTTCCCTAAAAACCTAGAGTGGGAATTTACAACTTTTTCCAAGATATTTTGGGTTATTTTCCATTCTAAGCATTATCGTGGGAAAGTGCCGATCGAAAAGTTCATCTATGTTTGCAACAAAAGCAACATATCTTCCCACCTGTGCCAAGGCCGCTGGATCATCCGCTACTGCCAACACACACAGTTCCCACCTCAAGACCAGCAGAAAAGAGAGGACCATTTTAACTCGTCCCACCATAGAAGCAACAATTCAAGCAACATCTTTGCGGCACATTTCCAAGGTGATATGAACGATCAAGCCGTTTAAGAATTGGAGAGCCTCCAACACAAGATTCCTTAAAAAAAAGAACCAAGGTGATGTCTTAACGTAGAAGAACAAAATATAGCTTTAAGTACGCAACGCAATAACGCAACGAAACTTCAAAATGTAACACACACATAGGGTAACTTCTTGCCGCGTTCTCCCCGAATAGGTTACATGTGGCGAGTGTACTTATTTATTTTATAAGTGAGGGGGCTGGCTTTACACCAATTTCTTCAGTTTAAATAATCACCAAAATAAGAAATCATTTCGGACACCCCTGGTGGAATTCGGATCCGAGTTCTCCACATGGAATGCAGGCCCTCTACCAACTGAGCTATCAACCGGACTTACGTATGAAAATGAAAATTCAAACTTATAATACACTTGATAAGAGTGTTATGTTTTTTTTATAAAGAGGTAGCTTGAAGAGGTTTTAATTAAATCCATTACAAACTCAAATCCCAAAGGTTACTGAATCCTCCAGAGCATGGCCTCTCAGATTGTGAGTACAACTCTCTGATGATGTATTAATGTCAACTGAAAAATCGTTTGCCCACTTATAAGTGCAAAAACCTTATTTTAATACTAAAAAAACTCGGATTTTCAATAAATTGGGAAAGGGAGTAAATGAAAAAAGAACAAGATCGGATTTCTAAAACTAATGCTGATTTGTTGACTGAAGTCTCCACAAGAAGATTATGTTATCTTAAACAAAGCACGGCCAAATCCAAAAACTTATTGGGGTTTGAAATGAACACGAAGTAATGACTGAGATTCTCGGTGGGGATGGAACTCTAGCTCTTGCATGAAATACAAGCATTCTACCCGCTGATCCATCAACACGCTTTCAAATTTTCGCAAAGATTTTTTTATGACACCCTCGGTAGAGATCGAACCGTACATCTTGGCATAAAATGGAAGCTTTTTACAAATTGATCAATCGACATGCTTTAAAATTACGGTATAGATTTTTTTATGAAAGTTAAGGCGATAGCACACATGTGAAATCCTCAACCATTAGGTATTACCGACTTTAGATGCGTGCCTAAGCAGGCTCTCACGATGAAGGTTCCCGTTCTTCATAATTTTAAGAATTGTATAAGTTCATGTCTATATGTTTTTATGATTGTGTGTTGTCTAGGCGTACTTGCTACATATGTATATATGTGTGTATAGACGTAAGTGTTTGATATTTTGTACTTTGTACTTCTCGCACTCTCTGGAAACATCCATTCAAGAGGCGTCTCGAATATGCGAGATAAGGCATTGGTCATTTATAAATACGGGTGGCAGTTCTGTGAAGCTTTAGTCACCAAATTAACGCTCAAGCCGTGAAACCGCCAATACAGAAGTTACAGAGTGTAATCGATTTGTTAAAAATAAATTCAATTCCAATTTTATTACAAGGGAAATAATATAATTGTGGTAAGAACATGGGACGTATTATATCAAGAGCATTTTCTTGCAAAGCCTTCCGCGCTGGTGACTGCGCCCTTTCTCCTTTATAAGCAATATTCCCCCCATGATCGGGCTGAGCAATCCGACGAGCAAAACCGCGCGCTTTGTACCGGAAATACGCGCTTAAATAACTGCTGATTTGTAGGTTGAATATTTTAAATAAACCTTTTTTTTGTCAATACGTACATACTTACATACTTATATTTTACTTACGTACGTTATATTTTACTTACGTACATACTTATATTTTATAAGATTAGTAAGTTAGTAGTTAAAAATTCAGGTGTTAGTTAAGACGATTTCCTAAAAATGTTTTTTTAGTTTCTTTTGTGGTCAGGTGTTTGTTATTACCTAAAGTTCTTAGTTGATATTTTTTTTTGCTTTGTTTTCAAAATAACGTTTGTTTGTGATTGTCACATATTATTTCCTTTAAAACAAATAATATTTTACAAATCAATTTTTCTAATGTTTGAGTGACAAGGATATTGTAAACATTCCAGATTCGCACTTAATGGACACTAACGAGTCGACACATGTAAGTTCACACCTACATATTCTGCATGTGTGCTTACAAAAAAAAAACAAATCTCTTCATAATATTACAACAACCCTACAACTTTTGCTAACCTTTTCAAAGTGGTCCAACATTTTCAAAGTGAACTTATTTTGATAGTACTGGTGGGCAGCCTAATTCCAACCTATCAGTCAAGGAACAATTATCAAAAAATATTATCTTCAATGAAACGTAGTCAAAATATTTTACGACGATTTTTTACTAACACAAAACTTATAAATACATAATAATCAGGACTGCTTAAACTTTAATCCATTATTTCAACTTTCGTAGGTGCTCAATGCTAGTAGGCGCTAAGACTCTCCCTAGATCAGATCTGATCTTTTATAATCCTCACTAATTGGAGCAATAGTTGCAGCTGCCTTGTGCGCCATAGACTTAAGCACGCCCCTGGAGATCAAAAGGGACAAGGGCGAAGAATTATGGCAATTATGTATTGTAGAATTTCAACTTCGATACAGCTGCACGAAAGAAAGGTAATATGCTTCTGTCAATACACTTTCTCAAGTTTTCAAACATGACGTTCTCCTTCGACCAGGAGATCCCTCAATTCTTCCCCGGATCTATAATATATAATCTAAGTTTTAAAGATATAGTAACATTTAAGATTCATATTAAACGCATGTCCACAAACAGACACGTGTAAGTATGTACTAAATTAAAATCCAAATCTCAAATGAACATAAACACTGCAACTTTTTCCGATCTTCTCTGAAACAGAGGAAAATGTAGATAAAAAGCACAATTTTTTTTTTCAAGATGAAGAGTGACTGTGCAACATTTTGTAACTTCCAGTGAACTGCCAGCGTACAATTTCCCTTTTAGTTATTGCTTTATACCGCCCGACAATGTCGCCACACTTTTGCAATAACGAAGCCCGCGTAAGTTTGCGCGCGCTGTGTGTTTTGCAGTTATTATGGCCTGATTTGAAATGCAAATTAAAACTCATTTATGCGGTGATTTACTCTCTACCAGTACTGGCACGGCCACCTTCAAGAAGAGGACAGTGTACAATTGGTAAGCGGCAAATGGCAAGTGGTAACCGGAAACCGGCAACCGGCAACCGACAACCGGCAACCGGCAATCGGCAACCGGAAACTGGCAACCGGCAAACGGCAGCCGAAACCGGCAAGTGGCAACCGACAAGCGTAAAGTATTATAGTAAAGCGTCTTAAGTATAAAGTTTAAATAATATTGGAATTTTACGAAATTTGAACCTGTGATAGATATGTAGATATAAAAGAAAAGTATAAAATATTTACATAGTTATGTGGTGAACGCTAATATGTATTTTTTTGTTATAACATAAAAACAAATTACTTTGCTCTAAGGTTACAAATAATGCTTGAGAATGGCATTACAAGTATATATATGTAAACTTATATGAGGATGATTAATGTATTTTATTTTGTACATGACAAAAGAGCGCCGTTTTTGTGTGTGTCACACCTCAAGGGCCCTCCGAATATTTATTCCCTGTGTGCCAATGATGTGAGAACAATTATACAAACTATTGCCACAACTATACTTGCCTCAAAAATTAAGCGTAGCTCATCTATTTAACATCAGTAGCACATAATGAGTGCACACCAAAAAAATCAATACTAAATAGGTCGGGGAAAAAGTTTCTTCGCATTTTATATAAAAATTCAAGTTATCTTTTTTCAAAGTTAATTTACATTTTACTTAATTACAGTATATATGCGCCATTTTGTTCGTAGGCTATTTGTCATCTTGTAGGTAGAGACATGATCCCGTTGCTGTAGAAATTTTGGGAATTCTGATAAAAAAAAACGCAACAAGTAGTTTTGGCAGTCCTCTCTTGATGTTAACCTGATTATGCCTAAAATTTTTTGAAGAGACCGAAACAGGTGGAAATCTGAAGGTGCAAAGTCAGGACTATATAGCGGATGCATTAACACCTCCCAGCCAAACTCTCTTAATTTTTGCTGAGTGGCTAAAGATGTATGTGGTCTAGCGTTATCGTGATGATGTCTATAGCGGAATGTCCCGGTGTGAACGGTCTCTTTGCGGGGACTTAAAATGTTTGAAAATCAAGAGAGCAAAAAACTAGTTTAATTCCCGTCTATGAATATTGATGGCATTTTCCCGGTTTTATTGTTAGAACTTATAAATCATAATAACTTAACTTTCAAGCGACGATTTTTAAACCACTTTGCACTTCATACTAACAAAGTTACTCAGTTGCAACTTCTCTCTTTAATAAACAGAATAACCAACGATGTAAGTATTTCACACATACGTTTTAAGACTGTACTGTAGTTGTTCTTTTTTTTATTCATTATTTTTTGTATTCACCCTCCTTCATAGAATACGCGGCAAGAAGTTGTAGTTTATGGGTAATAACTTGGTTGCGTTATTTACTTGATTAGTGGCCAAATCAACTTACGTAACGAAATCTCAAGTAGCTTTTTGCATTTATTTTTAAAGGAAAAAATGTGCATGAAAAAAATATACATTTACTTATCCTATATATTATGTTTTCATTCGAAAAACAATGTGTGAACTGTTAAATTATTTATTTGTATTTTTTATGAAAAGTTAATTGATAAGTGAAAAACATCAGGTTCCTTTTTATTTTTACTTTTGCGAAGGAAATAGGTGAAGGTTTTGAGTTTTCTTTAAATCCTCTCTTGTACACATATTGACCCAATAAAATCCCCATTATAGAGGTCTACATGTGTACATGGTAGAAAATTTCCATTTTAGAGGTCTACTGAAAACCTTTACTAAGCAAATTGAATTAACTAATTCAGACAAAAAATAAATAATGAGATGATGGCATTGACAGCAAAAATAACTAACATCTAATGTGTTGTTTTTTTAGTGCCTGTCGTGATGATTCATATTTATTAAGAACTCTCACCACACACAAAATATACAACTGATGTTTTACAGGTTTTGATTGAGGACAGAATTTGAGCTTCTTTTATTCCTTATGCTTATCCCTATTCTTATTCTTTATCCTATTCCTTATGCTTCAGTCTAAGCTGGAATATTAACAAAAACAATAAAGTATAAAAAAATAAGTTTAGTTTAAAAAATCCGTAGTATATAATAAGAAAAATTATGAAGCCGTAAACGAGTGTGTACATAAACGCCAGAACCACACAATCAACCCTCTACGGCCTACGCATTATCGTAGAGCCTTAAACGTGAGAGTAATTCACTTGGCCCGGTTAGTGTCGTTGTAATTTCACGTAGAACGCTGGTGGCGCAAATCGCATTAAGCGAGGGTGTAGAATTAAGGAACAGGTATTCAATGCCAGGGACGATCTTTTTAAACATAAAAAACTGCTCTTTGTTTTCCTGTTCTTTAACTAATAGGTGATTATCAGGAAAACAACTAATGAACAAAATGATGATTAAAAACCCCAAAAGGCCTTGAGGAAATAAATTAACTAGAAAAGAAAAAAAATGTATTATTAATTTAAAATGAATCTTCACAATACACAAACCTTTACACTTTTAATTTAAAGAAATTATTTTTCTTTGGAATTCCTTGACTAATAGGTTAGTATAAGCTTTGACAATCTGACGTAGAATCATGTATTAATTATTATTTATTGCTTGTTTCAGATCCAAACACTCTTTTGGTCGGTTTATAGTGTTGGTTTTATTCTTCCATGTAGTTTACACACACCGAGAATGATATACTCACATGAATTGACGTAGACAATATTGTGTCGTCACGCGGCCGGATTTCTAGGGAAAAGACATAGACATATTTTGTTCTTGGTTGCTAAGGACAGCAGTCTCCGTTATCCCCGAAGTGTTTCGCATGTGGCGAGTGGAATCTATTTATTATTAAATGTAAGTAGGCCGGCTTACGCCAACCACTTCTGTTGGAGTGGGGATTTCTCAGCTCCCGAGAAGGCTGGTACATATTTCTTGAGAAAAGCTGAGTTAACTTGCTGGTATTTTATTTTGGCGTTTGAAATGAACACCGAAACTGGAAATCATTTCTGACACCCTCGCCTCGGTGGGATTTGAAACCGAGCTCACGGCATGGAATGCAAGCACTCCACCAACTGAGACATCTAAAAATTTAAAACAAGAAACATATCTGAAGAATTTATGAAAGAAGCTCAGTACTTCACAGCTCGCCAGCCATTTCTTCATTGGCTTCACAGCTCCAGACAGAGGCGCACCTTGAATTTGAATTTCCAGGCAAGATGCGCCATTATTTGGGGTCCTCACGTTCCCAGCCAAATATTCCCGTAGCAACACGGCGGATGCACAACACGTATGTGCGCGCATGCAAGAGTTGCACACAGCCCGGCCTGGTTTACGGCCGCAGCCTTCTTTTACCTACATACATTTTGTGGCTGCAGATCTATGAATACTCCAGATAGAGTGTCAAAGTCTGGTTGTTTCTTTCTTTGTACTGGTAATGGTCCGTAGTCTAGTAGTTAACACTTCAGACTCGTGATTGGAAGGTAGTGGTTTCGAATCCCGGTGGAGCACGAAAAAATATTTCATTTTTCAAATTTGCTCTTCGCTGGGTTGAAAAATTAACCTGCCCTTACCAAATACCGGTCCATCGAGCTTTACACCAGTTGGGTCTTGCTTGAGAATTGTCGCTTACTGCAGTGACGACCAAGCTCGCAGAGGGCTCTTGAGGTGTGATTCAAACAAAAACAGCGCTTACCAAATAAATCAGCGTAATATTATTATATTTTTTTGTGTTGATCTTTTAACACAGAGAAAGTCCATTTTTATAAATATTTAAAATTATAAATGGTAAAACATTGTTTTAATTCACTTTAAACATAAAGTGAATTAAAACAATGTTTTACCATTTATATTTTTAAATATTTATAATATTATTATTATTATTACCACAGTCAAAGCCCAGAAGAACAATTTCAAGAAAGTGTCTGTTTATTATGTTGGATTTATGTAGAATTTTATCCGAAAACATCAAATAACATGATTTTAGTGTTTTTGTATTGTCTTCTAGTCTTAGGCCCAACTCTTACTAGAATCTTAAGGAGTAGGCACTCCTGATCATCAAAAATGTTGAGGAAAGTGTTTGTTTCATGGTTTAAAAAATACTCGTTAGTAAGTTCATACAATTTATTAAGTTAAAAATTAAATACAGTACCTTTATACGTAGATACAACATACAGAAAAACATACTTATGAAATCAGTTTTGGATATCTTGCATAACATTGCATTACTGTTTTTAAACACCCGATCTGTAGGTAGAAACTACCTAATCAGTAGGTAGAGCGCTTGTGTTAATGCCAGTGGGCTAGGTTTGATGCCCTCGCTGGTTGTTAGAAATAATAACTTCTTTGATGTAACCGTAACACGGGCAAGATTTACTAAGCCTTCACAAAAAATGAGAACCTTCCCCTCAGGATCAGGAAAAACATTATTTCAAGCGAAGTTGTTGACGCAAAGCCGACCCTCTTACCTGTAAAAATAAGAAGAACAGGTTCCAATCGTACATACAAGGTATTTGAGAACAATATTAAAAGACTTTACATCATATGATTAGCTTAGTTTTTCTCCAACCAAGTACATAATTTTATTTGGTGTATCTCTTGTCTATCTCTCTATCGAATAAAAAGAAAACGCATTTTCATAAACGACTCAGATCTTGATTTACTTTTAAAAATAAATATACAATTCAGATAATATTCACTTAGATCATTAATGTTTCAACAATCGAGTACAATTAAGATTGAACCATTCCTCTGCCTAAAAGGAAGCTAATCGTCGGACTCAAGTCAATCCATCGAAAATATCTGTACTTTATTTATTTTTTATGAAAATCACATCTTGTCGTTTTATATATTTGTGATTGCAGTCAGTAGCTACGAGGGCAATAGAGGCTAAGTACAGACTACGAAATAAAACTCTAGAAGATCTCGCTTGGGCTAAAGCGTAGACCCTAACTTAGTGCTACGCCGACCGCCCGTAGTAGCTTTATGCCCTTAACCAGAACGCTACACCAACTTTCTTAGTAGGGCCATTTTGTTTTTAGTCTTACTTTTTATTATACGCGGTCGATGGTTCAGTAGGTAAAATGCTTCCACTCAAAGCTTAAAGGCTAGGATTTGTTTCCAACGAGGTTGTCAGATATTTCCGATGTCGTTGCTTTTTACAACCAAATTTCATGCATTCTATATCAATAATGAGAGCCTGATTAACGACAAATAAACATATAAATGGCTCTTGATCCATTAAAAAACAGTGTTTACAAAATAAATTATCCTGACAATTACTTATTTACTTATAACGTCGTCCTTCATGACGTGTAACTAAAAAAATATATTAAAAATTGGAAGGATAATAAGAAAATATAATTCTTTTTTCAGCGAGCAAACTTCACATTATTATGTGACTCTGAACATTTGCAGCTGATAATAAAATATTTATTTCCTTTTTCGTAGCAACCCGGCCTTGTGAGGTCAAAAGTTTATTGTGTGCGGTATTCGTTCCGACTCTTATATATTATATTTCTTACCTGAAAACATTCTAAAATTGCTATTTCCCCTTTATTTGAGTTTTCAAAATTACAAAAAAAAACTCAAATTCTCCTCTGTATAAAACTACGAGAAAACATGTAAAATATAACTTCGTAGCCACTTCCCTCCAGTGGCTACGACTTGGCGTAGCATAAGAATAGAAGATAATCGTAGAGGGTGGGCATTTCATTAACTTTATATGCTCCATACTGCACGGCTATTTTTCCGGTTTTTAGCTCTACGAGCGCAAAATATTTATCTGGAGCAGCCAAGCATCTCTAGAGCAAAGAAATAATGTAAGAAAAATATATCTACGATTATAATCCGAAGAACTACTTGTTTTAATATTGGACAAGTAATACTAAAACAATATAGATTGCGTAACTTTTGTATTTTTTGCTACTTCAATATTTTTTTAGTTTCTTAATTATTGTAGTTTTATAGAAAAACTTAGTTATTCTTTCACATTATATAGTTTTTCCAAAAATAAAAAGAGTTAAGAAAACAGATTGTTTTCGTGAATTCTTAATTTCCCTTTTTTTGAGAAATTTCCTAAAAACAAATCAGTAATGGAGGACCGTATCTATAATAATCTTTAATCTAAGTTGCAAGGATATATTCATTCAAAGCTCTCAGATGTATGCCCACAAACAAACACGTGTAGTTCGCGCTTACAAATGCTGATTGTGTACTTACAAATAAAATCCAAACCTCAAATGAACATAAGCCCTGCAACTCTTGCCGACATTCACTGAAACAGGAGTGACATTGGCAAAGTGAACCATTTTTTACAGTATGGGTGGTCAGCCTCATACCAACCTATAAGTCAAGGAATACGAGTAATAAATAACATTTAAGTATAAAAAAACAACAAAAATTAATAGAATAATTGTTGTAATTCTCAGAAATCTTTACTATGCTTTTTATTTTAAAACTGTTCATGCATTATTAAAGGTTGGCATATTTCGTTTAACTTTGTGGCGTTCATTGATTTATTGTTCACTATTTCATTTTTGTAATTAATACAAATAGAATACTCTTTTCTGCGAACCTTTCACTGATGTTTTATTTAGTTTTAGTTTTTCATAAACCATCGGTTTCTTACAGTTTGTTTGAAGTAGTGGCAGATTTTTATTCGGTGGAAGTCTGGAACTTGACATGAAAGATGTTGAGCACGCAATGCTGGCAGCAGTTAATCAAGAAAGACCTAATACTCATCTAATAACACAATCAAATCTAAATCTAAGCTGCAAAGATATGTGTCATTTGAGATTCGTATTAAATGCATTCCCACAAGCAGACATGCATAATTTCGCGCTTACACATGCTGCATGTGGACCTACAATATAAAAAACCCAATCTCAAATGAACATAAGCCCTGCAACTCTTGCCGACCTTCCCTGAAGCAGGGGTGACATTGGCAAAGTGAACCATTTTTTACAGTATGGGGGTCAGCCGCATACCAACCTATCAGTCAAGGAGTTATAATTTAATGATAATATAAATAGCTTTATTTGAAAGAAGCAAACCCCCACTTCAACTGAAGTGGTTGGCGTAAGGCCGAACTCCTTACCTGTACAAAATAAAAAGGTTCCACTTGCCCCATGCAAAACCCTTCTGGGATAACGCGGCCAGAAGTTTAACTATATGTGTGGATTAGTTGCGTAGAACTAACAAAGGAATCTCCTTTTAAGTAAAATTTTCCTGATGTAGTGATTCCCTTTATCTGTAAAATCTGTCGCGGACATTTTATCACTATGATTAGGATCGTGTTACCTCGCACACGTTGCAATTGTGCGGCGACCACAAAGCAACTCGGTTACAACAAAGAGTCCTAATGAAGTTGCACACGTCGCAACCATCAGATACCCACAGGTGGTGAAGCAATACTCGCCAGCGTCAGCTACGAGGATATTGTGCTAAAGCAAACAATGCTGTCAGTGGTGTTCGATTACAGCTGAAATGAACCAACGACTTGCGAACTGTATTTTGTTCTTTAAAAAAAATATTGGCATCATGTACCTAGATTTAACCGTAAATAAAATACTGTTGATATAAAGTATTGTATTTTAACTTATATTTATTTACTCAGAGACAAAATTTACACGAATTAGAAACTAAAACCTCACAATTCATCTTACTGAACATTTATACAAATAACCTTTAAATAAATGTTGTAAAATGCGGGTGCGTGCAATGGTGTAACTACATTTAATGATAATAAAAAATCCTTTGAAATGACACCTTTAAATTAGCATTAACATTAGATGTTTAAGGGTTTGTGTATTGATATTGTGAAGAGTCATTATTACATTATTATTTTTAACATTAGACATTGATTTGAATCAGAACAATAAATGACAGTTGAATTTTCTGCAATAGATTTTATTTGTATGTATTTTGTTATGTGAAAATTGAGAGGTAGGTACTTCCAGAATTTACGTATAATACTTAATTCATCATCATGACATTTCGCTTAAAACTCCCGTGTCCAAGCAGGTAGCATGTTTATTGTACCAAACATGAAAATAACATAATGACCAAAAGCTTAATCTTATCTTTGTATTTTTTCTACACTTGAAAAACAAAGTAACATTTCGGCGCCCTTGAGATGGTCTGTGATCATTTAACGGCGCCATCGGAAATAAATCATCCATCATCATCATCAACATACTTCCACCACTTTATCTGAAGTGGTTGGCGTAATATACGTATAGGCCCCCTTGCCCATCGCCCTATGCAACCTCTTTGGGGAGAACAAAATGGTTAAATAGCAAACAAACAAAACTCAAATTTAACAAGAATAAAGCTTGAGAAAAGTGAAGTTATTTTTTCTGTTAATCTTAATACAGCGATATTCTGTATTAAGGCGTGTTATAAAGCTAAATCTGCCATTTTTGTTTCTTACACTTTATGGTCTTAGCAAAATAGTTACAGTAATGAAAAAAATCAAGCATGTTAACTAATTTTTTATCTTAATTATAAAGCTTGAACAAAATATAAAACTTAAGAATTGCCACCACAATAAAATATTTAAAAAAACGCGTTTTTTTTACATTTTTAGCTTTTTTCTCGTGTGTGTTGTATTTTGGATTTTTTTTTGCTTTTTAATTTCAGAACTATACATTGTTTAGGTTCCGTACTCAACATTTTTTTTATAATGTCAATAGTTTTTGAGTAAATATGGAAAAACTGTGTTCTTTGATTTAATTAAAATTTAATTCATTTAGTAGTTTCAGTTTTTCCATATTTACTCAAAAACTATTGACATTATAAAAAAAATGTTGAGTACGGAACCTAAACAATGTATAGTTCGATAATTAAAAAGCAAAAACAAAATTCCAAAATACAGCACACACGAAAAAAAAGCTAAAAATGTAAAAAAAAACGCGTTTTTTTAAATATTTTTTTGTGGTGGCAATTCTTAAGTTTTATATTTTGTTCAAGCTTTTTAATTACGATAAAAAAATATTAAACATGCTCGAATTTTTTCATTACTGTAACTATTTTGCTAAGACCATAAAGTGTAAGAAAAAAAAAACGGCAGATTTAGCTTTATAACACGCCTTAAAGGTTGGTGTTAGCTGTGCTGGGATGGGTTGAACAATCACATGTTGCAGTAATGCTCAGGGCCCGGCGAGTATCAGGTGGCCGTCTCTTACATTTGTCGCTTCAGAGGCGCTGCCGCTCAACTAATATGTTCTACGAGCTGCTACTTGCTTTAAAAATGATATTTCTATAAAATTTAGACCGAGTTGAAAAAAAATGGTAACATTAACGAGTCACTTTTTATGCACGTTGACGAGCAAACACGTGCTTTAGTTCGCGCTTAGGCATGCTACATGTGTTTTTACAAAATTTACTTACATGAAACAGGGGCAAAATGTAACCAATTGTTACAATATGGGTAGTTAGCCACATAACCACATATTCTTCAAGGGGCTTTTGTTAAACTAAACTAAATATGCAATTAAACGAAAAAATCATCGCAACCAAAAATTCCGTACTAAAAATTAGAAAATATAACTAAAGATAAAGTCGTAATTACACATGTGCCCAGGCGCAGTCTCGTGGGAAACTCTACGGACTCGTGATCGGACGGGAGTGGGTTCGATTCTTAGCGGAGAACAAAATGAAATTTAAAGTGTCCTTCGCTGGATTCAACACATACCTGCCTCAATCAAATACTGGTCACAAACGTCCATCCAGCCTCACATCATCTAAATCTTGAGTAAACTTGACGCTGATTTGCGACGAACAATTTTTATTAAGAGGGCTCTTGCAGTGCAATTGAAACAAAAACAAGCCAAATAAAGATTCCTTGTTTTTTCAACATTTCTTTTTAAACTCAAATTTCATTTTATCATAACGTAAGCCTTTCATTTGTATATAGGTCCACCAAAAACGTCAAAAAACTTTGTACGCAAAACCGGTAAAGGTTACCGCGATTTTAGGAAAGGGCGAAAAAGGTTCGGCTTTGAGTTTTTATTATTGTTACCCTGCTCGTATTGAGGTTTCAACTAATCCCAGTACAAATTAGTGCGTGGACTAAATTGGTAAAAAAACAATAAAATCCTGTAAGCTTTCAAGTAGGGCAAACAAACAACGGGGATGAAATTTGACTTATTGTAAAAGTCATGGCTTTAAACAATTAAAAAAATACCTTAAGGTAAAACTGCATAAGTGACATATTGAGCTAACATGACGTTTTCAGGTACATGCATCTTTATTGCTATTTTAAAGTACTGTAGTTTACTTTAAAAGTAGTATGTGAAGTTACACCCTATAAAATGTTTTATCTACGATTTGTCAAATCAGTGAATCAGCACTTATATTTTACCTATAAGGTGGCGATTTAATCCACAGATGACACACAGATCACGTTTTTTAAGGACTAGTAATGCACTTTGGGCGTTGAACAAGCCATGGATATTTGAAGTGTGAATAACAATAATCCTTTATCAATTAATATTAGGTAAATATTTATGTAGATTATTTTTGTAAATGGACTCATCGCAAATTCCAGCATCAGATTTTAACTCGGCTGGCAAATGTCAAAGGTATATAATGTTACTGAGGTCCTTGTCAACCAAAAACCAAATGTTAGTTTGCCTTTTATCCCATAGCAAATAGGCCGTGTAACGTTAAGTATTAAGGAAACTTAAGAAAATAATAGTAAGTTGTCCATCAGATCAAATAAAAGTTTTTTTCTATTTTGAAGGCTGAGTTAAACTTATTATTATTTAATTTTGTGCTTGAAAACAACACATGCACTAGAAATCATGTCAGATAATCTTGCTTTTATGGTTTTGGCCATTTGTCCTACCAACCATACTAGAATCAATATAAAAAATGGCATCATAATATTTTTCAGTAGAATTTTATGTATTTGAGTGTTATATTTGTAGGTCTAAGATGACGTCACTAGTCTACTTGACAGCCCACCCTCTCAGAAAGCGGGCCTACTTCCTGCCACCAAATTGAATACAAATTATGTGGGGCCTTCTTCACGTCACCTGTCAAGGACTGACGTCTAATAATTTCAGGTTTCACTTCCTTTGAATTATGGCTTTAAGTAATTAATATAACTGGACTTTAGTCTAGTGATTGACATTTAAGAAGACATTAAGTTTGATCTCCAATAAAATTTATTTTTTATTTTTAAAAACCTTCGGTCAAATATTGTTGTACCGAATTGAATATCGGTTGAACAAATTGGTCTGTGATTTATTTTGCTCGATAAGTTCATGGAATAAGAGACCGTCTGAAGACCGACCGAAGAGTAAGACACCAAGAGGTCTTCACTCTTATGAGTTTCTTTCTTTTGATATTGAAATGATAAAAAGGTTTTACGTAAAATGTAAGTAAAAACTGGAAATTCATTTGTCTTACTTTTAAAGGTCTAACACATTTGTCATCGTAGTCCATAAGTAACATAGCTTCCCAACCGATACGTTTTTTTACGTAAATGCATTAATTTTCAATTATTTAATTTTTCTGTTTATAAATATTCATCATTTTCTTCGTTTAATATTAATTTTAGAGGAAGAAAAGCGTGGGGGAGTGGGGAAGGTTTCCCCGCAGTGTTATTTCTTCCAGAACCTCCAACAAAGCGACAACTCGCCTCCAACCTTCAGCCATAAACCTGTGACGTGTCGCCTACACTAACAGACAAAGTAGTTCACTCTAGTGGGGTGTAAGACAACTGGAAAACGTTCCATAAAATTTGAAACAATTAATATTTTTGATGACGATTTTAGAGATAACCGATAACAGACACTTCAATAGACCAATCTGTTTATCGAATCTTTTAGGGCGCCCTTGGAGTGACGATGCCATGATTCGGCGTTAATATAAAAATAAGATGATTCATCACCATCATCTATCTGCAGAGTATACATTACAGATAGAAGATTGTATTGATTATACATTATATAGAATATAGAGGTAAAACTGAAGGAGTGCTGATTCCCTGATATGAGAAATATAAAAATATTTTATAAAATAAGATAAAACATTTTATTGAGTGTAACTTCTCATAGTAAGTGAATTAATTATAAGACAGTGCTCATGACAAACTTCTTTTGATTTGTCATTGTCATTTTTTTTTTTTTTTTTTAAGAAATCCTGTGCGGGAGACTCCCTAGATTCTAAAGACTCTAGGGGTCTATGACACTTGTTGTAGTGCCGCAGAGGTGTACGAGCTTGGTCGTCGCTACAAAGCGCCAATACTCAAGCAAGACCCAGTTGCTGTAAGGCTGGATGGACCTTTGGTGATCGGTCATTGGTAAAGGTTTTTTTATGAATTTTTCAAACCAGCGAAGAGCACATTCGAAATATAAATGGTATATTTTGGTGCTCCGCCGGGATCCGAATCCACAACCTTCCATTGTCCTGATGATGCCTTTTTAGGCGAAAACTGTTAGACATATTTAAAATAAAATAATAAAAAAGTGAATTAAAACAGTATATTTATTTGATTAATTCTTAATTAAGCTATCACACTTTTTTAATGTTTTCTCTTGTAGAAAATAGGAAAAAAACGGTGCATTATCTGAGAACCCCATGTTAGCTTAATATGTCACTTATTCATCTTTACCTTAAAGGTCTCTCTATAATCCATCTTTAACCTAAGTTGCACAAATATATAAATATTCAAAACTCATATTAAATTTATGCTCACAAACAGACACGTGTAAGTTCGCGCTTACAAATGCTGCATGTATACTTACAAATTACTAAAATCCAAACCTCAATGAACATAAGCCGGCAACTTTTGACGACCTTCCCTGCAATAGGGCTGACATCGGCAAAGTGAGTCATTTTTAACAGTATGGGAGGTCAGCCTCATACTAACCTCTAAGTCAAGGAATGGAAAAAAAGAAATTTTGATTCTAGACAAATTGTGTTATTATGCTATAAATTGTAAAAAAAATTAACACCATAATTTGAATTATAAAAATAAACAATTAAGTTTTTGTAATTAAATTTTATTTTGACAAACCTAAAAAATCAGGGGTGGTAGCACATGGTGGGAGTGCGGTCCCACAATCCAGGGCTGCCCACCGACAGATTAACATTTTCATGATTAAATTTTTAACTTGTGCCAAATCAAATTATTCTGGCAAAGTCCAAACGAAACCAGATTTTTCCAAGTATTAATAAATTATTGTTGTCACCTCAGAAAATAATCCACTTTCTCAATGTCTTGTCTATTTAAAGACTTGTTTTTTGAGATTTCTTAATTCAATTTTAAAAATTCCCTAAATCCCTTGTAATTTTTAATTTTGAAGTGTTTTAATGTTTGCGAGCTCTCTCAAGGCTGTTTCACAAAATTTTAAATTATTATTATCCTTGACTTATCCTTGAACTACAATTATCCTCAAGGTTTTGTTGGCGTTGTAGCCAAGATATTTTAGCCAGTCATATTTTGTTGATTTTATTGTTTACTCACGAGTTATATGTTAAGAATAACAACGACAAAATTTCTATGTTTTTGTTTTTTAGTACATGGCATAGTCTGGTGAGTAGCTCAGTTGGTTGAATACTTGCACTCCGTACCGAGGGCTTGGGTTCAATTCCCAACGAGGATGTCAGAAATGATTTCCTATTTCGGCGTTTATTTAAAATCCAAAATTATAATATCGGAACCTAAAATACTTAAACTTCAAAACAAATTAGAACCAGGTTCTTCGGGGGCTGGGAAACCCGCACTTCAACTGAAGTGGTTTGCATAAGGAATGCCCTCTTTCCTGTGAAAATAACTAGGTTCCAATCGCCACGTGCAATCCTTTCGGAGACAAGGCGGCAAGAAGTTTCACTGTATTTACAGCGTTGTTGTGTTTTTTTGTATCAATACGTCGATAATGAAACTTTGCGTTTTCATATAAAATTCGCGCAAACAGAAAAAAAATTAAAACACTCGCTAGAGGCGCTATACTATACTTTTTGCGATCGTTGACGCAATAGTCTATACTCGCGGCAGGCACAGAACAAAAAGCTCACCTCTTCGTTTCAACTTTCTCCACTCGAAATCTTACTTCTTCAACTTCTTGGAGAAACTTCAGATGTTTGTGGAAGAAGGAGTTGAGACGACAAACGTCTCTGGTATAAATCACTTGGTATAAAAATGCGTCGCCCGCTCTCCTAGTGTTTGTGCATTGAATATGAATCGCTTCTGACTCCTTCTTTCTTCGTCTCACCTCAAAATGAGAACTAAGTTTTCCGATCGCTTCTATCCACGAAAGATTTGCCTTGCGAGCAAAGTGTATTTTTGTGAATAAACTAACACTTTTAAATGACAAATTTACCGATTATCCTGACGACACAAAAACACTTGTGTATCGGAGCTATCGTTCAATATAATAGACATACTAGACTTACTTATAGACTAGACATAATAGACTTACGTATGTTTTTTCCGTGGTGACAAACGTACCGGGAAACGGAATAATAGGTAAACAAAGAAAAAATGTGACATTAAATATTTACGCCATATGTTAAAAAAGACAACAATATAATGATTGCCTGGAAACTAATTATTTCAGAACCTCGTTTTTATGAAGATGACGACCTAGGGCGCACTCTTTTTGGTACAAAAAATGACTAAGATGCCTTATATCGATACTTTAACGGGTGTTATTATTCAGATGACATAAGTTCCTAATATAAATACAACATTTTTCCAATTTTTACTTAAATTCACACTAAGTGTGAAAATCCTGTAGTTTAGAAGATTTTCATGAGAATTTCCCTATGAGAATTTCTAAGAGAAGTATCACCAAATAAAATGTTTTTTTGACGATTTCTAAAATCAGTGCAGCAGTGCTTATTCAGTTTTATCTTTAAAATGTTGAAATGTATGTTGATCGATGAAAGCACAGCTTGGATATCGAACAAAGAAACAAAGTAAGAATGGGAGTTGGTTCTTATACTAAGGTAGCAAGTATACTTGGTTAAACTCCGAGCCCGCTCTGCACATTAGGCAAACTTTAAAATCACCAGAAGTTATGTCACTTAAGTTGCCGCCATAGAAGGAATTTCGTGAATTTTCCGACAGAGCGTGCGCCTCAATTTAATCAGCATCATAGTAAGAGATCGTCCCGGGGGATCTCACAGAAACCATACACCTTCCATTCAAGCTAAACAACATTAACATATTGTGAACAATTTAACCAAGTTTTACTGGATAAAATTTAAGTTGCCAACCATTAAGCAGAGAAAATTGATGTACTTCGGTCACATTTTGAGAAATGAGAAATACCGTCTCTTCCATCTTATCATACAGGGTAAGGTTGAGGGGAGAAGATCTCAGAGACGCCAAAGGACATCGTGGCTGAAAAACCTGCGCAGAAGCACCAAGTCCGTGTTTCGAGCCGCAGCATCCAAAGTCAAAATAGCCATGATGATCGCCGATCTTCGGTAGAAGTGGCACGAAAATAAGAAGAAGAGTGTAAGTTCCAAAGATATATTACATTTCAAATTCATATTAAATGCATTCCCATAAGCAGACACGTATAAATCCCACTTACACATTCCGCATGAGGACTTACAATACAAAAACCCCATCTCAAATGAACATAGGCCCTGCAACTCTTGCCGAACTTCCCTGAAATAGGGGTGACATATGGGTAGTCAGCGTCATACCAACCTATGAGTCAAGGTACACTTCTTTTAAATATAAAAAAATATAAGACCTAAAGATTAGTATAAGGCTGACCACCTACACTGTAAAAAATTATTCATTGGGTCAATATCACCCCTATTTCAGGGAAGGTAGGAAAAAGTTGCAGGGTTTATGTTCATTTGAGATTATAATTTTAATTTGTATGCTCACATGCGGCATTTGCAAACTAACAAACCGACAAACCCTTTTTTTGGGCACTTATGCTCCTGAAATTGCCTTACTAGGCGAAAACGTTTGAGAAAAAAATAAAATAAAAGTTAATTAAAACTTTGTTTTTTCTAATTGTTTTTTTTTAAATACAACGGACTTTCTTTGTTTAACAGAGATACCCTTTAAAATATAACTTAATTAGGGTCTTGAAATGAACACCGAAACGGAAAATCATTTCTGACAACCTTAGCGGGACTACGACCGGAGCTCTCGGCATGGAATACAAGTACTCTACCCACTGAGCTATCGACCGGGTTAGTAACTCAAAAATGTGCAGCTAGTATTTGTTATGTCCCATGAAAGAAAGTTCTACGGAATTTAGAAGTTTATTCCGAGGACACAGTTAAAGATCCCCACCACGATTGTAACAAATTCCAAGAATGGCAAGTTCCTGTTCTCTTGGGTGCAGGCAGGACGTCTTGCAGGACTGGTCGAGCGTTATAACGAGTCGCTAACAGTGAGTTTCCGGTCGCTGGCGTAGAACGTGCGACGCTACGACCAGCAGAAGTTTACATCCCAAGTCGTAGAGGCTCTACGCTTGGAAGACTCTACTGGCGTAGAGACTTAGATTTGTATGGCGTAGAGGTGCAATTAAAAAGATTCAATGAACTGAAAGGTATTAGAAAACTAAAATGTTTTTGTGCAGTATAAGTGATAAGCTATGTAAGTAGGTACAAATTTATTAGTCAAGCTGCAAAAAAAAGCGGAATAATTGCATAGTTTTTTAAAATACACAATAAAATGAAAATTACCTGTGAATTTAAATCCTTTAAATAAACATTTCAGATTCAAAAAGCCGTAACCATTGTGAAGAGGAATGCAATTCATCAACATATTTCGCTGGTCAAAAAACAGGTATGGACTATCCAATAACATCTGTGGAACCAGAATCAAAGAAGAACAGATCAACACTAAAAAATATTTCAGAATCAAAGTTATTGTCGATAAAACATGATGCAGGTGGGGTTAGAACCAGCGTTAGTGCCAATAACGCAAATTTGAGTGACGATGCCTTATCTCCTCGCCCATGCCAGCGACATTATGGCAACATTACGACATCGGCATACAAGGCTGGCGTTTGCTCGCTGAAAAAAAAGTTCTACGTTCAGAAACATTCCAAGTCCATAGCGTCCACTACGTGGGCTAAAATTTCAAAAATCCCCCTTCAGATTTATTTGGTTGGAAACGGTCTTACGGTCCATAATAAAGGGCATCTAAATAGTATGATCATGTCGATGCTTGAACGTGCATGTACACGGTCATTGGTCATCTGGATCACCGGCCTGGTTGCACTCTTGGATGCGCTTTACTACGCTTAGTGCGCGTATCGATGCATTATCACAATTTGCTTAGTGTGGCGTGAAAAATTATCATCAGCAAAGAGAGCCGTAAGTGCAGCCAGCAAAACAACGACACCTGTGATTGGCTTAATAAGATAATCCAGAAATAGTTACAGATTCGGAATGAAAATTAATATTTCATCAGACTAAATTGATACAAGATTTTGTCTCTGCGGGCAAACGTAACAGGTCTATGTGGCAAAGTTCCTTAAGATTCCATGCATCATTAATCTTAAATTTAAGCCGAGAAAATAATTATCAACACCTACATATTCCTTTATTTTTTTCTCATTGTCCTTTCGATAACTCAGTTGGTAGAATTGCATTTCGTACCGAAGGCTAGAGTACGATACCTACAAAAATTACCAAAGTTTATTTCCTATTTCGGCGTTTATTTCAAATCTAAAATAAAAATACCGACAAACCTTAACGAGAAATCAAAATCAGCCCACTCGGAAGCTGGGATACCCTCATTTCAACTGTACTGGTTGGTGCAACGCCAACCCCCTTAACTGTAAAAGGAAAAAGGTTCTACACGACCCATGCAACTACTTTAATTACAACGAGATAAGAACATACGATATTTGTGCATCTTAGATACGTTAAAAAATTAAATCTGGCAGTAAAAGCCCTATCTTCCACCCCATCTTAACCCATGCGACTCCTTAGGAGATAACGCGGGGAAAAGTTACACCATATGTGTTGCTTAGATATGTTGGCTTGTATGAAGCTAGCTTCTCAAAGTTTTAACATTGATTCACCTTGTCAGTGTAGCGACGACGATCAAGCTCGTAAAAAGGTCGATAGCTCAATAGGTAGAATGCTTGCATTCCATGCCGAAAGCAAGGGTTCGATCTCAAGGTGTACTCAGCCTTCACAAGAAATGAGAACCAGCCCCCCCGGGAGCTGGGAAACCCCCATTTCAACTGAAAGTGGTTGGTGTGAGGCCGGCCCCCTTACCTGTAAAAATAAATAGGTCCCGAAGCGCCACATGTGACCCCTTCGGGGATAACGCAGGCAAGAAGTTACACTATATGTGTAGCTTAGTTGCGTTAGTGTAAACACTAGTTCAGGCAACGTCGGCAAGAGCTGCAGAGTTTATGTTCATCTGAGATTGAGGTTTTCATTTTGAAAGTACACAAAATAACGCACTAAATATGATTTTCAAATGTTTTTAAATCTATGCAACTTGGATTTTTTAATCATTTATAGATTACAAATATCCTCTTTTGTTTTATTCTGAAAAAATTCAATCAATTTGCAATTTTCGCACGATGTGGGAAATCAATTTCGCTCGTTGGTTGCGATTTCACAAGGGTTGTATTTTCCATTACATCGTTACTACTGGTATCTCGGCAATCATACACTATCGTTACATTGGATCTTTTTTCATGTCCAATATCGCTGCTCTCCAATAAGCGAGAGAATTGAAAAACAACACTCGAGTATTGGTCAAGACTCGAGTAATAATAACTAAAGTAGGGCTACGATTATCTGAGTCTGCCATAGCCGATGTCGTTGTAATTATTATTTAAGTTCCTTGACTTATAGGTTGGTATGCGGCTGACCACCCATACTGTAAAAAATGGTTCACTTTGCCAATGTCACCCCTGTTTCAGGGAAGGACGGCAAGAGTTGCAGAGCTTTTATTCATTTAAGATTGGGTTTTTATATTGTAGGTCCACATGCGGCATGTGTTAGCGCGAAATTATACATGTCTGCTTGTGGGAATGCATTTAATATAAATCTTAAATGATATATATATTTGCAGCTTAGATTAGATTAGATTAGAAAACGATTATTATTTTTAATTAAAATATTAGTTCATTGGCTAAAAGGTTCACTTTTGCCAATGCCACTCCGATTTCCGGGGAAAGGCGGCAGGAGTTGCACAAGTGATGTTCCCAAGAGGGTTGGTTTATTTTGCAGGTGCACATGCGAATTGTGAACTTAAATGGGCTTGCTTGCGGGCATGCTCACATTTAAATATGCGTCTTTAATGTCAATCTATCTTTGCATCATAGCATATATATTATTAAAGATTTTATAATAATAGATAAAATAGAAGAAGTATGCAAGTATAAATGGCGATCTATTAAAAAATACCTTTAAGGTTGGCTGAGCCTACACATGAAATGAAAACCAGCCTACTAAGGAGTTGGGAAACTCCCAATTCAACCAAACTGTTTGACGCAAGGCCGGACCCTTTAACAGTAAAAAAAGTTAACAGTAAAAAAACAGTAACTTAGGCAATGTTACTCAAAAAAATGTGATAATAATATTAGATGATTTATTTGGTTAACGCTGTTTTTGTCTTTTGCCTCAAGAGCCCTCTACGAGCTTGTTAGTCGCTATAGAAAACACCGATGCTCAAGCAAGATCAAGTTGTTGTTAGGTTAGTTGGACCTTTGGTGACCGGTTTTTGGTAAAGTTATATGATTTTTCAGATCTAGCGAAGAGCACATTTGAAAATAAAAATGGTTTTTGTGTGCTCCGCCAAGATACGAACCTATGACTTTATGTAAGTCGCTTAACTTTTTTTATTTTAAGTCATCATAACTATCGTTCGCGATGATGACGACCCATTTCTAAAATCAAACGTATCTGTATTTTAATACAATCAAAATATCTTTTAGTGAATAACTTAAATAGAACTGCTGTATTTCTCATTTCAGAAATAAATTATACACAGGAGTTCTACGTTGAACGCAAACAATTTCAGAAAGCATTTTTTGCGTAGATATGTACGACATTCTGCAAAGGGCTTCGTAGACATATAAAAGTCTACGAGTTCTGTACTCCAAGTAAAAAAAACGTCACATTTAAGCTCAACCGTAGCGCTTCTAAAAATATATGAAAACTAAACGAGCGCATCTATAAAGCGTTTAAATTTCCTTAAATATGTAGTGGAGCTCAATAATTGAGTTTCGACATGATGTTTTATACTCTGTCGTAGAGAAAACGAGAAGTCATTCATCCTAATAAGAGGCTACGCCGTAGGTGTCAAAGTCGTAGGCTTGACAGTCAAGTCAGCTGTTTTGCGGTCCACTCAGGTAATGAGCTACGGTACCCCGAGTATACAACTTTACGTTTAAACTCGACAACAGCGTTTATAAGATTACTATCATACTAACTAGAGGTGCTTTTTTAGTTTTCGTAGATTTTAAGTAAACGTTTTGTACTTGGGGGGCAGACTACGAGCTACGAAGATTGTATATTTATCTGAATGTTTTGTGTAGAACTATAATTTAAGGTGTCTCGTTAATTAAATATCACTACGAGGTTCTTTATCTATTTCTCCATGATACATGCTCCATGAAAGACCGGTTGACAGCTCAGTAGGTAGAGAGCTTGCATTCCATGCAGAGAACTCGAGTTCGATTCCCACAGAGGCGAGGGTGTCAGAAATGATTTTCCGTTTCTGTGTTAATTTAAAACCTAGCATAAAATACAGCCAAGGCTTACTCAACCTGTCAAAGAAATGAGTACCAGCTCCCTTGAAAGCTGGGAAACCCCCACATCAACTGAAGTGGTTGGCGTAAGGTCGGTTCCTTTACATGTAAAAAAAGTTTGTCCATTTACTAAGCGACCCTTTCGGGAAAAACGTGGCAAGAAGTTACACTATGTGTGTAGTTTAATAGCGTTTTATATAAGTATACATAGTTGAGTGGCAAACAATTAATATTTAGAATCAAAGAAAAAGAAAAAAGAAAAAAAAAAAAAAAAAAAAAAAAAAAAAAAAAAAAAAAAAAAGAATAAGCAGCCTACAATATTGAACATGGCCTACAAGCCCGGAAGGATGGAGACATCATCATCATCAACATCAATTAATATTTAGCTCATTCTTGATCTAAATTGCAAGAAAATTTACCTATCCATTTAAGATTCATATTTAATGCATGCACGCAAGCAGAAACCTGCAATTTTACGCTTACACATACTGCACAGTGCACATACTTCATGTGTACTTACAAAGTGAAAACTCATATTTCAAATGAACACGAACATGAGTTCACCGCCCAGTTGTGTGGAACAGGGGTGATATTGGCAGTAAAAAAATATAGATTTTGAGGTCTTTGCTTGAAACAAAAATTGTAAATGTATATTTTTTTTATTCAATAATTCCATTTATGTACTTACTTTTATGCACAAATTTATTGCTTACAGTACACATTTTTATTTACAATATTTTTTAATTGGAAAACAAGTAATATTTTCGTAATACAGAATTTCAAATGCACGAAACGCGGTTTGAATTTTTATTTGACAACTGCAATAATTTTGCATCGTTTTTTTATGGCAAAGGTCATAAAACGATTCCGAGCAATTTATAGACAACATACTAACAACGAGCTGGTTAACAAAGTTCTGTCATGAAATTTGTGCATAAAATAATAATACTTATAATAACAAACGAACAAAGACTATTCGTGTTTTTTGTGAAATTTAATACAACAAAAAACGCAAAAACACAACTAAGCTACACATATAGTGTAACTTCTTGCCGCGTTATCCCCGAAGGGGTCGCATGTGGCGAGTTGAACCTATTTATTTGTACAGGTAAGGGGGCCGGCCTTACGCCAACCACTTCAGTTGAAGTGGAGGTTTCCCAGCTCCCGAGAGTGCTGGTACTCATTTCTTGTGAAGGCTGAGTAAACCTTGCCGGTATTTTATTTTGGGGTTTGAAATAAACACCGAAACGGGAAATCATTTTTGACACCCTCGGTGGGATTCGAACCCGAGCTTTCGGCATGGAATGCAAGCACTCTACCACCTGAGCTATCGACCGGACTAACAGATTATGAAAATATCTCACAACACAAAGAAAGTGACTATATTATTGAATATGAAAGTTTTTTGACTTATAGGTTGGTATACGGTTGACCACCCATGCTGTAAAAATGGTTCACTTTGCCAATGTCACCCCTGTTACACGGAAGGACGGCAAGAGTTGCAGGGTGTATGTCCATTTGATATGTCCATTTTATGTTGTAGGTTCACATGAGTCGTGTGCAAGCGCGAACTTGTACGTGCCTTGTTGTGAGAATGCAAGTAATGTAAATCTCCAATGTAAGATATCTTTGCAACTTAGATTAGATTAGAAAGTAATAATGAATATTGAATATGCAAGATATTAGTCGTTGTGTTTGGTGTGTCTGTGTAGGTTTAATAATAAGTTGATGCTTATTGCCCTCGAAACTGTAGAAATCCATAAACACAAAAGTGCTAATTCTTATAGTTTGATCAATGTTCAAAGTCCTGCTGCTTCACCTTTGTTATTACCTATTTGTACCTCTTTGTCGTAACTCAAATATTTTTTTTTCTATGGTTTTTGTCTTGTCAATTTTGTAACAGTGTCCTCTTGATAATGACGTGAACAAGTCGAAAGTACTTTCTTATAAATAATTTGATGAAATCTCTAGAAATAAGTAGAAGCTTAGGTAGGTACCTAATAATGATTTGTACTTGTTCGAGATTAATTCAGTATTGAATCGAATATTCTGATGCAATTTGGAAAGGTGATATGTTACGATTCTCTACGTTTCGACGATGACTTTAATAATCTGTATAAATTAGGAGCAAGATCCCTTGGAAAAACAGACATAAAATACAGTCGTACTGTTCAAGTGCAAAAAACTCTGTCGGAACCGAAAGTGAGAAATGAATTCTTTTAAATAAATAAACCGTAGTTGTGATTAAATGATTAATTAGTGATAAATGAGTGATTAAATAAAAAATAAATTTATTGTCGGGGTTATAGCCGCGGGGGCCAAGAGGGCTAATCTTTCCAGCGTGTTTTGAATGAAACAACGTTGGTTCGATCCCCGCTTGGGTCACTTGACTTTAACTTTGACCCTGGTTTTAATTATAATTTAATAATTCATGAATAATAAACATTAATGAATTATTAACTGATAATATTAATACCTGTTTCTGGCCAGGTAGAATAGGTTGGTGAATTGCATTCCTCTTCACAAATCTATTTAAAAAAAAAAACAAAAAAAAAAAAAAAAAACTTTTGATCGAGCCCAAGCCCTCTGCCTTTGAATGCAAGCTTTCTACCAACTGATCTATTGATCAGGCTTATATTGAAATGATTATATTGAAAATGCTCAAAAAAAAAAAAACTTAAGTATAAATTCTCTTGAGTAAAAATTCTCTTACTGCATTATGACTCACCGCAAAGTCTCCGCAAGTTGGTAGCGAAGAATTTTAGTTCATAACTTTATGAAAGATCTGCTAGCTCGAGTATAAACTTTACGTTTAGGCACAACCATAGCGCTAACAATATTTATATAAACTACAACTCTCTCTAGAGGTGCTGTTTTCGCTTTCATGCATTTTTTTGTAAACGCTACGGTCGAGTGTAAATACACATGGGGCTCGTAGCAGTAAGTTCACCCAGGTTTTGGACGAAGGCAAAAACCACGTGTGTTTCAGTGGCAAGTTTAAGAGACTTTATTAAGTTTAAGCCGAGTTTTCAACGCTCAAACTGTGGACACTTATAAAGGTTTATTCATACAAACTTTCATTACATTTATATATATATTAAAACGTTGTTAGAAGCTAAACAAGATAAAAAGTGTATAAATTATTTTTTACGATATCGCAAACATCGTGGTTCATGAGATGTCAATACTTATTGTAAAAAATGACTTGTTGTATTTTAATTTCAATTTCAATGGCTTAACGTGAAGCTGAAAGACCTCTTAAAAGATGGAAAGATAGCTGGACCTCCTCATGTTAGTATACATGAGCTGAAATTGAGTTTTGGGAAAATGGACATCTTTATTCTGTAATCTAAGTTACAAAGATATAATTATCAACATTTAAGATTCATATTATACACATTCTTACAAGAGCAGGCACGAATTAGTTCGCATAAAATCCAAATCTCGAATGAACATAAGTCCTGCAACTTTTGTACAGCCTCCCTGAAACAGAGATAACACTGGCAGGTTGAACCTTGTTTTACAGTATGGGTGGTTAAAGATTTTGTAGGATCTAAATCAAGAAGAAGAACAAGTTTTTAAAAAAAATATTCGGATTTGTATCCAAAATATAAGCGAAAGTAAATACGCATAGCTTTATATTATTAAATGTTTTAAAGAGGTTCCTTGACTTATAGGTTGGTATGCGGCTGACCACCCATACTGTAAAAAATGGTTCATTTTGCCAATGTCACCCCTGTTTCAGGGAAGGACGGCAAGAGTTGCAGAGCTTATGTTCATTTGAGATTGGATTTTTATATTGTAGGTCCACATGCGGTATGTGTTAGCGCGAAATTATACATGTCTGCTTGTGGGAATGCATTCAATATAAATCTTAAATGATATATATCTTTGCAGCTTAGATTAGATTAGATTAGAAAGAGAGCTAGAGTTCAAACTTCATCAAAAATGTCAGAAAAAAAAGGAAAATGAAAAATATTCTACAATAAATATTTCAAAATTAACAGAATGGTGTAAATTCTATTTATAAACACAATTCCAACAAGTCATGAATTCAGTTATAATTTAAAACACCGTCAGGCGTAGAGTTTATTTAAAACTACCTCGTAGCGTCGTAGCGCTCGAATCCTGTTCACACGGCTCGAGTAAGTGTGATTGAGTAAGGCCCGGTATTTTGAAGTATAGTTAAGTCAACTAAAATGCCATTTTAGTTAAATCATCATAATATTTCACTCACCGAATTTCGGCAGTAAATATTTAGTAACTTTTACTGGCGATTTTCAAGATGGCGTCGCTTCACTGACAGCAGCTGTTCTTTTTTAATGTAAGGATACATCAAAATTGTTGCAAACTAAACATTTTTTGTGTCGTTTTCTAGCTTAATGAAGGTTAGGTATATGATTTTTATAAATAGTTGTTTGTTTTAAAGCTTTTGAATGGCATTTTAATTATTTCCAAGATTTGGGGGCGGGGCTTCATACTTCGGTAATTTTCGGTTTAAATTAACTCGAACTTGAGTATTTTGAATAAAAGTTCAAGTAATAGTTAATTAAAATATTACTACACTTCAATATACCGGACCTTAGTCACTTTTCAAACTGTCCGGTCCGGAGCCAGATTAGAAGTTACGTAACCGATAATTTATGTTAGCTTGCACACTATTCTGCGTGGTGTGTAAGACGATATTATTATCGTCTTACAAACCATTATTATTAATAATATGAGGATTATTTATTTGGTGAGCGCTGTTTTTGTGTATATCCCCCCTCAAGAGCCATCTAAAAGGTTGTTCGTCACTGTGGAACGTGCCAATTCTCAAGCAACACCCAGTTGCTATAATGCTGGATGGACCTTTGGTATGCTCAAGCCCTCCTCATACCCGTCCTTTATGTATGTGTCAAAAGGACGAACAGCACATGGACGCTAATACTTGTCTCAAGGCTTTTCCGTGAAGTAAAAGCAACGACACGACAAAACAAGAACGTCTAGGTTAGAGGCGTGCCCAAGACTCTTTTAATAGTTTTAGTCTATTTTACAACAAAACAGTGTATTAAAGAACGACTGTATGATCTGTCCCAAGTCCGAAATTTCAATTTGTTTGTAAGATTGTGCCAAGAAGTACCTAGTGGTAGTCACATTTGGACCTTAAGATCCTTACAATATATCCAAACATTAACAATTTCCTATAAACCCAAGCAAGTGACGTCACATTTCTTCCCCCCTCCCTCCCATTGATTTTTAAGTGTGGACTCCCTACTCGCTACTCGCTACTCGCTACTCGCTACTCGCTACTCGCTACTCGCTACTCGCTACTCGCTACTCGCTACTCGCTGCTCACTATTAGAGAGCTCGACCCGTCTGGACCGGGAATAAGCCCCGTAGGCTTTCTGTTGCAACTGTGCATTCATTTTGTATGAGTCGTATGTAGGTCGGCCTGTCCACCGTTGTTTCTTGCTAGTGCGGCTTTATGACGTTTCCAGACTGTTAAGCTCTCGGGAAATGGGTCGTGACGCTTTGTGCTACAAGGACCTCACAACAGTTACACGCTGGCTTTATCATAAACATTGCTAGGCTACGCTTTTATTTAAAAGCAGAAAAAAGCAACATATTGCTTGCGTCATATACCATTTTAAGATTTCTTTAACTTTTAAAACTACGTTTGGAGAACTTGCATTTGAACGTGCTACGAACCACCTGCCTTATCGTGTGAGAGGCATACAGGCCATGAGAAGATTCGAAATGCAGTGAAGACAAGCAAATTTCTGGTATCATTTACACCAGCACCCTTGGAGTGACTGCATTACGAAACAGCGCTAAGAAGAAATCATCAACTCATCATCATTATATGACATACATGCAATAACTAAAAATCGCAATGAATTATCAACATTCAAGGTGCATTCTAATCGCATGCCCACAAGCAGACACGAGTTTGTTTCATGGATACAAACACGCTGCTTGTTTACTAATAAAATAAAAACCCAAACCTCAAATCAACATAAATTTGCAACTCTTTCCGTGTTTCCTTAAAACAGGTTCGATATTGGCAAAGTGAGCCAATTTTCACAGTGTGGGGAATCAGCCTCATAGTCACGATATTAGTTATTCAAAGAAAAAGTATATGAGGTTCGCACGTGAATTCACATAGGCGAAATTGTGTCGTCACCCGGCTTGGTTGCTAGGGAAAATGCAATAAAAAAAAATGTTATTGGTTGCTAAGGACGGCAGTCCTATACAAGATTGTCGATTGCTCGCCGAGAAAAAAGTTACAAATGAAAAAGTGTTTCGACCTCATGCAATTTAACTAAGGCTATAAAACAAACAAAAAATTTCCGAAATCTCCCTATTTCTGAAAAATATTAAAAGTACCTGTTTTTCAATTTATCAAAATATTTAACACTTTACGAGGAAATTTATTTGACCTACATATCGGTTAAGCAGTTAAAATAGACCACAAATGTAGCCATTCATGTGCATTTGTTTTAAATTTATAAGTTTGACTAAGTTGGTAGTAGCATTGCAATAGTGGTGCTGCCACATTGGCTCGCCCACGGAAACTTTTTCCATTCCCCTCCTAACGACGGAATTTTGTTGCAACCGATGCAGTGGTATGGCAGCACAACGAACGCATCATTTCCTTTTATAATTCCTCTGCCGTATCATTCAATAAAAACACCGATAAAACGATACGATAATGTCGTTGATGACAAGCCATTCGAATTTATCGATGAAAACTAACGATGTTTTTTCTACATATTTATTTGCGACCGATAATAATAAAAATGTATCTGCCATTAACCATTGACTTATGAAATCTGTGAACTACAAACTATTTTAACGAAAATACACATTTTATCCGTTTCAACTCACTTAGCCGCAAATCGTTCTTAGTTAGAAAGAGAACTATTTATAAAATGTAATTTGTCGTTTATGTTCCTTGACTTATAGGTTGGTATACGGCTGACCACCCATGTTGTAGAAATGGTCCACTTTGCCAATGTCACCCCTGTCTCAGGGAAAGACGGCAATAGTTGCAGGGTGTGTGTTCATTTGAGATTTGGTTTTTATGTTGTAGGTTCACATGCGGCATGTGCAAGCGCTAACTTGTACGTGTCTGGTTGTGAAAATGCATGTAATGTGAATCTCCAATGTAGCATATCTTTGCAACTTTGATTAGATTAGATTAGACTATGACCTTTACAGTGTATTTTCGTTGTAAACCAAAATCTTCGGTGATACTACGAAATCTTTTCAGAAAGTTGGCAGCTTTGAAATTCATTACTGCGCGAACGCTGCGTGGTGCGAAAAAACAAGTATGGAATGTCTGAAATCATAAAAAGTGGTGTTATTTAAGTATCTATTTTCGTTTGAAATAGTTTATAATCCACAAATAAGAAGTCAATGGTAACCCAAAATATATCATAGAAGCATCCTCTCTCAAATGTCACTTACTTTCATTTCTAGCCGCTTACAAATGTACCTACCCACCAGAAAATTTCGTTCTTAAAATTATCACTAGACTTTGAGTCCGGTCGATAGCTCAGTTGGTAGAGTGCTTGAATTTCATGCCGTGAACTCGGGTTCGAATCCCACCGAGGGTGTCAGAAATGATTTCCCTTTTCGGCGCTTATTTCAAACCCCAAAATAAAATACCGGCAATGTTTACTCAGCCTTCACAAAAAAAGAGTACCAGCCTCCTCGGGAGCTGGGAAACCCCCACTTCAACTGAATTGGTTGGCGTAAGGCCGGCCCCCTTACCTGTAAAAATAAATAGGTTCAACTCGCCACATGCGACCATTTCGAGGATAACGCGTCAATAAGTTACACTATATGTGTAGCTTAGTTAGTTGAATCCACATAGACATTCAGAACAAGGACATGTTTTTCGAAACTTAAATTTCCCGGGATTAAAACTCAAATTAATTTTGAAAATAATTTATTAGCACTTATGAAAAAATATTGAAAAGCGCAATAAAGTATTGCGTGCGTAGAGATTCCCTTTGACAGAGTTCTGTATATGTGCTCGCACATGAATGTTCCCTTTCAAATTCACAAGCCTTTGAAATATGATTGCCATGGCATTCCCAGTATAACTGGTCGGGTCATACGCTATAAAGCAATGGCTCCCAAGATGTGGTGCGCGACTGATTTAGGAGGGGATGCCTGATGATATCCTCGCGGTGTTTGGGTTATCGGAATGATTTGTTCACTAACGAAAAAGTTTTCCGACGCAGGAATGTCAATAAATAAATTATTATATTTACCAAAACAGACAGTTGCGTAAACCCATCCTCATACCCATTCCGTTTGTACACTTCCATCCGGCGAAGCGTATCATAGAACGCTCATGCAATGTTATTTTTTTTTTAGCGGTGGAAGGCCTTCCCGATGGTCGTGATCCGACCCAGCAGTGATTCTAGATCTACCTGTTTGTCCACTAGAGAAAAAAGGCAAAATCCGAAGTTACTGACTCGATGCAACTGCGTAAGTTCGCGCTTACAATTAAAGCATGTGTACTTATGCAAATTAATCTAATCCAAACCTTAAATGAATAAAAACCTTGCAACTTCTGCTGACCTTTCCTGAAACAGGGGTGACATTAGCAAAGTGTGGGTGATGAGGGTGATCAGCCTCATATCTAATCTAATCTAATCTAAGCTGCAAGGATATATACCATTTTAGATTTATATTAAATGCATTCCCACAAGCAGACATGTATAATTTCGCGCTAACACATGCCGCATGTGGACCTACATTATAAGAACCCATCTCAAATGAACATAAGCCCTGCAACTCTTGCCGTCCTTCCTTGAGACAGGGGTGACATTGGCAAAGTGAACCATTTTTTCACAGTATGGGTGGTCAGCCGCATACCAACCATGGTTCAACAAAAATACCAAGTCCGTGTTTTGAGCCGCAGCATTCACGGTCAAAATAGCCATGATGATCGCTGATCTTAAAAGGGACACCAAAAAAATAAGAAGAAGGAGGAAGTCCGTTGTCCAGTGGCAACACTTCGGACTCGTAAATGGAAGGTTGTGTGTTCGAATTCCGGCGGAGCACAAAAAATATTTCGTTTATACTTTCAAATATGCTCTTCGTTGTATTAAGAAAATTAAATACATTTACCAAAGACTGGTCACCAAAGGTCCATCCAACCTTACAGCAACTGGGTCTTGCTTAAGAATGGCGCTTTCTCTAACGACGACGAAGCTCGCAAAAGGGCTGTAGAGGTGTGATTCACACGAAAACAGCGCTCACCAAATAAATCATCCTAATTTTATTAAATGTTTGGAGAGGCATACGTGGAAGAAGATTGAGAATCAACATTAAATGGGCGCTATAAGCGGACAGCCGTCGCTGTACGCGCAGCAGGCTTTCGGTCATTAGTCCACAGTTAATGATCGGCGATCGCAATCCCCACCGATTATGGGTTCACGCTTTGAAAGCCGCGCCGGTACTGCCGCTAGTTCTACAAATGCCACATTGATTGATGTACTTTTATTTACTTCCCAAATTAGTGCTTGAAAATGTACAAAAAAATACATAACCGTCATTTTATACTTAATTGTTATGCGTGAGTTTTTATCTTTAAGCTTTATTCGTTTCAAACGTGATACACCACGTAAGTAATAAAATCAAGAAGACTTCAGTGGACTGGACAATGGACATATGCAGGTCCGGATTAGCCCCTCTGGGGCCCAGGTGCGCGAAACAACTCGGGGCCCCTTATACTTCCCTCCCATAAAAAATCACCAAAAAACGTTTTTTTCACAACGCAAAAGATACACTTGACGAAAATATTTATTGAATGTTGGAATAAAAGAGCCACAAAGAGATAATAAGTTGCACATACAGTGCTACTTTTTTGCAATTGAAAAACGTTGAATACTTTATTTACTTATATTTTTTTCTTTTTTTTTTAAGTATTTCGGGCCCTGGTTCGGTCGCACTGCTCGAACCGCCCTTAATCGTACTAGACTTTAAGCATGGGCAAGAGGCGCCGAGCTGACCAGTACAAATGTTAACTGTAAACCAAATGTGAGTAAATCCTAAAGTAAATTAATCGAAATTTATTCAATTGAACCCAAGTAAATTGTGACAATATTACAATTTATTTGATCTACATTGTATGGATTTTATGTCTTCCCAGTTATCGTTTTTGGTTCTATCAGAGTAAGCCAGCACCCACCTTTCCTACGCACGTGCCTCTGCATAAATTCCTGTTAGGAGCCGCGGCATTCTCTAGCGAGGAACAGAGAATGGGTTGTGTTCCGATACTCGGGCGATTGCTTCTATCCGCCGGCTAACTGTGTTTACCTTTAAAGTTGCAAGTAATGCAGATTCTTACCTTTTATGAGATGCATTTCGTGTTTGAATAATAATTTCATAATAAAATAAAACAGCCAACCTACATTCTCTCGAACACAGAAAAAACGTTGGAATCATCAGTATTTTCTATAGGTAGGTACTATAATGGCGCCATTTCTGATGAAACAACGGCTCAGATCAATCCCTTTGCAGTCGATATCAAAACTATGAGAATTTGGTGGATCACGACTCATTCCTTTGTCAAACTGCACAATTATGGAATGAGTCACCGGTTTCACCAATTTTACCTTGTTATTTTCAAAAACAATATCAATCCATTTCCTTTCTGCCACATCACCAACATCTCTGCGGTGCTACAACAAGTGTCATAAGCCCGTAGAGTCTCTTAAATTTAGGGAGTCTCTCGCACAGGATTTCTTAAAAAAAGAGATAAAAATTGATTTTAACAAATGCTTATCGATATAATAAACTTAAGAATATTTAATACTGTTGCGTATGTGTGATTATGTGTTTTGTTTGTCTGTGAAGGCTCTTAATGTTAGGTACTTCTATGATTGTACTTGTATTTGTTCGATATTGTGTGAGTGTTTGCTAAAATATTCTGGCAAGACACATTTACTGGTGCTCAGTGATCCGATAACAATCCCTATGCCTTCTATAAAAAGGGCCAAAGCTGTCTGCAGCGTCAGACTTGTATCTGAGCCTTTGAGCTAAACAGTACAAAAGCAACTCTGTTCGATCCAAATGTAAACGGTATCTATCTTTAAATTAATTGTGTGAAATAAATTAATCAAGTTTTTATTAAATTGACCCATAAATCGTAAAAATACGGTGGAAGTTCATATTTAATTGTATATAAGCAACCAAGGGGTAGAAGAAGTCTCGACGACTGTCGATAGATCTTACCGTATCTATTTGCAGATAGGATAGAATAAAATATGTCGGCGTATCAACAGTTGATTAATTTTATATGGAACAACGATAAGCTTAACAGGCACTGTCATGTTTTATTCCATATCTTCAAATAGTTACGGTAAGATCTACCGACGGTCATCGAGACTTCCACCCCAGATCCGCTATAGTTGTAAATTACTAATTTATTCTTTATAACATTCTGAGGTGTGTACACAAACAGCGCTAATTAACTTCAAAGTCAAATAAAACTGTTATAAACTTTTCTTTTTCCTTCCTCTTTACAAAACATTTTGTTTTAGAAAAAATAAACCTTGCTGTTTTAGCAAGAATTTTCATATAAAGAATGCACCACGAACAAAATATGTTTTCGTAGCTTCCTTATATAAAGCAGTCTCAGTTCATTCCTAGCCGTAACTTAACAAAAAATATTTCAATTCATCTCAAGCAGAATAACAAAGCTAATATGAAGATGTCCTTTGTTATAGCTTGATGCAGAAGCATGTTCGCTATAAGAGAGTGCATACTGAGACGTACGCATATAGCGACGCTAGACGCTTTCGTTATAGCAGTAGTCCGTAATTGCTGGTCCGTGAGAGCCTTATTTTGCTCATTCTTTATCTATTTTTTTTTCTTTTAAAACATCTATTTTTGAAGAGTAATGTAATTCACTAACTATTTTTATGCATTTTGCGTGGCCGGCCTTGGTGTGGAAGTCTCGACGACCGTCGGTAGATCTTACCGTAACTATTTTAAGATACTATGATATAAAACATATTGGCGTATCACCAGCTGATCTATTTTATGTGGAACTACGATCAGTTGTTCAGACGCCGCCATGTTTTATTCCGTCCTAACTTCAAATAAGTACAGTAAGATATATCGACAGCTATCGAGACTTCCACCCCTGTGCTGTTGAATGCCCTACCCCATGAGCTTAGAGCCGTAGAGAGTGGAATAAGAACGCGCTTATACTAGCCCCATGTGGACTTACAAGATAAAAACCCAATCTCAAATGAACATAAGCCCTGCAACTCTTATCGGCGTTTCGTGAAACATTGGTAACATTGCAAAAGCGACCGAGGTGACCCTTTTTACAGCCTCATACCAACCTACAAGCCAATGACCAAAAAGTTACTAAGTCATAGTAGAAAAAAGGTTGAGGATCACTTGGTTACAGTGACGCTAAACTATATGCTCATAGAGTCCACGGCATTTCTGAAGCAGTGCATTCTCTCTCATGGAGTATGCATTAAATGCAGGCTAGAAAAATGCGCGCAAGAAAACACTAGATAGACTAACAAGACGCAAACACTGAACTCGTGTTCTGTACCATTTTTCTTTCAGTCTCTTGAAAATTCAAATTACATGCAAAAATTAAATAACATTGTAACATTATATTTGTCACCCCTTGCATTAAGAACTTTGTTCACTTTTGCCAATACTCACTCTGGTTTCAGGGAAGGGTGGCAGGAGTTGTTTATGTTCATTTGAGCTTTGGTTTATTTTGTTTGTGCAAATCCAGCATGTTTAAGCGCACACTTACATGTGCCTACTTTTGGGCACGCATTAGATATTAACTTTAAATGTCAATATATCTTTGCAACTTAGATTATACATTTGACCTCTAACACTTTACAAAACTATATTCCTTACAACAATATCTCCATCAAAGTCTAGGCAAAGTTAAATTTCCATTAATTCATTTCAGAAGTGTTCTCAAAGCTGGCTGTATATTAAGGTCGAGTACAACAAGTAGGCAAGACTCATTTCAGGAGTGACAGTTGGCAAAAGTAGCAAAGGTTGGGGAGGGGGGAGGGGGGCGGAGGAAATAATTTAAAAAATGATGAAAATCAAAAGTAGCAGCCGGCTGGGATTGGGACAACTAACTTTTGCCAAGATTTTATTAAATTGTCGGGTGGGTGGCGCGGAGAGAGTGGGAGGGAGAGGGAAGAATGGTTGATTTACCGCGGCACTAAAGGCTGGTTCGCACAAGGCCACTGATTTAGTCAAGTAACGAGTAATTTAGTAGTGGGCGGGGCGCTACTCGCCCGTGAAGCGTTCGCATTACGGTCCAGTACAGTACACAAGTGCGAAGTTGGCTGCAGAAAGCCCTTTCTATAATGGCGGAAAATTTGAATTGGCTGCAGTTTGAAAATATTAATTGAGTATTAAAATCATGTTATTATAAAGCCCTTTAAATTGGCTATGGTTTGGTAATATTAACTGATTTATGCCCGGCCACCTAGCTAGGAGCCTGTTTAGCAAACAACTTCGAAACTCGACTTTTGTAAATTCGAAATGTATTTTATGGTTTATAAAATAATATACACATTTTAAATAAAAACAACACATGACTATTTGATGTTTATAATAATATCTACCATTTACGCTGCAAACATTATTTTTTAATTGAATTTTTATCTTTTCAATGATGTGTACAAAGTATATTTTGTATGCACACACTATAATACGGCTCTAGTCTGCAGCTGCATTCAGATGCATTTCTCTGTTGCGTTTTTCGTTGTTGACAATTAACATCAATATTCAACATGTAAAATCGGCATTTTCAAATACACGGCGGTCACCAATCAATTATCAAGTTAAAGAAGAAACATGGTTCAACTTTTCAGAGGCTGACCGCGAGAAACTTGTTCAATCCTGCTACATACGCCTCTCACGTCTGTCACAGATATACCAGCTGATGGCTTACAGTGGCATAAAATTGTAATGCCTCTAATTAGTTATCCCCGTGTGTCACTGAATTGTTTCTGTACAAAACAATAAGTAACAATCCATCTGAAGGATATCATCTGAAGCCTGTGATATGACAAATTTATGGTAGGTACCTATAAACATCGATCAATGTAAAAGATCGATGTTTTTAAATACGTAATAAATTCATGGACGATAATAGTTATTTCCACAACATCTTTACCAAAACTATATTTGTACAGCTCTATTGTCAGCAAGGAGCTACATGATTGTATTTTTGACAGCTGATATCCGCACCAAAAATCGATGTCATACTATTCTTATCGAAAAAAAATTACCTTTCTCAAAACTTTTTGGAAGTAGATAAGTCCTAGCAACTTCTATATTCTCAAGAGTTTCTAAAAAACCAAGGATATCGGTGTGCATATCCACTTATTTACAGTTTAAACATGACATAACCTCACTGACAGGTCGCTAAGTTTAGGGAGCGGAACATCGGGCTCGCAAATATAAGAAGTTCTTAAGTACCTAAATATTTTTAAACAGCACTTTATCTTTAAATATTCTTGCTGAAAACGGGCATTATCTTTTCAAACTGCAGCCAATTTAAATTGCCGCCATTCTTGCATTTCCGTTTCCCCGCCAAGAGTGAGCGGCCAATGGCGCGGCCGCTAATAAACTCGACTCGGACTCGGGCTTTTCCGTGGCTCTTCGGACTCGGACTTTTCCGTGGCTTCTCGGCAACACTCGCCCACGGACGGTGGGCGGGGCCGCTACTTGCCCGAAAAAATAGAATGAAATGGATCGGCTTGACTAAACCATTGACTTAACTACTGGACTAAATTGTTGGGGTTCGCACACGTTTAGCCACTAAATTACTCGTTACTTGGCTAAATTACTCGCCTTGTCCGAACCAGCCATAACATCTCGGTTTCTTTCAATTATTAAAAAACACGTCAAAGAGTGTTTTGTGATGAAGTTATAAAGTGAAATTTGAGAAATTGAATTTTGTGTTTTAAAATTCCTTGACTTGTAGGTTGGTATGAAGCTGACCACTCAAACTGTAAAAAATGGTTCACTTTGCTTATGTCACCCCTGTTTCAGGGAAGGTCGCCAAAAGTTTCAGGGTTTTGTGTGAGGTTTGAACCTTAAAATCTTGTAAAAAGCATTTTTATCAGTTAAGTAATTATTATGATGATGATGATGATTTCTTTATCAGCGCCGTTTCGTAACTCAATGTCACTCCAAGGCCGCTAAGTATTTTACTGGGCGAAAAAGTGTGTCTTCATTCTCCTCTTTAGCTCCTCAATCGTCCTAGACCTTCGGATTTTTGGTGTTAGTTGATTCCAGGTCGCAGGGCCAGCTATTATTAATTGTCAATGAGGTACGCACGTGACATAGACATAATTGTGCCGTCACCCGGCCGGGTTACTAGGTAAAAGGCATACAAATACTTTATTATTGATTCCTAAGGATGGCAGTCCCATACAAGACTGGCGTTTGATCGCCGAGGAAAAAATTCCACATTCAAAAATGATCGAACCTCATTGTCAATAGCTTAGTTGGTAGAATGCTTACATTCTATGCTAAAGGCTAGGGTTCGATACCCACATGTTTTATTATTTTTTTCGCCCCTTCACTCCTTCTCACATGCTATTTTTATTTAACTCAAATCCTGAAAATAGTATTTAACCTTATTAAAGGTTTTCAGTGCAATGATTGTCTTGCTAAATTGAATATTTTGGTTACTCAAATTAAACAGTCATATATCAAATTGCAGAAAATTTAAAAAACCTGTTCAAATTTACCTTTTACAACAACCTATAAAATATATTGCTCTGTTCCATTGTAAGATTCTGCATTATTTTCGGTCCAGCAAACGCAATCTCGGGAGTATTCTTAGGGCATTGCTATTTTCCATGCCTGTACTAAAAATGAAAAACTGCGAGACCTTTATTCTTCCATCGATGGCTCCGAATATGCAGACCTCCACACTCTACAGCGCCCTAATGTATACAAATAAACTTTTCAACTCAACCATAGCGTTTTAGCAACAACAAAAAATAATATTTCTAATAGTCGTTTCAAGAGTCGTTTTATACCCTAAGCTCGTTGTTTTTGTTTGTTCTGTTTATATTCTAAATAATACAACACCAATAAATTCTAACGGGGCTATTTTTAGACATTTTTGTCGTCGGTTGAGCCCACGCTTTGGCAAACTAATGATGCATTTGTGCCAGATTTAATATTTGAGCGCATCTAAGATGCACAAATACAGTACGTTCTTATCTCGTTGTAATTAAAGTAGTTGCATGGGTCGTGTAGAACCTTTTTCCTTTTACAGTTAAGGAGGTTGGCGTTGCACCAACCAGGGGTGGAAGTCTCAACACCACGGTAATTCTTACCTATTGAATATCGGTAATATTTGTATGAAGTTCCTTGACTTATAGGTTGGTATGCGGCTGACCACCCATGCTGTAAAAAATGGTTCACTTTGCCAATGTCACCCCTGTTACAGGGAAGGACGGCAAGAGTTGCAGGGTGTATGTCCATTTGAGATTTGGTTTTTATGTTGTAGGCTCACATGAGGTATGTGCAAGCGCAAACTTGTACATGTCTGGTTGTGGGAATGCATGTAATGTGAATCTCCAATGTAACATGTCTTTGCAACTTAGATTAGATTAGATTAGAAGACCTGTCAATCCAAGATGTCCGCAAGTGAACAGCTGATTTTGCCTTCATACAAATATTATAAAATTCGGTAGGTAAGAATGGCCGTGCGGATAAAACTTCCAGCGCAGGCACAATAAGTTTTTCAAAGCGTGGGCTCAACCGACGACTAAAATGTCTAAGAATAGCCCCGCATATGTACCAATGTGGTGAAACGTTTCCACTGAATGTAAATATAATATAATATGATGTTTTAGACTTGGGGTACAAAATGCTGTGTAACGTTCACTTGAAGTTGCAAGAGGAATTCGACATTGCAAAATTTAAAGAAGAGCAAACTAGAAAGTAAAGAGAGACAAAAACGTGACTAAGCTTTTCATATAGAGTTACTTCTTGCTGCGTTTTCCCCGACGGCGTCGCATGTGGCTAGTGGAACCTGTTTATTTTTACAGGAAAGGGGGCTGGTCTTACGCGAACCACATAAGTTAAAGTAAGTAAGTAAGAGTTTCCCAGCTCTCGAGGCTGATACTTACGGGTTGCTACTCTCGGTCTGATACTTATTTATTGTGACGGCTGAGTAAGTCTTGCCGGTATTTTATTTTAAGTTTGAAATATATACCGAAACGGGAAATCATTTCTGAAACCCTCAATCCGAGATCTCGGCATTGAATGCAAGCACTCTGCCAACTGAGCCATCGACCGGGCAGATTTTCCGTGGTACCATGTTTTTATCTCGTTTTCGAAAACAAACAGTATTGTGATATGAGGCTGACCACCAATACTGTTTTTGGAATTTCATTCCTGTTTCAGTGAAGGTCGGCAAGAGTTGCAGTACTTCATTTGGGATTGGGTTTTTATGTTGTAGGTCCACATGCGGCATGTGTAAGCGCGAACTTGTGCGTGTGTGCTTGTGGGAATGCATGTTTTTTTTTTTTTTTTAAATAGATTTGTGGAAAGGAATGCAATCCACCAACCTATTTTACCTGGCCAGTTGTTTTCATGTTAAATGATGATGATTGTTTCAGTTCCGATTGAATTGTGTAATCCCCTAACTTATAGGTTGGTATAAGGCTGACTACCCATGCTGTAAAAAAATGTTTACTTTGCAAATGTCATCCCTGTTTCAGTGAAGGTCATTAAACAAAAACAAAACCTCAAATCAACAGTTTTTGTTAAGTAAGTTGTAGCCTACACATGCCTGTTTGCATGCACTCAACATGAATTTTAAATGTTCATATATCTTTGCAACTAAGATAAACGTACATTATTTATTTAATAAAAAAATGTTCAAACTTTTTTACTTGAAACCCGTACCAAAAAATACATTTTATATTTCGCAGGTGTCAGTGCGAAAATTACCCACCAGGGGTCGCTCTAAACAGCTGCCAATAAAAAAATAAAAATTCAAATTTGAATTTCGAATATCGAATTCGATAATGGAACAAATTCAAATTTTCGGCCGTTACCGCCATCCCGATAAATACCTGTGGGCTTATTGCGAACTTGATATTTATTGATGTTTGCTAAATTTGGCAAATAGGTAATCAAATAAAATTTATTTGTACTCATCTAATCTTAGTTTGAGCTAATTTAGTCCACAAGATGGCAGTTCTAACATATTATTTATAAAAAAAAACTGCTTTCAAAACACTAAAAATCAATTTTATTGATTGTAGAGGCATTAACTTTGTAATCGTTCATCATTAATGATAAAAGAAAAACAGCTTTGTTTTCGATTACGTGAGTATTTATTTTTATACCACAACCGGTTTCGCAAACATCCGTTTGCATCGTCAGGTAGATCAATTAATACGTATTTTTAATCATTTAATATTTAAAATCAAGCTTAGATACTTATTCCTTACAAACATTGAACATAGAAATAAATATTGAAAGAAAATTAATGACTAAAACTAAGGTCTCCAAGATTTGTGTCACTTTTAATGGATTCATTGAAAGAACCTTTTATGGTTTTAAGTTATTTTCTTGCTAGTATATGAAAATCCACTTCAAGTGGCATTCGCTTCTTCTAGTCGTTCTTTTAACATTTTGAAACTATAAATCAGTTCATGTGAGATTTTGTTTATTTTGTACACATGCAGCATGTGTAAGCGTGAACTTGCATGTGCCTGCTTGTGGGCATGCATGAAATATGAGCCATCTTTGCAAGATAATAGAATCACGTTAAAACCACAACTGAATCATCTAAAAAACACACGAAACATTTTTTGCTTCGTGTTAAAATTATTGATCAGTTGAAAACAGGTCAGCTGCAACATCTGTGCCCTTCCAAATTTAAATATTGACTCCGCCATTTTGGAACTCCCTTCAACTTTTCCCGCCCCACTCTTCTTTTTCTTCTTCCACTTCTTTAGTCTTTGGCTTGATCTTCACCCCAATCTCATCATCTTTTTTCCACTTGTACCGACACGTCAGTCTGCGAGAAATTTGATTATGATAAACGTCAATCAGGGCGTTGTAAGCCGACAGAATGTCAATTTATTTTTTGAAAATTCCCGCCATTTTGTAACTCGCTTACAACATTTGGCGCCAATGGAATCATGGCCTCTAACCCCTTCAAACAAATTCAATCAGTATATCAAAAATTTGACGTGGCATATTTTTTTACAAAAATTATATGTGTCGGAGGGGAAAATCTACATTTTTTTTATTAAAATAGAAAAACGTTTCAGAATATTTATTTAGTGAAAGTTAAGTGTGAATAACACCTCAAGAGCCCTCCACATGTTTGATTGTCACTTGTCAGTGAAATTTCCAAGCAAGAAGCATTTGTTGCAGGCTATTGAACCTTTGTGACCGGTTTCTGATAAAAGTACCTACCGACATCAACTCTGTAATTATAGGAACCTCCAGCTCCCATAGACCACGGAAACAGATCCCGGAAAACATCTCTCCAGCATCATCAGCCGGCCGTGTAAGCCTAAAGCTCTTATTCAGCAATTGTAGATGTGTTATTTGCGTTCCCCTGGGAATCGAATCCGTTACCTTCCCATTTTGAGATTGTAGCCTCAACTTGCCAAACTTTTATCGCTTAATTGTCCCGGAAATATTTTAACTTACTGGTGAGTCTTTCGAACATTAATTAATACAATGTTAAAATATGAAAAAAAGTTTTTCTTCCCGACTTGATTTATCTCCTCAAGCGCTTTCAATGCTATCCCACCATTATTAAGAGTCAACATTCTTAATTTAAAATGAATCTTCTCAATGTCAATGCACAAGCCCTTAAACTTTTATTGAATAAACGTTTTCTGAACAACAACAAAACTTTTAATGTCTATAATAATAATAATCCATAATCTAAGTTGCAAGGATATTTCATTTAAAGCTCTCAAATGTATGCCCACAAACAAACACGTGTAGTTCGCGATTACAAATGCTGATTGTGTACTTACAAATAAAATCCAAACCTCAAATGAACATAAGCCCTGCAACTCTTGCCGACATTCCCTGAAACAGGAGTGACATTGGCAAAGTGAACCATTTTTTACAGTATTGGTGGTTAGCTTCATACCAACCTAGGAATCAGCTAGCAACCAGCTAGGAACCAGCTTCATACCAAGTCAAGGAATGTATTTTCTAATAGTACATAATATAATGTCTTTTCTAATATTACATAATATAATGTCTTTTCTAATTTTACAAAAAATAATCAATTTGAGTCGTAAAGAATTAGAGACGGCATGTTTTTCTTAATTTTTGAAAATAAGATCCAACATTTATTGTGGAAAAAATGAGAAAAGGATTTCATTTGTTTACTTTAATTTTCATACTATTTTAAAAAATCCACAACCCCTATGATTAATTCTATTTGACGCATTTCTAAAGGTACGTATTTATTTTAAAAGTAACTTGTTCCAACACCACCTGTTTTTTTTTTATTTAAGACTTAACTAAAAATCTTTTAGCCTTAAAGAAATATTTAACCCAAAAAAGTTCACCAATTTTAGACGAAAAAAACACATAAAAATATTCTGTTATGAGAATTCGATTGACAGAGCTCTCCCAACATCGCTACCTGTACATTTACTTCCACGCGCTCTACGTACAACTCCGGCGTTTGTGCTTGATTGTGCGCGTCATGTAATTTGCGTATTCATTTTCATGAAACCCCAGAGAAATCAGCCAGGGGTCTGGCGTTTAAAAAACCACATTGGAAAACCAGGGCTTTCCGGACCATCACTAGTATGTGTATTATTATATATAGGCATGCAGATTTCGTTCAACATACTACTCAAATAAAAATATGAAATTTTCATTGAGTATTTGAGCCCACATTTTGAAATGAACTTAGACAGTGAAATTGCAAACATTTTCCAAAAAAATCACGTTGAGCAACAGTGTCAAAAAAATGTGTAACAAACATTTTTTAATGTACATATTTTACAAATAGTAGGTATTTCATAAAAATATTCCCACAAATTTCACAGATAAATTATTACGTCGCACGGCCTGGTTGCAAGGAAAAAGACAAATAAATATTTGATTATTGCTTGCGAAGGACAATAACCACATCTAGTCATATTTTCCTTTTTTACTAACATAAAAATTCCTTATGACTACCGTTTGTTTGATTTATTTTATTTAATTATGTCCCGTTCCGTAGTCCAGCGGTAACACTTTGGACCCGTAAATGGAAGGTTGTGGGTTCGAATCCCGATGAAGCACAAAAAATATAACATTTATATTTTCAAATTTGCTCTTCGCTGGGTTGAAAAATCCATATACCTTTACCAAAGCCCGGTCATAAAAAGGTTCATCCAGCCTTACAGCAACTGGGTCTTGCTTGAGAATTGGCGCTTTCTACAGCGACGACCAAGCTAGCAGAGGGCTCTAGAGGTGTGATACACACAAAAACAGCGCTCACCAAATAAATCAGCCTAATTTATTTTTTATTTCAATTTTTTATTCTAAAAAAAAACTCCCCTGAAATGGCAGCTTAAAAGCTTCTTAAGTCAGCTTATAAATGGCTTAAGTATCAGAAGCGAAAAACACATTATGATCGCTTATTATCTAATAAAAAAAAACAGCGTTTCCATTCGCATTTGATGACGTTGCATTATTATCAAATAAAAACAATTTATTTTTCGTGTTTTTAAGAGGTTCACAATAAAAACAGCACTCATAAAAGAGTCCCTGATTTATTTTTAACCTGTTTGCTACCAAAGACGAGATACTTTGCCAATTTTTTTTACCGGCAAGTCAAAGTTAAAGACGTCAGAAGCATATAGCGTGCCTTGTCTTGTCTTGTATCCTGCCGCCTTTCCTCTAGGGGTGGCCAGTGCCTCCACACAAGTGCGAAATGGTAATATCGCGAGACAAAAAATGAAAAAAAGGTCCAAAAAGATGGCGATGCAGGGTTTCAAAATCGCGAGAAGAAAATGCATTAAAAAGGTGATGGATATGAATGAATTGAAAGAGTATGTAAGGATACGAAGAAATGAAGGCAGCTCTGCAGAGATTCTGGACACCCCTAGTGGAATGACGACAGAGTTACAGTTACTGTTACAGACGGAAAGAGACGACTACATTGAAATTAAACAAGTACGAGTGAGACAGATAACAATGCAAAAAATTATCATCATAGGTATTAGGTTATTAGTTTGAGTGTGAACACAGTTTGTTTGAATGCAGAACAATGTAACGACACAGACTCTTTATAGTTAAAATAAAAAAATGTGTATTTTTTGTCAAAAATCTATTCCCGTTAAAAACCCTCGCCAGGAAAGCTATCAGAATAGTACCAAAGGATTTCCAGGATGGAGTTGTGGAAGACTGTCCTGTGGTAGAAATATGAGAAAGGAAGGAAAAGTCGTTGGGCGGCAGCGCTGGCTGCGGTTGATCAAAAAGGCCAAGACTCAGTGGGTTGTGGTTCCAGTGATGATGACAACGACAGATTAAATTTATTTTAATTAGCTTAGTAAAACCTAAATAAGCTTAGAAAAACCTAATTAAAGAAGATTTTCCACGTGTACACCGGTCCGTAGTCTAGTGGTAACGCTTCGGACTCTCAAATGGAAGATCATGGGCTGGAATCCCGGCGGACACAAAAAAATATCAAGTATGCTCTTTGCTGGGTTAAAAAATAGATAAATCTTATCAAAGACCGACCAACAAAGGTCCATTCAGCCTTCAATTTGGGTCTTGCTCTCTTGCAATTCTTATTGGAGCTTGTAGCTCGCTAAAAATCCGTTCGATAGCTCATTTCGTAAAATAGATTCACTCGCCACATGCGAGCCCTTTGGGGATAACGCAAGCAAAAAGTTACACTATTGTACTAGCTTAGTTGAGTTTTTTTGTATCGGCAGTGAAACTGTTAAGGGTGAGTGGGGTGGGATTTGAAAGGAAGGCAGTAACTTTAAGGGCGCGCCTTGCAGCAGGCTGATTCAGCGATAAAAACTCCAGAAATCGTCATATTTTGTTTACTCCGGGTCGTGGGCTTCAACAGTTCCCCTCCTTGCTTTGTAAAATATTTGAAAGCGAGTGGATGATTTTAAAACCCAATGCTATGTTGTCTTTAATCTAAGTTGCAAAGATCTATTTACACTTAAAATTCATATTAAATGCATGCCAGCAAACAGACACGTCTGTGCCAAGTTTGCGCTCACAAATGTTGCATGTGTATTTACAAATTAGAATCCAAACCTCAAATAAACAAACACCTTGTAACTTTTGCCGACCTTCCCGTAAATCAGGGATAACATTGGCAAAGCGAATAATTTTTTACAGTGTGGGGAGTCAGCCTCGTACCAACTTACATATAGCCAAGGAATTTCAATACATTTGTTTTTTTAGTCATTTTGTTATTCGGAAACGGTGGACAGACAATGTCCAGGCTGACGAGGAAGTCCTGGGAGTAAGGAGACCATGAAAGAAAACGGCACAAGACAGAGTTCTGAAAGATTATGGTGCGGGAGGTCCTCGCAGTGCCAAATATGTGGTCCAGTGAAGGACGGAGAAGAGTGACGCATAAGGCGAAATGGTGAACTCTCCAGCATTTACGAAACATCCATTATTTTATGGTCTCTTTTATAGGTACATTATTGGTGTAGGTTCTGATGAAACATCTTCACTTATACCTCTTCTTCTCGTCACAACAAGGAAAACTCGTAGAATAGCTCACATCCATCCCTTTGCAGTCTATATCAAAACTATGAAAACTTGGTGTTTACACGACTCATTCCTTTGCCAGACTGCCCGCTTATGGAGCCCCAACATTGCCCTTTTCAGAACTTCCTTTCAGTGTCTCAAGAACAAAGTCAACGCAACGCAACACACACCACAACACTATGCAACTAACAGTCCTGCAACAAAAGATCAGGACATCAACCGCCACACCACCAACACCTTTGCGGCAATACAAAAGTGTCATAGACCCCTAGAGTCTCTGAAATCTATGGAGTCTTCCACACAGGATTCCTTCAAAAACATTTATAAGACTGCAAAGGTAGGCTAGACATGTTCAAAAGAATTCCAGGCACAAGGATTTCCTAAAATAGTGAGGATAAAAAGACCGCGAAAGACTAGATTGACATGGAAGGATGCAGCTGCTGTTGAATGGCGTTGGAAGACATGTGGAACTGAAGGCAGAAGTGAAAGGAGGCTAAGGCTAATAGGCTATGGCTGTATCAAAAACGTTCTAAATTTTACAGTGTTTTGTTAAGCTTACGAATATTGACAAGATGGATAAAAAAAATATTCCCAAAAAGGTGTTTTAGTGTATCTCAAGTCAAACTCGGTAAAGGTTACATCAAGTGTATTGAAAGCTTTGTGGTATGATTTTCCCTGTTGCCGAAAGAGAGGGGCGGGCATATTAAAGCTCGCCTTGCGTCCCGAAATCCAGAGTCACGCATTTAATTTTGAAAAACGCTGACGTCACTCGACCTTTGAATGCACCCCCTGAAAAAGGGAACAAACGGGATTTACGACAGGGCGCCCCTGACTTTGACAATGCCGTGAAAAATCTGCTCTTTGCAATGATTCACCTGCGGAAATACACTTACATAGAATTGCAAAGGTTGACGAAACACAATGGAATGTTATCCGCCTTGCACGGTATGTTTTATCATAAAAAATGATGTCATATAATATGAAGCTATATAAAATTATAAACGAATTGTATAGAAAGTTGTACGTATAAAAAAAAATAGTCATTTGAGTTATTTTAAGAAATGAAAACAGTATCTGTGTGAACATGAAAATCATGTTTTTATTCAGTTTAAATATGAAGAAAAAATTACATTAAAAGAATACAATGGTTGGCTTATAGGTTGGAATAAAGCTGACCATCCATAGGTACTGTAAGAAAATTGTACACTTTGCCATTGTTACCTCTGTTTTAGTGAAAATCGACAAGAGTTTCAGTGCTTATGTTCATCGGAGATTTGGGTTAAATATTGTAGGTCCACATGCGGCATGTGTAAGCGCGAGCTTTTACGTATCTGCTTATGGGAATATATTTAATATGAATCTTAAATGTGATATATTTTTGCAACTTAGATTAAAGATGCAAAAGTATATGCTTGTGAGTATGCAGGACGAGATCCTAGTTCTATATTACATGTTGTATACTCGACTATTTACATATTATAAGTTGCAAAAATATATTTCATTTAATTACTTTTTGTACCTTTTCAATAACTGTACTCAGCGACTTATTCGCGACAGTAAAAACACCGACAAATTTTCGAAAAATAAATCTAAAAAAGTTTTAGTTCAATACGACTCGATAATAAATATGTGTATACGTGTAATTTACTTTTACATAATATAATATTTTTAGTAGCATATTTACGTTGACAACAAACGCCCACAAGCAGACACGTGTAAGTTCGTTTTTACACGTGCTGTATGTGTTACAAGCAATAAAAAACTACCTTTTAGTTTTAATAATATATTTTATTTTATGGAATCTTCATCCTCTTACAGAAAAAAATCTCTGATATACCTACTCCTAGTAAAAAACATCACGTAAATACTCAATATCACATAAAAGAAAAAATGTTTGGATATTAAATACTCACTAGAAGTCCTGCTGTAGCTTACATACACTTCCAGAAAATTTATTTTTACGTGATGGTAAAGTATTACCGCTTTTTTTATACTCAGTATACTGGCATGCCAATATAATTCGGATCGGGAAAAGACGGTTTGACGTAAATAGTCGAGTATACTGGAGCTATTCTTGGACCCTTTCATCTTCAGGGTCCAAAGACGAGACAATAAGAGACATCTTACACCTGGGTACCCGAAAAAAAGAAGGTCCGCTTCTTCAGAATTTAGTAAGCAAGTAAATGAAACAGTGACTGAAATAGGGACTTTCCAAAATGGTATAAAACTATAGGTGTACCGAATTTATCCAAGCGACCGGTCCACAGTCTACTGGTTAGCACTTCAGATTCGGTATCGAAAGATTGTGGGTTTGATTCGAGGAACACATGGTGTGTTAACACTCTGAAAGCGCTCGAGAAAATAAACCAAATAGTGAAGAATAGTTATTTTTTCATTCTTTTGTGTATGTATGTTTGCTTACATTAATTTTTCATCAAGTAAACTTTATTTTGTGTATTACTTACCCGTCAACTTGACTCGTGCGTTTGTTCTAAGACTCGAGTCTCTCCAAACATACTCGAGAGCTCTCGGGTTGAATTTACGGGACTTCGTCTGTTCTCGGCCATTTTCTTGTGATCCGCACACTTGGCACCTGAGAATCTTGACCTATAAGCTCAGGGCGTCGCAAACTATTTTGGAAAATTATTTGGAAAAAAAAATCTTAAAAATAAAAAGTTATTGTATTTCTGATTTTATAAATATTCACTCTGAATGAGATTGGCACGTTTATTAACATAGAAAAAATTGTGTCGTCACCCCTCCGAGTATCTATAGAGAAGGCATACAAATATTTTGTTATCGGTTCCTAAGAACCGCAGCTCCATGCGAGACTGATGTTGGTTCGCCGAGAAAAAAAGTTCCTACAATGTTCCGCATTGTTATATCTGTAATTTAAGGTGTAAATATATTTAAAGGCTAACTAATAATTTGTTACTGGTTACTATGAACCCTTGTCGCTTCCATGGGACTACAATCTTTAGCAACCAATAACGAAATGTTGAATAAAATGAGTTTGCCTTTTCTCCGGCAACGTGTGACGTCACATTTATTTTTGTCTATGGTATTTGTTTAGTTTCCATGCTCGTGGATCCCTGCCGCCATCTAGCAACGCTCTCTGAGCTCTGGACTGTGGTAATGTATTCTGGAGCGGATCACGCTGTGTTTGGCGTAAGTGATGGAAAAGGGCAGCGGCGGCTCCTCCCTCAGAGCCACGTCGTCTCACAGACAACGCTTGTCCTGGGACACGCTGGCACCTTAACAGTATTCAACTATCCACTTATATACGTAGGTACATAGATAAGTATACTATAATACTACGTAGGTACACTATGAGTTGAATTTTATCTTTTGTACATTGATATAGTATGTGCAATTTATAGTCTCCATTAATTAATGGACTTCCGAACTTTTTTTTCAGCGGGCAAACGTCAGTCTTGTATGGGACTGCGTTTTTAATAATCTATAACAAAATATTGGCTTGCCTTTTCCATAGCAACCCGGCCGGGTGACTTCACAGCATCGTCCATGTGCGGACCTCGTAATAATAACTTGACAATTTATTTTTTATTTTATTAAAACAGGCACATAATGGAAACAAAATCAACATAACTTCTGTATTTGAATTCTGAAAAATCACGATAACAATTTACCAACATCAAATACTTTTTATCATCTAGAAAATTTACCACCTCAGTTGACACAATAAATAAATTAAAAGCAAAAAATATATACCTATACATGGTACGTTCAAGGGCGTGCTGTTTCAAGAAAAGTGAAATGACTATGACATCACAAAAACTATCTGCAACGCTTTTAGTTTGCTCTTTTGTTTCAGTTCAGAGTCAAAACTATTCGTGAAACAGCACGCTCCTATATGAGATTACTTTTCACTTAAGCAGGCTCTTCTTCTCCCTCATCTTCATCGAACTCTCCCTCCTCTTCAGCGCTGGCCTCCTGGTATTGCTGATACTCCGACACAAGGTCATTCATGTTGCTTTCTGCCTCGGAGAATTCCATTTCATCCATGCCTTCCCCAGTATACCAATGCAGAAAAGCCTTGCGCCTATACATGGCCGTAAACTGCTCTGAAATCCGCTTGAATAGTTCTTGAATAGATGTGGAGTTGCCTATGAAGGTCGCAGACATCTTCAGCCCCCTAGGTGGAATGTCACAAACGGCTGTCTTCACGTTGTTTGGAATCCATTCAGCAAAATAAGCGGAGTTCTTGTTCTGGATGTTTAACATCTGCTCGTCCACTTCCTTCATGGACATGCGCCCTCTGAATATAGCAGCTACTGTGAGGTATCTTCCGTGTCGGGGATCACAAGCAGCCATCATGTTCTTGGCGTCAAACATTTGCTGCGTCAGTTCTGGAACAGTCAAGGCGCGATACTGCTGACTACCACGTGACGTCAGCGGAACAAATCCAGGAATGAAGAAATGCAAGCGTGGAAATGGCACCATGTTAACAGCCAACTTACGGAGGTCAGCGTTCAGCTGTCCAGGGAAACGCAGACAAGTTGTAACTCCAGACATTGTAGCTGATACAAGATGGTTCAAATCCCCATACGTTGGAGTGGCCAATTTCAGAGTTCTGAAGCAGATATCGTAGAGGGCTTCATTGTCGATGCAGAAACATTCATCAGTATTTTCTACAAGTTGATGCACTGACAGGGTGGCATTGTAGGGTTCAACAACAGTATCAGACACCTTGGGTGACGGGACCACGCTGAAAGTGTTCATGATGCGATCAGGGTACTCCTCTCTAATCTTGGAGATGAGCAATGTCCCCAACCCAGCTCCTGTTCCTCCACCAAGAGAATGAGTCATCTGGAAACCTTGCAGGCAATCACAGCCTTCAGCTTCTTTGCGGACCACGTCCAGGATAGAGTCCACCAGCTCAGCTCCTTCTGTGTAGTGGCCTTTTGCCCAGTTGTTTCCAGCTCCTGATTGTCCGAACACGAAGTTGTCCGGCCTGAATATTTGTCCGAATGGTCCGGATCTCACAGAGTCCATGGTGCCGGGCTCCAAGTCCACCATGACGGCCCTCGGCACGTACTTCCCAGCGAGGGCCTCGTTGTAGTACACGTTAATGCGCTCCAACTGCAGGTCAGAGTCTCCGCTGTAGATCCCAGTTGGTTGAATGCCATGCTCATCGCTGATCACCTCCCAGAACTAAAAGCACAACATCATCAAAATTAGACGAAGCTAAATTTTGATAAATAAAATGTATCCTTGGAATGCAGCATAAACGTACTTGTGAAAATAAATGAAAAGTTCATAGAACTGATACCGATACCCAAGAAAAAACTATTAAGGAAAAACTGGAACAAAATGTGGCATCTATAATCTAAGTCCCAAAGATTTATTAAAATTTAAAATTTGTAAGAAATGCATGCTCACAAACAGACACGTGTAATTTTATGCTTGCAAATACAGCATGTGTACGTACAAATTAAAATTCAAACCTCCAGTGAACATAAACACAATGAGCATGCAACACAAAAACTATTTTTTATTTTTCTGTCAATGATGTTGGCCACCTTTACTTAAAAAAAAACAATGTATTAAAAAAACCATTGCACTGCTGCTTAAATAAAAGGTATCAAATGTTGAAAGTTGCAAAGCTTATTAGAGATGTTCATTTATGGCTCAGATTTTTCTAATGTAAATGCATTTGCAGCATATGTAAGTGCAAACCTACACGTTTTGCTTATATGTGTAGTGTGTACATAAGATGTACCTACTATGTTTATTTTTTCTACATTGTTGCAACTTCAATTAAACAGTATCTTTACTATTCTTCTTACCTTAGCGCCAATTTGATTGCCACACTGGCCTGCTTGGATGTGGACGATTTCACGCATTTTTCAAAAGTACTCTCCGATAATCAGCACAGAAAATATATTTTCAATAAAACAGCTCTTCATAAACCAGCCAGCAGTATCGGAAGCAGAGAACAAAGTGCAATTGTTTTTCGTCCGTGAGAAAAAATACAAAATAGGAAACAACTGCAATCGATAGATTTGAAAATTCGAACAATGTGTTCGAATTTAAAATGCCTCTCCTTTTTTATACCTACCATCATCGATCAAAAGCATTATAGACAGATATAGATAGGGGCGTCTTAGCTAATTTGTGTGACAAAAAACAAGTTTATACAAACGAGGTCTTATTATCAGAAGCTGGCCACCCATACAGTAAAAAAAAAGTTCACTTTGCCAATATCACTACTGTTTCAGGGAAGGTCAGTAAGAGTTGCAGGGCTTATGTTTATTTCGAATTAGGTTTTTATGTTGTAACTCCTCATGCGGCATGTGTAAGCGCGAACGAATACGTGTCAGCTTACGGGAACGCATGTAATATGAAGCTTAAATGTGATATATCGCCACTTTAAAAATAAAACTGAAGAAGTTCTAATTCACTACTTTGAGAAATCGTGGGTTAATCTTTTATTGGATGTAACTTCTTATAGCAAGTGATAAAAGGGAACGCTTATGAAAACTTCTTCACCACAGGGTTTTCACTTTTTTTTTGTGTTTACTCTCGTAGAAAATAGTAAAAAAGGTGCATGAGAAAACCATGGTACCTTCATATGTCACTTATTCAGTTTTAAAATTTAGGTATCGATATCTTTGCAACTTAGATTATAAATATATTATAGGCTCTAGAGAGGTGACGTCTCAGGTTGGTGGTCATGAATAATTGTTCTGTCATCCTCTAGATTGCTTGCGGACGTCCTGCTGCCATGAGCCATCATGTGGAAGATATTGTGAAGGAAGGCTGATGGATGCCTACGAATACAATGTCCAGTATTAAAAGATATATGTACTTAATACACATTTTGTAAATGGCATTTTAAATTTATTTAGTCTTAGCTTGTAAGGAGATTTGTATAAATAATAATCTGTCATCAAATGCATCGGTAATAATCTCTAATCTACATTTTTTTCACAGATATATATTTTAATTTTTTTTGGAAAATGAGAGTTACAGGAAAAATTACAGAGTAAGAGTGATAGTTGAAAAGACCAGTAAATTTTTTAAGTGTTGATTAAAGAGAAAACAAAAAACAAAGATGATACATATACCTTGTCTTGTCTTGTCTTGTATCCTGCCGCCTTTCCTCTAGGGGTGGCCAGTACCTCCACACAAGTGCCTCCACTTGACTCTGTCCTTGCATACTTCTTTCATCTCATCTAATTTCATCACTCTTTTCATGCATGCTCTTCTCTTGTTTCCACTCTGTAAATTCCATTCATTCGCAATCTCATTTATCTGATCAATCCATTGTTTCCTAGGTCTTCCCCTTCCACGCTTACCTGTTACATTCCCTTTATACACTCTTTTTGTCAGTCGGTCTTCATTCATCCTTTCAATATGTCCAAACCATCGCATCACACTTCTTTGAACTTTCACTTTCACGCTTTCTTTTACTCCGCATTCATTTAGAGCCCATTCGTTTCTCACTCTATCTTTCAGTGTTTTTCCTGTCATACTTCTCAGATGGGCCATTTCTACGGTGCATACCTTATTTACTTCTCTTTCATTCAACGTCCATGACTCGCTTCCATACATCAGGGTCGGCAACAAAATACAATTGTGTACCGACATTTTCATTTTCTTTGGTATCCTTTTATTCTTCGCTATTCTACCAAACGCTCCTATCACGCATCTTCCTTTGCTGGCACGCTTCTCTAATTATTTCGTCATCTTACCAAAAATATATATATTGATGATGTGGGATAGAAATACAAATTCAAAAAGTTCAGTTAAAAATATAATCAAAAGATTTAAAGCATTGCAATTTTATCATTAAATAAATCAACATCGAGAGTATGTGTGACAGCTACGTTTAATGAAAGAATTTAGAACATATGAATCAAAGAATATATGAACATTCTATAATCTGAATTGTAACGATTTATTACATGTCAGTACATAATCAACATTTCAGCAGTGATGTCGCGTGTCGCATCGCGCATTTAAATTAATCTTAAAAAGTGAATCACGATGCCCACCCGAGGGCAAACAAGTGCTGACAAGGTGGTGGAGGGGCTCGACAGCCTTACCTCCATCATCTTGGAATTAAAAGAACAAATTAACACTCAAAATAGTCTAATTTGTGAGTTAAGTGCCAGACTCATCAAACTCGAAATCGGCATAGAAACCCAGGGGTCCCAAACTGAATCAAAGGGGCCGCAAAATTACAGTCAAGCGGCTGCCAAAAAGGATCACCCATCGGAGCAGCTGCAGCAACAGAAGCAGCCACTGCGGCAACAGAGGCAGCAGCTGGACCAACAGAAGCTGCTACCGCAGCAACACAAGCAGCCAGCGCAGCAACAGAAGCAGCCAGCTCAGCAGCAAAAGCAGCCAGCGCAACAACAAAAGCAGCCAGCGCAACAACAAAAGCAGCCAGCGCAACAACAAAAGCAGCCAGCGCAACAACTAAAGCAGCCAACGCAACAACTAAAGCAGCCAGCGCAACAACAGAAGCAGCCAGCGCAGCAACAGAAACAGCTATTGCAAAAGCGGCCGTCTCTGGATCAGCCGCTCCAACAACAGCCTAATAAAGGGCAGTGGAAAACTGTCCAACGACGGAAACCAAGACAGAAAATGCTGCAGGGTGTCCTATCGGTGGACAACCTGAAAGCAGCACCCAAGATTAGGGTTCTCCACGTTTGGAGGTTCATGAAAGAGACAACTGCACAAGACATTGTGCAGCACGTTAAGAAGGTCACCGGCGTAGAGGTGGAGGCAACGCCTCTAGTGAACAGTGGTGGATACGCCTCATTTAAGGTGATTCTTCAGGAGGAAGGGTGGGACAAGGTATTCAACCCATTAATATGGCCTAAAGGCATATGTCTTGCCAAATTCATTAATTTTAAAAATGGCCAACATTAAAATTTTATATCAAAATGTTAGAGGTCTCAGCACCAAAACTGTAGAATTTAAAAATAATATTTTAATACAAGACAATGACATAATTGCCCTCACAGAGACATGGTTGAACGCCTCTGTCCCGTCACCTCAACTCTTTGATGGCAGGTACAATGTACACAGGCGTGACCGCGGTACCCGTGGGGGGGGCGTTTGCTTAGCAATAAAAAATACGCTTGCTTCACAAAGAATGCCCAGCATGGAGACGGATGGCGAGCATCTGTGGGTGAAAGTCACTAAAAAGTTCACCCCTGTTTACATATGCGTCGTTTACTTCCAGTGCCGGGAAGGAGAACAAGAAAGAGTAAATTTTTTTGAAAATTTTGAAAAGAGTGCCCCAGCGATGAGCGGTCGTAGTGTAATTGTAATCGGGGATTTTAATATGAACAGTGTGAACGATTCAACGAGACTGGAGTTATTGTGCTTCACAGAAGGGAATAGTTTTACCCAAATAAATGAAATCAAAAACAGCTATGGGAACATTTTAGACTTAGTGATGAGCAACTGTAAATTAACATGTACAGTGGAGCGTAGTGAAGAACCGATGGTGTCTGAAGATAGACACCACCCCACACTATTGGTAACAGCGCGCCCGCGAGCTGCGCCTCTGTGTGGGGAGGCGAAGCGGCCGCCACCACACCAACACAGCCAGCCCACGCACACAGATACACAAGACAAACAGTGCCATTATTTGTTAAATAATTATATTAATTCTAACATTAATTTTAAATTATTAGATGTAGGTAGATGTAATAATATTATTAGAGTGTATGATTGGTCTCAAATGTATAAAATGACCGATAGTAACCTAATTTTAAAATATTTTTACACTGTGATTTATAAAATTTTTGATTTGTGTGCTCCTAAAAAAAGGAGACCATGTACAGGTAGGACTTATCCAATATGGTTTTCTCAAAGAATAATTGCAGACTTGAGATCTAAGAGACATCTGCATAATGTCTACCTGAAGAATAAAACCAAGAGTAACTATATTAAATTTAAAGAGAAACGCACTCAACTCAAGTCTGACATTGCTCATGCTCATAAGTCCTATCTAGAGAATATTCAGTCTGGAGTCGGAAATGGCTCAAGGGAATTTTGGAGGTATGTCTCCTCACTGAAAAAAGACAGCACTGTGAAGTACACATTGGCAGATGGGGATGAGATCACGACTGATCCTCAATTAGTCTGCGAAAGATTCTCAGACTATTTTCAATCTGTCTACAGTTCCCTGGTCCCTGAGTTAGATGTGGAAGTAATCCTTAATAACTCGCCTCTCTGTAATACCAACAGTATTGGAATTGAGCATTTTACGTTGGAAGAGGTACAAACCTGTCTGCTCAACATTAACCCAAACAAAGCAGCGGGTCCTGATAACATTCCACCAGGCGTAATAGCAGCCTTATCCAATACTGTAGCTGAACCATTAAGGTTTATTTTTAATCTGTGTGTTGAACAATGTGAATTTCCTCAATTTTGGAAGTTAACAAGAGTCATTCCCATACACAAAGCAGATACAAAAACAGATGTCCGAAACTATAGACCTATCTCTATCTTATCGACATTTGCGAAGATCTTTGAAAGTTTAATTCATAAAAACTTACTGATTAACATTAAATCACGTATTACCATTCATCAACATGGCTTCCTACCAAAGAGGTCTACAATTTCCAATCTTCTCACATTAAGTGCAGAAATAGCCGAAAATCTGGATTCTCAGCACCAGACTGATGTGGTATATACGGACTTTTCTAAAGCATTCGACAGGGTAGACCATGACGTCCTACTCAAGAAAATGCACGTATTTGGATTAAGTAAATCTCTTCTCTTACTTTTCGCATCATATTTAAGAAATAGACAACAATATGTTGATATTAATGGCTATACATCATTGACAGTTCAACCACTTTCTGGAGTCCCGCAAGGATCCAATTTGGGCCCACTGGCTTTTCTCATATTTGTCAATGACGTTGTTGGCATCATAAAACATAGTTCGTGTCTATTATACGCAGATGACTTGAAGGTCTATACAAAGATTATAGACACTCAATGCTGCGTAAAATTACAGGAGGACTTGAACGCATTAGCAGTTTGGGCTGAGCAAAACAAACTCTTCTTAAATTTTAAGAAATGCGTTATCATGTCCTTCACTAAATCTCATAATCCCACTTTTCATGAGTATAGTATAGGTGGGCAAATACTAACTCGTGTGACCTCATTTAGGGATCTGGGAGTTGTCTTTGATCCCGGACTGAATTTCTCAGACCATATGACGCAGTTGACGACCGAATGCTATCGGCTTCTGGGCTTTGTTATTAGACTCTGTAAACAGTTTACAGAGCCCAGGGCGATGGCGGATGTCTTCAGCTGCGTCGTTCGATCTAAATTAGAGTACGCTGTTGAGGTGTGGACACCTCATCAGCGGAAGTACATTAATATGTTAGAACAGCTCCAGAAGAAGTTCCTGAGGTACCTCCTCATGAGAACGCAGGGTAACTACCCTCAGTTCATGCACCATGAGGACCTGCTTCGGGAAACTGGCTTCAGGAGCTTAGAAACTAGGCGCAACGGGACCCTGATGGTGCTCACTTATAAAGTCATCAATGGTTTAATAGACAGTCCCACCCTGTTGGAGGGTTTCAGGTTGTTTGTACCAAATTACTATAATCGGGGGCGAGGTCATGATCTTTTTCATGTACCAATGAGCCGCACCGATGTCTTGGCACAGCATCCTTTAACTCGGAGTGTCAAACTCATTAATGAGGCAAAAATAGATATATTTCAATATAATGTAGACACCTTCAAAAGTATGGTAAAAGAGTTCCTCCCAGCGTGTTGATGGCTGTGAGGGTGCACTGTAATTAGGGCAACCTGTTGTGCACAAAAAAAAAAAAAAAAAAAAAAAAAAAAAAAAAAAAAAAAAAAAAAAAAAAAAAATTCATATTTCCTGTATTTCCATAAGCATACACGTACACATGCCGCATGTGGACTCTCAATATAAAAACCTAATCTCAAAAAAACATAAACCCTGCAACTCTTTCCGACCATTTTTGAAACAGGGGTGACATTGGCAAAGTAAACCATTTTTTACAGTTTGTGAAGTCAGCTGCATACGAACCTGTAAATCAAGGAACCTTAATAACATATGTTTGTAGGGTTTTGTTGTTCACACAGTGAAAGTCCATCGTATATTTATATAATAATCTGTTACTGTATCCTTTTGCCGTTCCACTAGGTACATCCGCAGATGCGTCTCCACTTTTTTCTGTCCTTGCATATCTCTTTCATCTCTTCAACATTTATCACTTTTTTCATACTTACTCTTCTCTTATTCTCACTCTGTACGTTCCATTCTTCCGCAATCTTACCTATTTGGTCTCTCCATTTCTTTTATAAATTTAATTTTAAATTGACAAAAATACAAATGTATACGTTTTTTTTTTCTTTTATTGAATGTGACCTTCATTTATTGTGTAAATACTTAATTAAAAAAGTACTCGAAATACTTAGTTGATGTATTCAAGTACGTAGGCGCTCGCAGTCCCCTCCCTCCTCCGCCTGCTTTGATCTAAAGAGCGGAATAAGTAAGAACGCGCAGAAGTATCTGTAAGAACCTGTACAGGTGAACGAAGTACTCGACTAAGTATGTGAGAACCTTGAAAAATAAGGAGAGGGGGGGGAGGTGGAGACAGCTCAGTAAGTAGCTAAGGTTTCATTCAAACTTGCTCAGTGATTTAGTAGAAACGGCAAGTCAAATAAGACTTCCCAAGGGCCTGTTGCACCAAAGTCCAATCAGACAAAAATCAAAATTAAGTGTGATTTCTCCTTTTCAAATCAAAATTTGGTTGCATGTACGTAAGTCAACTGATGTACATCATATTTTCTGTTCAAATTCCATCATATTATTGCCCACTTCTAAGAGCTATTTAACCGAGGTCCTTACCAGAATTAAGCAATCAAATTTGATGTCTCAATCTAATATTGATTGGAGGTTGGTGTAACAGGCTCTTAATCTGAGAATATCGTGTTTTGCGTTTTTTTCTTAGCTATATGGAGAATGTGCTTCTTATGACAGTATCATTGAAAGGTCATCTTTGAATCAAATGGCAGACAAACCAAACAATCTCCAGAGGGACGACTAGACCACGCACCGGTCCATAGCTGTAGTCCATAAACAAACTGGGCAGAATGTGTATAGTCTGTAACAGTCCAAAGACCCAAGGTGAACTTGCCTGTAGAAGGTGAGGGAGGGTGTAGGGAGGGTGGGAATTCTCGAAGAGGTGAAAACTTAAATGATAAAGTAAACACAGGGAAAGACTACGTATATTAGAATCCCTCGCGGGCTGTGTAATCGTCCTCATACTTAATGTCACTTTGACAAGTACCAACTCTTTTTGCCAACACTCCCATCAAGCCATCGCTCTTGCGCGATACATTGTGTAACTTCTTTTTCTTCTTAAAAGATAAAAAATAAAAACAAGGTTTTCAGAATATGATGATAATTAATACGAGCTATAAAATTAAATTGAAGTTACATAAAAGATAAAATAACATTGTTCTTGATTGCGACAAGTATATAAAGTTCCACGACCGGTTTCGCAAACAAACCGTTTGTATCCTCAGGTGGCTAAATATTTTTTTTCTAGTTATAGATACATTTCTTTAAGGAATCCATGGCTGGAATGATACATCACCACGGTAATAAATTCTTACCTACCGAATATCGGTAATATTTGTATAAAGACTTATCAGCTGTTCACTTGCGGCCATCTTGGATTGACAGGTATTCATACAAAAATTACTGAGAATTACCGTAGTGATGAGATTTCCAGCCTTGCGCGGGTGACTGGGTAGATTTCAGGAATCTAGAGGTCTACGACACTTGTTGGAGTGCTGTAGAGGGCTTCACGACAAATCGCTCACAGACAACCCATCGCAAGACAACTTGGCCATGGACAAAACATTCACACGATAGTTCTTCTACACGAATTTTCGATCTACGACATTTCTGTCACATACAAAATAAAGTCGATAGACAGCTCCTTCACAGAAAAACAATAATTAATTACAACCGCATTTATTACAAAAAGCAGTGAAATAGAAATGTTAAAAAAAGTTTCTCACCTAAAACACATGCATAACACAACTACCTGGGTTGGAAGTCTCATCACCACGGTAATTCTTATCTACCGAATATCGGTAATATTTGTATGAAGACTAATCAGCTGTTCACTTGCGGCCATCTTGGATTGTCAGGTTTTCATACAGATATCAACGATATTCGGTAGGTAAGAATTACCGTGGTGATGAGACTTCCAGCCCTGGTCTCCGTGTGGGAGCTCATTCAAAACTGCCTTCACGTATCACGCAAGAATGCCGACTGTTGCTTGTGGAGTGATTGTGTGTAGGGACATTGCGCAATAATGTTATCAAACAATTCTCGTTTCTAGTTGTGTGAAAATTTCTCCCTTGAATTTCATTAACTATACAGGGGGGTGTGTTTCAGAAAGTAGAAGTGAGAAGTTGTAGCGAGATCGGAAAGGCACGTTAAGATTAGACATTTGACATGAAGAAATAAAAATATACCAGTAATCACGGATTTGTAAGGACTCTTAATACTTTTAATAGAACTCCATGCCAGTAATGAAGCGAGGTTCATCAAACGATCATTTTAGTCCGGTAGATGGCTCAATAATAATAATAATAATAGGTGAAATCCGGAAGCTCCGGCTCCCACAGACCATGACGACAGATCCCGGAAAACATCTCTGAAGCATCAGCCGGCAGTGTAAGCCTAAAACTATCATTCAATATTAGGATGATTGACACAACAATCACTTTATTTGGGCTGTGTAGCCGTGGTCTGGTTAATTCTTTCCGGACAGTTTCGCCCATTGCTCCGATGGGCATTATCAGCGGTTGGTTAATCACTGTGTTCTCCTTACAGGATCTGCTGTACTAGAAACCACTAACTTCTAGTACAGCTACTACTAGTACAGCAGATCCTGTAAGAAGATCACAGCGACTAGCCAACCGCTGATAATGCCCATCGGAACAATTTGCGAAACTGTCCGGAAAGAATCGACCAGACCATGGCTACATAGCCCGAATAAAGTGATTGTTGTGTCAACAAGAACCGGCCGTGAAAGCTTCAATGTACAATTAGGATGATTTATTTAGTGAGCGCTGTTTTTGTGTGTATCACTCCTCAAGAGACCTGTGCGAGATTTGTCATCGATGTAGAAAGCGCTGATTCTCAAACAAGACCCAGTTGGTGTAGAGCTGGATAATCTTGTTATCAAAAACAAAGTTCGTTTATTTTTTTATCTTCAAGCCATGGGTTTATGAACAAACATTTTTGCCGTAATTTATTTTATTATTATTTTTTATAACATTATTGACCATATGCTGCCTTAAACGCAAAATCTGCACATATAGAGCAACTTCTTACTGCGTTAACCCTAAACGAGTCGCTTGTATTGGCCTTATTTATTTTCACAGGTAAGAGTCTAATGGAAGGTGTGATTGTCACTTCGTAATATTTTTAGTTCCTGCCCTACGACTCTCTGGATTCATTATGAATCTCTGGATACAGAATGAATCTCTTGATACCTACATTATGAATCTCTGGATACATTGTAAGTCTCTTTATGCATTATGAATTTCTGGATACATTATGAATTTCTCGATACATTATAAATCTCTGGATACATTATGAAGTTCTGGATACATTATGAATATCTTGATACATTATGAATCTCAGGATAAATTATGAATATCTGCATACATTATGAATCTCTGGATACATTATAAAAATCTTGATACACTATGAATATCTGGATAAATTATGAATCTTTGGATACATTATGAATCTCTCGAAATATTATGAATCTTTGGATACATTATGAATCTCTCGATACATTATGAGTCTCTGGATACATTATGAATTTCTGGATGCATGAATGAACCTTTGGATACATTATGAATCATCCTAATTGAAAGTCTTTTTCTACAAATAATAAATTATTCTAGCCGGCTTAATTTTCCAATTACCAAACTTTTCATCTTTGCGTCAAAGCCCAACACAACACATCCAGTCTTACAAGCAGCCGAGCAGTGGCGGAGCTTGCACATTTTTAGCCGTTTCGGACTATATTTTCAAATATGCTCTTGACTGGGTTGAACAATTAACCTGCCTTAACTAAAGACCGGTCACTAAAGGTACATCCAGCCTTACAGCAACTGGTTCCTGCTTCAGAATTGGCACTTTCTATAGTAATTGATGACCTAGTTCGCAGAGGGCTTTTGAGGTGTGATTTACACAAAAAAACAGCGCTCACCAAATAAGAAATCTTAATATTGTTTTTTTTTTTTGTGCACAACAGGTCATCCTAATTACAGTGCACCCTCACAACTATCAACACGCTGGCACTCTGGGCTATTTATTATTACAGAGTCCCTCGTAGTTATGTCCCCTGAACATATCAACGGGTGCAGTAAAATATGTATATTGAATTATTTGATTTTTCAGTGTTATTCTTTTTTGGCGTTAAAGAAATTATGTACCTTCATAGAATTATAAAAAAAGAAATAGCAAGCCGATGGGAACCGGGTTGCGTCTTTACAATCAATGCGTCAAAAGGGAGGATGTTATTGTCGCTGTCTGGCCATAATAATTCCTACATTTTTTTAAGGTTCTTTGTGTACTTTTAAATTAATGAGTAACCTATTAAGAAACTTCTTAATTTTTAAATTATTCATGTGATGCTTGAAACTCAATTGAATTGCATTAAAACTGGACCCAACAATTTATTTTTAAATGAAATATACAAAACCGTTTACAATTCCTTTACGTTTCGCTTTTCGCATAAAGCATTTTAAAAAAAACAAGATTCTTCATAGATTGTTCGTTTATTTAAAATTTCAAAAAATATATAGGAATTTTATTTACCAGACAGCAAAAATCACATCCTCCCGTCACACTTACTGCTTATTAACGGCAGACTTATTAAAACGGCAGGCGTATTAACGGTAGGCTACGCCACTGCCTCCCAGCAAGTTGTAGGCGCTTATACATTCAGTGTGCTCCGCCAGCAGCTACGTGCTCCCTCCAGTGGCGGAACGTGAATTAATTTCTGTTGAAAAACGTCCCCCGGTACTTTCCCTCTTTGATCCTCCGGCTTACATTCAAATTCACTCCCAATATAAATTATTTGCCTTTCGTGTTTGATTGAAATTTCCCATTAACTTTTATTACCTACTCTCTACCTGTTTTGTACACTCACAAATAAAAATGTGTTGTACGGTAACGTTCTCCTTACATTGAGCAGACAGAGATGGGTTTTTTGCAAAAAAAAATAATAACAAAAAAAACTTGCAAAACTTTGTTAATAATAGTTTATTTATACGTGTATTACAGTTTATACATATTTTTAAAATTCGTAAATCGTTGATTTTCAAGATTTGTTTACCTGATGATGATCAGGGGTGAAAGTCTAAACGACCGTCGGTAGATCTTACCGTATCTATTTTAAGAAAAAACAAAATAAAACATGGTGGCGAATATCCTTTTATATGGAACTACGATCAGCTGTTCAGGCACCGCCATGTTTTATTCCGTCCAATCTTCAAATAGGTACAGTAAGATCTCCCGACGGCCATTGAGACTTCCTCCCCTCAGTACCGGATTGTTTGTAATTTAAAAATGAAAATAAAACAATGCTGAAATAAAGATACTTACTTTTCTTCATGGTCATTTGTAAGATACGAGTAAATCATGAATTTTCAGATTTAATACATAAACCATGAAAAATATCATTTTTAGCTTACTAAGTTTTTTTTTTTTTTTTAGTTGCGAGCTTAAAAAAGTTCCCAGACTAATAGGTTGGTATGAGGCTGACCCCCAAACTGTGAGAACTTGGGTCACGTTTGCCAATGCCAGGCTAGTTTCAGAGAAAGGTGCAAGAGTTGCAAGGTTTATTTTTATGTGAGGTTTGTTATATTTTGTATGTGCACAAGCAGCATGTGTAATCACGAACTTAAATATGCCTGCTTGTGGGCATTAATTAAATGTTAAGATATATTTGCCACTCAGATTTAAGGTAGATTTAGTTTAGATCGATGGTACACACGCATCCAGAAAAAAATAACATTCACATGTAATTTAATGGCGTTTGTTCTGATGAAATATCTTCACTTATACCTCCTCCTCTCGTCACAACAAGGGCAACTCGTAGAACGGCTCACATCCACCCATTTGCAGTCGATATCAAAACTATGAGAACTTAGTGTTTTCACGATTCATTCCTTTGCCAGACTGCTTATGGAATGAGTTACCGGTATCTGTGTTTCCACTCCAATTTAATCTTACCCTATTGCAATAAAATATCAATCGCCATTTCCTCTCAGTGTCTCAACACACACACCACAGCCCTGCAACCGGATAAAGACATCAACCGCCCCATCACCAACACCTCTGCGACACTTCAACAAGTGGCATAGACCCTTGGGTCTCTTGAATCTAGAGAGTCTGCCGCACAGGCTTTCTAAAAAATATATATATGAAACATTTGGCGCGTCTCTTCTCATTTTCAGATGAAATCTGAGAATTTATTAATGTAATTACATTTAAGATTAAATTTTGCATACTCGCACAGCGTCTATTATTTATTTTTCAAAATCCTATTCGATTTGCTAATTTTTCTTTTCAACACAAATGTGTTGAAAAGAAAAATTACAATGAATTACCAAAGAGCTGAAAGAGGATGTGAAAGAAGGTTGGACATGTTAAAATTCAGAGAATTATTCGATCTAGAAAAGAATTTGTGTTTACAAGAAAAAACCAGATAGAGACAGATCTATAACCTAAGTTGCATTACATACTATTATATATTAACATTTAAAATTCATTATTAATGCATGCCCACAGTCAGACTCGTGTAAGTTCTCGCTCACAAATGCTGCATGTGCACTTACAAATTAAAATTCAAATCTCAAACGAACATAAATCCTGCATCATCCTGCATTAACCAAACTGTCTCATTACATTCTTTTGAACCTGAACTTTCACATCCTCTTTCAACTTGGATTTACCATTCACACATTCATTCTTAACTCTTAATTAATCTTTCAGAGTTTTTCCTGTCATACTCTTCAAGTTTTTCATTCACACTGTACAGTGTACATACTTTGCTCATTTCGCTATCATTCGCAGTTCATGCTTCACTCTCATACATCAATGTTGATAACAATATGCCATTGTGTACCAACATTCTCAAATCCATCATCAGCTGCTTATTTCTTGCAATTCTTCCTCTCGAAGCACTCGAATCCCACCAAGGCTGTCAGAAATGACTTCCCGTTTTGGTGTTTATTTCAAACCCCAAAATAAAATACCGGCAAAGTTTACTCAGCCTTCACAAGAAATGAGGACCAGCCCCTTGGGAGCTGGGAAATCCCTACTTCGACTGAAGGGGTTGGCGTAAAAATAAATAGATTCCACTCGCCACATGCGAAACCCTGCGGGGATAACGCGGCCAGAATTTACACTATACGTGTAGCTTAGTTGCGTTTTTAGTTGCGTTGCGTTGCAGTTAATGAGATGCCAATATGACAACGCCCAGCTGGAAGACCTCTTAAATGATGGAAAGATAGCTGGACGTCGTCATCTCTGGATTCATGAGCCATTATGACGTTTTTTGTAAGTCACAGATAAAGAAAGAACTGCTTGTTCTTTGGTATGCCGTATCTTCAGTATATTATGTTTACACACATATTACTGCAGGAGTGACTTTTGACTCCTCGGGAGTGCTGTCTTCTGGCTCCTCAGGAGTAGTGACTTCTGACTCCTCGGGGCTTTAGCGGAGCACTCAGCTGCCGTTCGCTTCCGGCACACCGCTCCCTGACACTCGTAGAACTGAAACCCGAGTATAAAACTCAACGATCGCGTTAACAGAAAGAATCTTTAAAAACTAAAACACTTACTAAAGGTGCTGCTGTAACAATCGTACATTTTTATGTGAACGCGATGGTTCAGTATTTCAGCAATGCTTTATTCTCGGAGCGTAGAATAAATGGTGCTAACAAGGTTTCCACCTCTTATTTTTGTGAGTATTAGAAATTGAGCATTCAATATAATCTAAGATGCAAAGGTATATTATCATTTTAAATTAATATTAAATGCATGCCCACAAACAGACACGTGTAAACTCACGCTTACAAATGCTGCATGTGTACATACAAATTAAAAATCCAAACCTAAAATAAACATAAAATATGCATCTTTATCCGACCTCCCCTGAAACAAAGGTGTCATTCGCAAAGTGAAGCATTTTTTACAGCATGGGTAGTCAGCGTCATACCAATCTATAAGTCAAGGAATGATGTGAAAAATTACTGAAATCTAGGAGTGAGAAAAACAGAGGACTATGCATGAAGAGAGTGATGGATGTCGAGGAGATGAAAGAAGTGTAAAATAATAAAATATTTGAAGACACATCTGCGGAGGTACTGACTACTCCAATTAGAATATTGGCTTGGTACAAGTACAAGCTTACATTTAAAATGACAGATCTCATGGCATGTTCCGCAGTATAAAACATTTGCGTAAATCTTACCTCATTTGCGTAAGTCTCACCTCGATTGCGTAAATCAAAAATGTATGGAATATTTTCACTTCTTTCTTTCGAATCTTCCCAATATCAATACTTAAACCCTCTAACTTTTATTTTTGATTCATACTAAATACATACTCACAAGAAGGCACGTGTTCAAATTTAAATTTTTAACATTTAAAAGCCATAGCGGCTTACATAACAGATCAACCGCTGTTTCCTTGTATAAAATCTGCTATTTTTTGGGGATACTTTTCTTGACAACCCTGCCTAGGTAGGGTCTAAAAATTTTAAGACTATCGTATGACAAATGTTTTCTGAAGATGGCTTCTTACATCTTTCCTCTTTCTCCATCCCCTCCTGGAGGTAGACCACATCAAATCCTCGCCAAGTCTATTTCATTTTTTGACTCAACTTACTTTCACCTGGCGACAAACAGGTATTTGTAAGATCAATTATTATGATTAATTCATTAATCAGTTTAAATGGCACAGATTTCCGAAAACCATGAAGGTCAGGTTGTTAGGGAAACGGCATACAAATGTTTTATTATTGGTTGCTAAGGAAGGCATTCCTATACAAGACTGACGTTTGCTCCCCGAGAAAAAAGTTACAAATTCAAGAACGTTCCTATGTTGCAAAGATATATTAACATTTCAAGTTTATATCAAATGCGTGCCCTCAAAATGACACTTGTAAGTTCGCGCTTACAACGCTGCATGTGTAATAACTATTCAAAAACCAAACCTAAAATGAACATAAGCTCTGCAACTTTTACCGACCTTCCCTGAAACAGGGGGGACATTAGCAAAGTGAACCATTTTTTACAGCATGGGGTCAGCCTCGTATACCAACTTTAAAGTCAAGGGATTCTCTAATATCAACCGCGCATCATGAAAGCCTGAAACTTCTATTCAACAAAAACTATTTAGATTCACTTTGATCAAGTGATTGCTCTGTAGAGTTCAAAATTTACACACTTTGTTCTGCAAACGTTACAAAACACAATTTTTGGCTTGCAGCTTTGCGGAGAGTAAAAGAAACAAATTGCTCAAACTTGTGTGATATTTCATATCGGTTAGATAGTATGGCAGTCCATATGGCCCGGCTCCCTGATAGATAGTAAACATTTTGTGGCTCCCAGATTAAATTGATGGCACTTTTATCGGCCGTGACTCTTTCCGTATTGCCAGCACTAAAGTTAATAGTTCAAATTTCATCCCAAGCCAACTGGATATGGATTTTGGATGGGAAACAATTTTCGGAATTCATGAAATGGCAACACTGTGTGTTTTTAATTTTTCTGTTATTGTTGTTGCGATGGACTTTTAAGATGAAGTGAAACATTATAATGGCATTTATTGGTCGGTAGAAAATATATAAATTCATCTACAAATTATTTAACTTTATACATATCGCCACCTTAAAGGTTAAACTGAATCAGTTCTGATTCTTATGATTTGAGAAATCGTGGATTTAACATTTTATTGGGTGTAACTTCTCATAGTAAGTGAACTAATTATAAGGAAGTGCTCATGAAAAACTTTCAAACTAAGTACAGGATTTTCCCACTTCTTTATTGTTTTCTCTTGTAGAAAATAGCCGGATACTTTGTACAATCTGACCATTCCGTAGTCTAGTGGGAGTTCTTCGAACTCTGAAATGGAAGGTTGTGGGTGCGAATCTCGACGGAGCACAAAAAATATTCCATTTATATATTCAAATAGGCTCTTCACAGGGATGAAAATTAATGTACCTTTACCAAAGACCGGTCACCAAAGGTCCACCCAGCCTTACAGCAACTGGGTTTTGTTTAAGAATTGGCGCTTTATAGTGACGACCAAGGTAGTAAAAAGTCTGGTCGATAGGTCAGTTGGTAGAATACTTGCATTCTATGCCGAGAGTAAGAGTTCGATCTCTAGAGGGTGTCTGTAATGATTTCCCGTTTCGGTGTTTATTACAAAATCTGGCAAGTTTTACTCAGCCTTCACAAGAAATGAGTACCAGATCGCTCGGGAGAATGTAAACACTCACTTCAACTAATGTGGTTGGCATGAGGTCAGCCCTCTTACCCGTAAAAATAAATAGGTCCCGAATCACCACATGCAACCACTTCGGGGATAACGTAGGCAAGAAGTTATACTGCATGTGGAGCTTAGTTGCGTTTTGCGTTTGTGTGTGAGCGCAGTATGTTAGTAAACCATCAAAGAAGTAAAAGACGCGTCTTGTGCGGCTTAAATATTACATTAAAATGAATAAAAAAACATTTAATAACTTTCCCTATTTTTCAGGTTTCGATCGTCACAACGACACTTCTTTCAGTGACCCAGTGCTTGAACTCCGGAACCTTCCGTCCGATAGGTGAGCTGGCTTCCGCTGGAAACGACCATGTACTTCCGTTCTTGGAGCTTTTGTCCGGAGCTTTCGTCCGAAGCGCTTCCGGTCCTACTTCTACCCGAACTCAACTTTCAATCGTCTTCCAAACAATATACGAAAACTTTAACTACACCTCTTCTGAGCGTTTTCATTTTCATATATATATTTTTAATAAAACGTTACAGTTTTATACTCATTCTACAAGAAGCTTAATGTGCTTACGCTCGTATTTATAAAAACCACTTCTTAATGGTCTTTACAATGTTTTGTTACGTGTAACTTTTGTATGGGACTTTGCCGATACATTTGTGTTGAATTTGAATAGACCAGGTTACAATGAAAAATTATCTAACTATTGTTATGAATATGTAATTGTGTGTTGTGTTTGTTGGTGTGAGTTAATAATAAAGTCCTCGAAGTCTTTTTAGAAATAAACAGAGGTTGGATGCTTATATAATTTGTCTTTTTTTTAATGTTTCAGCGGAAAACTTTCTAAAACTCCATTTAAAATATATATATGAAAACAAACACTGTTTGAGACTTCAGTTAATCTGAAGATGGTCAAGAGGCCGAAACCGGTAAAACTCAATTTATGTTTGTTTTTTAACAAATAAATTTTCAAATGAATTTTCACAGTGTTAATACACAAACAATACAAAATATAAAAATAATAAATATAATCCAACAGTGTGTGTTTTCATATTTTTAAATTGTTATTTAATTTGTATTTAATGTTGATTTGTATTGTTCGGCATTGCTCGGTTGTTCTTGTAATGTCTCGCATGAAACGATTCTCAATGTTTCGAGGATGATCTTTATTTTTATTAAAAATAAGGACCTATGCTCTCTGTAGCTTGAAAAATCAACCGACTGCTGTATTGTGCAAATGTACAATATATAACAACTTTATGAATAAAATTTGAATACTATTTTTTATTTTTTAAGTGGATTTATGTTTTAACTAATTACAACCTTTGAATTTTGTGCTATTTATTATTATCACTTTCCAGTATTTTTTTTCATGGGCCTAAGCTTCAGGGCTAAAAAGCTTATAGCTAATGATTTGATTTAACACTGTCAGGTAAAAGTGAAACACATTTTTTTACAGTATGCGTGGTCAGCCTCATACCAAACTATAAGTGAAAGAACAACACGCAATAATTATTGGATAAATCTAAAATGTATGGCAATTTATTGTACGAAACCCATAAACTTTTTCAATAAACCCACATCGCAATGGTCTCGAAAGTAGGTTTATCTGAAACACTATTTTTAATTTCTAACTTTTACGAACACACTACCATTAAATTCAGCATGTATGTCCGCTGGTTATATTGATTATAGCTGCCTTAAAATTACTGAGAATAATACTGCTTCAACAGAAATATTTATTGAAAGAAAGGTATAGATTTATGCCACATATTCACAGAAAAGAACATTCGATAAACGAGATACATGACTTTAAGAAATTAAAACAAAATATAACGAAACCTCTGCTTTATATATAATCTAAGTTGCAAAGATATATTACATTTACGATTCATATAGCATACATTCTCACTAGCAGACACGTGTAAATTTGCGCTTACACATGCCGCATGTGGACTTAACCTCGCATGAATATAAACCATCCAACTCCTGCCGCCTTTCCCTGAAGGCGGGGTGGCGCTGTCAAAAGTGAACCAAGTTTGTACAGCATGGGTGGTCAGCCACATACCACGCAATTAGACAAGATGCAAAAAAGGAAGGTCGGAAAGAATTGAAAATAATTAATTATTTTCAATTCTCCGAGAATATGTATGATAAACGTATTTTTGTCTTTCACTGGTGTTTTTGCAAAAGTATAATTAAATTTTTATTTTAAAATTTAACACAAACATGTTTTCAAATCAATACTCGTATGTTTATTTAGCGCTATAATTTTTGTACAAAATTGTTCATTACTTTTACTTGTAATGCAAAAAAAATTGATCCATCAACATGAAAATCGTAACATTTGCTAGTACAAGTGTATACCTATTACCTTACTTATTTAGTTACATTGTCGTGAGTATTTACTATATTTATGTATTTCTTAGCTTCAATTCAAGGGTGGTTATCTCCCCCTCATCCTAACTCTCACCCCCTAGAGAAACGATCAATCAGTTAATACTTAGTCCTGTTCCCTAGTGACTAGTATTGCGCTACCCGGCAGGTCCGTAGACCGTGCTTAATCTGCTACTCTGCGACTGGGCGTAGCAGCTACAAGTCGTAGAGGATGCAGTCTACGGGCGATACATGCTACACAAACAAAGAGACTATTAATATCATTTATCTTGCAATTACAGTTTAGTTTTTGTAAGGAAAATTGAAAGCAGTATTTTGTAATGAAAGAGTAAATGATTTGAATTTAAAAAATCATTTGAGGGTGTTAGTCAAAAAGGTTGTTTACGTTGGAATGAATCAGTAATGGTTCTTCAACTTAATGTAATAAGTACCTCAAGTAAACAAGATTATGTAAACTCCCCTCGATTGCGCAAATATGGAGAACGTATGGGATATCCGACAACGTTCATCGTGAGTTGTAATACGTGGCGACGTGACTAAGCTACACAAATAGTGTAACTACTTGCCGCGTTCTTCCCGAAGGGGTCGCGTGTGGCGAAGGGGACCTATTTATTTGACAGGTAAGGGGGCTGACCACTTCATTTGAAGTGGGGGTTTCCCAGCTCCCGGGGAGGCTGAGTAAACCTTGCCGGTATTGTATTTTGGGTTTGAAATAAACACCGAAACGGGAAATCATTTCTGACACCCTCAGTGGGATTTGAACCTGAGCTCTCGGCATGGAATGCAAGCACTCCACTAACTGAGCTATCAACCGGAAATTACTTTTTTTTTCATGCAATCGAAGTAAAATCAAATTTAAATAAATGATCCTAATTTCGAACTCTCTCTTAGGAACATCCTAAAAGAATGTGCGATATTAGCAAATAGGCAGTAAGAAACGTAATGTCTTTCGACTCTACACAAATGCCAACCGACTGCCCTGCTAGAATTCGTCTGTTTTTTGTGCAATGTTGTATCACAATGCAAAGCCAGCGAGCCGCGCCGGCTTTGTACCGCACGCGCCCGATAAGTGAATTTTATAAATGAGGTTTGTCAGAGGACTCGTTTGACTTGTAGAACTCCATGCCACAACTTTAACCTTACGTTTAAACTCAAAAATAACGTTTATCAAAAAATATATGCTCAGTCTTTGCAAGAAATGAGTACCATCCCCCTCCGGAGCTGGGAAACCCCCACTTCAACTAAATTGGTTGGCGTAAGGCTGACCCTCTTACTTGTTAAAATAAATAAGTTCCACTCGCCACATACGAACCCCTCGAGAGATAACGCGACAAGAAGTTACACTTGCTACGAATTTGAAATATATTTGTAGTTGTGTTTTGTTTAATAATAAGTCTATGGGATCTCTAGAAATAAATAGGTGCTTAGGTAAGTACCTAATAATGATTTGTATTTGTTTGAGATTAATTAAGTGTTAAATCGAATAGTCTGGGGAAATCCAGCAAGGTGGTTTGTAACGATTTTCCATGTTTCGAGTATGATCTAATAATCTGTTTAAATTATGGAACAAAATCCCCTGTAGAGCAGACATAAATCAATCGTCATGCTGTTCAAATGTAAAAACCCTGTCGGAACGGAAAGCGAGGAAATAAATGAACCGCAGTTGTGATTAAATAGAACCTGCTTAAAAATTGATAGGAGCTAGAAACACTCACTAGTAGTGCTCGTTCCATTTCCATATTTTTTTGTTGAAACTCGGTAGTTGAGCTGAAACGTCAATCTTTATGCTTGGAGTACTAGAACAAACATGCAAAGCATAGTGAACTTTGACGAATGGTAGAAATGTCAGAAAGAGAGAGATAGCAACAGGAAAAAAATGAAATAATACTCTTTCTCATTTTTTACCCCTTTGTTTGGATTTACCTCATTATGAATAATTCCATGAAAACACAGATTTTTTTATGATTTTCCTTTGTACCATTAGTTGTTTTTTTTACAAACAAACAACTGAATTCTGCAGTGCTTTTGTCTTTTTGTCTTTTTGTATGGAAACGATAATCTAATTTAATCAAATCTTAGTTGCAAAGATATGTAACATTGAGGATTCATATTACATGCATTCTTACAAGGTATAAGCTCGCTCTTGCACATGCCGCATGTGAACCTGCAACATAAAAACCCAAATCCCAAATAAACATACACCCTGCAAATCCTGCCGACCTTCCTGAAACAGGGGTGACATTAGCAAAGTGAACCATTTTTTACAGCATGGGTGGTCAGCCGTATACCAACCTATCAGTCAAGGAACATACACAACAAATTACATTTTTTAAATCAACAAGTAATAATATGTTTGGACATCAAAACTAAAAACAAAACAAATTCCAATTATTATTTTGGTTGAAGATTATAGTATTTGAAGAAAAGTGCTAAGCTTTGGTGGATCAATGTTTGTGGTAAGCGAATGAAAATTGAAACTATATCTGAGGGTGCAGACGTCCCCCAAACAATTGAATTCAAACCTTCGATCTTCATTTGACGCCACCCGCCACTACTAGACTGGCCAAATTAAGATGAATGCGGAAAAAATTGACTCGCAAGCAAGCCCCCCCTCTCAGGAGCTGCAGAAGCCATCCCCTGACAAAGGGAGGGAAGGGGAGCAGCCTCTCGCACCCAATGATTGATTCGAACAAGCAATTTTTTCCGCCACTTGGGAATAAATTGTGGATTTTCAACATCTGTCTGTGACTGTATTTGAGGACTCATACTGAACTTTTAAAATGTAATTATACCTGATTATATCAATGAAAATATAACAGACATCGATCAACATATAAGATACAGCATGTTAGCTGATAATGTGCAGCAAAAAGGAGTGCGCCCTAGAGCGCACACGAGCATGCAAACGAAGTCTTGATACAATCAGTTTCTAGGTAACCGTCGTGCTTATGTCTCTTTTTGACCTATGATTTTAATATCTCATGTCGCATTTTTTTGTTGTTTGCTCATTCGTCTGTTTCATAGTACGTTTGTTATTCCAGGAAAAAAACAGACGTTAACCATCTGTGTCTATTATATTGATCGGTGCTAACAGAGCAATCTTTTTCATGACACAAGTTGTAGTCTAATAGTTTAAGCCTCCGATGTGAAAGCAGAAGCAAAAGATCATAATTTTGATGTTCTACTATAATTACGCTGAAGATAAAACGTACAAGTATATACGTCCATAAGTCGTAAGCAGTAAAAAAATATTGAAGTTGGCGTTGCCATTTACGTTCACTGGAAATGCTGTCGAATCTTCCATACAAATATTCAACAATGACCTTAAGTGAGAGTATATCGAAACGTTCACTTTCATTCAGTTTTTACTCCCCCCGACATGTGAGCGTATTAGTTTTTGTAAACTAAGGGTAAAGATAAGTATTGATGTGTTCTGGTTGAGTATTTACGCAAAGTTTTATACTCGAGGTAAATATTTTACAAAAAATAAAAGTGAAATAATGAAAATTTGTAAAGAAAATTAATTATCGATTTTACTTACTCAAATAAGATATTCTTTTGTCAAAATTTTAAATAAAAATTCCCTTTGTTCCTCCGTCATATTCCCTCCAAATAATGTGTCAAACTTCTGGCAAAGAGAAAACACAGCGACAGACGCAGAATAAAAGAGACTGAAAAGTTTATCGCAAAAAAACAGAGATTTGAAATTGAATTTTTCTCTTCGGGATTCATCACCCGTTTGTAAAAAAGTTTGCCAGAAAGGAGGAGTATATTAAGAGGGACGCATCTTCCCCCAGACTCCGAGCGAATTCCTATCGCTAGAGAATATTGCAACTGCTTTGAACATAACAAAGTATCTTCTCAAGTAAAAAGCGAGCACTTACACTGTGTTTCAAGAAGGGATTTCCGCTTCGGCGCAACTCGACTTTTTCCAATATTTTAAATTCGAATACATTTTATTCGTAATTCGAATTGTCGCTGGGATGGTCGAGGGCATTTAAGGCGTCAGCACTCGAATTTACGTTATTGGCACTTACGCTGGTTCGAACCCCGCCTTCGTCATGTTCTATCGACAATAACTTCGACCCTGGTTCAACAGATGTCATAATTCATTAAAAATATTCAACCATGACTTATTATTTGATAACTTCAATACCTGTTTTTGGTAAGGCTAAATAGGTTGGTACGAGTAAATTGTATTCCTCTTGACAAATATTTTTTTTTTTTAAAGAAAAAGTAAAAAAAAGTGAATTGAATTCGCTCTTGACGATGCCTGGATAAAGACTGAAAGCGCTAGGGTGTTATGTACTCAAACTTGTGAAATAAAAAAATCAATTTAATTTCGCGGCGATTGAGGATGAGCTGTCGTGCAGAAATAGTGTCTCCTTAAGGCGTTGACTACAACGCTAACGGAACGTCGAGAATGATGTAAATTCTCCCACAACGGTTTGTTTAATAAATAAAATGTGTAGTTAATTTTAATGTTATGTCAAACGACTGCCAATTTAAATTTTAACTGGTGAAAATATACCTGTATTTCAAAAATAGTATTTTTGATTACTACTGTTCGTTTTCAAAAATACTCCCCACTGAAATGAATATTCTCATGACTTTATCTAGGCTGCGCACATGAGTTGACACAGTCCAAAACTATGATGTCACACGGCCTGTTAGCCAGGGAAAAGGCTAATAAATATTTTGTTTTCGGTTGCTAAGGTAAGAACCCCCCACAAGGTGTGACGTTGGCAATGTTGAAAATTTTAATGAGCCCTTTATCTTGCTGACTTATTTAATCTACGTTGCTAAGATATATTAGATGCATGCCCACAATCAGATACGTGTAAGTTTGCGTTTCATATCGATACGTTTCATTTACATCTCGTTTGAGCATCTTTATAATACCAACATCAGTTTTTTTTCGAATTTTATTTTGACATTTTAAAAATAACTTCTTGAATAAAGGACGGAAATGTATTGAAGGGAAGACTCTGTAGTAATATGAAAACTTTACTATGAGGAACTTGAAGTTTTTAAAAATAATCTTGAATATGAGTCTTTGTAGGTATACTTACTCGTACAAGCAGCGGGAGTTATATTTTCTTTGCAGATTTCATAATGCAAACATATTACTTTCCTGAGTTTAGTTTGAGTTGTAAACACTTTGTATCGAAAGTGAACAGTGAATAAACTGCAGTAGAATTTCGTCCATTATACTTGAGTTTAATCAAAGTTGCATATTTTGCATGCAACTGCAGTAGGTACCTTGTGTATATTAGTAACATTAAATAACTGTAACGGCGTCGCCATTCTACTAGGCGTAGCCAGAGCCTCTGCAGATTTGCCTCTATTTTTTCATATTGTTGCATATGAGTTTCAAATTTCAATTCATTCTTAGCCATCACATTTTTCATACATTTCCTTCGTTTACAGTCACTTTGTACATATTTTGTATAGACGGATCATAATTTCTAAAACATCGAAAAGAAGAAACTGGCATTATCGGTGATCTCATAACATTCTATCCTGTCCATAGTCTAGTGGTTGAAGCTATTGACTCGTCCTCGTAAGGGGGGGTCCGATTTCTTGCGTGGCAAAGAAAAAAATATATACTTCAATTTTCTTAATTAACTATAACAATGAGGTTGGAACTTTTCTTAATGTTTACTCTTCTTACTTTTCTCTGTTTTCTCTGTTTACTCGGCGAGGAAACGTCAGTCTTTTAGCTATGCAACTGCTGTCTTTAGTAGCAAATAACAAAATACTTTAATGAATTTTACTTAGCGACCCGGCTGCGTGACGACACAATATTGTCTATGCCAATTCACGTGCGAATCTCATTGTAGGTACCTATGCGTACCATTACCTTACGATGGTCTGAGGACTGAAATCGTTTGTATTTTTTACAAGAAAATAAAGTGAAAATTAACAGGGCTATGAATAAAGAAAAACCTGTGTTTATTTTAAAAAACACTTCGCTCTTTCACCCATCGGCATACCCATGGAGGTTCTATATATCGATGGGTATACCATCATAATTATTTTTTCGTCTACGTCAAATATGCAAAACTTATTCTCTCTTGTAAAGTAAAAAAGTTATTTTAGCCATTAGAAAATAAAAGACATTTTTAAAGTGTGGCAACAAAATCAATCGACAATAAATTCAATTCGCACTTCAGGTCTACCACCCCGACGGCCATTAAAGGAACTATTCACCGATGTTAGCATGTGTATCTCTGGAATGGCGCCATTTCCGGTACGACGATAAATTGCTGTTTATTCACGGGCATTTACATAAACTGATCGCGGCCCGTTTGCGCGCGAAGAATTTGATTTCTTCCCATTTTTCTTTGACGGCCAGCGCCATTGCTGCGGCCGCAAATGGAAGCCGAGCCGTAACGATGGCGTCGCGCGCGGGAAATCATTTGAAATCTGACAGCCGTCGAATGGAATGTTCTTTATTAATTTAAATTTAGTGCTGCCATTGAAATGAACAAATCCTACTCTTTACTTATTAAATATACCTATTACCTACTTCCCTTCATTTACTTTCAATATAACTTTAATATCTATAATTTTTTCAATATTGTACAGCACTAATTTTTTGCATTTATTTCAACAAATTAATGTTCGCATCGTATACCTACCTACATACAATAAGCCACTGTTAGGAATATTCCAAAACTACGATATTTTTTTATACAAGTACTTTTTTATTTTTTTTATTTACAGGTATGATTGTTAATTTTTATAATACCGTTATATATAAGTGCAATTTTCCTTTTTTCAGGGCTATTTGCCTTTGTGGCTATTTTTTTTTACTTCAATGATCATTACAGAGCGTTTACATAACGAATGAGGTCCGCACAATAATAATAAAAAATGTACAACGCTGTGACGTCACACAACCTGGTTACTAGATCAAAGGCAAACTAAATTTTTTTTTCTTAGTTTTATAAGAATCCTAGTGACACAGACCTCTGATAAAATAAATCATTTCAAATTTTGTGCTGAGTCCATTGCCAAACCGTTTGATCTATAATTAATCTGTATAGTCTCAAAAGGCATGTATTTCAGAGGTTCAAAAAAGTTGTATTCCTCAATATGTATCTATATGCATTCTCCGAGCCATATTTTTTTTTCAAATTCAGGCAGATTAAAAAATAATAACCCCCACCAGCTCTGGGCTTTCTCTGATTTTGACATATTAGGCTGACGCGCGTTCAATCACTTGTTCTACCTCTTCCCCTCGACTTCGTACACCCCAAGTATAAAACATTTTATCATTCGTAGCGTTCACGCTCTCCAGAGGTGCTGCTTCAGTTAACGTACATTTTTGGTGAGCGCATTGATGCAGTTTTAAACTGGTAAGTTTTATGGTTCCAAGATAGAACGACACATGTTATAACGACACATGACAGAACGACACATGACAAAACAACACATGACATAACAACACATGACAAAACATGGTATGTCTGTTCTTCTTCGTGTCAGCTTCACACCGTATTGGCCCAGTAACGAGCAATGTCTACAGCTCTTTGGTTTCCCGCAAAGAGATCATCTATGGAGCAGCTTGTCGGACAGGAGGGACAACACCGCAGGTGCTCCATAGTTTGCTGAGCTCCACACTCACATAGTGTAGAGTCCTCCCGTCCCAGAAATCCCCAGGTCAGCATGTTGGCCCGTTGGTATGTCTGTTAATCTGGTATGTTCTGATTTAGGTAAGTGATGTTACGTTTTTTCCTTGTGTTATTTGTCATAGTGATGTATTTTCCGTGTTGTTTTGTCATAGTGATGTCTTGTCATCTGATGTACTGTCATTGTGATATTCTGTGATGTATCGTTCTGTCATGTGTCGTTCTATCGTGTGTCGTTCTGTCATGTGTCGTTCTGTAATGTGTCGTTCTGTCATGTGTTGTACTGACATTGTGATGTTCTGTCATGTGTTCTACTGTCATTGTGATGTCCTGTCATGTATTGTTCTGTCATGCGTCGTTCTGTCATGCGTCGCTCTGTTATGTTTCGTTCTGTCTGGGCCGTTCTGACTGTCACCAAGTTGTATACGTGGCTTGCCGGTGCCTGTGCCGCCCTTTCCTCTGCCCCCTGCCACGACATTGTGCCCGGACACGGAGCTGTTGGGAGATGATTGATTTACAAGGAAGCCATTCCCGGCGTTCCCATGCAGGTTATTTTATGATCGTTTGAAGCCGCTGCAGTATAAATGGCCGGGTGACGGATTGTCGAGCGCATTTTATTTTTTAGTCCAAAAAAATATTTCGGGATCGTTTACAATTCAAATCCCTAAATAATACAAAGGGTTCCTTGACTAATAGTATGCGGCTGATTCCCCATGCTGTAAAAAATTGTTTACTTTGCCAATGTCACCCCTGTAACAGGAAAGATCGGAAAAACGTTGCATCGCTTAATGCTTATGTTCATTAGAAGTTTGGATTTTAATTTATATGTACACATGCAGCATGTGTAAGCGCGAACACACATGTGTCTGCCTGTGGGCATGCATTTTATATTAATTTTAAATGCTATTTTATATTTGCAACTAAAATTGTAGTCGTTATTTTAGTCAAACATTAGATTCATAGGTAATAAAACATGTGCGTACACTTAACTTTATAAAAAAAATGTAATAAGCATGGACTTAATAATCATGACTTGTGCTGTATTAATGGTTATAAGTAATTTTAATTTATACTTTACTTTAATTCCTTCTTTTTAACGCGTCATAATCTCGCGTTGATGTTCTTCGCGCGTAAACTTTTCATACAAAATTCAAATTATCAAAAAAATAATGCAAAAAAAGATGGCGGGCTGCGGCCAGCGCGGGAAACTAAGCTCGCAAAACTAAAAAAAAACGAATAAAATAAAACCGAATGTATGGGGGAAATTTTTGCTTGTGAAAAACAGACGCGGCCGCTGTTTCTCTCGCATTTTATTCCTGCACATAGTCTGGCCAGATAAAGAACAGAAACTATGCAAATATTTTGCTGAAATGAAATAAAAAACTTCAAGTATGTAATTTGATATTATTAAAAAATATATTAAATACGAACGTAAGGTTATTAATTTAAAATGAAAGAAAAAACCAGTCTAGGAATTTCATTTCGATTTTAAGTTGTAAAATATTTTTTTGGCTTATAGGTTGTTATGACGCTGACCACCCATACTATGAAAAATAGTTCACTTTTCCAATAATATTAGGATGATTTATTTGGTGAGCGCTGTTTTTGTGTCAATCCCACCTCAAGAGCCCTCTGTAAGTTTGTTCGTCGTTATAAAAAGCGCCAATTGTCAAGCAAGACCCAGTTGCTGTAAGGCCGGATGGACCTTTTGTGACCGGTTTTATTAAATTGAACCCGGTAAAATCATAACAAAACACATAAATAGTTTGTGGGTATCTGAAATCTCCATTAATTTAATCCAATAATGGTTGAGTTTATAAGCGATACTAATATCTGCATGGGACGTTGTCATTACGCAGAAATATATTATACTTTTCTAAATAAACAAATAAAAAACCTTCATTTTGACATGAAATTCTCTTTATTCTTTCCTGTTTTTCCTGTTTACATGTCTACATGTCAAAATAATCTAAAAAAGAAAAACCGTTAAGGTCAAGGGAATGCCTGCCCATAATCTGAACGTACGTTCTTTATAACACTCTTACACATGACTTCTCAACATTCAACATTTTAGCGTGACATTTTTGGATGAGATCCTTTTATCTCCCGCTCGATCGTGCACGATGAAGCATTTTCTTTGTAACCCTTCATTTTTAAATGATTACAATTTCAAAATAAATTGTATGTGGTTACCGGTAAAGTTACATTAACGTAAGCATGGTATACGAAACCAGTCGTACATGATTCAATTTTACTCGCTCGTAGCCTCATACAATTTATTTTGAATTTTAATTATTTAAAAAAATTACACACTGCTTTCATTCCACTATTTTATTATTTTGTTTACAATATAATAACTAGGGGGGGGAAGTCTGGTTGGCCGTTCGATCTATTTGAAGATGGAATGGAATAAAACATGGCGGTGGGTGAACAGCTGATTACTGTTTCTATAATATGTTGATGCACCGCTATTGGTTACTTCGTCCAATTCAGGCCTAGTTAATCTGGAAAAGGCCAAGAGGCAGAAACCGTTTCTACCTATGTGTTGTTATTTTTTCAAAAATAAAAGTCTTTGGATAAGATGGGCAATTTTCAAGCGCTTTTGGGTGGCTAGTGCCACTAAACGGCGCTGTATAAAATTGGTCAATTATTATTATTACCTTGAATTTTTCTTTAGATTCTGTTGCTCAGTACAACTTGCAAACATATCTTTGAACGCTGAGACTTGCAAGATTGTCTGTAGTGTGTACCCTTTTTTGTGAGTGAGGGGGAAAGGAATGAGTAAGAAGGGAGTGAGTGAAAAGGGAACGAGTGAGAAGGGAGCAGGGGGGGATGGGGAGTGACAGGTGCCGGCTTATGATCGATTATCCGGTTGGTTAATAGATATTGATGCGCGCACGCCAACTCCACTACTGAGCCATTGTAAAACCGTACATGCGGCCACAAGAGACTTCAAATACAACTCTAACTTCACTTCGTGCATGAGGAATCTACTAGCTCACAAACCTACACATGTAGCTTAACTTCTTGCCGGGACCTTAACCTTGTAGGGACCGACCCCACGCCAACCACTTCGTTTGAATTGGAGGTTTCCCAGCTCCCGAGGGGGCTGGTTCTCATTTCTTGTGAAGGCGGAGTAAACCTTGCCGGTAATTATTTTGGGATTGAAATAAGCACCGAAACGGTAAATCATTTCTGTCACCCTCAGCGGGGATCGAACCTTTCCTCCCGGTATAGAATACAAGCATTCTACCAACTGAGCTCCCAATCGGACTTTTTACGAGCTTGACCGTCGCTACACAGCGCCAATTCTCAAGCAATACTCATTTGCTGTACGGCAGGATGGACCTCTGGTGACCGCTGTTTGATAAAGGTACATGAATTATTCAACACAGCGAAAAGCATATTTAAAAATGGAAACAGTATATTTTTGTGTTCGGCCGGGATTCAAATCCACAGCCTTCCATTTACGAGTCTGAAGCGTTACCATTAGAATCAGGACCGGTCATGGAGACGCATTCACGAATATTGAAAACCCGGTAAGCTGCATCAATCTGACATTTGATATTTGCCTGCACTAACAACACTAGCTCCTCTTAAAATACGGGCACACAACAATCAACCGGAGCTGTCAATTTTTCAAATCCTCTTCGCATGTTGCCACTTTACGCCTTCACTGGCTGAGGATACCTGAAAGAGTCCGGTACAAGATCATCTTGCTGGTCTTCAAGACCCTGTACGGAACCGCAAAATAAAAACCTCATAGCTCCAGCGACTGCAAACTATACGTCCAGCCGCATCATGCAGCAGTCTGGAGTTTCATGACGAAGTCCGTGCTCAGAGAGCGAGCCTTCAAGGTGGCTGCTCCAACTGCATAGAACTGCCTTCCAAATGATCTGCGCGAGATGGATTTGGAAAAAAGAAAGCACATAAAGCTCCCCTCTTCATGTGTTCGTATGAACAAGTGCCTTTGGGATGATCTAGAATCATGAAAAGGCGCTGCACCAATTCCGAATTTTAATTTTAGTTTAATAAAACACAAAGCGATGTAAGCTTGGCATGCAGCATCCCGGGAGATGTTTTCGCTTCAAGAGAAAAATAACACAAAGCTTTCACTTTTTGGGCAGAAAAAACATTTACCTCGCTGCTGGAATAATAATACGCTGAGGGGGGAGGGGGAGGGGGCGGGGCAAACAAAAATTGCGGCTTTTTTACGTAGAAAGAGTATTTTTTGACTCGCATCTTGCGCTCTCGACTTATCGGGAGAATCTATGAGGAGAATATAACCGGGCTCTTCTAGGAAGGGGATATGCTTTCTAGAAAAAAATAGCTCCTTCACTTCACTCTCACAGAGATAGCTGATCAAAAAATCAAGAACACACATCTTCTGTACTGCATACTGTAACGAAAGGGTTTATTAATAGGTATGTAGGGAAAATAAAGCATATGGGGATTTTTTTTAGATTGTGATGGTTAATAAAAAGTGTGTAATAAAGATGGTTTTTATTGACTGCTTTTAAAAGTCACAATAAATGAAACAAAAAAAAATACAAAAAATTCATCTGATGTTTTTTTCTGTTAAGTTTGTAGGCAGGGGCGAGCATCCTTTGCAGGCACATATGCTTAAAACGTAGGCAACGTATTTTATAAATTGCATTTAATATAGAAATTGGTTTTTTAAAATGAAATTAGGAAAGTACTCGTCCTATACCACATAAGTGTTCCAAAGTACCAAGAATAAAATTAATGCATGCCCACCGGCAGACACGTGTAGGTTCGCGCTTCCACATGATGCATGGCAAGGCGTGTGGAACGTATTTAATTTCACAGGAGATGAGGATGCTGGCTTTACACTTTTCACTTCTCGGAAGTTTCCCAGATGTCAAGAGGTATTGTTATCATTTATTGTGAATACTAAGTAAGCATTCCCGGTATTTTTATTTTTATTTTGAAATAGACACCAAACGGAAAATCGCTTCTGACACCCTTGGTGGGGATCAAATCATAGCACTCTAGCATGCAACGCAAGCATTCTACCAACTGAGCTTTCGACAGGCATTATAGGTACATTTTTATTTTAAAAAAGAATGTAAAATTATGTATGTTAAATGAATTATTTAATTTCATAGTGCTAATAAAATTAACTTTTCTCTGCGTTTATAATATTCTGAGATACGAATTACGTTTCAGGCTTGTTCGTAAGGCTGCGGTTACTTTGACAGCCCCGGGGAAGAGTTGAACAAAAGTTATTGGCAATAATAATTTATGAGAAGGGATTTTTATCTTTAGAGACTTTGTTAATCCCGTGGATTTCCTTTGATGGGGAAGTGTAATTAAGTTTTTTTCTTGCCGGAATATCACAGCTCTAGTTCGACATGAATGTTATTAAAATATTCCAGTATAAGTCCGGTCGATAGCTCAGTTGGTAGAGTGCTTGCATTCTATCCCGTGAGCTCGGGTTCGAATCCCACCGAGGAGGGTGTCAGAAATGATTTCCTATTTCGGTGTTTATTTCGAACCCCATAATAAAAATACCGGCAAGGTTTACTCAGCCTTCACAAGAAATGAGTACCAGCCCCCTCGGGAGCTGGGAAACCCCCACTTCAACTGAAGGCCGTAAGGCCGGCCCCCTTACCTGTAAAAATAAATAGGTTCAACTCGCCACATGCGACCCCTTCGGGGATAACGCGGCAAGAAGTTACACTATATGTGTAGCTTAGTTGCGTTTGCGTTGCGTGCTTCGAGTATACCGAACTTATTTATGAACATTATGTCCGGTCGTTAACTCAGTTGGTGGAGTGCTTGAATACCATGCCGTGAGTTTGGATTCGAATCCCACCGAGCGTGACAGAAACGATCTCCCGTAACGGTGTGTATTTCAAACCTCAAAATAATAGACCGACAAGGTTTACACAGCCTTCACAAAAAGAGAGTACAAGCAACCTCAGGAGTTGGGAAATTAGTAAATTACCACTTCAACTGAAGTGGTTGGCATAGCGCTGGGCTCCTTAACTGTAAAAATAAATAGGTTTCTGTCGAAGAAAATACGAAGTCAGTGCATTTATTTGAGAAACCCATGTTAGCTGAATAAGTCACTTATTCAGTTTTACCTTTAAGGTATCGATTTGTTTATATTCAATACACGCACTTGTAAAATTATTTTTTGCACTTGTAAAAAAAGAGATTTGAATACTTTTATGATGTACAGCTGACGTCACATTTCACGCAGTTTTGTGAATAAAGAAGCGGACTTTTGACGTGACGATCTGTCCGTTCGAGAACAGGGACAAAACCAGTACGCGGACAGACCCCAGTGCTGCCCTGGAGGCACCCACAACGGGCCTGGGCCCATCAATCACCATACAACAGATGAAATGTACCAACAAAAAACAGGAGCCAACTGGAAGAATAATTATTTTAATTTTTTTAATTATTTTTCATTTCAAAATGCTATAAGAATGTGAAAGATATTTTTTGTATTGAAAAAGGCACTAGTTACCATAATGGTATCCTGAGAAAAAAGTTTAACGTAGGTAGGTATTTATTTATTTATATATTAGGTATGTGAGATGGTCAGAAGAAAAAATGTAGAAAAATAAACAGAGTATCTTTTTTATTTTGCTTTCACGACGCCCTCATCACAAAATTTGGTCTGTCGCTTACAGGCTAACCCCCCGTGCTGTAAAAATTGGTTCACTTTATCAATTCCACCCCGGTTTCAGGGAAAGGCGACAGGAGTTGCAAGGTTTATGTTCATGTGCGGTTTTGTTTATTTGTATGCACACATGCAGAATGTGTAGGCGTGAACCTGCATGGGCCTGTCTGTGCACATGCATTTTAAATGAGCGTAAAATGTTAAAATATTTTTGCAACTTAGATTATAGATTATAAAGGCGCAACCCGACAAGAGGAATTTCAAATTTGTAACTTTTGTTCAATCCTTCAATCCTACCCTGCTGAAATGTCGACCCTTCTAAAAGTTCTCCCTCCATCATGGCGCCTGCATTCGGACACAATATTCCTTTGTCACTGCTCTCACTTTTATTTCGTTCTATTTATTTTTTTTGTTTTCTTGTGACGCCATTAATCTTTGCAGCGCCTCGTATTAATTTCCCCAAAAATACAATGCAGTCCCCAACATGGCGGCAAGCATTGTTTAAGGTTATACGAGAGCTTAAGAAGATTATTAATATCGGGACTAAAGAACCTCTTTAATTGTTTTATGAAACTAAAAGCGTAATTTTATGTCAAATAACTTTGACTGATCATGGGCAGATGTCGTTGCTGAAGTATATAAATTAATGTTCTATGTCAAGCATTACGTTTCATCAAAAAAATATGTAAAGTATATTAACGCTTTTAGCGAGCGTGTAAGTTTTGTAAACTTTTGTTTAAACGCTATGTTTGAGTATTCACGACTGCATGTTTGGTACAGAAGTTATGCATGCAAAAATTGCAAAACGAAACAACTTTGCATAAGTATAATTCTATGTTGAAATAATTAAACATTTTTTGGCATCTTGAATTCAAACGTTTGTTGTGAGCAGAGCATATCTTTTGTTATAACAAAGGCGTGCAAAAGTACTATTCCGTCTGTCTCACACTGTATATTATGAACGTGGGTATTTTTTTTATATATCGCACACCTAACAAAAAAAAGCAATAACTCAAATATTAAGAAGGTTGGGAAGTTGCGTTCGAAGTTTTGCATGTTTAATTAATTGTCGCACTAAAGCCCACATCAGCCATGACACAAGTTAATAGTTCTCTTTTCTTTTAAAATAAAACTTAAATAGCTGTAAGCTGTAACTCTGTCGCCATTCCGCTAGGGGTGGCCAGAGCCTCTGCAGAGTTGCCTCCATTTTTTCCTATCCTGACATACCTCTTTCAATTCCTTCATATCCATCACCTTTTTCATGCATTTTCTTCTTTTACGCTCACTTTGTATATCCCATTCTTTCACAATCACCACAATCTGATCACTCCATACTTTTCTCGGTCGTCCCTTCCCTCTTTTTCCTTTCACACTTTCTTTGTATACATACTTTGTCAGTCTATCATCATTCATTCTTTCCACATGCCCAAACCATCTCATCACATTCTTTTGTATAAATTGTAAAAAAATATCATTGGTTTAAATTTGACTTATTTCTCTTTTATCCGTAAAATACAGAAAATTATGTCAAAACATTATCCATTATTTTTTATTGCACTTTTTTTGAAAACATAATTGGAAACTGAAAAATAATATTTCACGTAATTATTTTAGTTAAGTGATGATAAAAACCGTGAAAAGTAAAACAAGGACTTGGCTTGGATACTATTTTAATCAAAATACACTTTCAGTCTTAAAGTTTGGCACATAAAGACAGAAACTAGTAAGGTAACAAAAAAATGAAAATAACATAGAAACTTCTAGCACAGGGGTGTCCAACTCAAAATCGTGGCAAGCCGGGTTTAGCACTTTTGTAATCGTGGCGGGTTACATTTTTTTTGTTGTACTTTAGTCCATAATAATTCTGTTGACGGGGGAGGGGGGGAGGGGATGGTAGACACGCAATTTTAAAAGTTCATATTGTCCATAATAATTCTGTTGACCGGGGGGGGGGGGGTAGGCGCGCGCAATTCAAATCTTAATACTTATCAATATCAAATACAATAATCAAATAGTTCAAATTAAATGAGTCTTAATGAAGTAAGGACTCTTCAACTTACGTCTTGTATAATCTATCTATAATCTAAACTGCAAAGATATGTTATGGCTCATTTGAAATGCATGCCTACAGACAGGCACATGTAGGTTCGCGCCTACACATTCTGCATGTGTGCATACAAATAAACAAAACCTCACATGAACATAAACCTTGCTACTCCTGCCGCCGTTCCCTGAACCGGGGTGGCATTGGCAAAAGTGAACCGATTTTTACAGCGCGGGTGGTCAGCCTCATACCAACCTACAAGTCAAGGAGGTCTTGCTTAGGCAATTTATAACAGTTGAGATCTGGAGCTTACAACAAAATCAACTTCAAAAACAACAATCAAAAACTCCTACCTTCTTTTCGCATTTTTATTGCGTTCTTCACATTGGTTCTTCATCAAAATCTCAATTTTCCCAATTTTTGAGTTATGGCTCTTTATTGTAAAGCGTGCGTACATCTTGCGTGTGCCGAAAACAACGAATAATCCCTTCTCCAAGTATAAATGTCAACGCTTTAACTATGCCGCGGCGCATACAAATAATGTATCTGACTCACAGCAGCACCTCTTACGAGCGTCTCAGTTGCTATACACATTTTACGTTCAATATCCAATAACCCATGGCTGTATTATGTCAATATGCGACATAATACAGCGCTTACCAAGTATGACACTCCACGTTTTAACTTAATCATAACGTAAACAAAAAACCTATTAGGACTTATACAGCGCTTAAAGTTTGCGTCATAGTTTTGATGTATTTTGACAAAACGATTTATTCGAGTAACAACGTTAATTTGCTTTTCAACTTTTTAAAGCCAGCGAAATACATTTTATTCTCTTCTGCCATGCTCAGTGAATAATTATTATTTTCTAAGGTTCCCGAAGCGGCCGCATGGCGCTGAAATCAGTCAAAATTGTGTATGGAAATCTTTATTTTTCCATGATAAATAGAAATCGGGGGAGAAAAAATAAAACAAGTATTGCATTACAAACATAAAAAATATTACTTCAAATCCTAAAAAGAAAATATACCATTCAATGGCAAATTCACCTACACGATCGTATGCAAAATTTGTGTACTTTTTAAATAACTATAAAAAATCAATGAAAAGTATAAAAAAATAATTTTCATCTAGAAAAAATAAAACTAATCAAAATAAATGTTTTGAAATAAAAAAAAGTTATGAATTATTCATAACAACAGTAGAAATCTCCATTTAAGGTATCTCCGTAAATAAAATTATTTTGAATTGGTGTTTGATGGGAAAAAATACCTAATTTTATGTGTTAATTTAATCTGGAGAAAAAATGCTACCTTAACATTGAAAATATGGGTTATTTCGGTCATCAAAGTTGGGCGCGCTGACCTCTCAATCACCCTTAAGGGTGATTGAGAGGTCAGCGCGCCCAACTTTGAAGACCAAAATAGCCCGTATATTGAATGGTAAGGTAGTATTTTCTTTCCAGATTAAATTAACACATAAAATTAGGTATTTTTTTTCATAAAGTACCAATTCAAAATAATTTTATTTACGGAGATACCTTAAATGGAGATTTCCACTGTTGTTATGAATAAATCCTAACTTTTTTTTATTTCAAAACATTCATTTCGATTAGTTTTATTTTTTCTAGATGAAAATTATTTTTTTAAACTTTTCATTGGTTTTTTATAATTATTTAAAAAGTACCCAAATTTTGCATACGATCGTGTAGCTAAAATTGCATTTTAATGGTATATTTTCTTTTTAGGATTTGAAGTGATATTTTTTATGTGTTTAATGTAATTCTTATTTTATTTTTCCTCTTCCAATTTATATTTAATAATGGAAAAATAATGATTTTCATACTAAACGCGATCCACCCTAGTGCGCCATTGTGTCGTTTTTTTGAACTATTCAAACAATTATATTTCCGAGAGACAAAAATCATGACAATTTTCGTTGTTCATATTTCCCCAGAAGCAAATATTTTTTTACGTTGTAACTTGGAGTTATCGTTTTATAAAAATGCATCAAAATTAAGACGGCCACACGGCGCTGTTTAAAATCGTTTTTTATTTTTGTTTTCTCCGTGTTTGAGTTTTAACGTCAAATGTTATACTCGAGGCATGTACGTATTTTTGCGTACGGAAGAATGAACGTAAAAAAATCATTTTTTGTACTCAACCACAGAGTTTTATTATAATATATAGAAATTGAGACGCTCGTGAGAGGTGCTGCTTTACATCCTGATACATTATTTGTATGCGCAACGGCTCAGTTAAAACGTTGACTTTCATACTTGGAGCTTAAATTCGCCCGCCGGCTTCCAATGCTCCAAAGTGTTCCAGAAGTTACAAACATTGTTTGTAAATTGTAAATTATTAAGATTTTTTTATCAAGATCGTTTATTTCTGAAATGTAATTTGTTGTGTACATTTCTTGACTTATAGGTTGGTATGCGGCTGACCACCCATGCTGTAGAAATTGGTTCTGCGTGTAAAACGTGTCTGCTTCTGAAAATGCATGTAATGTAAAACCCCAATGTGGCATATCTTTGCAACTTAGATTAGATTCGAACGTAATTTATTACATGCATACTAGGTTGGTATGCGACTGACCACCCATACTGTAAAAAATGGTTCACTTTGCCAATGTCACCCTTGCTTCAGTGAAGGTCGGCAAGAGTTGCAGGGCTTATGTTCATTTGAGATTGGGTTTTTTTATATTGTAGGTCCACATGCGGCATGTGTAAGCGCGAAATTATGCATGTCTGCTTGTGGGAATGCCTTTAATATGAATCTCAAATGATACATATCTTTGCAGCTTAGATTTAGATTAGATTTTAGAGTAATAAATGGACATCCGTATCCATAACTGAAACTATCGGATACTCGAAACTAAAAAAAAACTCTTATCCGTATCCAAAACAGATTGAAAAATGTAATGAAAATGTCGTCTGTAACATCGTTTCAATATATTTTTTTGCATTTTTCAGTTAATACGGAGCTTTAATAATAATAACGTATTCTTGTGTGATTGATTAAAAAACTTAATGATAGCCTAGAAATAATGCCATACAATCAATGTTCTTATTTGTAGGTATTTTATTTTCAAAATCTCTTAAAAATCTAATATCCGTGACCGAAACATTCCAAAACTAGCGGATATCCGAAATAATATCATTTAACTGTACGAAATTATGTGCTGGATAATCAAAATGATAAACAAAACAAAAAAATATTTCATGGTAAATGTTTTCTCTCTTCGGTAATATTGAATTTTGAAACGGTTGTCGATCTCTAGAACATTAACATTATGGTGAAAAAAACTATATGTGTGTGTGTGTTGGCGAGCGATATTTTGTTGATGTATTAATAAAGTATTGACAACATTCTCTGTAAAGTTATGTGAAACCTTTTTTAATTTTTAAAATTTATTAAATTTTGGCTATTAAGACGAAAATTAAAGTTAAAAAGTACATATGTACTTAATCTTCAATCAGAAATAGTGCCTCTTGGAGACATTGTCTATAATGCTAACGTAACGTCGGTAATAATGTGTGAGTATAACTAGAGATGTTGTGGATATTAATTGTAATCGTAATTTAAACATTCAAGTATCCGAAATAAAAATAAAAACATGTTCGGAACCGAAACCGATACAAAAGTTTCGGATAATTTCGGATAGGGGTGTAGACGGAGTCTAAATCCAACATGTTATTATACTGTAACTGTAACTCTGTCAACATTCTGCTAGGGGTTGTCAGAGCCTCTGCAGATTTGCTTCCATCTTTCCCTATCCGTGAATGCCTCTTTCAATTCATTCGTATCCATCAACGTTTTCATAGGTTTCCTTCTTTTGCATTCACTTGTACGTCGCATTCTTTCAATATTTTTTTGCAACTTAGATTAAACATTATAGACTTACGTGACTGATGATCTGTAATAATAATAATCTATAATCTAAATTGCAAGGATATATTCATTTAAAGCTCTCAAATGTATGCCCGCAAACAAGCACATGTAGTTCGCGCTTACAAATGCTGAATGTGAACTTACAAATGAAAAACCTCAAATGAATAAAAGCCCTACAACTTTAGGCGACGTTTCCTGACACAGGGGTGACATTGGCAAAGTGAATTGGCAAAGTTTTGCGCTTGATAACCACAATCTATAATCTAAGTTGAAAAGGTATGTTAACATTTAAGATTCATATAAAGCGCATTCTCACAAGCATACAAGCTTGTAAGATCGCATTTACAAATGCTGCATGTGTATTTACAAATTGAAACCAAAACCGACAATCAACCAATCTATTAGTCAAGGATCTGGTATATTAACTGGTTATATACAAGGATAAATGGTATATTTTGTGTGCTCCGCTAGGATTCGAATCCACAACCTTCCATTCAGAGTCCGAAGTGTTACCACTACACTACGGACTGATAAGATATAAAAGAAGATAAAAAATGATAAATAAAATGAAAAAAAAATTTATGGCCAAACTTGTTTTAATACACTGGTTTGCTATCACTAGGACCTACACTTTGAAAATATAAAAAAAATACGTATGTGTGAGATAGACGAAACAATACTTTTACACGCCTTTTTTAAAACGACATAACATGCTCTGGTCACACTTCCTCCGTGTGGATTAAAGATGCAAAAAAAGTTAAATAATTCTAACATAGAATAATACTTGTGTCAAATCATTTCTTTTTGCAATTTTTGATGCATAACTTACGGAATGAGCCATGCGGTCGTAAATACTCAACAATAGCGTTTAAACACAAGTTTATAAAAACTAAAACGCTCGCTAAGAGTGTCAAGATAATTTACATTATTTTTTTATGAAACGTAATGCGTGAGTAAGAACGTTAAGTTATATACTTCAGCAACGACATCTGGCCATGATCAGTCAAAGTTATTTGACATAAAATTACGATTTTAGTTTCATAAAACAATTAAAGAGGTTCTTTAGTCCCGATATTAATAATCTTCTTAAGCTCTCGTATAACCTTAAGACGCGTACCACAAAATGGCGTGTTGAAACAAAATGTGTAAAAGCATGATATTACATCAAATTGCGTGCCCGTTGTCAAAAGAAAAGAGTTTAAAAAAGTTATAGCATTTAAATGTCAAAGTGAACAATAACAAATAAGTTTTTTTTAAACGTGCAATATTTCTTCAATATTCCACACGCCAAAGAATTTATTTAAGTAAAGTAAAATCTAGTTACAATATAGTGAGTCCTTTTGGTTAAAAGTAAAAGATTACTCCCAATAAATCATTAAAAAATCACGTTCGAGTGACAGAATAAAAGGAGAAAGAAAAATCAAGAAAATTTAAGACATCTGTAGAAGGATACTAGAAGTTAAATCTGTTTTATAAATTGCTTAGCACGGACTCGAACCTTTCTTCATCTGATTGTCAAGAAGTATTGAAAATTTACGTACCTAACATCATCTGTATTTTGCACATGATTTTTCGTGTCAGCAATTTACCTATTTTACAAACAAATTCTCCTGCAACAATCGCGTTCTACAAAAAAAATTAAATATGTGAATTAAAATCATCATACAAAAGCATTTGTTTCAGGAAATAAGATTTTTTTTTTTTTATTTTATTCCGGTCCGATGTTAAGTGGTAACACTTCGGACTCTGAATGGATGATTGTGGGCTCGAATCCCGGCGTAGCACAAAAAATATACCATGTATATTTTCAAATTTGCTCTTCGCTGGGTTGAAAAATTCATAAACCTTTACCAATGACCGGTCCCCAAAGGTCCATCCAGCCTTACAGCAACTGGGTCTTGCTTGAGAATTGTAGCGACGACAACCAAGCTCGTAAAAAGGTCAATTGCTCAAATGGTAGAATGCTTGCATTCCATGCCGAGAGCAAGGGTTCGATCTCAAGGTTTACTCAACCTTTACAATAAATGAGAACCCGGGAGCTGGGAAACCCCCACTTCAACTGAAATCGGTTGGTGTGAGGCCGGCCCCCTTACCCGTAAAAATGAATAGGTCCCGAATCACCACATGCGACCCCTTCGGGGATAACGCAGGCAAAAAGTTATAGTATATGTGTAGCTTAGTTGCGTTGCCACTTTGAGAAATGCTCTTGCAAATATTGACTTAATTTTGTGGCCAAATACGCGATGGCTAAAAATACCTGCCCGCTAAAACCATGTCAATTAAATTACTGAAAAACCTCACCTTGCTAGATGTGCACAAGGAATTATCATTTATCATAAGTAAATGATATTATAAGAATCGCTTACCAGTGGTGAAGGGTCATTATTTACTGATGTCAAGTCCTTAAAAATAAAATAAAAGTACGATATAAATAAAAATAGGTATTACATTATTAATATACCCTAAACCTGATGCTTTTGCTTCAAAAACATTATGGTCTTGGTAAAAAGGTGACAGTAAAAGCAGGTGTGTTTATTTATTATTGATCTAAAAAAGGTTAAAATTAGTATATTACTTAAAAAGTGACACCACAAAAATATATGTAAAAAACACGATTATTTCACATTTTTATCGTTTTTTTTTTGGATGTGATATATTTTAAGATTAAATTGTGTAAAAATACGAGCTTAGCCGGTATTTTTATGGGGCTACGGTCTCATCCGGAAAAAAACATGAAACTTCACATGCACGTAGATTTTACACGTAGTGGTATTTTTTTTTCAGTTGAAACATGTCAAACAATGATCCTTTTGGATTTCAGGACCACTTGAACCCCAATAAATATGCAATTCTGGCCGACCTTTTCTGAAACAGGGGCGACATTGGAAAAGTAAACCATTTTTTTAAAGTATGAACTGGTATGAGGCTGACCACCCATACTCTAAAAAGTGATTCACTTTGCCAATGTCACCCCTGTTTCAGGGAAGGTCGGCAAGAGTTGCAGGGCTTATGTTCATTTGAGATTGGGTTTTTTATATTGTAGGTCTACATGCGGCATGTGTGAGCGCGATATTATGCGTGTCTGCTTGTGGGAATGCATTTAATATGAATCTCAAATGATACATATCTTTGCAACTTAGATTTAGATTTAGATGAATGGTTAGCCTCTTACCAACCTATTAGTCAAGAAACTTATGACTTCAATTTTTCAAAGCTACTTGAACTGTAAAAGTATTTTAAGTTTTTTTCGAAAGTGAATCCGAAATAAAACGTGTTATTACGCGAGACCACTGACATTTACCTCACAGTACTCCAAGTATACAACCCAACTATTAGGTACCGTAACTGAAAATTATATGGAATACGCAAAAGCGCCTCTCGTGGGCGTGTTACTTTACAGTCACGTTTTACATTTGTAGTTGAGTATTTGCGCAATGTTTTTGATTCTCGGGATACAGATCACAAAATTATATAACCGTATAAAATAAATATATACTCGTATTGGAGAAACCTGAAACAGTGTTATCAGAAACCTTGACAATGGCGGACGTACTGTAAACTTGCGATGGTTAAGAAATAATTTAAATAAATATCTTAAGTTTATAACAAGAAATAAAATGTGATCAGTTCATAAATAAAACTGCATTAAAGATGTGAAAGTAAAGTGGGAAAAAAAAATCTTAATATAAATTGAATATCGATGTTTTTACTACAGTTTACCAAAAAGTTTTTCAAAAATGTAAAACAATTAATTATTAATTTTATGAAAATAATGGATGTATGATAGATTACTTCAAATCGAACAAAAAATGAATTTTGTGACTTTCAGGTAAGGAAAATTTATATTGTACCAGTATATTACCACAAGTCTTTAAGAAATCAAATATAAAGTCTTGTGTATTCGTGGTATTGTGATTCTTTTTATATAAAATACAAAGTTTTTTCTTCACGAGTTGATTTATTTCCTCGAGCGCTTTCAAATCAACTCGAGAAGAAAAACTGTGTGTTTTATTATTACATTTAAAAATTTTAAATTACCAGTATTCCCTGATTCAGGGAAGGTCGGCCAGAGTTACAGGGCTTATGTTAATTTGAAATTGGGTTTTTTATATTGTAGGTCCACATGCGGCATGTGTAAGCGCGAAATTATGCGTGTCTGCTTGTGGGAATGCATTTAATATGAATTTCAAATGATACATATCTTTGCAGCTTAGATTTAGATTTAGATTTTAGTATCAATATAATATATCGTCCTATTTCATTGATATTCTAAAATCTAAGTTGCAGAGGTAACTACATACGTATTAAATGCACGTCCACGAGCAAACGCGTGTAAGTTCGTGCTTACACATTGTGCCTTTTTGCCTATCCATATTTACTTACAGAATAAAAACCCAAATCTCAAATGCTCCCTTTCCCTGAAACTGGCGTGACATTGATAAATGTGAACAATTTTTTATAGTATGTGTGGTCAGCCTTATGCTAATCTACATATAAATCAAGAAGAACAAAAAAAAAGTGTATCTATGGCACTAACCAATTAAAAACAATTATATAAAACTACAACGCAACGCAACTAAACGCAACTAAGCTACACATATAGTGTAACTTCTTGCGAAGGGGTCGCATATGGCGAGTTGAACCTATTTATTTTTACAGGTAAGGGGGCCGGCCTTACGCCAACCAATACGTGGAGGTTTCCCAGCTCCCGAGAGTGCTGGTACTCATTTCTAGTGAAGGCTGAGTAAACTTTGTCGGTATTTTATTTTGGGGTTTGAAATAAACACCGAAACGGGAAATCATTTCTGACACCCTCGGTGGGATTCGAACCAGGGCTTCCGGCATGGAATGCAAGCACTCTACCACCTGAGCTATCGACCGGACTAATAGGAATGTAATGATAAGAATAGGAACGTCTTTTTCAGATAGAAAAAATCAGCCATTACGTAGTTTTGTATTTTGATGAATGGAGTGAGGCCGTTTTTTGAACGGATGCTCCGAAATTGTTTTTTTCTCGGTGGACAAACGTCTCTGGTAACTAAGCTGGGGTCTTTAGCAACCAATATAACATTATTATTTGGACTTTGCTCTAGCAACCCGGCCGTGTGACGTCACACCTTTTCGACATTATCAAAAGTGCATACATCGCAAAGCTACGCTAATTTTATTAATATCCATTCAAATTTTTGGGCGAGATTCAAAATTCTTCGGACCACTTTCGAAATTTGTCAAAATTTAAAATTCAAATCCAAGACAACACGTAAGAATCGGTGTTCAATGCTTAAATTTATATGTTTGGAAATTCAAGGATTCACTCATTCATAAGATGGAAACTTAAGAACCAAAAATACCGGCCAGTTTTACTCAGCTTTCATAAGAAATGAGCTGGGAAACTCCCACTTCAAATGAAGTGGTTGGCGTAAGGCTGACCCCCTTACCTGTAAAAATAAATAGGTTCCACTCGCCACTCGACGTCCCTTATACCAACAATGCGAGAAATAAATACAACAACTGTACCTTTTGCCTGTTAACAAAGTGTCGAAACTCGGAGTGTCATTGCTCTCTTTTTAACTAAGAAAGCTTTGTGTTGAGGTAGGTTATAACACAATGGAAGAGGTACAGGAAGAACTAGTCTCAAAAATATATGAGTAAGTATATCGACGGTTAAAAGGCAGTGGGGCATAAGCGACCTAAACTAAATTGTTCAGTAGAGCAGTTTAAAGTTTGAAATTGCAGAAAAATGGCGTAACTTTTTTATTTTTTATCGTATCATTAAAATCAAAACCGCTCTAAAATTTAAAAAAAAATGCATTTATTGGCATTCCTATTTATGTGGTTTTACGATGTTTTACGATTTTTTTATGTCACAAGCGCCTTTAGGACAAAAAATGCCAAAATCTTGTCGGTTACACCAAAACTATACTTTGAAAACGCAGGTTTTTGCTTGGGCATAAACAACACAAAAATCATCGTAGAGCTATGGGAGTTAGCGCATTAGAAAGAGCGGAAAATTTTAAGTAGGATAGCATTCATAACTCATTGTTGACCACAATGTACTGCCTTTTAACCTTCGATATGCAGAGTTCAGAGTTATCAGAAAACAAATCAATCAGATGGTTTTTTTTGCATCGATACAATTTAATTAAGCAACCATAATATTATGACCACATGATTTCGGATTGCAGATTTGTAAATACATTAAAAAAACTCGTTTGGGTTTTTTTAACGTTTTTATTTCGTGTTTTTAATAGTCATCAATGGATGTCGTGGTAGAGGAAGACCGAGAAAGGTATGGATGGACCAAATATCCGAAATTGCGAATGAATGGAATATCCAGAGTCATAATAAAAGAAGAGCTTGTATGAAGAAGGTTATGACTCTGGAGGAAATGAAAGAAGTATGTAAGGACAGAAAGAAATGGCGGTTGATCTGTAATGTTGGCGAATAGGGTTTATTAAATTGGAATTTGTTTTTGTTTTTAAATGGATATTTTGTATTTGAATATTATTATTTAATGATGTATAAAATGTAATTTGTCGTGTGTGTGTGTTCCTTGACTTATAGGTAGGGACTGGAAAAAAGTGGTGTTATTTTTTGCGAAATTCGCGTTATTTTTGATCGAAAACAGGAAAATTCGCGTTATTTTTCATGATAAACGGGGAGATTCGGTGTAATTATTAGGGTTGATTTGATCGAAATAAAGGGTTAGGTAATTGCAAAACAATAGATATTACTAATATTTACAATTAATTATATAAACAACAATATGTACCTTCAAAAACAATGAATAAACAACATCTGAATACCTTACTTACAAAAAATCATTGATTGAAAAAAGTATAATTATTTCATGAAACTCCGAATACCCTGTAATATCCTTTTAAAATATTGAATTTTTGTGCGGTTATCTAAATTTTTCAAGGGATGCTGGCTTTTATGAAAGCCTCATGTTGTGCTCTTGGCTAATCCAGCAGCAGCTTCACTTCTTGATGTATTTTCCTTCATTGATTTCACGATTCAAGTCTGCTTGGATTATCCAGGACAGTTCTGCTTATCATTCATTTTTTTAATCAAATAGATTTGTGAATAGGAATGCAATTCACTAAACTACTCTGCCTGGCCAGAAACAGTTATTAATATCATTAATAAAAAAATCATTACGAGTATTGTTTATTTTAATGAATTATTATTAATTTATAATTACCCAATTACATCTGTTGAACCAGGGTCAAATTTATGGTCAAATGACCCAGGCGGGGATCGAACCCCGCGTCTAGCGTTCTAGCGTGTTTCAACGTTGAAAGATCAGCCCACTTAGCCCCCTCGGCTATAACACCGACCAATTTTTCTGTGCTTTGCACCTTGCAAAGGGTTTTCGCAGGAATCTTTTCTTTCCCACAAAATTGTTGCGTTGCAGAAGCGACGCATGACAACTTTTTCGCAAAATTTCTACCAATAGTACGAAAATTCGCGATATTTGCGTAAAACCTCAAATTTCGCGTTATTCGCGTGAAAACATCAAAATTCGCGAATAAATTCGTTTTATCGCGATCGCGAAATTTTCCAGTCCCTACTTATAGGTTGGTATGCGGCTGACCACCCATGCTGTAAAAATGGTTCACTTTGCCAATGTCACCCCTGTCTCAGGGAAGGACGGCAAGAGTTGCAGGGTGTATGTCCATTTGAGATTTGATTTTTATGTTGTAGGTTCACATGAGGCATGTGCAAGCGCGAACTTGTACGTGTCTGGTTGTGAGAATGCATGTAATGTGAATCTTCAATGTAACATATCCTTGCAACTTAGATTAGATTAGATTAGATTAGATCAATTAAATATTTTTATTGGCTATTCACTTTTAAAACGATACAAACAAATTATGTACATGCAAGTATCGTATGAGTAAACACACTGTTTTGATTTTTTTCAAAATACTTGTAGCTACCTATTCACTGTCAAAGTCAAAAGGTCGTTTTTTGTAATCAATGATGTGAATTTTAAAAATAAACTAATCAATTCATTACTTTATGACTTTTAATATCAAATTAATTATTCTGTACATATTTTGTTGTTTTATATACTCTGTTTGAGTTTTTGACTAGAATATATTTCTATTATTTCCATGTTTTTTGTTTGTTTTTTCTTAATTAATTTGATTTTATATAGTTGCTAAGATATGGATTTAAAAAATGTAATACAGAATTAGGGTCTCGCTTTGCATGCACACAATCATCTCCTTAAGAGGGGAAAAAAATATTGTGATTCTTTTTTCGTTATATTTTTCTGTACATTTAAAAAAAAATTAAACTCTTCGCCTCGAACTACCAAATAATCATAGTCTTCTGAAGATACTATTTTCTGGCAAAAATTGCATTCAAATAATGCAATTTAAGATTACATTTTCTTTCAAAAGTCCTGTTTCATGTTCAAAACTGATCTAAGCACTGCGACCGACCTACAAGTCAAGGAATTGGTTCAACAAACGCACCAAATCCCCGTTTTGAGCCGCAGCATTCAAGGGGAAAATAGCAGCGATGATCGGCGATCGTGGATAAAAGTGGCGCCAAAAGAAGAAGAATGAAAATAGCATCGGTGTTGTTATCGTGGTACAATAATCAACGTTACTTCCCACATGACAATTTCCACAGAATCTAAGTGTTTGTTTATTCTCTCCGTAAGTGCTTCAATTAGCGGCCGATAATGGTGCGTGACTATTCGTGTATACACGGAAAATGTATCAAAAGTACCACTATGTGTCACACAACAACTTCACAGCTAATGGAGTACCAATTTAAAATGATTCTATTAAATCTGAAAATGGAATTGGAATTTTCATGAAAATGAAATAAGAAATTTCATAAATTCATCAAATTAAATTGATAATTTAAAATTAAACACCAAGTTTTATTTTCCTCGTCAAGAGAACAACTGACAATGATGTGATAACATCGAAAGCGCTCGAGGAAAATAAATCCACTAGTGAAAAAAAACTTTGTGTTGAATTTTAAATTTAAAATTTAAAATTAATCCTCACAATGTCAATACACAAACCCTACAACTTTAATCATCAAATTCTTTATCTTATAGGTTGATATGAGGCTGGCCTACTATACTGTAAAAAATGGTTCACTTTGCCAAAGTCACTCCTGTTTCAGAAAAGGTCGGCAAGAGTTGCAGGGCTTATGTATATTTGAGGCTTGGATTTTAATTTGTATGCACACATGCATTTTTGTAAGGCCGACCTGGTGCGTGTCTGTTTGTGGGCATGCATTTAATATGAATTTGAAATGTTAATATATCTTTGCAACTTAGATTACAGATTATTACAGACATGCTTTCCGACCGATGCGATCTCTAGAAAAGCGAGACTGCTCATTCAGGCCATGTTCTTCAAGTTCATTGCCTACGTGTCTATTTGATTGTGTGTCTAGGCATATTTACTGGCTATGTATATATATGTGTGGGTGTGTGGGTGTGGGTGTGTGTGTGTGTGTGTGTGTGTGTGTGTGTGTGTGTGTGTGTAGACATATTTTACCTTGTAGTTCTTGCACTCTCTGGCAACATCCATTCTAGAGGCGTCTCGTATGGTCAGGAACACGCGAGAATAGACCTGGTCACATAAATGCAGGCTGCGGTTCTGTGAAGCTTCAGTGATCTATTAACGCCCAAGCCGTGAAACCGCCAATACAGAAGTTACAGAGTGAACCGTATTATGTAATAAACTTGTCAAAAAATAAATACTGTGAAATAAATTCAACTGCAATTTTATTAAAAGTGAACCCGAAATAAATCATAACGACATAATTTTCCCACTTTTTTCCTAATGATTCAATTACTATGATTCCAGTTGTTTGCCGTATCTCCGCTGGAGCGCACTTCTTCTTCTTCTCCACTTTCCTGGCGCACTTCCTGCCTCCCTCTGCCTCCCCCCTCACAGGCACGCCCCCCACCCCCATCCCCACCACCCAGAGGCAGTCTGCGAGGTGGAACATTCTAGAGGAAGCAAGATCCTCAGCTGTGATAGGGGGCTGCAAGTCGAGTGGACAGAGAGGATATAGTAAGATTTTATTTGTATAAACTAATTCGATTACTAATCTCAACAATTAACCGAACTATTTTTAAAAATAAAAACACAATTTTTGTACACGAGTTGATTTACTTGAACACTTTCGATGTTTTCACACCATTATCAAGACTATTCTTGCCTGTCCAGAAACAGGTTATCTATTATAAACACATGAGTCACTTTAAGTCTGTTGCCATTCCACAAGGGGTGGTCAGAGTCTCTGCAGCTTTGCCTCAATTTTTTACTATCCTTGCATACCTCTTTCAATTCATTCATATACATCACCTTTTTCATACATTTCCTTCTTCAACATCGCATAACACGTGACGAAGCTACGCATACAGTGTAACTCCTTCCCACGTTCTCCCCGAAGGGATCCCATGAGGCGAGTGGAACCTCTTCATTTTTACAGGTAAGTGATCTGACCTTACGCTAACCCCTTCAGTTGAAATGGGGGTTTCCCATCTCCCAAGGAGGCTGGTAATCATTGCTTGTGCAGGCTTAGTAAACCTTACGGGTATTTCATTTTGAGATTGAAATGTACACGGAAACGGGAAATCATGTCTGACACCCTTGGTGGGATTCGAACCCGAGCTCTTGGCATGGAATGCATGCACTCTACCAACTGGGCTATCGACAAAAGATCCTTCATTTCTTCCTCGGATGGTGAGATGCATTATTTAATATTTCAAAGCTCTCATCATTTTGCCGTAATAAAGAATTTCAGTAGTTGGGTTCTGACACAAATGACATAGTTTTTCTACAGTACAATCAATCAGTATATTTAGAAAATCTTTCTGGTAGGAATCCGGAAGGGGGTTGGGAATCAGGATAAAGGAGAAACACTGGAGAGGACTACAACTCGCAGAAATCAAGTCGTTGTTTTTAACACGCCATATATTTATTAAAATTTACACTAGCCACAACCCAACGTTCTTGGTCGGAAGTCGGTCCAACAGAGAGAGAGAGAGCTTACATACGAAGACATAAAACCATCTTCTTTTTCTGTTTACTTTTTTATCTACTAGAGATTTTTTAATTTGACAAACTGTCAGGCTGAATTCAAACCATTTAAATCCTTCAACTTGCATCAATATTTTCACAAATCAGAATCTTTGCACTTTGTTTCTTTTAGTCACCAAGTGGAGACCCTGGTCCTCTCTCAGTGGCCTGAGGAATGTTTCTCTCCAGGCTACATCACCAGGCAGTTCCCTGGTCTCCAGAACCTGACTATTCACAACTCTTCATTCTCCTACTTCAACGAGAAGTTCACATCATCAGCCAAACACCTGAAGGTAACGATTGGATTCCCTTTCTATAGACAAAAGATTACTTGATATTCCATGTTCAATGGTTTGGTCGATCCCTCAGTTGGTAGAGTGCTTGCATCCCATGCCGAGAGCTTGGGTTCTAATCCCACCGAGGGTGTAAGAAATGATTTTTCATTTCGGTGTTTATTGCAAAACCCAAAAAAATACCGGCAAGGCTTACTTAGCCTTCACAAAAAATGAGTACCAGCCCCTTCGGGAGTCGGCAAACCCCCACTTCAACTGAATAGGTTGACGTAAAGCCGACCGACCGCCTTACCTGTAAGAATAAATAGGTTCCACCCTCCTTATGCCAGACCCTTCGGGGATAACACGGCAAGAAGTTACGCTATATGTGTAGCTCGTCCCCCCAGTGGCTTATCAACCATTGGATTCAAAGATGACCTTTCAATGAATTTATCTTAAGAATCATATTCCACACAATCTGAGCTAAGAAAAGAACGTAAAACACCTTAATGTGAGAGTTGTTTTTAAATATTTGTTGAATAAATTTCCAGTTTTCGTAAGGAAAATTGGTCCAGCACACATACAAACATTGTTTATGTGAAATTATCTCTGATAGACATGAGACAAACAAGCACTAATGGGACGAATATTCGGCCGATAGTCCGATCGATATCTCAATTGGTTGATCGTTTGCGTTTTGAGCTTTTCCCTTGAAAGGGTATAAAAATTAAACATTTAAAAACCTCTCCTTTAATGGTTTTAAATTATAATTACAGCTTTTTGGCATTTTGTATGGAATTAAAAACGGATTTTATGAACCATGTTTTACAGAAGAACGGGTTTCTTAACATCTCATCAAAATTGTATTTGACGTCATCAGGAGACGTGTCTCTTCTTTGAATAAGAAACACGAACTAATTGGTGTTGCTCATGATCGAAGATTGTAAAAACTTATCGAAAAAAATATGCAATCAATTTTTCTCTGGCTAGAAATAGGCTTTATATCGTTATTTTCAGTAAGAAAATACTAATATAGCATTACTAAACGATTCATTTATTTTCCAGATATTGAAGCTGAAGGGTTTCAAGGAACTGGTGGTGGAAGCTGACTTCCTATCTGATCTTCCTTCATTGGAAGAACTGGATCTTAGGGGAAACTTATTTACTAGAATCCATCCAGACTTCATCAGCTCTCCTAGAAACTTGAAACGGGTGTATTTAGTGGGTAAGATGCTTTCTTAGTTTGGTACTTTCTTTCACTTTATCCTTCTGTTTACCATTCTACTTCTCCTCCTTTATCTGTTCTCATTTCTATTTCTTGCTTTCTAGATCTGTGTCTATCCCGTTCCGGATGTCAACATCTTCTAAAGTGCGGTACCTTTTTATGCTATCCATTGATGTATAAGTACTTCCATGATGCTAGCCATATATCTCTTTTGGTTGTTATCCTCTTGAGATGCGAATAGGAGGATACAATATACATGAGCCGTTAGTTCGGTCGATAGCTCAGTTGATAGAATGCTTGCATTCTATGCCGAGAGCTCGGGTTCTAATCCCACTGATGGTGTAATAAGTGATTTCACATTTCGTCGTTTATTTCAAACCAAAAAATAAAATACCGGCAACGTTTACTCAGCCTTCTCTCGTTTATTCAAACTCCCAATTCAACTGAAGGAGTTGGCTGAAGGCCTGCCTGTAAAAAGAAAAAGGTTTCACTCGCCACATGCGACCTCTTCGGGAAGAACGTGGCAAAAAGTAACACTATATGTGTAGCTTAGTCAAACTATTGTTTTGCATTTCTCCCTGATGGACTTATTGTGAAATAGGTACTTCTTTCATTTAGGTATATGTTTTTTTTTTTTTTTTTTAAGAAATCCTGTGCGGGAGACTCCCTAGATTCTTAAGACTCTAGGGGTCTATGACACTTGTTGTAGTGCCGCAGAGGTGTACGAGCTTGGTCGTCGCTACAAAGCGCCATTACTCAAGCAAGACCCAGTTGCTGTAAGGCTGGATGGATCTTTGGTGACCGGTCATTGATAAAGGTTTATGAATTTTTTAACCCAGCGAAGAGCACATTCGAAATATAAATGGTATATTTTTGTGCTCCGCCGGGATCCGAATCCACAACCTTCCATTTTTACGAGTCCGAAGTGTTGCCACTACGGACTACGGACCGGTCCAACGATTGAATGTGATCTATTTGTATATAAATAATCTTAGTTGCAAAGATATATTGACATTTAAGGCTTATGTTTAATGCATGCCCACAAGCAGGCACATTTAAGTTCACGCTTACGCATGCTGCATGTGTAGATACATACAAAATAAACAAAACCTCACATTAACATAAAATTTGCGACCCCTGCCGCCTTCTCCTGAAACCGGGGGGGCATTGACAAAAGTGAACCAAGTTTTTACAGCATGGGGGAGTCAGCCTCATTAAAAATTGTTGAAAAAAATGTTCATATCGCGTTTTTATAAGATAATAAAAAGAAAAAACCGCAAATTTTTGTAAAACTTGTTGTATGTTTTTGCTCAGCATTTGCTAAAACCGCATCGAAAATAACTTTTATTTTCCGAATGCCATGAAAATAACTTTTATTGTTGTTTTACGCCAACATAAAAATATCCGCACAAAAACTGATCTTGGATGTACAGTAGCTTCGTTATTTCAACACTAGAAACCGCAAAACAAATGTTTGCACTTCTTGCTTCCTTAGTATTATACATAAACAAAACGAATCGTACAATACAACATCCGTATAAGGTTTTATAGTTCTATTTTTGTCCGGTCGATTTTCTTGACTTGACCGCTCTTCACACGGTCCGGTTCCGATCCGGAAAAACTGTGAAGTTAAATCCCCTAACAATGCTACTCGTATACTTCCAATCCGGCACCGGACTGGGCCGTGTGAAAAGGCATTAGATCGGCTTAGATGATTTGGCATCCATCTTCTTGTATGAATATTATTACTATTGCAAGATCGGTCCGTAGTTCAGTGGTAACACTTCGGACTCTGAATGGAAGGTTGTGGGTTCGAATCACGGCGGAGCACAAAAAATATACCATTTATATTTTCAAATTTGCTCTTCGCTGGGTTGAAAAATTTATAAACCTTTACCAATGACCGGTCACCAAATCCATCCAATCTTACAGCAACTGGGTCTTACTTGAGAATTGGCGCTTTGTAGCCCACCCATACTGTAAAAAATGGTTCACTTTGCCAATGTCACCCCTGCTTCAGGGAAGGTCGACAAGAGTTGCAGGGCTTATGTTCATTTGAGATTGGGGTTTTTATATTGTAGGTCCACATGCAGCATGTGTAAGCGCGAAATTATGCATGTCTGCTTGTGGGAATGCATTTAATATGAATCTCAAATGATACATATCTTTGCAGCTTAGATTTAGATTTAGATTTAGTAGCGACGATGACCAAGCTCGTAAAAAGGTCGATAGCTCAATTGGGAGAATCCTTGCATTCCATGCCGAGAGCAAGGGTTCGATCTCAAGGTTTACTCAGCCTTCACAAGAAATGAGAATCAGCCTTCCCGGGAGCTGGGAAACCCCCACTTCAACTGAAAGTGGTTGGTGTGAGGCCGGCCCCCTTACCCGTAAAAATAAATATTTCCCGAATCGCCACATGCGACCCCTTCGGGGATAACGCAGGCGTTACACTATATGTGTAGCTTAGTTGCGTCTTTATTCGACACTTCACAATCTCACGCCATGGTTGAGATTGTATTGCGATTATCGCGTGGAAGGGGATGGATGTTTGGAAAGTATACATATATAATAATAATAACAGGCTGATTTATTTTAAATTACACATGATAAGAGAGCGCCGTTTTTGTGTGTGTCACACCTCAAGGGCCCTCTCCGATCATGGATAAGACTTTCTAAACAAGTGTGCCTTGAGTGCTCCTCGAAATACACCCACAGATTTGGAGTTCTTCACTCCGGGTGGCAGTCTGTTCCACTCCACCGGCCCCGCAACACGGAAAGCGCGGTCTCCGAAGTTTGTACGAATCTGACGGCGCGGCTGAACCAAATTGACTACTCCATCACCCGCAGATCTGAGTGTCTGCCTCCTAACACCCATTTCAACAGGTGAAATCATATCAGCCAGATAAGGTGGGGCCAAGCCATTGATGGCTTTATATACCATTAAACAAACACGGAAGACCACCCTCTCCGGGAAACGAAGCCAATGAAGTTTTTTTAACAGCGGGGTGATGTGAGCGAATTTGGGAATCCCGAATATGAGTCTTGCTGCCGAATTCAACACAGATTGAAAGCGATTAAACTGTTTCTTCGGCTGACCACTATAAAGCGTCGAGCAATAGTCAATCCGAGACATCACAAACGCACTCACCAGGGTCTTAACCGCATCTGACGGCAGACATTTTCTTATTGCCTTTATTTGGCGAAGCGAAAAAAAAGAAGAAGCTATTGTGGCATCTATTTGCCTATCCAGTGTCAGGTTACGATCCAGTAAGACTCCTAGATCTCTTACCGAATCAGAAGGCTGGATTAGCTTACCTCCTATGGAGAGTGGTACTCTATTCACCAGAAGGTGGTCACGCCTCGATGTGGCTGCCCAGAGTATCTCCGTCTTATCCATGTTTTCTCTCCGTCTTATCCATGTCACATATGTGAGGGAGATAGATTGCAAAAAGGTAACCGTTTACGAATGGTTTATGGCTTGCGTTCGTACGAGTTTGGTGGAAAAGGATAACAATGGTTGACAGTTATCATCAACAGTGAGGGTTGGCAGCAGCGCAATGACAAGTTGACGCAAATACCGCGTCAGAAAACAAAAACAAAAGCATGTCAAAGTTACAGCGCACTAAAACAAAATTACAGTGTACTAAAATATCCTTAACGACAATTAGTTCACATGATTGTCAAGAAAACAATCACAAACATTCACTCTCCTTCACAGTTGTTTATTTGGTTAGCTCAGGTCCTTACATTTACGAGTGCGTATTATAAGCCACTAGAATACGGACCGGTCTAAGTTTAATTAAACCTTAATATGTAGTTTTTCGATTCATTTAATTAATTCTACCAACGCACAATGCACATGATACGGGCGTGATCTTGGCCCACTATTTCTATTGATCTGAGCCAATCTCAGCCAAGTGATGTTTACATGATATTGTACAAAACACACCTCAGGTGTGCTAGCACAGTTTATTAGCACTTTGATCTTAACACGTTCGCGAAAAACAATCCATGTTTTTATGCACATGCTAATTGTAAAAACATCGTCTTAATGCAAAAATAAATTTACGAGTGTATTTATTGAAAGAAAAACAAAATTGTAAAAATTGAATCACAGATATTTTTAACATCACGTCTTCTTAGTGCTTGTTTGTCTTATCCATCAGACGTAATTTCAGATGAGCAATGTTTGTATGTGTACTGGAGCAATGTTTCTTATGAAAACTGGATTTTTTTTTTTAAATATTTAAAACAACTCTCTCATTAACGTGCTTTATGTTTTTTTCTTGGCTAAAATTGTTTAAAATGTGATTGATAAGACAATTTCACTGATAAGTCATATTTGAATCAAATGGTTGATAGGCCAAACGAGTACTAGGGGGACGATCAATCAAAAAAATCAACGATCGAATGTAATATCATCGAACCTAGGCCAGCAGACTCAACGGACGTTGCGTCAGTATATCTTACCGTATCTTTAATATATAAATATATCAAGCAATAAAACATGGCGGAGCGTAAACAGCTGATTTGTAAATTTAAAAATATATCATTTTTATCTCACTTATAATTAGAAGTTAAAAAGAACCTGCACGCATCGAAAATAATTCGTATGAGTACATTTAGTCGCTATTTTTATCACTTCTTCCGTTTAAAAATAATTTACGCGGCAAAACATCTCGGATTAAGTTTTAAAGTTGTCAAAGTAAGCAGGTGAGTAAATATTAGGTTAGGAAAAATCTGCCGAAAACATGTTTTTCCGACGTATAAAATTTTCTCGTTATCTTTGTACCTATTTCTACTTTATGTGGAAAATAATCTTGTTAATCATCGTCCTTTCAATAGCTTAGTTGGCAGAGTGCTTGCATTCTATACCGAGAGCTCGGATTCGAATCGCACCGAGAGTAACGAAAAAAATTAAATGCTTGCAAGGTTTACTCAGTCTTCACAAGAAATGAGTGTCAGCCCCTTGGGAGCTGGGAAACCCCCACTTTAATTGAAGTGGTTGGCGTAAGGCCGGCCTGATCTGAAAAATCTCCAGCACATATTTTTTTTAATAAACAAAATTAAAAAATCAACGTAGAAAACAACTATTTTACTCGTCTTATATTTTTAGATAACATGTGGAACTGCAGTAACGATGGTTTGCGATGGCTGTCCCGACTAAACTCTACATCTTCAGCGACGGCCAAAGAGAGGATCGCGGACTACAAAAACCTGACGTGCAGGGGAACCATGTATCCTGGGAAACCAATACACGTAGTTATGGACATACTCAAGGTAAAGACAAAAACATTGTCATTAAAAATTGGTACATGTTACACATAAAATCCAATCAAAAACATGAGCAAAGTCCCGATATTCGAGCTCCAATGGACGATGGTGACAGATACCAGAAAACAACTTTCAAAATGGTATTATCATATCTTAAAGTGCTTTGATACCATAAGTCTCAGATGGGTATCATTCTTTAAATTGTGAAGACTACAATCCTGTATGCATCCTTTATGCTGTCTTGTATGTTTATCAGAGCTGGAGCTTCTAGGCGTTTTTCCCATATCTGCGTTGGGCTTGGTTTTCTTCATCAGTTATTAATACTACTGTTTGAACAAATTGTTATTTCGACTTTGTCTATGGGTCACACGCCATTATATATTTTTCTCCTTTAGCCATTTATTAGTTTTGTCCATCCTGCTTACCTCCTCATCTCATCATGTAACAATATCAATATGATCAATATGAGATTCAGTGCATGTTTAATCTATAAGTGGACAGACGAATCCATCGACGCGTGCATCGAAACAGAAACCCACAAAGAAAAGCATACGGGAATGAGATGAGTCCTGTCTTTGAATCCGTGATTCCTATCCTTGTTTTCCTATGGCTTGTGACTGCCAGATTTGCCGATTAATTCAGTTCGCTCAAAAACGCGGAATAATTTAAGATCCAGCGATTCTATCACTTATATGGTGAAGTCATATTTGGTTACACCAACAACCATTTCTTCTCATATTTGTCATCAAGAAAAGAACCTTTTTGAAAAACCTTAAAGATAAAACTAGTAACCTTGCTCTTAGACTCAGTTTCCATTTGTTTCAGACACTGCGCGAAGAGTGTCCTCCCACATGTTTGTGTCACCTCACCAATCTGGTTCAGCAGCCTGGTAAAGGCCTAGTCCCCGTCAGCACAGTGGACTGCAGAGGAAGAGGATTGAAAGTGCTGCCACCTGCTATACCCAAGATCACTACAGCAATTCTTCTTCATAGAAATAACGTAAGGGCTCTCAGCACTTCTTCAGGAGAGTCCACTTCTTCAACAGAAGCCCCTTCTCAACTAGAATATCCTTCTCCAATAGAAATCCTTTATCCGGTAGACCGCACTTCTCCAGTAGAAATCCTTTTATCAGTAGAAACTCCTCCTCCACTAGAATCTACTTCTCTGACAGAAACCCCTTCTCGAATAGAATCTACTACTCCAATACAAATCCTTTCTCCAGTAGACTGCATTTCTCCAGTAGAAACCCCTTCTCCAGTAAAATCCACTTCTCTGGTAGGTGCTCGTAAATGGCTGAATTTGAATAGAAATTCTGATCTGAGATCCAAACTCGAATTTATTTTAAGGTCGTAGAGATAAAACCCTATTGGTCTGTGTTAGTACAAGGTTTTATCAGCCTACAAAATACAAAATTCAGCTTCTTTGTAGGTCAAAGAATCCTTCTCCTTGCAATAAAGTTGGCAACATCACAATTCACAGCCTTTTTACTTTAAAAACCGGTGTTCGTATCGTTGAAAATATCGTGGTAAAATAATTAGATCATAAATGCAAGACCAATCATTAATAGAAAATGGGAATGGACTTATGTTGATGTCATGGAATAGTGAAATCTTCTGTTTACTATTTTCGAACATTGTCTTCATTAGCATTAATACCGGAATTCAACCTAGAAAGCTTTATTACTTTTTATAATAAGCTGAGAGGAGTATTTAGGCTCAATACGAGTATGAGGGAAATATATAGGAGAAGCTGGTCCAAAACGCAAACGCAACGCAACTAAGCTACACATATATGTAACTTCTTGCCGCGTTATCCCCGAAGGGGTCGCATGTGGCGAGTTGAACCTTTTTATTTTTACAGGTAAGGGGGTCGGCCTTACGCCAACCACTTCAGTTGAAGTGGAGGTTTCCCAGCTCCCGAGAGTGCTGGTACTCATTTCTTGTGAAGGCTGAGTAAACCTTGCCGGTATTTTATTTTGGGGTTTGAAATAAATACCGAAACGAGAAATCATTTCTGACACCCTCGCCTCTGTGGGATTCGAACCCGAGCTTTCGGCATGGAATGCAAGCACTCTACCACCTGAGCTATCGACCGGACAAGATTTCTGTTTTCAATGTAGTGGATTGTGTTCTCCAGATTACAGAGATCCGGCCTTTATCCCACAACCTGGCGTATCGTCGCGTGTCAGATGTGTACCTGGATGACAACCACATCACCAGTCTGCAGCCGCTGGAAGGAGCAGACTGGTTGCTGACATTCAGGGTTCTCAGTCTACGTGGAAACAACATCACTCAAGTAAACTCCAGTTTCTTATCGTTTGTGAACAAGAAGATATGAAGATAATAAACTTGAGATGCATGAATCAAAAACAGAGTCAAGAAACGAGGATTAAGATGAAAAAAAGGACTTGAAGAGCGTGTGAAAGTACCCAAATGCAGGGTAATATAACGTTTTCGGTACTCTGGAAACACTTATATGATTGATGCACTGATTATATTCATAATTCATATTCATAAGGTCTTTATTGTTTTTATCAATATGTACAAAGTATTACAATAAAAATAAATTTTAAAAATCTAATTACAATAAATACTCCCCAAAGTAAGCATAGCTTGTGTTTTGGGGAGGATTCCAACTTATCTTAACTTAAAATTAATCACTTAATAGATAAAAATCATAAAAAAAACAATATATACACCATTTAGTCATTTACTTAGCAAAAACAGGAAGACAAAAAAATAAAATAAAATAACATAAAGAGGTAACATGTTTAAATAGAAAATACAGAAATAGGAATTATACATATATACACATATGTAGATATATGAAAAAAATAACAAAAATAATAATGATAAGAATAATATCCGAAAAACCAAATAAATATAAACACTCAACTATTTACACCTCTTTCAAATATTTGCTGATCATGTACTTAATGGCCTTAGGATCTGCGTGCTTATCATGCTTATACCTGGAAAAAAGTGCATTGTACCACCTTACACCCAAATAATCGTAGTGATGTTGGCCGGTTGCTGTATTCTTTCTAGGAACTTTGATTATATTATGTTCTTATATAACCTGTAAGTCCTAAGACTTTTATTTAACAAACACATACTTAGTTATCCAAAGGTATTTTAAGAGAAGGGGTTAGTTAAATTTGTAGATATTGAAAGTCATGAAGACATTAGGTATTAAAAGTGATAAGATTAAAAAAAACGAAATGGCAATCCATTAGGTTTCCAAAAGCGCAACAAATAAATTGATCAATAAAGTAAACGTTGTCAAAAAAACTTTTGAATACCATTGATTGTACATTGTAAATAACTTTTTTTACAAATTTCGCAGATCTTTATCAAATCAATTCTTTAATTTTACTTGTGCGATCTCATCTTCCAAACTATTTTTGCAGCTTCCAACCCACGCCTTCGACAACGCTTTAGAGCAGAACGAGAACGCTGACCAGGTGTACCTCGGAGTCAATCCCTGGCGGTGTGATTGCCACTTCACTCCTGGTTTCCAAGACCTCTTGCTCAAGTACAAGGAGATCATGAAGGACCTGCAGGACGTCACGTGCCCTCATTCTGATAACAAGGAACTCTCCAAGGCCATGGTAATCAATAATCATTACTGTCTTTAATAAGAGTTTTAAGCTTACACGGCCAGTTGATGATGCTGGAATTTCGTATCGAAAACGTACTTGTACGTAGAAACAAGATGGTTTGCTATTATACCCCATAGTGTCATATGCAAAATAAACAGATGTCGCTACTCCAAAACACAACTCGTATGCAGAGTGTCATTATTTTTCACATATAAACCCTGAATGTACACATACTTTCATCACAGTTTTCATCAAGATCATCTTCATTATCACACTTGTCGCTGAAAAAGCCCATCCTAGACATACGTGAAACGTTCGGAAGCTCCAGCTCCCATAGACCACGGCAACAGATCCCGGACATCACTCCAACTGTCTTCAATGTTGCTATTTATCAAAACGAATCTTATTTACTTAATTATGTGCCCTTCACTCAGCAGTTAGTGCTTGCCTAGTTTATCCACCATTTGATTCAAAGATGATATTTCAATGAAATTGGCTTAAGAATCACATTTTACACAATCTGAGCTAATAAAAACGTGAAACATGATAATGTGAGAGTTGCTTTAGATATTTTTTAAATTAATTTCCATTTTCAAGACCCAATGATCCAATGCACATACAAACAGTGCTCATGTGAAATTACCTCTGATGGACATAAGACAAACAAGCACTACGGGGGCGTAGTGCTTGTGTTCTTCGTAGTGCTAATCTTCTGAAACTAATATCAAGTTGTTTTTACAACTTATGAAGCACATTCCAATACAAAGATTTATTTAATGATCGTTTCCAGATAAGCACTTTGAGTCGCAGCATAATTTGCCGGAAGACGAGTCCTCTGCTGCAGCCGCTGGACATCCTGAACGTCGTCCTGGCCAGCCTGATCATCCTGGTGCTGGGGAAGCTCGCCTATGACTACTATTTCTTCAAAAAGACTGGAAAAGTTCCGTGGATCGTCTCCAAGATGCCATAACAATAGCGTGTTTCACTACTGAATCAATTTATTTCCACAGCTAAGGGGAGCAGCCATTGACTTATGAAATCTTTAGACTAGAAATTATTTTAACGAAAATAGGCAATGTACTATATCTGTTTAAACATACTTACGAAAGAGGTCATTAGTAACAAAGAGCTTCACAGTTAAAATAATTAAAATAACACAAAAAATCCAGGCGAGTGTAATAATGTTCCTAGATGGTTGGTACTTTTGCGATTAATAATGGCTGTCAGTTGACAGATAACACGCGGTATAAATATTGTGATCACTAAAATTGATGAATTTTAAAGGAAAAGGCATTATTTTAAGATATTATGGCATGTGTTATAATTGGGTATCGAAATACAAAATGGATTTGGATAAAATGGCCTTATTTCGTATGACTATACCAATGCAACGTTTGACAGGAGTGAGACAAATGTGGGCTATAATATGTATCAATGCAGTAAGTTAGTGTCTGCTCCTCTATGTTATTACTCAATGGGAGCAGCTTTACCCAACACATGGCCGAAAATATCAGTATCTTAAAGTTACAACTGAATAAGTGACTTATTGGGTTTCTCAGTAATTTCTACTAGAGAAAACACAAAAAAACCTTGTAGCTCAGGACTTCTTCGTGAGCATTTCCTCACAACTAGTTAACTTAATATGAGAAGCTACACCCAATAAAATGTTTAATTCGCGATTTTTAAAATCAGTGAATCAGTACTTTGTGGTCTGATCGACATCAAACTTTTCACACAACTGCTGAGCGGATTATAGCAAGGAATGATTATGATAATGAATTATTCCTTGACTTATAGGTTGGTATGAGGCTGACCACCCATACTGTAAAAAATGGTTCACTTTGCCAATGTCACCCCTGTTTCAGGGAATGTCGGCAGGAGTTGTAGGGCTTATGTTCATTTGAGTTTGGATTTTATTTGTAAGTACACAATCAGCATTTGTAAGCGCGAACTACACGTGTTTGTTTGTGGGCATACATCTGATAGCTTTAAATGAATATATCCTTGCAACTTAGATTATAGATTATAGAATGAGATAAAGACAAATACGCAGATGGAGTTGATCACAGAGTATGGAAGTATGACCAAAATCTTTAACATGCAAAGAGCGCGAAAAAAATTCTATCATGCTGGTTATGATGTCGAGGCTTTGCATTGATCATAAACTAATTCTTAGGTTATCATAAGCGATTGAGAATATAATGTTCGATGTATGGAAAGAACGGAGTCCGCACATTTAGAGTGGTTTATACCCTAAACCTGTTATTTTTGTTTCTGAAACCGAAACTTCTTAATGAATTCAATTTCTTGAATACAGTTTTTGTTTTCCTCAACAACTATATTGACATTTTAAAAACTCAACTTCTTGTGAGACTAAAGGATGTATTATTCTGAGATTAAAATGAAAAAATCCAAAAACTAGCACATCTTTAATCTAAGTTGCAAGGATATATTCATTTAAAGTTCTCTAATGCATGCCCTCAAACAAACACGTGTAGTTCGCGCTTCAAATGCTGAATGTGTACTTACAAATAAAATCCAAACCTCAAATGAACATAAGCCCTACAACTTTTGCCAACCTTCCCTGACACAGGGGTGACATTGGCAAAGTGAATCTTTTTTACAGTATGGGTGGTCAGCCTCATACCAACCTATAAGTCAAGGAATAATTCATTTCCTCAACAATAATCAATCTATAATCTAAATTGCAAAGGTATAAATAATAATAATAATCTATAATAACATAAAAATGATAATAGATAAGAAAAGCCGTGTTTTAATCAAAAAAATTATAAAAACACGCGTGTTATAAAAAAGTAATAAACGCGCGTGGTTTTTTCATTACTAAATACTCTTTTACCAAGACCATAAAGTGTAAGAAACAAAAACGACAGGTTTAGGGTATACGAGTATATCACTCTTAAAATCAAGGGGAGGGGGGGGGGATTATGATGCCACTTGTCCAAATTGCTAGGCACTTTCGAATCTGACCACCACTGTCCTAGCGCTTTCATCCATACAACTACGCTGCACATGTGGTGCAACTTCTTACCGCGAAGGAGTCGCACGTGGCGTGCAGAATCTATTTATTTTCACAGTTCAGCGGGCCTGAATATGTTCAATGTGCGGACTCCATTATAAAGGTAGAGGACAATAAAGTGAGATAGTTAAGTTAGACAATAAGACCTGTGTGTTTCAGCGACAGCTTAGCGACTGTATACTAGATATATAATCTAAGCTGCTTTTTATTTGTTATTAAGTTATTGTTTGTTGACTTTAAAATGTAATTTGTTGTGTTGTATTATCTTAATTATATAGTGTGAAAAAAATATATAACTAAAGAATTGCCCCCAGAAAAAAATATTTGTAAAAACACGTTTTGTTCACATTTTTAGCGTTTTTTTCGTGTGTGCTGTATTTTGTAATTTTTTTTTTCTTTTTAACTACAGAACTATATATTGTTTAGTGATGTGTTCGAACTTTTTTTTTATGTCAAGTTGTTGAGTAAATATGGAAAAATTTACACTACTTAATGAATTAAATTTTAATTAAATCAAAGACCACAGTTTTTTCGTACTTGTATAGCATAATTATACTAAAATAAGAAAAATTGAGGCAAAAAAGCGATGCCGTTAACCTTGTCTAAGTAACGGTGAACAAAAACGATTCTTATTTGAAATAAATAGAAGCAAAAGCGGAAATCTAGGTTGTTTTCCAAAATTGAGATAAATAAATGCAAGCACGCGAAATCATTTCCTCAACAATTAATCTATAATCTAAATTGCAAAGGTGTAATAACATTTAAAATTCATATTTCATACATGGCCACAAGCAGACACGTGTAAATTCACGCTTACACATACTGCGTGTGTACTTACAAAAAACTCAACTCTCAATTCCAAATCTCAACAAACATAAATCATGCAACTCTTCCTGATATAGGGGTGACATTGACAAAGTTAATATATTTTTACAGCCTATAGGTACGAATGAAAAGTCAGGCTCAATCCTAGCCGTAAGTCAAGGATACGTATTGTAGTGTTTTTGGGTTTGGATAGACACAAAAAAAACAGGTCTTCTTTTTGGATATTTATTTACACTTAATTTATTTGACAATTTTATATTTATTTTTAACACTTTTAGCAACTTAAATTTATTTCACAGTTCAGCACCTCACACTTGTTCTTCGATCAAAGGCGAATATCTATCTGCCCTCCTGCACCCAATTTTGCTCCTTATATACCCCAGAAACTCTCTAGGGACCAATTTGCCAGCACACTCTCGAACGCTCTACCATCTTCGAGAGTACAAGGGATTATTTCGTTTCTAGATTTCTTAAGCCTATAATAATTATTGCTACCTACGATGTACACCTATATTAATCTAGTATTTACATAACAGTACCTATCTTATTTTTTAAATCCTAGATTGCTACCTTTGCATCCGAGTAAATTTGAACATCCGAGTAAATTTCATTTCAGTCATTGTGTTAACTCCCCATCATCGCGTAAATGTAAAAAAAAGGGATGAAAACTACATCACTCACTAGGAGTGCCATCGCATTTTCTATGTATATTTTAATTTACGCAATCGAAATGAGATTTGCGGAATGTTTTTTTACTCGGGGCACAGGTATTCTGCGTTAGATTTACATTTTTAATTATTATCGGATAAATATCACTTGTATACAAAATCGCTTGAATTCCCCGTTATCGCTCAAATAGATAAATGCATCGAAGATACAACAGCATGTGATTTAGTTTTGATACATATTTTTTTTATATTTACGCGATGATGGGGAGTTTACGAGATGTCTTATACTAGGAGTAAAGATGTACTCATTAATTCGCTTCAATGTTGGTCTAGTCAAATTTTACTGTGTAAACATATTCTATGAATAAAACATATTTTTGTTGCTCATTTGACAGTTTATTGTTTAAACAAATCAACACCTGATTCCTATTTATTTTTTTGAAAAATAAAAAATGATAGTACCTAAAAATAAAAACAGGTAAGGGGGCTGGCCTTACGCCGACCACTTCAGTTGAAGTGGGGGCATGCGAGCTTTCGAAGGGACTGGTACTCATTTCTTGTGAAGGCTGAGTTAAAACTTGTCAGCATTTTATTTTGGGTTTGAAATAAACACCGAAAGGAGAATCATTTCTGACACCCTCGGTGGGATTCGAATCCGAGCTCTCGGCATGGGATGCAAGCACCCTACCAACTGAGCTATGAACCGAACAGATGTGTAAAGTTAAAAAAAAAACTTATTATTAAATAAATCTAAAAGACCGTGGAAATAGATTTGTGGAAAGGAATGCAATCCACCAACCTATTTTACCTGGCCAGTTCTCTTAATGCGAAAGCAGAAGCTTGTGTGCATGCAACGGCATCTGTTGAACCAGGGTCGAAGTTATCGTCGCGGGATTCGAACCAGCGTTATCCGATTCCAAATAACCTGCCTCGATCCCCGCGGCTATAACACCGACACATTATATACGAGTACATATATATATGATTATTCCCGAAAATCTTTTAATATATAATATATATATATATATATATATATATATATATCACATGTTTTTTGTAAAAAAAAACGTGCAAGGCGCCAATTTCCCTTTGATCTTGTACTTTCGCAATTTATTTTTACAATCCATGTAACATAATTTTTATTGAACCCAGCCGCTGGCTTATCAAAAGATTTAGGTTATCAGAATGCGTTTGTATTTTTCTTTATTTGTTTATATATTTTTTTAAAAAGGTAGGATATTTTATCACGTGAAAAAAAATGTTTAGTCTCGTTTTTAATAAGGTTAATATGATTTTTAAATTTGATATGAGGCTGACAGCCCATAGTTGAACAATTGGTTCACTTTTGTAAATGTCACTCCTTCAGGGAAGGGTGGTAAGAGTTTCAGGGTGTATGTTCATTTTCATTTTAGGTTTATATAATGCACACTGTCTCCTGTACGGCTGTACCCTTAGTACGAGTTGCAAAACTTGAGAAAAGTAAAGTTTACGGAAAATATTAAAGCGTGTTTTCTAACAAAATCTGCCGTTTTTGTTTCTTACACTTTATGGTCTTGGCAAAAGAGTTACAGTGATGAAGAAAATCAAGTTCAAACAAACAAAAACGCGCAGATTTTGGGGGAATCACTCTTTAATAATTGCCGTAAACTTTACATTACTCAAGTTTTGCAACTCGTACTAAGGGTACTGGAGATACTTCCCGTAGGTGAGTTTTTGGAGTATTTACTATGTACACATACAGCATGTGTAAACGCTAACTTGTCTGCTGGAGGAAGAGGAAGAAAATTTAAGAAGAAAAACACAATATTAAGAAGAACAATGAAATTTGAAAACAACACATTAGTAAGTAAACAATTTTATCTATTATCAACCAACATATGACGACTTAGAATTGATGAAAGGAAAACGAACCGCCTGGATTAAAGACAAATTAATAAACAATTAACATTAGCTTAGTTTAATCAGGTGTCATTATAACTCACCATCGACATTTTGAAATTCTAATTTCCCGCCTCAGTTGGAAAACGTACTTACCTATATTAGGGATGGCTGCAGGCTTTGTCGTTAAAAAATATATACACTTCAACTCAAAATGTTGACCAGAAAAGTGGCACCTTAAATCTCATATACTTACATTAATTAACTTGCGTATTTAGTGATTTTTTTTTAAATGAATATGTCAGAAGTAATATATAAAAATGTGTTGAAAATTTGTTTATTATTCATTTTGGTTATTTTGTTGATTTTTGATAATGCTGAAGGGAATAGAGTGAAAAGAGTGATTGGTGGAAACAGTGTTACAGATGGTAGATTTTTTATTTTTTCAAAATACTTTTAATATTAAAAAATGCATGAGAAAAAGTACAATGAGGTCGCATTTTTTTTTAATTTAGAACTTTTTTCGGCGAGCAAACGTCAGTCTTGTACGGGACTGCCGTCCTTAGCAACCAATAACAAAATATTTATATGCCTTTTCCCTAGCAACTCGACCGGCTGACGACACAATATTATCAATATTATGCTAATTCACTTGAGTCTTACCTATGGGATCACACAGTGTTATTCTCAAATATCAAAGCCATGGCTCATCCCCAACCAACAGTGAATTTTCCATACAATAAATCGATGATCCGTAGTTCAGCCATAGATGAAAAGTTTTGCGAATAATCTTGATTTTTCCCGGTGCCAGAGACTACAAGTATTTTTAATTTATCTAAATATATACATACAGGGATTAAGTTTCGAATTTTTCAAGCCTTACATTTTCAATAAATTGTTTTTATTTTTGTTAATCACCAATAATCTACAATAATATATTATGTATAATCTATAATAATAAAGAGTACAATGTACTGTGTCAGGTCGAGTAACTCTGCTCTGTTGATTCACATGTGTTGCTAAGAACATTTATTATATTATATACCAGTAGGTCTTTCCGTACTAACTTAGTTTATTTTGATTGATATATTGCTATATATGTATCATTAAAATTCATTATTTTATGAAATAAAAAATGGGCATTTTTAATCAGGTTTAATCACTTGCATTTTAGCAGGTAGGATAGGCATTTTTGTCAGAAATATAGAAAGGGTCCTTTTACTCCCTCCGTTTTTATTTGTTTTTAAATAATTATAATAATAAAACATTTATCCGGGCAAACATCCAACCGGTCTGCTAGAGAGAAATCTAACTTATATTCTGTTATTGGTTTCTAAGAACCCAAACCACATGTTTAGTTTGCCCGCCTAGAACAAACAACAACTGCCTAGATCCAGTCCGTAGTCTAGCGGGAACGCTTCAAACACAAAATATATACCATTTATATTTTCAAATATGCCCTTCGCTGGGTAGAAAAATTCTTACATCTTTACCAAAGACTGGTCACCAAAGGTCCATCCAGATTGACATTTTGTATAGCAAACCAAGCTCTTGAAGTGTGAATTACACAAAAACAGCGCTCACCAAAGAAATCATTCTGATATTATTATTATTTAACATTTACATATTTAAAACTTCATTCCAATTCTATTCAGGATTTACAAAACTAATCATCATTTTCTATTATAAACATTACTTTTTTCATCTTTCAGGTGCCTTTGCTATAGGCATTTCCATCAAGAACTCCACTTCCCTCCAGCATATATGCGGCGGAGCTCTAGTCTCTCCAGGGTTTGTCCTGACAGCAGCACATTGCTTCCAGGATCCCGGTGATGCAAAGGATCTTCAAGTCTGGCTGGACAATGCTCCTAGAAGAGACGATGTTACAGGGAACATCACAGTTCCTAAAGCCAACATAACTAGTGTATATATCCATGATGAATACGACAGGTACAGAATAAACGTCCATGTCTACTGTGCATTTCTTCCCACATGTCTTGTCAAAGCTCTCGAGAAGATATCAGTGCATCGGGCAGCATGACACAGCACCTACTCATTCTGATTGTAGATCATTGTTGAATCTTTAAAATCTTATACAAATAATGGTTTTATAAATTAAAGTCCGGTCTATAGCTCAGTTGGTAGAGTGCTTGCCGTGGGTGGTGAAAATCATTTCCCGTTTCGGTGTCTATTTCAAACCCAATATAAAATACCGGTGAGGTATACTCAGCCTTCTCAAGAAATGAGTACCAGCCCTCTCAGAAGATGGGAAGCCCCCACTTCAATTGAAGTGGTTGGCGTAAGGCCGGCCCGCTTGCACATGCTACATGTGTACCTACTCATAAAATAAAAATTCAAATCTCAAATGAACATAAACGCTGCATCTCTTGCCGACTATCCCTGAAACAAGGGTGATGTTAGCAAAGTGAACCATTTTTTACAGTATGGTTGATCATCCTCTAAAACCTAAGTCAAGGAACGAGCTTTTGTAATGTGCCATAGAAAATTTTAATCAATATGATTTTAGACAATACATAAAAATAATAATTCAAGATAATTATGAGAAATCACTTTATTCGGGAACAATCATTATCTTCTATCAATGAAATTATTGTTATATTTTTAGCGGATTCTATTTCATCAAAACTGTGGTTTATTTATTTTACACAATTTATTTATTCACTTTCGGTTCCGACAGAGTTTTATATGTGAACAGTACCACGGTTGATTAATATCTGTCCCTCCAGGAGATTTTGGCCCTAATTTAAACAGATTATTAAGATCATTCTCGAAACATGAAGAAACGTTCCATACCACCTTGCTGGATTTCACCGGAATATTTTATTCAACACTTAATTTATCCCGAACAAATACAAATTATTATTAGGTACCTACCTAAGCTTTTTTTTATTTCTAGAGATTTCATAGACTTTTTATTAACTAACACAGACAAACCAAACACAACTAATAACATCTTGCATATTCGTAACACTCTAAAGAATGAAATCTACTTCTTCCGGAGTACAGGTAAATCCTCTTGATTCTCCATTGATCAAGATATTTTCATCATTCTTTGTTTCAGATATAGAGTTGCCCATGACATAGCTCTGATCAAGTTAGATGCTAGGTTTCCAAACGAAAGCAGACCTTTTGATGACTTGTTACCGCAAAGCAGTTTTGGATTGGCAGGTATTATTTTATATTTCACAATGTTTTCCTTTTCAATATTCTCACTTTGCAAGATGGCAACACAACATTTTATACAATTATATAAAATTAACCTGTGGAATATTCAAATTTGGAACACTTCATTCTTTCATTCAATAGTACCACAACAGAAAAAAGTACCTACTTTTTCAAATTAGGAACACTATAAAAATGAACTCTACGCAAACTCCACCAGGGTTGTTAGGGAAAATGTACATCACATTTTTCCTATGGTTTTCCTTGAGTCCATTATAAACAATGTTTCAAAAAATATGTATACCTACAACAGAAAATGAGGTTGGATTTTTTTTAATTTGGAACTTTTTTCATAGCCAGCAAATGTCAATTTTGAACGGGGCCGTTCTTACCAACCAATAACAAAATATTTGTATGCCTTTTCCCCAGTAATCCGGCTGGGTGACGACACAATATTGTCTATGCCAATTCACGTGCAAACCTCATAACAATATACAAAGTATAATTTGGTACTTCCAGGAGAATGCAATGTCTACGGTTACGGAGTGACTGAAATGAATTCAGAGAAGTATTCAAAGGGTCTGGAAGTGGGAAGAGTGAAGGTCATATCAGATGGTGAATGCCAAGAACTACTTGGGAAGTATGTGGCTCCAAGGAAAAACAGCGGGATGTTCTGTGCACTGGGCGACACTAGCGACGCTTGTCAGGTATGAAATCATTTCCCTCTTCAAATATAATCAATTTTGAAGGCACATTCTCTCACTCAAAGATACTGTAACATTCTGTTTTATTTGTTTTAAAATAAATAGATTTGTAAAGGCAGATGCAATTCACCAACGTATTTTGCCTGGTCAGAAGCAGGTATTAATAATAATAATTTGAAAATACCTATTTTTAGTGCCGTTTTGTGAGTTCACTGCAAGGGCACTGCTTGTGATTGTGATTGTTTCATTAAAGCAAATTCGGGTGCCGACGCCTTATCTAGACTTACGTCTAGATTTTATAGAAGTTTTAGGCTTTTACAGGTTATGGTTGACACTGGAGAGTTGCTTTCCGGTATCTGTTGCCTATCGTTGCTGGAGTTTTAAGTACATTATTATAAAATATTTTACAGCAAGATAATTCTCCATGAAATTCTCTTATTTCAGGGTGACTCCGGATCCCCTCTCGTGTGTGATGGCATCCTAGAAGGTATTGTGAGTTATGGTATGGGGTGCGGCATCAAAAACCAGCCCGGAGTATATACAAGAGTCGCAAATCATATGGCATGGATTATGAAAACTATTCTCGATAACTCGTAACAATGGACTCCGCACATGAATTGACATAGACAGAAAAAAACATGTTACATGGCTAGGTTGCTAGGGAAAAAACAAAGAAATATCTTGTTATTGCTTGCAGTCCCATACAAGTGTGACGTTAGCTAGAAAAAAAATCTAAATTCAATTTTGAGTACATTCTTTAGAATAGCTAGATATAATGGAACACAATTTAGAATAAAAATACTTTTCATACCATATTGGTATTGCCATGTTCAAATAACAGTCATACTTACTTTGTAAATTTACTCTTGTGTCTAATAAAGTGTGCACGTTTAACCTTTTCGCTTCTGAATATTCTGGCTATATGTATACCCCCAGTACGGAATACTTTTTCAAGCACATTTTTAAAACATTTTTTGTTTCCTACCTTAATTGATTGACGACACTTCTGAACAAACTATGTGCATGGTCACATGTATTAGTTATTCAAGAATAAAAATCACAAAGGTTTAGCTCATTTCACTTGCAGACTTTTGAATTCTTTAACACAGATGTCAGGGATACGTTCAAAGTTGGATGACATCTATGATTGACAGCCGCACTGTAAGCAAGTTTACACTTGACGCCTATGCGTGTCACCCGCAGTTAAAGGGTTAATCCGGCGACACCTGTGATAAGTTACTAAGGACCTTATATATATGTACATATGAGGATGATTTATGTATTTTATTTTCTACATGATAAAAGAGCGTCGCTTTTGTGTGTCACACCTCAAGGGCCCTCAAAACCTTAGTTTAGAATCTGATCATCACTGTTCAGGCACTGTTATCCATACAAAATAAAATACCACACTAGAAGCAGTACCAATACTACATTACTATGTACGTTCTAACTTATTTTACTGTATTAATCAGATCTATCATCAGATGTCACTATAGGTATAGTTGGCTATGCTGTAAAATTAAAATAAATACCCTGATTATCTGGAATTCATTTTTTTAATTACTATGCCCGACAACCTTAACATCATCCAACCAAAGGAAATTTTAATAGGGTAATTTCACGTATTTTTTTTATTTCATGAAATGATAGACTACCTTTAAAAAAATGCATCTGTGTTTTTAAAAAAATTATATCTGGCTTAGTTTTTAAACTACAGCTCGGTAAAATTCGCTCATTTTCGATTTCCGCTAAAACAGCTCATTTTTTTATTTAGGCGGATATGACGTCAATGGATCTCACAATGTATGAAGTGTACCGTTAGGTTTTCTAAGACCGATGGATCCATCTACGTAATTTTGACGTCACAGCGTGTTTCTTCGGCCCCACTGCGTTTTGGCCGTATTCAAATTCTCGACATTTTATTTTTGAAAATTATCAATGATATCTTTATTTTTACTATATAAAAAATATATGGTTGTGATCCTTGAAATGTACTCTACACAACTATAGTATTTTAAACCGTTTTCCCCCCCACTGCAATTACCCTATTGTGTGGACACCATTTTCCATATATTAATTTTAACATTAAAATTATATATAAAAAAGGGGGGATTCAACTGCAGTAGTTGGCGTAAGGTCGCCCCCTCTACCTGTAAACAATAAATAGATTCCACTCGCCACATGCCACCCTTTCAGGGATAACCCAGCAAGAAGTAGCACTATATGCATAGCTTATTTGTGTGGCGTAATGATAAGGAACTATTGTGCTTATATACTATGTCAGAATAAAACCCATTGATAACTTAAAAAATAGGTTTATTTAAAAACAAGATGATGCATAAAATCAATATACACACAAGAAAAATTTATGTATCGTGTCTAGCGCGCCTCTTCTCCATTTTGTGCAAAAACATCTCTACTTCAAAACTTAAAGGTTTCATTTACTTACTATGAAGGCTTCATGAACATTATGAACACTTCATTGAGCTATCAATGACGGTTTTTCTTAAAGAGTGAGTAAATTAAAAATATCAAAAGCAGGTGAGATTATGCGTAGTAATATTGACAGAATTTTACATAAATTTGCACAAAAACAGTAATTTAATCAATAATTTAACCACTTTAAACTAAGCACAAAAAAACCTAAAGTATGGTCAAGGTAAAACAAGCATCATATTTGTAATCGTCATTGTATTTTTTAAACACCACTCAAATTGAGAAGTTAAAAAAACATTATTTTTCATAAAACGCATCAATCTTTTTCACTTTAAACCTTAACACTACAATAGAGGCTGAATAAATTTGTCTTATATGTATTAAATATACAATATTTGTACTATAATGCATTTAATAAGAGATTTCGATAAAATTTCATTAAAGTTTATTACATTAAGTAACTAGCACAATATTATAATTCAATGATATATATCTTTAACAAATACAATACATTATAATATGACTAAAAACCACCTCCAACACAATATCTATCTTAAATTTTTATTAATCTTAACAAACAAGCATTGTTTTCATTTCATAATGTTTACATTTATTACTCAGCAGTTTGCAACTACTAAAGTGAAAATAGGAACAAATTCAAATTATTTTGTCAACTAGCAACACTCGGCACATTGGACATTTATTATTGCCAGTGAATTTCTTAACAAATAAAATCACAGACAATCTAATGTTTCATTCTTCCTCTTGTTTTGGTGAAATCATAGACATACAGGGACCACTAGCACTACCTATTCCAGTTTATTATTTTGTTATAATTTTACATCGTGTTTATAAGATGCTCAAAAAATCAATCAATCAATCAAGATACCTCAAAGGTAAAACTGAATAAGTGACATATTAAGCTAACGTGGTTTTTTCAGAAAATGCAGCTTTTTTTCTATTTTCTATGAGAGAAAACACTAGATAAGTGTGAAAATTCTGTAGTGTAGAAGTTTTTCAAGAGCACTTTATCATTATTAGTTCACTTTCTATGAGAAGTTACTCACAATATATTTTTTTATCTACGTTTTCTCAAATCAGTGAATCAGTACTTTTTCAGTTTTACCTTTAAGGTGGCGATATTGGCATCCGTCTATATTTGTATCCATTGGTAAGTGAAACCTTTTTATTTTCACACATCAACCTTAAAATGCCTTCATGCGAATCATGTACGCATACCTTATTAGAATGATATATGTATCACCGCTGACACGCACACGCCAGTGAGTTTGTATTAGTGAGTGTAGTATATAGGCACAGCAGAAAAATGGCGGAACAAGCATACACCCTCCTACTAATGCAATAGCACTCAACCCATTCAAACCAGGCATTATTTTTTTGCAAGTGCTGAGATTAAGGCCTGGGTGCCCTTTTTAAAAAGCATTGCAACGCAACAACGATGCGCGATTCAACTATTAACATTCAATTCAACTAAAAATACGATTTAACCATTAATATACAACATTTTTTCTGTGATTTTTCATTGATATGTGGGGAAAATTCAACTTATACTAGTCAACTTATATGATAAAGTTAAACAGTGCACTTTTCACATTTGAAGATGAGTGAAAAGTGAACAAACGGATCTCATTATGAACAAGAATCTCCCACTGAAACATCTCTAATGATACATCGTCCCCCCGGCGCTTGATTGGCTTATCCACCATTTGATTCAAAGATGACTTTTCAATTAAATTGTTTTAAGAATAACATTCTACACAATCTGAGCTAACCAAAAAACATAAAACACAATAATCTAAGAGTTGTTTTAAATATTTTTTAAATAAATTTCCAGTTTTCATAAGACACATTGGTCCAGTACACATGCAAATATTGCTCATGTGAAATTACTTCTGATGAGCCAAACAAGCACTAAGGGGACGACATATTTCAATTTTGATCATTCAACACCAATGACATAAGGAACAACAAAGTATAAAATTAAGTTTTTTTTAATAAATTGCATTATCATACTGTCTTTATAGACTTTTACAGTGGCATTCAGTGTAAGATGTAAACTAAAATCATTCTTACTTGTTAGTATAAATCAAAATTTAATGTAACTGTATCTAGCCCCCATTCCACTTTTGCATGACCAGTTCCTACACAGATGCGTTTCCATTTAGTTGCGTTTTCATGCGTTTCCATCTTTCCACATTTCTTTCATATCCTCATGCATGCCCTTATTTTCTCACTTTGCGAATTAGTCATTTTTCAATATTGCTCGGTCTTTCCTTTCTACGCTTTGACACTCCCTTTCAAAATTTCAATCAAAAGAGATGAATCAATCTTGCTTTATTACGCCAAAATAATTACTTGTTTGGATTAATTTTGCAACTTTGATTAAATGCAGAATTCAACACATTCCACAATAAACATAATAAGTATAACACTTTTCAAATCAGCTCTCACCCCAAATCAGCTCTCACCCCAAATTAGTACAAAAAAGATATAAGTAAATATCATTGTACAATTGTAACAAACATAATATATTGCTATTATTTTAAAGTAGGTAATAAAATTTGTTTAAAAAGTGAATTATGACATACAGGTTATTTAAATAATTAAATATTCATTTTGTTAATAAGAACCCTTGTATGGGAAATTCATTTTATCTTATGACTATTTTGTATTGAATTGACTTTAATAATGACCCATTACTGTCAATACCTGCTACCTTAAAAATCATATTCACCGCGATCTGTTTGACGCCAACCTCATCCCAGTCCGACACTCCTATCACACAACAGTCCATCACCACTCCATCCAGCCATCTTAATAAAGGTCTTCCCCCTGTCCTGCGCCCCTTAGGCTGCGTGATCACAACCATCTTTTCCAGGCTCTGATGATCCGTTTGCTGGATATGACCTAGCCAATGCCATCTACTGACTTTTACAACTTGATGTGGGACTTTTCTGGGTGTAGCATCAATTTTATTTAATGAATTATTTGATAATGTAACACGTGTCTCTGGCCAGGTACAAAAAGTTTACTGAATTGCATTCCTCTTCTTGCATTCCACTTGCAAATTTATAAAATAATATATTATACTGTGGCATCCAGGTTCAAATATCGGCGCCAACCCAAAGTTCCTTTTGGTTGAAAAACGTGGAAGTGGGAAGTGGGAACGTGGAAGAAAACATCACGCCATGTAGGAAGCGAATCCTTCTTCCTCTTCCCTTTTCTACTCGGACCGCCGACCAGAGTAGACGTACCTGTCACACCCTAATTGGGTCAGTCCATCTTGATTTTGTATTTCCCAATGTAATATTGTGTTGATAATTTCTTTACTTGTTTCAATACCCATATGAGCTCTTACTGTTCAATCATTTATTTGCAGTAAATTCATTCTTCATTATCTTAACTTCATTATCTTTCAGATCACGTGAGTCAAATTTAACTGTAACTGAAAGTGGTGACATCACTTCCATGGTTATGGGACCAACTCCCAGAACCAACCATGGAATTACTGCACTCTTACTGTATCCTGCCGCCGTTCCACTAGGGGTGGCCGGTACCTCCGCAGATACGCCTCCGCTTTTTTCTGTCCTTAAAAACCACTTTCATTTCCTCAATATTCATCACCTTCTTCATACATATTCTTCTCTTATTCTCACTCTGCAGATTCCATTCTTTCGCAATCTCACCTATTTGGTCTAACCATTCTTTCCTCGGCCTTCCCCTTCCGCGCTTTCCTCTGATATTTCCTTCGTTAGTCGTTCATCATCCATTCTTTCGAGATGTCCGAACCATCTCATCGTACTTTTTTGTACTTTCATCCTCATATTCTCTTTTATACCACACTCGTTCATCACCCAATCATTACGTACTCTATCATTCAGTGTCTTTCCAGCCATTGCTCTCAGGTAAGCCATTGCAACCGTACATACTTTACTCAGCTTACATTCATTAACTGTCCACGCCTCACTTCCATACATCAATGTCGGAACCAATATGCCATTGTGTACCGCCAATCTCATATTCTTCGTAAGTTTCCTATTTCTTGCAATTCTTCCAATCGTTCCAAACATTACAGTTCTTCCTCTACTAGCGCGCTTTTCCAATTCTTTCGTCAATTTCTTGATCATAATATATAATTCAGTTTATCATTGTTATTGTGAAATTTTCAAGTTCGCAGGTATTGGCAGGAAGTGGGCACCATTTTGAATTGTAAAATAATGAAAGGCAGTGTTGTAAACATTATAAAGACATATACTTAATCATCATTACTTACACGCTAACAACAATATCCAACATCTATTGGTGTAATATATAAAGAGCACAGCACACGTCCGTCTACAACAATTACTTTGAACACTCAATACATCTCTTAAACGTATATGATAATAATTCATTGATAAATTCTTATTTTTTCCTAACCTAGATATACATTTCAAGTTATAATATAAGATTGAAAGCTAGTAATCTTGTCATTTTTAAACTCCGCAAAAACAAAATTTATATTTCATTACAATACAAAGAATGTTATAACATATTAACTTTTATCACAAGCTTTGAAAAAACTGTATAAGCTGGGTATCTAAAGCTTTAAAACATCTTCTTACATAAAAATCTCATTTATATGCTTTTTTCATTATACATATGTTCCGCCAATACTCAAACAAAAGCCAGTTGCTGTAAGGCTAGATGGACCTTTGGTGACGGGTCTTTGGTAAAGGCGTACATTTTTTTCAGTTCAGTGAAGAGCAGATCTATTTGAAAATATAAATGATATATTTTTTGTGCTCCGCCGGGAATCAACCTCACGACCTTCTTCACGATTTACGAGTTCGAAGCACTAACCACTATACTACGGACCGGTCAATAACAGAGCTAGCGGCACCATTTCGTAAAACACCACTGTTGGCAGTTAACCAAGAAGTTAGCTGTGTTTTGTTTGTGGTTTTTATCTGATATTTTGATGAAAAATCACTATTGACATGGAAATAGTTGTAAGAACTAAAAAAGTTCAATAAAAAAATCTGAACCGTTTGTATTATTGATTTTAAATTACTTTTGTGCAAATTTAAAAAATATTCTGAATCAAATCCATACTTGAAAAACTTATTTGTTAGATTTGTTGAAACGGAAATCATTATTAAGCCCGCTTCTTCGTATGGAAAAATTGACATTAAACTGGTTTAAGTATTAAGACCTTTTTTAAAATACGGGGGAATATGATTATTTGCACATTTTTAACCTAAACATTTGAATAAAATTATGAAAAGACAACTAGGACAAAAGGCCAACACTTCTACAAATTATGTTATTATAAGAACTGAGGATCATAACCTTACACACCTATGAGAGTTACCTATTTGGTTTAGGACCACGAGAACCAGGATTTGGCTTCCTGAGATGGGCTCTTGGGGATGTTGGGAGAGGCTGGGGTACTGGGCCCTCTAGAAGACCCACTGAGACTTGGAGTCTTGGGCGTGCCCCCTCCGCTGCTCTCCGTAACTTCTGTGGCAGCTTCCAATGCTGCCTTTATCTATAAATCAAATCATTTTTATACATGTAAGATTGTAATTTTTTTTAAGATATCACACAGTTGGAGTTGCAATAACACAATTAGTTTTTAGATAAATTAAATAATTGTATCTGTGTAAAATCATATATTTTTAAGAATATTAGACAGTTGGAGTTGCGATAACACTGTATTAATTTATAGAAACTACAATCAAGTCGTTTTATTCTCGTTTACAATCTTATATTTGTCGATCTGTATTTCACTCGATCTAGCACGCGCACGGTCCGGCCAATCGCTAATACATAGCTATTCACCTGTTCAGCCGCCGGCCGGACAGCCCTTAGGTAAATACCTTCGAGCCGACCGCGCGCCACAGATAAACAATAATACCTATTAAAGGAGCTTAATATGTACTTGTAGTTCCTTTACATACATTTTAAATTATAATTCTGATTGTTAAGCATATCCCTTATCTTTATAAAATGCAACGGCCTCCCCATACAAAATAGTTGTGCGTTAATGGCATTCAAACTGAAGAACTCCTAAACAGATGCACGTCATATTCACAACAAATATTGTTCAGGACTTGGGATGTGCTTCCTCATCATTAGTAGATTTTAAATTGTTGTTTTTTAAATAAATAAACATGATCAATCACAACACCTTTTTATGTAAAACCTATGCGAGAAACAAAACTCATTTTGACATTCGAATTTCAAATAAATTGCCAGCACTTCAACATAGGCTTCAAAGTTGCCATCGTTGCCATTGCCAAGTCGATTCTTTTTCGGTTGAATTCCGTTGAGTACCTACCTATATTCTTTATTTATTTCAAAATTATACTTCAACCAGTTATAACATGTATTTTTTAGAAATAATGACGATCGATTCGGTCAACTTTTTATATGAAACCGTACTTATTGCGGCATTTAATTTTTTTAAAGTATTATTACAATATACAATCTAAGTTGCATAGACGCATTAACATTTATAATTCATATTCAATGCACTCCTCTTCGGAGACACGAGTGAGTTTGCGCTTACAAATGCTGCATGTGTATTTACAAATAAAAATTTCAGCCTCTCATGACCATAAGCCCTGCAACTTTTGCTGACCTTTTCAGAAACAGGGGACACATTCGTTAAGTGAACCCATTTATGCGATATGGGTGGTAAGCCTCATACTAACCCTTAAGTCAAGGAATTTGAGTTTGAAAAATCCTTAAACAACGGTAATCTTAATTTATAATCTAAAGTTGCAAAAAAAGTTATTTGATGATTCAAATTGAATGCACGCCCACAAACTGGCAAATGTCATTTCACGCTAACATAAAGTTGTGGCGCTTGATTTTTTTTAAATATTAGAATATATAATCTAAGTTGCACAGATACAATAACTTTTATAATTCATATTCAATGCATGCCCCCCTGGAGACACGAGTGGGTACACGCTTATTAATGCTGCATGTGAACTTACAAATTAAAATTAAGGCCTCTAATGAACATAAGCCCTGCAACTTTGGCCAACCTTTTCAAAAACAGGGGGAACATTTGTCAAGTGAACCATTTTTTTCGATATGGGTATTCAAGCTCATACTTACCTATCCGTCAAGGATTTAAGTTTGAAAAATCCTTCAACAACGTTAAATTTAATTTATAATCTAAAGTAACAAAAAAAGTTATTTGATGATTCAAATTGAATGCACGCCCACAAACTGGCAAATGTCATTTCACGCTAACATATAGTTGTGGCACTTGATTTTTTTTTAAATATTAGAATATAAAATCTAAGTTGCACAGATACAATAACTTTTATATTCATATTCAATGCATGCCCCCCTGGAGACATGAGTGGGTTCGCGCTTATAAATGCTGCATGTTAACTTACAAATTAAAATTAAGGCCTCTAATGAACATAAGCCCTGCAACTTTTGCCAACCTTTTCAAAAACAGGGGAAACATTTGTCAAGTGAACCATTTTTTGCGATATGGGTATTCAAGCTCATACTTACCTATCCGTCAAGGATTTGAGTTTAAAAAATCCTTCAACAATGTTAAATTTAATTTATAATCTAAAGTTGCAAAAAAAGTTATTTGATGATTCAAATTGAATGCACGCCCACAAACTGGCAAATGTCATTTCACGCTAACGTTTAATTGTGGCACTTGATGTTTTTAATTTTAGAATATAAATCTAAGTTGCATACATACATTTTATAATTCATATTCAATGCATGCCCCCAAGCAGACATGAGTGACTTTGCGCTTACAAATGCTGCATGTGTAATTACAAATAAAAATTTCAGCCTCTCATAACCATAAGCCATGCAACTTTTGCCGACCTATTCAGAAACAGGGGGAACATTAGTTAAGTGAACCCATTTATGCGATATGGGTGGTAAGCCTCATACTAACCCTTAGGTCAAGGAGTTTGGGTTTGAAAAATCCTTAAACAACGGTTATCTTAATTTATAATCTTAAGTTGCAAAAAGAGTTTTGATGATTCAAATACAATGCACACCCACAAGCTGGCAAATGTTCTTTCACGCTAACATATAATTGTGGCACTTGATGTTTTTAATTTTAGAATATAAATCTAAGTTGCATACATACATTTTATAATTCATATTGAATGCATGCCCCCAAGCAGACATGAGTGAGTTTGCGCTTACAAACGCTGCATGTGTAATTACAAATAAAAATTTCAGCCTCTCTTGACCATAAGCCCTGCAATTTTGCCGACCTTTTCAGGAACAGAGAAACATTCGTTCAGTGAACATTTTTTTAGGTATGGGAGGTCAGCCTCATACCTCATGCTTCATACAAGATACTCAGAACATGAAAGAACTAAATAACCCTTTTACCGCAATTTTTTTTTCAAATTACTTCTTCAAGCATTTAATTACTATGAAGGAGGTGTGAGGAAAAATTATTGCGAAGCCAGACTTACACTGCCCGAAGGGCCTAGCAGACAACCGTGCGCAGCACGGTCAGTCTGCTAGTTATTTTTAAAGATGGACATAAAAGAACTTGTTGGTAGAGAAGTGTGTTATGCCCATGTTTCATTGGAGTGGTATTATTATAGGTTGGTATGAGGCTTACCACCCATTCTGTAAAAAATGGTTCACTTTGCCAATAATACCCCTGTTCCAAGGAAGGTCAGCAAAAGTTGCAGGGTTGATGCTCATTTGAGGTTTGGATTTTAATTTGTAAGTACACATTCAGCATTTGTAAGCGCGAACTATACATGTTTGTTTGTGGGCATGCATTTGATATGAGCTTTAAATGTTAATATATCTTTGCAACTTAGATTATAGATATGTGCCTCTTTTACAAAGATAATACAACTACAAGGCACAATTGTCTAATGAAATGCAGAAAAATTTGACTTGGGGTTTTAAAAAATATGTTACATTTTTGTAGAGTTTCAGACATAAAAAATGGGGGAGTTTTACCTACCATTAAAACTCTTATTATGTTTCTATAGATGTCTGGAGTCCATACTATGAGAGAAACAATCACTTTTTCCCTTTTATGTGGTTTTTTAGTCTATTCCTGGGTCTTTGATTTGCACTTTTTTACACTTTAGGCACTTTCCTACTCTATGGTCGCTTTTTCCCCATTTCCTGTTTCCTTATTTCCAGTTCCCCCATAACCCGGTCGCCATTTGTCATAAAGCTCATAATACACCAGGTAGGGGTTACCTGGACTCCAGACATCTATAGAAACATAATAAGAGTTTTAATGGTAGGTAAAACTCCCCCATTATGTGTTCTGAGAGATGTCTGGAGTCCATACTATGAGAGATCTGTCTATTATCTCCTGGTGACCGGGGACGTCTTTATTTGATATTAACTGGTTGAAATAGGGAGGGATCTTCTGGAGCTGTATGTTTCAACATCTCTTTCTGATAGCATTTTCTGAAAGTGTTTTCTATTGGGTAGTTCTCCAGCCAATTAAGTGATGCGACCGCTGAACGTGTGCTGCCGGGAGTGGCCTCTACTCCTGCTGATTTTAGCGTGTTCTTTACCCATCCTCCTATGATTGTTCTTGTAGCTGCCTTCACTTGTCCTCGGGTGCTGATGAACAGGTTATAAATATTTTGTCCTGATCTCCTTTCGCGTGATAGTTTAATCAGCTTCCTTATCCAGAAGACTGGGTTGACGTTGTGTTCCTTGGATTCCAGAAGTGTATCTGTTTTTGATCCAACAAATGGAATTAACACAATTGATGTGCCTTCGTCTAGAATGTTTCCTTCTGTGATATTTAGCATTATTGTACTCTTCTTCCTGAGGATAACAGAAGTAAGATTGCTGTTCTACACGCAACTTCATAGAGAAAATCTGAACGAGGAGTGTTCCTGACTAGCCAGTCTTTCACTATCTGCGAATTCCACACAGGGGACTTAGGAGGGTTAATCCTTACCATTGCTACGGCTTTTAATGTATGTTTCACTAGGAAATCTGAGCTGAGATTCTTTTCCATCATTGGGTTGCAGAAGGTTACGATGGCTGACTTGTGTACCAGTATAGTCCTGTATGACAGTTTTTTGTTTATGAACAGTTGCGCTAGATACCTTGCCAATTGATTAGGAGATGATGTGTTGGGATGGGTATTTTCCGCCAGTATCCAGCGGCACCATCTTTGCCAAGCAGGTTTATATGTGTTGAGTGTGGAAGCTCTCCATCCTGACAGGAGCAGTCTTTTCTCTTCCGCGTTTTGAAAGATTGCGCATGAGTCTGTGGAGTCTCTGGATACGTAAGTTGAACTCATGTGTGCCGTCGTGGATGCGAACAGGTCTATATCTGGTACTCCGAAATGATTGAAAATGGCCTTCGTTGCTGTTGATAAAAGATGCCACTCTGGAGGGGATCTTCCTCTTGATAGGTGATCCGCGTCTCCGTTGTATCTTCCCGGTAGGTACTGCGCTGTTAGCGAGATCTCCCATTGGCCTGCCAGAGTCAACAGATCTTGGGTAAGATTTAGGAGTGTTTTGGATCTGGTGCCCCCTTCCTTGCGGATGTAGGCGACTACTGTCTTGTTGTCTGATTGTACCAGAATTTCGGAGCCAGAAAGGTCGTGCGCTGTGCGTTGCAGGGTTGTGAAAACAGCGAACAACTCTTTTCGTTTGGAGTGCCGATTCTTTTGTTTGAACGGTCCACTGTCCTGACAGCATCAAGTCGTCCAGAGTTGCTCCCCAAGCTTAGTCTGACGCATCTGTTGTCAAGAAACGTTCGCAGGTTTCCCTGTGGATGGAACTTGATTCGTTCGCATTCCCTATCCCCCACTCTATTACTTGTAAGCTGTCCTCGGTCATTTGTCATGACCTTCTTGGTGACAGATGCTTCAGTGGCCTGCTCGCTATCTGCAATTGTCTGCAGTGGAGGCGACCATGAAGCTGGCAAAGTTTAGTCTTCCTAGGAGACTTTCCGCCGGTTTTAAGGACCTTTTTCGAGAAGTCAGTATTGCTCGAAGTGAGTGGCACAATGCCTCTTTCTTCCGGTAAGAAAGACCTTCTTGGTGACAGGTGCTTCAGTGACCTGCTCGCTATCTGCAATTGTCTGCAGTGGAGGCGACCATGAAGCTGGCAAAGTTTAGTCTTCCTAGGAGACTTTCCGCCGGTTTTAAGGACCTTTTTCGAGAAGTCAGTATTGCTCGAAGTGAGTGGCACAATGCCTCTTGCTTCCGGCAAGAAAGACCTTCTTGGTGACAGGTGCTTCAGTGGCCTGCTCGCTATCTGCAATTGTCTGCAGTGGAGGCGACCATGAAGCTGGCAAAGTTTAGTCTTCCTAGGAGACTTTCCGCCAGTTTTAAGGACCATTTTCGAGAAGTCAGTATTGCTCGAAGTGAGTGGCACAATGCCTCTTGCTTCCGGTAAGAAAGGAATTTGCAATTGTTATGCGTGTCCCAAACGATTCCCAAGTACTCTAATTGTTGAGTGGGGAAGAGCACTGACTTCTGGAGATTTACATACCACCCCAGAGATTGTAGGATATCTACTGCTAGATGCGATTGCCGACGAAGATCGTCCTTGGATTGGTTCGCAAGGAGGAAGTCGTCGAGATAAACGATTGTCCGGATATCTCGTCGCAGCAGTGAGTAGTTGGGCTACCCAATTTGTGAGGGTTGCAACCATTCTGGGGGCAGATGAAAGGCCAAAGATGCGATTGCCGACAAAGATCGTCCTTGGATTGGTTCGCAAGGAGGAAGTTGTCGAGATAAACGATTGTCCGGATATCTCGTTGCAGCAGTAAGTAGTTGGGCTACCCAATTTGTGAGGGTTGAAAACACTCTGGGGGCAGATGAAAGGCCAAAGATGCGATTGCCGACAAAGATCGTCCTTGGATTTGTTCGCAAGGAGGAAGTCGTCGAGATAAACGATTGTCCGGATATCTCGTTGCAGCAGTAAGTAGTTGGGCTACCCAATTTGTGAGGGTTGAAAACATTCTGGGGGCAGATGAAAGGCCAAAGATGCGATTGTCGACAAAGATCGTCCTTGGATTGGTTCGCAAGGAGGAAGTCGTCGAGATAAACGATTGTCCGGATATCTCGTCGCAGCAGAAAGTAGTTGGGCTACCCAATTTGTGAGGGTTGCAAACATTCTGGGGGCAGATGAAAGGCCAAAGGGCAGACTTGTCATCTGAAGTAATTCTCCTCGATAGACCAGTCGCAAAAATCTCCGATGTGCTATTGGGAGATGAAAGTAAGCTTGCGATAGGTCTATTTTCGACAACCAATCGTTTGGCTGCAGAACCTCTGACACTTTGTAGTGGCTTATGAGTTTGAACGGAGCCGGGTCTAGGAAGAAGTTTTAACGATTTCAGGTTGAAAATTATTCTCGGGGAATCGTCCGATTTGAGTGTTAGGAACATTTTTGATAAGAAACTCTGACACTTTGTAGTGGCTTATGAGTTTGAACGGAGCCGGGTCTAGGAAGAAGTTTTAACGATTTTGGTTGAAAATCATTCTCGGGGAATCGTCCGATTTGAGTGTTAGGAACATTTTTGATAAGAAGCTGGGAGATGACTCCGCTGCCTCTATAACTCCGGATTCGGTCATTTCCTTTATTTGAGAGTCCATTTCGGGCGAAAGACTCGTCTGGTATAGCATTAAGTGGCTCCCTCTGGGAAACCAGATAATCTATCCTTGGGTCCAAGACAACCCTAAGCCGTTTCTGACGCCGCGGCGGTGAACCTGATTCCGAAGTGTCATATCCGCATTTTTACATCCACACATTGAGATATATACTATAGAGTCGCAACCATCATACAATCAGGAAAAAAATGTCAAGCCGAAGTCCGTTGGAAACGTTTTAATGCAGATGCAAGGAGACAATCAGTTTTTATCCAGCTTCTGCATCGAATAACGCGCACTGTACTCTCAGGTTAAAACGAGATAGCAATAATTTTAGCAAACACATGGCAGACTTCAAACACGACAAAAAGGGCTGGATGTCATAATTCTCTGATATAAAATTCCCCTACAGTAATACTATTAAAAATGAATGTCAGATTAAAATGAAATGTAACTTTAGTCCTTTACTTTTAAAAATTATATGAGCAAGTCTTCAACCAGCAACCCGGCAGTTTACAACCTTATTGTCGGTGTCAAATGTGTAACATTAATTAAAATATATTTAAGAAAAACTTATTTTTTTCAAAAATAAATTGTTTTAATAATTAATCTGTGCTAGTATGTTGTGTTTTTTTTCATTTGTGCATGTTGTATAATTGATCAAGTTCACAAACAATGGTGTTTGAAAACTCCAATCACAATATTTAGACATTTATGGCAATATGTATTACCACCTGTCACGTCCGTTCGCTGTGTAAGTCTGCGTGAGACTGACGAGCCTCAAAATCGGGTTTTTCTCGAGTACGACTTTTGACTTACTACAGGGTGCTACGTGTTTCGAGCAACGTTACGTCTCTAGTATATATACCTCAATGCATCCACATCACCTGAATCCTGTGAGATTTCGGCGGGAGGTGGCCCTTTTTTGTTATCACAACTCATAACACTGATTTTGATGTTATCTAAAGTAAAAACTCCGTTAAAATAACGAAAAACGTTTTTCGTAAATATGACAGCGTGGCATAACCAAGAAAAATACGTATGCGAACTTTTAACCACCACAATATCACCTGTTTTAGTTTTTAATTGTTCACAAGGACACAAGATGGTAAAATAACACTCTTTTAAATGTTTTTGCCCAGGAATATTGTCAATTCACTCAAATTTTCGAAGGTGAATTCAACTGACATGTGACCACAAGGGAAAAATGACGCTTTATGACAAATGGCGACCGGGTTATGGGGGAACTGGAAATAAGGAAACAGGAAATGGGGAAAAAGCGACCATAGAGTAGGAAAGTGCCTAAAGTGTAAAAAAGTGCAAATCAAAGACCCAGGAATAGACTAAAAAACCACATAAAAGGGAAAAAGTGATTGTTTCTCTCATAGTATGGACTCCAGACATCTCTCAGAACACATAATAACATTACCACAATGAGGTCAGAACATTTTTGAATTCGGAACTTTTTTCTAGGTGAGCAAACGGCAGTTGTCAAATTCTTGTATGGGACTGCAGTCCTTAGGCTGGTTTTAGTGTCGCGCTGACCGTTCAAAATATATGAACTTGTAGGAAGCGTTTTAGAATGGCGCGTAGCTGTCAGCGCGACAAGTTCATATATTTGGCTGTCAGTGCTGACGGTCAGCGTGTTGTCAGCGCGACACTAAAACCAGCCTTAGGGGCCGTCCATATATTACGTCATTCGAATTAAGGGGGGGGGGGGTCTGGTCTGCAGATGATGGCAAATGACGTACGAGTACTAAAAGTGACGTCGTTCTTGTAAATACCAGTTTCTACAAAATATACATAATATTATGTAAGATATATAACATTATTATTTATTAAGCTCATCCATTATTACGGCAAGAGGGGGGGAGGGGTCATTAGATAATGACTATAGGATGATTGTAAGGGGGGGGGGGTCGAAAATCGGCAAAAATCGATGACGTAATTTATGGACGGCCCCTTAGCAGAAAATAAAAAATATTCATATATATTTTCCCTACCAACCCGACTGAGTGACGACACAAATTTGTCCATGTGAATTCACGTGCCAAGCTCATTAAGATCTGACTCCAAACGTTGGAAAAACATATTCAATAAATAAAATAAAGCATGTTAAAATTAATTATTGATCTCTCTAGCTTACCTTGTCATTAGTTTTTGAATGCATTTCTTCTTCGTAAGCCCGCACATCCTCTATGGTCATCTCCACCCAGTCATCAAGCCAGGTGAATGCTTGTCTGTGACCGAGGAGCAGGATATCCCGAATGCACTGGAAAGTAATTAAAATAACACTTAATTTGTAACATCTCTCTGGTTATGTCTAAGAGACACCTGACACTAACGATATATCAATAAGTCGGAAGAAGTAACTGAGAAGTTCTCCCTTGGGGGTACGGAAAAATATTCACGGGGTACGTGGGGCAGGTTAATGAAAAATTAAATCATTTTTATTTCTTTCCATCAAGTAATGACGCAAGGTTATAATTTATAATGAAATCTAATTGAATACTTGTGTGCTTGAGTGTTGTGTGTTTTTATCTAACCGCCTGTGTGTGTTTTAGGGAACACTTAAGATGGGCATTTTTATAAAATCTTACCTGCTAGTTCGTTCTATACCTCAGTTTGTTAAGTCCAGCCGATATCTCAGTTGATAGAATGCTTGCATTCCATACCAAAGAGCTAAGGTTCGATCCCACCAAGGGTGTCAGAAATTATTTTCCATTTCGGTGTTTATTTCAAACCCAAATAAAAATACCAGCAAGGTTAACTCGGTGAACCAGCACTCTTGGAAATTAAAGTAAATTAGTCATAAATATATTTATTTTGTTGTATTTGTTAGGGTTTGGTGGTTCACACTGTGAAAGTCAATTGTATTTATTTTACAAAAACACAGTTTTAATTCACTATTTTTTTACTTTTTTTTATACTTGAATATTTGCGCCTTAAAAGGCATCATCAGTAGCAGTGACATATATTTTTATAAATTAAATATATTTTTAAATAAATATTTATTTTGTTTAGTTACTCTTTGTATGAAGTCTTCCACTTTGGTCTGCAGTCCCCACACCTCGAACCTGGCATCCACCAGCTTGTAGGAGCACATGACGGGGTCCTGCGTGTCTCGCCAGCCCTCCACCAGCGGGCCGCGACCTGTCTTCTCCGACTTGTAGAACTTGGGATCCTCAGACTCCTTGTAATGCTTGGGGTTCAAGTCGTCATACGCAATGTCTACAAAATCCACGTCGCGGTTCTCAATCCTGTCTTCGGATAGACCCAAACACTGGAAAATTCAAAAACCCATTCATTTGCAGTCAGTTAAACATAACCTACTGTTATTTTTAAATAATCCTGAAATAAAATCTAATGCTCCATTTTATCTAGATATAAGTTCGTATAGTCCTTTAATTCTCATCGTGATCTCGAAAGCCCCTGGATAGGCCTTGGCTAAATCTACAATTCTACTCCACTCCTGCTTGTCCATCGCCTTTGCCAGCTACGCATGTCTGCCTCAGCTGCATCTGTGTTGACCCTGTCCATCCATCACATTGTTGACCTTCTATATAAAAAGAAATATTCCTACGCATACCAGGATTAATAAAAAAAAAGGGGAAGAAAAAAGTTTTTTAAGCATTCAATATTGTAACTTTAAGTATTCAATACTTTTATATACAATACAAAAACTTTAAGCCCATCATTTAAGCCTGCGTCAGGGTTTGAAAGTAGTTTTGTCAAATTTATAATATGTGTAGCACATTTTCTTATGTATCATTCAACAATCCGTTCATTTAAAGCAGCACCAGTAATAAAAACTTACTAAGGCCTGGCATTTTGAACTGCAGTTAACTAAAACTTTAAATTTTTCTTCAGTTTTAGTTAACCGAATTCACCCGAAGAGACAAGCCCTGTCCCTTATCTTTAAACATATTACAATGCCATTGAAAAGCTTTAAAACAAACAACTGATCATAAAAATCAATTGTATAATATAAAGCTGGAAAATATTACAAAAAAAGTTCCGTTGGCAGCAATTTTGATGTATCCTTACATCAAAAACAACAGCTGCTGTCGGTGAAGAATACGGCATCTTGGAAATAGTTAGTTACTATGGTTCCTGAAAGCTAGTTACTATCATAGTTAAATATTAACTGGTGAGTTCAATACTAACTAAAACCTAATGAGAATTGCAGTAGGTATAGTTAAATTGACAAAACATGAAATAACTAATAAATTAGGAAAATTGTCACTCACATTTTCTGTTGATCCATTGTTATTTTCATACTTGGTCTGAATGGAGATACTAAACTTTGGAATAAAGGAACACTGAAAAAAAAAGCCAAAAATAACAATTAGAAGATTTAATAAACTTCACACTCAGGAATGTAATTTAATTAAAAAATTAAATTGTACTCACAGTGTATTCTATCAATTTTGGAACGAAACATGAAAAGAAAACAAAACACAATTAGAGTTACCAATTTTAATTACATTGTTCAATACAATATACTGACACCTTTAAAGTAAATAAGTGAATAAGTGGCATATTAAGCTAGCATGGGTTTCTCAGATTAATGCACCTTTTTTCCTATTTTCTACAAGAGAAAACACTAAAAAAGAGCAAAAATCATGTTGTTTACAAGTTTTTAATGAGCACGTTCTTTTAATTAGTTCACTTGCTATGAGAAGCTACACCCAATAAAATGTTTTATCCGCGATTTCTCAAATCAGTGAATCAGCACTTATTCAGTCTTACCTTTAAGGTGGCATTGTGTTAAATGGAGTAGCATTTACCTGTTATTGTGAATGGGTAGAAGTTCCAGGCCTTTTCAGTGACGTAAAATATTTTAGGGATCAAGGACTGCACCCAGTATGGTAAACGACTGGAATAAGAACAAAGAGATTTTGTAACAAATAAACTCATCCGACTTTCAGCATTATTCACAAAACAATTAATACATAGATGCCCAATTTTGAGTCTAGCAACTAATGCTATGGACTTGCAATCGGAAGACTGTGATTCAATTTCCAGCGAGCATAAAAAAATTATAATTTAATTTGTAAATATGTTCATCGCTGATTGAAAAATTCATATATGTACAACTTGTACCAAAGACAGGTCATTAAAAGTGTCACAAAAACCCTTACAGCAACTGAGTCTTGCCGGAGAATAGGGGCTTTCTTTAGCAAAGACCAAGCAAGCAGAGCGTGTACCATTCTAATCCCACCATTTTTGCAATTGGGCTGAGCCCCCAGTCTCTAAGGTGACAAATTAACCTTTTCGCTTCTGAATATTCTGAATATATGAATACCCCCAGGACGGAATACTTTTTCTCATTTAAACATTTGCACATTTTTAAAACATTTATTGTTTCCTACTTTAATTGATTGAAGACAGTTGTGAACAAACAATGCGCGCAGTCACAGTATTAGTTATTTAAGAACAACAATCACAAAGGCTTCTAGCACATTTCACTTGCAGTCTTTTGAATTCTTTAACACAGATGTCAGGGATAAGTTCAAAGTTGGATGACGTCTATGATTGTCAGCCGCACTGTATGCAAGTTTACAATTGACGCCTGTGCGTGTCACCCGCAGTTAGGTTCTACTGTACCTAGATAGATGTATCCTCTTCTCGGTGAACTGTCCCTGTCCGTGCTCAGGGTCCATGCACTCGGTGTTGGCTACCACCTCCACGCCCTCTCCCTGATCTGACTGCTCGTGGCTGTGCCGAGCAATCATGTACAGCTGACCAATGCGATACTGGAAATAAACACCGCATGTAGTAGCTACCTAGTGGCACATTACAGTACTGGCCACATAAATGAGGAATTTTACACGGAGTCAGAGTTTTCCAAACTTGTTCATACTGTTGAAAATAAATCATACATTTAGGGAAACTTAGTGACAACCACAACATTATTGTTTATGCTTCCTGTTCTTTTGTTTCAAACACTAAGAAAAATTGTCTTCTTATGATATGTGATTTCTGTTGTACTGTCCATTATAATTTCCTTTAATAAAGCAGAATACTCTGATACATACACAACACTTACTCTACAATTAAGTTGCAAAGATATAACATTTAAGATTCATATTAAATGCATGCCCACAAACAGGCATGTGTAAGTTCGCGCTTACAAATGCTACATGTGTACTTACAAATTAAAATCCAAACCTCAAATCAACATACACCCTGCAACTGTTGCCGACCTTCCCTCAAACAGGGGTGTCATTTTTTTTAAAGAAATCCTGTGCGGGAGACTCAGAGACTCTAGGGCTCTATGACATTTGTTGTAGTGCCGCAGAGGTATTTACGAGCTTGGTCATCGCTACAAAACGCCAATACTCAAGCAAGACTTGGTAAGGCTGGATGGACCTTTTGACGACCAGTCTTTGGTGAAGGTATATGAATTTTTCAACCCAGCGAAGAGCAAATTTGAAAATATACTTACATGGTATTTTTTTGTGCTCCACCGGGATTCGGACCCACAACCTTCCATTTACCAGTCAGAAGTGTTAACCACTACACTACGGACCGGACATTGGCAAAGTGAATATTTTTTTACAATACAACCTATATTTATGCCAACCTTTAGTGTTTTGTATTTATATTTGATCCAAAAATATGCAAGGCTGTGTTCTTTCCAAATCTCGAAGATGACAAGGCCGTTCCGAATTTAAAATTCAAATAACTCCATTATGTTAGAAAAATGCATAATTTTAACATTACAACCAAATTAATTAAAAAAATTAAATATACTGAATTTGGTTGTGTCAATAGAAATTTTGGTTATGGTTTTATTTGTGAAATTTTACAGGCTTACCTCTTCTACAGTTATCGGCATACAGATTCTAAATTCTTTAGTAAGCACCATTTTTATTAATTGTTTTATTTCGTATTGGTATTCAAAAATATCCTTGAAAAAAAATACTACCACACCACGCACGAACTGTCAAAATCTACTTTCAGTGGTGCCACTGCCACCCGTCCACCACCCGTCGACTCGGGTCTTGAGTGATACCACAATGCAGAAATATTGATTATTCAGAAAAGGTAGGGAAAAAAATTGCATGAGTGTAGTACCTATCAACGAAGAAATCTGCTCTAAATACATCATATCAACAGATACGTACAAGTTCGCGAATTGCCAATATAAAAATCCAAGCTCAAATCAACACAAGCCCACACACAAGCCCTGTAACTGTAAATGTAACTCGGTCGCCATTCCGCTAGGGGTGCCCAGAGCTGCCTCCATTTCTGTGTAAGAGCCGGCCGCACGAAACCTTACCTCATTTCTACCAGGCAGAGACTAGTAAAAGGTGATGCTCCACATTAATTACCTGCTTTTAGCACAAAAATTAATGTTCCAAACCTGGAGCGTTTTGAATGCGGCCATTTTTTTGTAAATTATAAAAAACGATCTTTTGAAGTTAGTTGTATGAGCCATGGAGATAAAGTAAAAAAATATTATACTCTATACATTACTTGTAATAAGAGGATAAACATACTACAAATTTGTATTTCCAACCCTTCTTGTTCAGGAGAAAAGGGGGTAAAATGTTATTTTTTACAATATATTTTATAACTCACAAACAAAATAGAAATTGTGATATTTTTGTACGTAAACTATAGAAACATATTTTTTTATACAATAATGACCTCTTACATATTCTTGCTATCTGCTATAGTTTCAGAGAAAATAAAGTTTGAAGTGAAATATTTTCCCAAAAACCGTTACAGCGTTTCCCGTTTTTTGGTCAAAATCCGGTTTGAACGCCTTAGTGTTTGATTGTAAAAATATATAAAAAATACCATCCCCTAGAAGATTAAATTGCCTGTAAAACTGTATGGGTATAAACTATTTTATCGTGAAAGGTTTGAACAGAATAGCGGTTAATCTTGTGGTAACATATTTTGCGTGATATTATGATGATAATATGAAATCATCATAATATTACGTAGATACTCGAGCTAGATAGGTAGGTACTTATATACAACCATCAAAATACGTTACAAAAGTTAAACCGCTATAACTGTATAACATACAATCCTTTCACAATAAAAGAGTAAATATTCATACAATTTCAAAGGAAATTTAATCTTCTAGGTGATGGTATTTTTTATAAATTTTCAAAATAAAATACTAAGGCGTTCAAACCGAATTTTGAACCAAAAACGGGAACTGCCGTAAAGTTTTTTAGAAAATGCTCTGAAACTACAGCAGATAGCAAGAATATGTAAGAGATCATTATTGTATAAAAATTTATGTTCTTATATTTGACGTACAAAAATATCTTATTTTTTATTTTGTTTTTGAGTTATAAAATATATTGAAAAAAATAACATTTTACCCCCTTTTCTCCTGAACAAGAAGGGTTGGAAATACAAATTTGTAGTATGTTTATCCTCTTATTACAAGTAATGTATGTATTATCATATTTTTTTACTTTATTTCCATGGCTCATACAACTAACTTCAAAAGATCGTTTTTTATAATTTACAAAAAAATGACCGCATTCAAAACGCTCCAGGTTTGGAATATTTTTTTTTATGCAAAAAGCAGGTAATTAATATAGAGCATTAGTTTTTACTAGTCTCTGCCTGGTAGTCGATGAGGTAGTTTGCACCATTTTTTGGGCCTCTTTGAAGAGGCCGCATCCAAAACGCTCCAGGATAGGAAACGGCAGATCTGTGAAAAAATCATGTACTCGATGCAAACTACCAGCCTGACCATGTTTCTGCCTGGTAGTCGATGAGGTAAGGTTTCATACGTCTAGCTCTTAGACTATTACATACCTCTTCATATCCATCAGCTTTTTCTTCTTTTACGCTCGCTTTGTATGTCCCATTCCCATTCTAAGTTGCTAAAGAATAAACTAAATAATATTTAATGATAAAGAAAAACAGTTTTGTTTTCGATTACGTGAGAAAAAAAAAAAAAAAAAAATATATATATATATATACTCACGTAATCGAAAACAAAACTGTTTTTCTTTATCATTAATGATGAACGATTACAAAGTTAATGCCTCTACAATCAATAAATAATATTTATTTGCTATTGGTTAGTCAAAGCCACAATTCCCAAAACCTGTGACATCACCTCAATAATAGAATTGAGAATTTTTTTTTGGACTCCATGACTCAAACGCAACCAATAATTGCTTTCATTGATGGTTTATATTAGTGTTGCAACAAATATTCGGTCACGGTAACTATTTGATATTCGACATATTTGGCTACTTTTTCACTATTCGGCCAAATACCGAATAGCAACATATTGGATTAAGGTGTTTAAGATATTAAACTTACGTTAGAAATTTAAAAAAAACATTAGTATTGTTTTGAACTTTTATCATTTTATTTTCTAATACATGGGCAATAATAATAATATATTAAATGTGTATAAAAAACAATAAGTATATTTTATTGGTGGCATGACTTATGTTTAAAATAAAATATTTGAAATAATTTAACAGGATGTGTATTCATGTAACAAATACCGATGCTAAATCATCATAGTCGTAAGTTCTCTTTAAGAATGTGTCAATCAGAGAAATCCCCCCAATGGTCTGCAGACCAGAGGAAATGGCAAATGCACACAGAGACACACAAGTGGAAGCCCCAGGTTCAAGAGAACCAATCTTCCTCTCTGAAATTCCCGACCAGAGATATCCAGAATTATCCAAAGACCTCAGCTTCAGAATCAGCTCCATATTCCGTTCACTGGTATTTACTATCTTGCAGGTAAACTTAAAAGGTACTTCCAAGTTGACAGAGCATGGCAAGTCTTCAAAGGACATCTTTAAGTCGCCATATTCCCGAGGAATCCGCTGCAACTGACTAGTCTGAAGTCTTCCTCTTTCCCCCAAGTTTGATCTCCATACAATGTCCAGCTTTCCCAGGTTTGTCGTGGCTGCGAGCTTTCTCAAATCGGCGGCCAGCTCAGGTTGTGGGGTTAAACAGTACAGATACTGACAACTCGCTTGAGGCTGGAGCAAGTTCATCTTGCCAAAAACAGACCGACCATCAGAAAGATTATTCAATGATTCCACATTAAAAAGCTGAGAACAATCCAGGGAAACTTTTTCAAGACAAATTGGTCCTGAGGTGATATTTTGTACTTGAGCTTCAACGTAGATTTCATCTGATTCGGCATTATAAAACTTGGTTTTAACATCTAGAGGTTTTACAACCTGGAATTTGAAAAATTTCCTAAACGAAGCCATGGTGTTGAGAGAAGACATGTAGCTGACTTCACACACTAGGATGTGTGTTCCTATATCTTTGACTTCATTGTGTATAACGTCGTTAACTGTTTCATCGGGCCCCAGAGATACAAAGGAAGACTGGTTTTGGTGTGTGGACAGCGGGATCCTCTGTGAACTAGTCTGTAGGTCTGCTTTAACAGACACATCTTTAACAACTTGGTTTGTTTCGTTGTGAACGCAAACGTAGCAGGAGAATGTCTCTCCCAAGTATATGTTCCCAAAACTCTGAGGCAGGAGCATGAATTGCCCGGCCGCCATCGTTTCCATTCCCTTCACCGCGACTACGTCGTCCTTCAGATAGTTGTTGAGCAGGTTTCCTGGCAAGTCCTTCGCGTCGCACGTCACTATCTGAGGACTCATGAGGGTAGGACGCGTCAGCCGCATCACCTTCAGCGCCACCGGCGGATCACTCGCCTCCATCTTTATAACTTAGTAACTTAAACTTTACGCAAAATATTGGAATAAGTGCATGGATTGAAACACTTCCATTATTGCACTTGACAGAAAACTTAAACGTCAATTTTTATATATTTTGCCTGAATGAAGGTTGCCTGACAATTGAATGCTAACAACAACGGACGGTAATGTGAAATTTTCCGATATTGAAAAATAAAGCCAATACAAAAGTACATAAAGGAATTTAAAAAATAAACAACGAACGATTTCGATCTCAAAAGTAAAACAATTATGTTCGTTACTTTTCTGCTAATAAATGTATATTTTAAAACAAATGGAATCAGATTTTACTGTTTCCATATATTTTTATACTACTTTCCCTACACATACAGCATTGAGAACAGCTGCCAGGCTTTCTTCACATCAGCTGTATTTTGACAGTTGAAATTTATTTTCGACAGTTGGTGCTGGTGTTTTACTTGTTCACACCCCGAACACGGCCAATGAAGACTACGCTATTGGATACCTAAACGTCACTTTTTTTAATTTATCCGTTGTGTGCATAGTACTCACGAAATCCATAGACTAAAAAGTGATGTGGACCAATGAACATGGCGAAAATTTTGACCGAAGTCATCCGTTGACGTTTACCAAGGGAAAGAATTTCGAAGCAATCGTGATTAAAATTTAGTAATGATTCTGAGATATTGATAGTTCTAAAAAATATTTAACGAAAATGGCGTACATAACAATCCGTAATGAATACTTACAAATGCCAACGGTGACGAGAGCGTACACGACAGCCTGCGTCTTGACAACAATCGCCGTGGTAAAGAAATCCGAAATAGCTAATATTTTTATTCCATATTTTTCCTCATTTCTAGAGACTACCTATACCTTTATTTACATTAATTTTGACACTTATTATTTTCAAGCCCTTTGCGTTTATATTTATAAATGCTTTGTACATTTTTGTAGACTTTGTTTACAAAACCTTCAAAATATTTTTATCGAAAAACAATAATATTGTACAACTTGTAGCATTCCCCGACAAAACTTCATAAGATTTATTCAAATCTTTCAGATAATCTCACATTAAACAAAAACCCTCAATTGTGATTAAAAATGAATTACCCTTTATTCACTATAATAAAGTAATGAAATGAACTGAAAATATGTAGGTAAGTAAGTAATTGAAATGAGAACCTGCTTCATTGAAAACAAGGAAACCCCCACTACAAGTTGAGTGACTGTCATAAGGCTTTTTAAGGTTTTTCTAGGTTTTTCTAGGTTTTTAAGACCACACACTTAACTCCTTCGGGGACAGTGCAGCAAGAAAGCGTACTACATGTGCAGCTTAATTGTGTTGAACTATATAACAAATCCATTTGTTTGCCAACTGCAGACTTAGTCTATAAGAGCTGCAGGACGTATGTTGATTTGAGATTGGGTTTTTACGTTTACTTACTTTCTTGCTTTACTTACAGTTTACTTTAAGTTCTTACTTTCAATGTTATTTTCATTTTTGTAATTCTAACTTACTTAAGTCTTTACCTGTTATTCGAACTTTTAACTTCCCATTAAAGTAAATGTAATTTATATATTTTTAGTTCGTAATTTAGCTTTTAGTTATTCTGCATTTCTTACCTGCTGTCCACATTTCATTCAGTAAGCCACTTGGTTCACTTTTGCCAATCCCCCCAATGAGATGTGTTGACTGTTTCAGCAACTGGACTTGGTGTCACCGTTCCAGCTGTACTTTAACCCCATCCTCATAATGAAGGACTACCAGGTGTGGCGGCTGTTCACCACCTTCCTGTTCTTTGGTCCTCTGGGCTTCAACTTCCTGTTCAACATGATCTTCACCTACCGCTACTGCCGCATGCTGGAGGAGGGCTCTTTCCGGGGACGGACGGCGGACTTTGTCATGATGTTCATCTTCGGAGGCATCTCCATGACTGTATCCTTTCAAAGTTCAATCAGGAAATTTATTATAAATGTTTTTGAGGCTTTCACGGCTGGATTCAGATGCTTGAATTTTTGGTTCCGGGTTTTGACCGTGGTTCATATTTTTGCTTGTTTTCTTCTTGTTATAACTGGTTTTCCAAGGGGTTTTAATTGAAGAAAAAAAGATGATTATTGGAATTTATTGAAAAGAGTTTCGACCGTGAATCTGGATAATCTACGGACAGAAGATGCTGAAGGCAAGATGGTAAAGGTTCAACTGTGGCCTTCCTTCCCTCGTGGGGTCTATTTATCCACTTTTGGGTGACGCCAATATTGATTTGAATACAGGATCCTCATTGGTTGGATCCTGCGTGAGGGTGGCTTGGCTAGCCTGGTATAAAAAATAGGAGCGTACGATTCTCAGCCCTGCAGATGGTAAATGTCAGGTCACACCTCATGTGACAGGGTGTTCGAACCGTAACACTTCTGTTTTCTTTTTCTTCTTTCTTGAAGACTTTCAGCTGACGTTTCGTCTCCTCTGTGGGTGACTTCTTCGATGCTCTGCTCGCTTCTGAGAAGCTCAGAAACAAGAAGCGAGCAGGGCTCCGAAGAAGTCACTCACAGAGGAGATGAAACGTCAGCTGAAAGTCTTCAAGAAAGATCAAGAAAGAAGAAAAAGAAAAACGAAGAAAACAAGCAAAAATATGGACCACGGTCAAAACTCGGAACCAAAAAATCAAGCATCAGGAAATTTATTATACCTAAGGTTGGTACAAATAGTTATATTATAGAATTTGTCTACAGTCTAGTGGTTAAGGCTACAGACTCGTATTCCGAATGTCGTGAGTTTGATTCCCGGCGGGGCTCAATTTTTTTGTTGTATTTTTAAATATACTCTTCGCAGGGGTGCATTTATCTGCGAAAACCATGTTTTCTTCATATGTCACTTATTCAGTTTTACCTTTAAGCCGAGTTTACATTACGAAACTAGTGGCATGAAAATAGTTTGGCGACATTAGTTTTACCAACAGTTTCACTTGTAATTTAATACTTTCGTAATGCATGCATTAATTTCACGAAAGCAAATAAGTTTGGTGCCCTGCGCGATTTTTTGGCAAAATTAGTGCATGCAACTAATTTCGTCGTGTAGATGCGACATCAAACCGTGAAACTAGTGTCGCGGAAGCCCCTGGACTGTGCGGATGTGTGTATTTTTATCATCGCGCGCACTTCAAGTTGGCTTCAAGCGTTGAAAATGGCTTTGCTTCTGTCACTGCAATACTGTGGATTTCCTTACACACAAGATTACTTTCGCATATATCAAAAGTACTTCCGTGAAACTGAGTTCAACATGCATGCCACTAGTTTTGTTATGTAAACTCGGCTTTAAGGTATCGATGTATAGCCTTTTCTCTCATAGTAAAACTATATTGTAAAACTATATATATATTTGTCGGGGTTATAGCCGCGGGGGCCAAGAGGGCTGATCTTTCTAGCGTGTTTCGAATGGAACAACGTTGGTTCGATCCCCGCTTGGGTCACTTGACTTTAACTTTGACCCTGGTTCAACAGATGTTATTGGGTAATTATTATTTAATAATTCATTAATAATAAACAATAATGAATTATTAAATGATGATATTAATACCTGTTTCTGGCCAGGCAGAATAGGTTGGTGAATTGCATTCCTCTTCACAAATCTATTTTTTTTAAAATTTAAAAAAAAAAAAAAAAAAAAAAAAAAAAAAAAAAAAAAAAAAAAAAAAAAAAAAAAAAAAAAAAAAAAAATATGCATTAAACAGAGCTCACACCATCTGACATAGCTTGTTTGGTACCAACAAAACCTTTGACACTTATTTGACCTTAACGCTGTTTTTAGGTTTTTGCATTTTTTGTTAACCTTCTTTTCCTAGGGCAAGCGTTTACAATAATGTTAGTGTACGTGTGGTCGCGGAGGAATCCATACGTCAGACTGACATTCTTTGGGCTGCAATTCCAAGTAAGTATCTCACTCTACCTTCATAAGTAACATCAACGCAATCCAGTTTTAAAGAATTTATATCCAAGGTCACTATCCTAATGTCTGGAAAAACGGTCACATTAGACCCATTCACAAAAAAGATGATAAGTCCAATATTGAAAATTATAGACCTATTTGTATTCAATCAATTTTAGCCAAATTATTCGAATCATTAGTTTTGGACCAGATTTTTCCGGAAATTTCTAAATGTATTTCTATTAAGCAACATGGTTTTTTACCAGGAAGATCCACAGGGACAAATTTGGCAATTTACCAAAACTATCTAGCCAATAATCTTGCAGCCGGGTACCAGGTGGACAGTGTTTACACCGACTTTTCAAAGGCGTTTGACAAGGTATGCCACTCAATCTTAATACAAAAATTGTCAAGGTTTGGTATAAAAAATCAACTTTTGCAGTGGCTGTCGAGTTATCTTGTCGAGCGTTCTTTGAGAGTAAAGGTGGGGGAAACCCTATCAAAGCCCTTCCCTGCTAAAAGTGGTCTTCCGCAAGGAAGTCATTTTGGCCCAATTTTGTTCCTTATCTTTATTAATGATATCACAGATGTGCTGTTTGACATTGAATTCTTACTTTTTGCCGATGACATCAAACTATACAAAGCTATAAATGACGTGTCTGACTGTCTTTTGGTTCAGAATAATTTAAATCGAATGTCCATGTGGTGTGCACACAATAGATTGTTTATGAATGACAATAAATGCCAAGTTATAAGATTTGGTAGAAATAAAGATAAAATAGTATATAATTATTGCCTAAACAATAGTTCCCTTGAATCGGTTGAACTAATTCGAGATTTAGGCATAATCTTTGACTGCCATTTATCGTTCCGACAACATATTGCATTTATAACAAATAGGGCCACTAAGACCCTGGGTTTTGTGTGTCGCACTGTGAAAGATTTCTCGAACATATTAGCCATCAAACAGCTCTATATTTCCCTTGTACGCAGCCAACTTGAATACAACTCATACATTTGGTCTCCCGGGTACAAACTTCATTGTGATGCTATAGAGCGTATCCAAAAAAGATTTTTAAGATTTGTAAATTTTAAATTAAATATTCGTTTTGATGACTTGAACTATAGTTTTTTGTTAAATTTTTTGAATCTTGAAACTTTACAAAATCGCAGAATATTTCATGATTTATTTTTTTTGTATAAAGTTGTTAATTCATTGGTGGACAGCCCTGAATTATTGAATGTCATTAATCTACACATACCGAGTCGAACAAGAAGTCGAAATATATTCCACTGCGACGTTGCAACAAAAACATTTATAATGCATTCTATGATATATCGGCTTCATCGACTCGGTAATGATTATCTAACCAATGATGATATAGATATTTTTGGTATGTCCATCGGAATTTATAGAAATTCATTAAAGTCTGTTTTATCATGTAATTCTTCTTGATTTATGTTTAATTTCTCTTTTCTTACTGATCACTTATTTTTTATACATTTATTTTTAATCTTTTTATATTCATAATATGTATCTTGTAATAATCATAATATTTATACAATTTGTAAGCAACAAACTTCTGTACTACCTCTGTTAATCTAAAAATGTAAAAGGCTTCAGCCGTTTATTATAAATAAATAAAAAAATAAAAAAATATCACCAGTTACCAAAGGTCCATCCAGCCTTACAGCGACTGGGTCTGGCTTGAGAGCTGGCGCTTTCTATAGCAACGACCAAGCTCGCAGAGGGCTCTTAAGGTGTGATCGCTCACCAAATAAATCATCCTAATATAATATATTTGACATTGTGAGATGTAATAGTTTCCAAATAATGTGCAAAACAGTTGATATGGTAATGTTGATGTGTGTTCCAGGCCCCCTACCTGCCGTGGGTGCTGTGTGGGTTCTCCATCCTGCTGGGGAACGCCATCTGGGTGGACCTGATGGGCATGGCCGTGGGGCACATCTACTACTACCTGGAGGACGTGTACCCCAGGATACTAGGGGGGCGCCGCGTGCTGCTCACACCACAATTCTTGTGAGTCAAAACATCCTCTTTGCATTTGAGTGCCACTTCCAACCAAGATAATCAAACATCATGGACATTTTTACTTAAGATGCTGCAGCTCTAAATAGGGATTTGGTGCTTTGTTACACCATTGTCGCAGGTTCTCAGCCAAAATGTCTATTGGCGTCCTTGAGTTCTTCTCGCCACAATTGAGTGGGTTGGAACCAAAGATGACTAACCCACATGTCCATTGTTTTGGATAAACAGAGTTCAAAGTCACATTTGGCGATAACACTGAAATGTTTTGGACGAGTACCAAAATGTGCCGTCAGATGTCAGCACTTGCAGTAGATATGAGCCTTGTGGTCGGCTTTGGCTCTGGTAGATATTGAATAAAGGGGAAGGACACAAGCCTAACTCATTTGTCTCATTATTGTGGGTTAGTCATGTTTGACTCTGACCCACTCTAAAAATCTAAATCTAAATCTAAGCTGCAAAGATATGTATCATTTGAGATTAATATTAAATGCATTCCCACAAGCAGACATGCATAATTTCGCGCTTACACATGCCGCATGTGGACCTACAATATAAAAAACCCAATCTCAAATGAACATAAGCCCTGCAACTCTTTACCTCAATTAGCCTTTTTGTGACAATATAGAAAAGGCGGTGTTTCTCATTCCTAATAAGTAATAACTAACCGAAGCTTTCAGCTGTCTCTGTTTGGTGGTTGGCGGATATTCTTTATTGTTATTCATGCATTCCTTGATTAATAGGTTGGTATGAGGTTGACCTCCCATGCTGTAAAAACTTCGTTCAATTTTGCCAACTTCACCCCATTTCAGGGAAAGGTGGCAGGAGTTTTTACAGCATCGCGAGTCAGCCTCATGCCAACCTAAAAATTTTGAAAAGTGTATCTAAATAAAAAATATAAATCTAAGTTGCAAAGATATGTATCATTTGAGATTCATATTAAATGTATTCCCACAAGCAGACACGCATAATTTCGCACTCACACATGCCGCATGTGGACCTACAATTTAAAAAACCCAATCTCAAATGAACATAAGCCCTGCAACTCTTGCCGACCTTCCCTGAAACAGGGGTGACATTGACAAAGTGAACCATTTTTTACAGTATGCGTGGTCAGCCTCATACCAACCTATCAGTCAAGGAATACAAGCAATTAAATACATTCAAATATATAAAACAAATGAACACTAAATAATTATGGGGCATCCACACGCTTGCGGCAAATGCCTTGAGGCAAGGGCTTGCAAGCGCTTGGAAATCCAAACAGGGTCATCCACACGCTTGTTGAAAAAAATAAAAAACTCAAAACCAAATTAAGATTACACTAAATTAAATAAATGAGTAATCAATTTCCAGAAAAAAGATGTTTGACCCTCAGCAAGACGACCCCGACTACACTCCACTTCCAGAGAGGCCCGGAGGGATGGACTGGAATGCTGGGGCAGGCGACGATGGCAGACTGGGGGACATCAACAACGTGGGCAGGGGGGATCCTCAGCAGTAGACAATGCGTGGACCAACATACCACACCCATGTGACGTGGTTTCATCTTTACCCTGTGTATAAAAACATTGCGTAAACTCCCCTGAATTGTGTGAATACATTGTGCATAGAAAATACAATACCACCCTTAGTAATTAATTCAGTTTTCATTTAATTTTTTTCATTTTTCGTAATCTATATTTGTATACGCAATGTTTTATACTCAGTGCACTTGTCTCAACAGCAGTTGTAGGTTCCAAATTTATTTCTTGTGTGAAATTATGTTGATTTATTTGTATTAATAAATCTTTGATTTAATGGATAATGATTCTTGTAGACATTGCAGTTTTTTTTCCAGTTTTCATATTTTGGTGAATTAGCTTACGCTTTACAATATTTTAATATTTCGTTATCCCAAGGTGAGTCGGCACGAGCGACAGACAAAATTATTGTGACATCACCTGGCCGGAATACTCGCCCTTAGGTTGGGAACCACTGCAATAAAGTATGGACTCCGTACATTAAAAAACCCTCGACTATGTGATGCCACCAATAGTAAATCAAAAAAGGATTCCTGTTTTACAGCATTGTGAAACATACGCGGTTGGCTGTGCTAAGTGCAGGATGATGCATTGTAGTGTCTCTTCAAACTACGTACACAATATTGTATTGAAGTTATGACTATGCCTTGTCGTTATCCCGGCCAAGCGACATCAAATTTTCTCCTCGCATTGTAAATGTGCCGAGTCTATTGATTATTTATGTTAAATGTTTTCATTATCATTTATAAAAGTGAACTAAATGTTTTTCGGAATGGGTATTCAAGTATGGGTGTGAATTTATAAGAAAGAAATACCTACAAATGCACAAAACTGCATTTTATATTCTTGTAGTAGAATCTATTATTTATATGTAAGATCGTACTCACTTTTCTCATAAACATTTTTAATACCATTATGAGGTTACTTATTTTCTTTGCTATTGATGTAGAATTTTCCTTCATGTTATATCGCCACCTTAAAGGTCAAACTGAATAAGTGCTGATTTGAGAAATTATTTATAAAACATTTTATTTCTTGGAACTTCTCACAGGAAGTGAACTAGATATAAGAAAGTGCTCATGAGAAACTTGTAAACTACAGGATTTTCACACTTCTGTAGTGTTTTCTCTTGTTAAAATTAGGAAAAAAGGTGCATTTATCTAAGAAACCCGTGTTAGCTTCATATGTTACTTATTCAGTTTTACCTTGAAGATGTCAATATAATCCTTTAGATATTTTAGTTTAACAAAAATGTTCAGTATTTAAGTATTTGTTTGCATTCCCATAAGAGCATTGCACAGTTGTTGGTTTTTTCTTCACATAATCACATCCTGTTTTTTTTTTACGATTATCACACATGGCTTTGAAAGCAGCTCAAAAAATCCATAAACATAATTTTGTATTCTTTTTTGAGCAGAATTATTTTGACGATTTAAATTGTAATGAGAGTTTTATCCTGTCGAAAACATTAGAAAAATGGTGTATTTTGAATGATTAATAAAAAGCCCAGTATATTTAGTTTTATCAAAACATTTTCTTAGAACATTAAAATGAGTCTTATCCAAAGGCCCCAATCCAGGATATTAAAAAAATTAGATAAACGTATGGAGAACACTGAGAAAGTCATCTTCCCGTCACCCATGTATTTATCTTATTTTTTTAAGTAGTCATAGAATGATGCCTTTGGCTGTAAACAACTCAAATACAATTTTTCTGATGGGACCTGAAGACAACCAGGGTGTTGTAATTTTGTATATTTTACAAAATAAATTCTGACCTTTGGCATTAATCATTGCCTGAGGCATATAGAACCTAAGATGAAAATCAAGGACTTTTCTGAAAATTAAGAATTCCTTGACTAATAGTTTGGTATGAGGCTGCCCCTCCATGCTGTGAAAACTTGGCTCACATTTCAGGGAAAGACGGCAAGAGTTGCATGGTTTATATTCATGTGAGGTTTGTTATGTTTTGTATGTACACATGCAGCATGTGCCTGCATCCATTAAATATTAATATATCTTTTCAACTTAGATGATAGATAAGTGTATGAAATGCACAGAAGATGACATTGTCTGCCTCTTTTTTTAAAAAGAAACTTAAATTCCTGTCTCTCATTGTATATGACTCTCATACTCTTTACATACAAAAAACACTAAAAATTATTTCATTTTTATTTCCTTCATATTTTTTGCGATGCTCTTTACCTGTGACCCATAATCTTTATACTTTTTGTATTTCCCTGGAATAAAAATTAAATATTGTAAACTTTTTTACTCACCAAGAGAGGTGTTTAATGATAGGGATGAATGTGTGAAGTAGGCTTAATAAGATGCAATCTAAGAAGAAACTATTTTCCTTATTTCTTATCTTATTTATAAAATAGTATTAATTTAAGATGTTATGTATTCAGTTTTGTTACTGGTATAAGATACATGTATAAATAAATGTTTTCTTTTGATTACGAGTTTTTTTTAATATTCCTTAGAAATCACTCTCCATTGATGCTACAGCCCAAATTTAACCTTGGCCTCCCAAATGCTGGGACTCCAACTCCTGCCCTCTACAGCCGTTCTCCAACTTGCCACCTAGGGAAGCTGTGTGGTATCTCCTCACCCTATCTTCTCATGGCAGCCTGGGTCTCCCCACCAATCTAACTTTATTAACTGAGCTATCGACCACCGGATGCTGGTAATTTTAAATTTTTAAGTGGATGAAAAAGCAATGTTGAATGAAACACATTTTTATTTTGTTTATTTTATATTTCTTGTAATAATAACAACAGCTAAGAAAACCTAAATATTAGGTACAATCATGAAAAAATATCAAATGGTCACTCATAAACATAATGGTTTATGAACAAAATTGTTAATGTGGCATAATATTTGTAGTTAAACAAGAAAACTCCGCTGAAAAGTATACAAGATATTAGCAGCTTTATATAGAAAATATTTCGAGAAGCGGTTTGCAATATTTGATTTTTATGCTAATATGGAGGCAAATAAAATATAGCACATAATAAAATATAATATGTACCGCAAGAGATTCTATAACCTAGAAAAGACCAAACAAATCTTTCACATTTTTAGACGCCATTCCTGAAACAATGCTGTTGTTTTCCCTAAAATGTGGGAAAAGTTTGCATTTAGCCACACTTTTCTTTTTGAATCTGAAATAAACATTCCTTGGTCAACAGAGCATGATTTGCATCTAGAGAAATAGTGAGCGCTTTAAAGCTCGTGTAATTTTATTGTTTTTCTTCTTTTAAATCTTTTCCAGGGTATTTTTTATTTATTCTGGCATGTAATTATGAAGGTTTCATTATGAATTAGTAAATTATTTAGATTTTCCTAGAAATTTACCATTATATATGAAATAATAAAGGTGGGCTGACCTATCATATATTTTTAATCCTGCCAATTTATTAGGACTACGATTTAAATGCATTTGTTGCAAACTATTACTTTAAAATATACACATGTAGAAAATCTACTGAAGTTTTTAGATATGGAACGGTGCTATTCACAAAAAATTTAGCCCATAGCTGATCTTCGGATCTACAATTTTTTATAAGGAAAATTCACGGTAGGCTGCAGATGAGCCTTAGCTTTGTTATTTGAGAATAACACCATTAGTTTTTAATGTAAGTTTTCATAATTGGAATTGATTTTCTGAAATTGACAAAAAAAAACAAAATGGAGGATAAATCAAAATGGCAGAAGAGAAATAATATTTTAGTGTAAAAATATTTCAAATAATTTTTTAAAGAGTCATCGTCTGAAAATCTGATTTTCACGAGATTTTAAACTATCTTTGGGAGCAGATAGTGGAGCGAGGCATTTCAAAATCATCCCGCAAAACTAATAAAAAATAACCATAATCGTTTATAAACTAAACCTAAACTAGTTTGAGCACTAGATTGATGGTTGTCTGATTGCACTGTCGTTATAAAGCATCGTTAAGTACAGCGGTTATTAACATAATTAAAACAGCATCTTTCCAACACATGAACGGAGTTCCAACGTTCCAAATATCACCTGGTTGCGCTACGTCACACGTTTTCTAAAGTCATAGCAACTACAAAAAGCAGATGTATATTGACAGTTTTGTAAACTACGCTCCAAAGCAACCTCGCAGATAAAAACAAACATTTTTTTCCTGGCGCTCATGACTCCATTGTACAAAACATCTATATTGCACACTGTAAAATAGTGTTCTTTCTTCGTTTCCAGCATTTTATTTTCACTAGAATTAAGTTATTTTGACAATGATTCAAAGCAATTGGTATGTTTTATAATAAGAGTTGTATTAATTGATATCGGGCCAGCACGATTAATAATAAAGCCATCAAAAGGATGACTCTTTTTGTTGAAACTACATCACATTTTTGTTTTTTATATTTAAAGGAAAGACAAAATTGATAATGCCTAGTGTTGAAATTGCAATCATTATTTCAGGCTGAGTTTATTCATGATTAAAAATGTATAAAATAATGTTTTGACTTACAATAAATAAATAAATAATGAAAAGTAACAACCTGACGGAATACATTTTTAAAGGCATAAAAAATACTGACATAGACAATAAAAGCTTTTTTTTTATTGAACACCCAAGATTCTTTTTCCAAAATTGTAAAAAACTCAGTGATGCCACTGCAATAAAATAATGTGGCCAACAACAACAAAAAACTTGTAGGAAAATAACAGTGTAATGGACTCTTTGTATTTGAATTTAGAACTTTTTCTCGGCAGGCAAATGACTTACAGGGGACTATGGTCCTTGTCATTAACAGCCAATAACGAAATATAAGTTAATGTTTTCCCTAGCAACCCGGCTATGTGACATCATCACTTTGTCTATGTCAATTACTATGCTGAGTTCATTGGGACAAAAAAAAATGTTTTGGCTTCTTTAAATTTTACTGATAATTTATATCAATACATTTAGTGATTTGTTTTTTTGATGACATTGAAACATACTGTGATGCAGTCACAGTTACCTAAATTTTTTCCTAATTAAGTTTTGACAGTTCTCTCTTAGCCGACATAACCTCAAAATGCAAAATAAACAGGTGATTAATTTCCCTCCCTACAAACAACCACAGCACCAATATTTGGGATGGGTTTCTATGCTAAAATATCCATACTTTTTTTAAATTACCAATCGCGCATCAAGCGTCCCATTATATTATCTAACCTACTCATTCAACAAGCCGAATTATTCAGCCAAAGCCGCTAAATTATTGCCATAATTAAAAATCGTGGCATTCATTCAGGAATCGTAATTTTCCACGCAAGACACTTTTTTCTTCATTCTCTCTCTTTCTCGTTGAAATCACAAACTCTTAATTTTACGCACTTAAAAAATAAAAATTCACAACTCACTCAAATATATTCCAAACATGCTAAAATTAAAAATTCACGCCGGCCAACCAATCAATTCATCCATGTGCTCAATTACTACATAATTTATTTAAATTTTACATGTTCCTCTTGTAGATGTGGTTCCCCACACAAAACATTTTCTTCTACCTAAATTATTATTAAACGATGTTGCAAATAGTCTTTTAAATGAAATATTACATTGTAAAACACATAACCACAAAAATGACTTTTATCAGGAAGTAAAATTTCTCAGGAGGTCGCATCTAACTGCATTTCTCAGTTGGTAGAACCGTCAATTCAAATATTAAGAATGCAAGGTTACCAACTGTCAAAAATCAATAGGCAGTCGGCCATCTTGGTTGCAAACATTTTACATGAATAAAAATCCTCAGATGTTATGGAAGATGGATTCTCATGGTTTTTTGAGGTTATGTGAACATTAAAAATGTTTCAAAAATAGAAAAACTAATGTATCAGACTTCTCAAATGGGTACGTTGTTCCACATAAGGATTAAATTTAAAAGATTACTACTTAATTGTAATGATTCTGATTATTTTATAACATTATTGTGAATGGGGAGACCCACTAGATATTCCAGTCGGGGCTTTGACTATTACAATGACAGTAATTATTGACAATTAAGCCATCTTGTAGTGAACTAGGCTGGTTTACCCTCACAAGGCGACTGTCGCTAGTAGAACGGTGATGTCGTCTGGCTTTCCACCTGAAATCATCAGAAATAGCATTTCACAATGGGACTCGGAACAAAGTTTCAAATTTCATTTTTTTTTTCTCTGCTGAAGTCACAGGTATAGGTGACTAGGGTGCACACTATTTCCACAGCAACCCTTCAGGGTGACATCATTTTTTTTTTCTATCTTTTTAATGCTGATTCCATTCTATTTGTAAGATAGGTATTTTTATTAAAATTTTCAATGTTTAGGGCAGATTCACACTTTGAAGAATTATTTTTTGATAATTGTTTGACAACGCAAAAGAGTGATTTCAGAATATACTCTGCACAAACTTTCAAAACAGTTTTTATTCTCGGTGGGCAAACGTCACACATCTACACGACTAGGGTCCTTAGCAACGAATAACAAAATATTTGCTTGCCTTTTCCCTAGCAACCTAGCTATGTGATGAAACAATTTTTGTCTGTGTAAATGAATGTTATTTTTGACAATGAAGAGATTGACCTTCGTTGATAAGTAATCTTTAAGGTAAGGACTTATTGGTTAGTATGAGGCTGACCACCCATACTGTAAAAAATGGTTCACTTTGCCAATGTCACTCCTGTTTCAGGGAAGGTCGGCAAGAGTTGCAGGGCTTATGTTCATTTGAGATTGGGGTTTATAATGTAGGTGTGAGCGCGAAATTATGCGTGTCTGCTTGTGGGAATGCATTTAATATGAATCTCAAATGATACATATCTTTGCAACTTAGATCCTCAAACTGAGGACTGAAAGCCTTCTTCATAGAAACTAAAACAAATTTACTACAGAAAAAATAAGATATGGAAGTTGAACATTCATGAACTGCTTACAAAATGCTAAAAAGTCCTTACCTATAGCGTCGATGCCATTCTCCCTCGCGTTCTTTGCAAACGGGCTCATGAACTCCCCGTCAAACGACAGGTTCCTCGCCATCCAGGCTATGGAGTTGGCCACCGCCTGCAGCTGCACCGGATCTACCACGCCCTGCGCCCTCTTCAGCTCCGACACCAGCACCGGCTCGGGCACATTGTCAAACACTCCGTCTGTGGCCACCAGGATGACGTCGCCCTCCTCGACAGGAAATTCAGCGGTGTCAGCAGATTCAGGCCTAAAGATGGAAATCAAATGTTATGGATAAAGCTATGTGCTAAGTACTAATTTTCTGAATTTGTTTTCAGTATTACTATTTTTTCCTCACTATTAAGAGAAGTCTTCATGGAAGATGTCAAAATGAAAATCTCAATGGATTTGAAGGAAAAATATGCAATGCTGCATAAGGACATATAGATACGAGTACATATGCCAGAATTAAAAAATGATATAGCCTGTGCCTGTAAAAAATAAATAAGATATGAATGCAAGTTAAAAACAAAAACTAAATTTGGAACCAATCCTCTAATTTTGTGTCTTAACTTTAATGCATTACTGCGTAGGTTTGCCTATATGAAATTCTTGATCCTGATGTTTACTGGGTGTGCATTGTGCAACTCAACACAACTAAGCCGCACATACGATAACCTCTCACTGCATTGTCCCCCAAGGGGTCACATGTGGCATGTGGAACCTATTTTTGTAGGCTGCTCTTACTCCCAGATGGTTCCACCCACATTATCGTACATGTATAGGCGCGCGTAGGTACTTTTATTTTGTAGTTTGTAACACTATCATCATCATACTGTTCTGCCGGACTGTTCTATGTATGCATGCACAGTCGCACGTACTCCAAGTTCGTAACATTATTTTGAATGACATCTCAGGGGCATTTTCCATCACCACTACGACATATGGAAGCGGGGTGTCTTAGGTGTTTGTTACCTGTCACTGAGGACGTTGCGGCCATGTCCCGGAGGAGGCAGGCTGAGCTGGAAGGGGGTGTTGAAGTAGTGCTGCTGCTCCAGGGAGCGGTGCACCACCCGCCCTCCCCGCACCACCATGTAGCCAGAGTCCCCGATGTTGGCCGTGTACATCACGCTGGTGTCGCGGTTCAGGATCATCACGCACGCCGTGCTGCTGCCTGCAAATTAAAAAAACTCAACAATAACAAATAACTCTCGATTGGCTGAAAATCCCTGAGAGGATCACCTTCAAAGTCGGCTTACTCATCTTTAAAGCAATGCGTGGGAGTACTCCGGGGTACCTGATGGAGCTGGTGACTCCAGCAACTACAACCTCGCGCAGACAAACACTGAGGTAAGCTGCATCAAGAAGCAGCTGCCTGGACATCCCTGCAAGAAAGTCCCGTACTGTTTATGGAGACAGGGCATTCAAGGCGGTAGCTCCAATGACTTCGAATGCTATTCCCGCCTCACTGAGGGAACTGGATTTGGACAGACTCTTCAAAAGACGTCTCAAGACTCACCTCTTCGTCCAATCATATGGACAAGCGCCTTTTCAATGACACACTGTCATAAAAGGCGCTATATAAATTTTGTACTTCATTCATTCATTCAAAACATCCAGACATTCATTAACCCATTCGCGGACACACGAAATGTGAAGTAGGCTAGAAAAAACACACTTATTTCATCATCTCAAATTGTATTTTTATTATAATTTTTTTATCTATTTTGTTTTTTTTTTTTTTGACATCCAGGGACGAAACGGCTATTGCCGTGTTCTTTGGATTTCTGTAGGGACGCACGGATGCTACATGTATGCAAGTTCTATCAGAAATAACCGTTTCGTCCCTAGTGATAACGTTTTATCACGACGGCTATTACCGTTTCGTCCAGTCCTAGACAAGCTCATAGAGCAGCTATAACCGTTTTGTCCGCGAACGGGTTAAGGACATTGTCATACAGGCGTAAGAAAGGGACGGGAAAAGTTAAAGAGTGGATAATATCTAATATAGATTTGACCGGTCCATGGTCTAGTGGTAACGCTTCGGACTAGTAAATGGAATGGTCGTGGGTTCCAATGCTGGCGGAGCACAAAAATATACCATTTATATTTTCAAATATTATGCTCTTTGCTGGGTTAAAAAAATAATATTCCTTTACCAAAGATCGGTCACCAAAGGCCTCATAAAAGGATAAGGTCATAAAAGGATCCAGCCTAACAGCAACTGGGTCTTGCTCGAGTATTGGCGCTTTATAAAGCGACAACCAAGCTTGCAGAGGGCTCTTGAAGTGTGATTTACACAAAAACAGCGCTCACCAAAAAAAACAGCCTAATATTATTATTATAGATGCTTGATTTGCACTGAAGGGCTCAACTTGGACTTTAGCTTTACTTGAAAAGAAAAAACCTGATCGGTAAGTACAGAAAATTGATAGTAACAAAACTTTGTACCTTGAAAAAACGTGTACTTAAAGATTTATTGGATTCCCACTATGGCATGTCTCATGTAACACAAATTGAAAAGTAAAACACACAATGGTTCAATGCCTTCAAACGGGGAAAATTACTTATCATAATTTACATACACAAACTTTCTTGTGCACAGCCAGTGTCATCATGCAATGCCCAGTGTGTGTTTGTTACATCAATATTTTCAATTAGTATGGAATTTTGATTAAATTTTTTAGCTGCTACAGATTTTTGTCATTCTCAAATAAGAAATCTGCCAGCATAAATAAAGCTAAGCTACACAACACTACGCAGCTAACAGCTCTGCTACACAGGATCGGGACATCAACTGTCTCTCTGCGGCACTACAGCAAGTGTCATACACCTCTAGAGAAATCTAGGGAGTCTCCCGCATAGGATTCCTTAAAAAAACATACAACGAAACTGTTTGTGTTTGTGTGAGTTGGAGGTTGTGTCTGTGTGGGTCTGTGAGATCACTAGATGTATGTACTTAAATAATTGTACTTGTATTTGTTCGATATTGTGTGACTCGAATATTCTAAATAGAATATTCCGGCAAGGTTTCGCATGTGCCAGAATAACTCTTTTACCACTATAAATATAGACCGAGATGCTCTGCAGGAGACTTGTATCTAAGCTGTCGAGCAATACAGTTCAAAAGCCACTTTGTGAACCGTATCTTAAAATAAATAACTGCATTTTTTATTAGATTGAACCCGGTAATATCATAACACTATTATGCCCGGACCCCGTCTCAGATGGAGAAAAGTGGGAAGGCCCAGACTGAGGTGGGAGGTCGGAGTGAAAGAAGATTCAGCGCAGCTTCTCCAGGAGACACTGGAGGGGAATGCTACAGAAGGCCAAGAAGAGATATGGGCTGTAGCGACATCGCCATCATAAGAAGATTATTTATTGCAAGAAGATATGAGTAAAGATATGATATGAACTGCAATTGTTTATTCCTGTAATATCTACACTGATCTAGATTTCTAAACGTAAATATTGATTTATGTACTTTATATTTCATTGACAAGTCGTCCCCTTAGTGCTTATTTGTTTTATCTCTATCAGAGTTAAACTCAAATGAGCAATGTTTGTATATACGAACTGGACCAATGTGTCTTTATGAAAACTGGAAATTGATTTTTAAAATATTTCAAACAACTCACACATTATTGTGTTTTACGTTTATTTCCTAACTCAGATTGTGTAGAATGTTATTTTTAAGACAACTTCATTGAAAGGTCATCATTGAATCGAATGGTAGATAAGCCAAACACGCACTGGGGGGACGAAGCCACTAGTAGAGACAACACCATTAAATACACATTATAATAGTAATGTTTACAGCTACAGAGAGTAATTAAACTAGAAGTAGGTGTTGCAGGAAAACACATTTTTCAATGATAAGTACTGTTGTGCCGAGATTTGAACCTTGAACTCCGCAAACACATGGTGCGATGCTATGTCTTCCCAATCGCTCTATTTGGTATGGAGGGATGGACGCTCACACAGACACTGGAGAGACGAATCAAAGAATTCCAGATGTGTGTCTACTGAAATATGCTTTGGATCTCTTCACCGGGTCGGGTCACCAATGAAGAAGTCCTTTGATGTATGCGCACCACAAAGGAACTCCTGCCAACCATTAAGCAGAGAAAGCTGATGTCCTTCGGTCACATTAGGAGAAATGAAAAATACCACCTTCTCCATCTTATCATGCAGGGTAAGATTGAGGGGAGAAGAACTCAGGGACGCCGAAGGACATCGGGGCTGAAAAGCCTGCAACAAAGGTTCAACAAAAGCACCAAGTCCCTGTCTTGAGCCGCAGCATCCAAGGCCAAAATAGCCATGACGATCGCCGATCTTCGATAGAAGTGGCACCAAAACAAATGTCGGTGTTATGGCCGAGCGGTACAAGTGGCCGATCTTTCTAGCGTGTTTGGAATAGAACAACGTTGGTTCGATCCCCGCCTGGGTCATTTGACTATAACTTTGACCCTGGTTCAACAGATGTTATTGGGTAATTATTAATTAATAATTAATTAAAAGAAACAATAAGGAATTATTAATTGATATTATGGAATAGGCTGGTGAATTGCTGATTATTGAATAGATGATTATATGGAATAGGTTGGTGAATTGCATTTCTCTTCACAAATTTATTTAAAAAAAAAAAAACCAAGGCAATCCAGGACTTTTTTCATTGAAATTAATAAATATAACAGAAACACTGAGAATGTCATTCTCTGCATTTTATAACAAGGGATATATCGATACCTTAAAGGTAAAACTGAATAAGTGGCACATTAAGCTAACATGGGTTTATCAGATAAATGCACCTTTTTCCTATTTTCTACGAGAAAAAACACTACAAATTTTTTTCAACCCTGTAGTAAAGAAGTTTTCACTTCCTGATAATTAGTTCACTTACTATGAGAAGTTGCACACAATAAAATATTTTATCCACGATTTCTCAAATCAGTGAATCAGCACGTCTTATTCATTTTACCTTTAAGGTGGTGATACGGAAACACGGAGAATGTCATGCTCTGTATTTTGTAGCAGGGGATATATGTACATAAATAACTGTATTTAATTTTTTAAGACATTTTTTCGGTTGTTATCTCAAGAAATTACACAAAAATGCTTTAAGATATTTACAATGACGTTATCGCGGTCCATGAGGCGAGCGTGTGTAATTAAAAATCTTGACAAATAAGGCGCAATAATTCTCTTAAAGTGGCCTATCACTGTGTAGGGTATATAATACGAGTACGAGCCTAGTTGTCAACAGAGATAGTCCTAAATAATTATGTAAGGAGGTGTGGCATCATGACGGAAGACTGGCAATGTCAAATGTGTATATGTAGAGAAAACGTGAAAGGAAAAATAAGACCGAGAAAAATGTGGTTTGATCAGATTGGTGAAATTGGAAAAGATGGGGATGTACAGAGTGAATGAGAAAGAAGGAAATGCATGAAAAACACGTGATGAAACGACGGCTAATCTGTAATGTCGGTGGCTTATTCTTTTGTAATTTTTAATTTTATGTATTCAATAAACCTAGTGACTTTTTTGTACAGTAGGTATATACTCCTATTTATTTTTTAGTTTCTGCTATTTTTATATATGTTCTATATGACCCCCCATGCTGTAAAAACTTTTGCCAATTCCACCCCGTTTCAGGGAAAGGCGGCAGGAGTTGCAAAGTTTATGTTCATTTGAGGTTTGGGTTATTTTGTGAGTACGAGTACTCATACAGAATTTGTAAATGCGAGCTTATACGTGTCTGCTTGTGGGGCATGCATTTAATATGAATCTTAAATTGAATACATCTTTGAAACTTAGATTATAGATAGATAGATACGTAAGACGTTTCATGCACTTTTATGGCACTCGAGGCAAGGTAGGACAACCCATTTTAAGGTCGGCATAGTAATCTCCATGACGAATCAGCACTCTGTATGTACAGCACAAGTGACTGTGCTGCTAGAGTCAACACATCTGACCTAGTGGCCAATAGTGGCGATTGCCTAACCCAGAGGCTGAGGGGAAAAACTGCGTCCCCGAGTCTATGAATAATTAAGGCAGATTTACACAGGGTCAGTAGCTGTAGTCAGTCCACTGCCGAGTCAGTGCTGACTTGACACTGCCATCGTATAAATTGATTTCATGTCAGTACTGACTTCAATATTCCCGCTTGATATCTTTCGGCGTCAGTCCGCTCCCCCACCATCCGCACCAGCGCAACTGCCGCTGTATTGTACGGTGACCGCGCTGCGTCGCACCGCATCACAAAATGACGCGAAAACTGAGCGACTCGTCAAAGTTTTTTGGCGTCATTCTCAAAGCCAGTTTGTATTCCCCAGGATCTTCAATTCTTAACTGGGTTAACAGAGCAGAACCTCCAGTTTTATCTCTGTCATATATCCATTTTCTTACCGAAATTCGTTTCTGTTTAGATATCTCTTCTTCTAACATACCAGTTAGTTCTTGCATCATCACAAATATGTATTTTTTTTATCAACAAATTATTAACTTTGATGACTTTACGAACGTGTGTGCACCCTAAGAAATATCCTCGACTACTGACTGCGTGTAAATCATAGGTGTAAATAGTGAGTTTTGGAGTCAGTTTTTTCAAGTCAGTTTTCGGCGCCAGTACTGACGACAACTACTAGCCCTGTATAAATCTGTTTTTATGCTGTGCAAACAATATTACTAATGGCAGCTGCTGCAAACAACCACTGAAGCATGGCATTTTTGTATGTGACCACATCACAAATCATAGATTATTTCAGTACACGCAAGTAAGCTACACACAATACAGTCTAATTTCTTACTGCGTTCTCCTCAAAGGGATCGAACTTATTTATTTTTACAGGTAATAATGGGGCGCCAACATTAAAGAATATACACGAATGACGTCTTTCGTGTAGATATTGTAACTTAATCTTGATTGTTTATGAGGGAAATTAGAAAATAAAAGATAAAAAATATAACTTTGCTTTTGATTACGTCGAGCATATTAAGTTTCACGACCGGTTTCGCAAACAATCCATTTGCATCCTCAGGTGGCTTAATAATTACTAAATGGTCTAGATACGGAATCAATCGTTGAGAGTGGCATCGTGTGAGGGTATGAGGGAGGAAGGGGATGCAGGACGGCCATGTGTGGAGTTTGTATAATCTGGGTCATTACTTAGGAATTGTTTTGCTCGGGAATATGGTCAACAGAGGGGTGAATTGGGTACCAGGATGTTGTTTTTCTTTATCCTTTGACATGAATGATTACAAAGTGAATGCCTCTACAATAAATGAAATAAGAATGTACGCCAGATAAAACTATTCACTTAAAACGATCAGTATGAGGTAACAATTTGTTTCATATCTTAGCAAGCATAAATTTACGGATCGTATGGGCTAAAGCAGTGCCTTCATTCAAAAACGACAAAAAAATATCACGCAAAAATGTTGAATTTTGAGTATACGTTTGTGAGGGGTATAATGATGTTATGCAATAAAAATTGCAATTATATTATATACGACAGGCAATCATCGCGATTATACGAATGCACTCTTATATTTATTATTTAAACATCAATCAGCTTTTTATCAAGCAATAGCACAATCAGCAATATCTTAAGATTGGCAACAAGTATTAAAATAAAAGATAACAATGCTTGTAAATTAACTAGCAAAAAATAACCGTTGGAATAATAGCCGTCGATAGGTCAGTTGGCAGAGTGCTTGCATTACATGCGGAGAGCTCGGGTCGGAATAATAACCGATGGTGTCCGGTCGATGGATCAGTTGGTGCGTTCTTGCATTCCCTGCCGATAGCTTGGGTTCGAATCCCACCGAGAGAGTCAGAAATGGTTAAACATTTTTAAAGTCTACTTATTTAGGAATATAAAGAAGTCGATGAGATCCACACATGAATACTTAGGGAAAAAGAAAAATATGTTATTGGTTGCTAAGGACGGGAGTAGGTACCATCCAAGACTGGCGTTTGCTCGCCGAGAAAGAAGTTCCAAATTCTAAAAATGAGTACATTTTCGTAAAAAATTAAATTATACCTCGGAAAAGGGTGACCAATTTAGTTGAGGTCCCATGATTTTTTGAAACTTGATTCTTACAACAACAAAAAAAGTCAGCATTCCTCAGCCACATGTTGAATGTAGCGACCCCATTTTTGCCTTCGAATTCTCAAGACAGATTAAATAAAATGGACTGAAGAAATAAAAATATGTTTAAGAGTATTTCCATGATTATTAATTTATCAAGTCATAAACATCTACAGTCTCATCATCATTTGTTATTTGAGGGGTCCAAAACGACAGGTTTTTGTTTCTTCAACTTTATGGTCTTAGTAATTAATAAACACGCCAGATTGTTATCATTACTGTCACTATTTTACAAAGACCATACAGTTTAAGAAACAAAAATGACGGGTTTCGGGTAATACTCTTAAAAAAAAAATTTCAAACCTTGAGAGGAATCTGTCTGTTGTAGGAAAAAGAATAGCATGCATGGAATGATATAACTAAACGGAGACGCTTCTGCAGATATCGGCCACCTCAAGCGGAAAAGCGACCGGGTACAGTTACAGTCTCCCCTTCTATGAAATATAAATTAAAGTCCCGTAAAAATTAAATTGCAGATTTGTACGTGTTTTCTTACAAGCACTGCAGAACGGTTTTGCAAGGTAATGTGGGGCAAGTCATTTTTATTTTTACACAAAAAAAATATATATTTATTTAATAGCTGCAGAAATACCTACTGCAAGAGATCGAGGTTAATAATAACGTCACCACAGACTGAGTTCAAATGTTGTTTTAAATTTATTTTTAGATGAAATAGATATCTTTATTTTTATTACATAGATTATTAATTTCTATTCACAAAATTTCATTTAAAAAATAAATTTAAAAAATCAGGACGATTTAGGCCTGCAAGCAGATTCGCTAACACGAGTGGAAAGCATTATCAAGGGTGGTTATCAAAGCGATGCGGTGGCCCTCGTGTCCGCTTACTATTGCCAACAGTAAATAATAAAAAATAAATCTGCGAGTATCACAAGAAAAGAAAGAAAAAGAAAATGCTTTTAACATTGCAGGCAGATGAAATGAGCTGGGCTGGAAGTTGGAAGCTGGAAAAGACCTGTCGATCCAAGATGGCCGCAAGTGAACAGCTGATTAGTCTTCATACAAATATTACTGATATTCAGGGGGTAAGAATTGCCGTGGTGATGAGACTGCCAGCTCTGAACTGTTATTTAGGAACTTGGTAACATAACAAATATGTTAGATTGGCAGTAATGATTCTGTATTCACAATAAATTGATTCGATATTGTTTGGTTGGACACAAGAGGGACTTTGGACTTGTGTTTACACACGTAAGTGACGTCAGCATAAAAATATATACATACACGATACGAATATTATTATCAACTCAGTCAGCAGACTGTTTAATAATATAGCAGATCAATCGGTGCCAGGATAGAACAGCACAGAGACAAAACAGCACATGACATAACGTCACATACAATAATAAGAAATAAGGTAATTGCGATCATCTGCATGTCGCGGATAAGGCGTCGGCCATTAGGATTATTACTCTATGGCGTCGGCACTAGAATTTGCGTTATTGAAACAAGCGCAAGTTCTGTGGAATACCTTTCCAAACGAGCTGAGAGCTGTGGTGAGTGCAAATGCTTTTAAGTCAGGATTGAATTTTTTTTTTTTTATACTCAAATGTTATTTATTACTCGTATTCCTTGACTTATAGGTTGGTATGAGGCTGACCACCCATACTGTAAAAAATGGTTCACTTTGCCAATGTCACCCCTGTTTCAGGGAATGTCGGCAAGAGTTGCAGGGCTTATGTTCATTTGAGGTTTGGATTTTATTTGTAAGTACACAATCAGCATTTGTAAGCGCGAACTACACGTGTTTGTTTATACATCTGAGAGCTTTGAATGAATATATCCTTGCAACTTAGATTATAGATTGAAGACATGTAGGTATGTTCAGGAGGGACTATGGCTCTGCAGTGCCCTTGCGGTGAACTCACAAAACGGCACTAAAAATATTGCAAATTATTATTATTATTATTCTAAGCCCGCCTGCGCCGTGTCATATCGACAGTAAATTTGACCCTGGTTCAACAGATGTCATTGGGTGATTATTGATTAATAATTCATGAAAATATTACACAATTCATTATTCATTAATGATGTTATTACCTGTTTCTGGCCAGGCAGAATAGGTTGGTGAATTGTATTCCTCTTCACATTTTTTTTAAAACAATAATAATAAAGATTATCCATTGACTGAATTCCTTCACTTATAGGTTGGTATGAGGCTAACCACCCATTCTGTAAAACATGTATCACTTTGCCAATGTCACCCTTGTTTCAAGCCTTGTCAAAGGTCGGCAAAAGTTGCAGGGTTTATGTTCATTTGAGGTTTGGGTTTTAATTTGCAAGTACACATGCGGCATTTGTAAGCGCAACTTACACGTGTATGTTTGTGGGCATGCATTTAATATGAATTTCAAATGTTGACATATCTTTGCAACTTAGATTGTAGATTTTATTATAGATCCATCTTAAATTGGGACGAAAAGCAATAAATAAAATACAACAATAATATTGAATAAAAAATGTAACAATACTAAGAAATGAGGTAATTGCACCTAATAATATGAATCCACACTATAATGTTCACTTTGGATATAATATTATTATGTTTGCTGCTGGATTTCTTAGAATTTGTGGGTGTCGGTTTTGGGCAGCATGTCGAAAGGCTTCTTATGTTTTGGCCTTGCATGAGGTCACGGTTTTAATGTTCACATTTACTTCTCTCTATGTCGCAATGATAGGTAGGCATATAAAAAACCTACCTACCAGCCAAAGAATAAAGTCGACACCTCCTATCGAAAAGGCCTACTATATGTACATATTTTTTAATAAATCCGTGAAGAGAAAAGCCATTCAATAATTTTTGATTGGCCAGAAATAGGTATACCTACGTCATAAATTTATTTATTTTTATTTCTTGGATTATTAATTCATATACCTTATCCTTAGACCGGCCAACAAAGGTCCAACTAGCCTTACAGCAACTGGGTCTTGCTTGAGAATTGGCGCTTTGCAGCGACGACAAAGTCCGGTTGATCCGGCTTAGTAGAATTCTTGCATTCCATGCCAAGAGCAAGGTTTCGATCCACACCAAAAGGGACACAAATAAGTTCGCGTTTGGGCTGCTTATTTCAAACCCAAATAAATACCGGCAAGGATTACTCAGTCTTCACAATAAATGAGAACCAGCCCCCTCGGGAGCTGGAAAACCCCCACTTCAACTGAAGTGGTTGGTGTTAGGCCGTCCCCCTTACCCGTAAACTTCAATCGCCACTTGCGACCCCTTCGGAGATAACGCAGGCAAGAAGGTACACTTTATGTGTAGCTTAGTTGCGTTTTCTTTGGAAATACATTTGGAAGTCAACATTGCAGAACAGTGGCAGCTTGTAACAGACAGAACGACAGGTCTACACCAAGAAAGAGAAGGCGATTCACACCCGGCAAATCCATAGCACATCCGCCGCCTAACGTGAATTATCGTACAGAAGACGATGATCCGTGGATCATCTACGTTATATTATAGTTTGCAACTTGGGTACGAGTGAATGCTAATATTGTTTTGTGTTTTGATCACGTGGGAATGCCGGCACATGATTTGGCTTTGCTCCAGCCATGTTTGGTTTTAGCGTTCCAAGACAAATCAGTCACAGACAACCAGCCCACAGACAGCAGCTCGGGCATGGAAGAAAAGGTCACACGACAGTTCGTCCGCACGACTTTTCAGTCAGCGACGATTCGGTCACAGGCAACTCGGCCACGAATATCTCGTCCAAAGGCACATCGGTCACGGAAGATTCTGTCATACGACAGCTTGTGCACTCGACTTTCCGGTCAACGACATTTCGGCCACAGACAACTCGGCTACAAATAACTCGTCCATAGACACATCGGTCACGTACAATTATGTCACACGACAGTTCGTCCTCATGACTTTTCGGTCACATACACTTTATGGTCCACAGACAGCTGCTCCATTACAGATAGCAAGAATCTTATTACAACTAAAAGTTTTTGGAGAGCAAGTTTTATGAGATGGAGCTGTCTGTGTGCCCACATTGCATATGACCGAAATGTCGTTGATTCATAAGTCGAAGTGCCGTGTGTTTAAATTGTCCATGAACAAAAGTTCCAGTCAGCTTTACAGCAACTGGGTCTTGCTTGAGAATTTGCGCTTTCTGCAGCGACGACCAAGCTCGCAGAGGGCTCTTGATGTGTGATTCACACAAAAACAGTGCTCACCAAATAAATCATCCCAATATTATTATTATGAACGATGTGTATGTGGACGAGTTATCTGAGGCCGACGTCTTGCCTTTGACCGAAAAGTCGTTGGCCGATTTGTCGTGTGGACGAACTCTCCCGTGACCGATTTCTCGTGGCACGGAGTTTTGCTTATTGTACGTACCTACTCAAGTATTTTACCGCCGGCTCTGCGACTGACGCTGTTTTATTTGAACAGGTTGCACGAGACTTGTCACATGTGATGATGTGACTGTGCAGTCATGAAAAGATCATCCAAATTCGCTGCTCAGACATACCCACCTATTTTGTCACATGATGGATTTTGGCGTGCAAAATAATTAGTCTGAATTTATGAACACCTATAAGAGTAATTCCAGGTCAATTCAACCAAATCATTTTTCATGACTTTCTCCGATTTTCTTGAAATTTGGTAAACAGACAGATACTACTTCAAATAGAAACCGTGATTTTTTTTAGATTTTTGTGATGAATAGTTTCTGAAATATGGGGTCACCAATATTTGACCCCGGGTGACCTCGTTAGCGTATCGCGCCACGATTTTCTCAATAGATTCTTCCCTAATTATGCTACAGACCTCAATGAGGGCTCATTTTAAAGCTATTAAAAAGTTGTATGCAGAAAATATCATACACATACATTTTAATGGTAACATCTGGAGTTGTATGTTCTTACATCTGTTGGAGGTTAAAGGTCAATAGCTAAAATACTCCATCTTGGATTGTGCTGTAACTTTAGATTATTAAAGTACATACGTGTATAAACAATTCCTGAAAATTTCAGCCTGTTATATTCAGGAGTTCTTTTGTAATAAATTATTCTTTCTATAATATGTCAAGTAATAGCTGCATTGTAGTGTCACTATAGGCCTACACAGCACAATTTTGTCCTGTATTTTAAATCCATCTTGTTTTTTCTGGACAAAATGTTGTTCATGTCAATATTGTTTGGTTATACTTATGATGTTAGTGTTGATAAATGTGTTAACTTATAAGTTATATGTTAATTCCTCAATTCACATTTCTTCAATCCCATCAGCAGCCTGATTGTCACTTAGGACTATGCCAATATTGCCCAGGGACAACTAAGTTGAGAGATGATTTGGAAAAGTTGTTTGATGAAAACATAATTGATGAAGTGTCTTATAAACAATGACAGACAACCGATCGGTGCAATCTCGATACGGTCCAAAAACAACAGGAGACTTCATCGATTCATTCCTTGATAAACTTGAACTTTTACGAAATCACGATTTTATTGCCAAACAGCAGGCTGCTTTTCTTCAGCAAATAAAATCTAAGCTCCAGCCCGGTGAAGTAATTGTATCAGGTGACTTCGCAGAAAATTATAGCTTTATTGTTCAAGATGCAGCACAAGGCTTCCACTGGACCAATAGCCAGGCCACACTTCACCCATTTGTATGTTATTATGTGCATCAGTCAAAACTAGAGTATACTAGTTATGTATTTATATCCGATTCACTTGTTCACGACACAGTAGCAGTTTACACCTTTCAAAAACTACTAATTCCTCTTCTCCAGCAAAAAATCCAACATTTAACCAAAGTACTTTATTTCTCTGATGGAGCCGCATCACAGTATAAAAACAAGATTTTTTTTGCTAATCTGTGTCATCATGAACTTAATTTTGGTATTCAAGCTGAATGGCATTTCTTTGCCACATCACACGGCAAAGGGCCGTGTGATGGAGTTGGCGGGTCGGTAAAGAGGCTAGCAGCTAGAGCAAGTCTCCAACGACCAAGTGAGAACCAAATAATGACTGCTCATGACTTGTTTCTATGGGCAAAAGACAATCTCAAAAGCAGTGTTTTCGAGTTTGTGCCAACTGAAGATATTGAAGTCAATAGGCAAATATCAAATAATGGTTTCAACCTACTCCAACCTATTACTGGGACTCGCAGTTTCCATGCATTTATCCCAACTTCAACAAATACTTTGATAGTGAAACAGTTTTCCACTTCAGATTCAAACGAAGAGGTGGTAACTAATAAGTAATAAGATTAGTAATAAGAAAGGTAACTAATAGGTAACAACTAATAAGAATGTATCTTTTGGCGAGGTGAATGATTTTGTTATGGTTAATTTCGAAGGCCAATGGTGGCTTGGATTTGTATTGAAAAAAATGAAGACTTCAAATGAACTGCAAATCAGATTCCTGTATCCAAATGGACCATCACCTTCCTTCACATATCCAGCAAGGGATGACGAATTAGTTGTGTCTCTTGAAGATGTTCTTTCAACTGCTTCCGTCGAACTTGGTGGAAGTGGAGGAAGAACATACAAAATGAAAAAAGAAGACAGCGACAAATCAACAAGACTTCTTGAGTCAAGATTCAAGAAGTAAGGTAATTTCATTAATTCAATTGTACCAAACAACATTGATAACAGTACACCTTTTAATTTAATGCTTATTTAAAATACAGGACAAAGTGCTGTGAATAGGGATACCACAATGTGGCTATAACTTCATTTTATTGAAATAATCATTTATTACAAAAGAGCTCCTAAATATAACAGGCTGAAATTTTCAGGAATTGTTCATACATGTATGTACTTTAATAATGTACAGTTACAGCACAATCCAAGATGGAGTATTTTAGCTATTGACCTTTGACCTCCAACAGATGTAAGAACATACAACTCCAGATGTTACCATTAAAATGTATGTGTATGATATTTTCTGCATACAACTTTTCAATAGCTTTAAAATGAGCCCTCATTAAGGTCTGTAGCATAATTAGGGAAAAATCTATTGAGAAAATCGTGGCGCGATACGCAAACGAGGTCACCCGGGGTCAAATATTGGTGACCCCATATTTCAGAAACTATTCATCACAAAAATCTAAAAAAAATCACGGTTTCTATTTGAAGTAGTATCTGTCTGTGTACCAAATTTTAGGAAAATCGGAGTTGGTGAAAAAAAAAAAAACACATATTTTGGTTGATTTCATATGGAATGACTCATAAGAGCGTATTTAGTAACATTTAAGGCTCATATTAAATGCATGCCCACAGACAAGGCACATATAGGTTCGCACAATAAAACCTCACATAAACATAAACCTTGCATCTACTTCCGGCTTTCCCTGAAACAGGGGTGGCATTGGCAAAGGTGAACCAATTTTAACAGCACGGGGGCTCAGCCTTATACCAACCTATCAGTCAAGGAGCAATAATATTAGGCTGATTTATTTGGTGCGTTCTGTTTTTGTGTGAATCTCACCTCAAGAGCCCTCGGCGAGCTTGGTCGTCTCTGTGGAAAGTGCCAATTCTCAAGCAAGACCCAGTTAGGCTGGATGGACCCATGGTGACCGGTCTTTGGTAAAGGCAGATTATTTTTTCAGCCCAGCGAAGAGCAAATTTCTTGCAAAACGTCTTGCTTGAGTATTGACGCTTTCTACAGCGACGACCAAGCTTGCAGAGGGATTTTGAGGTGTGATTCACACAAAAACAGCGCTCACCAAATAAAACATCCTTATACTGTTTTTAATATTCGATTCGCCCGTTGAAAAAGAAGAATGCTGAAAGTCTAAACTAATCATGTAAAAATAAAAAAAACAAAGCTTTTCTTCACGAGTTGATTTATTTCCTCGAGCGCTTTCGGTGTTATCACACCATTACGAAGAGAGCAACTCTCTCGATAATGGTATTTTATTATATTTATTTTAGTAAAGTGTAAACTGTTCGTATGAAATTGCTAAGAAAGAGACCAAGTCCTTTACAATTTAGGTACACCATTTTCACAGAGATAACACAATAATGATTTTAATGTTTTTTTGAGCTGAATTTCTATTTATAATCAGAGTTAGGTATTCACCAGGCAAACAGCAGGACTGCGGAGCTGTGCCAAGTGATTGCAAAACAAGACATTTTCTTTTTTGAGGTGTGGACATGAATGAAATCCTACTGCAAACAGAAACAAATGGAATATCTTTATGATTTTCAATTAAAAAATAAAGCAAATTTGTTTTCTTTTTAAATTGGATATTATTGTGTTGGCAAATCTTTCAATGTTTCACGAGTTAATCTAAAATATTAATTAATATTATCTAAGGATTAAGTATCTACATATCTAATAATTTGTTTAGTTTCAAGTTGTAAATCGCCGTAATTGTTTTTGTCCATCTTTCGCTGATTTACCACGAATTCCTTATTTTGAATCATATCTAACGATCTCGTCTGACGATCTTTATCTAAAATTTTATCCAAAAATTTCATCAATTGCTCTTATCTAACAATATCCTTTAAAAATCATATTCATTCAAAGATTTTAACTAACGATAACCGATCTTATCCAACCAATTGATGGATTTATCTTATCTAACATTTCATCTGGCGATCTCATCAAAGGATTTAACTGTAAAAAAATCGTCAATCGATATTTTGTAACGATTTTATCAATGAGTCTTATCTTATGATCTTGATTTACCATATAATCAGAAGATCTTATCTAATCATACATTTTTAAGATATTATCTAAATATTTGACAGAAAGATCTCATCTAACGACTTCAATTCAAGAACTTGTTAAGAGGGTGCTAGGAAATTTCTCGAAAACACAGTTTTTGACGTGGTTTTTTTTCAATAAATATGGACAAATATAAAATTTTGATAACTTTAAGTGTTAGTTAAACATTTCATTTGCAATCTGCATCAAATAATATATGTCTATAAACGCTTTTATTACTTGAAAAAATAAAAATTGATACAAATGATACAAATTCTAGTTTGTAGTGTGATTTTTAATAGAATAATGTGAAAAGTTTTGGAGATAATATGAAAAAACTGTTTTAAAGAATTAAATAAGTTAATTAGTTTCAGTTTTTTCATATTAGCGCAAAACCTATTCACATTATTTTATTAAAAATCACACTACAAACTAGAATTTGTATCATTCTATAATTATAAAGAAAAAAAATATTTCCAAAATACAAATCAACAAAATCCGAGCAAAAAAAAGTAAAAAAAACGAGTTTTTTTAATATTTTTTTGTGGCGTCATTTTTTAAGTTATATAAAAAAAACTAACTTTAAAATTAAGATGAAAAATTATTAAACACGCGTGATTTTTTTCATTAATGTCACTCTTTTACTAACACCATAAAGTATAAGAAACATATTTTTACAAACAACGGGATTTTTTTTTTGACCGGAGTCTTAAACGATTTCGTAAATAAATCTTATCTAATAATATTGGTCATATCTTATCTACCTCAAAAAAAATACAAGATAGATTGTTCAAATACTGCTTCATAACAAGGAATACAACATCGTTGTAAGCATGATAAATCGTAAAAGTTTTTTCAGACGAAGTCAGAAGTAAAAAAATAAATGCAAAAAAGATTGGAGACGTGCATCCCAGGTTTGACCTCTATTCGCCATTTAGAGAACAGATTAAAATTTATGCACCAACAGCTTCGCACCTTCTTTCAAATTTATTCTCAAATTTGGCGGCATAGCATTGCAATGCTCACCTCCAAAAACTGACAAACGAGACTAACAAAAATGTGATAGCAATAATCCACAATCTACGTTGGAAAGATATATTAACATTTTAAATCATATCAAGTGCATGACCACAAACATACACGTGCGAGTTTGCGCTTACAAATGCTGCATGTGTACTTACAAGTCAAAAATCAAACCTCAAATGAGTTTAAGCCCTGCAAACTTTTGCCGAACTTCCCTGAAAGGGGTGAGATTGGAAAAGTGAAATATATTTTTTACAGCATGGGTGGTCAGTTTCATACCAACCTATAAATCAAGGGAATAAATGTTTAAAAATAGTGTACTAAAAGCTTATGGAAAGAAAGCTGGACATGTGCTTAGGATGCCCAACTCGCGGGTCCCCTAACTCATTATGGGCACCTGTTTCCCTGACCTATACGTTGGTATGAAGCTGATCCCCCGTACTGTAAAAAAGAGCTTCACTTTGCCAATTTCACCCCTGACTCAGGTAAGGTAGGGGCAGAAGTTGCAGGGTTTGTTTATTTGAGGTTGGGACATTAATAATATTAGAATGATTTATTTGGTGAGCGCTATAATTGTGTGTATCACACCTCAAGAGCCCTCTACGAGCTTGGTTGTCGCTGTAGAAAGCGCCAATTGTCAAGCTAGACCCAGTTGCTGTAAGGCTGGATGGACCTTTAGTGACCGGTCTTTGGTAAAGGTATATGATTTTTTCAACCCAGCGTAGAGCATATTTGAAAATATAAATGGTATTTTTTTGTGCTCCGCCGGGATTCGAACTAACAACCTTTCCATTCAGAGTCAGAAGTGTTAACCACTAGACTACGGACCGGTCATTTTGCATTCAGCATTGAATATAAATTTGAAATGTTAATGTATCTTTGCAACTTAGATTATAGATAGATAGACCCAGAAGGAAGACGAAGGGTCGGAAGACCCGAGGCTGAGGTGAGGCTATGCCGTTACTGCAGGTGCCAAGCTGGAGGACCGCGGCCGTGGACAGAGACGGATGGAGGCTGAGGGTAATGGAGGCCAAGGAGAGATTTGGTCTGTAGAGCTATTGAAGAAAAGAGTGAAGAGAGAAAAAAAACATCAACTGATAAAAATACTAGAGGCACTGTTTGAGGTCCCACATACCTTTAACAACTTTCTTTGTGTTGAAAACACAAAACACGTGAACAAAGGGAAGTCATCATTTAATTTATTGTCTTTCTACTAAACATATAATATCTTGACCTTACATCCTTATTTCGCTATGATACCAACTAATAGTTATGAAGCATCTCATGGCAAACAGAAAATAATATGACTTCATTGCTGTCGTTCTACCATTTAGTCACAAATTGAAATACCCTCCATGTTAAGTACTTTTCTTGTCATTCAAAACCATTGAGTTATATAACAGTTGACTATTAAGTATTTTGACGCAAGTAGATCTGTTTCAACCTACCTCAACACAAATTGTTGTTAGTTAGAAAGAGAACAATGATACTCCAAGTTCCGATACTTTGTTAACAGGCAAAAGGTACAGTCCTTACAATTTTTTTCTACATTGTTGGCATTATTAATTATAGATTATAGATTAATGCTTATTGCTTAGTTCCTTGACATATAGGTTGGTATGAAGCTGACCACCCATATTGTAAAAAATGGTTCACTCTGCCAAATCTAGCCTAATCTCAATCCTTGGCTGCAAACGGCAACGGAGAAGACCGACCTGGAGTCGACCCCGCTCCAGCGCCTCCGTGCTGGCCTTTGACCACGGAATCCTCGCCGTGCAGGTAAAGGTTCCCCGCGGTCCAGGCCTCAGAGGACTAACCTCCACATCGGTTTCACCAACCATCCTGGCCAGTGATGCCTTGACATCAACGACCTCCACACCCTCGCAGAGGTCCCTTACATGTGTACCTACTTGTGTGTACTTACATGCTGCATGTGTATTTACTTAGATTATAAATAAACAAAATGTTACATGAACTCCTTGCAACTCATGCCGCATTTCCCTGAAACCAGGGTGGCTCAAGTTTTTACAACATGGGAGCTCAGCCTCATACCAATGTATAACTCATGGAACATCTCACATATTCACAGTTTCCATATAAACTCTCTTATTGTGCATGTAATACTTTAAACTCACCTAAGATGGGTTTCTTGTGCTCGAGCAGTTCGTAGTATGACTTGGCAAGCAGGTCTGCCGGCTCCTGGGGCTTGAAATGCCCCATCTCCACCAGCCTCTCGCAGGTCCTCATGAGGAAGGAGGAGAACTCGCCCGGGTCAATGCCGTACGCTCGCCATCCTCCCACGCCGTCCGCCACGCCTGCCAACACAAACAAACAATCATCAATCTGTGTCGGGGTTATGGCCGAAGGAATCTAGCCGCTTTTCTTGAAGAGCGTATTTGGAACAGAATAACGCTGGCTCGAATAATGCCTGGGCTGGAAGTCTCATCACTACGGTAACTCTTACCTACCGAATATTGCTAATATTTGTATCAAGACTAATCAGCTGTTCACTTGCAGCCATCTTGGATTGACAGGTCTTCATACAAATATTACCGATGTGCGGTAGGTAAGAATATCCGTGGTGATGAGACTTTCAGCCCTGGCCCATTGAGCATAACTTTGACTCTGGTTTAAAAGATGCCATTGCATGCACACAAGCTTCTGCTTTCGCATGAAGATAACTGGCCAGACAAAATAGGTTGGTGAATTGCATCCCTCTTCACAAACCTTTTTTATGTTATAAAAAAAATGTTTTTAACGAAACAACACCATAAGGGATCCATTGCGTCTAGCTTAAACAAAAACTTTAAATCTCATGTTGGAACCATTTTGTTACATCTGCTTTTAAATGGACTCAGCACATGAATCTACACAGTCAAAATTGTGATTTAACACGGCCAGGTTGTTAGAGAAAAGTCAAACTAACGTTTTGATTTGCTAAGAAATGCAATTCCATACAAGTGTGACTGACGTTGGCCCACTGAGAAAAAAAGTTCACAATTCATTTTTTTATTCAGTCCGTCAGTATTCAAACCACTTTGCTATGCATCACAATACAACCTACAACCATTAACAATAAGCTTAATCATGTGATCCCGTAGAGTGCTTGCACTCCTTGCAGAGAGCTTGTGTTTGAATCCCACCGCGGGTAAATGATTTCCCATTTCGGTGAAGTGGTTAGCGTCAGCCCAGCCCTCTTAACTGTAAGAATAAATAGGTTTGAGTTGCCACGTGACTCCTTTGAGGAAAATGCGGCAAGGAGTTACACTATATGTGTAGCTTATTAGTGTATCTTTTTGTGTCTAGAATAAACGCCTAGCATAATAAGTTTTCCTAGCGCTGTTTGTGGAAATGGATGTTACTTAATATCTGTGGTAAGATGGCTATATTATGTGATATGTGACCTTTTTTGCAATATTGAGTTATGGATACCGTTGGATTCGTCTCCCCGTGATCTATAAGATGGCAAAATGATATATGTGTAGAATTTATAGGATTTGAGAAAAAAAAAAAATTAATACATTGAGGTTTGGATTTTTCACAGCAAACCAAACTTTAAAATTGCTCTCCTGTAAAATTCGCAAAATGTCACATTTCATATATAGCCATCTTACCACAGATATATTTGCATTAAATGAGTAATACATGTAATCAGTTGCCTATTAACCTATGCTAATAAAGCTTAATTACTTACTATTATAACAGTGAAAAATCCTAACAAATAATGCAAAAATACTGATCATTTTATGTATATTAAATAACTATTTATTGTAAATAATACCTATGTATACAAACGGTGTTCTTTTTACACAGTAAAATCATGGTTCATTTAGCATCTAAAAATACCATGGTCCGCGGATCTTGTGTGGACTAAATGTTTTGTGAATATCACGCCAGTCGATAGCTCAGTTGGTAGAATGCTTGCATTCCATGCCGTGAGCCCGGGTTTGAATTCCACCTATCAGAAATGATTTCCCGGTTCGGTATTTATTTTAAACCCCAAAATAAAATACCGGAAAAGTTTACTCAGCCTTCACAAGAAATGAGTACCAGCCCACTTGGGAGCTGGGAAACCCCCACTTCAAATGAAGTGATTGGTGTAAGGCCGGCCCCCTTACCTGTAAAAATAAATAGGTTCCACTCGCCTCATGCGAAACCTTTTGGGGATTACACAGCAAGAAGTTATACTATATGTGTAGCTTAGTTGCGTACACATGATGTTTTTTTATTGAGTATAATTTTAACATGGGTATGTACCTATGTGCCTCATGTTTACAGATTAAGAAGTTTAAAGTCCTGTGGAATATTTTCATTAGCATTTTTATGCGTTTCTATTGAGATGACCTGAGCAACAGTATTCTAATATTTTGATTTACCCAACAAAAATATTATATTCAATTATGAGTTAAATGCGATCAATTAATTATTTGTGTTCCTTGACTAACAAGTTGGTTTGCGGCTGACCACCCATACTGTAAAAAATGGTTCAATTTCCCAAGGTTTACTCCCAATAAATCCCAAATCCGTCCATTTATCAAGTACAACAGTCATCTCTGGTCCGGTATACCATAGAGATAATGTGTGACCAACTCGATTCTGTGCAAAGCAGAGCAGCGAAGCTGATTGATGATCCTTCTCTCACAGCCAACCTACATTCTCTCCAGCACAGAAGGAAAGTTGGAATGGACAGTCTCTTCTATAGGTACTATAATGGCATCTGTTCTGATGAAATATTCTCACTTATACCCCCTCCTGGCGTCACAAGGGCAACTCGTAGAACAGCTCACATCCATCCATTTGCAGTCGATATCAAAACTATGAGAACTTGGTGTTTTCAGGACTCATTGCTTTGCCAAACTGCCCGCTTATGGAAAGAGTTACCGGTATCTGTGTTTCCATCCCATTTTAACCTTCCGCTTTTCAAAAGTTCCAATATCAATCGCCACTTCCTTTCAGTGACTCAAAGCAAAACTAACGCAATACAACATTTAGCAACAACACTACGCAGCTAACAGCCCTGCTACAAAGGATCAGGACATCAACCGCCACACCACCAACACCTCTGTGGCACTACAAGTGTCATAAATTATTACTAGAGTCTCAGTAATCTAGGGAGTCTCCCGCACAGGATTAAAAAAAAAAATGCACCCCTTTTCCAATGTGGCCGGGTTGCTAAGGAAAAGGCATACAAATATTATGTTATTGGTTGCTAATGACGGGAGTCTCATACAAGACTGACGTTTGATAGCCAATAAAACTGCTCAAAAATCAAAAATAATCCGACCTCATTAAAAAATTAAAAGACAATCTTCCTACCTAGCCATAAAATAATAACATAAACATTGATTCTTAAATTTGAAGTAACCAGGAAAAAATGAGTCCCCCAGCTGGGTTTACTATTGAAATAGATATTTACTATCAATATTTAAGTAGTTATGGGTTGGTAAAGACCCTGGTCCCACAGACATGTGACATCAACAGGCGAAGAGAAATATGATATTCTTAACATTATCTAAACGACATTTAAAATATAGTCTGCACATTTAAAACAGACAAAAAGTTGTGACGTCGCACGGCCCGGTTGCTAGGAAACTGGCTACACAAAAATTTGCAGTTGATTTCTTTAGGGAACTGTAAGGTTTGCCCGCCAACAAAAATCAAATTTGGATCATCTGTGCAGAGAATGTTTCCTATCTTGTTTATGTTGAACAACAAAAAAATAGCATCTACTATATTGTTAGTAACATAACCTTACTTAATACTAAAAGTGTTTTTAAGTAGAAAATGGTCTAATGAAATATTTATTGAAAGTATTTCTATAAAATATATTTTAATTCAGATTTTTACATATTATATTGATATTCTGGAGTTAATAAAAAATAATTTAATGGGATATCGTCACAACTATTGTATTTGAATGTCAAAAAACTTGGTAGGTACGTAAGGCAGTAATAGACAGGTACCTATGCCCATTTTAGAACGGCGGAATACAATGTTGTTTTAAACAATCAGGACAATTAAACACGCTAAAAGCTTGTTTTGAATGTAGGGTTATGAAAAACAAATAAAAACATCGACAAGGGCATCGCGATACTAACCAATGACATCTGAGGAGTTGTACTTGGAAGTGAACCAGGCATCGTCACCAAACTGCCCCTTCTGTTTCCTGCCTTGGGAGAAATCCTTCGGGAAACCGCACACCACAGACACTAGATGAGGCTCACGCTTACTGCGGATATTCAGATCAGCGACACTTGAATAACTCAACAGTCCATTTCGCAGTGCACGAGAGAGAATTCTCCCCGTCCAACAAATGGACTGCATTATTCGATGTATTCAACTTAATAATAAACTGAACCCATCTTAGGATCGCTCAGATGAAATTAACTTATCGGGAATTTGATCAATTTCGCGTGGCTGTAAGAATGAGTGTTTAAACGAATAAACAAATCACACGAATTTATTATTCTGTAAAAACTCGTCACACGACGGACAATACACCACGCGAGGACAAGTAATTTCACAGCCAACTAGATTTTTCTCCGAATGTCAGTCAATGAAAGCTTACGTAATGGAAATATTTTAATTCGGAAGGTTTTCAGACCTGAATAATAAAAAGGAAAATTAGTTTGTATACTGGCAATGAATTAAGCTATTTTGTATTTATAGGTTGGCTAAACTGGTATTGTGAGAAGTGTCTTCTTCTTTTAAATGGTGTATTCAAATTACTTATAAGGAGAGCGCCAGTTAACATGAAAAACTTTTTTAAATAGTTGAGAATAAAGGCCAACCCAAAAAAGTGTGAGGTCACCCCGTCGTTTTACTAAGCAAATCATATTTGTTTTGGTTGCTAAGAGCTGTAGTCACTTAGACCTGTCCTGTTAGAGCCTTTTCAGACAGAACGCATTATGCCCGGTTTGTCTGTATTTTTCTACCCAGTATTCAGTAATGTATGGGTTTACATAGATAAGTATACTATGATTCTGTGTATTATGTAATATATATATATTGTGGGTTTGTATGGGAGCTTTCAGACTATGGTGTCATTCAATCCCACCGCCGAGTAATCACCGGGTACTTAGAACATAACAGTTTTCAAAAACTCAAACAGTAACTGCAACTCTGTCATCATTCTGCCAGGAGTGGCCAGAGCCTCTGCAGAGTTGCCAAACAGTGCTATTCACAAAGCATTTGATCCATGGCTGATCTAGATATCATTGTTTTTTCGTATGGAAAATCCAACATAGGCTGCGGATGAGCCATGGCTTGCAACACTGAAAGTAAGTAAATAAAGTTAACTCAAAGTAGATTCTCACTTTATTTAATTCTTACAATACATAGAACACTACATTACTGACAATGATTTGTATAAAAAATATCCTAATTATTCCAAATTCAAGAAATAAATGATTGATGAATTTTAAAGTTGCACACAAATTACAAATAATAGATTACAAGACAAACCGCTATAAACCAGCACTTCTATGGCTCACAGTATTTCATTCTATCCAATCGTCTCCTATATTGCACGGCGAAGTCTCCAGAAGATCATTTGATTCACTGCAAAAAATAAACATAATTGTAAACAAAAAAACATACATCACTGTATTCTCACAATGATATTTAGAAGACCAGTGAATTGGTGATAGTAAGAAATAATTTGGTGTCAATCTGAATATCAATATCAATATCAAATCTGATATCTGATATAAATCTGATATAAATATCAAATCTGAATATCAATCATGGTTTTTTTACCATATTATATTCTCTATCTATTAGCCGCATGTGCCTGTATGGAATGCCCCCCCGTGCCGCTTTGTCACTGAATATTTTTAGCGGCAAAGCCCAGTGGCGGGGAGTATGCAGCATGTTTTATGTATTGCAAATATAATGTATATTTTTCTCTCTAATACATATATTTAGAATTGAATTCAATATTAGTCAAAAAGTGACAAAATTGGAAGAACAAAAATGAAGTGCTCTTGCTTCCGTGGTTAATCTCAGACTGGAGCCGATTTGAAATATTGTCTGCATAGTATAAAACAGAGGACATATACACAACAAAATCAAAAGTAACTTACCTATCTAGGGAAGGGTCGTTGCTGAACATTTCCGTGGGAACTGTGGGCGGGGCTCTCTCTGGTAGCAGTTCTAAAAAACTTTGTCGGGACTGCAGATGGCGCTCTACTTCTTCTGGAGTCATGTGGCCGTCTGATGTCACACTCATGGCCTTGGCATTTGATAACTGATGCTAAAAATAAGTAGCCAATTGGTCAAAACATTGTTTTTTTTCTGAAATCGTCTAGCAATGATTGGTGATTTTCATTTTGAATGCTGTGGCTTTAAACGGGGGTTTCATATTTTTTTGTTTTTTTTTTAATCACAACGTCCTTATCTCAGTTTTTCTTTGTATCAAGGGTGAGCATTCCATAAAAGGTAATGTAGTCAACAAATGATAAAAAATGCATTTAGCTCTGAAAGTACAATCTAAATTTAACCCCCCTACCTTCAGGTTACTTTCCGAGAAATAGGCACAAAATAATCAGGAATCGAAACCATACTGTACGTACCCCTGGACTTTTGAAGAGTATGTATGAAAAATAACAAAACCACACCAAACAACCGAACGCTTAGCCTGCCCTTGAGGAAGTAACTTGTCTTGACTTGTAATGATGCGACTTTGTAACTCAGGCGGACGCCAGGCGGTTTGTGGTTTTCAATTTTTTTTTTTTTCTCAAGCGCGTACGTGATGCAGGATGTAGCAGAATGGTACACTCAAAGTTGGCACATTGTGTACGTTCATATGCATAGGGTGGTTAAAATAAAAAATGCAAGTGACGTCATTGATTTGAATCACATTAATTTTCAATATCATCTAAACACCCTCAAATTGAAAATAACATGTGTAAATTTCGGCTGACCTCAAAATACTGAATGAAATGATGTACAGTAAAATCTTAGGTACAATTTGATGTATCATGGATGTTTCATAATTGTCCGATTTTTTTTTTGTGTCCGAACATATCCGATACAGCTTGTTGAATTTGGGCGATAATATAGTGGATTTATTACATACGTATGGGTAAAGCAGTTACGGAAAAGGACTTAGTATTTATCTAGTATAGATTTGACAGTTAAAGTAATCAGTTTTTCTAGTTTGTAATTATGTATCCAAGTTACAGCAGCAGCCAGTGAGAACAGTTTACACATTGATTGCATTCTCACCTGAGGTATGTTGTTCTGTACAGTTTTCTTCTGAGGTATCGCCCGTTTCCTTTTGATACAGTTTTGACTTTTATTAGAAGCTGACGTGCTGTGTGAGCTGCCGCCGTGGCTGCTAGTCGCCGGGTCTGCTCTTCTCCTGAAATGCAATCATGTTTACTCACTCACAAAAAATATTTTGCATCATATATTTTGTGTAAAATATGTACACACTCCATACAAAATGAGAAAAGACATTTCCTAAGAATGTTTTGATCTATATCTCATCTTCTAAATAAGAAAATAAACAAAGAAGAGATCATCATCATCATGAGCTCGACAGCCTTGAGGGGGCCTTGGCTGAATCAAGGATTCTCCTCAACCATCAGTTCATTCTTGATTGGCAGACAACAAAGGTGCTTCCAGAAGATGTTGCCTACAATCTCGACAATATATTGAGAATTATATAAGTTTTCCTACAATAGGTCGACAAATATCTGAATAATTTATTTAGTTCTAAGGTCAATTTTAATTTATAAACATCCTCAAATGTTAGGTTTAAGTTAGAATTCACAGAACAGTTCATCCTCAGTCGCCGTACAGAGAGGATGTTCTCCTGAAGACATCGGCTACGTCGCTGACGAAACGTCGAGAATGATTTAAGTTCTCTCTAAACGGTTCGTTAAATATCCGATTTAAATTAAGTTTTGAAATTATTCAGTTTTAAAAAATTAATATAATTGTCAAAATCATCGTCAAATGTGTTCTATTTACTTTTTAGTTTGTTCTATCCGGCTTGGTTCCATGTCGTCTGAAGACTCGGTGTTGTCACTCTCAGAGGAGCTGTTTTCCGGCTTCTCATACTGCAGTAGTCTGTCCAGCAAGAAGCTGCGGTCCCGACACGCCTTCAACAGTCTTTTCTGCGATGAGCGGAGAGCATCTTGAAACGTTTCATTTTCCTGCAAATTAATTAAATCATGTAGTCTTATTCCCTTGGAAAACAAATATACTGACATAGTGACATACATGAATTATTATGATTCATTATTTTATTTTATTTTTAATAGGACAACAAACAGCGTTACATAAGAAATATAATAATAACAATTACAAAAAATATGGCCAATTATATGTTGCCCCGGATATCAAGCTTAGAAAGTTGTTAATTACAAGTGCCTAATTACAAGAAAAATTTTACTGCTCTCAAAACAGAATATGATGTAATTTTTATATAAAGAGAAGAATGAAAATGCAGGAGTACTTATCGACTAAATGAACAAAAATTAGTACTCAATCTAAAAGTAAAAATAAAAATAAACCGGTCGTACAATATTAAATTTTACTCGCCCCGTAACCTTATACAATTTGTTTTTTTGTTTTTTTTTTTAATTTTAATTTTTTAGAACTCATTTCTCCCTGAGTGAAGCACCCACCGCTTTGCGAAAGTGCGCCGTCTATAAATGAAAAATATCAATGCCACTGAAACACTTGTTATGTTTCACACACCCGGTAAATTGGCGCGCTCTGAGCATAGTTAGTGCGACACACAGCGAGATGAAACAGTTGGTCTACCGTGATACACTAAGGCCCGGTATATTGAACTGTAGTAATATTTTAGTTAACTATTACTTGAACTTTTATTCAAAATACTCAATCTCGAGTTAACTAAAACCGAACATTACCGAAAGATGAAACCACGCCCCCAAATCTTGGAAATAGTTAAAATGCCATTTAAAAGCTTTAAAACAAACAACTATTCATAAAAATCATATGCCTAACCTTGATTAAGCTAGAAAACGAGACAAAAAATGTTCAGTTTGCAACAATATTGATGTATCCTTACATTAAAAAAGAACAGCTGCTGTCAGTGAAGCGCCGCCATCTTGAAAATCGAAAGTTAAAGTTACTAAATATTTACTGCCGAAATTCGGTGAGTGAAATATTATGATGATTTAACTAAAATCGCATTTTAGTTAACTTTACGATACTTCAAAATACCGGGCCTAATAGTTTACGCACCATTAAAAAACTGAAAGATGGTTTTATTATCTGTTTCTGAATGTCATTTACCTCAACGTTACTCTAACGTCATGTGTTCTTGATGTGTGCCCAGCAGTGCATTCATTTAACCTTGGTGTATGATCCCAACAAAATATTTAAAGGGACTTGAAGAGAAGAGGATCTCTTCCGAGAATGATGAAACACAATCATTTTCTTTTCTCGTGAATTTACAGTTAGTCAAAAATTTTCTTTTTCTTTCTCAAATTTAAATGACAAAAATACCTTTGGGATATCAATTCTAAACTGACCAATTATTCAGAATGTTTCACTTACTGTGTAAACAGTATTTCATTTTACAAAATCATTATGTAAGGAAAGAAAGAAATGGCGGTTGATCTGTAATGTTGGCGGCTAGGGTTTATTAAAGTGAAATTGGTTTTATGTTTTAGTGTTTTTGATGTCCATGTATATATTATTATTTATTGATTTAAAAAATGTAATTTGTCATGTATGTTCCTTGACTTATAGGTTGGTATGCGGCTGACCACCCATACTGTAAAAAATGGTTCACTTTGCCAATGTCACCCCTGTTTCAGGGAACGACGGCAAGAGTTGCAGGGCTTATGTTCATTTGAGATTGGGTTTTTATATTGTAGGTCCACATGCGGCATGTGTTAGCGCGAAATTATACATGTCGCACGCTTTATAATAAAGAGCAATAACTCAAAAATTGGGAAAATCGAAATTTTGTAATAAAACGCAAGAACAATACGAGAAGAATAGGTAGAATGCGACAGCCGTTCAATTTGGATGAATATGACCGAGATAAAACATCGGTCACCTTTTTCATCCCATACAAGTTGTACTGGTTGTCTGAACTTCAAATGTGATTTCCCAACATTCTTATTTTTTGAGTTATTTCTCTTTATGATTAAGCGTGCGATGTCTGCTTGTGGGAATGCATTTAATATAAATCTTAAATGATATTTATCTTTGCAGCTTAGATTAGATTAGAGTAGATGGGTAGTGTTGAGATGGTTTAGTATGAAAATGTCAAGTTAGATTTAATCTTGTACTTAAGTGCCTATAAAAACAAGATTATTTCAGCCAGAACTGTAATTAAGATGAAAATAATTGAAAAATCGTTGATTGGTGTTCTTACATAGATCAAATATTTTAGTTTCTTCTTGAGCGTTGTGTACTGCGCCTTGTAGTTGACTTGTTCTGGCTCGCTCTGGCTGCTCTCGCTCGAATAGTCGTCTTCCTGCGGCGCGGCGTGTTGCTGGCCTACCCCCCGACCCGCTGCCTGGCCCTGGGCCTGCATATTAGCGATAGAGCGACAATACCAACCGTCCAACATCCTGTTTGGAGGTTATGTTCACCCAAAGCTGGAAATCAACAATAAAATGTATTATAACAAGTAAAAACTCTAAATTTTCGAAAACAAAACGTATAAATATTAACCGATGCTGGGTTTTTTCGATGGATAATACAAAAACAGAGAATATAGCACCATAAAAGCAATACAGAGAAAATGACAGCGTCAGCTTACAAAGCGAAAACCGATAGATTACATTACAGTAAACAAATCATAATTCTTGTTGATGAGAAGCATATTGATCGTAAATTGGGAAAGGAAGTCACACAATCATTTATTGAAATTTATTCATTTATAAAATCACCTTTTTGACAGCTTACTTTTCTTGTGAATGTTTTTTTTTATTTCCTGGGATACCATACTCACATGAAAAACCCTTACAAATGAAATATGTTATCAGCTTAATTCGTGTAGGTACAATATGGTTGTAACCATTGCGTTAAAAATATTCAATATTCAAATTGTATAACTGTTTTCCTTGGTAAATAAATTGATTTGTGATAAGTAAATTTTTGGCTTAGGTATAGCATTATATTCCAAGAGATGTCAGTGTTCTAACTTGTATGCGTTTCAAAGTCTACCAATGGGAGTTATTCAAATCTGAACCTTGAAAGCAACGCATGTGCTTGTACAGCTGAGCGAGAGTGTTCGTGCGCGATCACGGACTAGTTTTTCTGCCCGTGTTATTATGGCCCTAGGAAGTGAAGTGACTGAAAATACATCACGTAATGGAACTAACGAAGTGAAGAACCAGAAATCCGGCAACAAAACGGGAGAAAACAATGTTGGCGACCAACTTAAAAAGAGTGAGTATCCCCGCAATAGATTTTCCATTTGAAATCGTGCCCTCCGCGCAAGTTATGTAACAATCTGTGAGCTGGGATTTGGGGTTATGTGTTGGTCGATAGTAATTTTCCTGCAGTATTTCTGTGATACGTTATCATCAACTTCAACCACAATTTTCACTTATAAAATTTGGGCATGTGACCATTGATGAACATGTGACTGGAGTACCTACTTGTGAATTTGAACTATGTACATAACCTCTTGCTGCTGATTGCGTCACTAAAGTCTTATAAATAAACTGTTTTCAGTAGTTTCTCTATCATTTAATTACGTTTAAAATAATTCACGTTTCCTAATATTTCACAAAAAAAAAGAGAAATGAGATTACGTACTTGTACTTGAAATCAACCCCCTATATACTATAAGAACCTATTTATGATTGACGAATTTAATTTCAAATAAGTTATAAAAGTACAGTATTAACATTATATAAAGGTTTAAGGTTTGCACGTATTTTATTTTGTCGACGCAAAAATTTAATTAAATTAATCCTCTCGAAGCTGCAATGATGCAATAGTTATTTTTCTTGATGTGCGTATATTTGCCAAAGGATCATTATTTCTGAAATAGATAGGTACATTTTTTGCGCAGTGTTTACAATAATCAAGAAGTTAAACTGAATTTGCTAAAAATATGATGAAATTATCGATTAGGTAATCAAGAAATGCCTAGAACAGTTTTTGTTAAAGGTTTTACCAATTTTTCAATAAGACCATGTAAAATGGCCTAACTCTAAGACTATCTTTAATTTATTAGTTGCAAAGATGTATCGACAGACGAGTCTCATATTTAATGCATGTGTACATACAAAACAAACCAAAACTCAACATGAACACAAAACCTTGCCACTTCTGCCACCTTTACCTGCAATCGGGGTGGCATTAGCAAAAGTGAACCAAGTTGTTACGGCATTGGGGTCAGCCTCATACCAACCTACTAATCAGGAAACAGTGGAAAATGAATTTAGATCGTAAGGTGAGACGTGACAAAACTTTTAATGCGCTTTTATTCATCACAATAAACTTGATTGTAATAAATAAACCATATTAAAAATGTAAGAAAGTGTTGCACACATGTAAAATGATGAATTACAGTTTCTAAAAATAGGTAGGTAGGTACTTGTATGTCACATTATCTCCTGCTGCGTTATTTTATTTTATTTTATTTTTAATACACACCAATGAAAAATTATGTGAGACTTTAAAAAGCACATGCATGGTTTACAATAATTTAAATGCGGAAAGGTTTCATGTGTGAATATTTATGAGCACATATTTAAAAATTCATGCAGTTTTGGAACACGAAAACACCGACATTATTTTGTTGGTAAATATTTTGTGACAACAAAGGTACGAATCGGGCGATTTTTTAAATTCAACTCCTGTCCTATATCAATGAAGCATGACCTTTTGAAAAGCTCATGTAATTTTTTACTTCATTCTTCAGTATTCAGTTTTCAAGTAATTTGAACGATTTTTTTTTAGGGTTAAAATTTCACAAGCAGAAATTACAAACTTATTTATTTTTCCTGTAGGTAAAAAATATAAGTTAATTTAATTTGATTTCAAAAGTACTTAATTGTTTGAATTTTTGTTTTCGTTGACTTATATGTTGGTATGAGGCTGACCCACCGTGCTATCAAAAACTTAGTTCACGTGTGCAAATGCCATCTCGGTTTCAGGGAAAGGTGGCAGGTGTTGCAAAGTCTATGTTCATGTAAAGTTTGGTTTATTTTGAACATACACATGCAGTCTTTGGAAGCGCGAACTTACATGTGTCTGCTTGTGGGGATGCATTAAATATGAGCCTTACATGTCAATATATCTTTGCAACCTAGATGTAAAGTGTGTCTTTTACGTGGATAGAATATTAACATGAACCTGAATATTAGGGTGCAATTTTTTTTTACTTTTAAGTTGATATGAGGCTGATCGGTCATACTGTTAAAAATGTTTCACTTTTGCCAATGTCATCCCTGTTTTATAGAAAAGCGGCAAGTGTCGCAAAGCGTTTCACCGTTTTTGAAATAGTTCGTAAAAATATCCATAATGCACTTTTCCGTTCGTATCTACGAGTACTTTCTTATGTGTTTGTATTTGACATAACGTCGAAATTTAAATGTCAAATCGCATGTCAAAACTATATTTCTATTGTTAACAAATTAAGGAAATATCCACTCACATGTTCTTTACAAACGTGGAAAATACTTGAGGTACTTCTCAAGCTTTCCCTGTATAAAAAAAACAGTTTAACTATCGTCCATTTTGTTAAAAAAAATAATCTCTGAAAAGCGGAAATGCACCGTGATGTTTGAAAATGGAAAAAATTTCAACCATAGATTATTTTTTGTCTTTTATTTACCTAGAACCTATTCGTATCTTTGAATAATGCCACAATAATATTGAGCTCGTCTATACCTATTTCAATTCTGGCAATCAAACATTCTGTTTAACTTCCATTTATCTTCATTTAGCGCCTAAATTTCAACATGTCGACATTTACAGACTTATTTTTCATTCACCTCTTTTAAAGTCATCGATTTTGTTTCACAAAAAGAAAATGTTAACGTATGCTTAGTCCCTTTGAATTTGAAATTCTAATATGGCGTGTAACACTTTATTTTTTGGTGTATATCCGTTCTCATCTTGAAAATGAATGAGGTCGGAATATTTTAGAATTTGGATTTTTTTTTCGGCGAGCCAACGCCAGTCTTGGGTGGTACTCAGTCAGTATTGTATGTTGGGACCGGTCCGTAGTCTAGTGGTAAAGCTTCAGACTCGCAAATGGAAGATTGCGGGCTGGAATTCCGGCGGAGCAAAAAATATACCTGCTATATTTTCAAATATGCTCTTGTCTCGATTGAAAAATTCATAGACCTTTATCAAAAAACCGGTCACCAAAGGTCCATCCAGCCTTACAGCAACTGGATCTTGCTTGAGAAGTGGCGCTTCCTATAGTGACGACCAAGCTCGAAGAGGGCTCTTGGGGTGTGATTAACACAAAAACAGCACTCACCAAATAAATCATTTTTATCTTGTTATTATTACTTCCGTCCTTAGCAACTAATAACAAAATATTTGTACTCCTTTTCCCTAGCAACCCGGCCGGGGGAAACAATATTGTCAGCCAATTCACGTGCGGGCCTCATTTAAAAATGGATTCCAGATAATCAGGTTTTGTTCCGGTCGATAGCTCAGTTGGTAGAGTGCTTGCATTCCATGCCGTGAGCTCGGGTTCGAATCCCACCGAGGATGTCAGAAATGATTTCCCGTTTCGGTGTTGATTTCAAACCCCAAAATAAAATACCGGCAAGGTTTACTCAGCCTTCACAATCAATGAGTACCAGCCCTCTCGGGAGCTGGAAAACCCCCACTTCAACTGAAGTGGTTGGCGTAAGGCCGGACCCCTTATACCTGTATAATTAAATAGGTTCAACTCGCCACATGCGACCACTTCGACGCGGCAAGAAGTTACACTGTATGTGTAGTTAAGTTGCGTTATATTTTACAGCATCGTGGAACGTATGTAGTTGGCTAGGCCTGGCCTACATAATTTTGTATTGAAATTATGATTCTCCTGCCTCTTAAGGCTAGTTCGCACAAGGCCACTGATTTAGTCAAGTAACGAGTAATTTAGTAGTGGGCGGGGCGCTACTCGCCCGTGAAGCGTTCGCATTACGGTCCAGTACAGTACACAAGTGCGAAGTTGGCTGCAGAAAGCCCTTTCTATAATGGCGGAAAATTTGAATTGGCTGCAGTTTGAAAATATTAATTGAGTATTAAAATCATGTTATTATAAAGCCCTTTAAATTGGCTATGGTTTGGTAATATTAACTGATTTATGCCCGGCCACCTAGCTAGGAGCCTGTTTAGCAAACAACTTCGAAACTCGACTTTTGTAAATTCGAAATGTATTTTATGGTTTATAAAATAATATACACATTTTAAATAAAAACAACACATGACTATTTGATGTTTATAATAATATCTACCATTTACGCTGCAAACATTATTTTTTAATTGAATTTTTATCTTTTCAATGATGTGTACAAAGTATATTTTGTATGCACACACTATAATACGGCTCTAGTCTGCAGCTGCATTCAGATGCATTTCTCTGTTGCGATTTTCGTTGTTGACAATTAACATCAATATTCGACATGTAAAATCGGCATTTTCAAATACACGGCGGTCACCAATCAATTATCAAGTTAAAGAAGAAACATGGTTCAACTTTTCAGAGGCTGACCGCGAGAAACTTGTTCAATCCTGCTACATA